>OX422213.1:113686975-115119475 GCA_949130495.1 Sambucus nigra
TGGATGCCCAACACACTTAAACCTAGGTTAAAATTCCTCAATCCCATAATTAAGCCTAATGGCCAATTAAAAATGACTTAAATGCCTCCGTATAGGCTCGGTCATTTCTAAAAACATCCCGAGACCTATTTATTACCATCGGGTACTCTTTTCCGGCTATCTCAACCCTTTTCGAGTCAACCGTGCACTCAGAATTGTCATACAAGTGACTTTATAAAATTTTCCCGTTTCAACCTCAAAATGCGACACCTGTGAAAAAATTGAAATAGTCCGAATTAATTTAAATTTCTAAATCCCCAAATATAAATGAAAGTTCTAAATCTCCAATTTCAATAATTTCTCTAATTTAAATAAATTAAATCACCAAATTAAATAAATTTCAAGTCACTAATTTAATTAATTTATATATCCTCAAAAATACGGGGTATTACATACTCCCCCCCCCCCCCCCCTTACAGAGGAATTTCGTCCTCGAAATTCGAGTAAGACTAATACTCAAAGCTTTGGATGTAGTTTCTTACACATCCCTCATTTCCCACACAATCTACATTGTTATGATATTCTCGTTATACTTCTCCTAACGATACCCCTTAGCCTAACGGTCCCTATACTACCGTTCAATCATGTGCCCAATTTACTTTTGTCATCTCATACTAAAACATTTCGTCATATAACTTACCATCTCACATTGTTGCCTACACAACACTTTGAAGCTTCTAGCTTCTGGCACTACTATGAGCGTAATCACTAATGTCTACCATACCCCCTCGACTAGGGAAAACTCCAACACCCCCTTGCGATAACTCCCTTATTCGTTTACTCTTTTGGTACATGTATTTCCACATATATCGACTGGGGATAATATATAGAAATTTAACCACCTAGGGAACCCATACACCCTAAATACTGCATGTAACTGCCCATTTCAACTGAACGTAATAAACTTTCTCTCATTAAGCCTTTCACATTTTACCATATTATACGGTAAGGTTATACTCAACTACCCTACCAATTTCAACTTAATTATCATCGAATTTATCCCACCGATCTACTCATGGTGAGAGTTTTCTACAATGTTTTCTCACATCAACACTATACGGATCTACCAGCCTTAAGTCGTAGTATAATTATCAACTCACGGTTATAATTATATATATGTATAATAACCAAGGTACCAAACCCATGTCCTAATGGCCAAACATCTCCCCACTTCCAACGTTGCGCTAAGTTTCATGCGTGGGATATCTCGCAACGAGAAATCCAAACAAAGAACCCCTCGATACACTACTACCTAACACTGTTGGTCGTTGATATCCGTTAAGCCCTCAGTCCGTAGCATATACCCCCAATTCCCCGTCTCTTAACATAAAAGTATACTCGTCCACTCCCATGTTACACAAGACAACATATAATATGACACTCTTATTATCACTATTTTCTTATCACGAATAAATCACGAGCTATATTTTTTCGCTCGATAATAAGTCAATCTACCCTGACTCACATCAGTAAACGTCCCTACTCACCGGGATTACATATAACAATGCCAACAATTCCCATATGTCTATTATGAAACACAGTATCACATACACACACACACACACACACACACACACACACACACACACACACACACACATATATATATATATATATATATATATATATATATATATATTCATCCACTGGCCCTATATTTTTAATAGCTCTTAGCTTAAGGTGTTTTCTCTACATGTTCAATAATTAAAATTTTAAAACCGATGCATTAGCATCCAACTACGTCTCATTACCGCGGACATAAATTAAGGTCCCTACATGTAACATCCCACAACTAAGTTCAAAGGAATTTCTCAGTGCACTATTCTCTAGCATTTTCAACAAAATTCGTAGGTCCAAAGCATATAACTAAGATATCACGAATCTTGTCTCTCGACACATAATTCAATTTTCTAAGACTATGTCTCTCGAGGCGTTACACATTACGATGTTGTAGCTATCACTAAATTCTCAATACGTAGACAATAATGAGTTAAATCCCCATGCTCAACGATAAACCCGATATACCTTGAATTACATAGGTAGAAGACCCCACTCACTAGGATTTAAAGTAATAACACCATTTTACTCGTCGAATTCTATAATATAATACACTTTATTTTGGCTCTACCCTCCTCTAGGTATGATTTACAAATTAATGTATCTTACCCTGGCATAGCGAGCACCATAAACTCCCCATACAGTCTACTATTTCTCCAACCCTCGGTATCCAGTCACTACGTAAGATAATAATATGCTCCTTTTCATATCCCTCAAAAGGAGAAAAACTATCACATAATATACGACATCCTTTTAGTGTTCACACCTTCTCCCCTGCAGATGGAACTAACGAGAGCCCCATTACGTGACGACAAATATATATATACACTATATTAATATTAACGACATCTCTACTAAACATGTTTCACATGCGAATTTAGTGTTCACCAACTACTATGACTTGTTATTGTCACACAAAACATATCTCAATCACCTAGAGATAAAACTCATATTTCTATAGTCACAAGTGTTGGCGGTTCAAATGGTTCTTGGACATAACACCCTCGTCCTAACCGAACCAAAACTTCTTATAACTGTTTCCCCTACTAGCATCCCATTTTATTTTATTTTTTTATTTTTTATCCCCCGATTCGCTGTAGACACGGTCTACACATGTGTTCCTACTATTTACACATAAGACACCTCTCTATTATATCTGCCTAGCCTGATCATTGGGTCCCCGATTGCTACCTCGTTGTCCCTCTGGCTCCGCTGGCCCTCTAGGACTCTTTGTTGTCCTCAATGGCCCTAACTGAATCCACCATCACTTGGTATAATTTCAATTTATTTGAAACATTTAACTAGATCCCTACTGGGTATACCCTCATGTGGTGCTTCACTAACGTCATTAAATTTGTACACATACGACCTTGAGGATGTCGACTTCCTTCCCATGGAAGCGTTGATATAAACTTGTACACGTACGACCTTGAGGATGTCGACACTAGTCATCTTATCCGAATTTTACACTCATGCTTGTGTATTCTACTCACAAGTCTATTTTTTAACCCACGAATACTTTATAATTTTTTGTATCCCCTTCGTTGGGTACGAAGTTCACTAACCTAGTTAACTCCTCTCTCATGATCAGCCTCTATCTCACTCACTTGTGATAAGTTTTGAAACTTCATTCACACCTTTTTTCGAACATCAGATTGAAAATCTTACGATCAAATTATACTCAAACTTTCTCATTTAATACCATATACTTCTTATATGTAGTGATTGACTCTCATCACTTTCCGTTGCTCCTATGAGCTTAAACTTTGTTGCCCAAAATTTACCGCCCAGTATCATTGTACTCTACCCTACATAGTTGCCGTTGGTTTCCTCTTCCATTGTCTTATCACACTTCCTCTTTTCTGGATTTTTATCGATGACTTCTCGAAAGAGTCCTTTCGACTTTCCCCACCCCTTGTCGACTACACTGGGTGAGTGTAAGATTTGCACCATTGTCATATTTGGTTGTGATAGGGGAAACTACTGTCTCCGATATTATCCTATCATCACTTTTCTAAACAACAATTATGGTGACTTCTATTGCAATCACCATTTTCAGATTACTCTATGGATTCTACCACTTTCCTCCTGCATTCCTTCTAATGGCCCTTGCTGGTCGTCCTGTAATGTTTGGTGTTCGAAATCTAACCGAGTTCGTACATGAATCACATCAACTAAACTTAATAGGAGGAGAACAAAAATCGCATACGTAGTGGAATTCAACAATCCTATCATGACGCTCTATATCAAAGAATGCAAAGCTCAATCGTTAAAAACCGTACAGATCCTAAGGACACTAGATTCTGATGCTCTGCTACCACCTATGACATCCCTCCCAAATAAATACAGGGTGATCAGTCAATTATCAAATTGAAAACAGAAATCTCAGGTGTTCATTCTTAGCATCACTGTCGAAAACTTTTTAAAACTTTACTAACCACCTAGTATTCAAAATGACTGATGTCAAATTTTATCTTTTTATTAAACAATTAAATATGCATGCTAAATAACAAATAAACCATACATCCAAACCATGAGTCTAAAACAATACTAAATGAATAAATGACCTGCCGAATAAATAATCGGCTCAACATCCCAATATAAAATCCAATAAATGAATACACAAACCAAATACTGAGTCTAAAAGTAAAAGGGAAAACATGACCTGAATGAATATGCAACTGAGATAAAAGTCCTACTCTAGGAATAAAGAAATTATACGCCTAAATCAAGTCTTGCAACCATCCACAATGTTGCAGCTGCGTAACCCTAGAATTGATAAGTCAACTATGGCATCTTTGTGGCTGGACATCTGTTAATATACATATGCATAGACAAGAGAAAAGAAGTACAAGAAACGGGTCAGAGCCCGATATATAAAAATGTTTAGCAAGCATTTTATTACAATAAATCAAATGCGTAGTATATAATGTTCATAATTGCTTTTACGGCCGCACTCTCTTGAGGACAATATCACCTCTCTTCTACAGTGCACACCTATCGCATTCATTTATTACGCCTAGTCATTTCTCTATCCATCTAGTCCATAACATCTACATAACTAGCCCGCTAATCCTCTTGTCACAAGTTAACCGTACTTTTATGATTAAAATCATTTATGTAAATTCTTAGCTTTACGAATATTTTTAAATATTACCTCAAGAGTGTCAATGCTTAGTTACATACTATATATATATATATACACACACACACACACACACACACACACACACTAAATATGACATTAGTTCAACCCAGTGTTATTACTACCTACGTTCACTCTAGACTACCCGTATCACCCATACGATATGATATTAAAATATTTTGTACCAAAAAGTCAAGTACGTTCATCATTTGTATAGTTAATCCTTTTCTCACTAAGATTATTTTACTTATCATGACATTCACCTGTACTAATTACACACAATAGAATTGTTTACCAGTGTGTATATTTAATCACTCCACACACACACACACACACACACACACACACATACACACACACACACACACACACACACACACACACACACATATATATATATATTCTAATCCTGCACCCCTAGGTTAAGACCTCTTGGCGTAATATACATTATGTCACCATGTCTTGGTGTATTACTCACTGCATGGAGGACTACTATTCATTTCAGATTTTATTATTGTTCTGGTCTACTTAATTCACACAATAGATATCATCACAAGTACATGTATATATATAAGCACGCTATCTTATATAAATATACTATACTGCACCTTTGAGACAAAGCTGCGGTGCCTGCATACTCTGCTATCATGTTCCATCGCATCACCCATTGCATATAGGACTATAGGTTCAATTTCTCATGAACCATCAAACAAATCACACATATTAGAGGCGAACATAGTTCCAAGACGATGGGCTATGCACATACCTACGCACCCATACGGCCGTCATCACTATCGTTCTCACAAATAGTCCGTACCTAGGTTTTATGCTCATGGTACAATTCAATATCCCACCCTAAGGATCCTCAAGGCATGATTGTCCTCAACGCGCAACCTCTACTCGATAACAAGCAGTGTAGGTATGTCATACACATAATAAAACAATCAAATTGGTGTTCACGCACCCTATTAAAACCTTAGGTAATTACACAACCTTTCATCGTTTTCACATAACCTGTCATCATTTTTCTATTGGATTATGTATTCCCATATTTATATATAATTCACACACACACACACACACACACACACACACACACACACACACACACATATATATATATATATATATATATACCAATTATTATCTACTTCGTTCGTACTAGATACATTCCAATACAAAAATAGATACACCCCGCTATTTATTATGCTTCATAGGATGGTATATTCCACCTCACATATAACCTATTAAGCTCATATTAATCTCACAAAGGTCCCCAAAAATTTTGGTTCCCATTTCGGGAAAGTTTCGTCTCTAAATAAAACTCCAAGGGCATTTTATATATTTCACACCTTATGCCTACATAAAAAATTCTATATGGAAGCGTACTACTCTCCGTTAGCTACGCATGGGCGCAAATGGGACATAAATCTGAATCCGTATGACAAAGCCATGCTCATTCAAAGTTATGCTAAAAATCAAATAATTCATCCCGTTTTCAAGGGTATTTTAGACTTTTCAATTTTTTTGTCGAATTAAAAACATCCTAAGGAAAGCGTAATACTCTTCTCTATCTGCGCGTGGCCACAAATGGCACACTAATCCAAGTCTGTATGCAAAAGTTAGGGCATTATAAAGAGTCACTTCAAAGACGATTTAAAAAAAAAAACTTTCTTAAAAATTTGCCCCACATTCTGCCCAGATTAATAAATTGCTGTTTTGAGGCATTTTAGAGCATTTTTAAAGGACGTGCGTGAGAGAACAAAATGTAAAAAATGCGATTTTCTACAGGATAGTGCGAACGGAATCACCATTAAAGCTCCAAAACTTGTGATTATGCACAGATCATTTACCCCCCAAACTTCCTCATCAATAATTTCTTCCAATAATATCATTAATAGAGATTCAAGAACTAAGATCTAATCATGTTATTCACTTCTCAAATTAAGTTTTAATCTCACTATTAACCCAATTTCTGACAAAATTAAAAATCCCCTATTAATGGTTACTCTTCACCTTCTTCACCATAAACCCAAAAATTTCAATTCAAATTCCTACTTCCAAATTTCCAGAAATAATTGACAGAATTACAACTATTTACATCATTAACTACAACTCAAATTAAAGCAAGAAAACACTTGCCTTTGGTGGATTAAATCCGACGATCCCATGTCGAAATTCTTGCCCGGATTACTCTTGTCATCCTTCTTTCCTTCTTCTTATTTCTCCTTTCTCTCCTCTCTCAACCCTTTGTGTTTTGGAATTACTCATGGCTGCCTAACACACTTAAACCTAGGTTAAAATTCCTCAATCCCATAATTAAGTTTGTTGGCCAATTAAAAATGACTTAAATGCCTCCGTATAGGCTCGGTCATATCTAAAAATGTTCCGAGACCTGTTTATTACCCTCAGGTACTCTTTTCGACTACCTCGACCCTTTTGGAGTCAACCGTGCACTCAGAATTGTCATCCGAGACACTTTATAAAAATTTCCCATTTTAACCTCAAAATGCGACACATGTGAAAAAATTGAAATAGTACGAATTAATTTAAATTTCTAAATCCCCAAAAATAAATGAAAGTTCGAAATCTCCAATTTCAATAATTTCTCCAATTTAAATAAATTAAACCACCAAATTAAATAAATTTCAAATCACTAATTTAATTAATTTATATATCCTAAAAAATACGAGGTATTACACCTCTCAATTAATCTCCTCAGTAAATAAATAGCTTTCATTATTGACCTCATATGCATAAATCTAAACTGATTTTCAGATATTATTATTTTCAATATTAATCTATGTTAATTCACTATCTCCCAAAGTTTCATTGTTCATGTCTCCTTCATTTCATTAATAGTTACTAAAACATTCTTTGCCCCTTCATTGAGCATCCTATTAGTTATTATAACTTTATTAAATAGTTCTTTTATCAAGGCACTCCTTCCTCCCCTAAAAACTTTCAAATATCAATAGCCTTAAGCACTCCATAATTTTATTTTTTAGAGAAAGTTTAACCTCTATTCTCCTAACTATATGAAAAAAATATGTTTTCTCTATTCTTCTTAAGTTTTTTCATATCAACTTTACTCTCATTATCTTCATTTAATAACCTCTCAAGGTAATTTTTTCATATTTATTTAATATCTTCATCCTTGGCCAAGACACTCAAACAACCACATCTTATAAACTTTATGTTATAAAATCTTTTATTTATATGTCACTAGTAACCTTATAAATAATTTTGTGTTCCTAGTTTATTATAAATTTGAAATTCCTTTCTCTTTTTTTGTTGGTTTTGATGTGATTCTTGGGATTAAAACAAGGTTCTAAAAAACGCGGGGCGTGATTGAGGCGTGGAGGCCAAGCCTTAAGACTTAGAAGCCTAGGCGGGCCTAGGCGTAAAAAGGCGTGAAAAAGCGTTTAGGCCTTCTTAATATATTTTAATATTTTTTAACCATAAAAAGGGTATTAAAATACAAAAATTGCATATATCATAAAAATATGTCTGAATATATGCAAATTAAAATACTATATGATTATTTTGGATAAGATAATGGTCCGGTTTGTAAACATATTCTTTAAAAGGCGACATCGTTTCACTAAGGTATTGTCGTTTTTAGAAAAAAGTGCGCCGTAAGGGTTTTACCAAGAATAAGGCGTGAAAAGCGTAAGGCGAGGCGTTTCTCCCAAGCCTTAAGCCTAGGCGGGTTTTTTAGAACAGTGGATTAAAATAATGAACACATCTGAAGCAGTTTCTAAACCAAGGGAAAGAAGAGTGACATGAAAGAGTAACAAATATTGCACCTTTTCATTTCCTTCACCACTTAATATAGAGGCTTGAACTACAATTCCATATGCCACAACTTCATTAGGTTAATGCTCTTGTAAAGCTCTTTCCTGTTGAAATAATCTTACAACAAATATTAGAATTTTTGGATTATAGTAGACCCACCTACAAGAATGAATTCATGTATAATTCTTTCATCCATCTTTTCACCTTTCAAGTATTTCTCCACTAGATCCATACATTTCCTAAAAAAACCATGTTTGGCTCTCCAAATCCTTCACGAGTGATCGTTATGTAAAAGTTGATCCCCTCTTAATTGTCGGACTTTGTATGCCTTCTTTATATTTTTAGAATTTTCTTCATTTCGAGTTGTTTTCCATATTTTACAGCAATTTTGACCAATGGGCATGTGTTTGAGGGATCACTCCAATGCGGAACTCGTATATGTCATCATGCTTTCATGAGTCTCGGCCATTTTAGTATGACAAACACACAGTCGATGGTGGCCTACGAACAATGAGGTGGTCGATATTCACTTTAAGGACACTAAGACATTCATCCTAATTAAAAGAAGAAGAAAGGGGATATAATGAGCATCGCCGATGAGTGGAGTGTGTGAATATGGAAAAATCAGAGTCATCAACCTATTTTACTAAAACGAGGATATAAAGAAAATAAGTAACCTTAAAATGAAGCTACTAGAACAAGTGATCCATGCAAAATCAATGAGTTACAGGACTAGAGTGAATGTGTAACAAATTTGTGCCATGGTTGATTTGGTAGCCTGAGAATTACATTCCATATCACCATGGTGAGGGAAAGTAATGGTTCATATATTTATATGTACACTCTGTAACACCCCGCCTAATTAAGTACCGGGTGATCAGTCCTTTATTAAATTATAATCAAGGTGAACGGTTGGTTCATTCTTAGCATCACTGTCGCAAAATAAACTTCCAATTTAAACACCCTAAATAATTATGCTAAGTGTCAAAACCATTTAAAACATTATTTCCATTTTATTAAATCCAATTATGAAAACCTTTAATAAGTAACAGTTTAAGAATCACACAATTATTAAGACTGGAAATAAACTCCGATGAATTTAACCATTCAGATAAACCAATACCAACTTTTAAACTACAAAGGAAAACCATCCTAACTGTAATCAAATCCCAAAGAGTAAAAATACTAAAGATAAATGAACATAATCTCTGACAAATCCAAGGGAATAAGGAAACGGGCGACACATGCCCAACAAATTAGAACTGAAATAAGAGTGGAATCGACAACGAGGTCGTCTAAGAAAATGGCCTGCAACTCCTACATAAGCTGCAGCACGTCCAGTCCAAAGAACCTAAGTATGACGCCCCTGTGGCTGGGCACCTATGATTTATACATATATATACAAGAGAGAAGAGATAACAGGAAACGGGTCAGAGCCCTATTGTAAACAGTTTAAATTTAGTTTAGAAAGTATTTAAAATGCTTATCGGCTAATGTAACAACCATGTTAGTATGCGACACTCTCTTGAGAAATTCTCACATCTCATCTAGTGTGCACGCCTACCGCACTATTAACCTCAAAAGTTTATTTTAACTTAACTTTCCCATAAGGTTTCATGCCGACAATTACTATGGCTAAGATAATAAATTTTTGAAATTAAAGTTCTCATATCTATCTCATTTCATTTTAAAATATTCCACTATTGTCACAAAATTCTCAAACACTTAATAATAAAATCCGAGTATTTATTCATTACTTAACTACCTTTATGCACAGTAGAACGTTCCCATACTTAAGTATACATATCTATATTATCCACTCATATATATATATATATATATATATATATATATATACTATCGTCACCCCACATAAGCTTTATGGTGCTAGCATACTCTGCTATCAAGTCCCCGTATCATTCGTACTAAGAAAAATACTAGTTTGGAATCACTCTTGAACTGTATTAACACAAAACATAAATAAAGGGAGGCGAAGCATAGTTCCAAGTCACTAAGAGGTCAGCACATACCCTCACGTCTCTTAGGACCGTCTAACTATCAATCAGATAGCCTATACCAATGAATCCTATGTTCTAGGGTACAAGTCATTATCCCCCGTAAAGGCCCAATCGAGATAAGACTGTCCTGGCATAGAAACGCCCCGTGATAGCACGTAGCTCAGGTACGATTTTTACACATATATCTAATATATGCACAATCACACAGTCATATATATATATATATATATATCACTATTCACATTTCTCAATTAGGTGCACCCACAACCCATAATTATAATTATCCGTTCTTAATATATTCTACTCGTTTATCCTGTATAACGGACTCGTCTATTTTATTTTCATTTATAGGTTATTCCATACTTCATATCTCTCAAAGTATTCTATCTACCTAAGTATAATTTCAGTAGGTACTCTCACTTACTTTCTAGTCTAACTTCCTAACAAGTCCAAATCTTTTATTTAAATGTTCGCATAATTACATATGTGTAAATCACTCCCCGTTAACCCTTAATTTCATCTTACATTAAATTCTCACTTATTGGGGTTTACTAAAACCCTACTAGTCCTAGTTGTATCCCAAAATGTTCTAATAATAATACTCAAGGGTTACTACGCATTTTAATCAGAATAAACCATAATAAGAGGAATATGCAGTTTTCCAGAAGGGGTCGATCGATCGATGTTCTTGGGTCGATCGATCGATCAAGCAGTTATGGCGAAAACTGCATTAACCTAGTTACAAAAATCCATCTCCAACCTCCACCAAATCTCCATATATGATTCCCAAACTCCCAACAAATGATACTACAAGCACTATATACCCAAATATATGATTTTCTATGTAAAATATGTGAGTTTTCATCCAATATAACAATTTAAAGGGGTAAAATCTACATAGACTTCAAGAACCCTGATCTTTTCTTTAAATTTCAATTCTTCCAATTCTTTTCTAAATTTTCTACTTCTAAATCCATGAAATTTCGTGATGTATCCTCTACATATGAATTAGATGTCCAGAATATGATTACCTCTTCTACGACATATGAATTCTAGTCTCCAAACTACACTTTCTTTCATGAAACAAGTGCTAAAAAACCCTAGAATAACATAACTGAGACATTAAATAAAAATAAAGCAAGATAGATACTTGCAGGGAAATTTAGTTTCTAATTTGTGGAAGAAAATGGTGTGGTTGTGTTCCCCGTCGCGCGATCTACGATTTGGCGGTGGTGGCGGTGCAAACTATGGAGTTTTTAGCTTTGAACTCCTTGGAAAGTTTTCCCACTTCTTCTCCAATGGCCATTATTTTGTTTTGCTTTTGTTAACCCTAGATGACAACTCCTAGAAGTTGATATAACCTTCGGAAATTCGTGGGTTTAATTGCCCAAAAATACGAAATGTCCAAAATGCCCTCCCGGGATGTTAATTAGGCCCAAAAATACCCCGAGACCCAAACTAAACCCCCGAGTACATTATTTTGACTATCTCAACCCTTCCGAATTCATTGGCGCACTCGAAATGACCATATGGGTGACTTATAATTTATTCACTTTTAATAATACTAATTTAATCCCGACACGATACAGGCGCGTCCCGATTTAATTTTCACAATTATCAAATTATATACTCGTGATAATTTTAATAAATTCGATAATAAATATTACTTTATCCATTGAGTAATATTCAACAAAATCCCAATAATTACTAACTCTTATCACGTCAGTAAATATTTAAAATAATTTTTGGATTAATATTAAATTAATATCTCAAATTAAATTTAATAAATCCCCAAATTTAAAAGTCATAAAAATACGGGGTATTACATACTTCCCCCCTAATAACAGAATTTTATCCCGAAATTCGAAAAATAAGGCAGACCTGGTAAGAATAACTTTGAGTATTTCTCGCGCATGTCTGCCTCATGCTCCCAAGTGGATTCTTCCACATTATGATGCTCCCACTGGACCCGTACAAGTGGAACTACCTTCGACATTAATCTCTTATGGTCTAGGATAGCCATTGGTCTCTCCTCGTAAGAGCTGTAGGGCTGTAAGTCAATCTCCTCTATCGCGATGTGGGTGTGGGCCATAGTATCCTGAAGGTATTGTCTCAACGAAGAAATGTGGAATACATCGTGAATGCGGTGCAAGTGCTCTGGAAGCCCCAATCTGTTTGCTACCGGACTAATCCTCTCGATAATGGGAAATGGTCCCACGTACCTTGGGGCTAACTTCCCCTTGTTCCTAAACCTCATCACTCCTCTCATAGGAGACACACACAGTAATACTTGGTCCCCCATATTAAATTCTCGAAAAGACCTGTTTGCATTGGCATATCTTTTTTGCCTATCCTGGGCTACCCAAATGCGACTCCTGATAAGCTCAATCCTAGCTGAGGTTTCCTGAATTACCTCTGGTCCGAGCAACTTGTTATCCCCCACCTCTAGCCAACAAGTTGGAGAATGAAAAGTCCTACCATATAATGCCTCAAATGGATCCATGCCCATCGTGAACTGATAAGAGTTATTGTAAGCAAACTCCACCAGTGGAAGATGCGTCTCCCATCCTCCTCCAAATTTAAGGACACACATACATAGCATATCTTCCAACATCTGATTGGTACGCTCTGTTTGTCCATCTGTCTGTGGGTGATAAGCTAAACTCAATTTCAACTCTGTACCCATGGCATCCTGAAAGCTCTCCCAGAAATGCAACACGAAAATCTTATCTCTATCCGACACAATATCGTGGGGCACCCCATATAGCCTAACAATCTCGGCAATGAAAAACTGAGCATACTGGCCCATGGTATAGTCTGTCTGTACTGGCAGAAAATGAGTCACCTTGGTCAAACAGTCCATGATCACCCGGATGGAGTCGTGATCTCGCTGTGAAGTAGGCAACCCAGTAATGAAGTCGATGGAAATACTCTCCCACTTCCATGTAGGTATCTCCAACCGCTGAAGCAATCCCGACGGTCTCTGGTGGTCTACCTTTACCATCTAGAAAGTAGAACACTTGGACACAAACTCATCAATGTCCTTCTTCATCCCACTCCACCAGTACTGCTGCCTTATATCCTTGTACATCTTATCTCCTCCGGGATGTACTGTAAATCTGGACCTGTGAGACTGTGTCATCACTGCATGACGTAAGTCTTCTCCTTTTGGAACCACCAATCTCCCATTAAACCTCAAACCTCCATTAAAACTTACTGAATAGGACTCAGCGCCCTCAGCTAAGAGCCGTACAATCTGCTCCTGACAAAATAAGTTCATTGACTGTGCTTGTAATACCCTCGTAACAATCTCAGGTGTGACTGTCATGACATATATAAAGGAACGGGCTACTGTGTCCTGGTGACCCAACTCTTTCCACTTCGCTTTCCAGACGTCTTCTACGTCGCCTACCGGTCTACGGCTTAACGCATCAACAACCATGTTAGCCTTTCTCGGATGGTACTAAATTTTGAACTGGTAGTCTTTCACAAACTCTAACCATATGCGCTGATGCATATTCAGCTCTCGCTGAGTGAACAGGTACTACAGTGACTTGTGATCTGTGAACAAGCTAAACTTCTCCCCCAATAGATAATGTCTCCATATCCTCAATGAAAAAATGATCGCTGCTAGCTCTAGGTGGTGGGGTAAGTTTCTTCGTGCGGCTTTAGCTTGCAGGAGGTGAAAGCTATAGCCTTATCCTCCTGCTGAAGTACTCCCCTGAGTCCCCGTAAAGAGGCGTAGGTGTAAACCAAATACTCCACTCTCAGCTTAGGTAAATTAAGAACTGGTGCCTAAGCCACCTTATCTTTCAGCTCATCAAAATCCAATTGACAAGCATCGTCCCAAACATACGGTACTCCCTTGCGAGTTAGATTCGTCAATGGACCCCCTATCTTTAAGAAACCTTGGATGAATCTCCTGTAATACCCGGCTAACCTTAAAAAACTATACACTTCTGTCGGTGTCGTGGGTTATCCCACTTCCTCACTGCCGACAATTTGCTCGGGTCAACCGATATCCCCAATTGTGACACAATATGCCCTAAAAACTGCACCTCCCGTAACTAAAATATGCACTTCTCGTACTTAGCATACAACTGATGCTCTCGTAGAGTCTAAAGAACCTGCCTCAAGTGCTCAACATGCTCATCCTCAGTGTGTGAATATATCAGGATGTCATCTATGAAGACGATGAAAAACTAATCCAAGAACTCTCTGAACACTCGGTTCATCAAGTCCATGAATATGGCTGGAGCATTTTTCAGCCCAAACGGCATGACTCGGAACTCATAGGACCCATATCTCATCAAGAAAGCAGTCTTCGACACATCCTGCTCCCTAATCTGTAGCTGATGGTATCCTGATCATAAATCTACCTTCGAAAAGAAGGTTGCTCCTCTCAACTGGTCAAACAGGTCATCGATTCAAGGCAACGAATATTTATTCTGTATCGTGACCCTATTCAGCTCCCAGTAATCCATACATAACCTCAGTGAACCATCTCTCTTCTTCACAAACAAAATTGGAGCGCCCCAAGGTGAGGTGCTCCTACGAATAAAGCCCTAATCTAACAGTTGCTCTATCTGATCTCGTAACTCCCTTATTTCCACTAGAGCCATACGGTATGGAGCACGTGCTATTGGTCGAGTATCCTACATCAAGTCTATGAAAAAATCTGTCTCTCGACTAGGGGGTAGGCACGATATCTCTTGAAATACATCAAAATACTCACGAATGACTCGGATCAAATTTAAGAGAATCACGACCTCCTTAGAGGTATGCTCCTCTATATAGTACAAATGAGCGAAAGAGCCTCCCTCTGGGCGAGGCATCGCCACCAAAAACATCTCCTGCCCTGAAATGGCAAAGATAATACTCCCACCGAAACAATCTATCATGGCTCTATATGCGGCGAGCCAATCCATGCAAATAATAACATCATGATCTTACATCTCTAAGACTAACATGTCTGCAGGTTAAATCAAGCTACCAATCTCTACTACCACACCCTGACATATAGAGATAATCAACGACCCATTCCCCAGTGGTGAGTCTATGCATGTCACAGTGATCTCTGATGTGGCTAATAATCGTAAGGCCTTTGAAAAATGAGTAGCTATAAAATAGTGGGTCGCCTCAGTATCAAATAAAACCTGACCCATAGTGCCATAGATAGGAAACGTACCCTTAATCGCGGGTGGTGCCTGAGAAGCTGCCGTCTGGTGGATGTTGTAGACACATTCATACTGCAACTGCCCCTGCTGTACTGGAGCTGCTGGGATGGCTGGTAGGGTTGGTACCTGAGCTGGTGCTGGGAGGGCGACTGGAAATAATGGCCTTTGTGGATTATTATGGGCACCCTGCTGCTTTAGGGCCCTATCTCCCTCTAGAAAATCCCGGCGCCTATGGACATTCTTGCTACATCCGAAACATCGGCCCCTGAAGTTACCTCCCCTTTGTTCCTGCTGAAAACGACCCTGTTGGCCATTACCACCTCGCCACTGGTCCTGTTGGCCCTATTAAAAACGTTGTTGGCCCTGATAGCCCTGCTGTTGTCCCTGCTGCTGACGGTGTTGGTCCTACTGGCTCTATTGATTAGACTGGACCTGCTGGCCCTACCTAAATCCCCCAAATCCCTTTCTAGAGTCACCTGATCAAAACCGCTTAGCAGGGTCCCCCTGATGGGAACTCTGCTCATTGTGATGAGTCTGCACCTGGGCTGATGGTGCCCCACCAGTTCTATTGCCCCCTGTCCTACCCTGTTGGCTGGACTCTCCTGCTCGTTTGCTTCCCTGTAGATAAAAGCGGTGATCTTGACAGTGTAACAATTCATCGTTGAGTACATCCGTGTAAGTACTCAGTGATAGATTACCTATGAGATGCTAGCGGATACTCCTGGCCAATCCATCCACAAACAGTAGTATCTTCTTCCCCTCTGTGGGTGCCTCATCTGGCACTCTAGTGAGAAGTTTAGTAAACTCCTCCTCGTACTCAACAACAGTTATATTCTCCTATTTCAGATTCAGTAACTTTTTCCTCATCTCAGTCTGTACGGTGGATGGGAAGTATTTATGATCAAAAAACGCTCAGAACGACTGGATCGTGATGATGTCCATATCCTCCAAAGAGGTGGTGGACTCCCACCACTGCAAAGTGTCCCCTACTAGCTTAAAGGAATCCAATAGCTGTCTATGTACGTCCGTGCACTCATACATGCGCAGATGCCTCTAGATATCTTTCTTCCATTGGCTGACGACTATGATATCCGAACTACTCTAGAACTTCGAGGGATGCGCCTTCTGAAAGGCATCCCTAACCCGCTCCATGCAGATGGAAGCTGTGCTAGTACTGGTGCCACTGCCTGAATCTGGGGTGGATCCTGCTGCACTACCGCCAATGCAGCATTCATTTCCTGAGCAACAATAGCGGCTACCTCAGTTGCGTTCATCATCCCCTGAGACAGAGCTGCTGGCAGCTCGGCTTGGGCATTTTTGTCTCGGGGTGCACGTCTCGGAGGCATCTGAAATGAGAAAGAAGTATATTAGTCTATAGTTATTATCAAATCTCGAATAGCTGAATATGTAAGTGTAAATATAAGAATACAATAATCCTAAAAATAAGGCTCTATATCAAGAACGCTAAGCTGGAAGCGAAATAAGACGTACAGATCTAAAAGGACACTAGAACCTGATGCTCTTATACCACCTGTTACTCCCCGCCTAATTAAATACCGGGTGATCAGTACTTTATTAAATTATAATCAAGATGAAAGGTTGGTTCATTCTTAGCATCACTGTTGCAAAATAAACTTTCCAATTTAAACACCCTAAATAATTAAGCTAAGTGTCAAAACCATTTAAAACATTATTTCCATTTTATTAAATCCAATTATAAAAACCTTTAATAAGTAACAGTTTAAGAATCACACAATTATTAAGACTAGAAATAAACACCCATGAATTTAATTATTCAGATAAACCAATACCAACTTTTAAACTACAAAGGAAAACCATCCTGACAGTAATCAAATCCCAAAGAGTAAAAATACTAAAGATAAATGAACATAATATCTGAAAAATCCAACGTAATAAGGAAACGGGCGACACATGCCCAACTAATTAGACCTGAAATAAGAGTGGAATCAACAACGAGATCGTCTAAGAAAATGGCCTGCTACTCCCACATAAGCTGCAGCACGTCCAGTCCAAAGAACCTAAGCATGACGCCCCTATGGCCGGGCACTTGTGATTTATATATATATATATACAAGAGAGAAGAGATAACAGGAAACGGGTCAGATCCCGATTATAAAATAGTTTAAATTTAGTTTAGCAAGTATTTAAAATGCTTACCAGCTAATGTAACAACCATGTTAGTATGCGACACTCTCTTGAGAAATTCTCACCTCTCATTTAGTGTGCACGCCTAATGCACTATTAACCCCAAAAGTTTATTTTAACTCAACTTTCCTATAAGGTTTCTTGCCGACAATTACTATGGCTAGGATAATTAATTTATGAAATTAAAGTTCTCTGTAACACCCCGCTTAAAATCATAACGGGTGTCCATCCCTATACTACATTAAATCAGGAGTTTCAGATGGTCCAGTCTCAACATCAACTGTCGGTACTATATAATATGGGACTAACTACCCAATATCATATAAGCGAGATGTTAAAATAATTTAAAACATGCAACATAACGCAACCCAATACTATGAATAAAGGAAAGAAAGATGCAGGAAAGAACAATGAGAAATGAAATGCTAGAATAAAATAAAATAATCAACTACAACTGAGTATACTACAAGGAAGTAAACCCGAATAAGCAATCGGGTCACAGCAAATACAATAGCTGAAATGGAATAAATGTAAAGAGATATAAATATCCCTTGGGTACAAACCCGATATACAACATGAATCCTACCTAGAATTTTAAAGAAGTAGTAAGCGGCTACATGATACATCCCGCAACCCTCCTCACCTGTCACGGCTCCCAAGACTCTGGATAGAAGGTCATCCGACATCCACGCGGTAGGACACCTGTAATAGTATATATATATACAGGAAGGAGAGAAAAGTAAACGGGTCAGAGCCCGAGTTGTGAAAAATATTTAGCAAGTGTGTTAACCGTGCATAATAAATATCGGTGCACATATTTCATAATTAAAGTGGAATCGCACTCTCGTGGAACCCCAACTCACCTCTCATCTAAAGGCGCGCACCTATTCGCGTCCTCAATTTTAATAGTTAAATTACCCCAATTTATAAGGACAACCTAACTTGTAATAGGCCTAGCCTATACCCACGAGATCTACCTTCCTATCATAACCCAAGGATCCACCCCTTTTTCTATACACTTAATTATTTTTACACACATATATGCCATATTAGGCTTAATGGATTCCGGTTTATAATTTAATTAATTATAATTCTTAATACTTTAACCCAAATACAATTGGGTTGAAACATATGATTTAATTTCTAATTAAAAAGCATACAAAATTTTTATTGACAAAACTTCTCTCCAATTTCAACGCTGCGCTGCGTTTCGTGCGTTGGGTGTCTCGCAGAGCGAAATCCAAACAAGGAACCACCCCGTTACACTACTCCTTGTCAACGTCGATCCTGGAGATCCATTATGCCACACATAAATATTGGCAGAACTTCTCTCTAATCTCAACAATGCACTACGTTTCGTGCGTGGGGTGTCTCGCAAAGCGAAAACGAAACAAGGAACCACCCCGTTATACTACTCCTTGACAATGTCGATCCTAGAGATCCATAATGCCATACCTACCATATAATACTACCACTACTACTAAATTTTTAGACTACAATATGAAAACAACTAAAATCTCCAATAATATCCTTGGGATGATGTAACCGAAATATTCCTTAATTGCGATACATCAACCCCCATTAATCTAGTACACCATAATCATCCAAGATGTACTCCACAACGATACCATATCCTTTTTATCTATAGGATATATATAAATATATATATAGGCATTTAATCTAACCATATATATATATATATATACCATCATCATCCATACCCATGACCAAGAGTACATATCATATCTGATGTATAATGGCCATGCACAAATAATATACCCGACTATATGTATCGCCGATAAAACTGCATCAATGCTATCATCTTCCCTGTGCCCGACTCACGTAGCAATACTGGGGCCACCATGGTGAGACTAAACGACACACATCTTGTGGTAAACACACGCACACAACGTCCCGAAAAGCGATCATAGCTCCTAACCGGCAATGAGACGAAACATACCCACCACGTCTCATCCCAAAAATACATACATATATATATATATATATATATATCATATAATAACACACGGGACGACTATGACCTGGGGAATATCCACACCCTGCTTTTCTAGCCAGGATGCTCACCCTCTACGCGCCCAACTTCCCAATGATAGCATAGCGGGGTATGCTTAACCACATAAGTATATATATCATTCACATGCACAATATATATACATCCATATGATCCAATCATATAAATCCAACATTAAACCATCATATACGGTTTAAATATTCATACCATGTATATCCACAACATAAATATATCCATATATTCATATCTATATAGATCTATACACATATATTCACATATCCATATATATAACTAATTCTCGTTCATAAGTATGAGATATATAAACTCGGCTATAAGTATACATAATCCTCAATATACAAGCCGTCACCACAACTCATTTAAATTACTTCGATATGTGAATAAAATCCCTCACTTGAAGCATATTCAATCATTTTTCCTATAATGAATAGTCTCCCAAAAATACGTATACATATATCCCACATTAGGGTTATTACCCAAAATTTAGTGTAGGTAATAATCACTACACACTCCCTATGTCTCCAAAACGCTTTCATGTCTCCAATACTAGCTTTGATTATTAATGTGTATATACATAACTTATAGTCTACAAACCTCAACTTAGTACAATCCTATTTCAAGTATTGGAATCCCAATTCGGACTACGGTTCCTTTACCCTCATGATTACCCTTAGTCTAACACTTCTAATTTACCTCTTAATTTTACCATTTCTAAGGATAATGCGACCACTCTCACTCTCATTATCCCCCAATTATAACTTAATAAAATCCTATCGTTATTAGGATTCAATCTAAATATCGGCCTAGAAGTTTCCCAACATGCGTTCGCAACTCTCTTTAAGAGTTCTTAACCTCCCATCATATATATACTTACTTTTGGTCTAATATTAGGATACTCAACCCCATTGAGGCTTCTCACTATCTCCATAAATACACACAACTCCTATGTAAACACATATTTTATCCCGGACTATATCGAGAATCCCCATGATCCTAACATGTGAGAAAACCCAAATAAATCTCCACAATTATATCTCATACACCATAAGAGAAATCCCCAAACCAACAAACCTATTTAAAAATGGTTAGAGATCATCCTAGAAAACCCCTGTAAATTAGCCCATTAAGGAAGCCCCTAGGAATAAACTCCAAAAGAAAAAGGGGAAGAAAGAACTCCAACTTTGGGCTAAAAACAGGGGACCGGTCGACCGGTCCCAGACCCCCGGTCGATCGCGGGTCCAGATTTTGCCTACGAATAAATGCAGTAGGCTTTTCCTTTAAGGCGCGGTCGACCGATCCCCTGGGCGCGGTCGACCGTCCATACCAGATATTCTGGCCGATTTCCCTTTCTCAATAAAACCCATGAAATTAATACCCTAAAATCTCCATTCTACTCCAAATATTTATGACAACATGATTCTAAGCCAAATAAATCAACCTAAAGTTGATCCCAACCATTTCTATTCCATTAGATCCATATATAAACATTGATTTCAAAATTTAACCCAAAAATCTAGGTTTTAACATTAATACCCCAAAATCCGTTTCTTTAACCCACAAATTATGCAATAAAATACACAAATGAATTATTTAGCAAGATTAAACACTTGGCTCGATTTTGTAGAGGTTAGATCGTCCTCGTTGTCGCGTTTGGGCCGAGAATCTCCAAGATTTTCTTCCTCTCTCTTCCTTTCTTCTTCTTTTCTCTCTTCTCTTCTCTTTCTCTCTTTTTCTCAAATGAGATGGCTTAACCCGTAAGCCATCTGAAGCCTATAAAACATAAGTCCCAATTTTAAATGTTAATACACACTTTAAATGACTCGTTTACACCAATTCGAGTCAAACTAACTTAAAAATATTCCGGAGCCGAAATAAAACCCAATGAAGTCATTTTGACTATCTCGACCCTTCCGGGATCGATGGTACCCTCAAAATCATCATCCGGAATACTTTGAAACGTTCTCTATATTTGGGCCTCAATCCCCAAGTTTTAAAATTCTCCAATTTAATTAAATTTTATTTTCCCAAAAATTTAATTTCTCAGCGTCCAAAATCGTGGGCTATTACATTCTAACATCTATCTCATTTCATTTTAAAATATTCCAGTGTTGTCACAAAATTCTCAAACACTTAATAATAAAATTCGAGTATTTATTCATTACTTAACTACCTTTATGCATAGTAGAACGTTCCCATACTTAAGTATACATATCTATATTAGCCACTCATATAATATATATATATATATATATATATACTAGCGACACCCCACATAAGCTTTATGGTGCTGGCATACTCTGCTATCAAGTCCTCGTATCACTCGTACGAAGGGAAATACTAGTTTGGAATCACTCTCGAACTGTATTAACACAAAACATAAACAAATGGAGGCAAAGCATAGTTCCAAGTCACTAAGAGGTCATCACATACCATCATGTCTCTTAGGACCGTCTGACTATTAATCAGATCGCCTGTACCAAGGAATCCTATCTTCTAGGGTTCAAGTTGTTATCTCCCATAAAGTCCCAATCGAGATAAGACTGTCTCGATGTGGAAACCCCCCATGATAGCAAGTAGTTCAGGTACGATTTTTACACATATATATAATATACGCACAATCACACAATCATATATATACCACTATTCACATTTCTCAATTAGTTGCACCCAAGACCCATTATTATAATTATACGTTCTTAATATATTCTACTCGTTTATCCCGTATAACAGACTTGACTCTTTTATTTTCATTTATAGGTTATTCCATACTTACTTCATATCTCTAGAAGTATTATATCTACCTAAGTATAATTTCAGTAGGTACTCTCACTTACTTTCTAGTCTAACTTCCTAACGAGTCCAAATCTTTTATTTAAACGTTCGCATAATTACATATGTGTAAATCATTCCCCGTTAACCCTTAATTTCATCTTACATTAAATTCTCACTTATTGGGGTTTACTAAAACCCTACTGGTCCAAGTTGTATCCCAAAATGTTCTAATAATAATACTCAAGGGTTACTACGCATTTTAATCGGAATAAACCATAATAAGAGGAATATGCAGTTTTCCAGAAGGGGTCGATCGATCGATAGAAGGGGGTCGATCGATCGATCATCGACCGATCGATGTTTTTGCGTCGATCAATCGATTAAGCAGTTATGGCAAAAATTGCATTAACCCAGTTACGGAAATCCATCTCCAACCTCAACCAAATCTCCATATATGATTCTTAAACTCCCAAAAAATCATACTACAAGAACTATATACCCAAATATACGATTTTCTACGTAAAATATGTGAGTTTTCATCCAATATAACAATTTAAAGGGGTAAAATCTACATAGACTTCAAGAACCCTAATATTTTCTTTAAATTTCAATTCTTTCAATTCTTTTATAGAGTTTCTACTTCTAAATCCATGAAAATTCATGGTGTATCCTCTACATACGAATTAGATGTCCAGAATATGATTACTTCTTCTATGACATATGAATTCTAGTCTCTAAACTACACTTTCTTTCATGAAATAAGTTCTAAACAACCCTAGACTAACATAATTGAGACATTAACTAAAAATAAAGCAAGATAGATACTTGCCTAGAAATTTAGTTTCTGATTTGTGGAAGAAAGTGGTGTGGTTGTGTTTCCCGTCGCGCGATCTACGATTTGGCGGTGGCGGCCGTGCAAACGGTGGAGTTTTTGGCTTTGAACTCCTTGGAAAGCTTTTCCACTTCTTCTCCAATGGTCGTTATTTGGTTTTGATTTTGTTAACCCTAGATGAAAACTCCTAGAAGCTAATATAACCTTGGAAAATTCGTGGGTTCAATTGCCCAAAAATACGAAATGTCCAAAACTCCCTCCCGGGATGTTAATTAGGCCTAAAAATGCCCCGAGACCGAAACTAAACCCCCAGGTACATTATTTTTACTATCTCGACCCTTCCGGACCCATTGGCATACTCGAAATGACCATACGGGGGACTTATAATTTATTCACCTTTATAATACTAATTTAATCCCTACACGACACATGCATGTCCCGATTTAATTTCCACAATTATCAAATGATATACTCGTGATAATTTTAATAAATTCGATTATGCACATTACTTTATCCATTAAGTAATATTCAACAAAATTCCAATAATTACTAACTCTTATCACGCTAGTAAATATTTAAAATAATTTTCGGACTAATATTAAATTAATATCTCAAATTAAATTTAATAAATCCCCAAATTTAAAAGTCATAAAAATACGGGGTATTACACACTCTTATAACACTGAGGCATTTTTAGGGGTTTAAGAATGTTATTTATGACATTACATGTTAGGGGTTTAAATCCTATTAGGACCAGTTTGTGGATATGAGATGGAATAAAACTCCATACTAGTGTGAGTGGTATTTAAATTGAGGACAATATTGATTGTGGTAGAGTGGGTATCACAAAATGGTATAAAAACCAGTATCCAGTCAGAATAAGTGCGCCAATATGTTGGGTGATGTTTTATTTCATCCCAACGAGGACATCGGTCTCTCTAAGGGGAGTGCATTATAATATACTGGTGTTATAGTTGATTTGGTAGCTAGAGAGTTATATCCTACATCGTCTGAGTGAGGGAAAGTAATGGCTCATATACGTATATTTTCACTCTTCTAACATCGAGGTCTTTTCCACTCCACTGATAAGGCATGTGATTTATGACGGGGTTCAAACCCTGATAGCAAGAGTTTGTGGATGTGAGATGGAATAAAGCCCTATACTACAGTGAGCAGTGGTTCAATTGGAGATAATATTGATGGTAGTAGAATGGGGTATAATAGAATGGAAGTGTTTGCATGTGAATGTGTGTGAATAAAGTGATTTAGTGTGTGAAGTGCATAAAAATGAGATAATCACAGATGTGTATGTAAGCATAATACTTGTACAAACATGTGTGTGTGAAGAATGAATCAAAACATCACTATGAAAGAGGTAAACATAAATTAACCTACAGAGATAACTTATGAGCCAAATCTTTATTATCGAATACTCATCCTAGATAATTGAGCCTAAATAAATGATTAACTTGTATAAGACTATCGTCTGACTTTGTAAAACCATTGCCATAGTGATTGTTTGGCCTGGACCGTCCGAGGTTTTTGCTGTTTGTGGTTTTCCTCGTACATCGGCATTGTGAGTATTGCTTTACTTTATTTTACTTGCTTTAATCACTAGTTGCACGCTTAGGATTAAATAAGATCAATATTGGTTAAGTTAATTTATGTCACATCTTGGCGTAGTTTTGAAAATTGAAAAGAGTTTTTCAAAAAGAAAAAGTTGGCTTGTATTCATCCTTAACTTAATTTGGCTTAAGAAAAAAGTTTTTGTTTAAGTTATATTCAGGACCTACAAAGTGGTATCACACGAGAGGGTGATGTCACTAGTTTGAAACCCATTGAGTTATGGAATGAGATTAAACATAGGCTTGCACTCTATAACTCTACAGGTCTGCACGTTATTTCCTCACATGTCACACCTGAAGAGTATAATAGGATCATGACTTGTGAAACATCGAAAGAATCTAGGGATACACTTCCACTCACTCATGATGGAACGAGCACGATTAGGGCGTCTAAGTTGCAAAATCTCACTACACAGTTTGACACGATTAAGATGTTAGAGAGTGAGACATTTGATGAGTTTTACACTACGTTGTTTGATAAGCACCCACAAATGTACATTTTATACCCTGAATAGACGTACTTTAATTTCTAATTCTCGGCAATTTGGGTCTTATGTGCTTTATTGTGTATTTTGTAGGTCGAATGCACATTGCGGTGTTCAAACGCGTATTTCAAGGCAATTGTGTAGATTATGGAGCTAATTACCCTTGTACCGTACCCTAGTCTACCCTAAACCAACCTAAACCTGTCCCGAACCCTATGTGTTTAGTTTTTCCATTTTATTTTATTTGTGTCATTTTATTTTTAGGGTTTATTTTATTATTTTATTTTATTGAGTCATGTACGTATTTTTAGGATTTTTATTTTTTATTTTTAGCACGTCGTGTATTAGTTTTTATATTTTCTTAGTTTTTCGTTAGTTTATTAATATTTCATTTTGTTTTTTATTTGTTAGATTTTATTTTAGTCGTGCTTAGTTTTTGTATAGTGTGTTGTGTCGTGTCAATTGTTTTTATTTTTAGTTGATTTTTTTTTTAATTTGAGTCTTTGTTTTATTTATTTATTTATTTTTATTATTTTTTATTTTTTTAGAATAGGATTTTATTTTATTAATTTTATTTTTTAGTTAGTCATTATTATTTTTTAGGTGTCTAAGTTAAAAACACACATAAACCCACTCACACACACCTATCCTACACTCACCTACACGCAAGCACCTCTTCCTCACCCTCACCCAAATACCATACGGGCTCACACACACCATAATTCCCTACTTCATCTTCTTCCCCAACCCTCAACCTCTTTCTCTCTCCTCCTCCATTAACAAACACGCACCGAAACCAAAACTCCAACCCAACAACCAACCTTATCACCCCTTAACCACCATTACCTCCCCGAACCAACCATCATACCTTCGGCACCGGAACCCCAAGCCAGCCCCGTCACCCACCTACAGCCCGAAGTGCCGAGACCCTCTTGTGAGACCTCCTTTGACCCGAACCCCCATCTCCCACCAAGCGGACCTGAAAACCCGACATCCAACCTGTTCGCCCAAACCTGCGAACCTGACGTCCCTACCGCCGCCGCCCTGGCGGCGTCCCACTACCCTCTCGCCGGAAGAACCTCGAGACCCGTTCCGGCCACAACCCTGACACCAACCCGAACTCGACCAAACCAGAACCTGTTGACCCATAACCCGTGAACCAAGCTCCATACCCATTTTCATCCAACCATATCCCTCCATAGAAACCAAACCCATTTCCCCTTTATCCTAAATCGCGTCACCTGCTTAAAACCAACAAACCAAAGCCAAGACTAAACATTAAACCCACATGTGCTTTAAAATACCAAGTTACCCATTTCCCATATTACCCTCACGTGCCCGCCCCCAGTTCTCACATGTGCATTCCTTCAACCAAATCAGTTTGTTACCTCACTCAACACATGCACACATGTGTGCATTGTCCAAAAATATCCCTAGCTTCTTCCACCTATTAATGCAAGACTTGGTACCATTGAAAGGGGATCTACAAATTAGTTTTTAATCTTTGTGTGATAAAATTCTCTCGATCCCTCTATGTTGAGTATTTTCATTTTTGGCAAATATCTCAATATAGAGGTGTGTAGTGAAATTTAGATATAGGATAAATTCAACCCCACCCCTCTATAATGATTTTACACATTTTTAGCAATTATTTCAAAATAGATTGATGTAGTTGAATTCATCCCTTATGGGAGGTAAATTCTAATCCATTCCTTTATGTTGAGATTTTGCATTTTTAGCAATTATCTCAATATAAAGTAATGATCTAGAATTTATTTCTTTGGGTGAGTTCTAATGTACAATATTATAATATTAGGAATTGCATTTTTAGCAAATCTCTTTTATTATTTAATTGTCCATTATGAATTCATCCACTATCCCTTTTTATTTTGTAGTTTTTAGTTTAGATTCAATAAATACATGAGTGAGGGATTGTGATTGAGAGAATTTTGATGTATAATTGAAGATTCCATTCCAATTCAAGGCTTAAATGGATTTGATCTCCTCCTCTTGTTTACTTTTAGTTTAATCATCACATGCTCTTCTTTGTATACTTTTATTTTTATTTTGTTAGATGATGATTATTGAGGGATAATATCCCATTTATGGGATGAAATATTGAAGCCCTCATGAGTCCAATTTTGTTAGTTTACTTATTAGGAAAAATTTGTTTATCTCACTTTTCTTAAATTAGCTTTTACTTCTTAATTAGTAGTTACAAAAATTAGTATAGTTAGTTAGTTTAAAAAAATCCCTTGAAAAATCCAAAAAAAATCTAAAAAGTAAAATCATAAAAAAATAAAAATAAAATGCAAATGAATCTATATATATCCTCTCCAATTTTGTGTTTCATCCCTAGATATGGATTGATACCTCACTTACCTCTATATTCTAGTTTTGTTCTACTTTTATAGGTTTGTGAAGAATTTTGATAGATAGAGGAATTGCACACAACGACAAATACATAGAGAAATCAATTTTTTTATTTATCAAATGGCGTCGTTGCCATTCTTTGGAGCTCGAAGCACTTGAGAGGATCCATTATTTGATTCATTTGTATTTTTCAATTCGCACCATTTTCTTTTCATTATTTTAGAAGGCTTGTATTAGGACTTTTTTTATCATTGCTTGTATTGCGGTGCATAAAGACAGCTTTATTTTATTTTTCCTTTTAAAAATTATAATAATCGAAGACAAGCGTGATAGGAAAACCGGACAAGGTAGAGAGAGGGCATCCAAAGGCGAGAAAACTAAGCCTCTCTACCTTGGGTCGGTAAAACTTCCGGGGCCGACTGAGATAGGCGTGATCTCCCCCCGATCGACTCAAATTTTTCGGCATCCCACGACATAAAAACTGTGGGAGGTACATTTCTCTACCCTCGCGCCTCTCCTATTAGCGAGTCAATTATTGTGTGTGCTTGTGTTCTCTTGTGTGATTTTATTCTCGCATTTATTTTTCAAATGGTGTGATGAAATAAATTACTAAGACCTACACCCGGTCATTCACGAGAAGAGATTTCATCACCCGACTCACTCGCTTACCAATTGTGTGCTACCCTAGCCATCACTAAATTTAAAATCCATCAACTAGGTAGCCCACTAGGAGAACCTTTTTGCAAGGGAGATCACTCAGATAATTCCGTGATTTTTTATCGCCCGCAGACTTAATTAAAATTTGACTACCCTTTCACTAAATTCAAAGATAAAAATTGGTTATGTGCTAGTTAGGAATCCTCCTTAACTTGTGTGTATCCAATATCATTCATTTTTCGGTAGTCGGTTTTTAATTAGTTCGTCCAAATAAAGAGTCCATATTTCTCCCCACCTTTTCTTCCAAAAAAATCCAAAAATATTTTCTTTCATTTTTATTAATTTTTTTTTTAAATCCAAAAATATTTTTTCCCCCACTATTTTTCCAAAAAAAAAAAAAAAAAAATATATTTTCTTCCTTTCATTCTCTAAAAATCCCCAAAACATTTCATTTCTTTTTAAAATTATTCAAAAACCACAAAAAAAGAGAAAATCTGAAAATAAAAAAATAAGGCCGTGATCGGTATTTCTTCACCCTCGCCTTTGTCAAATTATCCAACAAAATTGACGCTTCAATCTTGTTTGGAGGTGATTTTCATCACCCAATTTTTTTGCAGTCCCGCACTTTCATAGATCTTATCCTTAGGGTGATATCCCTTCGGTCTGACTGAAGACATTAAACTTAGCGCTATCGAGAGGCAGCCCGCATTTCTTGTACTAGTCTCATCCTATTTGGGGATGGTGTCTCACATCACCCTATGCTTTACATGCTTTATAGACTTGTACATCTTTTTTCTCTCTTATCATTTATTCAGGTTTATTCTTGGCTATATTTTTCCACTTCATTAGCGGTTCATTCTGGTAATCTCTTTCCTACCATATGCTCTCAATTTTAAAAATCATTTTACTTAACATCGAGGACAATGTTCCTTTTTGTTTAGGGGTGGGAAAATTTATCAAAATCGTACCTCCTATTAATTTTTTTTAATTTTTGAACCTGATTTTTAAAATTTTCGTGTAGTTTCTTTCATCTCATTCATTGACGCGAATTTTCTATCATCCATCTTTTTAAATCTAGGAATCGATCTAGAGGATTTATCTTTTTATAAATAACTTATGTAATATGTAACAAGGCATGTTGCACTATGAATTTCTAGACTCAACAAAATTTGCGCACATATCATGTCAAGACGGTTTAGAGTTGAGGAGTACTATAATTCTCAAGAAAACCTTAAGGATCACTAGTAGAGACTTTAGCTTGTGAGATTCGTGACTTTCACCTTTTAGAGAGTTTTACACAATCTCCGAGTCACAAGTTGATTCAACTTCGTTTGGGTCTGCAATTTAATTGTTATATGATCTCATTATTCTTCATTTTTGGCTTGATCACTGAGAATGACATCTTTTTCGAGCTGTAAGAAATGCGTGTCTTGAAATTTGTCCCGATCACCAAATTTTCATCCATACACCTACCATTTACCATTCACTTCACCCATATTCCCATTTATTCCCCTCATCACCCATACACATTCCCCACTCCATTCATATATCATCTATCATCATTTTTGAGAAAACGAGTGTTTGTTCCAAATGTTAAATGTCTTCAGTGTTGGTTTGAAAAGAGAGAGAAAAACAAGAAAAAAAGGAAAAAAATAGAAAAAAAAGTAGGAAAAAAATATATATAAAAAGAAAAAAATATATATAAAAAGAAAAGAGAGAAAAGAAAAGAAAAAGAGAGTTGTAGTTAATTTTTATGTAATAAAGACATTTGTGCCTAAAGTGTATACACTCTTCTATCGCATCCATCTTTTATCCATCACACATCTATCGCTCATCATTCATCCATCTTATCCTACCTCATATCATCCCATAATTCTCATATTATTTTCCCCTCACCTATAATCATTCATATTTTTCCCAAGTGTTCGGGCAAATGAAAGTCAATGTGGTGAATAACTCGTCGTTCTCACTATAGTGATTAGCATTTCTTTCATGAGATCATTTTCTTTCTTAATGTTCGTTATTTCTTATATGTGTGTGAGACGTTTGAACTTGCTTACATTTACTCACCTCCTCACACAAAAGAGCGATACACTAACCCTAATCTCGAGAGTTCGTTTGAGAGAGATATATCCGTGAGATTTGAAGTTGAAGCGTTAATTTCGAAAAGGCAATCTAAGAATTACTCTTGTGATGCTCGACCCATTGTGACTGATTCACACCACACACGTTGAGTTCTAGGACGGATGTGCCTTGTGTATTTACTTAGCTAAACTTTTTACACATTCTAGCTTGTATTTATTAAATCATTTCTCTCATGATGGATTGTGCGATTATTCTATGTCTAATAAGAGATTGACTGCCTTTCAATAAATTTTTACAAAGAAGAATTTTGTGGGTATATTCCCCACAAACCGTCACGAGACACAACTCGTACTGTAGGGCAACCTATAAGTTTAAAGGCTTGTTGCACATGCTAAGTGTAATCGCAAGTGCCCGCGAAAGTGGTACACTTTTGGTTTCTTATCTTTCTCTTTCTCTCTATCTTATTGCTCAAGGACTAACAATGCTTTGCCTGGGGGTGGTGTGATAACTGTACATTTTATACCCTGAATAGATGTATTTTAATTGCTAATTCTCGGTAATTTGGGTCTTATGTGATTTATTGCGTATTCTGTAGGTCGAATGCACGTTGCGGTGTTCAAACACGTATTTCAAGGCAATTGTGCGGATTATGGAGCTAATTACCCATGTCCTGTACCCTAACTTACCCTAAACCTACCTAAACCTGTCCCGAACCGTGTGTGTTTAGTTTGTCCCATTTTATTTTATCTGTGTCAATTTATTTTTAGTGTTCATTTTATTATTTTATTTTATTTAGTCATGAACGTATTTGTAGGATTTTTATATTTTAATTTTTAGCGCATCGTGTATTTGTTTTTATATTTTCTTTTATCTTCTTAGTTTTTAGTTAGTTTATTAATATTTCATTTTGTTTTTTATTTGTTAGTTTTTATTTTAGCCGTGTTTAGTTTTTGTATAGTGTGTCGTTTCGTGTCAATTATTTTTATTTTTTGTTGCATTTTTTTAATTTGAGTCTTTGTTTTATTTATTTATTTTTATTATTTTTTATTTTTTTAGAATAGAATTTTATTTTATTAATTTTATTTTTTAGTTAGTCATTATTATTTTTTAGATGTCTAAGTTAAACACACGCATAAAACTACTTACACCCACCTATCCTACACTCACCTACACATAAACACCTCTTCCTCACCCTCACCCAAATACCATACACCCTCACACGCCCAATAATCCCCTACTTCATGTTCTTCCCCAAACCTTAACCTCTTTCTCTCTCCTCCTCCATTAACAAACACACACCAAAACCAAAACTCCAACCCACCAACCAACCTTATCACCCCTTAACCACCATTACCTCCCCGAACCAAGCATCACACCTCCGGCACCGGAACCCCAAGCCAGCCCCGCTGCCCACCTGCAGCCCCAACTACCGAGACCCCCTTGTGCGACCTCCTCTGACCCGAACCCCCAGCTCCCGCCAAGCATACCTGAAAACCCGACATCCAACCTGTTCGCCCAAACCCGCGAACCCGACGTCCCTACAGCCGCTGCCCCGACGGTGTCCCACTATCTTCTCGCCGACAGAACCCCGAGACCCGTTTCGACCACAACCCTGAAACCAACCCGAACTCGCCCAAACGAGAACCTGTTGACCCATAACCCGTGAACCTAGCTCCATACCCATTTTCACCCTACCTTATCCCTCCTTAGAAACCAAACCCATTTCCCCTTTATCCTAAATCGTGTAACCTGCTTAAAACCAACAAACCAAAGCCAGGACTAAACATTAAACCCACATGTGCTTTAAAATTCCAAGTTACCCGTTACCCATATTACCCCCACGTGCCCCCACTTCTCACATGTGCATTCCTTCACCCAAATCAGATTGTTACCTCACTCAACATTGTCCAAAAATATCCCTAGCTTCTTCCACCTATTAATGCAAGACTTGGTGCCATTAAAAGGGGATCTCCAAATTAGTTTTTAAGCTTTGTGTGATAAAATTCTCTCCATCCCTCTATGTTGAGTATTTACATTTTTAGCAAATATCTCAATATAGAGGTGTGTAGTGAAATTTATCTCTAGGATAAATTAAACCCCACCCCTTTATAATGAATTTTTGCATTTTTAGCTATTATTTCAAAATAGATTGATGTAGTTGAATTCATACCTTATGGAAGGTAATTTCTAATCCATTCCTTTATGTTGAGATTTTGCATTTTTAGCAATTATCTCAATATAAAGTAATGATCTAGAATTTATTTCTTTGGGTGAGTTCTAATGTACAATTTTATAATGTTAGGATTTGCATTTTTAGCAAATCTCTTTTATTATTTAATTGTCCATTATGAATTCATCCACTATCCTTTTTTATTTTATTTTTATTTTATAGTTTTTTAGTTTAGATTCAATAAATGCATGAATTAGGGATTGTGATTGAAAGAATTTTGATGTGTAATTGAAGATTCCATTCCAATTCAAGGCTTAAATGAGTTTGATATCTTCCTCTTGTTTACTTTTAGTTTAATCATCACATGTTCTTTTTTGTATAGTTGTATTTTTATTTTGTTGGATGATGATTATTAAAGGGCTAATCTCCCATTTATGGGATGAAATATTGAAGCCCTCATGAGTTCAATTTTGTTAGTTTACTTATTAGGACAAATTTGTTTATCTCACTTTTCTTAAATTAGCTTCTACTTCTTAATTAGTAGTTATAAAAATCAGTATAGTTAGTTAGTTTCAAAAAATCCATTGAAAAATCCATAAAAAATATAAAAAGTAAAATCATAAAAAATATATAATAAAATGCAAATGAATCTATTTATGTCCTCTCCAATTTTGTGTTTCATCCCTAGATATGGATTGATACCTCACTTACCGTTATATTCTAGTTTTGGTCTACTTTTATAGGTTTGTGAAGAGTTTTGATAGATAGAGGAATTGCACACAAAGACAAATACATAGAGAAATCAATTTTTTTATTCATCATTATCCACTATTGTTAATGCAGTGTTTAACCTAGGTGAGAAGATTCCTGATAACCGTGTGATTAAGAAAATTTTAAGATCGTTTTCGAGTAGGCTTGATGTGAAAGTTACCATTATGAATTCCATTGGTATGCTTAACTCGTCGAACCTGGAAGAGATCGCAGGTGACCTTCAAACCTTTGACCTGGATATGTTTACCTCCAAGCGATTTCCAAAGAAAGAAAATGGCATTCCTTTAAAATCCCCGAGGGAGGAGACTAAACTTTCGAATGTCGATTCCGATTCCAACTTTGCGGATGTTGTCTTGTTGGAAAAGGAGTTCAAAAAATTTCTTCAATTTCAAGAGCAATCGAAAGATACTAAAAAGTTTGAGAAATTCAAGAACAGGGGAGACTTCACCCCTAAGCATAAGAGTGAGAAACCTAAGAGAGATGAGTTTGATAGGTGTTTCGAGTGTGAGGGATTTGGTCACAAAGTAGCTGAGTGTCCCACTAGACTTAAGAAAGAAGGAAAGAAACCGATACCATACAATGCCACATTAAGTGAGAGTGGGCCGAAAGAGGGAGAGAGTTCCCCCATTGAGTGTAACTTTGCTACGTTTATGACATGTTATGTGAGAGAGTACGATATATCTTCCCCCGAGGATACTCATGTGCATGACACTTCCGAGGCTGTTGAGAGTGCTTCCCGAGAGCGTGAGGGTGATGAGAGAGAGAGGATGAGGAGATCGACGTAGGAGAGTTGCAAGTTGAATTTCGAGACTTTTTAAAGGAGACAGTGAAGGTGAAAAAGACTAACTCGAAATTGCAAGCTAAGTTGAATGAGCATGTCGTGGAAAATAATGATGCATTGATTGAGGATCTTAGGGCACAGGAAAATAAGCTTAGGGAGAAGCCAGAGTACATTGAGAAATAGAGAGATAGCCTTAAATTTTTGATGGAGGCTTTGAAAAAGGAGTTGCTAGAGTTTAATGAGTCTAGGCGTCTACTTGAGTCTAGGATTAAGGAGTTGGAGGAGAGTTTGAGAGACTCCTATAGAGTTAAGTTTGATTTGGAGTCTAGGTCGGAAAAATTGGATAGGATGTTAGGCACTGTCCAAGTCAAGAGGGATAGGTTTGGTATAGGCTACAACAAGAGAGTTATTCTCGAGCCCAAAGACAATACCAATCATGTGAGGAAGCCCACTAGGAATGTGAGGAAAGGTCGATATTTTGGTAATCATTCCCACCATGTTTATACTTGTTGCCATTGTGGTAGGAAAGGTCACCTTAGATGTTTTTGCTATGTCCTTAGGAATTCTCCTAGAAAGCTTAGGAATAAAGTCGTGTCGGTTCCCAAAAACCCCATGCGTTATGTTACACCTACTTAGGTTAGGAAATCGAACTTAAAGGCTTTAGGACAAAAACTTCATGATTCTCATTTGGTTGCACTTGATTTTTCTCATGCTAAATCTAAAGGATGATAGTGTTACCATGTTTGTCATATGCTAGTCTTTGCATTCATGATATATACTTTTCTAGTATTATGACATGATTATCATTTTATTTTATATTTTTTATTTATTGCATCTTATTTGAAAATTACAAAAAGATTTTTGGTTTTAATTTTTTTTTTTAGAAAAACACAAAAAAAAATTTCTTTTATTTGAGTCAAAATATTTTGAAAGAGCCAAAACTATTTTTGGTTTTATTTTTGTGTTGTGAGTTAACACATTTGATGTGGCATATTAGTTTGCTTGGACCCCCTTCCTTCCATTATCCATGTGGCTAGGAAATTTGGTCATTATTATCGATGCTTAGAATGATCTTAACAATTTTATTATGGGGTTGTTTCGAAGTTGGTATAATCTTTTATTCGACTTTGTTTATATGCCATGATTGCACACATGCACGAGTTTATATGGATGTTTGACTACTCTTGCATATTTGAGTTTAGTGAGACGCTATTATCTCAATCTTGTCATCTATGGGTATGTAGACTTAAGGAGAGAATATGCATGCAATAACCGTTTATTGTGAGGATTAAATTGAAAAATGACGAGTTTTCGCGGGAAACGACTACGAGAGTGTAAAATTAATTCATCGTGAAAGCCACCATTTAAAAGAGCCCAAAAAAATCATAAGGCAACAAAAAGAATCATATGCCAAAAATGGGCTAAATTAGTTTAGTTCATTCAAAAGAAAATATGATACATTTGAGGGAGTTTGGATGGATTAAAAATTTAAACAGGTTTGCACAAAGAATCCTCACGTTGAAAATCGATATTTCAAGTCTACATCACATTCAGACATCCAGAGACATTTTCATGCTTGCCAATCTATTATTTATGAGTCTTATCCTGTACTGATGATGTAATTTTATTTTTAGATTTTATGGGATGGGATTTAGGTGTCATACGGCTTGACGACCCGAATTAGGCATTTCACTGGTTATCTTGTCCTAGAATAGTCAAAGGGGGATATTTGTAAGGACCAAATTATCAATTCAGTCCATGTATAGTTTTGAATTATTCTCAGAACAGAACATATTTGAGTCATAGGTAGATTTGTATTGTTACGATCCCATACAGACTATGATGTGTCGAAGATTAATTGAAGACGTTGTCGCAAAGCTTCAAGGAATTAATTATGCCAAAGTTTAATTGGTGCAAATTTCTCATATTCAAAGTCAATTTGCATTCCGAGATCACTCAGTTATGAATTCATAATGTAATTGAAACTTGGAATTTAATTTTATAAAAATAAGGATGTTATTTTTTAAAAGAAAATGTTTTTACAAGATGTTTTAAAAGTGTTTTACTTGTTTACACTTCGTTTAGAGCTGATAAGGATGGAATAGAGATTGATTTGGTTTGGACTCTATTCTGGGCGATGTCATTCAAATTACATACGATGTCGTTTGAACGAGAGCTAATATCGTTAGAACGACGTAGTATCTCGCTTCAACGAGAAGTCAACGACTTAAAATAATTATAAATAGGCGTGTTCCAGTTTTTTCGAAGTGCATGTAGTACGATTTTTTTTTTTACAATATAAAGAGTTTTATGCACAAAGTTTTCTAAGGATTTTCACAATAAAACATCCTTAGAGTTTACAAAGATCTAAGTTATCATTACCATATGTTTATGTGATCTTTGTTTCACCAAATTGGGTTTTTTCGACACTTGAACATTGCTGGTTTTACAGTGGAGAAGCGAAGAAGATTACTTTTGTGTTAAAAAATCTAGACGACACAAGTTCGTATCGGTGGATACCGAGGCATTCATGGAGGTGACTGTTGTGGAAGAGCATCGTAGAAGAAGGTTACTTTCTACGTGGATACTGTGAACATTGGTAGAAGATCAGAGGAGAGTCAAGTCTCCTAGGTAGATTGAGTCGTTGTATAAGACTACCGTCTGACTTTGTAAAACCATTGTAATAGTGATTGTCTGGCCTGGGCGTCCGAGGTTTTTACCGTTTGTGGTTTTTCACGTACATCGATGTTGTGAGTATTGATTTACTTTATTTTACTTGCTTTAATTACTAGTTGCATGCTTAGGATTAAAGAAGATAAAATTTGGTTAAGTTGATTTGTGTCACATCTTGGTGTGGTTTAGAAAATTGAAAAGAGCTTTTCAAAAAGAAACAATTGGTTTGTATTCATCCTTAACTTAATTCCTCTCAAGCAAAAGTTTTTGTTTAAGTTATATTTGGGACCTACAACTCGTCCTCTCCTAAAACCACTTTTCAATAGATAGACGGTCAACCTCTCATGCCAAGATCTAGGATCTAGTTTGAGACCATGTAAAGATTTATGGATCGTCAACACATGATTGGGAAATTAGGATCTTTAAAACCTTTGGGTTGTTCAACATACACCTCTTCATTCAAATCCCTATTGAGAAACTCAATATTTACATCCATTTGATATAATTTAAATTTCACATTACATGCAATGGCCAATAAAAGTCTAACACACTCTAACCTTACAACGGGGCATAGGTTTCATCAAAATCCACACCTTCTATATTATAATATCCTTGAGATATAAGCGTAGCCTCATTCCTCAAAATTACACCATCTTTATTTTATTTGTTTTTTAAAACCCATATATTAACTATGATATTTTGTTCACGAGGTATAAGTATCGATTCCCAGACTTTTAACCTTTCAAATTGATTAAATTACTCTTGCATCGTGCCTATCCAATTTTCAACTTTTAATGCCTCTTTTATATTTTTAAGTTCAATTTTAAATGTGAAGCATTGAAAATTGAGTTCATTAAGAAGTTGATTTCTTTTCCTAATACCAATGTAGATATTTCCAAAGGTTTTAGCCGATGTTTTCTCTCTTTGAACCCAAGTTAGAATTCCTCTCTTTCCTCCCTCCTTGGGTTATAACAAAAGGAAAAAGTTTGATCACCATTCCTTTTAGGTATACTATAATCACCTACTTCAACACTCATAATATCAAGAACCTTCGGTGATGATACTGGAAACAACACCACCCTTCAAGGTGTTTGTGAGCTCAATTCAATGTTAACAATGGCAGAATATGAGTAAAGGTATTCACATAGTAGAGGGAGATGAGGAGAAGAAGATGAACAGAATCATGTAAGTGGTTCACCCAATCAGGCTTACATCCACTGTGAAGGTGTGTGGTTGATATCACTATATGAGGGATCTAATGGACATGGGTACAAACTCTCAAGCTTTCTCTCTCTTCTGTATAATTTGACAGAGTTTCAGCTAGGGTTGTATTTTTGGTTCTCTTTACAAGGAGAAGAAAATAAGTATTTATAATACCTCGGGGGTGTAGTGTACCCCCCATGCATGCAATGAGCATGTGTGTGTCGATCTAATCAGTATGATGAAGACATCTGTCCCTATCACATGTAGAGAATGATGATAAAATATTCCCCCCACGTGAGGAGAATGATTTATTATAACTGATTTGTGTACACGTGTCCTTATCCATATATATGCGCATAAGAGCTCGGCCATCCATGCCCGGTCTTAACCTCGGCCTGGAAGGGTAAGAGGTTAGCAAGGCCAAGCTGATATCTAACTCGAGGCTAGTAATGAAGACCTCGGCCTATGTGGGGCTGAGGTTAGGTAGACAATGCCATAAGGTCGGCCTAGGTCGAGGTTGAGCTGGAACATGCAAGGAACATCAGCTGATTCCCTGTCGAAGCTGGTGTTGATGGAAATACTCTTCTGCAACCTCGTCTTACTCCCCGATGAGGTTGTCATCCCCCGGACGGCTTGATGAATAATTATCCCTCGGATCCTAAAGTCCTCTCACAACGTCGGCCATACTGAATACGAGACCGCTGGTCATTGATCCAAGGCCCCTCCAATCATCGGCCATATCCAAGGCCAAGGTTGGTATCCGTAAGCCGAGGAGGTCTCTGAGCCGAGGGGGTATATTCAGGGCATATCAATCACCCCACAGCCCTTAGTTACATATGGGAGCAGGTGACTATGGGGTTTACAACTCCGAGGTCCTTTTACTTTGTTCCAATATTCCTTTTTGACACTTGTCAATTACTGAAGTGGTTGCGTGTCTGACAAGAGTAATTATACTGGTTGTCTGTTGGAATCCCAAGGCAATGATGGGACTTGGGAAGCTTGCACTCCACTTAAGGGTTTAAACCCCAATTCTTCTCTTTCTTCCACATTTCTCTCCTTCTCTAGGCTTAGTCATTTCTGCAACTTTCTCTCTCTATAAGAGCTTGATTCGAGGTGCACCTGAGTGGACATTTCTTGCAGTTTTCTCCCTACTTCTCATCACTCTTCTCCAGGTATCCTTTGTCATCCTCTCTTCCTCATTTTTCTTCTTTGATTCTTGTTTTTTCATTTTCCGATGAGATTTAAGAGCTTTATCGGTGATTTTATTAGTTTTCTGGCAGTTTGTTCTTGACTGTTTTTCGTTGTTTTTGTTTGAGCTTTAATAGTTTGATCCTTAATTACATTTTCCAATCCTATTTGTTACTTAGGAGAGTTATAAGTGTAGAGTCTGCCTCATATGCTCAGACCCCTTTACCAACTTTAAGAGGAGTTCCCCTCTCTTAGGAAGAAGACCTTAGATTAAATTAGACAAATAAAAAGAGCGCAAGAGGAAGCTCGTAGGGTAGAGGAATTCCCCCTCAGACCTATCTTTCCACCACCTCTGAAGGTCATATATCCTGAACCAACTGAACCAGTTAGGTCACCTGAAGTCCCTATTCCCATGTCTGAGTCTGAGTCATCCCCCTCAGACCCTTTGTCTGTGGACTCCTTCAAAGAAGCCATGGACTTTTCCACTCAGCAGGCTCAGGTCCCTGATCAAGCCGAGGTTTTCAGCCGGGCCTCATCTCATAAGAGTGCAAGTACCTCAACCTCTACCTCAGAGGTTGAAATTGTAGGACCGAGTGTGGCTGTTCCACCGATCCTCGAAGCTATCCCCTTGTCGGCTGTAACGGGAGCTGAGTTCGCTCAGAGGTTCCCGAGTGGTGACCCATCGTCTCCTCTGATCGATATTGAGCCAGATGAGGATGATGATGAAGAGAGTGACATTGACACCTCTGAGGCGACCGAGATTGAGAGTACCGTCAGTGAGGTTAACCTTCTGGCATTCAGGCATCTTTATTCCATAAGTCCCTCAATAAAACTCAGGAGACCCCTGAGGGAAGAGATGGCTTATAACGGCCAAGATGGTGAGATCTGCCTTTATGAGCAGATGTTCAAGTTAGGATTTCATTTCCCATCTATCCCACCATCAGGGCTATCTTTGCCTACATTAACTCGGCTCCTTCCCAGTTGTCACCCAATGCTTGGAGGGTGATAATTAGAGCCATTGTCTTATGGAAAGCTGTCCATCACTCAGACCTTCCTGTCCAAGTCTTTATAGGTCGCTATGTCCCTTCCTCTGCTAGAAATCATCCGAGCTATTATTATTTCTTAGCTCGAAAGTTGACCAAAAGGATGCTTCAGATTACCCAAACCTCAAACCATTACTGGAAGCCACGTTACTTCTTCGTATCAGGGCCATGGGAATTTGGTCCATGTGCTCCCTCTTCTTCATTAGAGCCGAGAATACCCTTGAGATGGGGGAAGGTTACAATAGCTGCCAGGTCCGACCCTGGACTTAGCCAAAATAATCTTCAAAAGGTCAAAGACCTTCAGGATCAGGGGGATCATGGTTTGCTTGTCAAGTTCGAGCATCTGATGACCCCCTATTATCTCTCTGAGACAGGGCTTGGGGGAAGTCCTCTGATAGAACTTCGTAAGTGTCTTTTTATTTCAACAATTTATACCTCTGAATTTATATATATCTGCCTCTCTGCCTCAGACCTTTCTATCTTACAGAGCGTCCCAAGGGAATATCTGACGAGTTATGGGAGATGGAAGCACCAAGCCTAACGAAGCTCGTTAAAAAGGAAGGTCTGAATGCTCCTCCTACCCCTCCCTCAACCTCAAAGGCTGAGGCCACTAAGAAGAGAAAAGTTGCTGATCCTGCCCCTGAGGATCAGAGGCAGAAGAAGAAAGGTGGGGATCGTGCCATCCCCATTTCTTCTGAGGATGCATTGGATGCTCGTATAGATCAACTAAAAATTAATGATAGTATCATAGGCCACAGTTTGCAGGTGTTGGATGCCATCGGCTCAGCTATGACCGATACTGACAAATGCTTTTGTCGATCAATGGACACTCCTCTGCTGGTTGAGTTTGGCCTTCACAAGTCTATTCAGGTATGACTTGGGGTTTTAGTTAAGCCAAGTGTAACCTCTGATTTGAATTTCAACTTACATACTCGATCTCCTGATTTGCAGGGCCTCATTTCTATGCATCACCTTGCCAACTGGACTCTGAAGAAGTTTCCCCTCATCCAGAAAGGCCAAGAGGCCGAGAAAGTGCAAAGCTCTCTGAATGCAGAGGTAGACCGTCTGAAGTCTTCCTTTGAGGGGTCTGATAATAAGGTTAAGGAGTTGGAGAAAGAGATCTCCAAGATTAAAAAGGACCACACCCTTGCTTTGAAGGCCAAGGATGACGTTCTCCAGTAGAAAGTTGATGCTGCAGTGAAAGCAACCCTTGAGGATGCTTCTGAGAGGATTCTAGCCGATTACAAAGTCTTCGATGAATTCATCAGCTTCGGCTTTGAGTACCTCGAAAGAGTTATTAAGGCTACTGGCAAATGGGCGGCTGCTAAGGAGCAGGAGTCGGGGATCTTGAAAGCCTCGGACTTCATAGGTCTGGGCTTTGCCAACCCTCAATTTGCTCAAGCCCTGCAAGAGGTTGAAGATGAAGACGCTGCCCCTGTAGAGACTGCACCATCAGACATTACAGAGACTGAGGGATCCAACCCCAGAGATGATGGGGCCGAGGTGACTAACGTCGGCCAAGGGAATCAGGCTGAGGATGCCAGCACTGTCCCTACAAATCCTTAGGCCATTTTTGTGAAACTTTTGTACTTTTTCACTATACATTTCAACTGTAACCTCTGATGAACAATGTTACTTTATATTTTTGCCATTTTTAACTCTGCCAACCTCTGAGGAGGGCTCTTATTTCTTCTCTTGCTGAATTATTTGTTGGATGATTTTCTTTGCCATGCAATAATTTTACCAAATTAATGATGTTAAGGGTCTGAGGTCATCCAAGTGTGATGTCTGATCTCAGACCTTGTCACCAAATCCTGATGTTATAAGGTCATAGGTCATCAACTAAGATGTTACCCTCATAAATAATTTCACCAAATTAATGATGTTAAGGGTCTGAGGTCATCCGAGTATAATGTCTGACCTCAGAACTTGTCACCAAATCCTGATGTTATAAGGTCCGAGGTCATCAACTAAGATGATATCCTCATAAATAATTTCACCAAATTAATGATGTTAAGGGTCTGAGGCCATCCGAGTATGATGTCTGACCTCAGAACTTGTCACCAAATCCTGATGTTATAAGGTCTGAGGTCATCAACTAAGATGTTATCCTCACAAATAATTTCACCAAATTAATGATGTTAAGGGTCTAAGGTCATCCAAGTATGATATCTGACTTCAGACCTTATCACCAAATCCTAATGTTAAAAGGTCTGAGGTCATCAACTAAGATGTTATCCTCATAAATAATTTCACCAAATTAATGATGTTAAGGGTCTGAGGTCATCCGAGTATGATGTCTGACCTCAGACCTTGTCACCAAATCCTGATGTTATAAGGTCTGAGGTCATCAACTAAGATGTTATCCTCATAAATAATTTCACCAAATTAATGATGTTAAGGGTCTGAGGTTATCCAAGTATGATATCTAACCTCAGACCTTGTCACCATATCCTAATGTTATAAGGTCTGAGGTAATCAACTAAGATGTTATCCTCATAAATAATTTCACCAAATTAATGATGTTAAGGGTGTTAGGTCATCCGAGTATGATGTCTGACCTCAGACCTAGTCACTAAATCCTGATGTTATAAGGTCCGAGGTCACCACTAAGATGTTATCCTCATAAATAATTTCACTAAATTAATGATGTTAAGGGTCTGAGGTCATCCGAGTATGATGTTTGACCTCAGACCTTATCACCAAATCCTGATGTTATAAGGTCTGAGGTCATCACTAAGATGTTATCCCCATAAATAATTGCACCAAATTAATGATGTTAAGGGTCTGAGGTCATCCGAGTATGATGTCTGACCTCAGACCTTGTCACCAAATCCTGATGTTATAAGGTCTGAGGTCATCACTAAGATGTTATCCCCATAAATAATTTCACCAAATTAATGATGTTAAGGGTCTGAGGTCATCCTAGTATAATGTCTGAGCTGAGACCTTGTCACCAAATCCTGATGTTATAAGGTCAGAGGTCATCAACTATGATGTTATCCTCATAAATAATTTCACCAAATTAATGATTTTAAGGGTCTAAGGTCATCCGAGTATGATGTTTATACTCAGACCTTATTACCAAATCCTGATGTTATAAGGTCCGAGGTCATCACTAAGATGTTATCCCCATAAATAATTTCACCAAATTAATGATGTTAAGGGTCTGAAGTCATCCGAGTATGATGTCTGACCTCAAACCTTGTCACCAAATCTTGATGTTATAAGGTCTGAGGTCATCAACTAAGATGTTATACTCATAAATAATTTCACCAAATTAATGATGTTAAGGGTTTGAGGTCATCCGAGTATGATGTCTGAAGACCTCAGACCTTGTCACCAAATCCTGATGTTATAAGGTTTGAGGTCATCACTAAGATGTTATCCCCATAAATAATTTCACCAAATTAATGATGTTAAGGGTTTGAGGTCATCCGAGTATGATGTCTGACCTCAGACCTTGTCACCAAATCTTGATGTTATAAGGTCCGAGGTCATCACTAAGATGTTATCCCCATAAACAAATATCCAATCGAACCTAATGAACCAAGAACTGATACAGGAATTTTTTGATCCTCTCATGAATAATCTCTTCATAAGATGATACATTTACATGAAAGCTTTTGCAACGTCATATGTAATACTTTTTTAGATGATCAGCATTCCAAGAATTGGAAAAAGGTTCCCCTTGGAGGTTATCTAGCCTGTAGGTTCCTGGAACAACCTCCTCAACTACTTTGTAAGGGCCATGCCAATTTGGGTGAAGCTTGTTTGCTTTCTGTAACGTATTATTCAGCACAAGGTCTCCCACGACTATGGGTCTCGATTTTACCCTTTGATTGTAGAATTTTGTTGTTCTTTACTGGTAAGCTGCTTGCCTAATTTCTTCGTCTTCCCTTATCTCCTCGATCAAGTCTAGGCCGAGTCTTCTCTCCTCCCCATTATTCTAAGGGTCATAGGTCTGCACCCTATGAGTAGGGAGTTCAACCTCTGCTGGTATGACAGCCTCTGAGCCATGTGATAACATAAACGGGGTCTCCCCCGTAGGTGTCCTAGCTGTCGTCTTATAAGCCCAAAGAACAGCATAAACCTCTTCAGTCCACCTTCCCTTAGCCTCCTCCAACCTCGTCTTGATCTCGTTAAGGATCATTCTATTTGTGACTTCACTCTAACCGTTTGCTGGAGGTCGTCCATGAGAAGAGAAAAATTGATTTATCCCAACACTTTCGTAGTATTTTTCCAGGGACGATTTCTTGAATTGCATTCCGTTGTCTGAAATGAGGGTTTTTGGGAGGCCATGTCTGCATATGATGTTCTTCCAAATGAATTGGAAGGTCTTCTGCTCAGTAATCATGATCATCAGCTCTGCCTCCACCCATTTGGATAAGTAATCAATGGCAACTATCAGAAATCTGTAATTATTTATAGCCCTTGGTAGGGGACCTACTAAGTCAATCCCCCATACTGCGAATGGCCAAGGGGAACTGATAGTCGTCATAGGCTGATGAGGTTGATGGGGGATTGTGGAGAATCTATGACATTTGTCGCACCTCTTTATATAAGTCGGAACATCTTTGGCCAGGGTCAGCCACCAATACCCTTGTGTGACAATTCTCTTCGCCAAAGGTCTTCCTCCTATGTAACTGGAGCAAGAACCCTCGTGTACCTCCAATAGGACGTGGGGGACTTTGTTTGGATGGACGCATCTGAGAGAGGTAATAGGAATCCCTTCCTATATAGGACATCTCCCACTATTGAGAACTTTGCTGCCCTGTACCTCAATTTCCTCCTTTCTAACTTTGACTCGGGTAGTACCCCCTCTTTGATGTATCTCATAAGGGGATCCATCCATGAGTCCCCTAGGTCCAAATTGAGATAAAGATTATTAACCTCTTCCTCTTCAATGGTTACTCGGGGTAAGATCTCGATGGGGACTGTCCTACGGATATTTGTCTTTATTGCTGAAGCCAACCTTGCCAAGGCATCTGCATGACTATTATTTTACTGAGGTACTCTCTTCATCTTTACCTCTTCGAGGCCTTCGAGTATTGTCTTCACTATCTTCAAGTATTTAGCCATCCTTTCGTCCTTGGCCTCATAAACCCCCAATACTTGATTGACACCCAACCTTGAGTCATTGTGAAGGAAGAGTCGTTTTACACCTACAGTTCTTACCAAGGAGAGGCCTGCTATCATCGCCTCGTATTATGACTCGTTATTAGATGCCTTGAAGTTGAACCTTAGGGAATATTCGATGTTGGTGCCATCCGGGCTTGAAAGTATCAGGCTCGCACAACTCCCACTTTCACAAGAGGACCCATCGACGAAGAGGTTCCATATGTCTTTATCTTATGAGAAACCCTCTTCTAACATAATTCCCTGCCTAAAGAGGTATCGGTCTTCCTCATTATCGGCTATCCCATCTCTGACTTTTTGGGCATAACTTCTTCCAGCTGTCGGAAGACATCGCTGTTTGACACTTCTGTGGCCTCTGTGCCATTCTCACCCTCGACCTCTTCCCATGTAAACTCTGCGATAAAATCTTCCAGTGCCTCCCTTTGATGGCTGTCCTAGACTGATAGGCAAGGTCATATTCCCCCAATTCAATGGCTCAGGTCATCAGTCTAATCGACTTCTTAGGTTTATGGAAGACCTGTCTTAACGGGGAGTCGGTGAGAATGACCATGGAATGGGCCTGAAAGTAGGGCTTCATCTTCCTAGAAGCATGTATCAGGGCGTAGGCTAACTTTTCCATGTGAGGGTAATTCTGCTCAGATCCCTGAAGGGCCTTACTGTTGAAGTATAATGGTCTCTAAATCCCAGCGTCTTCCCGTACAATGGCCGCACTTATAGCCGATTCAGAGACTGCTAAATAGACGTATAATTTCTCCCATGCTCTGGGCCAAGATAAGAGTAAGGGAGATCCAAGGTATGACTTGAGTTGATCAAAGGCCTCATCATACTCTTTGTCCCACTAGAAGGCCTTTATGAGAACCTTAAAGAATGGAAGACACTTGTCGATTGCCCTGGAAACGAATCTGTTGAGCGCAACCACTCATCCAGTGAGCCTTTGAACGTCTTTGATACTCCGAGGTGTCTTCATGTCGAGCAAAACCTTGATTTTCTTAGGGCTCGCCTCTATTCCTCTTTGATTGACGATGAATCCAAGGAACTTCCCCGCTCCTACCCTAAAGACACACTTTGCCTGGTTGAGTTTCATCTTGTATATCCATGGTATTGAAGGTCTTTTTTAGGTCTGCCACATGGGTGCAGGCCTTTAAGCTCTTCGTCAACATATCGTCTACATACACCTCCATAGTCTTGCCTATTTGGTCTTCGAACATCTTATTCACAAGACGTTGGTATGTTGCCCCTGCATTTTTCAATCCGAAGGGCATCACCTTGTAGCAATACGTCCCTTTGTCAGTAATGAAGGCTACCTTCTCTGAGTCTTCGGCATCCATGAAGATTTGGTTGTAGCCTGAATACGCATCCATGAAGCTCATGAGCTCATGTCCTGCAGTTGCATCTACCATCTGATCGATCCGGGGTAAGGGGTAACTGTCTTTCGAGCAAGACTTGTTCAGGTCAGTAAAATCCACACACATTCTCCACTTTCCATTGGCTTTGGGTACAATGACTACGTTTGATAGCCATTCCGGATATACCACTTCTCTGATAAATTCAACCTCTTCTAACTTTCTAACCTCTTCCCAGATGATGTTGTACTTCTTCCTAGAGTAGACTCTTTATCTTTGCTTGACTGGCCTTGCATCCTTAGACACGTTGAGTTTATGGCACGTGACCTCGGGGTTGATACCTGGCATGTCTGCATGACTCTAAGCGAAGACACTCTGCCTCTTCCTCAGGAAGTTTATCAGCTCCTCTTTGATTTCTTCTTTCAAGGCTTTGCCGACCCGGACGGTTTTTCCTGGTTCATCCTTATTGAGGACGATGGATTCTACCTCTTCCGTGGCCTCTCCTTTCTTCAACTTCGTTTCATCTATAGGGTCAAGTGTATCGATGTTATAAGTAGTAGTAGCTCTTATGGGCCTCTCTCTCTTTAGCCGAGTTGAAGTAACATTATCGTTCTATGGTCTGGTTACCCTGCACTTCCCCTACCCCGTAGGGGGTTAGGAATTTTAGCATCTGGTGGATCGTCGACGGCACGGCTTCAAACTCCTTAAGGTCCACTCTTTCTATGATGAGGTTATAGGCCGAGAAGACATTTTCGTCCATGATACAAAAATTGATCTTCTGGGTTAACCTCTTAGGCCACTCATCACCCATTCGTACGTCCATCTCATACATGCTTATTGGATGTACCTTTTCACTGCTGAACCCCATTAACGGATGATGATAGGGTACCAGCCTGGCTCTACTAAGGCCTAGGCTTTTGAAGCAGGGCTAGAACATCACATCTGCCGAACTTCCTCCGTCTACAAGAATTATCTGTACCTCACATCTATGAACTCTTTTCGTGATCACCAAAGGATCATCATGTGGGGCTAGGATGCCTTTAAAGTATAGTCAGGAGAAACCAACTATGAGAATGTCCATGTCTACCTTCTTTCTCTTCTGCGAAGTATCGGAAGACGTTAGGTTTACCATTTCAAGTTTGGTAATTGATTTGGCCTCGGCCACATGAGCTTTTCTGTCAATAACCTCAGTACCACCTCCCATAAGTCCTCCGGATATGGTGCTAATGCCAAAGGAAATCATACCAACCCTCTTCACTAGGGCATTGTCGTCTATTGGAGGGAGGTCTAGATCATCTTCGCCATCTCCGTCTGATTCACCATCTCTTCTTGCTGGGATATCGTCACGACATCTATTGTTTCTCTTCTTTTTAGGGTCATCTCTTCCGCCTTTGGGAGCCTTCCCATCTATATACTTCCTCAACTTTCCAGATTTTAACATCTTCTCGATCTCATCCTTCAAGGAGAATCACTGAGGGTTCCCCAACCATGGCACAATGTTTGCTGTTGACCTCTTCCTCGTCCTTGATGAGGCAGACGTTGTCTCTTTTCCCTTTGTGATCCAGCTGCACTTCTCAACCTTGACAACCTCTGTCTTAGGTCATTTACGGGGCCGAGCCTTTCAAAGGTTGACCCTCTCCTCAGTCGATCAAAAGCCGATCCTCGTTGTTGGGCCTCTCTACCTCTTCTGCCTTCATAACCCTGGCTCCGTTGTATAGAACAAACTGTGTTATTCAAACCTCATACAACTCCCAACAATCTTTTGGGACATCTTCCACCTCTAGATCATCATACCTGTCCTCTGGGCAAGGGTTTCCTTGCCTCCCCAGACGCAAGCGCCTAGGGTCATCAACGTCCCTCCTCCACTGGGGTGCAGGTTGGTCTTTTCGCGGTGCTTGGGGTGGTCCCCTGGGGTCAGGATGAGGCTGAACTGCCGTTGGAGTTATCATTTCCTGTGAGACTCTAGGTGGCCTCATCATATTCTGGCTGAGCTGTTAAAATTGCTCCTTCATTACTTATTGCGTTGCAGCCAAAGACCTTAAGGCTGCGGCCACCTCTACCATTTCTGATTGGGGTGGTGCCTGGCTGGAGCTAGGTCCCCCGCTACAGGCGGTGGAAGAGATGGTGGTAGTTCCAGTTCCATGTGTTAGTACAAAAGAGCTGGTGTAGTAAATGAGCTTAATACCTTACAGGACCTCTTTCAATGGTGAAACAGCTCCGCGCTAGGGGGGAGGCGTGGTTCACAACCAGAGTCTCCGGTGAGGCCAACCAACAGATGAGGAAGAGATAGCTTCTCAATTCCCACAGACGACGCCCAAATGATGATGCTGGAAACATCACCACCTTTTAAGGTGTTTGTGAGCTCAATTCAATGTTAACAATGGCAGAATATGAGTAAAGGTATTCACACAGTAGAGGGATATGGGGAGAAGAAGATGAACATAATCATGTAAGTGGTTCAGCCAATCAGGCCTACATCCACAGTGAAAGTGTGTGGTTGATATTACTATATGAGGGCTCTAATAGCCATGGGTACAAACTCTCAAGCTTTCTCTCTCTTCTGTATAATTTGACAGAGTTTCAGCTAGGGTTGTATTTTTGGTTCCCTTTACAAGGAGGAGAAGACAAGTATTTATAATACCTAGGGGGTGTAGTGTACCCCTCATGCATGCAATGATCATGTGTGTTTCGATCTAGCCAGTATGATGAAGACATCTGTCCCTGTCAGATGTAGAGAATGATGATAAAATATTCCCCCCATGTGAGGAGAATGATTTGTTATAATTGATTTGTGTACACGTGTCCTTATCCATATATATGCGCATAAGAGCTCGGCCATCCGTGTCTGGTCTTAACCTCAGCCTGGAAGGGTACGAGGTTGGCAAGGCCAAGCTAATATCGAACCCGAGGCTAGTAATGAAGACCTCGGCCTATTCGGGGCCGAGGTTAGGCAGACAATGCCATAAGGTCGGCCTAGGTCGAGGTTGAGTGGAACATGTTAGGAACATCGGCTGATTCCCTGCCGAAGCTGGTGTTGATGGAAATACTCTTCTGCAACCTCGGCTTACTCCCTAACAAGGTTGTCATCCCTCGGATGGCTTGATGAATAATTATCCCTCGGATCCTGAAGACCTCTCACAACATCGACCATATAGAATACAAAACCGCTAGTCATTGATCCAAGGCCCCTCCAATCTTCGGCCATATCCAAGGAGGTTGGTATCCCTGAGCCGAGGAGGTCTCTGAGCAGAGGGGGTACATTCAAGGCATATCATTAGGATCTAAAACCTCACCTGTAACGTTGTTAACCAAAATGGTAGCACATGAAACATCATCATCAACAGTAACATTGCATGTTTTCATTTCTTTCTTACTTTCCAAGTTATAAACATAATACGCTCGGCCATGTTCTGAATAACCAATAATTATTCCTTATTAGCTTTGAGAATCAAACTTTGTCAAATACTCCATATCTCTAAAAATGTAGATCTTACTGCCAAATACTTCTTAAGTACTTAATTGGAGGCTTATTCCCTTTCCAAAGTTCATATAAAGTCTTTTTAGTGAAGGATTTAAGAAAAACCCTATTGGAAGTATGATATGTCATTTGCGTAGCTTCATCCTAAAACTTTTTAGGTAATTTTTTAACTTCAATCATGCATCTTTCCATTTTTAGGTTCGGTTCTCTCAACAAATCTATTTATTGTGGATTCACAAAGGTCAAAAACTCATATTTGATCCCGACTTTATCACAATATTTATAGACTTTAGAATTAAAAAAATGGATCTAGGATCACTTCTAAGCCTTACAATTGGAAGTTATTGCTATTTTTGGATTTCTTTGCAAGCCAATGCAATAATCTTAAAAGCGTCACTCTGCTCTCTCATAATCCCAATAAATGTGAACCTAGAGTAATAATTGACCATCACAAAATTATATATATTGCCTCATATACTCTCGGTTTTTTAGGGTTGCATAAAATTGATGAGTACTAAATATAAGGTCTAGAAGTAGTAATTAATCTCATTCAACTTCTCAAGGTAACTCTTGATTTGTTTCACCTTTTAACATTTCTCACACGCTTTGCTCATGGACTTTATTAATCTAGGAAGACCTCTCACCCTATCTTTCTGAGAAAAAAACCCCAAATATCTAATGTTGATATATCTTAGCCTTTGATTCCATAACTCAATTGACTCAACTTTAGCATTTTCACACTCAACTTTAGGTTCACTCACAAGTATGTAACAATTTACACTTGATCTAACCCCTCTCATCAATTCGCCATTTTATTATTTCCTTTCTAATCACTCATCTTTCGTGAAACTCCCAAAATGACCATCATCAAAAAGTTGACTTATGTTAATGATATTAGCGGTAAGTCCTTTAACATAGAGAACATTGTGAAGTGTATTGTTCTTAGTTTCTTTAGTAGTATCACTCACACTAGATTTATTCATGTTTCCAAACGTGACTAAACGAACCTTGTAATCCTCTAGTGAAATTTTAGACTCCACATTCTAGGACCCCCTAAGTCTCCCTTTAGGGTCCTATGTAAAAAACGTGACTGTGTGATAATTGATTAAATTTGCAAATTTCTATTTTGGTACACTTATTTAATTAGAGTCTATTTTTAAACAAGCTTAATTCAACCCCTAAATATGCATCTAAATATGACAAACCATTCAAACCATGCATGAAAAATAAAGGCAACGAAAACCCCTTTCGGGTAAAAAAGCTTTTATAACACTTTGAAGAATTCACAAGACTTTTGACTTACATACAACCTGATAATCGCCCACAAGTGTGTAATGCACAGTGCCTTCAGCAAACCTTCAAAGATACGAGAGATAGTGAAATACCCTCCAGGTGTCGGTTCGTCATCTTCGGCTCGTCCACAAGAAGAATGACTACGCTCAGTATACACCGATCAAAGATGGAGATTCCTTCTCCACAGAGGTTGAACAAAAGAAAAGTTGTTCTTAAACACCCAAACAATTCACTAAAGCATATGGGAGTTTTGTGAATTAAAAACCAAAATGGCATTAAAACCCTAAAGGAAGAAGCCAAAAAGGATTCTTCTTTCGCAATGTTTCTGCTTTAGAAAACGTATGTACTTATTAATAAAAACATTGTCATTTAATGAGTATTTATACAAAAATGCACCACCTCGAAAAACGTTCTCGTTGGAACGAGAAGCAGATGTCGGTTGAACGAAGGACGCATGTCATTCGAACGAGATCGCGTGACTTCCAATCTCGTTCAAACGAGATGATGATCTCGCGCGAACGAACTGGGCTTCAAAATCGAGGTCCGCTTGAAAACATAGAAAAAAATACTCATTCTCAATATTTTGACGAAAAAGTCCGCTCCAACACTTAGAAAATATTTTATAAAAATATCCCAAAAGCTCTAAGTGAAAAGTTAAGGTTTTAAAAACATAACCTTACCAAAGTAAACTTCGCGGAGTCTTGAATGATGAAGAACTTGAGTAATTCGGATCCGTCTTTGATGTAGATGTCTCTTGAATGCTCTTCAACGGTGTAGCGATATATGACATAATAAATTGATAACTGACCTATGAAAATATGTCCTTACAAATCTACCCCTATGTCTATGCCGGTACATACATAAAAAATCAGAATTATCAAAAACCAAAATGCCTATACAAATCTACCCTCCCATGAATAAATTTGCAAGACCTCAAAACTGTTCTTCAATCATCTTCGTCAAATCTCAAAGCTTTTCTCATCAGGGTGTGCAACATCATGATCTTTAATCTTTGTACCTACACACATGAGATAAAGCAAAAACCTTCATGACTCATCGAGTTTGAAATGATATAAGAATAAAGCATTAATAAATCAAATCTCCCCCATAATGCAAAAACTCCCTCATAACATGATAATTTTTTATCCCCCTTTTTATGATGTCCCCAAATAGACAGATAAGAAGAAACAATCAAAACATGTAGTGTCACGATAAAATGCATAACAAACCAGAATCGAACTACGTTCATGCAAAGGTATGCCTAAAAAATTTCACAAACTATTTTTGATTTTTCAATTTTTTCCTACAAAAATAAGTTTAAAAAAAAAACACCATGGATTTAAACTCAAACAACAAAGCCATGGCAATGGAATAAATGGGTGTGGACACATTCGATAGGTAAATAAACTCAATCAGTCACATGTGCACGATGAATACATGTACTCCTAACGAATGAACATCAAAAGTATCCCTAGGTGTAAAAATTATTGAATTTAGATGACATCGTCTTATGCAAATCAACAAATCAAAGTCAAAGTGATTTCCAGACCAATAATGTCCAAAACTATTTAGCGCTTTTTCAAGATTTTCAGGGACGTGCAAACCCGTTTAAATTCTCCAACCAAACACCCTCCGATTTATATTTTGAATAGAGGTGATCTAAATTCTCAAATTTTGGAGAATTGGTGCAAAAACCTAAATGACCCATAATTGGCATGTATTTCTTTTTATTGCCTCTAAATTTTTTCGGGCTCTTTTTAACCTCTTTGGACCTCGGATAATAAAATTTCTCAATTTTTTAGGTCCAATTTAAATGGTGGCTTAATCGCAAAGGATAAAAAAAAAATCTTTCGTAGCCCTTCACTGTTTTTAAACAAAGAACACAAACTCACAAAACGATTCTTATATGCACAACTTTCTTATCAAGTTTTATCGCGCTTGGTTCGTTTTAAAGACAGGATTGAAGTGAAAACACCCAACCAATATGTGATAAGACAAGCACAATAATCAAACAAATCCGTGCACGTGTGCAATAAAAAAAATCATGAGTCAAACATGTAGGAAGTAACACTTAATTACATCTTAATGACTCCAAACATCATAAAGCACAAAGATGACATGATATATGGTCTCAAAACACTATCAAATAGTCACATGAAAAAATGGAATGTTGTTGTGACTCGGTCATCCTAAGTGTCCATCCATAAAAGGTGCAAACAAAATACAAAAATCTTTTTGGATTTTTCAAAAAAAATTATCAAAATAAAATCTTTTTGTATTTTTCCAAAATTTTCAAAAATAAAAATCTAATACAAAAAGTACAAGTCAACACACTAGCAAATATATATCATAAAACCACAACTAGTGTATGTCAAACATGCAAACACAATCATCTATATGATATGGCAAGAGAAGAATCATGTGCAAGCAAACGGGAATCAACTTGTCTAAAATCTAGTGCCGCTAAAAGTGATTTCCTAACCCAAATAGATGTGAAATGTCGTGTGGGGGATTTGGGAACCACGGGAACACTAGACATAAACTTCCTAGGACATTTTCTAAGATCAAAATAAAAACGCCTAATGTGACCTTTCCTACCACAATATGAACATGTGTAAACGGGTGGAACGACACCTATGGGTTTACCTTTTCTAACATCCTTGGAATTAGTTGACCCTCTAAAACAAATAATTGTTTTGGTTTTAGCATTAGAAACATGAGAACAAGATGAGCCATTACCATCACTATTAAACCTACTTCAGTCTGTCAAATTATTTTTTAACTTCAAATTTTTTAACTCAAGCAAAGAATTAGACTCTTCCAAAGACAGGGATTTATTTTTCATATTTTCAATTAAACATAACAGTTTATCTCGCTCTCTCTCAATTAAAACAAACTTATCCCTAAGAGTCTTTTCACGTGCCGTAAAATCATCGATTAATTTTTATCCTTGACGGGACTAACGGGAACCCTAGAATTTTTCAAGTCCTCTAATTTCTTCTCTAAAACAAGGACTCTCTCATCACTTTTATTTTTGGCAATTTTCAAAGAATCAAAATCAATACACAAATTACCAAAGTGTTCACGACAAATATCACTTTGAGTTTGATACGTTTGCAAATATTCAATCTTACTTTTAAAGAGAGAATTTTATTTTTCCAAACCTTTAATTCTTTTGCAAAGTTTCAAATTCAAACTTTTTAATTTTTTAGCACTGTCGTGAACATTTTCAAAAATAGGATCCTCATTAAAAAGGCGTTCCATTGAAAAATTATGATTTTTCATAAAACTGATTTAAAAAAAATCAATATCACACAATTTTGCAGAAAGTAGGAATACACAATAAATTAGCGCAACCTGCTCTGATACCAATTTGACGACGTGAGAAGTCAAATCGTATAAAAAAAATCCTTGAAAAATCAGGATCATGCGATAAATTAGCGTAACCTGCTTTGATACCAATTTGTAAAAAACCTGACTGTGTGATAATTGATTAAATTCATAAATTTCTAATTTGGCACGCTTATTTAATTAGAGTCTATTTTTAAACAAGCTTAATTCAGCCCCTAAACATGCATCTAAATATGATAAATCATTCAAACCATGCATGAAAAATAAAGACGACCGATATAGGAAAAAACACCTTTCGGTTAAAAACCTTTTATAGCACTTTGGAGAATTCACAAGACTTTTGACTTACATACAACCTGATAATCGCCCACAAGTGTGTAATGCATAGTGCCTTCTTCAAACCTTCAAGGATACGAGAGACAGCAAAATACCCTCCAGGTGTTGGTTCGTCGTCTTCGGCTCGTCGACACGCAGAATGACTACGCTCGGTATCCATCGATCAAAGATGGAGATGCCTTCTCCACAGAGGTTGAACAAAAGCAAAGTTGTTCTTAAACACCAAAAAAATTCACTAAAGCATATGGGAGTTTTGTGAATCGAAAACCAAAAAGGGATTAAAACCCTAAAGGAAGAAGCCAAAAAGGATTCTGCTTTCGCAGTGTTTCTATTTTGGAAAACGTATGGACTTCTTAATGAAAACGTTACCATTTAATGAGTATTTATACAAAAATGCATCGCCTAAAAAAATGTTCTCGTTCGAATGAGAAGCAGATGTCGGTCGCACGAAGGACGCATGTCTTTCAAACGACATCGCCCGAATTCCAATCTCATTCGAATAAGATGCTGATCTCGTGCGAAATGACCTGGGCGTCAAAATGGAGGTCCTATTCAAAACTTAGAAAAAATACTCATTCTCAATATTTTGACGAAAAAGTTCGCTCCAACACTTAGAAAATATTTTATAAAAATATCCCAAAATCTCTAGGTGAAAAGTTAAGATATTAAAAACATAACCTTACCAAAGTAAACTTCACGGAGTCTTGAATGATGAAGAACTTGAGTAATTCAGATTCGTCTGTGATGTAGATGTCTATTGAATGCTCTTCGATGGTGTAGCGGTATATGACGTAATAAATTGATAACGGACCTATGAAAATATGTCCTTACATCCTAGAACCTCCCCATCTCGCTGCAAACCCCAGGTCTCACTCTGAGCACCAATCTAGAGGACATCAGGCACCCGCGGGCCCCGAATTGACCCCAATAAACTTCACCATTAGAGTCAAAACTCTTTAAATATTCAAAGGGCACTGAAACTCCTTTCCAACGGCCTTCCCCCTGCACGAAACAACATAACCGTTCAGACGAATGATAAGTTTTCCCCTGAAAATCGATCCGGAGTCCATCGGGCGCTCCCGGGCCTCGTTTGACAAAAGTAAACTCTTCAGCTCGAATGAGTCTGAATGAATCTCTGAAAGTCAATTAATACCCTTTCCAACGGTCTGCCCCATGCGCAATTCTGAACTATGGTACGAACGAATGATTCATTTTACTCTGAGAGGTCCACAGGCACTTCCGAGTCTCGATTGACCAAGGTCAATATTTCAAACCGAGCAAAACACTTTTTAATGTCAAAGTAAATATCCTAACCTTTGTAATGGTCCTCCCCGTGCATAATTCTAACTTTCCATGCGGACGAACGATCCATTTCCTCTCGACAATCTCTCGTCCATAAGATCGACGTGCGCTTCTGAGCCATATTTGACCCAAAGCCAATTCCTAGACCCGGGAGAGGTCCAAAGGACTCTTGATGATATTTTAAATACATTTCTAACAGTATGCCCCATGTGAGATTCATATCAATAGTTTGCGTTCTATGACCATTTTTTCAGGAAAATATGTACGAGACAAAGACAACATGCCTATCGGCACCGTGTCGAGGATCACATGATAATAGGAACCCCTTGGGTTATGCCTATAGACACCCCCTGACCCTATAAATATAATCCATGACCTACTCCCAAGACAACATAGAACAGATCCATCAGCATCAGTGATCTCAGCAACATTTCCTTGAAATCAACGAAGTTCCTCCTGTGAAGTTCCATCTCCATGCTTACATTCCCATCCTTTTCATACCCAATTTGGAAAAATTTCCTTCTCTTTCATCAACATTCATCAACACTGAAGGGAGTTCATCCAAGATCAAAGATGAAGCTTCAAAGAAAGTCCAATTCCTTCCCCATCTCTTTAAATTCCTTATTTTTGCATACTATACATTAGATTTATAATTTAGCTCATACATTAAGCTATACTTTTATTAGTTTATTGCACATACTTTATTTTTCTATAAAAAAAATCCTAAAAATCAAATAAAAGAGGGTTATACCTGTAAATTCGGAACGGAATTAAACATCACACATTTTCCAAAACCAAAAAATCACATTTTCTACACATACACATATAATAAAATCCCGTTCAAATATATGGGATAACCCCCACCCCTATGCTACATTCAAACTATGTGGACTTTGATGCCTTTACAGGCTACGTAGACATCTCCGATTAAAATTCGAGACTCGTGTCCAATTTTTCAATTTTCTAAATTTTCTAAAATCTCCCATGCTCATATATATATATATACTAGGGTGTACCCGTGCCGATGGCACGGTTGTAAAAATATTTTGAATATTTCGTAATTGTGATTAAATCTTGAAAAACTCACGCGATAACATTATATGAATTTAATGCGATGTATTTGAGTCTACCGAACATCTAATTTAGATTTACAATTAGTATTTGTTAGTTCTAAATTGCACTTTTACAACACCATATGAAATCACAATTTATAAAATTTGACACAAAACAAATGGGAAAGAGAGATAAAAAAATGGACATTTACAATTTATCAAATCATTCATAAAACAAAACTACCTGCACATGATATATTGTGCAAGTAATTTTATAAGCTTTCATAATTTTTATTTCGGTGCATTTTTTTGGCGACCTATCATTATCAACACACGTAAGTTTTGTTTAATTTCTTTTTTTATATATATACTTGAGTTACTTTTTATTTACAATTATGATCACAAATTAATAGATAACTTTTTAACTTGAACAAGTGCTTTTGAATTGTCCAAACTGACTAATACACATATAATAGAGTAGCATATTAACTATGTCAGGTATCCAATTTGAAATTACATGCACATACAATACATAATTCCATCTACTGTATATGACTGTATTCTAAGATGCCCCATGCAAGGCAAATGTGAATTTCAGAAAACAATAGTTTCAGTTAGTTGCATCTATTGGATCCTTTTCTGTTGATTTTTCGTTTACTGTCAAAATAAATATCTTTTGCTCACAAGGAGTCAATTCCTTTTCAGAACACTCATTTCAGAAACAGCTGAGAACCCTAAATGTGTTTTAAAGTGTATAAATTTTTTTTGGATATTTTAATCTTAGATAGCATTATAAAAAGTGACTAATATAAATAAATTTTAAACTACTGCATTTTAATAGAAAATATATTTTAAGCACATTTTTATTATAAAAACTCAAAAATATACCATGAAATATTCAACTCATTATTTCTTTCTTGTGCCAATTTCCAAACTTATTAAACCAAATCTGACTAAGGATCCAAAACTCCAGTTTCCATCCATAAATAATTATTATGACACTATGTACAATTTCCCCCCCCTCTTTTCCCCCACGTAATTAATTGGTGGAGAAGTATTTTCACCCCACCACCCATTTTATTCTCCATATTCATGAACTGGGAGAGGATCTTTCAAAAAATGCCCCTTTATACACACATTATATTAACACTGTTGGTGTATTTGATGCCTCAAACCCAAAAGGCTATCACATTGTTGGCGTACCATTGAAAATTTTATTAATAATAAAAACAAATCAGGCTCCAAACCCAGATTTGTAAACGACTATGAACCAAACCAAAAAACTCAGGCTCCAAACCCAGATCACATTTAAAAACCCCATTCTTTGTGATCTGTGATGAATAATGAGAAGAAAAATCAGTTAACAGGAAGAATAACCAAAAAAGCTCTTATAACGGAAAAAATCAATTACTCCATCAGAAATTTAAAAACCTACAAATCCCAAATACCTGACCCGTGAACTGTTGCATACCATACATGAAACCACCATATCTGACCTAATTGCATCTGTACACAAACATGATTTAAAAAAAAATGAATGGCGTTGCAGAAGAAGAGAAAATGAGAGGATTTTTCATGGAGGTGGAGGAAAAGAATGTGTTTAAACCACTTTGCCTCCACCTAAACTCATTGTGCAAACAACCAAAGATGAACTTCTTACTCTATGTTCCCTTGCTTGGTCACATGTTGCTTCACATATTAATAATAATTAGTAATAAGGAATCATAAAATTTCTAAAAAGAAATAAACGGAAGACAGAGAGTGAAAATGTTTTCAAACCCATTTGAAAGTGAAAACCCATTTCTTGCTTTCATCCTCACTTCATATCAAAACGTTATATTCACCTCTGCTTTCATGAGATGAAAAAACAACATAAATTAGTAGAAGACAAAAAGGTAAAAAAAAAGAAAAAATAACTAATGAGGGGAGAAATGTCGCACATTTATGCTTAGTTTTGAATAGCCACGGTTTTGAATACAACTAAAACAAAAACCCCTAATGAGATGATAAATGTATCAAGCTTACGGTAGCCATTGTTTTGAATCCAACAAAAAAAAATCCAGCGTATGTTTGGTTGTCTCACAAAATTTGAATCAACATGTACATGGGTTGGTTCACCTGAGAAGCGAAACTTCACAAAGTCACTTTAAGAGAGGTAGAGAGCCAAACTTGCCGTGATGGGTTGAAGAAATAAACTGGCAGTGATCGCAGCTAAACTTGCACTCTCAAATGAAAGTAGCATGCAAAAAATAATATAAAAAAGATGAAAGACCGCGTATGAATTTTGAAGGCAGATTTAAAGGCAATGATGGTGAAGAGATGATCTAAGGGTTTAGGTGGCAAGCAAGTGACGGAGAGGAAGATAAAACGGGTGAGATGATATAAGGGTTTAGATGGAGGAAGGAGTGACTGATATTTGATTTTTGTTTTTGAGCAAGAGATTCAGGAGTAGAGAGAGAAATCGTTTTAGAGAGTGAAGGGTCATTTCGGAGAGCAATGATATGATTTGAATTTAAGTGGGTGGGTATCAAAACTGACTGCAGTAGTCTTTATCAGTCTCGAGACATGGGAGTGGTTCAACCTGACACCTCTCGCATTAAATTAGAATATTTTTCATTGATATCCTCATATCTGATCCATTTCGATCAGCACACAAAGTCCCATCCACTGTAGCAATACTGCAAAAAAGATTGGAGCAATCTCAACCGTAAGTTGGTTAAGACCAAAATCCATCAGATTTAATCACAACCATAAGTTGATAAAGACCAAATTTCTTAGATTTAATCCTAGCCATTAGTTGGGGAGGACAAAAAGTCCCTCCTCCTATATATATATATATATATATATATATATATATATATATATATATATATATATATATATATATATATATATATATATATCATGCTTGTTTGCGTTTCATCCAACACATATTATCGTTTCCTAATAACAATCAATATCGTGATAAATGCACAAATCATACTTTTTACATATGTTATTTTGGGAACATAGATGTCAAGCCTAGGACACACATATTAGATTGTCGATTTCGACCCGAAACTCTGTCCAAATTTCGGGACGGCCTGCCGCCCCAATTTTCGTGCTATTTTTAAAACGGGACCCTGCACGTGAGCCTAGTAACAAGTCCAACCCCAGTTTCGACATATGTTGTAAACCCAATATTTCCAAGATCGGGTCCTGTACGACATTTCTTTTTTGCATCTAGGCAAACTTAATACAAGTGAGAACCTAATAAATATAATAATCATGCCGAGACCCGTCTCTCGTCTTTTCCCCTCTCTTTCCAAAAGTGTCCAAAAACATTTGTCCTATTTTATCAAAAATACCAAAAAAAATTTCTTTTCCTCCCCCCCCCAAAAAAAAATCCTTATGTTTTCCAAAAATGCAAAAAAAAAAAAACATTTTTCTCCTTTTCTAAAAATAACAAATTCCTGATCTTTTCTTTTTCGAAAATAAATCCCAATTTTTCTCCTTATCAGGTCGATCACATACCCTTGGTGTGGATCCTTATTGGTTTCGTTCTTCAACCAAACCGCCCCAAAGTTCTGTCTGTCCCATTATTTCTTTCGATTTCGAGATTCACCTGCCTTTCATGGAGAACACGAATCAAGTGCCGAATGTACAACCGGGTTTGTTGACGATTTCATCTCATCTTACTGCCAAAATTTACAACCTTAAAATCGAGGTTCATGAGATGCAAATAAACCGGTCCCCTATCCCCGAAGAGACTGAGGTCTTCTCCCCTCGCGCTATGGGTCCGCCTGCACCCGAGCCTAATGGGTTCTCGAGGAATACAAGCATGCTCCACGTGCTCCTCCTACTAATGGGCCGCCATCAGCCCAGATTTATAGACCTTTCTCAGTCATGGGCTAACTTACCCGGTGACTGTCGACTCGAAAGTGGAAGAATTGAACTAGGTCAAGGAACACCTCAAGATGTTGACTAAGAAGTTTGATCAAGTCAGACTCTCCGGGAACTACATGGACTACACCCATATGTCTTCCTATCCTAAAGCAACGTTACCAAAAAAAATTAAGATGCCCAATATAGAGAAGTTCGGAGGCAGTGGACCCCCAATCGTCCATCTTCGTAGCTATCACCGATCCAGGACTCTCCTAGGGTCTTCTGAAGAAATAATGGGCCAGATGTTTCAGAAGACTTTGAAAGATAGTGCTCTCCGTTAGTTCTTATCCCTTGAGGAATCCATGATCCATTGTTGGAAAGATGTTGCCCGCGAGTTCATGTCAGAGTACAAGTACAGTGAAGATCTAGAAATTACCCGCCGTGACTTAGAGCTAATTAAGCAGAACCCTGGGGAATCACTCAGCAACTTCATAACAAGGTGGAGAGAAAAATCCTCTACCATAACCAATCGTCCTTTTAAAGAAGAAAAGGTCAGTATCACAAAAAAGAACTTCATACCCTATATCCGAGCAATAATGGGAGGACAGTATTACCCTCACTTCCGAGACCTCAAAGAAGTAGGTGTGGAGATCGAAGAAAGTCTTGCCAAAACAGAAGTTGAACCAAGGAAAACCACCGGACAGTTTGCTCATAGGAAGTTTTAAAAACCTGCTTGTACCATGGTTTCTACTATCAACAACATCTCTCAGCCTGTCACTTCATGGGCACCAAAAAGTCTCCCAAACCCTGTTCGAAAGGAATACACCGAGCATCACGCTTCTCTCTCCAAAATCTACCAGGCCCACTTGAGCCGAAATCTGATCAAACCATTGGATCCCCGTCCATTACCAACCCCACTTTCGAAAAACTTTAAACCTGATGCCCATTGTAACTTTCATCAAACTGCTAGACATACCACCAACCAATGTTTCCATCTTCGAAATGTAATCCAAGGCCTAATTGACCAGGGTGTCATCGCCCCACCAGCTATTCCTAAACCAAACACTACCCATAATCCACTCCCGAATCATGCAAATGCCATCTTCCTTGAAGAACACTCAGAATTTGACCCATCCACCCAAATCATGATGAGTAAATCACCAATAATGCTCATATACTCTCCTAAACCTCTCCAAACCCCATATTTCCATTATACTCTAATAGTTTTGCCAATCAAGCCTTATCCTTTCTCACCCAAGCATGCATCGCTGTCCGAACCCGTTATGAAGGTAAATATATGGAACTTTCAAAAGTGTTGAACCAACTCTTAGAGTTCGGATTGAAATTGCCCTCCCAGATGACCATCCACTGTCAGATATTCAGCGGGTTGTTCTTAAAAGCTCAAAAATGGTCCCGAGATTCAGACAACTGGGTGGTGCCAACCGATGCAGTTAGTTTAGATGACATGGTCCAAATCATGACAAATTTGTTTCGATAGACCGATGATATTTGTAGTGTATCCAAACTACTAGATGATTTGAAATTACAAGTGTGACTATTCCCTTCAGTTCTGCACTTCCCTTTCAAATGGGAGGAATTATACGAAGAGGTTGTGGAAGTTGTGGAGTGCATTGACTTTTTATAAACCGACTAGATTACATTTCATGCACGCACAAAATATGACCCCCATGGAAACATAAATATAATCTAGATGTTCAAGAGCATGCACTTCATGCACGCACTAGGTCTTGGGAGAAGAAAGCAAGGGACAATTGAACCCATTTTGTTGAAGGAAGACTTTCCTCCCCGTGGCTTGGGCTATCAGCCATCAGAAGAATAACTCATATTGATCTGTCGGCCTCGACTAAAGAGGAGGTTAGAATGTTCTAAAACTGTCTTGAAAAATTCCCTAAATGGATGTTTCATCAGAGAGGGTGTGGATTTCCCCTTCTACAACTTCCCTAAACATTGGTATGAGCATGTAGACAAAAGAATGAAACTAAGAATGGATATGTTCTTGCAAGACAACTACCCATGGACCGAGAGTTCCCAGCACCGTGTATAACCACTCACTAAAGTGACCATAGCTGATATCGGGGATTCTGAGGGTAACGACTCCAAGGATTCTTTTAATTTACAGACACTTGGGCTAACACTCTGCATAATCCACTCAGGGTCTACATCGTCAAATCCTTCCTGCCTCATCAAAAATGTTGATGCACCATTTCTCAACTAGCATGTTGCACCTGTGCCACCTACTAATGTTCAATCTATCCCCAATATTTATCCCTTTCCCCTTTAGTTATTTCCCCTCACTCTGATGTAATCGAGACATCCTTTTGATGAGGTTTTCAATATTATTTTTCCTATCAATGAAATAAACGAAGATTTTGAGTATCTTGCTATTCCTTATATTAATTGTCTTGATTTTAATCAAACTCTTGATGATGATGATTTTAAAAATGAACAATTATTAACTGATCTAAATAAGGTTAATAATAAACATCATAATTGCGTTCAAGTTAATAAAGATAAAACTGTTGTTATTAATCTCGATTCTAGTAGCCAAATGCGCAAGATTAGGATATGGGCCATCCTTAATGAGCATGAACGCACGCAACTAGAAGAACTACTAAAGGAATTTGTGGATGTCTTCGCATGGTCCTACGATGATATGCCCGTCATTGATCCTGAGATAGCACATCATGAGATTCCAATGCAAACCAATCAAATAAAAACTACAAAAGCTCCTCACCGAATGGTCACTCAAAGTTAAAAAATAAGTAGTCAAGTAAGTGAACATGGGCTTCATTCGTATGATAGAATATCCACATGGCTAGCCAATATCGTACCCATGCCGAAATCAGGAGGGAAGGTTCGCATCTGTGTCAAATATCGAGACTTGAACAAGGCCTCTTCGAATGATGATTACTCACTACCCACCATCGACATGATTATGGAAAATACGACCAGTCATGCTCTTAAGTTATTCGTTGACGGGTTTACCGAATATAATCAGATCAAGATGCACCTAGATCACTAAGAGAAAATCGCATTCATCACCCCTGGGGAACTTTTTGCTATACTGTTATGCCATTTGGTCTAAAAAAAGTAGGGGCTATATATTAGAGGGCTGCCACAACCATTCTACATGATCTGATACATAAGGAAGTCGAGGTTTATGTAGATGATATGATTATCAAGTCCAAGACTAGGGAAGGCCATGCTCCTGCTTTTCGAAAGTTCCTCGAATGACTAGGACAGTACCAGATGCGGCTTAACCCACAGAAGTATGTCTTCGGCATTACTAAAGGAAGGCTCTTAGGATTCATGGTTAGTGAGAAAGGGATAGAAGCAGATCCTATCAAGCTAAAAGCTTGAGATGCCACCACCTCGAACGGAGAAGGAAATACGAGGGTTCCTTGGAAAATTACAGTACATCAGCCGGTTCATCAACAAAATGATTTCTATATGTGAACCCATCTTCAAACTCCTTCGAAAAAATTCAATCAAGGTATGGAACGAAGATTGCTAAGAAGCCTTCAACCGAATCAAGCAATACCTAACCCAACCTCTGGTGCTCATACCGACACAGCTTGATCTTCCCTTACTCCTATACCTAATCATAACTGACACTACAGTTGGAGCTTTATTATCCTAATACCTCGAAGAAACCCAGAAAGAGAGAGCCATCTACTATGTGAGTCAAAAGTTGGCCGGCTACGAAGTTAACTACACGTCCTTAGAAAAATCATGTGTCTCACTTGTCTGGGTTACCCAATAGTTGAAGTAGTACATGCTCGCCTTTCCCATAAAGCTTGTATCTCGAACGGATCCCATCAAGTACCTACTCGAGAATCCCACCCTATTCAGCTGAATAGCCCATTGGTTGATGCTCCTAGCTGAATTCGATATTACCTATGTAACACAGAAAGCCATGAAAGGAAGAGACATCTCTGACTACCTTGTTGACTACCCTATGGAAGAGGTCGATGTCTGGATTTATGAGTTCCTTGATGAAAACATCCTTTGTACCTCCGTAGAAGACCTTCGTTGGTAAATGTTCTTTGACGGCGTTGCTAACAAAAAAGGGTATGGCATTGGGATACTTCTAATTTCCCTTGATGACTCTTACAATCCCGTTGCCATTAAGTTGGATTTTCCTTGCACCAACAACATGACTGAATATGAGGCGTGCACGATAGGCCTCAAAATTGTGCTCAAGAAAGGAATTTGATACCTCGATGTCTACGGGGATTCAACCATCATCATCAGTCAAGTACTTTGAAAATGGAAAGTCAAGGACGAAAAACTCTTATCCTTCCATGCCATCTTAGAAGAGATATTTTCCTAATTCTAAGATATCACCTTCTACTACCTGCCCAGAGAAAAGAATAACCTAGACGATGCCCTTGCTACATCAGCCTCCATTATTGACATGCCTGAAGCAATAACAAAGGCCCCTTTCCTTATCCAAAAATAAGACAAACCAGCCCACTGCTACCAAATTAATCTTGGCATGGAGGAATATCTCGAGATAGGCGACTGCTGGTACTATGATATTTGACGCCTCCTCAAACATGGTAGGTATCCCCAAGGATCTAACAGGAAAGACCAATAAACTCTCCACAGACTGGTTGCCCAGTACAATGTCTGCAATGGAGCACTGTTTAAGAGAAACTTTAATAGAACCCATTTGCAGTGCATAGTAGGGGCTGACATTGAAGAAATGATGAAAAAATCCATAGCGAGGAATGCAGACCCCACATAAATGGCCATATGCTCACCAAAAAGATCATCCGACAGGGTTACTATTAGACTACAATGGTTCAAGATTACACAACCTACATTCAAAGATGCCTCAAATGCCAATAGTTCTCCGACCTACAACACTTGCCTCCGTAGGAATTGTATGGAAAGTTACATATGGGGAAATGATATCATATGGAAAGTTACACCGAAAGAATCCAACGGGCATGAGTTCATCCTAGTCGCCATTGACTACTTCACCAAATGGGTGAAAGCTGAGTTGTATGCAGTTCTGAATGCTAAGAAAGTGGCTATGTTAATTAAGCAGAACATCATCTGCCGATATGGGGTCCCGCCCGAGCTAATATCAGACAATGGGATATATTTTTAGGCAGAAGTTGCATAGAAGGTCCACGAGCATTGAATTCAAAGGCAAAAATCTTCTCTATACTGACCTCAAACCAATAGAGCAGTTGAAGAAGCCAATAAGAACCTTAAATCCATTATTGGAAAGATGATCTACAGCTGTCGAGATTGGGCCAAACGGATACCTTACGCCCTCTGTGGCTACCTCACTTCAGTTCAAACCTCTATTGGGGATACCCCTTACTCTCTAGTCTACGTAATGGAAGTTGTCCTACCAGTGGAGCTAGAAATCCCTTTGCCACACGTCATGCTTGATAGCAAAGTCACTGAGGAAGACTGACACCAAAGTCGCCTTGATGAGCTATCCCTTTTGGACGAAAGAAAGCTGAAAGTTCTATATCATATATAAGGGTACCATCGCCGTATATCACGATCATTCAACAAGAGAGTCAAGGACCGTGGTATTCGAAAAGGGGATTTAACCCTCAACGATATAGTAGAGCCCATCTGGGAGCCCAAAAGGAAATTCAAGGCCAATTAGAGTGGCCCATACATCATGAAGAAGATCTAGTCAGGCGGCGCCGCTGTGGTCACTGACCTGGATAGAGAAGAAATAGTGCATCCAGTCAACCTGGACCATCTTAAGAAATTCTACCCCTAATTCTAAATCTCAGTATGCTATGAATCTTCTCATCTCCCTTATATTCTAAAAAACTTCATTCCCCCTAATCAGAACTACGCGGGGACTGATCCTCTAAAACCCTTTTTTCTTTAAAAAAAGAATTTATTTTTTTTTCAAAATCCTCAGAGGTATGTAAGGAGCTCATCCGTTTACATGAGCACGACCCCATTATTTCTCATAAAATGTTGTTATTTTCTTATTCCCACGAACGACAATTCATTTTTACATATACATGAATAAAAGGATTATGTATGCCTTAGCTATTGATGTAGATAATTCAAAATGCAAAAATCATCAAGAGGCACAACTAGATAATCAAAAACTTATTTATTTCATTATTTGAAAATTCAGTACAAATTACATCAGCATAGGGAGTCAAACGACTTCCCTTGTCAAGCCTACTCCTACCTTCCTAAAACCAAAATAAAAATAGGCCCACTACTCCCAAAATAGCCCTCAAATTATTTTCAAAGCACAAAACCATACCCATTACAGAAGCTTCACAAACTCCTACCCACAACTGCTAGAGGAACCAAACCCATCATCACCTGTATCTTAGGGTCCCCAAACATCCCATGCCTGAATGGAGTATTGTAGATGCTCCATAGAGCGATAATCCTAGACTAGCTTGGGGAAAACCATAATACCTCCCTCCATGGTGTCAGATATGGTAAACCTACTTTGCCCAATCTCCTCAGCCAGCATCTTAGCCACCAATTTCTTCCATGACTAGTTCATGTAGTCCCCGGAGAGATTCTAGACTGGCCTAGTAGACTAAGAAGGACGGGTCGATGGGCGGTGATTTTCCCACAAAGATCCAAGCCCCATGCGCATACGTTTCATCAGGTCCTCCACAGGAAATAAGTTCAGTGTCTGTGGTGGCACGATTTGCTCCCAACCAAATTAGCGCAACGTCTACCAAGGAAAATAGAAAGAGGTCAGTGTAAAGCCAACCAACCGGACATATTGGTACTCCTTGAGTTCTAAAATGGGCATAAGCACCCCCCACCATGTCACTGACTAGTGCAAGCCTCGAGTCCCAGGCTCTACAAACCAGTTCCCCCAACTCTCAATGTCATGGCCTACACTAATAAAATAGCACGAGAAGAAGTTTGGCACCACCGACAAAGGATACGTAGGAAGGACCACCATACGAAACCTCTCTAACAGCCACATGAACAACATTACTGGGCTACCCCTCAGAAAGTCAAAACGACAATCCCGCCAGGCATCCAGACCATTCAAAGTCTTCACCAGTACCATCGTCACAAGATTGCGACGGTACGACATCCAAGAAATAATAGTCACAAGTTGGGGGTCCACTAGCATTTCCTCAGTCATTAATAACACTTTCAAAACCACGCCCATAATAACATCCCCAGCACAATCGACATCGCCACATCCTGTGAATGTACGGATCGTAGCAACGCCGAAAGGGAAATCATTCCTCCCGTGACTAACGACCTGGACACCGAAGGCGAGATGTGAACAAGTCTATCCAGCAACTCCCTAGGAGAATGGAAAAACTCAGGCAAAGCGGTAGCAATGCTGAGATTTATCCCCAATATGGTAGAAATATCCTCGTAGGTAAGACAAATTTCATCCTACCCAAAGCGAAAGACATGATCCTCGAGATACCGATTGCTGCAATCAGTACGTTTCACTCAATGGGTCGATTGCGCCACAAAGAGGCTAGTCGTATATGGAAAGTGTCATAATCAACATTGTAAGAACTCATCGCCTCCAAGGTTTCGAGGTAGCTGGAAAACTCAATGCTACCAAGGAGAACCATCTTGTAAGATAAAGAGATAATAAACACGTAAGAATGTGAGAAAGAAAGGAAATGAAAGTGTGAGGAGAAAAGCCCCATTAACACCCCTATTTATACTTGAAAACTCTTAAACAAAGACAAGAAAACCTGCCGAAATCAGAGTAAATTTTACCCCACCAAGTACTAAGAAATTGAAGAAAGTGCAATCAAAGCCTTGGGTTGATTGGACTGGACTAATATGCCGATAGGCAGGACAGGGGTCATGTCGATCGGCAACCCCCTATGTTGGGAAAATTCTCTTTTTCCTCTTTTTTCAAAATAAAAAAAACCAATAAAAATAATTTTTATCTTAAGAGAATTTCGAATTTCCTTATGGTTCTACATATACCATTTTAAAATAAATTTCTTCTCAAATCAATTTTCAAATTCTTTTTACGGTCTTAGAAGCAAAGTAAAAAGAGCATGCACATTAATCATTGAAGAAAAAATTAATAGAAACTTCTTTTTTATTTGTATATATTTTTTTGTATTACATTGATATCTTGCAGGAAAAAACAACCAGACGCAGCCCGAACCCAATTTTCTCTCTCTCTCACCCACATTAACTCTCTCTCTCTCTCACCCACATTAACTCTCTCTCTCTCTCTCTCTCTCTCTCTCTCTCTCTCTCTCTCTCTCTCTCTCTCTCTTCTCTCTGCTCCCTTTCTAAGAGCCTCCATCCCTACGGTGTACCCTCTCCCCCCATGATAGGAGACGATATGCCATCACTTTTAGAGCCCGACCCTTCCTCGAACGAAGAAGATGACATCAAATAACAAGGAGCCGAAATCGCAGCCCTAATGTGGGAAGTCGCTGAAGATATCGAATCCCTAATATCCCTCAGGCAAGTGGTGGAGACCCAGATGCGTTACCAAAGAAAATAGAAAAATCAAATCAGTCAAGTCTGAAAAAAAAGGAATCAGGAAATCAATAGGCAAAGAAGCAAAAAATGTACCTCAAGTCGAAGAATCTCCTCTGTCAGGCCTAACTCCTTCAGGTCCATTGCATTGGGATGATGCTATAAATGCACCGACACTTGATCAGCTCATTGGATGTTGTAAGCAGGAGAAAATAGACGTACGAAGGGAGCCTTCGAAGTCGTCACCGCCACTGACCTGGTCGCACCGCCCGCACTGTGGCAGGAACCCACCTGTCGACTCAAACCCGTGCAAGGAAGAGGAATCACATCGTATGAACTGGGAAGCATCAACCTGCTCTGCACTAAATTCATATAGTCATACATTACAGTCGTTCCGGTATACAGCGAGTAAGGCTCACCCATCATTATCGCCAGCCGAGAATCCTCTGATATCTCCCACACTCGCCTCATGAACATAGGGGACTTGACCGACGGCACCAAAACCTGATCCTCCATGATTTGTCAGGCTAACCTCTCCCCGAGGTACCAAGAATAACCAAACTCATGTGCCAGCAAATGCCGCATCTGCGCATGTCTCCCACTCACTTCAGTGTACCAAATGGTCGTCCCCCAAGAATAAAAGGTCACTTACAAATCCCCAATAAGAGCAATAAATCAATATAAATAAAGAACCATCAAAGTAAAGGACATTCTCAAGATAAAAGAAGGCTTACTCGCTCGCTCGTCAAGCCATTCAAAAACTGACGCATCACCTCCTGAGAGAGAGACTTCTTCGACTGTCGGTTGGACCTCTATCATTGGTACCTCAGAAGTCCCTAATAGAGTCATCCTATAAAGATATAAATTGGGAGTTTAACCCAATAACCTCATAAAACCAAGCTTGCAAAGGGCAAAGTCCAATAATTAAGAAATTAAGAATAAAATGCATGAAGTAAAATGTGAAAAAATACCTCCAGAAGATACGTGGTTCCAGTAAAAGACTGTCGGCAGCATTGATTGAATGCATCAAGAGAATAATAAGGGGTCGCCAAAGTTAGGATCCCCAATCATAAAGGTGGATTTTCGAGAACACCCTCAAAAAGGGAAAAAACCACAAGTGCACGACGTTGCCACTCTTCGCCACTAGAAAACCTCCCAACAATAATAAAATGAACAAGCGAGCCATCTGACGCACCTGCTACCCATCGCCCTCATCAATCCTCCGCCTCAGCAACAACTCTCTCAAACGGGACAAATGGAGAGAGTCACTAGAAACCATCCCCTTCACATCACCTAATGCCTTCGTCACCACCTTCAGCGTCACCATTAGTGTCCTATCCACCTCAATATGTAAACTATTACAGTCCGTCCCCAAAAGACCAGAACAGATGCTAGACTCCCGAAGCGGGATGATGACACCATCCAGTGCACCATAGATGGAAGGTTCTCTGAAACATCCCTAAGCCCCGTCATCCCTCAGGCACGTATAGTCGACATGGAGACGTCAGACTTTCGAAGAAACAAAGAAAACCATTGTCAAATTCAAGAAAAAAAGCAATCTCGCCAAGAAATAAAGAAAAAGAATACCAAAGGTCATTCAATACCTATATAGGCACCAAGGTTCACCACTATAGAAGAACAATAGCTCGAGGGATCACATATAAGAATTTGATCATCCACCACCTGCTCGAATGAGTCAAATGAGTTTTCGGTTTCCAGTGCAAGGGGCACTCTAGCCCTCCACTTCAACCCTCCTCATTCGTCAGCATTAAGCCATGACATGTGAGTGGCGCTGCTTGAGAAATCATCCATTTCAAACGTTAGAACGATTTGCAGAAGTTAATTGTGAAAGAAATGAAGTCAGAAAACTATGAAAAATGAGGAAAACCCGCCCCCTTTTATAAGAGGCTAAGGGGCATGGCATCTCCCTTCCACCCACCGATCGACACTGACCCTCCGCCTGATTGAGGTACCCCAAAAGACTATGCCACTGTCGTTTGGCACCCCTCCATCTGTGCCGGTTTCGTACAAAAGTCCAAAAAAAATACAATAAAATCACGAAAAATCCCCGAAAAATTCCCAAATTCACCGAATTAATTTTAGAACCTTTTTCACCAAGAAAAATATTTTTTTACATCCCCAGTGGAATTACAAAAAATAATTCTCCCTAGAAACACCTCTAGAGGACACTCTGAAATTCCAAAAATTCCCCAGCTAAAAATGCTTGGATCATTCCCTCTTTCCCAATGAAACCTAAAATCAAATGCTTCCCCAAATCCTGAGAGAAGGATTACACATCCCCAGTGGAGTCCCCAAATTTCCCATAGGAAACTTAAGCCCTTAGAATTGGATTCAACCCTCAAAATTGGTCGCTTCTCAGAATTGGGTTTGACCCGAAGAATTGGTCACCCTAAATAAGCCTGCAGAGTTGGCTTTGACCCCCAAAATTGGTCGCTTCTAATTTAAGCCCGTATAATTATCTTTGACCCGCATAATTGATCACCCCAAATAAGCCCGCAGAATTGGCTTCGACCATGAGAATTGGTCGCTTCTACATAAGCCCACAAAATTGGTTTTGACCCTCAGAATTGGTCGCTTCTACATAAGCCCTCATAATTGGCTTTGACCTACATAATTGATCACCCCTAACTTAAGCCCTCAGAATTATCTTTGACCCGCAGAATTTGTCACCCTTATCTTAAGCCCTCAGAATTGGCTTTGAGCCGCAGAATTGGTCATCCCAAATAAGCCCTTAGAATTGGCTTCGATCTGCAGAATTGGTCACCCCTAACTTAAGGCCATAGAATTGGCTTTGACCCATATAATTGGTCACCCCAAATAAGTTTGTAGAATTTTCTTTGACCCTTAGAATTGGTCACTTCTACATAAGCCCTCAGAATTGACTTTAACCGGCAGAATTGGTCAGCCCTATCTCAAGCCCTCATAATTGGCTTTGACCCGTAGAATCGGTCACTTCAACTAAGCCCTCATAATTGTCTTCGCCCCTCAAAATTGGTCTCGTATACATAAGCTCTCAGAATTGGCTTTGACCCACAGAATTGGTCACCCCTATCTTAAGCTCGCAGAATTGGCTTCGACCCGCAGAATTGGTCGCTATAATTTAGATCCTCAAAACTAACCCTGACCCAAAGAATTGGTAGCCTCCTTACTCCTAATCTCCTTTAGGTCCTCAGAATTGGCCTCCCCAACATCACCTTAGGTCCTCAGCATCAACCTCGGCCCTCTGAATCGGTCATCCTCATCCCTTAGGTCCACATAACCGACCTCTATCATGTGGTGTTTATTCGATGTCTATCACTTGTTCCAAGCTCACCCGTCAAGGGGCTCTGTAGACACCATATTCTAGGACCCCTTAAGTCTCCCCTTAGGTCCCTAGAACCTCCCCATCTCACTGCAAATGCCAAGTTGCACTCGGAGTACTGTTTTAGAGGCCATCGGGCACTCCCAGGGCCGAATTGACCCCAATTAACTTCATCATCAGAGCGAAAGCTCTTCAAATATTTGAAAGGAAACTAAACCCCTTTCCAACGGTCTACCCCATGCATGAAACAATATAACCGTTCAGATGAACGATCAGTTTTCTCCTGAAAATCGATCTAGAGGCCACCAGGCACTCCCGAGCACCGTTTGGCCAAAGTCAACTCTTGGGCTCAAAGGATACTGAATGAATCTCTGAAGGGAACTGAATACACTTTCCAATGGTGCGTGATTCTAACGTACATTAAAATAAATGATTCCTTTTACTTAGAGAGGTCCACGGGCTCATTCGAGCCTCGGTTGACCAACGGTCCGCCCCGTGCATGATTCTGACTTACTATGCGGATGAACAATCCATTTTCGTCTGATGATCTCCCATCCAAAAGAATGATGTGCGCTCCCGAGCCACATTTGACCCAAAGTCAACTCCCGGGCCTCAGAGAAGTCCAATGGAATCTTGAAGGTCTCTGAAATTCCTTTCTAATTGTATGCCTCGTGTGAGATTCGGATCAACAGTTTGTGTTCTATGATCATTTTTCAAGGAAAATTTGCATGAGTCTGCCAATTGGTAGCTCCAGATCCTTGTATATCGGAACGATATCTAGGATCACATGCCGAGAGTCATACCCTAGGGTAAGCCTATCGACACCCCCTGACCCTAAAAATATAGGCCATGAACTCACTCCCATGACAATAGAGATCAAATCCATTATCATCAGTGATCTCAGTGGCATTGCCTCAAAATCAGTGAAATTCCTTATATGAAGTTCCATCCAAGCTTACATTCCCATCTTTTTCATATTCGATTTGGCAAAATATCCTTCTCTTTCATCAACATTCATCAGAACTCAAGGGAGTTCATCCAAGATCAAAGATCAAGCTTCAAAGAAGGTCCAATTCATTCCCTATCTCTTTAAATTCCTTGTTTTTGCATACTATACATTATATTCATAATTTATCTCATACACATTAATATCTACACTTTTATAAATATATTTCACGTACTTTATTTTTCTACAAAAAATAAAAGAGGGTTATACTCGTAAATTCCAAACAAAATTACCCATCACACTTTTTCCAAAACAAAAAAAAAACACATTTTCTACACATATACATATAATAAAATTCCGTTCGAATCTATGAAATAAACCCGAACCCTATGCTACATTCGAACTTCGTGGACATTAATGCCTTTATAGGTTACGTTGGCGTCTCGGATTAAAATCCAAGACTCGAGTCCAATTTTTCAATTTTCTCAATTTCCTAAAATTTCCCATCCTTATATATATATATATATATATATATATATATATCATGCTTGTTTGCGTTTCATCCAACACATATTATCGTTTCCTAATAACAATCAATATCATGATAAATGCACAAATCATATTTTCTAAATATGTTATTTTGGGAATATTCCTATGGTTGACCTCACTCTACCTTACCCATGGTATGAGTTGAATGATTTCGATATCCATTATATAAACATTCACACACACTTCATGCGGATATAAAGGAAGATAATAACACTAGCCTATGAGAGACCGAAAGTGCGGGATGAGTGCCTAACACCTTCCTATTCCGTAACTTACACCCCGAACCATCAAACTATTGGTTTCGTATGCATCAGTTTTTCCTTGATGCTCTCTCTCTAAGTGCCTACATGTTCTATTGCCTATTTTTTTTTTAAAGTAGGATGGCGACTCCATATCTTGACATTTACTCCCATACCGACGACGAATGAAGCACCTTTCAAAGAGGGGTACGAGACCACGGTGCAGCCTTCTCGTGGTAATATCTCTCCCGCCGCCGTCGCTCGGGATGGCCACAATAATGAAAAATAACTTCTCTCCCGTTGTAGGAAACCATTGTCAATATACGAAATTATAGAATTTGAGGCTTTAAGATCAACGGTGATGACACAACCCTTATGCTTCTCCTTCCTAATCCACTTTGGTTTAGCTTGGTCGCCCTTTCTCAATACTCGCAATTAATTTTTTAGTTTCATTTTCAAGTCTTGAGTTAACCCCTTAAACTTATTTCTTCTCGAGAACCTAATGTATGAATATTTCTCATGTTTTTAAAGTCTATAGAAATTTTTTCTCACATGTCCTCTCATGGATCAATAGGAAAATTGGTAAGTTTTAAAAGTCTCTTAATCAACATTTATATTTCTTTTGAAAAATCATTGTTCTTTTTGTTTTTAAGAAACATTTTTTCTCTTAATGTGATTTCTATGATGCATGTGAGGAATATTTGTTTCGTTGAAATATCTCTTTCTATTCTATTGCCTTTGAGTCTTTGAACATATCTTGGATTTTTTTACTATAGAATCCTTTTTAACCTTAACATCATGTACATTTGCATTATTATTAGATAAGATATTCCCAATACTTTTTCTTTTGTTACTTTTAGAAGGAACAATTGTTTCATTTTATTTTTCACGTACAATGGTAGTGGATTTAGAGAAGAATTAAATGAGTCAAAAACTAATCCTTTCTCACCATTTTGTCTCATAGACTTCTCAAATAACATCGTATTCACTTTCTCGAACCTATTCTCTAAAGGAAGTTAACTTTCATTGCATTATTTAAATCATCTTTTAGAAAAGTAATTTCCTTTAGAAATTATTTTTCTTTAATGTCAAACGTCTTAGCCTCTTTATCATGATTTGTATTCATTTCAAGGAGGTTTTATTTATCGATTCCTAGAGAAGAGTTAAGATCACTCACATGTTTTAACTCAAGTTGGAGTTGAAAAGTCATTTAATCATTTTCTTTTCATTAAACACTCTCTTCTTCGAACATTTAATATTACTTCTCATCTTGATGTTATATTTCCTCAATTTTAACGAATCATAAAATTATTTGGTATATATGTGGTCTATCTCACTCATCTCTTCATCATCACTCGATTCATCACCATTAGGTGAAATTTCATAGCTAGACTCACTAGATGCTTGATATGTATTCTTAGATATATGTGAATAATTTATTGAATGAATATTATCCAAACTAACTCCCAATACATAAAATTTAGAAATATTAATGGGAATACACACAAACATAAACAAGGATTAACTCGGGATATTATGCCCTAAATTTGAGCAACCGTGTTTTTATACAAAATGAAAAAAGTATGTGTATAATTTAGATATAAACCTAGAGGGGGTGAATAGGTTTCAATGCAATTTATCACAATTTTAAAAGAAATTACTAACTAAATACTTGAATTTACATCATTTTCAATGTTAGTAAGTAAATCTAGGTTAACTATATGATAAATAAGTACAAACAAGTAATCAAAACACCAAACAATCGTACAACACTAATCTATGAGTAAAAAAACCCTACTAAGGCTGAAAAACCTCAATGCATCTTAGTCTCTTATCAGATTTGAAAATATAATTTTACACAACTCAGGAAGATACCTCTCTAGTTCCTTAACAAGAAGTTATCTATGGACGTTGAAACTCTCTCCCGTTAAAATGAGAAATCAATTCAAATATCCATTGATCGGATATGGAAGTCGTATTATATATCCTTTTATCGCACCATGATCGAACTCTTTAATATCTCAAACAACTCCTTTTAGATTTACAAGTTTAGATCTTGTGAAATTGAAATGGTCCAGTTTTAAATCATGGCTATATGGATTTTAAGAACACTTAATTTTCCTCACAATTATATATCTAACATTTTCTCAATTATGAATGAAACACTTGAGATTTGGAAAAAGAGAAGCAAAGGAATGCTCCCAACTTCACAAACTTCTTCAAATTATGTGAAATTTAAAATGAGGGAAGTGTTATTTTATTATGGAGGGAAACAAGGTCTTTATATAATTTTTCAAAAAATATGTTGCATCGTGCGCACTGGTGCAAATAGACACTGTGCGCATTATTTTTGACAGGGAATAAACCATGCCAAAAATGTTCAGCTGTGGCCACGGTTCCAAAGTCCATCCATGCACAAAAACTTAAGCAGAGAAAACACTCAAGGACAAAGTGCTATATCCATGTGCACGTGGACAAAACACATTCGTGTGCATATTTTTAAACAGAAAATTCTTAGGCCTAAAATCCATGCAACTGTACGCACGTGTATGAAAAGTATTCATGTGAATGGACAGAAGTAGAAAATATTTCTTTAAAAATAATCCTTTAAGTAAAAAAAGAAGACGTTTTACCTTTTGGAAAATACACATCACTTTTCTCAAAGAAATTCACATGTTCCATTTTGAAAAAATTTAACAAGTAAAATGTACGTGAGTGTGTGCCTAACCAAATGATAAACAAGAGAGACTCCGAAGAAAGGATACACTTCGATTGATCCATAACGAAAAACTTCGATATAGAGGAGTCGCGTAATATTTAAGTTTCATTGTCTATAGATTCTAATGAACTGCCTCTTTCTGCCAATCTATAAAAGTGCATAAAGTTTTTGGGCTCTATATAGTGTAAAACTCGATATGATTACAACGAAACTACATATATAAAGGCCTACATTTTCATGCAAGTGGACCGTTCTATGCACTTACGAGTGAGGTGATAGAGATGACTTTAGAGACATTGGTATGGGTTGGCTCTGGATAATAGATTAGTGTAGGGAACTTGATGGAGGTTTCGTTGAGAGAATAAGTTGATTTGATGGATGATCGGCAGGTGCAACTGATGGCATGCCCTTTCATTTAATTCTTGTTGGGGACCACTCTGGTGGCAAGGAGTTGGGATGAGATACATCGGTGGTTCCTGCCATTCTTGTGAAACTGCAATCATATCCATTTGTGTGATTGGGGGGGGGGGGGGGGGGGGGGAGGGGGGGTATGGCATTAGCATTTCTTTAATGCTCATTGGATGGATTCAGCTGATGCTGCAGGACGACTTTCACGGGGGCGCAATATCTCTTGGAATTAATTTATTTTATGCCTTTATTTTTCTTGAATTATTTTTGAATTTTTGCTGTCTTTTTTATTTTTTGTTTTCTTAATATTTTTAGGTATGGTTTTATGATGTGATCGGGTTTAACACCCATTTATTGTGTTTATAGGACCGTACGTAGGTGCATGGGTGAGGATAATGAGGTGGAGGAAGGAGAATAGGGATTCAAAGCCCTTTCTTTCTTTTAAGGATGTGAGAAATATCGTGAACATCCTCATGAGAAAAGTTTAATTATTTCTGTATTTTTTTATTTTCTTTTAAACTTTATTATTTGTTTTTTTATTGCATTACTGTTCAGAGGGTTCACTTGGGCAGGTAACTCTATTCCCCCGGCGCTAGAGGATCGAGGACATAAGTGTCAATGGCATGCATACACAGAGGGACTAGTTATTATCGCACAAGTTTGAGTATATGCGTTACCGTAAAGAGCGGGTCATCAAGCAAGTAATGGTGAGTGAGATTGTTATTCCTTCTGCAGGTCCTTTGGCTCATATGAGAGACTAAGAAAAGATGCTGAAGGAGTCGTAGGAGACGAATATGATTAGGGAGGATTATTTGAGATTTACGGAGACCATGCCAACAAACGAATACTTGGACTTCATCTCAAGTTAGTTGATGTTGCCAATGATATATGTCTTGGATAGGGTTCTAGCTCCATATGTTAGATTGGGGGTAGCAGGAAATCGATGGTGTCGAATTAGGCGTCGAGTAAAAATGCTGGGAAAGTGGATCCTCTGTTGCTTCATGATTTCAGGCTGCCTTCTCAGTAGCTTGTATTGAGGGATATAGAAAAGGTACAGATCTCGTGTCTTGATATGTTTACTATTTATTAAAAATAATTGTACAGAATTATAAATTATAATATAATTACAAAAATGAAACGAAATTATAGAAATGAAACACTTACTTGAATTTACAGAAATAATATTAGAATAGAAGAAATAATCCAAACGCTCTTTAGAATAGTCTTCTTAAGACAAATTTATTTTCTCCATAATGTGCTAAAGATAATGAATAATTGTCTCCCAAGATAGAACGGATTTCCAAATTAATCAAGCAGCACAACAATGATCAATTTCTTCGAACACAATTCTGTATTTATATTCAACCAGACCAACGAAATAATATGCAGGAAATGTATGCAGTAGCAGTAAAAGATGAATTATTTTCTGGGAAAAGATGTGGCATAATTTCAGAATTATGGGAGGGCAATTTTTTTTTAGTAGTTAAAACAGTAAGGTTAAGGTTTAATTTATAGCAAACGTTTTGACTGTTGGGAATAGTCAAAATCGAATTTAACTGACAAAACAGTTAATTTCGTTAACTGTTGACTCTTGAAATTAACTGACAAACAGTTAATTAATTATTAATTAATTTCATAATTAATTAACAATTAAATTCCAGAAAGTTAAATTAATTTGGCCCAAAAATGTGGGAGATTTTCCCAATCCCAATCCCAAGCCCAAGCCCAAGCCTGTCGGACGCGCGCGCGCGCGTGGACCTTTGACCGAAAGTCAACCCGTGCATAGCTTAGGTCATCTCCCCTTCAAAGAGTTGGGATACCCCAAGGCATCAAAGCCTTAGTCCATCATTTGGGTTTTATTAACTCATCATTTTTCTACTACTCTTCTAATGTGGGACAAGAGTTAAACATACCCAATACATTAACTTTCATTACTTTGTGAGTCACTTTGTGGACATATTTATCATTCATAACTTGATGAAATTGGACAAGTAAATATACTACGTTAATCTCCTTGCGGAGGAGAACGCGTTCGTATATTGTCCCACAATAATCGTAGTGTGGGTTCCACCTTAATTTGAGCTCAAAATTGCTCAAAATTCTGTCCAGAAAATTCTGGACAGCTTTCTAAGTCCAATTTTCCAACATATCTCCCCAATACTTATCTATAAAATTTCCCCTATAACAAGGGAGGATACTCATCACGACGTAACATGTATATCATTCTTTTTTTATTTTTCCCTTTGAGTTTTTCTTTGCATATACTGAGTTTGATATCCCTTTTTATTTTTCTTGTTAGGCTCTATAGGTTTAGGGCATGAAAGATCTAATGGCTTCGGTAGTTGAGAACATTCGGACGTTAAATCACTCTTGTACCATGCCTATGGTATCCCACGACTCCATTACTTCTTATACCTCTAGTTCCGAGATGTACCTAAAATTCTTCAAGACAAATATATATATCTATATAATAAGTTACAATGGTGTTTTCACTATTCATAAGTTTGGGAGACACTTCACGGTTCAGATCGAAGCTAACAAGGCAACGATCCAATGGTTGAGATGAAAATGTCCCTTTTACCATTTTTGCCCCTTGCATATTTGAGTTCCCCCTCTTTTGACACACTATAATTTATTTTTTCCTTCCTTCAAAATTCAAAAACAAGGGCAAAAGGGTATTATACCCATTTTGATCTCACTTTTTCGGTGACACACAACCCACGATACTATCATCCACACTCTCGAACCCTGAAATGGAGAAACAACTTCAAACCTAATTTTCTCCCTCTCCCATCCGTCTGCCTCCCTAATCCCTAATCATCTCCCTCACCCATTCAGCCTCCCTCTCCCTCACCCTCCCGAGCTCTGTCGTGTCCCATTGCCCTCAGGTACGATCCATTGAAACTCTCTCCCAATTTGATTGGCATGAATATTGGATGATTTTCTAATTAGATCTTTGATTTTCTTTCTTTTTTTCCAGATTTATGAAAGTTGGATGTTGTTTGGTTCAAGGCATCTCTGTTTGGTAAGTGGATACACTTTATTGGATAGTTTTGAAGGTTGAAATAACTTTTTTGGATTTTTTAAGTTCAAAGACAGATTTACATTTTTTGTTCAACCCATTTTTGTTATGGGTATATTTCCTTCTCCATCGCTAGATCTTTCTCTTCCCTCTATTAATTTTTTTTCTTTGAATCATGTCTTTTATGGTTGCAATCAATGATTTGGGTTTTTGGGTTTTAAAAATATTGATATTTTTGGTGCGATTTTGTAGAATATCGATCTTCCCCTCCCCCTGTTAAAGTTTTATTGTCTGAATCATTTTTTTACTGTTGCAAACACAAATCTGGGTTTTTAGTTTTTAAAAAATTGATATTTTTAGTGCAATTTTCCCGAACTAACTATTTTCCTCTTATTTTGTTGTTATGATTTTTCTATTTTGCAGATGTAACTGATTTTTACGTCTCGAATCGCAGGTATACCCGTTGTTCTCTTTCTATCCCCCGTCTCTCTTTATTTATCTCATGGGTTTATGCGGTCTTACTTTCCCTATTTCGTATCGAGTGTTCATAATCGCAGGTATACCCGTTGTATTAGATCTTAATGTATTGTTTCGTAAGATAGGGACTTTTTTTCACTTAATAAAACGCCCCTATTTTGATCTTAATGTATAGATAAAGTTCATCTAATTTGAATCTATATATAACATTATATGTTCAAGTTGTCGCCGAGTAAGATATGCATGACATACGAATATGTAATTTTTAATTTGTATTTTGTATAGCCAAAGTTCATCTTAATTTGAATGTAAATAAAACATTGTATGTTCAAGTTGTCGGTGAGTAAGATATGAATGCCATATGGACATGTAATTTGTAATTTGTATATCTACAAGTTTGGTAGCCTTCTCAATGTAGCTTTTCAGCGGATCTGTGGCTTTTGCATATGATTTAATATTTTCTTATATAAGATATATGTGATGAAAATATTATTCGATGGTAACATATTGAAAATGATAGTGATCTCATATAGGTTTGGTGACGTCGATGTCTTCACATTGGTGATCCCATTTACAAATTGTTGGTTCATTTACCAAATTGGATGCTACTCCTATCAATGCTTGGGGTTCTCTAATATTTCCATGATTTTATGATAATATAAGGTTTCATTTGTTTTTCAAATCTCGACATATAGACTAGAATTTTATGATATTCAATCGGTGTTGGGGACAAAACATTTAGGAATTGTAACAGTACCCATAATTTTATTTTCTCATCTTAGGATAGTTGAATTTTAGATTACAGTCATAGTCCTGTCCATGATGTATGTCATACTCTGTTTCCCATTGTTCTACGCTTCATATGTAGATGTTTTTTATTTTTATCAATCTAAGAAATGGAGAATTTTCCATTTCTTTACTATTTGGGGTCCTATTTTAATGCTATTTCAATATCTCTTTTTCGGTTATGATTCTATTTACAGTTTCGTGTAGTGTATATAGGATTTGTAAATAATTTGTTCACCGGTGGCGTGTAGTAAATTAATAGCAACAGCTTAAAATGAATATGCCTGATGAATCCTGCCAACCTCAACCATAGTAAGCTTAAAATACAATTCTTCCACTTAAAAAAATGTAGCCAAAATCATTGTTTGCATCTAATTGGTGGTTCATTTTTTGTGTCCTTGGTGTTCACATTTGGAACTTCGAATCGAATTTGATCAGTCTGGGTTCAATGAAATATTCCACAAGTTTGGTCCTACATTCCTAATGTTGAGGGCTTTCATCCAATCAAAAATATCATTTATTAGATGAAAGCAGATTTACAAATCTAAGTCCTCGCCTTCAATTAAACTTGCAAAAGATCTCTCTGGCGAGACCAAAAACACTAATATTAATTGTTTCTAAAGCTGAGAATGCCAATTTAAGTCACAAACTGCCAGCAGAAGTTTTAAGAATGCCCTTGGATCATACCTCATCCTCATCCATCAATTATGTGGAAACAAATTTGGGGCTAGGAACTCTTTATGCATCTTCTGATCAAGAGCCAAGGATAACCAAGTTTAAGGATCATAACGATGGTCTTCAAAGTTTTGGGGTCTTGTTTCAGCCAATGTCAGCATGGTTACTAAGAATGATTTAAATCATACTTCATACTCTGTTCCTGATTTGAGAGGGCAGTTGGATGAAAAAGATTTTAAGTACCTTTGGATGATTCTTTCTGAAAAGGTCAACTGGCAGGATAAAGCCATTTCTACCGTTAGTCAAATTATATCCCGTTGAAGAAGCGAACAGGGGAGACGCCGTGGGTCAAATCAAAGAGGATATATTTGGCTGAGCTTTCTTGGACCTGAAATAGTAGGAAAGAAGAGAATCGTTGCACAACTTGCTGTCAGATGAGAACCACATACTATCACTAATGCTGAGTAGGCCATTTCAATGGTCGTTGGAGTGAAAACAGCAGTTGCGAGTGCTGATGCAACCATAACTAATACTGATGAATTAAAAGTCTGCAATTGTTGACTGCAGTTGTAGGTGCTGGAGTGACCTAATAGTTATTTTCACTCCAGCCCGCAAATGCTAATCCAACTATTTTTGAAGTGAACTAAATTGTAACCTCAATTCTTAGTTGGAGTGAAAACATCAGTCGCAACTAATTTAGTTCACTTCAATTGTTTTCACTCCAATTTAGTTCACAATTAACAGTTTCGACTAAATTAGTTGATTATGTAATCAAATTCTTACTACCATTAAGTAGTCAATTTTTAGCCCTGACACCAGGCATAACATTGAATCATATTTATTATATAAACAACTCCCTCAATTCTAGGAAACTTTGAATAAACACTCTTCCTAAATTGTTGCATATAGGTCATTCAGCATGGTTATTAAGCCATAATATTTTAGTATTTTGATATGTTAATTCTAATTGTTTACATGAACATTTACTCAGTTTTGCAGGTCAGTTTGGGCGATGTTTGGGGACAATTACGAAGATGTGGTAATATATATACATCTGATTTTCGATCTGGCGTGTCTTCAACTTCTTGTTTAGCCGAGTTCTCATGTTCAGTACGTTCACTTCTTTCTTCTTCAGCAGCTTCATTGACAGCTTTCGCAGCATTAGGAGTAGCATTATTGATTTCTTCAACAGCATCACCAGAGGCCCTGATGTTTTAATTATCAACACTAGGGGCAGCCTCACTTCTTTCAATGGAACTATTCATCACCGAAGTTCTGCAGCGCTGCTCCTACTCCATGCCATAAATGTATACAACCCAAGAACAAATCAAGGTTTTCTTTGAGCCCCATTATACGATCAATGAGGCCATGTTGCAGAGATTTCTATGTGTTGATCCTCTTCATCCGGCTTAAGTGTTTGTGAATCTTATCAGCCAGTTGGCCTGTCTTCTGAGCCAATTCTTTGAAAAGGTAATCTCTGATTCTAAGAAGCTCACTTTCTTCATTACGAATATCTTTTTGAATTGAACTCTGTGTGTTGGTTTTGAATTATCTGATTCCTTTGAGTATTTAGTAGTTCTATACCTTTTGATTATTTAGTAGCTGTATAAAAATTATTTAGTAGTTCTATACCTTTTTGAGTTTTTTCTCTTTGATTCCTTTGATTAAAGCACTATAGAGTCGGCATTTCAATATTTTTTCCCTTTGGATGGGTTTATATTTGGAATTTTTGTTTGATTTCACTTCTCTATAATATTTGTTTTGCAGATTTCAACATGTTGAACCCCACCTTATTAAGCCCCGGATTTCAACTTCTCTACTGGATTTGTTTTTTTGTTTGCATTTATGGAGAACAATTATGGAGTTTCAAGTATTAGTGAAAATTTCTCATGATGGGGGTTTAAGTATTTTGAGTTATCACATCACTACTTTTCTAAGAGATCATTTCTTAGTTTTGTTAATGATCTTCTTAGCCTTGCTATCATTAAAAAGTTATTTTATCAGTTACATTGCTTAGTAAGTTGAACCCTAGGTGTTTGACAAAATGTGGAAGTGACTAAACTAATTTCTTACTTTTTTTACTTGAAGTTTGTAGTAATTATATAGATTTTACAAGTAATGTACTTTGATTCACAAATAAATAACATGAAGTTTCCTTTTTTTTCGGAATCAACATTTGGACTACTGATATCAATATGTGTAACTTTACAATTCACTCTTGAAGGAAGGAAAATATGTTTGACGATTTATAACTGTTTGATAAAAGAGTATAAACAGTTGTATCTTGAAGGAAGGTAAGTGTGTTTGATGTTTTTTCCAGAATCAACATTTGGACTGTTGATATCAATATAGGGACAAATTGTTTGTGAAAGTCCCATTCAACAATGTGATGGTGTCAATTTTTATATAATTAGAGGCATCTCGCTCTGGAAAAAATTGAAGCGGACCATCCAATTCACCTCCGACCAATGGGCCCCCAATGGTGAAGTAAGTGAGCATAGTGTGGGACGCATATGTTTGTTTTCCTTTTCAACAATTGAGGGACATAAATTTGTCACTGATTGAAGAACAAGATCTACTATTAGGAAGTTCAATTGTGTGACTTTTTTTACACATAAATTTTTCAACAATGGACCTTCTACACATAGTATTAGGAAGTTTAATTGTGTGACTTTTACAGGTCTGAAAAACAAGGTTTTCTTAATACGCTAGCAGCTACCTATGCTGTTGTTCTTTTCTTGGAGAAAATAATGCTGCTATTATCAAACATATATATAGGTGTTATTCAATGTGGCCTGAAATAGGATCAGACTTTACTTATTATTAAACAGGGACTGACTTTCCCATTAATTTATTCACCACAGGGAACAAATTTGAAGAGCACCCGCAACTAGCCTACGGGTCAGATCTGCTACAAACATATATACAGGTGCACGTTCTATATAATTGACTGGATGATTATTCAAGTTCGTGGAATGTTTAAATGACTTTAGGCATGCTGAATCCTCTTTAGGTGACTTTAGGCATCCTGAATCCTCTTTATGAATTATCTTAATTTCATATCGGGTTTTATAAGTTAAGGATGTCTTTAAGAAGATTAATTTTTGTTGAATCTCACTAAGGAGTTTCATACAATTCCAGAATTCTGTTTGAGTTCTTATTGAGTGAGTATCAAATTTACTTGAGTTAAAGGTCCACTTAACATGCTTCTCATTTTGTGATCAGATTGACACAGTTAAAGGTCCCCTCATAGATTCCCATGCCTAAAGGAACATTTAAAGGTCCTATTAACATAGTGTATAGTTCTATAAAAATGACTTTTCCCAATTTTTCTAAATTATGTACAGTTATTTGAATTATACATAAAACTTTATTGACTTAAATTAGACATGACTTGGTACCTTAGAAATTATCTTTATGCCTTTATGTGTCAGTTATCTGCTTCTTACATCTCTATTTTATGTTGTGAAGTTACAACAGAAGAACATAATGGTAAATCTTCCAGCGATGTGGTAATTATTAACGGAAAATCTATTAGATACAAACTGTGTTTTAATGCTTTATGAATTTCCATCATGGGATCTGATTATGACATGTGTTCTGTGACAACGTTAAGAATTTTTTAATAAATGGTTTCATTTTGAAACACAGTTTGTATCTATTAGAATCTGATCGTGTATGTAGAATTAGATTGATGCCAAGGTGAAAGAGTTTACATATGCTCATATCTGATCATAATAGTTTTTATGTTTCCATTCTACATGTGCGCATATCTTAATCACATGTTTGCAACTCCATGTTCAAATCTAAATGAACACCTGTTTGGCATTTGTATTCAACACCCACAGCTGACAATAAAGTTGAGTAATTGTTTTGAAGGGTAGGGACGTAGTGTCAAAATAGGTACTCTGGTTATGGATGACTCTAACCACTGTAATATTCACTATAGTTATTATTAATAATCACAACAATCACATGATCGAATGCAAAACCGAATTGCCAATTTTTGTTCGTTTCAGTGTGATCTTTGGGCTGATTAAAATTGACTCATATAGTGTGGAAGCAAAATTTAATTGTGACGAAAACGGCCTCTCACGACTGCTCAACTCACAATTGTCCAATATATTCTTCAAATGGTACGTATTCACTCCTCCATAACTCATTATTGATGAATAAAGTGAAAGTCCAAACTTCTATAATGAATAATATTAGGAAAGTCTTTCATTTTCTATAAAGAAAATAGGGCATATCTAATATTATCTTTTCTGATTTTTTTTACAGATGTGGTGTTGAGTGACATCCTCCCTAAACATGCCACAACTTGATCGAGAACAATGAACATCGTTAATGCTTTGCGCTTGATATGATGATGCCTGCAATTGACGATTTTGAGTGTCGAACACAAAGAAGATATATGATACTTCCATTCAAAGTGTCTTGAGCGATAATGCGTGAATTGACATATTTAGTGTAAAAGATTACGCATTACTGCCTCTTTCGATTTAGTTGCTCCTCGATTGGCTCAAATTTTTGGTTTCAATGTAGTGCGGTTGGCTTCAAAATAGGATTTATGATTTAGTGTGTTTTGTCTTTGTATTAAAGATTAATCTTATTTAGTTGTTGTTTTGTTCGTGGATATTATATTAGCCTTTGGGTTTTGTGTGTCAATTTTGCACATTTAGAGTTGAAGGCATGAATGCACTCAAACATAGTGTGCACACATTTGTTGTTCGACTATTTTTTTATTTCTCAAATAATGTGGATAGTCCTATAAAGAAAGAAAAAATTGCCCACATTTTTTAAATTGTTTACACGTTTGTGTTGTGAAGAAAAACTTTATGACTTAAAATGTTTACATATTCAATACATTCGAAATTTTCTTCGTGCCTTTAGTCACGTACTTAAATTTTTTTTATCGGTTTGTGATTATCAGCGTGTCTTCAGGCACGGGCATACCCTAATATATATATATATATATATATATACACACACACACACACACATACACACACACATATACATATGTACATATATTTTAATGGTGAACTTTATTTAATTATTATACATTCACTTTTATTTTTTCACTCAGGGTTTTATGAGAATTTTGAAAATTTAATGTGGTGTTTTTAAAGTTTTGAATTTCTTTAAGGATCGATAAAAAATTGTTTGTGGAACTTTTATGATAAAACATTATTAATAGGGGATTATTCTGATGAAAAGGGAGTTTAAAAAAGGAAAAAAAACAATTCTGTTAAATAGGGGGTGCTGATCGGTAAGCCCTTTGGCCTTTTAATAGGGTTTTTAGTGAAAATTACTTACTTTTTAGGCCCTTGTACATGCTGCTATGATGGTACATATAAATTTGTGAGTAGGTTTGGCAGATTAAATCTCTTGTCAACTTGTGAGTCATTTTCACTATAAAATGGTTCTAATGTGGCCTTTAAGGTCGCAATTTACCTTACACTTATGTTCAAAGTCTTCCTCTCTAATGGTAATTCCTTCGACTGGGGGTTATGCTACTCATCTTAGCCGTTTGGAAAATATGGGATTATATAAAGTGGATTATAAAGATTTCAACTTTCATGTGGTCACTTTGTGGCTCAATTGTCAAATTAAGTGTGATCTTTTGGAGGTGGCCTTATAGTCTTGGTATTCGGAGAGCCATGTTTTATGCTTCGGGTTGAATGAATTCTATATGATTTGTGAAAACTATTATGTAATCTTGGATGTGCAACCGCATGTTTTAGCTACCATGCTGGATTTTTCCAGTATTCAAGAGACGTACTAGGCCGATTACTGTATATTTTCTCTTTTATTGCACAACCTTTAATATGTGGTTTTAGAATTAACTTCCTAGCTATGATTGAGTCCGTGCGCTATTATTATGTCCGATCTACAAGCTATAGCAATGTCTTTTCTCTATGCATAACTACTAAGTTACTTCTGGTGACATGAAGAATGAGCGTGGATTCTAAGGTTGCCACCATTATGTTATGGATGGTGTTAATGTCTAAAACTGGTAACAGAATGTTTTTAAGTCTTAGATAAGAATTATAATTAATAAACTATAACAAATATAGAAGAAAACAGTTTGAACTTGAGGATATGAGAGATAGAGAATGAGACAAGAGATTTGCATTGTTCGGCCTAATTAAGATGCCTACATCCACAAGTGTAAAACTATTTTGTATTATACATGGGTAAAAGCTCTCAAGAATATCTCTAGGGATTTGAGTATGTCATTTTCTTTATGTCCATGCTATGTAATATGGGATGCTATTTATAGTGGGAGAGAGAATATAAAGAATTGGGATGCCTTTATAAGTAAGGCAGTTACACCTTTCCACATTCTTAATTACAGCTGATGATGATTCAATTATAGGTAGTTAGAAGGATTAACCCACGTGCATGTATAATGAGATTGTACGCATTCCCTCGTGTAGCTTACACATATGCTTAACAATCTTAATTAATGGTGGTCAGCCAGATAGTTGACCAAAGTAATGACGTTCTGACGATGTCGAGTGATCATTTAATGATGAAAGGTGTCATCATTTCATTGGTCCATGTCCTATTATAGTTTCACTATACAACATAATCCCCTAATACTTCATTCATGAATGGAGCGAGCAGTGGCTTATGGAATGAGTGCTTGGAGTATTAATAAGTAGGTGTTGATCAGTTCCAGGGAAACTCGGTCGTAAGCCTTTGGTTGTGACTTTGTTCTATTCAGGTGCTTTAATCATCAGTTGATATCTGAAAGTTGGCATTTATGCAAAATTATTTTTGTTCTTGATGCAATGGTAATTTTGTAAATAAGGGAAAAATAGTGAACCATATGAGGGTACTTTGGTAATAAGGCGCGTTGGGAAATGAACTGCCGTAAAAAAATAATAGATATTTTTAATCATACCATCGTTGTGCAGTCGAACAGACGTCATCCGACTTATCTCCTCACTTCATCTTTAATTTAAAAATCTCTTTCTCCTTCTCCAAGATTTTTCTACCATTCGTGAGAGAAGTATTCTTCCCTTTCGATGTAAGAACTCCTTGTCCTTTTCCTTTTGTAGTTGTTTTGTAATTATTTGTTAAAAAAATGGCTTACATTATGGATGATAGTTCATTACAGCTTTTTTAGGTTACCTATAGAATTCCTATGTGGGTAAAAACTTAGTTGTAGAATAAGGCTTGTGAAATCTCTGCTTTAGTTGAGTGTTTGTTGATTTATATAATAACGCAAGTGGATATGCCATTATGGAATAACGAGTGTAAGTATGGGTTAAACCCATATAGATTTGTCAATTTTTACTTTTTAAAATAATTGCAACCGTCCAACTAGAAAAATAGAGTAGAGAATAATTATACATTGAACTAAGTAAAAGAAATTACAAATAATGAACGCGACACATGAGAGTTGTAAACGATACGAATGAATTAGGATTTGGCGTCCATTTATTCGTAACTAATATTGCCCACTAATTTAACGTTGTCATTCCCTTATTCCATAATGACAAATAATGTTCTTACAGATGAAATGGAAGACGTTTTCATATGGCATCTTAACTAGGGTTTCAGCTTCCACCTATTTATCAAATAGCTAATTGCGATGACCAGATATTTGACCCTTTCTCTTATTTTTGGTAAAGGACTAACCAAGTCAATACTCTACATGGAAAAGGGACAAGGGGATGTGATTCGTGTGAGTAAAACCCTCGTTCTTTTGTGAATTACAGCATATTTCTGGCACTTATCACATCACCTTATATGATCTGCAGAGTCTTCTTTCATAGTGGTCTAGTAATAGCCTTGTGTGGGCACTCGCTTGACCAATGATCTCCCATTTGATTGTGCTCTACAGGAACCCTCATATAACTCCTTTATTATCTTGGCGATCTTAGTCAGATGGACACATTGGAGTAATGAAATGGTTAACCCTCTCCTATATAAGAGCACCCTTTCAAGAACATAAATTATTGTTTTATATCAGAGTCTCTTTGCTTCTTTAGGCTCAGTTGGCACAATTCCTTTTTTAGGTAATCTGGTATTGGATCCATCCATGATGGACCCAAGTCCAATTCGATTGTATTGGTGATTTATTTATAGACACTCTGATGCATGAGTACTTCTACTAGAATCATTCTTCTTAAATCCATTTTAGTGCCTGAAGCAAGCCGTGAAAGTGCATATGCTCGATAATTCTCGACCTCGGTGATCCTGTCAATCTTGCCTACTAGGAACATTGCCATAAATCTGTGTTTTGACTAGGTATTTTTCCATGGACTCCTCCTTTTCTAAATAGAGTCCCTATACTTAATTCATTATTAATTAAGAATCTCTATGTGCTTGTATTTGTTCGGTGACAAGAGATGAAACTAGTCCAAACCCCATTACGAGTGCTTCATACTCTATTATATTATTGGAGTCCTCAAATTGGAATACGAGGGAATATTCTACCCCAAAATCATTTGATGTGGTAATTATCAGGCTCGCTCCACCACCATAGTCACATGATGACCCTTCTATGAGCATTTTCCAGATAGGGGGTCTTAATTAAAGTCTCTTTCAACTAAGGTCCCATAATTAAATAACTTTTTTTGTCGCTCCAGTTTGTGAGAATTTCCTCTTGTTTGGACAATAATTTTGGTACATTAGTGCTACGATCGGTGGATTAATACTCGGGATATCTCCCATAGGAGTCAACTCATTTGGTTTAACCAAAGAGGTATCTTCCTAAGAAGTCTGCTTGATAGGTGGAGATGAGATCCCTTTCATAAAAGTCAATTTTGTCTTTTCATTTATTGAGTTATTTTCCTTAGAAGTCTGCTCGATGAATTTTCTTCGTACGTGAACTCAGTTATGAAGTTTGCTATGGCTTTCCTTTTTATTATCGTTCTTGGTTCATATTGTATATCATACTCTCCTAATTATACATCGCAAGCCATTAGTTTTCCTAACTTTTCAGCTTTATGAATGGCTTATAGCAGTGGCAGGTCCGTATAGACTACAATGGAGTGAAGTATGGCTTAATTCTTCGAGAAGCCTTAATTAAGGATAAAGTTAGTTTCTACAAGATTGTATACCAATTCTTCGCTCCTATGTATGTGTGGCCATCCCCGATCCCCACCGCGGAGGGAGAAAGGATCCTCCAGGTCCCGCGTGTCCCCTCTCTCTGGAGAGTGCTTCGGTCGGCGTCGATTTGTGAGGTGTGAAAATGTAGAGAGATTCAGAGTCGCCAGTTGACCGGGCGGAAAAAGTGTGTTCGTGTGAGGACACAGTCATCGTGTGTTTCGCCGCCGCGATACAAAAGATAGAACCTAAGCTACTACTACACTTGACAAGCAAGCACAGCGATAAGTCGGGTATCGTAAGAAATCCACAGGGAGTGATTAAATTTTAGACTTTAATTGTTTTAAAACTTCTTAGAATAAAAGGGTGTAAAAGAAATAAGAAAAGGTGATGGGTGGTTATGGTGACAAAAGAAAAGAATAAGTTACGCTACACAAAAGTAAAGCAAGGATCGGGATCACATACACGTATTCACGGGCTAAACAACTACTAATTAGAATTTCGATTCGAAAACATTTAATCAATCATTTTCAATTAAGCATAAACATCACGCAATAAGGAATTTAAGCCAAAGTTGCGAGATTAAACATTTAATGGAAAATGGTCACACGCGGATTAAATTCGGATAATCGCTATAAACACTAACGTTGCATGACAAAGAAAGTTAAACGCATAATAATCCGACTTTAATACGCGAGGTTTCAATTAAATGCAATTTTACACAAAACCTAATTTTTGAGGTCCAAACCCATAAATGGCGGAACACAATCCCGACCCTATTTAACTAAGGGCAATACATGAAAATAAACTAAATTAAACTAATTAAACTAAGAAAGCAAGAATTAAAGCAAGAAAACCTAATTAACAAAGTATGAAAACTATCTAGAAAGCAAGGAATTAAGAAATACAACTAAATTAATGGAATTAAACTTAAAGTACAACTTACAAAACAAGAGAACAAGAGAGGAGTAGGGCAAATCTCCCAAGTTTACAAACCCTAAAATCTAAGCCAAAAATGAAGATATTTCTCTTCAAAATGAAGAGAAAGTGTTATATACAAAATATCCCATGGCAAACTTGTAATAAAAGGGAAGAAAACCAAAAATCTGGAGGCCCGAATCGATTCGGAAATGGTCCGAATCGATTTGGAAATAGGGGAAGTTCGAATCTGCAATTCTGCAGCATTCCGAATCGATTCGGTTTTGGGCAGAATCGATTCGCAACCTATAGGTCTGAATTCTGCAGCTTTGTCCTGTTTTAAGGAAAATGCCGCTATTTCTTAGTTATAGCTCGGAATGAGGCACAGTCGGAGGCTACGTGAAGATAACTCAAAGGAATACAACATCCAAGAAGACATTGGGCCAAAAAGACAAAATATGAAATGACTAAAATGCCCTTGAATGTGACCTTGAGTGTACTTTTACAGTAAAAACCATCCTAAAAATGCCATAACTCCATCGATACAACTCGGAATCATGCACCGTCGGCGGCCACGCGAAGAGAAATCAGAGGGCTTCAACTTATGTGAAGAGCTCGGGATTCAAACCCGAATGCTGAAATTACTAAAATGCCCCCAAAGCTGCAAAAGTCGACGAAACATTTCCGGAAAGCGTCCAAACTTCATACTAAGCATCCAAATACCTACAAAAGCTCAATTAACCCCTGCAAAACATGTTAACATAGAAATCCGAGGTTGTCTGGTTAACGAGCATAAATATAGGGATTAAGATACCCGATGGGGCTAATAAGGCGTAGGTTAACGGGTGAAATACGCAATATTTGCGTCGTATCACCAGTCTATTTTACTCAAAATAGACAAAAGAAAAAAGTGGAAACCCCGAAGGACGGCATCCAAAGACATACTGGTGCGTGCGAAACCAAAACGATTCGAGAAGGGTTCGGAGGCTTAGTTACGAAATGGGAAGGTGTTAGGCACCCATTCCGCCCTTTCGATCTCTCATGGATATTTGCTATTTTCCTTTATATTTCCCCCCGTGATATGTGTGTATGTGTATATATAGAATGGAGGTAGGAATCCTCAACATGTATCATGGAAAAGATAAAGTGAGTCATCCGTAGCAATGTGAGATTAATGTAGAAAATAGGATTTGTGCGATTACCCTTGCGTTGATTGTTATAAGGGAATGATAACGCATGTTGAATAATACGCCACTAAGATCGAATGTATTGAATATAATAGAAATGAGATAAAGAGAAGAGAGAAAATAAGAGAAAAAGTGAGAAAAGGACTCGGGTCTCGGGTTTTACCCCGAAACGCCTACGTAGCCTATAAAGGCATCAAAGTTCACGTAGTTCGCATATAAAACAAGGGGTGGGGTTTAACCCATAAATACAAATGGAGAAATCTCTTATTTGTAAATGTGTGTGTGTGTGTGTGTAAAAAAGTGTTTTAGTTGTGAGAAGAGAGTGGAAAAAGTGTTGGAATCCCTATTTGGAATTTATGAGCAAACCCTCTTTTTATTATTTTTTGGGTTTTATTTATATGAAAAATAGGAGATGTGCAATGATACTAGATAAAAAGTATAGTAGGGTATGTGAAATAAGATAATAAAAGTGCAAAGTAAGAAAACAAGTTATTGCAAATTTAAGAGAATTTAGGAGAGAGTTTGAGAAAGTGGGACCTTCTTAAAGATCTTGAGCTTGATCTTGAATGTTGAAGAGAAGCCCTTGCACTTTGAATGATGATGGAGAGTGATTAATTCACCAAGTTTGATGAAAAGGATGATGAAAAGTGGAAGTAAAAAAGGGATTTGGAAGTTGAAATCACACTGCCTTCGAGAGAGGTTTCTGGGATTCGTTCAGAGAGATTTTTATCAAATCTGGGCTCCCTTGAAAATTAGGCCAAGGCCTCCTTATATAGTCCCAGGAGTCTACCGATCGGCATTGCCATGGCACTACCTATCGGAAGGTGCCGATAGGCAGGGTCTGGGACCTGCCATTTGGCAGTGCGCTTCAGGCTTTTTCAGAAAATTGGATGCCGAGGGAAAACCATTGGTCAGAATCGTGTACGGGGCATACAGTTGGAAAGGTATTTTAGAGACCTTCGAAAGTCCTTTGGACCGCTCTCGATTTCAGGAGTTGACTTTGGGTCAAATGTGGCTCGGAAGCATTTGTCGGTCCGTTGGACGGGAGATTATTCGGACGCAAATGGATTGTTCGTCCCCATGGTAGGTCCAAATCACGCATGGGGTGGACCGTTAGAAAGGTTAGGAGATGTACTTTGACATTATGAAGAGTTTGACCCGATTTGGGGAGTTGACTTTGGTAAACCGGTCCCGAGAAGCATTCGATGACCTCTCAGAGTTAAACGGATTGTTCGTCCGCATGGAAAGTCAGAATCGCCCACGGGATGAACCGTTAGAAAGGATTTTCAGTGCCCCTCGAATATTCATTCATCCTCGGTCGAGATGAAGAGTTGACTTAGGTCAAATAGAGCCTGGGAGCGCCCGGTGGCCTCTAGGTTGGGCTTTGGATGCAAACGGATCGTTCGTCTGCATGGTAAGTTAGAATAGTGCACGGGGTGGACCGTTGGAAAGGGTTTTCAGTGCCCTTTGAAGATTCATTCAGTCTCGATCGAGATGAAGAGTTTGACTTTTGGGTCCAACTGAGCCGGGGAGTGCCCGATGGCTTTTAGGTCAGTACTCGGGACGTGACCAGGATTTACAGTGATGAGTAGAGGTACTAGGGACCTAAGGAGAGTTAGGGGGTAATAGAATGAGGTGTCTACAGAGTCCCTCGATGGGTGAGTTTGGAACAAAATATGGTCGTCGATTAGACACCGCATGATGCCCAATTTAGAGGATCGAGGCCGGTTCTGAGGACCTAAGGAAGCGAGGATGACTGATTCAGAGGGTCGAGGTTGATTTTGAGTACCTAAGGAGCGAGGGTGACCAATTCAGAAGGTCGAGGTCAGTTCTGAGGACCTAACGAGCGAGGGTGACCAATTCAGAGGGTCGAGGTCAGTTCTGAGGACCTAAGGAAGTGAGGATGCATAATTCAGAGGGTCGAGGTCGAATTTGAGGACCTAAGGAAGCGAGGATGATCAATTCAGAGGGTCGAGGTCAATTTTGAGGACCTAAGAGTGGTGACGACCGAGGATCGAGGCCAATTTTGACCTAACTCAGGTGACGATCCAGGACCGGGGTCAATTATGACCCAAGAGTGGTGACGACCGAGGATCGAGGTCAATTCTGACCTAACTCAGGTGACGATCCAAGATCGGAGCAAATTCTAACCGAAGAGTGGTGACGACCGAGGACCGAGGTCAATTCTGACCTAACTTAGGTGACAATCCAAGATCGGGGCCAATTCTGACCCAAGAGTGGTGACGATCGAGGACCGAGGTCAATTATGACCTAACACAAGTGACGATCCAAGATCAAGGCCAATTCTGACCCAAGAGTGGTGACAACCGAGGTCAATTCTGACCTAACTCAGGTGACAATCCAAGACCGAGGCTAATTCTGACACAAGAGTGGTGACGACCGAGGAAAGAGGTCAATTCTGACCTAACTCAGGTGACGATCCAAGACCGAGGCCAATTCTAACCCAAGAGTGGTGATGACCGAGGACCGAGGTCAATTCTGACCTAACTCAGGTGACAATCCAAGATCGGGGCCAATTCTAACCCAAGAGTGGTGACGATCGAGAACCGAGGTCAATTCTGACCTAACTCAGGTGACGATCCAAGACCGGTGTCAATTTTGACCCAAGAGTGGTGACGACAGAGGACCGAGGTCAATTCTGACCTAACTCAGGTGACGATCCAAGACCGGGGCCAATTTTGACCCAAGAGTGGTGACGACCGAGGATCGAGGCCAATTCTAACCTAACTCAGATGACGATCCAAGATCGGGGCCAATTTTGACCCAAGACTGGTGACGACCGGGGACCGAGGTCAATTCTGACCTAACTCAGGCGACGATCCAAGACTGGGGCCAATTCTGACCCAAGAGTGGTGACGACAGAGGATCGAGGTCAATTCTGACCTAACTCAGGTGACGATCCAAGACCGGTGCCAATTCTGACCCAAGAGTGGTGACGACCGAGGACCGAGGTCAATTCTGACCTAACTCGGGTGACGATCTAAGACCGGGGTCAATTCTAACCCAAGAGTGGTGATGATCGAGGATCGAGGTCAATTCTGACCTAACTCAGGTGACGATCCAAGATCGGGGTCAATTCTGACCCAAGAGTGAGTGCATTTCCTTTGGGAAAAGAAAAGAGTTCCACTGGGGATAAGAATTGGATTTGAGGTTTCGTTGGGGAACGATGAATGAGCTGGAGAAGATTTGGATCGTCCTTTGGGAGAGATCGCCTGGGTGAGTGATTCATTTGAAATCTGCTGGGGACAATACCATGCGATATTGTTTTGCACCAAGTAGCCGATGGTTGGGGAGGCTTTGTGTCCTTGATTTGAGCGGAGGAGCTGATTGTTAGGGAGATAACTGGTTTGAGGTCGTGAACTCTACTGAGGAGGTGATTAGGTGGTCTAGGCGCAGTTCTTGCGAGGTCATTTGCTTGGATTTTGAGGGTTCCGTTGGGGAAAAAGAGGTTTCGCCTGAAGGAGTGCAAAATTTTCTTGATGAAAACGTTCTAAATCCTCCTGAGGATTTTTAAGAATTTCCTGAGGATTTTTCAGGGTTTTCTGGTATTTTTTGGGAATTACTGTATGAAATTTTAAGGGGGGTGCCTACCGGCATAGACTGAGGGGTGCCATTTGGCAGTGGCACGGACTTTTGGGCTGCCTCGGGAAGGTGAGGAGTCAGTGTCGATCGGCATGGCGCTTGGCCTCCTATATAAAGGGAGCGAATCCCCTTCACTTTTCACAGCTTCTTGCCTTCTCTCTTTTTGCGATTTATTTCTACGAATTGTTCTAACGTTCCGATCTTCAAGAAATAGCCGCCTTTGTGAGTACCGCTGTCCAGCGGGAGTGGTTGACCGTTGATGACTGGGTGAATGTGGATTGTAAGGACAGGGTGCCCCTTGCTTTGGGGAACGAGAATGCCTTCGATGCATTCGACCCGGTTGCGGATGAGCGGACCTTGCTGCGGGAGCCATCGCGTCATCGCTCTTCGAGAGTGATTCCCGATGGTTATGTAAGTAACCTGACCTTTGGCATTCGCTTCTTTTTGGGTGATTTTTCCTTTTTCTTGACCTTTGACTGAATTTTTCCTCTTGCCACTCGGATATTTCTTTAAATAACATGCGTGCCCGCGGGACGACGAGGCTTAAGGATGTTTGGGAGCATCTTCCACTCGTGGTGTGCTAGATGGTATCATCAGCGGGTTTTGGGAGGTTGGCGGCCGCACTGGATGAGACGCCTCGTTCGACAGCAGTTTTGTGTGCCTTGGGGGAGAGGTGGTGGGACACCACCCACACTTTTCATTTTGGCTTCAGGGAGATGACGGTGACTCCCATAGATGTGCAACAACTACTTGGGCTGGATTGTGACGGTGAGCAGATAGAGGTGGATTGCCCTTGCGGGTGAGGCCAGAGGCGGTGCATGCGGCACTTGGTGATGTGAGGAGGATAGTCTTTGGGGATTCTATCCGGATGTCCTTGCTGAAGGATGCTTTGCTGAGCAGGGTGGTTGATGTGGAGGACGGGCTACAAGTGAGGCAGATGGCCCGGTTGTTTATCTTTTTGGTGATGGGAGGTTTCATGGTGGCGTCGAGCGGCGACGTCGTCCATTTGTGGTTTCTGTCGTACTTGAGGATGTTTTCGAACATCCCTTTCTATGAGTGGGGGAGTCTGACCTTGGCGACCCTTTACTCTTCTTTGGATGCATTCAGCAGGTGCTACCGGTAGACCTTTACTGGAGCCACTTATCTCTTTGAGGTATTCTTTACTTTGCGCATTTTCATTTCATGCATTCGCATTTTCCTTTTATGCATTCACATTTTCTTTTCATGCATTCGCATTTTACTTTCATGCATTCGCATTTTCCTTTCATGCATTCGCATTTTCCTTTCATGCATCTCTTTTTGCTTGTGAATTCAGACGTGGTTCTATGAGGTGATTGGGTGCAACAACCCGCTGATTTCTCCCAAGGACGACACTGTTGGGGACTTCTGCCGACTGTATCGATGGCGTAAGGTCAACCGACAGTCGAAGGGATCTCTCTCCCTAGAGGCGGTGTGTCAGGTCTTGAATGACCTGACCAGTGGTCGGGTAAGGTCCTTTCCTTTTCATTCTTATTTTTTGCACCTTCTAATCTTGTATTGACTCATGTCTTCTTGGGGATTTTCAGGTGACCTTTTATCCTTAGGGGACATCCATTCAAGATACGGGGATGACTGGGGTGAATGCGCAGATGAGGCATTTGTTGGCGCATGAGTTCGGCCATTCCTGGTACCTCGGGGAGAGGGTGATTCGTCAGATTTCTGAAGAGGAGGTGGTGGTGCCTCCCGCACAGCCTTCTATGTCTATGAGGCGGGATCGACAACTGTTGGAGGATGAGAGGATTGCGGCGATAATTGACGAATCCTATGCGTTGTACACTGATACGGCTGCGCCGTATGACTATATGGATTTTATGACGAGCTGGTTGATGGCGCCTAGCATATATGATGCCTTGCCTTTCCCTCCTACTGGTTCGAGTCGGGCGATGGGGTCTTCCCACAGTGGTGGTGGTTCGTCGGCACCTGCGGCAGCGGCGACATCGGAGGTCCCTTTTGTTCGGCTGGACACTCCTTCGTAGAACATTCAGCGGGCTAATGGAGTGATAGTGTCGATGCATCACCGTCCCCTCACGATGGATCCGAAGGAGCTGGGTTTGACAGAGGAGGTCCTTCGTCCTGAGGTAAACCTTTCGGTCCTTTTCCTCTTTTTGATTTCTTTTGCTTGATACTGATTCTTTCTTTTCCTTGTAGCAAATCCGGGTGTCGACCACTTGGCTGAGAGACATCAGAGACTGGATATCATCAACGACTGTCCACATTCTGGATGATGTCCCTGTTCCTTCTTGCTTGGTGCCATCAACCTCGTCCGGGGAAGACTCTGGCTCGGGTAGTGGGGGTGCATCATCTCGTCGTAGGGGGAAGAGAGCGCGTCGCAGGAGTGGAAGCTCTTAAGAGAGAGAGTGGGTTCGGGCTGAGTCCCGTTGTTTTTGGCTTTTTCTTTATTTCCTGCAAAAATGATGTAACACAGAAAACAGATATATGCAATGCAATGTAGTTTTTTGACTATCTTTTATTTTAATGATGAATGAATGCATGCACTTTTTTACTTTGTTGCTAAGACCGTAAAAATAGGAGTATTTTGGAATTTTTCAAAGGAAAGCTGTTTTATTTTTAAAAAAAGGGAATCTCACAAGGAAAAAATAGGATTCTTGAAATTCTTTTGAGAATATCAATTTTTTTTTATTGAGTTTTCTGATTTGACAAAAGAGGAAAGGAGGAAATTTCTAAAAATGGGGGGGTCGTCGATCGACAAGCACCTTGGCCTGCCTATCGGCAGTTCAGTCCAGTCCTATCAATTGAAAGCTTTGATTGGTACCCTTTTCAGCCTTTAGTACCTTGTGGGGTAGGACTCTCTCCGATTTCTGCAGGGATTATGTCTTTTGTGAGAGTTCTCAAGTATAAAAAAGGGGGAAGGGTGGAGTATTTTCCTCACACCTTTGCATTCTTATCTACTTGCCTATTATTTCTTTGCCCTACAAGATGGCTCTCCCTGGTAGCATCGAGTTTGCCAATTACCTTAAAGCCTTGTAAGCCATGTGCTCTTATAATGTCGACTATGATGCTTTCAACATGCGCCGAGTTTCCTTGTGGCGTAATCGACCTATTAAGTGGAATATGCTGATGGCGGCAGTACAATTTTGGTACCCCGAAGACCATGTATTCGTCTTTTGGTTGGAAGAAGTTTGTCCTACCTATGAGGAATTTTCTGCCATACTGGGCGTGAATCCCAATGTTGCTGCGGCTTTGCCCAAATTTTCTCGCTCTCCTAGGGATTTATTGGCCAGGCTTCTTCATATCTTGCCTTCGGCGACTAGATCGTTAGTTACTGGAGGAATGATCTCCCTCCTGGCGGTGTTGCAGTCCATGCATTTGTGGGAAGTAGGTGATACTGGTTATGCTGGAGCCGTTGTTCTGGGCTAGGTTTCAAAATTGTTGTTGGTGACTGGATAGGTGCGAGTGGACCTACAACTTGCAGCCATTACCTCATGGATGTCATACCGTCATAATCCTGCGGCGGGGATATTAGCGGAGACTCTGAATGGCCTGGATGCCTGGAGAGAAGGTCGTTCTGAATTTTTGAGGGGTAACCCTGTGATGCTGTTCATGTGGTTGTCTAAAAGATTTCGCTTGTCAACTCCTCCAGAATATCCTTTGTTGGTTGTACCCAACTTCTTTTTGCACTACTTCATTCGTGTTGGCCTGCATGTTGAGAATTGGGAGAATTGGCTTGTGGAGCATGGGGCTCGTGGGCTATATTGGTCAGTGCCTTGGTGGGGACAATTGCAGCTAGTTATGGAGCTAGGAGAGTATTCATATGTGCGGCTGGTTGGTCTCAGACATACCTCTTTTTATTTCCCTTGGCATCTTCTGCGTCAATTTGGCTGGGCGCAGGTCGTACCCCCTCGGACCTCAAATTTCTTTCCGGTAGAAGATTTGACTGAGCACTTACGTCTGTTTCTTGGATCTCTGTGGGAAAATCGGCGTCCGTCGACCCGTCCCTCTCAGTCTGTCGGGAATATTTTCCATATCCCCAAAGATTATATGAGGTGGTTGTGGAGGAAAGTAGTCAGCAAGATGTTGGCAGTAAAGACTGGTCAAAGGTGGTTTATTTTATCTGACTCCATGAAAGGGGGTGTTGTGGTCTTTTCGAAGATGGTTAAGGCTCATCGGTCCATGGAGTGTTTGAGGCCCTCTATTCAGGAAGGGGAAACTTGGGGTCCTCAGGATGCAGATGATGAGGGTACAGGCTCTTCGGGTAGCTGTGGGTAGGACTCCTGGGGAGTTTATTTGTGTAACAGATGTGGGGGATTTTATTTAGTTTTTATGGTATTAGGGGGAAGGGGGTTATCCGTTCATTTTTCTTATGTAATCTGTACTGTAGTTTCTTATTAATGAAATAAACAAGTTTCTGATCATCCAACTGTGCCTTTCGATTAATTTTGTATTTTGAATTATCTATACCGATCGCTAAGGCATACATAATCCTTTTGTTTAAGTAGATGTTTAGAATGAACCAACGCTCTCGGAGGTAAGAAAAGAATAGTATTTTGTGAAAAAGAAAAGGGCCGCACTCATGTTAGGAGTATGAGCTACCTACGTACCTCCGGGTTTTTTTTTTAAAGTTTTAAAATAGTTTTTGTAGAGGATCAGGCCCACGTAGTTCTGGGTAGAGGGAAATGAAGAGTTTTTTTTAGAATAGAAGGGGGATGAGAAGAGTCGTAGCGCGCCGACATTTTGGACTAGGGGTAGAATTTCTTGAGACAGTCCAGATTGACTGGACGAGCCATCTCCTCCCCATCCAGGTCAGTGAGCATGGAGGCACCGCCAGACAAGATCTTCTTCACAATGTAAGGACCTCTCCAATTGGGCTTGAATTTTCCTCTGGGGTCCCAGACCGATTCTATCATCTCCTTGAGGGCTAAATCCCCCTCCCGGACACCGCGGTCCTTGACTTTCTTGTTGAATGAATGCGCTATTTGGTGATGGTACCCTTGTATATGGTATATAGCCTTTAATCTCCTTTCGTCTAGGAGGGTCAGCTGGTCAAGATGGCTTTGGCATCAGTCTTCCTCACTAACCTTACTTTCGAGCATGACACATAGAGAGGGTATTTCCAGCTCCACAGGTAGGACTGCTTTCATGCCGTAGACCAGGAAGTAATGGGTAGCCCCAGTAGAGGTTCGGATTGAGGCTTGATATCCCCAGTGGGCGTCAGCTGAATCCCTACAACTTTCGGTCATCTTGCTGATGATGGCTTTGAGGTTTTTGTTGGCAGCCATCAACTGCACCATTGGTCTGAGGTCGGTAGGGAGAAGATTTGTGTCTATGAATCCCATACTCGTTGATAACTTCTGTGACTTCTTCCTCGAAGTGTAACCCGTTATTTGACACTAGCTCGTGCGGGACCCCATATTGGAAGATGATATTTTTCTTGATGAATTTGGCCACCTTCTTGGCATTTAATGCTACGTATGACTCATCTTCGACCCATTTGGTTAAGTAATCAATGGCAACTAGGATAAACTCATGCCCATTTGAAGCCTTTGGCGTAACCTTCCCTACGATGTCGATCCCCAGGTGGAGAATGTCCAGGGAGAAGTCATGTTATATAATTCCCGCGGAGGTAGGTGTTGGAGGTTGGAGAACTGTTGGCATTTAGGGCATCTTCGAACATAGGCGGTGCAATCCTGAGCTATGGTGGTCCAATAGTAGCCCCGTCGGATGATTTTCTTGGCAAGAATGTGACCGTTCATGTGGGGTCCGCATTCCCCGCTGTGGATTTTCTGCATTATCTTTTCAATGTCAGCCCCTGCGATACAGTGCAAATGAGTTCCATCGAAATTCCTCTTGAGTAGTGCTTTACGACAGATGATGTACTGGGCGGCCAGTCTTCAGAGGGTAGCTCGATCGTTCTTGTTGCCACCCTCGGGATACCTACCATGTTTGAGGAGGCACCATATATCATAGAAGAAGCAATTGGCTAGTTTGGGGTCTTCTGTGGAGACAAGCTCAATATGGTAGCAATGGGTCGGTTTGTCTTGCTTTTGAACTAGGAAGGGGGTCATTGTTATTCCCTCGGGCATGTCGACCATAGGGGCCAAAGTAGAGAGGGCATTGGCTAGGTTATTCTTTGCTCGGGGTAGGTAATGGAAGGTGATATCTCGGAATTGGGAGGCTAACTCTTCTAATTGGGCATGAAAAGGTTGGAGCTTTTCGTCCTTGACTTTCCACTTTCTGAGCACTTGACCGATGATGAGGGCAGAATCCCCAAATACATCAAGGTATTGAATACCTTTCTTGAGAGCGAACTTGTGGCCCACGGTGCATGCCTCATATTCCATCATGTTATTAGTGCAGGGGAAATTCAACTTGATGACGATGGGATTATGAGAGTCATCTGGGGAGACCAGAAGTATCCGAATGCCATATCCCTTTTTATTGACAACGCCATCAAAGAACATTTTCCATCGGAGGCAGTCTTGAGTGGTGCAGAGGACATTTTCATCTGGGAATTCAGAGATCCGGACATATGTTTCTTGTACAGGGTAGTCAGCGAGGTAGTCAGAGATGAATCTTCCTTTAACGGCTTTCTGTGTGACATACACGATATCGAACTCGATTAGGAGCATAAACCATTGGGCCATTTAGCTGGATAAGGCGGGTTTCTCGAGCAGGTTTTTGATGGGATCCATTCGGGATACAAGCTTAATGGGGAAGGCGAGCATGTAGTGTCATAACTTTTGGGTGACCCAGACAAGGGTGACACATGCCTTTTCTAAAGCAGTGTAGTTGACCTCATACCCGATCAATTTGCAACTCACATAATAGATGGATCTTTCTTTGCGGGAGTCTTCAAGGTATTGGGCTAGCAAAGACCGAGCTACAGTATCGGTTATGGTTAGGTATAAGAGAAAAGGGAGACCAGGCTGTGGTGGCATAAGAATTGGAGGTTGGGTCAGGTATTGTTTTATTCGATCAAAAGCTTCTTGGCAGGCCTCGTTCCAAACCTTGGTTGAATCCTTTCGGAGGATCTTGAAGATAGGTTCACAGGTGGAGGTTAGCTGGCTGATGAACCGGCTGATGTATTGTAATTTCCCAAGGAAACCTCGGACTTCCTTCTCTGTTCGGAGATGTGGCATCTCCAGTATGGCCTTCAGCTTGGCGGGATATGCTTCTATCCCCTTCTCACTGACCATGACTCCTAAGAGTTTTCCCTTTGTAATGCCGAAGACACATTTCTGTGGATTGAGTCTCATCTGATACTGCTGCAGCCGTTCGAAGAACTTTCGGAGAGCAGAAGCATGACCTTCTCTCATTTTGGACTTGATAATCATATCATCCACGTAAACCTCAACCTCTTTGTGAATCAGATCGTGCAGGATGGTTGTGGCAGCCCTTTGGTAGGTAGCCCCAATATTCTTGAGGTCGAATGGAATAACGGTGTAGCAAAAGGTCCCCCATGGGGTGATGAATGCGGTTTTTTCTTGGTGGTCTGGGTGCATCTTGATTTGGTTGTATCCGGTAAACCCGTCGATGAATGACTTGAGATCATGACTAGCTGTGTTGTCCACGATCATGTCGATATTGGGTAACAGATAATCATCCTTTGGAGAATCTTTGTTTAAATCTCGATAATCCACACACATTCAAACCTTCCCTCCTGATTTCGGCACAGGTACAATGTTGGATAGCCATGTGGGATATTCGATTACTCGAATGAAACCTACGTTCAACTGTTTGACCACCTCTTCTTTGACTTTGAGCGATCATTCGGTGCGGAGCTTTCTTAACTTTTGTTTAAGCGTCTTGTACTCTGGGAGAGTGGGGATCTCATGCTGAGCTATTTCAGGATCAATACCGGGCATATCATCGTAGGACCATGCGAAGACATCCACGAACTCCTTTAGCAATTCTTCAAGTTGTGCGCACTCATGCTCGTCAAGGGTGGCCCATATCCTAATCTCACGTAGTTGGCTGCAAGAACCGAGATTAATAACAACAGTCTCTTCTTCATTAACTTGAACGCGGTTATGTTGTTTGTTATTAACCTTATTTAAATCAGTTAAGAATTTTTCATTTGCAAAATCATCATCATCAAAAGTTTGATTAGAATCTAAACAACTAATGTAAGGCACAACGAGATACTCAAAATCTTTGTTTATTTCATTGATAGGAAAAACAACATTGAGAACCTCATCAAAAGAGGTCTCGATTACATTTGAGCAAGGATAGACAACAGTAGATGAAATAGGGTAAATATTGGGGTTAGGGGAGGTTTCAAGAGGTAGAGCAGGCGCAGCATGCCAGTTGAGGATAGGTGTATCCGTAGCCTTGATCAGATGAGAGGGGTCCAGTGATGTGGTGCCTGAATGAACCATGCAGAGTGCCAGCCCCAGTGTCTACAAGTTGAAGGAATCTTCGAAATCACTTTCCTCAGTTTTTTCGATATCTTTGATGAGCGGTTGCACGCAGTGTGGGAAATTTTCGGCCCATATGTAGCTATCTTGGAAAAAGATCTCCATTCCAGGCTTTATCTTCTTGTTTATGTGGTCGTACCATGGTTCTGGAAAACTGCAAAAGGGGAAATCCTCGCCCTCTTTAATGAATCGTTCATTTAAAGAGTCTCCCGAGATAGTTCGGACGCAGTATAACCCTTTCTTTGATCGAATTCTGGCGGATCATTCTGAGCTCTCGTTCTGATGGTTGATACCCCAATCCGCGAGGGAAAGATATTTTCAGTTCAATGGGCTCAAGTATCCCCTGCTGCCTTTGTCCTAGCCCCAGTCCGGGCATAAAGTGCATGTTTTTGAACATTTGAATCACATTAACATTGCCATGAGGGTCATTTTTTTGACAAACCCTTTCTTTGAAACCGTCCCCTGCCGGGAGTAGGGATGGCTCAACTCGGAATCCTGATAGGAGCATATCATTTGACCCATGCTATATCTCAAGAATTGGACTGATGGTTCTTGCACTCTCGACACTTTCGTCGTCGCCCAAAATGGTGATGACTCGCCCATCGACGAAGAACTTCAATTTCTGATGGAATGAGGAAGAGACACCCTTTTATACTGTGGAGCCAGGGTCGTCTGAGCAATAGGTTCAAACAGGTCGGGATATCAATGACTTGGAATTCGATGACAGGGTTTATTGGTCCTACCCCTATTGCAAGTTTTATGGATCCCATCACCTCCCGATGGGTATTATCGTAGACACGCACGACAACGGAGGTTGGAGCGAGGTCACTTTCTTTTAGGACTAATTATTTGAAGGTTCTCAGTGGGCATACATTCAAAGAGGATCCGCTATCAACGAACGAAAGCGGTACAATCTTCCCCATAACTTCGATGGAGATGTTGAGTGCATGATTGTGATTCGGCCCAATTTTGGGTATTTCCTCCTCAAAAAATGACAGCATTCAGGTGGAGGTCAAGGACCCGACCAAATTTATCGCTTCTTATGGTGTGGTAGAAGGAGGAACTATGGGTCCTGTGAGCAACTTGATTAAAGCATTTCTGTGCAGCTGGGAAGACATGAAAATCCTCCATAGAGTGATGTTAGCTTGAGTTTTCTTGAGTTGATCGAGGATCTTGCTCTCCTCGATGGTCATTTCTGGCATAGGAAGGTTTTCAACACCCTTCCCCTTGTCATTTGTTGGTAGAGAGATTGGAACTTGGTAATCTCTCCCAGATCTGGTCATGTGATTTACTGAAGAAGGGGAAAACTTAAATCCAGTTTCTTCATCGATCTCAGGCTGCTCTGCCACTCTGTCAATTTTTTCGAGGAGTTCTTCAATCGATATCATCCCACATATGTCGGCTACTGGGCCAGTTCTTCTTGAAGCTTGTTCTTCATTTGAATCTTCGAATTCTTACCCCCATCTGGTGGCAACAATTTTGTTTTCCCTCGTGAAGTCAATGCATTCCACAACTTCAATGGCTTCCTCATATAGGCCTTCCCATTATGTGGGGATATGTGTGATTGAAGGGACTAAGCACCCTTGTAGCTTCAAAGTGTCAAGTAACCCGGTGATACTGCAAATGTTGTTGGTTTGCCTGAATGCTTCTGCCATGATCTGGATAACATCCTCTAAGCTGACTTCATCGGCTGGTACCACCCAACTATCTGATTCTCGGACCCATTTTCGTGCTTCCAAAAATAGCGCGCTGAACCTTTGGCAATCGATAATCATTTGTGAGGGTAATTTCAACCCGAACTCTAGGAGTTGATTCAATATCTCTGACAATTCCATACTTCCACTTTCAGAATGGGTACGAACAGTGATGCATGCTCTGGTAAGGTGTGATAGTGCTTGATCAGCGAGGCTAGTAGGGTGTAGGAACAAATATGGGCAACTTTGAAGAGGTTTAGGAGGGTATAGGGGTGTGATTTGGGTTGATGGATAGAAATTTGTGTTTTTTTCCAAGAAGATGGCACTGGTGTGATTTGGTAGGGGGTTATGAGTAGTGTTTGGCTGGTGGGGCGATGGTACCCCGATCAATGAGATCTTGGATTATGTTTCGAAGGTGGAAGCATTGGTCGGTGGTATGACCAGTTGTTTGGTGAAAGGCGCAATGAGCATCAGTCTTGAAGTTTTTTGGGAGTGGATTTGGCAATGGCCGTGGATCCAAGGGCTTAATGAGGTTTCGGCTTAACAGGGCTTGGTAAACTTTGGAGAGAGGAGCATGAAGCTCAGTGTATTCCCTTCGGACGGGGGCAGGGTGACTTTTTGGTTCCCATGATGTGGTTGGTTGAGAGATGTGTTTGATGGTTGAGACTGTAGCATTGACAGGCTTATCATACTTTCTAGGGGTGAACTATCCGGACACCTTCTTCGGTTCAACTTCTGTTTTGGCAAGACTTTCCTCGATTTCTACTCCTGCTTCTCTGAGAGATCGAAAGTGGGGGTAGTACTGTCCTCCCATGGTTGATCGGACATGGGGCAAGAAATTCTTCTTCACTATGTTGACTTGTTCTTCCTTAGATGGCCGATTGGTCAAAATAGCTGCTTTTTCCCTCCATCAGGCTATAAAGTTACTGACGGATTCTCCAGAGTTTTGTTTTAGCAGCTCTAAATCACGGCGGGTGACCTCGATCTCTTCGTTGTATTTGTATTGAAACATGACTTCTCGGACTACATCCTCCCAGTTACGAATTCTGGATTCCTCAAGAGATAAAAACCATCGGAGGGCACTATCCTTCAAAGTTTGCTGAAATAGTTGGGTCATCACCTCTTCTGAATCCCCTAGGAGAGTAATGGAATGATGATAACTGCGAAGATGAACAATTGGTTGTCCACTCCCTCCGAACTTCTCTATATATGGCATCTTGAACTTCTCAGGACATATGGCTGTAGTCCATGCAATTCCCAGAGATTAGGACTTGGTCGAACTTCTTAGTGAGCATCTTAAGATCTTTTTTGACTTTGTTTAACTCCTCCTCCTTTGGATCAATGACCATAGGCAGGTTAGCCACAGGCTGAGCAATGTTTGGCATTGGAAGCTGGGCAGGTGGCGGCCCATTGGCAGGAGGGGCACGTGGAGTGTGCTGATATTCTTTCGGAACCTAGATGGGCTCGGGTGGACCCATAGCACGAGGGAACAAGGCCTCAGGCTCTTGAGGAATAGGGACTTGTTTTCGTTGCATTTCTCGGACCTCAGCCTGGAGGTTGTCAATCTTGGCCACGAGCCGAGCTAGGACTGTCAGCAGATCCAGTTGTATGACTGGTGCTTGATCTGCATTCTCTATGGAAGATGGATGGGTTCCGGACTCGGAAGAAGTAGTAAAGGAGCTAATGAAACTCCGGGGTGATTTGACTGAAGACCGAAGCCAATAGGGAGCCAGGACAAGGGCTTGCAATCGACCTGAGAAGGCGTAAAATGAGATTTATTTTTGAGAGAAAAAACAAGGGAAGAAACTATTTTTGGATTTTTAATAAAGAAGGGAGAAATGTTTTTGGTTTTTTAATAAAGAAGGGAGAAATATTTTTGGATTTTTAATAAAGAAGGGAGAAATGTTTTTGGATTTTTAATAAAGAAGGGAGAATTTTTTTTTTGGAGACGGAACTCAGCATGATTATTATGATTATTATGTTCTCACTTGTATTTAATTCTCCTAAATGCAATGCCGGACGGTACCCGAGCCTGGAAAAGTGGGGGGTCTTAATATATGCAAAGCTACGTTTCGACTTGTAACCGGGCTTGCGGATAGGGTCCCCTTTTAAAAAATGCGCGAAAATTGGGCGGCAGGTCGACCCGAAATTTCGGCAGAGTTTCGGGTTGAAACCAAAAATCTGAAGTGCGCATCCTAGGTAGGGGTGGACAAAAAAAAGACCGACCCGAATGGACCGATTGGATCGAATCGGACCGAACCGAAAATTAAGGCTATTTTGAAATCGGTCCGAAAATCGGTTCACAAAACCTAAAAACCGATTAAACCGGTCCGGTCCGCGGTCCACTATATTAAAAGACTGATTTGGACCGGACCGGACCGATTCCAATATATATATAATAAAAATAATGTTATTGTGTTTCTTATGTATAGTTTTTGAATTAATATATATAACTTATGAATTTAATTTGGAACATTTTATATATGTATAGATATTTTTTTATTTGGGTTAAAAAAACCCATGTAAATATCACTTGGAGTTTCGAGTATTATTTTTTTGTATATATATTTGTGAGAAAAATAGATAAAAAAATTCATAAAATGTACATATATATAAAATAGGGTCAGGATCGAATTTTACCCCAGATCGGACCGAAAATAGCATGGACCGAATTAGTAGGTTAACCGAATTAATCGGTCCGGTCTCGGTCCAAAAAAATTGAGGACCGAATATTCGGTCTGGTCCAAAAAATAGGCAAAACCCGGACCGAACCGGACCGTGCCCACCCCTAGTCCTAGGTTTGACACCTATATGCGGGTATGCAGTTAGTTGGGTGAATCGACATGGGTTCCCCCCTTTGGCGTGGCTTCCACGATATACGTCTTGCTCTTACGGGCAATCGGTACGTGTGGACAAGCCATTTGATATACCTGAGTGTACGTGAATTGCGTCACCATATACCTCGTGGGGACGGTACACGCGAGAGTGAATTCGATATACTCGGCGTACGTGAACGAATTCCCTGCGATATACCTCCCGTTATGACTTCGGTTAAGCGGTACGATACGGGGGAACCGTTCGATATATGTCGAAGGTACTTGGCCAATGGAAGGTGAGAGTCATATCGCTTAGGCTAACTGCGACCTGGTGGACCAGCGCCCATTACAAAGTGACCCTCCAGTTACTGGGTAAAATTTGGTAAATAGCAATTCTCTCTGGTGATATCGTGTGAATCATGCATGATTCTCTTATTAGTATCTTATGATGAGAATGCCTTTCTTGATTATGCCAAAGCAGGGAGCCAAGTACAAGTACCCCAAAAAGTACAAGTATGGATGGGTGATGCGTGCAACATGGGTACATACATGTGATCCTAGGTGCACGTGGTGTGAAGTGTACATGGATAATTTTCTACAAGTGTGTGAATATAAGCATAAGCATGGGATATATGTGTGAGAAAGGGGAACATGCAGATATGGGGAAAATATAAACAAATATAGCATCCATGCAAATAGAGTCAAGCCCTCAAAATATAACACTTTTCCCCAGCAGAGTCACCACTGTGGCCATCCCCGATCCCCGCTGCGGAGGGAGAAAGCATCCTTCGGGTCCCGCGCGTCCCCTCTCTCGGGAGAGCGCTTCGGTTGGCGTCGATTTGTGAGGTGTGAAAATGTAGAGAGATTCAGAGTCGCCAGTCTATTTTACTCAAAACAGACAAAATAAAAAAGGGGAAGCCACCCCGAAAGATGGCATCCAAAGACATACTGGTGCGTGCGAAACCAAAATGATTCGAGAAGGGTTCGGAGGCTTTTTTACGAAATGGGAAGGTGTTAGGCACCTATTCCACCCTTTCGGTCTCTCATTGATATTTGCTATTTTCCTTTATATTTCCCCCCGTGATATGTGTGCATGTGTATATATAGAATGGATGTAGGAATCCTCGACTTGTATCATGGAAAAGATAAAGCAAGTCATCCGTAGGAATGTGAGATTAATGTAGAAAATAGGATTTGTGCGATTACCCTTGCATTGATTGTTATAAGGGAACGATAACGCATGTGGAATAATATGCCACTAAGATCGAATGTATAGAATATAATAGAAATGAGATAAAGAGAAGATAGAAAATAAGAGAAAAAGTGAGAAAAGGACTCGAGTCTCGGGTTTTACCCCGAGATGCCTACGTAGCCTATAAAGGCATCAAAGTCCACGTAGTTCGCATACAAAATGTGGGGTGGGGTTTAACCCATAAATCCAAATGGAGGAATCTCTTATTTGTAAATGTGTGTGTGTGTGTGTGTGTGTAAAAAAAGTGTTTTAGTTGTGAGAAGAGAGTGGAAAAAGTGTTGGAATCCCTATTTGGAATTTATGAGCAAACCCTCTTTTTCTTGTTTTTTGGGTTTTATTTATATGAAAATAGGAGATGTGCAATAATACTAGATAAAAAGTATGGTAGGATATGTGAAATAAGATAATAAAAGTGCTAAGTAAGAAAACAAGTTATTGCAAATTTAAGAGAATTTAAGAGAGAGTTTGAGAAAGTTGGACCTTGTTGAAGATCTTAAGCTTGATCTTGAATATTGGAGAGCAGCCCTTGCACTTTGAATGATGATGGAGAGTGGTTAATTCACCAAGTTTGATGAAAAGTGGAAGTAAAAAAGGGATTTGGAAGTTGCAATCACGCTGCCTTCGAGAGAGGTTTCTGGGATTCGTGTAGAGAGATTTTTATCAAATATGAGCTCCCTTGAAAATGAGCCCAAGGCCTCCTGATATAGGCCCAGGGGTCTACCGATCAGAATTTCCATGGCATTACCTATCGGCAGGTGCCGATAGGCAGGGTCTGGGACCTGCCATTTGGCAGTGTGCTTCAGCTTTTTCAGAAAATTAGCTACCGAGGGCAAACCGTTGGTCAGAATCGCGTACAGGGCATACTGTTGGAAATGTACTTCAGAGACCTTCGAAAGTCCTTTGGATCTCTCCCGAGTTCAGGAGTTGACTCTGGGTAAAATGTGGCTCAGAAGCGTTTGTCGGTTCGCTGGACGGGAGATTATTCGGACGCAAATGTATTATTCGTCCCCATGGTAGGTCCGAATCATGCATGGGGTGGACCGTTAGAAAGGTTAGGAGATGTAATTCAGCATTCCAAAGAGTTTGACCAGGTTTGGGTAGTTGAGTTTGGTCAACCGGGCCCGAGAACCATTCGGTGACCTCTTAGAGTCAAACGAATCGTTCGTCCGCATGGAAAGTCGGAATCGCGCAGGGGAGGGACCGGTTGAAAGGGTTTTTAGTGACCCTCTAAGATTCATTCAGCCTCGGTCGAGCTGAAGAGTTAACTTAGGTCAAACAGAGCTCGGGAGTGCCCGGTGGCCTCTAGGTTGGGCTTCGAACGCAAACGAATCGTTCGTCCGCATGGTAAGTCGGAATCATGCACGGGGCAGACTGTTGGAATGGGTTTTCAGTGCCCTTCGAAGATTCATTCAGTCTCATTCGAGATGAAGAGTTTGAATTTTGGGTCCAACTGAGCCGGGGAGTGCCCGATGGCTTTCAGGTCAGTACTCGGGTCGTGACGAGGGTTTACATTGATGAGTGGAGGTACAAGGGATCTAAGGAGAGTTAGGGGGTAACAGAATGAGGTGTCTATAGTACGATTTTCTTATATAGTAAATAAGTTTTGTGCCCCATTCTCTAATCCGACCAATGTTGAGATAACTGATGATTCAGATACGGCCAAGTACAAGTAAAGTTTTTCTTCCATGACAGGCCTTAAAAGCAAAGGTGATCCCAGATATATCTTAAATTCCAATAAGGAATTTTCATATTCCCCATTCCATTCAAATGATTTTCATAGTACCTTGAAGAAGGGAAGGCATTTGTCGATAGCTCACGAAACAAATAGATTTATCATTGCTACCCTACTTGTTAACTTATATACTTCTTTTTCTTTTATGTGAAACTTCAGATTGATCAACGAATGGATTTTATTTGGATTTTCTTCGATGCCATTTAGGTTTAATATAAAACCAAGGAACATTCCTTCCCGTACTGTAAATACATAATTCACTTAATTAATCTTCATTCTATGCTTTTTTAGCTGCTCGAACGTTTGACAAAATTCTATGATATGGTTGATGGCTATCTTCCTCTTAGTGATATTGTTATCAACGTTCACCTCCATATTCCTGTCGATATGTTCTTTAAACACTTTGTTTACTAACCTCTGGTACGTTGCCCCAACATTATTGAGACCAAAGGGAATAACAATGTAACAATAAGTAAATCAGATGGTTATAAATGGAGTATTTTCCTTATCCTATAATTTTATCTTGAATTAGTTATACCCTAAGAACTCATTCGTGAAACTAAGTAGCTTATGTACGGAAGTGGCGCCGACCAATCGATCAGGTCGGTAAAGACAATACACATACGCCATTTGTCATTCTTCTTCTTGACAATAATCACGTTGGAGAGCTGCTCTGGGTACTTTACATCTTCAATGAAATTAACTTTTTTTAAATTTTCTATTTCTTCCTGTATGACCATGTTCTTCTCCTAGCTGGAGACAAGTTGTTTTTGCCTAATCGTCTTCCATCATTGACTATATTAGGTTCATGACATGCGAATTTGGGATTAACCCATGTTATGTCCTTATGAATCCAAGCTAATATGTTCTTTCTTCACCTTAGAAAATCAACAAACTATCTCCTGATGATAACGTCCAATGATGAGACGATCTGGGCTATTTTCTTTGGGTGTTCATTATCCAAGACAATCGATTCTATTTCTTTTATTACTTGTCCTTTGACAAGCTCTGCCTCCTCACGTTGATCCAATATTTTAATTTAGTATGTGGTGGTCAGTTTCTTTTATTCTGCTTGGTTAGCTGAAGTATAATAGCACTCTTTAGCTTCAACTTGATCCCCTTAATCACGCCAATCCCATAATTAATGGGGAACTTCAAACACTGATACATGTGGAAGGTATTGCTTTGAATTTACTTAACCCAACTCTACTGGGGATGATATTATATTCTGACACTAACCACTACTTCCAGACTTACTATTCTCAGGAGGTAAACCTTCTCTACAGAGAAACTAATGAGAAGCCTGTGGTAAGCCATAAGTTTTCCTCGAACGAGTATCTACACCACATGTTATGTTAATCTTCCTAATATATGTGCATGCCTTTACTTCATTTTGGTAGGCTTTCCTCTTTGTTATTTCATCCCCTCCACTAGCGTCATCTCCTGCACTAAAATTACATCCAAAAGCGATCATGTTTACCTCACCTGCAGACTCTTTAGGTCTTCAAGGCAAACTTGGGTCATCTTTAGAGTCATCATCTCTATCTTTTTTCTTGTTATATCCTCTTCTACAAGGGGATTTCAACCGTATCATGGGTTCTTGCTCATCCGTATAATTTTCTCAGCTTCCCCCTTTTCAAGAATTTTGATAGTTTTTGCCTTCAAATTAGGTTCTCTATCTCATTCTTCTGGGTTATATATTTATCAATGTTGTAACCATAATTTTAATGGAACTCGCAGTATTTACTTTTATCTCTTCAGTTGGGAGGAGATTTCAGATTTCTAAACCATTTTAGGTCTATACTCCCACGGTTCTCTTCCCGAATATGGTGGATGCCACCGGTCAAAGGAGTGTATCCGTCATATCTCCTTGGCTTTTCCAACTTTTATCCTTTTGATATTTTTTCCTTGAGCACTTATTGGCACGAGTCTTGGCATTGTTGGTCTCTTTAGTGGCCATAGCTCCTTTTGTGTTCACTATTTTGCCTTCTTTGGCTAGCAACTCGATCATAGTCTTGGGTGGATCCTTGGCCAATGCATAATAAATTTTATGGGTAGGAACCCACCTATTAATGTTATCATCGACATATTCTCATCGTAGTTAACGAATTTGAACTTCTTAGAATTAAATCTGGTGATGTATTTGCGAGTAGTCTCATCTACCTTTTGATGGACATTTAGCAGGTGGGCCACCCTCTTGCCCGTCTTGGCACTAAAGTAGAAGTTGCTGATGAACAAATCATCCATCTATTAAAAGCTAGAGATTTAATCTCATGGAATATTATTATACCAAATTTGTGCCAACCTACTGATAGTATTGGAAAATGCTCGACAGTGCAATTCATCGGGGACTGAATAGATGTCTGTAGTAGATTGGTTATATTCCATATATAACACTGGATCAGTCTTGCTATCACATATCAGAGTCACCACAAGGGGCATGAATTTAGAGGGTGTGGGGTAATCCATAATAGCAAGTGTGAATGGTGATCCTTTCCGAAGATTTCTATGTTAGGGATTTTTTTATGTGACTATTTCCCCTAAGCGATTCTTGAGTCGCTGGATTAAGCTTTTCCATGATTGGTTATCTAGATTAGCCTTATATGAGATGGTTTTGGATGATCGGTCATTATTTTGCGTCGAACTCTCTTCTTGGGAAGTCTACTCAGCACGTATTGATCCCTTTTATTCTAGTTCGTAACCTGATGGGCCCTTCTCGGTGATCGCTAGACCCATTAGGTTCTCTGTTATACTTCTCTTTTATTGCTCAATGACCTAGCCGATCAAATTGGGAGCCCCTGCTCAGTCTTTTCAACATGATTTTCCTCTTCTCGGAGAATAATTACTCGCCATAGTGATCAGTTGTCCTGAGGTATGGCGTGGATCCTGGGCAATATGACTTGTTATCTTATGATATAGAAAATCCAGATCTGCTTCTTTTATTTTGTGATCCAAAATTCATCCTTGTAGGGTTTTGTAGCAACTGTTGTTGATAGGCTAGTTACCTCTCTCTGTAAAGGGTGGGAGGCAACATTTCCCCTCTCCTGTCAGAGGATCCTATTCTAAATAGTGTAATAAGATTCATTCCAAGCCTATTTTTGCCAGCCTGGAACATCTAAGTCAATTACTTCATCGTCTCTTGCATTGTCTCTTGACCTTTGGCTATACTCATCAATATTCCTTGTAAATACCCCATTTCTATAGGAGTGGATGGAGGAATGATTTCATTCTTCTGAATACTTCTTACATTGTCCGCCATTTCCCATAATAAAAAAGCTACAGGCATATTGTACAAACTTGAATAGGAAATACAAAATGGCTTATAGAGTCATTCCCATAGACGACACAATCTGTTAATGTCTAAAATTGGTAATAGAATGCTTTTTAAGTCTTAGCTAAGAAATACCAATAATAAAATATAACAAATGTCAAAGAAAACAGTTTGAACTTGAGAGAGATAAGATATAGAGAATGAAAAAGAAATTAACGTTGTCTAGCCCAATTGAGATGCCTACATCCTCAAGTTTAGTGTTGTTTTGTATTAGAAATGGGTACAACCTCTCAAGAATCTTTTTAGGGATTTCAATATGTCGTTTTATTCATGTTCCTTCTATGTAATATGGGATGCTATTTATAGTGGGAGAGAGGAGAGAAAGAGGTGGGATGCCTTTATAAGTCAAGCAATTACACCTTTCCACATTCTCGATTAGAACTGATGATAAGATAATCATAGGTAATTGAAAGGACTAACCCACGTGCATGTATAGTTGATGAAATAACTTGGGAACAATTTACATAAATGTTCTTCAAGAAATACTTTTACTACTCCATACGAGATGAATTGACAGTGGAATTTTTTTTATTACAACAGTAGCAAATGTCGATAGCTCCGTATGAAGCACGATTTATAGTACTATCTGGGTATTCACAAGAGTATGTAAACACAGATATCAATAAATGCAAGAATTTTCAAGAGTTTGGAAAGATGATCGAAGTAGCCAACCTCACTGAATATAATCCTACACTTAGTGGTAGTTTATGAAATTCCGCACTAATTTTATAAAATAACTTCAATAATCTCGAGGTGACTACCCGAATCAGGGTTCATGCTAATTTCAAACCCAAAGATGGCTAAATGTATAGCCAAATTCATCACAAGAATAATGGAACCATGATCCGTTGTCACGAATGTAACAAACCCGAATATATTAGACCCCAGTGCCCTAAATTTCATAAACCAATCCTAACCCAAACCAATCCTCTTTAGTAAACCTAGGTAAGACTCCAGAGTATCAAAATCCTCCAGGAAAATTCCGAATTTCGAGGGAAAGGATTACGTGTTCACGACCATTTCGGAATATGCACTATAAGAAACCAACATCGGGTAATAGAACACAAGGTCAAACCTTTGCCCTATTGGTCAAGTCAAATAATTATGATGTCATTGAAGGCAATATTTATCTTAAAAATATTATGACATATATTAATTGATTCTGGATCTTCTCACTCATTTGTCACTGCTAAATTTATGGCATTAGGAAAACTTATGCCCTCTCTTTTAGACTACTCTCTATCAATAGGTATGCCCACTGACTATATACTAAGTGCTCGCCAAGTTTGTAATCATTGTGAGGTAGAACTTGGCGTTGGAATTATTACCATTGATTTGGTAGTACTCGATATAATTGGATTTGATGTTATCATTGGGACAGGTGCTCTATCAACCAATCATGCTTATATCGATTGTTACACCGAGAAAGTGATCTTTAAAAATTCGCTGATTTAAGAATTTTCGAGGACGATGCTCTAGATATGTATATAATATATCTCCCTACTCCCTTTCGGTTTTGGATAAATATGAGGATTTCTTTCCTAAAGAATTAGCTGGGATTCCTGCGCCTTGAGATATAGAGTTCGCAATTAACCTACTACCAAATGCTCTTTCTATTTTTAGACCCCCGTTTATAATGGAACCACTAGAAATATGAGAACTTAGACTCTAGTTAGACGAATTTCTAATGAAAGTATTTATCCGACATAGTACCCCCTTGGGGAGAACCAATAGTATTCGTAAAGAAGAAAGATGGAACTCTCCAATTGTGTATCGATTATCACAAATTGAATCGATTTACCATAAAAAATAAATATCCACTACCAAGGATATAAGATATGTTTGATCAATTGGGAGGAGCAGGGGTATTCTCAAAAATTGATTTAAGATCTGTGTATCGTCAACTAAGGATAATGGAAGAAGATATACCAAAGACGACATTTAGAACCACTTATGGACACTTTGAATTTTTAGTTATGTCATTAGGATTAACTAATGTGCCTACAACATTTATGAATTTAATGAATCGAGTATTTCAACCATTCTTAGATCAATTTGCGACCATATTCATAGATGATATTATAAAATATTCGAAAAATAGACAAGATCACAAACATCATCTACAAATTGACCTAGAAACATTACGACGCCATTGCTTGTATGAGAAGAAAAGAAAATTTCATCTAACGAAGGAAGTAAAGTTTCTAAGGCATGTTATTTTTTAACATGGCATAAAGTTTGATCTAGAAAAAACAACATTAGTGATTGCATGGCCACGACCTACTACTACTATAGATATTCGCAGTTTGCTATGGTTAGAAGGCTATTACCGATAATTTATGGAAGGATTTTCAATAATCGCGTTACCATTGATGAAACTAACTCATAAAGATGTATGCTTTGAGTGGACCAATGAATGTACTCAAGCATTTTACACTTTAAAAGAACGATTAACTACTACCCCTGTATTTAATATACCTTCCAATGATGTTAATTATGAAGTATAAATGGATGCCTCCTTGCAAGGACTATGATGTGTACTTATGCAACTAGGAAAGGTGATAAAATATGGATCTCGCCAATTAAAAACTCACGAGCGAAACTACCCAGTCCATGATTTAGAACTCATTGCGATAGTGGAGATATTACTTACATGGGAACGAGTTTCAAATATTTTTAGATCATAATAATCTTAGATATATATTTACCCAGAAAGACTTAAATCTGTGACAACAACGATGGATCAAATTTGAAGAGGATTATAAATTTTGGTTATAATATCACCATGGCAAAGTCAATGTGGCAGTTTATGCATTGAGTCACACAACCAACGAAATATTAGAAGGTATGTTTTCCTATGAAGTCATAACCATCTTAAGAGAATATGAAACCATTAAAATCCCCATTATCCTATGGGACATTGTTGCCTACCCTACACTTCGTAAGGAATTATTTAGGCAATAATCCATGAATAATTTCCTTATAACCTAACAGCAAAACATTGAAAATAAGAAGGCAAAAGAAAGGTGGATTGATAAATAAGGAAGTGGCTTGTGGTATAGAAATCAGATATGCGTACCTTCTAATTCTGCATTGAAGAAAGAAATGTTATATGAATCCCATCATTCTAAATTCATCATACATCCTAGGAATACAAAATGTACCACGATCATAAAAGATAGTATTGGTGGACAGGAATGAAACAAGATATTAAGACTTTTGTTGCGAAGTGTCTAACCTGCCAATAAGTTAAGATCAAACACTAACATCCTGATTGATTACTATAACCCCTCCTCATCCCCACGTGGAAATGGGATCATGTCACCATGGACTTCATTAGTGGATTACCCCCCAAAAACACATGATTAGAACTTAATATGGCTAATCATATATTTACTAACTGAATTGGCACATTTTCTACGAGTACGCACTACAGATTCATTCCCGAAAGTTAATAAGATGTATATTTTAGAAATCATCAGAATTAATGGGGCACTCTTATCTATAGTATCCGGTCATAACCCTCAATTCGTAGGAAGTTTCTAGCAAGCATTACAACATACCATGGGTACCAAGTTACATCTGAGCATTGTCTTTCATCCACAAACAAATGGGCAATCCGAAACATCAATTTAAACACACTCGAGGATACGTTACGCGCATGTGCTCTAGATCTGCCAGCAAGTTGGAGGGACCATTTATCATTATTTGAATTTTCTTATAACAATAGTTACCAAGCCAATATCTAAACGACTCCTTACGAAGAACTCTACGAAAGACCATGTCGCTCTCTATTATGTTGGAACGAACTTGGAGAAAAGAGGATCTTTGGATATGAAATAATAGGATAAACTACTGAAAAGATACGCTTAATTAAGGAAAGATTGCAATAAGCCCAAAATAGGAAGAAGAGTTATGTAGATCATCGAAGGAAACTGCTAGAGTTCTAGGTAAAGGATCAAGTATTCTTAAAGCTGTTGCCCAAAAAGGGGATGGTATGATTCAAAGGAAAAAGGAAACTCGAACCATGATACGTGGGACCTTTTAAGATTACCTAAAGGATCAGGCCAGTAACTTATCGTCTAAATTTACCCATGGAATTATCCCATATACATGATATATTTCATGTGTCCTAATTGTTAAAGTATATACGTGATTTAACACATATAATACTTGGTAAGGAATATCTATAAAACCTAATTACGATTTTGAAGAAAGACCTCTCCGAATATTAGAATCTTAGGACCAAATCCTTTGCACTGAAACCATCCCGTTGGTTTAAGTTCTTTAGTAGCATTACGGAGCCGAAGAGGCCACCTAGTAACCTAAGGACGCAATGAAACAACAATACCCTGAACTTTTTTGAAGTAATTTTGAGGAAGAATTTTTTTTATAGTTGGGAGAATGATAAGAGTCTGAGCCGATCAGTTAATCTTATTTCTCTATTACATATATATGGACACCTTAGTTATTACTTGATTAAACACCAAAGAAACCATAAATTATAAAGTAGTTCTTGAGTTGTAATAATTATAAAAGTATCCCCTAAACATTTCAATGAATTTTTAAACCTCATAAATGAACCATGGAGCCCAAAGTTTTTCTACCTTTTAGCTTATACACATTCAAAATTATAACCCATACCTTAAAAATACCATGACAAGTTAAGAAAATTATACTTTAGCACCCAAAGTTTGAAAAAGTATAGAAATTGGACCATATACTTTAAATAAACTGGCAATGACCAAAAGCTAAAGCATAAGAATTGTGCACATAGGCCTAGATGACTAGGATTACACCTACGCATTTACCTAGCCTTTAACCCATAGGTTTTCATGTGGAAACAATTTTCCTTTCCTTATCTAAAAACCCAAAACTAGTGTGAACTCCTCTAAAATCCTCCTATAAAGACCAATCAACTAACCCTTACCTCCTATATAAAATGCCCACAATGCCTTTGCAAAATCACATCAATTAGTATTACAAACACAAACCTCCAATTTTGAGAAATTTTGGTTTCTTATATTTTACGCATTAAATTTAGTTCTATCTGTCCTAGATGGTTTTTGCACCTTTGTAGGATTCATTTATGTATTTACACGTGAGAATTCACGTAGAAAAATACTGGAAATGATCGAAAACCAGAAAAAAACCATTAAAGCTTGAGGTTCAATGGTAACTTTTGTATTCTTGACCTTGAACTAGTTTTAAGGTTGGAATATGTGATCTTAGACCTTAAGGAACTTAGGTGAAAATTTTAATTTGACTTCAATATAGTTTAGAAGCTCAAAATCACAAATTTTCATTTACGTCATTAGAATATTTAGAAACCAAATTTTCCTTCAATGCTATGAATTAAACCTTCAAACCAAAACTAGTTTGCTCTGAAAACACTGAGGAACAAAATCAAATCCCTGCTATAGTTCGAATTTTTTTGAGAAACCATGAATGTTAAACTAAATTTTTTAAAAATTTCCCGAAACAGGATAGGAGGCTACTGTATATTTTTTATTCCTCTTGAAAAACTAGAAAGAATGACTTTTGAATCAACTAAAATAGTATCCTATAATGGATTTAATTAGAGGTCAAAGTTTTAAACCCTAAAGTCAAAATTACAAAGTTTGAAGATGAAGTGGTCAGCATGCGCATGAGTATGATCAACAACAGAGTGAGGAGTTTAACCTAGTACGTGAGAGCGCGTGCCCAATAAAAAAATTGATTTTTTTTCCAGATATTTTATTTTATTTTTCTGGTCAAAAGGGTATTTTATATCACCCTGTTTGCTCAACCAGAAACCAAATTCGAAGAAACCACAAATTTTGAAATTTAAATACAATTTTTTTTTATACATAAAGCTCTAAAATTTTTCAACTTATGAATTTCAACCCCAAACTTCACACAATGATTTTTGATAACATTAGGAACAAAAACTTATATTTCACCCAAATTTAGAAATGTGTGGAACTAGGTGTAATTAAATAGAAAATGAATTTACAAATAAAACCCTAAAAGTTATTTTAGTATGAAAAACATTTTTTTATGCACGATAGTATTTTCAAAATAAGAACCTTACTTAGTTATTTTCTAAATTTTCTACAATCTCGACCCCAACTTTAACACCTCAACTAGAATTTATATCTCAAAAGACACAAAAGAAGTAGGTGATTCTTTTTAATTATTATTTCACGCAATGCTTTTGATTATGTCAATTGTAATAAGATATTATTTCACACAATGCTTTTGATTAAGACAATTGTTCTTATTACTATGTGATAGCCCCAATTATCTTTTTCTCATTTACGAAATTTAGAATACGCTATACTTGATTCAATTTTAAAAACCCTATGTTGATTTTTTGAACTAATAATATAAACTTAATCTGATTTCGTTGAACCTTTTCTTATATATAGTATACATCATAACCAGGGAATTGACTACCGTTATGACCACAACAGTATTATATGGCCTATAAGACTCAAGGTATTGAGTGACTAGTTTATGTTTACCATATTGATGCCTTTTGTGGCTCGACAATGTTACTTTATCTCCAAAGTTTTTGGATTGAATTGTTTTGTATGACTATTAGCCGTAAGACTCTTTAACAAATAAGTATGGGTTATCTTGTTTTAGAAACAATACACAACCTTAACCATTCTAAACTTTAATATTTCTAATTATAGTAATATCATTATATTGATTGTTTCACACCGTTTTAGATAAACTATTGAGTCCAGATTTTTATATGCATCTGATTCTACTAATATTCAAAGATTATTTGATATACTGTTGGAGAATTAGAATTATCTACGGGGAAACTTTTGCTTATTCTTTATTTGACTGCCCGCCTATTAAAATAATGGGTGGCCAGCCATCTACTAAAATAAAACAGGTATGTCATAATGGCTCATTCTTATATTCACAGTCGAAAATCAAATTAATTACTAATACTCTATTAATCCCGATGTCAGATTTTAAACTTATTAACTTATTTATGAAAAAATTCCATTCAAGAAAAAACCATGCCAAATATAAATATCCATTCACCACGATAATAAACTGAAAACTGAATAAATGGAATAATCAAAGTAATAGAATAACATTTTGTAAAAGTTGCAATACAATAATATATCTAAACTAAAATGAAATAGTATGTAAATAAAATAATCCCTGTATGATAATGAGCGACATTCCTGAATAAACAAATGTACTGAAATCATATCTAGAGATCAAAGATAGATGCATCTAATCAATCCCTACAAGTAACCATAGATGCTACATCATCATCTAAACAAAAGGAATGATCACGCCTGTCCTATCTGTGGTTGGGCACCTAAAAGTTTTGAAAATATTTTGATATGGGTCAGAACCCAAAACCTTTGGAAAATATTTTGCAATTGTTTAAAATACAATGATAAATATGCAATGCAATATTTCATATTTAACAAGTGACGCACTCCCACGAGATCATCCTCACCCCTCATTTATAGTGCACACCTAATGCACATATTTTAAACACCCTTGTTATGCCACCCTGCTTAACTAGTACCATCACTAATCTTATCCCCATACGCTAAACTTTTAGCCAACCGTGTTCCATGTATATATTCTTTGCTTTAATTCTTATTTAGCTATCCCATATCCTAAATCATTCAAATTTTAATCATTAATCGATACATATAACTTCACACCAGTTATTGATTCATTATTCACTCATTCATGTTATTCACACGTATGTATTTATTACATTTATATAGGTATCTTCGTATCACATCTCATACATATACATATAGATATGACACCCTGCCTATTTAAATACCAGGTGATCGGTCCTTCATAAAAAGAAAATATGATTCTCACTTGGTTCATTCTTAGCATCACTGTTGAAAAACTTTTTTAAATTACTAACCACCTACATTTTAAATAAACTGGTGTCAAATTTTATTTTTCATCAAACAGCAACACGCGTAATAAACACAATCACCAAACCATCCATGTAGTAGTAATATAAATCCATCACAAGATAAATATTGAATAAAATAATACTTAATAAACCATCGGTTCTCAAGTCTAATATAAAGTCCAAGAAAATATAAGCCTAAGTAGACGGTTTGAATTGAAATAAAAGAATATAACTGAAGGGGAAACACGCCCAAATAAAATAACTGAAGTGCATCCTACTATAGGAATGAAGTAATTAAAGCGTCTAATCCAAATCCTGCAAAGATCCACCACTGTTGTAGCTACGCATACCTGAAACAGATCATCAAGTTGGGCGTCCCTGTGGCTGGACACCTAGAAGGTTTTGAAAATATTTTGAAAACGGGTCAGAGCACAATAAAAACTTTTGAAAATATTTTGCAAGCATTTAAATCACAGTTTAAAATCAGTAATTGATTACACATGTTAGTTCAACTTACACTCCCTAGAGTCTCACCTCTCAACTAATGTGAACGCCTAACATCATCTACCTTGATGTGTTACCCAACCTAACTAGGTCTCATTAATGATTATCTAAACCTAACAGGTTTAGCTCTCATGTACCGGCCATACAGTACACCACAATATACCCTTAATTCTCATTAAGTCCTTAGTTAAATTTCTCTTTAACTCCCCCATACCTCCCATACGGTACGCTATCACATTATTAATACTTAACGTTATCCGTATGTTATTATTCAACCATAATTAACATTTTCACGTATGTTATCATTAATTCATAATAGACATCTCACATATGTTATCATTAACCCATAATTAACATCTCACGTATGTTATCATTAAAATATTTCATTAAGTTTCTTTACTTAATTCATGTTTAGATAAACCCTATCTAACTTTACTACTATCACAAACTGAGTAGATTATCTCATAATGAAGTCACTTTTATATATACATTATCTATCCTTCCTACATCACACACAAGTAGGTTAGTCACATATGTATATATTTATCACACACATAATATTTCCAACTATATCATCTCCTAAATGGCCCCTCGTGATGCGACATACTCTGTTATCAAGTCCATGTACATCTCATACCAAATCAAGGACTATTGATTTGGCATATGTCTTCAAACCCTCATTAAAATACACATTATGGATGCGAACATAGTTCTAAGCCTTTGGGATATGCACATACCAAACGTACCCAAATGACCTGTCACTGCCACTAACAGACACACATAGTCAGCCTCCCTAAGTTCTATGTTTTGGGGCACAAGTCTAGACCTCAGAAGAATCCTCAAGGTGGGATCGCCCTCTGCACGGGACCTCCGTGATAGCAAGTAGCGTAGGAATGTTCATTCATAAGAAAACACATAATAGGTATACACACAACCTAGTCATTATGTCTCATATAGGCATACACACAACCCATAAATATAATATGTATAAGTGCACACACAACTATTGACATAATCCGTATAGGAATACCCTCAACCTATAATATAATCTGCATAAGTATACACTCAACCTATAATATAATTCACATAGGTATACACTCAGCCTATAATATAATCCGCATAGGTATACACTCAGCCTATAATATAACCTGTACTTAATATGTCTCTCGAATACTCAACGTACTAATCCACATAAGAATATAACACTCCATCACACTTTCCCGAGTGTTGTTCTCTACCCGAAGGGCCCTAGTTACCCCTTGATTAATTATCTACTCATCGATATCATAGGTTCACTCATCTCTTCGTGATCCATTCTCATTCTCCCAATTTCAATCACATTACAACTTATGCCCGATTAACCTTAGTATTAATTCTCCTCACTTATGACTAAGCCGAAACCTTATAATTGGTCTACTAGTGATTATTATATCCCTCGCTATAATTTAAAGGCATTCCAAAAGTCCCTCGAGAATTTTAGATAATTTTTAGGCTTATAAATTTAAAACTTCAAAAATATGGGAATCCGAATCAATTCACCTAAAGGAAAAATCAATTCGAAAAGTGTTAGTTCTATTCTTCCTTCCGTTTTTGCGATTTTTCCACCATTACAACTTCCTTAATTCTTCATGAAACTTAACCAAATTTCAAACCAACATTTCTCAACATCATATGAGTGTATAGGAATGATTTCTAACATAAATCTAACATTAAATCATCACAGATTCAATCTAAGAATCGATTTTCTTTTAAAAATCCTTAAAACCCTTGTTTTCATTGTTCTTAATCTCTTTCAATTAAAAAAACCCATACTTCTCCCATTATTATCATTACATATATTCTGATTTCATATTACTCAAATACATAGGTTCAATCTACATGCAATCCTACCCAAGATCATGTGTTTAAATCATCAATTTCTAAGAATCTCACTTAAAAGCCTTAAATAATAAACCCTACACTACATTGGTATTATAAAATTTTGGAAACAAGTAAGAGAAACACTTTGCCTTATGATATGCAAGTCTGATTTCATTTCTAAGATGATGGAGTTGATCCCTCCTCGCTCTGATTATGATTCTGGTAACTTTGGTGGGGAGAACAAATGTTGCACTTCCAAAAACTCTCTTCTCCTCCTCCCTTGTGGTGTCCTTCTTCTATAATTCGTGTTTACCCTAGCCTCTAAATCCATGGAACTGATATTCGCTTTTAATTTTTGGAGTTCTCTAAGCCACAAACTATCGAATGATTGAAATTCTCTTAAACGATGTCAGGTTTGTCAAAAATCACCTAGGGACCCAAACTATACACTCAAGTATACTATTCTGAATATTTCCACCCTTTTGGAATCAGCCTTGACCTCTAAATCATCATTTGAGTTACTCTACAATAATTTTCTATCTTGAACTCATATGGTCTACGCACAACCCCTAGTTAAGATCCCACACAGTCTCGTCGATATCACTCATTACGACGTATAATAATTGTTGCACAAATTATTACACCAATAATAAACCCTTATTTCTCAAAAATATTTAATTCCATCAAATTACGGAACAAGAGTAATTTAAGACTTAATCAAAATAATTACCGAATTATTTAGTTTCAAATTACTCAGAAATATGGGGTGTTACATACTTCCACCCTTACAAAGGAATTTCGTCCTCGAAATTGGATAAGTCTCTTACTAACAGCTTCATATACTTACTTATACCCTTAATCTTAAGATCACTACATACATTTCTTCCTCTCTTGATCGTGGATAATTAAAAAAGGATTCAACTACCCAAGGCGACCATACCCCCTATATCCATGAATATCCACACAAGTACTACCCGGATACACTAGCCATAAATCATTATAAAATAATTAACTCCCATTTATAACTACATATATTTACAATAACTAAGGTACTAAGCCCATGTACTAATTACAAAACTTCTCCCAATTTCCAACGTTCGCTAAGTTTCATGCATGGGATGTTTTGCAAAGCGAAATCCGTACAAAGAACCCCCCAATAGACTATTACCTAACATTTTTGGTTGTCGAGATCCGTTAGGCCCTCAGTCCATTACAGGTATCCCCAATTCCCCATCTCCTAACACAAAAGTCTACTCGTCCACTCTCATGTCACTAAGACGACCTACAACACTATGCTCTCACTATGACTAAGTTTCTTAGGGCTATACAAATAATGATCTATATCTCTCAGCTCAAGAATGAACACAAAGCATCCTGAATCACATCTGTAAAATGTCCCTACACATCGGGATCAAATATAATGAGACAACAAACTCATCGAAGTCTATGATACAATACAATCTATATATGTATACCTAACCCTCTTTCAGGTGACGCCTCAAAAAATAATATGTCCCATCCTGGAATGACAAGCACGATAGTCTTATCACACAATCTACTATCGCCCAAACCCTCGGTATCCAGACACTACACGAGGTCATAATAAACTATACTTTCCTAATTATCTTTAAAGTATAAAGTCATAATATAAAAATCCTCTTAGTGCCCACACCTTCTCTCCTACAGGTGACATTAAAGAGTTTTTCTACCTAACAGTAAATACATTCATAATAACTAGGCTGATATTGCCAAAGCACCCACTAAACCTAACCCACACTCGAATTTTAATGCTAGAAAGCATATATATTGTGACTTACCTATGTCACCTAACTAATCCCATACTCATAAGTATAAAACAAAAATATTCCCTCCATTTTCCATCTGCCTCACCTGATCGTCAGGTCCCTAAATGTAACTCTCGCGTTAGAACTGACCCATGATCTATTGTAATGGTTGTACATATAATATCTCATCCTGTAGTTTCCTCTACCTCACCTTGGGGTAATACTTTTCCTTATGTCCCATCTCTCAACAACTGTGACAACTTTCGAAGATGTTCTCCTACATTCGGCCCTAGCCCCGCTGGCCTCCCCTGCTCTTCCCTTGGTCGTGGTGGACCTGAAGAATGGGATGTTGCTACTGATGAGGACCTGATGCTCCATCCTGAACCCACTATTCTCGAGTTAATAACCTTTGGTCCTAAATATCTTATCTTGATTCCCTACCGGACACCTCGCTCCTCCTGCTATTGTGCCCCACTAGCACCATTCCCATTTACTTTTCTAATCTAACTGGTCTCACTTTCTCATTGTGGACACATCCAATACAGCTGGCCCTACTCTCCACACATATGACAAATTTCTATGATATCCCCTTATCTATGGCCCCATTGACCATGTCGGGGTGTCCTTTTCTCGGACCTGGTAGTTTTAGCCCCGATTGCTACCCCCTATTATCCCATTTGGCTCCTCTAGCGCTATGGAACTCGTTGCTAAGCTTGACGGCCCTGATTGGGTCCACCGTCACTTGGTAGGAATTCAATTTAACCTGAATCATTTAAATGGGTCCCCTATTGGGTATACCCTCATGTGTCATTTCACTATCACCGTTAAATCCAGTTTTGATCTTCGTCTAGATTCTCTAATGCTCTTGGCTCCTTTTTCATGTAAGAGTTGATGTGAACTCGTAAACATACGACTTTTAACGACCTTAGCGCTATTCATCCTAGCCGAATTTCACATCCATTCTTGCATATTCTATTTACGAGTCCATTATCAACTTACGAACCCTTTTATATTCTCCATATCCCCTTTCTTGAGTACGAAGTTCACTAAGCTAGTCAACTTGTCACTCATGATCGGTCTTTATCTTACCCATTTGATAAGTTTTAAAACTCCATTCACATCTCTATCGGAATAGTATATGGAAGATACTATGGTAAAACTGTACCCACATTTATCATTTAATTCCGTATATACTTCTCTATATGTGGTGACAGACTCTCATCACTCAACGCTGATCCTATGAGCTTAAAATTCTCCCAAAATTTAATCATGGGTGTCATTGCACTCCACTTGACACAATTGCCCTAATATTCTCTCCTTACATTGGCTTATCAAACTTCTTCTATACCCTAAATACTTATAGATGGCTCTTCAAAAGAGACCTTCCGACTTCCCCACCGCTCCTCGACTACGATGGGTGAGTTTGAAATTGCACCACCTTTATGTACTATAGTGCCTGGTGAAACTGTTGTTATCGAGATATTTTCATATTGTCACCTACCTGAACAATAATCATGGTGACTTGTATTTCAATCACCATTTCCAGAATGCTCCATGTTTTCTGCTGAGCCTCTCCTCTCCCAGTCCTTCTAACGGCCTTCGCTGGTCGTCCTATAATATTCGGTGTATGAAACCTAACTGAAATCGTATAAGAATCATCTCAAGTATACTTAATCGCAGGAGAATGTAAATCACATACGTAGAGGAATATAACAATCCTATAGTAAGACTCTATATCAAAGAACTCTACACTGAAACATAAAAATATGCACAGATTCTACGGACACTAGATTCTGATGCTCTGATACCATCTGTCACACCCCACCTATTTAAATACCGGGTGACCAGTCCTTCATAAAAATAAAACAAGAATCTCATTTGGTTTATTCTTAGCATCACTGTCAATTGTCTTTTAAATTACTAACCACCTACGTTTTAAATAAACCAGTGTAAATTTTTATCTTTCATCAAATAACAACATGCGTAAATAAACATAATCACCAAACCATCCACGTAGTAGTAATATGAATCCACCACAAGATAAATACTGAATAAAATAATACCAAATAAACCATCGGTTCCCAAGTCTAATATAAAGTCTAAGAAAATATAAACTTGAGTAAACAGTCTGAATTAAAATAAAATAAAATAACTGCAGGGGTAACACGCCAAAATGAAATAATTGAACTGCATCCTACTAAAGGAATGAGGTGACTGATGCGCCTAATCCAAATCCTTCAAGCACCCACTAGTGTTTCAGCTACGCATACCTAGAACATATCATCAAGCTAGGCATCCTCATGGGTGGACACCTAAAAGGATTTAAAAATATTTTGCAAATGGATTAGAGCCCAAGAAAAACTTTTGAAAATATTTTGCAAGCATTTAAATCACGGTTTAAAATTAGTCATTGATTACACATGTTGGTTCAACGTACACTCCCTTAATTTCCTCACCTCTCAACTAATGTGCACGCCTAACGTCATCTACCTTGCTATGTTACCCAGCCTAACTAGGTCTTATTAATAATTATCTAAACCTAACAGGTTTAGCTCCCATATACCGCCCATACAGTACACCACAATATACCCCTAATTCTCATTAAGTCCTTACTTAAATTTATCTTTAACTCCTCCGTACCACCCTTACAGTACGCTATCGTAATACGAATTCTTAACGTTACCCGTATGTTATTATTCCACCACAATTAATATTTTCACGTGTGTTATCATTAACCCATAATAAACATCTCACATATGTTATCATTAACCCATAATATTTTCGTTGAGTTGTTCTACTTCATTCATCTTTAGATATATGCTATATAACTTTACTACTATCACACATTGAGTAGAGTATCTCATAACTAATTTACTTTTAGATATACACTATCTATCTTGCCCACATTACACACAAGTAGGTTAATAACATTTGTATATATTTATCACACACATAATATATACAACTATAGCATCTCCGGAATGGCCCCTTATGACGTGGCATACTTTGTTATCAAATCCATGTACCTCTCGTACCAAATCAAGGACTATTGGTTCGGAATGTCTCCTCGAACACTCATTCAAATACACATAATGGAGGAAAATATAGTTCTAAGTCTTTGGGCTACGCACATACCTAACGTACACAAATGACCTTCGATTACCACTATTACACACATATAATGAGCCGGAATAAGTTCTATGTACTGAAGCATAAATCCAGACCTCGCTGGAATCGTCAAGGTGGGATCACCGTCTGTGCAGGACGTTTGTGATAGCATGCAGTGTAGGTATGTTCACACATAAGAAAGCACATAATAGGTATACACACAACATAATCCATATGTCGCATATAAGCATACATATAACCCATAAATATAATCTGTATATGTTTACACTCAACCTAATGACATAATCCGTTTAGCTATACCCTCAACCTATAATATAATCTACATAGGTGTACACTCAACCAATAATATAATCCACATAGATATACACTCAACCTATAATACACTTAACCTATAATTTAACCTGTACACAATATGTCTCTCAAGTACTTAACATGCCAATCCACATATGAATATACCCTATTTCTCATTTTCTCGAGTATTATTCTATAACCCGAAGGTCCCTGGTTAAGCTTCGATCGCGACGTGTATAGGTTAATAAAGATAATTATATCTTCCACGTGATTAAACAAGGAACAAAAAGACATTGGATACTCTCTCTCTCTCTCTCTCTCTCTCTCTCTCTCTATATATATATATATATATATATATATATATATACAATAACTAATTCTAAACTGTTTCTTCCCTCATAACTGCTTCTGTAATCTTCAACATGGCAGAACCACCGCCGGCCCTGAAACCCAAACCACTAGATCTGGATCGTTTTTCTTCCAAAAGCTTTGCTGCCATATTATCCAACCCTCTCCCTTCTGTTAATATTTTAGCCAAAACTGATTCTTTATTTAAAGGAGAAAATTCGGTTATTTTCTCTAATAAAGAAACTTATAATCTTGCTCAACCTTTTAAATTTTCTCTCATTAGTAGATTTTCTCTTGGTCATCCGTCCATGGAGGCTATCTGCAAAGCGTTCCAACACTTTTCTCTCAAATGCTCATTTTATTTGGTTCTTCTTAATGATCAACATAGTCTTATTAAATTGAATTGTGAAGAAGCCTTCTTATGTCTTTAGATAAGAGAGCAGTGGTATATATTCAAAGAGTCCATGAAAGTTTTCAAATTGACTACGAATTTCTTGCCTAATGTTAATTGTTCCATATTTTCGATATGGGTTTCTTTACCCCATCTAACTGTTCATTTATTTGCCAAACCTGCATTATTTGTTAATTATTAATGTGTTGGAATTCCTTTGATCATGAATGAAGAAACTTCTTTGGCTTCTAGACCCAGTTCGGACAGGGTTTGTGTGGAAATTGATGTTCTTCAATCTCTTCCAGAGAGGATATGGATTGCTTGTTGGTCTAAAGGATTTTGGTAAAAAGTTTGTTATGGAAATATCCTTCTATTTTATAGTTGATGCTTTCTTGCTAGGCTTGTTGAGGGTGATTGTAATTCCCATGCTAAAGACTAAAAACTTCACGTTTCTGATACTCATTTTAAACTACCCCACCTTCTAACACTGCTATTACAGATATTGTTCCTAAAACTAATTCTTCTAATATTGATTCTCTAATGCTAATGTTGATGCAAAAAAACTGGACCGAATCCCATTTTTATGATCACAGATAAATAGATGAAAGTAATCCAATCAAGCACATAAGAGATAAAGAATTTTAAAGTGGTTCGGCTATGAATAAAGCCTACGTCCACTGTTATTTTATTCCCAGGGGTTTACAATAGCACCATAAGGTGTAGAGATAGAAAGGATGTGTATCTTGTGTATGGGGTTTCTAGGTTCTCTTCGGATCTCTTTCGGATCTCTTGGATCTCCTGGATCTCATTTATTTTGGCTAAGGGGATACTTATTCTCTTTAGGATCTATAGAATATGAATCCCAAGGGATATATAGAATAATTTGTGCTTGAGCCGATATCTCCGAGTAATAATAAAATATATAATGCCTCGTTGAGGTGAAATGATAATAGTTTCCAGATTGTTTTCGAGCATTCATCGGCGTTGAGTCTTGTACCTGTAAAAATTAATATCTTGCTCTACCATTTGTGTAGGCTGAATTGATTAGTCGTGAGAATAATTTACTCATCCAATCAATGTATGATATGCATATGCTTGAGAAATAAAATAAATTAATTTAAAAAAATGAAATAATAATGTTGGCTGATATGTCGAGGTAAAATTGCCTGATGTCGAGCAATAATAGCTTTCCATAGGTTTACGAGAGCTTTCATCGGGATTGAATCTCATCCCTATGAAATTTTAATAAGCTTCCAGAGCACCTGTCGAGACTAGAGAAAATAATTATTATCATGAGAATAATTATTCAGCCAAACAATATGTAATGTGTATCAGCATAAAATAATAAAAATTTCAAAATATGAAATAATATTTTTGTGCCAAATGTGTGTGAGATGGACAAATGTTTATTAGATATGCGCCATAAATAAGACGTATAGTTTTTTGTAAAGTTATTTAATCTCCAACAACTAATCAGGTATAAGTTGCTTTGAAAATTATTTATCACTTGGTTTTAAAAATATTTTTGGGGTGATCACAAGTTAAAAAAGACTTAAGCCCCCTGTTTGTTCCCGAGCTAAACTCGTGTTTAAAGAAATATCTGGGGTGCTTTGCATTTTTTAATACCCCAAGATTCTACTGCTGCCGATAATTGGCATGGATGTTGCCGACCAACATTTAAGGATATCTCAAGTTATAGAATATATGGTGTCGACCAAGAAGCAAATGGTCCCCGACCAGCTGAGCAATTTCGCCGATCAACAAAAATGGTGCATTGATAGCACCAAACAACATTAGATTTCACGGAACAAAAAGTGGATGGTTGGATAGTTGCCGACCAGTAAATTGAACCCTCCGAACAAGACTGAGATATCGCCGATCAAGAAGTAGATGACCGTCGACCTGTAATTGGTTCCACCGAGCTACAATAAGAGTCTCTAACCAATAATAAGATACCTCGTAGTTGGATAAAATTATTTCAACATTGCTGATGGATCTTCACATCTTTTCTTCGACAAACAAAAATGGTCTGGTTAAGCTTCCCTTTAATAAAAGATGGCCCAAGATGATGCCGACCAACAATATGTATGGCTGACCAGAATATCTCGAATCCTTAGATCAGAAAAATAACATTCGATGTAAAATTTAAGCATTAAGAATGTTAATTAAATGAATAATTATCTAATCCATTAGATCATGTGATTTCGACAAAGAAACCATGTGATGTGATGAACGAGGGGCCAACATATCAAATTTGTGCCCAGAATCTTGATATGGTCATGATTGTTTTTCTGATCATCTTTTATAAGAGGTGGGTAATGATTTTTCAGGTGACAGAAAATTATTTTCTATATTGATCCCTTCCTATTCCCTATTTGGAGAGATAAAAATATGGTGAATGATCGAAGTTATTACCAAATTTATATAAAAAATAAATCAATTTGACTTTATTGACATAGATGGAAGATGAACGAAATTAAGTATATAGTTCATAAAAATGAATGCAAAGAGACTCAAACTTAAAGAGAGAGGAAATAGATCTGGGTCATGATTTCCATGAGAAAACTTTTTATTGTCTTTAACCTTTTCCCATTCTCTGATTAAAAATGTAATGGAAATTTGAATAGTCATCAAAGATCTTACAAAATTTATAATAAAAATTATCAAATCTTACCACCGTCATATATATTGGTATATGTAATCATTTAAAATATTTATTCCATGATATAATATTGAAACTTGAGAATCAAGCAAACAGTTATGATTTATGAAATCCATTATTTTTTAGATTTCTTAATAAGAATGAATCTAACAGTTATGATTTAAAAATCATGATATGCAACATTTTGCAGATAAAAATTGGACAATTAATTTATGTATATAAACATAAAAATCATGATTGAATCAAAAGATGTATGCAGAATATATAATTGATTGTACGTAAAGAAAATAAAAACTTAGCTTTTGATGGAGAACAATGCTTGTAACACGTTCCCACAGACGGCGCCAATCTGTTGATGCAAAAAACTGGACCGAATCCCATTTTTATGATCACAGATAAATAGATGAAAGCAATCCAATCAAGCATATAAGAGACAAAGATTTTTAAAGTGGTTCGGCTATGAATAAAGCCTACGTCCACTGTTATTTTATTCCCAGGGGTTTACAATAGCACCATAAGGTGTAGAGATAGAAAGGATGTGTATCTTGTGTATGGGATTTCTAGATTCTCTTCGGATCTCTTGGATCTCCTGGATCTCCTTTATTTTGGCTAAGGGGATACATGTATTTATAGTGATGGGAGATAAAGAGATTCATTGTATGTAGACATTGATGTCTACATTCAACGAATCTAATTGTTGAATTGCTTGGTATGCTATGTGTTGTCATCTATTAATACAATATAAATGTACATTAAGGCTCATTAAATGCGCTGTCATCTTCATTAATGCACATTAAATGCATAGTTATCCTTTGATCTTCCTGGTTGGTATGCCGACCAACTCTCCTCGGGTGCCGACTAACTCTCCTCGGGTGCCGACTAATTCTCCTCGGGTACTGATCAACTCTCCTCGGGTGCCGATTAACACCCCTCGGGTGCCGACCAACTCTCCTCGGATGCCGACCAACTCTCCTCGGATGTCGAATATTACCACGTAGGATAACATGTGTCCTTTTCTGATTGGTCCTTGTAGATGGAGAATTTTTGCGTTAACTTCCAAATCTTTGGTGTAAACTTGAGTAGAAAAACCTCATAATGGTGGCATATTCATTGAGAAGGGTGATGTTTTTCATGATAAACTTATTTAGGCTCTAAGAGTTTGTACAAATAGTGGTATATGGTTGGAAGAACTTACCACCCATGGGCTGACTTCTTCTTCTAGAACTGCAACTGCTATTTATAATAAACATAAAGTAGTTGATGATTTTCATTTTGATCATAACTACTCCACTATATCAGCTACTAACTGCGATGAGGCTGGCCTTAACCTACAAAATTCTTTTTCGGCATTAATCTTAGATTTCGAAGAAGGAGAATTCATTTAAGAAATAATTTGGTCCCTAATATCCTTGTACCTAACAAAAATCTCATATATCTATCTCATACTTCATCTCCTCCTGAGTCATATACATCTATTAAAAATTTTTAAACCTCTTTGAAATAATTTTGAAGATGCTGATCATATGAATGGTACCCGGTTTTCTTTGGCCAGTTTAAAAGATTTCTCCTCAACTCTTGGCAAAAAACTTGTACGATTCCAAAAGAACGGTGTCAATAGTACTCATCATTTGGCTTAGGTTTCATCTCAGTCCAACATCCATCCTTCAGTTTCACCTTTTTCCATTTCAAAAAGAAAGAAGAAAAAAATCAAATTTGTTCCTGCCTCAAATATTAAGACAAGGTCTGCTCTTGTTTCTCAAACTTCTCCTCATACTAAAACTACATGTTAAATATTATTATTTGGAATATTAGGGGTTAAGCAATAACCCTTCCTATCGTAGACTCAAATGGATTATAAACTAATTTCATATGAGTGTGGTTGCAATCCAAGAACCTAAAATTAATTTTGAGAAAATCCAATCTTTAGTTCAAAAAATTGGTTGTATAGGGGGTATATCTAATACTTATGGGAAGATTTGGATTCTTTGGAGATTTAGTTGTGAAGTTAACTTGGTTAGGCATATGGATTAAGTTCTATCTATCTCTGTCCATTTTAAAAAAAAATTCGAACCATATTTGTTTTCATGTATTTACGCTAAATGCAATAAAGATAACAAGCAATATCTTTGGAATGAGATTAAAACAATTTCATCACTTGGTTATGATTCCTGGGTCATTAGTGGAGACTTCAATATTATGTCTAAACAAGATGAAAAATTAGGAGGAATTTGGTGGATAGATAAGCCATTTTAGATTTTAATGCAACCATGCTTCATATTGGCTTAAACAAAATTCCTTTCTCGGGTTCTAAATATACTTGGTGTAATAATCGATATGGATAAGATAGAATTTGGGCTAGGATTGATAGGGTTCTTGGAAATGATGGTTGGTTTAATAATTATTTTTTCTCCTCAATTGAACATCTTCACCGCACTAATTTTGACCATGCTCCTATTGTTCTTTCTTTAAAATTTCCTTCTGATTCTTTCCATAAACCCATTAGTTTAAAACACATGTGGGTACCTCATAATTCCTTTATTGAAGTTGTAAAAAATTATTGGGATGTTAATGTTAGTGGGAGACCTACAAAGTTCTTTGCTTCCAAACATAAAAATGTCAAATCAACATTAAAATGTTGGAATAAACACATTTTTAGCAATATCTTCAGCCAGGTCAAAAAAATACAACACGATTTAACCATTAAGGAGGCTACTTATGATATTGATAGTACCCCAGAGCATAGAGAAGCTTGACACCATGCTAAGGCTAATTTCAATAAGGAATTAAAATATGAAGGAATTTTTGGAGGAAAAAACCTAGCGTTAAATTGGCTACTCATGGTGATTTTAATTCAAAATTATTTCATTCCATGGTAAAGAAAAAGAATAGCAAAATTTTTATTCAAAGGATTAAGCATGATGATGGTTATTGGTTTTCGAATTCTAAAGAGATTGAGTAATGTGTCATTTCTCATTTTCAAAATATTATATTGGAGAAATGTTGTTGTGATAACAAATCTATCATTTTCCAATACATTCCTAAAATGGTTGATTCTTGTGATAATGATATGCTTACTAATATCCCATCTTATGAAGAAATTCAGGTGGTTGTCTTTTCTTTGGACAAAGATATTGTGGCGAGTCCAGATAGTTTTACCGGGTATTTCTTTTAATCTTATTAAGATATCATCAAAGAGGATCTAATCCTTGCTATTCGATCTTTTTTTCTTGGGCATGAAATTCCCAAAAGTTGGTATTCTACTAGTATCGTTCTTATTCCATAAGTGGACAACCCTTTAAATTGTTCGTAGTTTAAACTCATAAGTCATTGCAATTTATCAAACCAAATAATTTCAAATATTTTGTCTAACCGTTTTGGAAATTTGCTGCCTAAGTTTATTTCTTCATCTCAAACAGGTTTTATTCAAGGGTGTCATACTATTCTTCTTGCCCAGGAATTAAATTCTAATCTTAACAAGAAGATTCATGGTACTAATGTGGTGATCGAGGTGGACATGGCTAAGGCGTATAATAAAATTTCTTGGCTATTTATTATTAAGGTGCTTCGTGCTTTTGGATTCTCTAAAACGTGTATTAATATAGTTTGGAGGATTTTGTCTAATTACTGGTATTTCATCATTATTGATTGAAAGTAATGTGGTTTCTTCAAGTCCGAGCGTGGGGTTCGGATCCTCTATCTCCTTCTTTGTTTGTTATTACGACCAAGGTTCTAAATAGAGGAGTCCATATTTGGTATTAGATGGTATCATAAAGAATTAATCTATGCCTAGAGGCTTTCCACTTATCTGGTCACCTTCCTTTGTAGATGGTATTATTTTTTTCATAATCGTAATTTGCAATCATTCAGATTTTTCATGATTTTCCTCGCGGATTATGAAACCCAATCCGGTTAGTATTGTAACACAGCTAAAAGCCATATTATAATCGCTTCGAGGAGTTCAGTTTAGCATCGCAGGAAGATTTATTGCTTTACCGGTTTTTCTTTTAAAAATCTTTCTCTTAATTATTTTGGAATTCCTCTTTATCTTGGCCAGCAAAAAAATATTATCTTAGCTCCTATAACTTCTAAATCTGTTGATCAGATTAAGCAATGGCAGTCCGGATTTTTGTCGATGGTAGAAAAACTTGTATTAATCCAGATGGTTCTTTTGATGATGGGCTCCCATGTATTTTTAGTTATCTTCCCCAAGATGGTGTTCATCCAAGATTTCAACAAGATTTGCGCTAATTTTTTATGGGGTAATTCAGATGAAAAGTTTAAACATCATTGGTTTTCTTAGGATACTATTTGTAGACCTAAAATAGAAGGTGGCCTTGGTATTCATAAGATTTTTTATTTAAGTGTTTCTTTTTCTTGCAAAATTTTCTTCCTTTTTCTTTAGAATAATTCATTATGGGCTAATTTTATGAATTTTAAATACAAAAAATTAGCTCATTTGAATTTTAAAGGTTCTCCTTTTTTTTCAAGTGGAACGTGGAAAAAGATGCAAGAGGTGTATGATGTTATTGATAAAAATATTTTTGATGCTCCCAATCAAGGATGGTTATCTAATGGCATTAATTTTAAAATAGCTTGGGATTTGGTGAGACATAAACATCACATACGATTTTCTTTTACCATGATTTGGGATCCGAGATTTCCTCTGATACTGTCTACCATTATGTGGCATATTCTTCATGATGATGTTCCTCTCAATGCGAATTTACAGCCTATCAATATTCCTTTGGTTTCGAGATGTAGTTGTGGTTCTATATCTCAAGGGGAAAGCATCCCACACTTGTTTGGTTCAACTAATATTGCTAATTCTGTTTGGTTTTATTTCGAAAATTTCATGGGTCTTAAATTTTAGAATTTGGGTTTTAGATCTCGACTTTTGCTTTGGTGGTTTTATTTGAGTGGGAAGAATATCCATGCCATTCTATGCAAGACGCTTCTTATCTTCATTTGTTGGAAAATATGGTGTGGCAGGAACAAATCTATATTTGAAGGAATTAATATGAATTCCAAGTCTATAATTTTTTAGATCCATGCAGATATTATTTTTTCTTTCAAAGCTAGGCCTTATAAAGGTCCTTTGTCTAGATTTCTTTCATCCTTTATTTTGAGTTTCTCAATTTCTTGCTCTTCGTTGTAAGCCCTCGGAAAAGGCTGTTTTTCCCTGTTTTTATGCTATTTGGGGTTTAATCAACCCCTTTGATTAAATATCAATAGCAAATACACTCTTAAGGTACTGGTCGTAATCATAGGTTCACTCATCTCTCTGTGATCCGTTCTCATTCTCCTGAATTCACTCACATTGCAACTTATCCTTGATTAACCTCAGTCTTAATTCTCCTCACTTTTGACTAAGCCCTAACCTTACAGTTGGTTTACTGGTGATTATTTTTTCCCTCACTATAATTTAAAGGCATTCCAAAATTCCCCTGCGAATTTCACACAAGTTACAGGCTTAAAAAAGGAAAACTCCCAAATTCTCAAAATCCAAATAGATTTGCCCAAAGGACAAATCGATTCGAAAAGTGTTAGTTCTCTTCTTCCTTCCGTTTTTACGATTTTCCCACCATTCCAACTTCCTCAATTCTTCATGAAACTTAACCAAATTTCAAACCAACATGTCTCAACATCATATGAGTGTATACGAATGATTTCCAATGCAAATATAACATTAAATCTTCATGGGTTCAATAAAAGAATAGATTTTATTTTGAAAATCCTTAAAACCATAGTTTTCATTCTTCTTCATCTCTTCAATAAAAAAAAATTGATTTCCCCCATTTTTATCTTCACATATATTCTGATTTCGTATTACTCCCTTACATAGGTTCATTCTACATGCAATCATACCCAAGATCATGTGACCAAATCATCAATTTTCCAAGAAACTCATTTAAAATCATAAAATAGTAAACCCTACACTACATGGGTATTATAACCTTTTAGAAACAAGTAAGATAAGAATTTGACTTATGATATGCAGGTCTGATTTCATTTCTAAGATGATGGAGTTGATCCCTCCTGGCTCCGATTACGATTCCGATAACTTTTGTGGGGTGATACCCGTAATAACACCTAATCACTGGTGTTCGACTTCATAAACTTTAGTTCCCTATAATGTAACTCTTACAACATTCTTGAACTACACGAAATATTTTCTAATTATCTGAATCCTTGCTGACGAACTCTGAATCACGTTCGGTCTGAGAATATTGTTATCCCCCACTTCTAACCAACCAGAGGGTGGACAATAAGGTCTCATTTACAAAGCCTCAAAATTAACCTCTCCTATAATAACCTAGTATGAGTTATTTCATGGAGTTCTACTAATAGTAATTACTCCTCCCACTTACCCTAATAATCCAGAATACGCATCACTTGCATATGCTTCAAAATCTTAGTCATTCTTCCCATATACCCATCGACCTACTGGTGATAGGCCTTACTCAAACGCAATTCCATTCCCACCGCCTCCTGATATTCCCTAGCAGAGGTGGGACTCATGGATCTCATCCTGATCCATAATAATATTTGGTGGCACCTTGTGATGACCCATTCCCTCTCTTTAATTAAATATTAGGCACACTGTTCGATGGTGAAACTCACCTAAATTAGCAATAATTTCTCCATATCAGTAAACTAATTCTATATACCCAAGGGAAATCTTGACCCTTCTTTGGCGTTAGTAAGCCCAAGATGAACTCCATTGGACTTATATCTATTCCATCAGTGGAATCACCAAGTATTGCAAAACGCTAGTTGATTTGTTATGACCAACCTTTTTCCCCTTAACGAGTGGTGCATCTGGAGATAAACTTCTCTATGTCTCACTCCACACTGACCCATATTCTTTGTATCTCAAATATGTGGTACATCTTACTACCCTTCCTGGGATATACTAAAATCATGACCCATGCGTCTTCTCCAAAACTACACACTTCTTAGGTCCTTATCATTTGGTAAAATCATCATATTTATGAAAAAACCACCCTCAAAACTTGACCGAGTATAACGATGCTATATTTATTAAAGCTGGTGGATCCTCCTTTAGCAAGAGAGATCCCTAGCTCCTATCTTCACAGTCTTTTAATATAGATCTCCTTACAGTATACATCTGAACTATCTCCCTCCTTCTTACGAAGTTCAGTCCATATTTCTATTCTAACTTTGTTTCTAATTACCCTATAGGCTTATGACTTAATACATTTATTCCCACATTCCCTTATCTCAGATGATACTGAAAATCGAACTATCCAAAGGAGCTATACACCATATATCCCGTGCATATGTACACAATTATAACAAACATAATATATTTTTATCAAACTCAACCCCGAATTCTTAACGTGGCTATATAGTAAGGGTATACATGATTACCCTACTAATCATGACTTAATTATTCTCGAGATTGTCCATCCTATCAACTAGTGGTGCAAACGCTCCACAGTGCTTCCTATACGGTACTACCTAGCTCAACTAGTCTTAAATAGTATAATAGCTCTCAGCTCAAAGTTTTATCTACATACATGTGTAATAAATAAAGTACAAAATCCTTGACTTATCACCCAACATGTCTCCCAAATCCCTACGCTCACTAAGTTTCATGCATGTGGCATCTCGCAAGAGAAATCCAAATAAGGAACCTCCCGATACACTATTGCCTAGCATTGTCAGTCATCGAGATCTGTAGGCCCAAAGCACATAACCAGGATGCTCAATATCCTATCCCCAGATGTATAAGTCTAATCCTCAACTCCCATATCTCGAAAGGGGTCATACAATACTGTGCTAGTACTATCACTAAGTCCGCAATGCTAAATTAATAACGAGCTCAATCTCTTCATTGTACGATAAACCTGATATCCCCTGAGTCACATCAGTAAAGTCCCTATGCACCGAGATTTAATATAATGAGATAAATATATTCTTTGAAGTATCCTCTACAACATAATATATACGCGGGTTGGACCCTCTTTCAGGACAAACATCACAAAACAACACATCTTACCTTGGAACATCAAACGCGTAACTAGTACATACCTAGAATAACATTGTAATCAAATAAGATGCCTCTATATGATGATCAAATCCACTAAAACATATCCTCTCATTGTCTCCCCTGCAGATGGAACCAAAGAGAGAACCCCGCTACCTAATGATAAATATATATATTCATAATATTAATACTAACAATACATCCACTAAATCCTTCTCATGTGAAAATCTAATGTTAAAAAAATGACGTGATGTACCCATGTCATACAGAACTTACCCCATTTTCTTGAAAAATCATACCTTTATTTTCCAATGTCACTGGTTGTTCGATTGGTTTTTTGACATAATACTCACGCTGGAACTGACCCAAAAACTACTACACCTGTTACCCCTGCTGGGCAACCTGCTCCTGTCCCTTTGATCTCTGTGAACAAGCTTGATGCATGTGGATTTACTCTCTATGTGTAAAACACCTTCTTATGAAATTCCCATGTCTCTGACCCTGTTGGCCATATCGGGAATGCACTACTCTCGGGCCCTGGTGACCTCATCCTGCTAGCCACTCCTATTGTCACCTTAGACCTACTGGCCCTGAGGAATATGTTGTTGAACTTGATGGACCTATTTCAATCCACTGTCACCCAGTTGAAATATATTTAATCAGAGTCTTTTAGATGGCCCCCTTATTGGGTATCTTCCTCTGGTGCCCGACTAGCACGTCATAATGTGACAATACTTGTCAAGGGTGATGGCTCCTAAAATGGCACTCATGCCGCGTGACTTAAAATTTCTCTACTTAAAGTCATCTTCTGTCCATGCTGAGACATGTTTTGGGCCAACGACATTATTAAAAGTCATAGTGGGTGGTGTCCACCCTCTTTCACAAACTAACCAGACATGTTCATAAATAGATGTTAAAGTTGAGCTCATCCTAACTTTACAATAGGCATAGTTTAATCCATAAAAAATGGGCATTTGATTTTAAAGATTATCCATTAAATAAATTTTTTTAAATATCAACAATTTTTGAAAAAAAGGATATTAAAAATGTTTGTAAAGAGGATGACACAATAAATTAGTGAAATAAGCTTTGATACCAATTTGAGAAAATTGGTATAAAAAAGCATAAAAATCAGGATCGCACGATATTTTAGTGTTACCCACTTTGATACCAATTTGAGAACGCTTGTGATCCAATGGATTGATTTGTATAATAAATTTCCACGCACACAAATCCAATTTTTTTAATTAAATTTTGTCTTCAATTAAAATAGGTGTGCATACAAGATGTTACCAATTCCCAATTTTCAAACTAAGCATGCAATGAACACAAGTGATGAGAAAAAAATCCCTAAAAGGGAAAAATCTGATATTCAACACTATTAAATATTTTGAATGACAATCGATTTATAAAACTTAGACAATCTAAGTGAGACATGTAGAGTCTTCAAAACCTTCAATAGAATATGACTCGATCCAGAGGCGTCCACAAGTAGCAGTCTACCCCCGGTATCCACCGATCATCCTTGTCTTATTCAGTAGTGAAAGTTCGGTGTCATAATTTAGTAGCAGAGATTTCTCTCCACAAAGGTTTATAATGATATAAACCTTCTTTGTGAGTTGATAAAGTGATCTAAATTATTCCAAGGGGTTTGGAATGTTTATGGAGGTGTTTGATAATGAAAAGAGCTCTATAGAAGTATAATACCATTCATTCTATTTATACGAAGGTTGGTTCAAATAGGATAAGTATAAAAGATTTGGATTAGATTTCATTAAAAAATAAATTTTTGCCCGGTCATTCGAATGAACCTGTACCTCGTTCGAACAACAACCACGATCTCCTTAGAACAGATTCGAATGAATGCTTTGAACAACATTATAGATAATGAGCAAGAATACTTTGTTTGAAGTTAAACCAATCTCATTCGAATGATGATCTATCTCTTTCGGTCGACCAAAAATCTTGTTCGAATGCGGTGGCGTATTTTTTTTAAAAAAAATTCTATTAAAATTTAAAGGCCTTTTTAGAAAAATATCCTCCTAAAAAAATCTTAAACCGTAGAAATAATAAATAAACCTCTTTACCAATCAAAACCTGTAAGGAAATTTTTATCCGTTATTAATTTATGTGTCGTATACCGCTACATGGTCGAAGAAGTTCAAGATTACATCTACACAAGACGTATCCAAATTATAAGAAGACTTCAACATTCATGCCCAACAAAGACAAATTTGGTAAATGTGTTTTAGTTACATTTACATGTTTTAGTTCAATTTACAATTTACATTAAAAGTGTTGGGATATATTCATAAAAGTTTAAATGATTTTTGAAATGGTTTTTAATGATTTTTTATCGTAAAAAGGTTTTGGATAAATGCTCCCGATCCCGAAAATAATTTTGGTTTTTAAGGATTCCAAGTTATTTAATATTCAAAAGATTTTTAAGAGGATAAGTGACTATCGTTCAAATGACATCATATCTCATTCGAACGAGATGGAGTGTCGCTCGAACGACAGGTGTTTTTAGCCTACACGTCACCGGCTTTATTTTTATATAAATAAGGGTGTCAGGCTACTTCTTTTCGAGTGGAGAAATACAAGTTTTCACATAATACATTTTTTTTATTCTCCAACCAATTTTTCAGGGTTCAAAGATGTGTTTTACAATTCACAAATCCCAGACTTTTTGTGTGAGTTGTTTTGTGGAATATGAAGTGTATTTTTGCTGGAAGTTTTACTGATGAATCTAGGTGCCTAAAAAAGTTACTAGGATGACCATAGGTTCCACTTGCAGAAGGTACTGGGCTGATCGACTGCGTGTCATAGGGAGTGCTGTAGTGTTCATGGGCTGACGATTACGAATCGACACCTGCGGGTATTTCATAAGTCAATTGTATTATCGCTGTAAATAAATTGTAAACAGTTCCTTTAGAAATTATAGTGGAAATAAAAGGTTTTTGTCTTACAGGGATTTTTTCCTACAATTTGTCTTCATCAACTTATTCATCGCATGATTTAATTTGAGATTTGAATTGTCACGTAGTTGCATGTTTAGGGGTTGATTTAATTGATATTTATTTTGAGCATATTTAGACATCCAATTAAATAAGTCTGAATTGTAAATTGAAAATCTATTTGAATCATTATCGTACACGACATTTTTCAAAACCATAAATTCTTCCAAGAATGTTGAGATAAAAGAGTCTTCCAACTTTCAAATTTCTTCAATTTTGTCTTAAAGTCCTAAAAAGTCATGTAATGGCAGTGTTTATGTAATGGGTACACTAAAAATAAAAATAAAGCATGATGAATTATAAAACTTGATCTTACATACTTTCCATTATATATCTCATTCAAGAAATAACTTCACTGATGCCCTCACTATGTTAGCATCCATGGCCGACATGCTTTAAGTTATGGAAATTGCTCCTCTAAAAGTTAAGAATAGAACTAGACCTTTATATTATTACCACATTGATATTATAAATAAAAAAGATTCATATAAGGTTAGATTATGGTGCTACTACATTTGGTTCCTACTCAAGAATGGGAAGTACCCTAAAGGGACAGGTAAAAATTATTGCATCTCCCTCAAAAAGCTGTAATAGTAATGCATTATATGTGACAAAATTTTATTTGAGAGAAACTATGATGGTAATCACATGTAATGGGTATCAAGTGATGATGATGAAGAAATAATTCGTCGAATACATGCGAGAGAATATGGGATGCACATGAATTGTCACATGATCGCTTAGAAAATCATCTGATAGGATATTATGATCTACCGTCTTTACGACTACATGATGTATGTAAAGAGATGTCTTAAATGTCAACTCTGCACCAACCTCTCACATTTTTCTCCTCAAGGACTATATAACACGACCTCACCATAGCTTTTTATAACATAAAGTATTGACATAATAAAATATGTTTCCCTTAAAGCCTGCAATGAACACTAATTCATCCTCATTGATATTAATTATTTCACCAAATGTGTTAAGGATGAATCTTATGCCATGATATACGTTAAAGATTTTGTCCATCCATGTTTGATATACCTGAGGAGCTGTGTTTAGTCCAAAAGGCATAACATTCCATTGATAGTGCCCTCTAGGGGTACTAAAGGCTGTCAATGACTTGGATTCTTCAGTTAGTTTTAACTGCCAAAATCCATATTTACAATCGAATTTGCTAAAGAAGTTTGTTCCTTTAGTTTGGTTAATTAATACATCCTTTCTTGGAATAAAATAACCATCAAACTCTAATTGTTCATTTAGTCTTTTATAATTTATAACCATTCTAGCTTTTCCTCTTATTACTTCATTGTGTTTTCTTACCATGAAGGCAGGGCTAGAGTGTGGACTTATTGTTTCTTCAATAAGAATTATATCCAATAATTCTTTGATTTGTTTATCAAATTCATCTATATCATTTCTGGTATAGATCATTGGTTTTACTCTTATAATGACATTGGAATCTCTTAGTTTGAGATTACAATATCTCAGACTTTTATTCCATAATTTTAGTGGGTTTTCACTAAAATTATCATTTAATATAGTATAAAGACAATGAGTTTCTTCAAGGGCTTTGATAAAAGGAGTTATATCCCCTTTCTTAGTAGGGCAAAAATCTCTTTCGCACTTATATTTATGTTGTTGTAGTAAAGGGATTTTTACTACATCTTTGTTGAGGGTTAAATTTATAGTTCCCTCATCAATACTTATAGGCAAATATTCTGAGATAAAATTGTTGCCTAAAATAAAATCTCCATGCATTTCTGGAAAGATAAGATTTTTGGAATAATGAATTTCTTTTCATTAAACCATATAGCCACTTTTTTAGCTTTTAAATCAATGAAATTTTGTGTCCCATTGATGCCTGTTACAGCAATAGGATTTTTCATTTTTATCCATTTTTCAGGAGGTAAAGCATTAGGTCTACAAGAACATATAGTTGCTCATGTATCAATTAATGTGCAAAGACTATATGGTTTATAGCCTGTAAAATTGAAGTAACCTAATACATAAGTATATATTCTCTTTCCATGGCTTGGTGAGAAGATTATTTCTTCTTTTCCTAATTGGAAATGATAAATTTGACTGGATTTTATATTATCTTCTTTTAGATAATTTGTTCCAGGTAATATTGGTACTTGTATATTTTTCATAGCAATAGGGGGTTTACTATTACTACTTTCGCCTTTTAAAAGGTTTTTTCCTTTTAATTTTTCCCAATCATTGTCAGGAAAATTCTTTTGCCAATTTTTTGAATGTTTATTTTTAAAATAGACATTATTACCAGATACCTGTAATTCAACGCTGTTTTATTATTTTTCAGGAGGTGGTTCTGTTATTTGGGGTAGTATCCATTGTTTTGGGAGTTCCAAATCTCTCTAGTTGATTAATCTGGACTGTATTTCCGAATCAAATGGTCGAGGTTCAAATATTTCTATAATATTTCTATCCACATTTTGTGTATTTGTATGTGGTAGAGTTGTCAATTCATGAATTGTTTTCCAATGTATTGACATATTTCGTGAGGTATATTTCATTCCTATTCCTTTGGTTTGGATTTTTATAATTACAGATTCCTCAATGTTTGGATCATCAATAGATATGAAGAAATTTGGTTTTATGTTAAACCAAATAACTCCATTTACCAAATTGGATTGGACTCCTCCAATTATGGCGTTCATAGGATTACTGAATCTTTTGTCTAAGACCAGTATAACTACGGGTGTATCCATACCTTGTCTAAACAGGGCAGAAATACAGATTTGAATAAACCCGATGTGTATATATTTAATATTTGGGTGGTTCTTCTTCCATCTTTTGATCTTTTTTAAATCAAAAAGTTTAATATCTGCCGTTTCATCATCTGTTGAGCCAGCAGTAGTATTACCATTAAATTGTTCAAATATTCTTGTTGAGAATAATTTCAATTTTGATAATTTATAGACATCTTCATTTTTTATAAGTTGCCTTTGATTATCAATTTCTTGTACTTGTTCGTTGGTAAAAGTTATTTCTTCTCCAACTATTTCACGAAGGGCTATTGTTTGTAGCTCATCTTCGCTACTACCTTGTACTTCTACAGTATTATACATCAATACGAGTTCTTCATCGGATGTTTCCGAATCAGATTCAATCTCATATAAAATTTCATAATTAGAAATATCAGAATCAGATAAATCTTCTCCATAGAATATTTCTAATTCTTGTTCTTCAAGAAATTTTATCATTTTATTTGCACTTTTTCCTTTTTTAGGACAATCAGGTGCATAATGGCCTTTTTCGTTGCAAATGTAACAACGGCACTTCTTTTTTAGAGGTGGTTTTTTAGAAGGTTTCTTTTTTCTAATATATTTTTTATTCTTTGAAAAAGATGTTTTCTTTTTCCAAGGTTTCCATTTAAATTTTCTCTTTCGAGAATATTTAGAATATTTGGAATTTCTAGGAGGTGGATTACATCCTATTTTCCAGTTTTCTTTTAAAATCTTATCACAACATTTATAACCAGCTTTAGAATTCGTGATTTGATTTTTAACTTATTTCTTGGCTTTTATTTCAATCCAGTGATCAGATATTTTTCTTAATACCCAATTAATGCGAAAACCAAGATTGTTATCTTTCTCGTCCTTCCCGATAGTTTTTAACCAGCCATGATAAGATTTTAAGGCTATTTCATCCCATGGGTTTGGGAGTTTATGAAATAATTGGTCCATCCAGTGTTTAGTCTCTGAATGTTTTAGTTTGAAATAATTTTTTTTATATAGTTCAACAAATTCTTCAAATTGACAAATGTTACATAATTCTAGTTTAGATAAGATGTAACACGCATCCTCTTGGAGTCTGGGTTCTCCAGTATATCCAATCAGATTTTCTTTAATTATTTCAACAAATCCTTTTAATATTTCATCAAAAGATTTGAAGGTTTGTAGGAGTTCAGTTTTTTGCTGAATTCCTATTTTTGAGCTTTTTCATTGTTGCAACCACTGTAAAACATCACCTTGGAGTGTTGCAGCAAGGTAGTCTAAAATTTTTTCTTTAGACCATGTACTCTTATAATTAGTAATGAGTATATACATGGATTGTGCCCACTCATTAATAGTTTGTTCTTGATCTTTAAAAGGTATATGCCTTAGATCAAGATAAATACCATGTTGAGATATATTTTGTTTATTCAAATTATCTCTTCTTAGGAAAAAAGGGTTTGGTTCATCCTCATTTTTAGTATTACTTGTAGAAGCATTGCCTGTTTTAACAAAATCTTCTTTTTCATTTTTATATGCAGGGGTTTGCATATAATCTTCAAAAGCTTCCCAATTTTGGAATTCCTGAAGTGGGTCTTCAGCCTTCCTTTTCCCATCAATTGTATTTACTACATGTGGTGGAATTTCTTCTTCATCAGATGAATATTGGTTTAATTCATACTGATAGTGTTGTAATAATTTTTCATTTTCCAAATACGTGGTTTGTATTTTTTCAATGAGTTTATTACGTTCTGAAACAGTTAATATTGGATCTTTGTATAGATGTTTCCAATAATCTAATATTTCACGAACATTTATATATTCGGTGTAATTAAATTCTTCTGTTTGAAGAGCTTTAATTTCTTCCGAACCATAATATAACCTAGGAATTTTGTTATCCCCTAGGTTATTCATTCCGGTTTGTTCTGGATTTTGATTATCTATTTTGTTTAATAGATTTTCAATTTGTTGTTTAGTCTCCTCTTTTAGATCTAAATTTGTAACCGTTTTGAGTTGACTAATTTTTTGATCAACTTTGTTTAAGTTGAATTCAATACAATCTAATTTTTTCTCTACATAATTTTGATTAACGACCTGATGTCTTTCAGTTCGTTTGACCCAACTAAAAACTATATCAGCTAAACTATTTAACGTAGTACTAATTTTACTAATATCATTTTCAGATTTTTTATCTATATGTAAACTATGATTATACATAGACTCATCTTTTGGTAACCATGGTGCTAAATGTTGTAGATTAATATTATTATTACTTTGTTCATCTTTTCGAGATTCCATTGGTACCTAAGACCTCCTATTATATGTTATTTCAGGTGCCTAAAACCAGTTTTTCTAACGCCTAATGCTTAACTAGAGTAGCTTTTTGGCGAATGGAAATATGGGCTTTGAAATAATAATAGGGATATGGGTTTTATGAAAACTTTAAAGATTTTCAAAATAATATAATAATATCTTTATATTTAAATCACCGTGATTTTTTTACTCTTTTTTTTTTACAAGGACAGTCGTATCTTGATTATAATATGGAGATTATAACTGCATATACCAAATAACATAGTTATTTATATAAAACTAGGATTAAACGATATTTCATACAACAATTATTACGACACTTAGTTCCAAAAACTTTATATGAACGCCATAATTGGAGGAGTCCAATCCAATTTGGTAAATGGAGTTATTTGGTTTAACATAAAACCAAATTTCTTCATATCTATTGATGATCCAAACATTGAGGAATCTGTCATTATAAAAATCCAAACCAAAGGAATAGGAATGAAAGATACCTCACGAAATATGTCAATACATTGGAAAACAATTCATGAATTGACAACTCTACCACATACAAATACACAAAATGTGGATAGAAATATTATAGAAATATTTGAACCTCGACCATTTGATTCGGTAAAATTGAATTTTAGGTCTACAAGAACATATAGTTGCTCCTGTATCAATTAATGTGCAAAGACTATATGGTTTATAGCCTACAAAAGTGAAGTAACCTAATACATAAGTATGTCTTCTCTTTCCATGGCTTGGTGAGAAGATTATTTCTTCTTTTCCTAATTGAAAATGATAAATTTGACTGGATTTTATATTATCTTCTTTTAGATAATTTGTTCCAGGTAATAATGGTACTTGTATATTTTTTATAGCAATAAGGGGTTTATTTAATATTTGGGAGTTTCTTCTTCCATCTTTTGATCTTTTTTAAATCAAAAAGTTTAATATCTGCTGTTTCATCATCTGTTGAGCCAGCAGTAGTATTACCATTAAATTGTTCAAATATTCTTGTTGAGAATAATTTGAATTTGGATAATTTATAGACATCTTCCTTTCTTAGTAGGGCGAAAATCTCTTTCGCACTTATATTTATGTTGTTGTAGTAAAGGGATTTTTACTACATCTTTGTTGAGGGTTAAATTTATAGTTCCCTCATCAATACTTATAGGCAAATATTCTGAGATAAAATTGTTGCCTAAAATAAAATCTCCATGCATTTCTGGAAAGCATAAGATATTTGGAATAATGAATTTATTTTCATTAAACCATATCGCCACTTTTTTAGCTTTTAAATCAATGAAATTTTGTGTCCCATTGATGCATGTTACAGCAATAGGGTTTTTCATTTTTATCCATTTTTCAGGAGGTAAAGCATTAGGTCTACAAGAACATATAGTTTCTCCTGTATCAATTAATGTGCAAAGACTATATGGTTTATAGCCTGCAAAATTGAAGTAACCTAATACATAAGTATATCTTCTCTTTCCATGGCTTGGTGAGAAGATTATTTCTTCTTTTCCTAATTGGAAATGATAAATTTGACTGGATTTTATATTATCTTCTTTTAGATAATTTGTTCCAGGCAATATTGGTACTTGTATATTTTTCATAGCAATAGGGGGTTTACTATTACTACTTTTGCCTTTTAAAAGGTTTTTTCCTTTTAATTTTTCCCAATCATTGTCAGGAAAATTCTTTTGCCAATTTTCTGAATGTTTATTTTTAAAATAGACATTATTACCAGATACCTATCGTAGTCTAAAAATTTTTCTTTAGACCATGTACTCTTATAATTAGTAATGAGTATAGACATGGATTGTGCCCACTCATTAATAGTTTGTTCTTGATCTATAAAAGGTATATGCCTTAGATCAAGATAAATACCATGTTGAGATATATTTTGTTTATTCAAATTATCTCTTCTTAGGAAAAAAGGGTTCGGTTCATCCTCATTTTTAGTATTACTTGTAGAAGCATTGTCTGTTTTAACAAAATCTTCTTTTTCATTTTTATATGCAGGGGTTTGCATATAATCTTCAAAAGCTTCCCAATTTTGGAATTCCTGAAGTGGGTCTTCAGCCTTCCTTTTTCCATCAATTGTATTTACTACATGTGGTGGAATTTCTTCTTCATCAGATGAATATTAGTTTAATTCATACTGATAGTGTTGTAATAATTTTTCATTTTCCAAATACGTATTTGTATTTGTTCAATGAGTTTATTACGTTCTGAAACAGTTAATATTGGATCTTTGTATAGATGTTTCCAATAATCTAATATTTCACGAACATTTATATATTCGGTGTAATTAAATTCTTCTGTTTGAAGAGCTTTAATTTCTTCCGAACCATAATATAACCTAGGAATTTTGTTATCCCCTAGGTTATGCATTCCAGTTTGTTCTGGATTTTGATTATCTATTTTGTTTAATAGATTTTCAATTTGTTGTTTAGTCTCCTCTTTTAGATCAGAAATAGGAATTCAGCAAAAAAATGAACTCGTACAAACCTTCAAATATTTTGATGAAATATTAAAAGGATTGGTTGAAATAATTAAAGAAAATATGATTGGATATACTGGAGAACCCAGACTCTAAGAGGATGCGTGTTACATCTTATCTAAACTAGAATTATGTAACATTTGTCAATTTGAAGAATTTGTTGAACTATATAAAAAATATTATTTCAAACTAAAACATTCAGAGACCAAACGCTGGATGGACCAATTCTTTCATAAACTCCCAAACCCATGGGATGAAATAGCCTTAAAATCTTATCCTGGCTGGTTAAAAACTATCGGGAAGGACGAGAAAGATGACAATCTTAGTTTTCGCATTAATTGGGTATTAAGAAAAATATCTGATCACTGGATTGAAATAAAAGCCAAGAAACAAGTTAAAAATCAAATCACGAATTCTAAAGCTGGTTATAAATGTTGTGATAAGATTTTAAAAGAAAACTGGAAAATAGGATGTAATCCACCTCCTAGAAATTCCAAATATTCTAAATATTCTCGAAAGAGAAAATTTAAATGGAAACCTTGGAAAAAGAAAACATCTTTTCAAAGAATAAAAAATATATTATAAAAAAGAAACCTTCTAAAAAACCACCTCTAAAAAAGAAGTGTCGTTGTTACATTTGCAACGAAGAAGGCCATTATGCACCTGATTGTCCTAAAAAAGGAAAAAGTGCAAATAAAATGATAAAATTTCTTGAAGAACAAGAATTAGAAATATTCTATGGAGAAGATTTATCTGATTGTGATATTTCTAATTATGAAATTTTATATGAGATTGAATCTGAATCGGAAACATCCGATGAAGAACTCGTATTTATGTATAATACTGCAGAAGTACGAGGTAGTAGCGAAGATGAGCTACAGACAATAGCCCTTCGTGAAATAGTTGGAGAAGAAATCACTTTTACCAACGAACAACTACAAGAAATTGATAATCAAAGGCAACTTATAAAAAAAATGATATTAGTAAAATTAGTACTACGTTAAATAGTTTAACTGATATAGTTTTTAGTTGGGTCAAACGAACTGAAAGACATCAGGTCGTTAATCAAAATTATGTAGAGAAAAAATTAGATTGTATTGAATTCAACTTAAACAAAGTTGATCAAAAAATTAGTCAACTCGAAACGGTTACAAATTTATCCATTTTTGATGCCTAAACCAGGATGGCCTACAATTACAAGATCATATCATCTCTAAAATATGAGATTTTAATGAGGAAATTTTGGATAAAAAACAATTACAAAGTTTCCTAGGAATCCTTAATTATGGAAGAAATTTCATAAAAGGATTATCTCAAAAAGAATTACCACTTCTTGAAAAACTCAAAAAGAATGAAGTTTTTACAAGGAGTGCTAATGATACTCTTGTTGTCAAAACAATTAAACAAGAAATTATTAATAATTGCCCAAAAGTTTATTTTCCTAAAATAGGAGATAAATTAATATTGGAAACTGATGCTTCGGATAATTGCTGGGGATGTGTTCTCAAAGCAATTCCTGCAGAATATTGGAATGAAAACAATCCTTCCAATACTTTTGGTATTCGTGGTAAGAAAACAACTATCCCAAAAATAATTTAAAAACATGAATTGATATGTGGATATAATTCAGGAAAATTTAAACCAAATGAACTGAATTATATTATTTTTGAAAACGAATTATTAGCAATTAAGCTTGCTATTAAAAAATTCCATATTTTCTTAGCACCTGAAGACTTTATTGTCAGAACAGATAATAAAGCTGTCAAAGACTTCCTCATAAATAAAAGAAATATTTTAGAAGGAAGAAGACTTAAATGGTTCAACCAAATTGTTGTCTATACATTTGAAGTTGAACATTTAAATGGTACTAATAATTTTCTTGCAGATTATCTTAGCAGGAACTATGAAGAAAAACCTACTAACCAAGTAGAGTTTTTAGAAACCCACTAAACAAGTGGAGTATGTTGCATATTTTAAAATAATGCCAAATTTATCCAAAAGAACTTCATATTCCTATATAGACAATGATCTGCATTTTAAAGAATAAGTCGCATAGGTGGTCGAAGAATATGTCATTCAATGTAAAAAATATTCACCTTACTATCTGTAACCAATAGGTGTCATCTAAGATGGGAATGAAGGTCTCAAGGCCATCATAAAAAATATGGGAAATTTTTATAAGGACTGGTTGAATAAAGTCCCATACAATTTTTGGGGATACTGCACTACCATTCAAACACCCACTAAGTTACCCATTATTCCTTTCTATATGGTATAAAGGTTGTATTGCCTATAGATTTTGAGATCCCTTTTTTTATGAGTCATGATAAAAATCTAAATAGAGGAGGTTTATTGGCCTCAAAGTTGCTATAATGAATTGGCACTCTTGGATGAGATAAGTCTTAAGTTAGTATGCCACATTCAGGAGAATCATTGAGGCATTGAACGCTCATTCACTAAGAAATTCGAAGATCTCTATGTATGAGAACTTTACCTAAATAAATTTTAGGATCTATAGACACGACATTATAGGACCCACTAAGTCTCTCCTTATTTCCATAGAACCTCCCCATTTTATCACAAACCCTAGGCCATACTCCGAGTATCGATCTAGAGGCCATCGAGCACTCTCGGACCCTATTTAACTCGGGTCAACTCTATCATTACAGAGAAAGCTCAATGAATATTTGAAGGGATATGAGTCCCCTTTCCAACGGTCCACCCTGTGCACGAATCGTCATAATGGTTCGAATGAACGAGCCATTTTACTACCAAAAATCATTTTGGAGGCCACTAGGCGCTCTCGAGCCCCGATTTGACCCCAATCAACTTCATCGTCAGAGAAAAATCTCTTTGAATCTTATAAGGTCAGTGAAACCCCTTTTTAATTATTCACACCATGCATAAAATGGAATAACCATTCGGATAAATGATCCGTTTTCGCCAAAAAATTCACCCAGAGGCCATCAAACGCTCCCAGGCTCAGTTTGACTAAGGTTAACTCTTCAGATCATATGAGGCTAAATTAATCTTCTAAGGAAACTAAATACCATTTCCAATGGTCTTCTCCGTGCACGAATCATCCTTATGATGCGGATGAATGACTAGTTTTACTCTAAAAGTTCACTGCGAGCTTTCGGGCCCCGTTTGACCAAGGTAAAATTCCCAAACAAAGTGAATCTCCTTGGAATGTAAAATTACCTTGCATAACATTTCCAACGGTACACCCCGTGGGCGATTCTGACTTACCGTTTGGACAAACGATATGTTTTTGTCCGATGATCTCCCATCCAAAGGATCGATGAGCGCTTCCGAGCCCCGTTTGACCTGAAGTCATCCACCAAATCTGGGAGTGTCCCGAAGGACTCTTAAAGGTATCTAAATTAAATTTCTAATGGTATGATCCGTGTCTGATTTAGATCAATGAATTACGTTCTATGAGCATTTTTCTGAAAACACATACACCATACTACTAATTGGCAGGTCCATTTATCTACTAATCGACAGTGTGTCTAAGGTTACCTACCGATTGACAAGGCTGGGCCATTCTGATCAAAACCCCTTTACCCTATAAATAGAGATAATGACCTCACTCTAAAGAATACCTCAGATCCATCATCATCAGTGATCTCAGCAACATTCTCTTGCAATCAGCAAAATTTCCTTATGTGAAATTTCATTCCATCTTATTTCCATCCTTTTAACACCCAATTTGGCAAAATAACATTCTCTCTCATCCAAAATTCATCTCAACACTCAAGGGAGTTCATCCAAGAACAAGATCAAGCTTTAATCCTTCAAAGAAGGTCCAAAATCCTTCTCTCTCTCTCTTTAAATTTCTTATTTTTGTATTAATTACATAAATTCATAATCTAGCTTTTACTTTAGTTCATAAACATTAACATCTCACATTTTTATTAGTTATGTTGCACGTACTTTATTTTCTATAAAAAACAATCCAAAACAAACAAGAAGAGGGTTACACCTACAAATTCCAATGGGATTATCCATCACACTTTTTCAAAACTAAACACATATTTTCTACACGCACATATAATAAATTGTGTTCGAATCTATGGGATAAACGTCACCCTCATACTGCATGAGAACTACGTGGACTTTGATGCCTTTATAGGGTACGTAGGCGTTTTGGGTTAAAATTCGAGACTCGAGCTCAATTTTCTAATTTCCCAATTTTCCCAAATTCCCCATTTCCCCATTTATCATGTTCTTGCATTATTGTAATACATATTATACTTTAATCCTTAGAAGCATTTTATCCTACACATATTTTTGTTTCATTATAACGATCAATATAACGATAAATGCAAAAAATTTATTTTTTAATATTATATTTGGGAACATTCCTATGGATGACCTCACTCAATCTCTTCCATGGTATGAGTTAGGAGATTTTGATCTCCATTATATATACACGGACACACACTTCACGTAAAAATAAAGGAAAATAATAATATAATCCCATAAGAGAACGAAAGGGTTGGGTGGGTGCCTAATACCTTCCCGTTCTGTAACTTAGCTCCTGAATCTTTGAACTGTTGGTTTCGTACGCATCAGTTTGTCTTTGATGCTGCCCTCTCGAGGTAGCGACGTGTTCTTTTACCTATTTTGTGCAAAATAGGCTGGAGACTCCATCTCTTTACATTCATACCACACCAGCGATGGTCGAAGCGCTCCTAGAGAGTAAGAGGGCGCGGGACATTTTCTCCCCCCTTCTTCCCCCGCCACGTGGGAGAGCGATGAGATTTTGGGATGACCACAGCGGCAACTCCATTAGGGGCGATTTTCATAAGTATTGTACATATATACTTATATCATTACTCACTCACACACTTATAGATACCTCTCCATGTACACTTCACATTATGATCACTTATATCCACATCTTTCTCACACCACTTACAATATCCATGCTTTGGTGTCATTAACACACACCTCCACTTATCACACTTATATATATCCATGATCACTCACACTTGTCACACATCACTTTTTGTTGATCCATGCTTATATTCACTACCAAACACTCACTTATAGATATTCACACATTACTCACTCTCACGTACCCATGCTTAGTATAATCTTCATACTCCATGTTAGATTTACCTTTTATACTTTCACATTATCCCATATTAGTATAGTACTCATCATGCTAAATGAAGATACTATCTCCATAATATACTAATCAAGAATCATGCATTTTGCACACTACATCACCAAAGAGCATGGCTATTGACCAAATTTAGTCCGATAAATGTGGGGTCACTTTGTGATAGGCGCTGATCTGACAAGTCGCAGTTCACCTAAGCAATATGACCCTCACATCCATTGGCCAAGTGCCTTCGATGTATATCGAACGATTCCCCCCACATCGTACCGCTTGACCATAACAGGAGGTATATTACAGGGAACTCGTTCATATATGTCGAGTATATCAAATTCGCTCTCACACGTACTATCCCCATGAGGTATACAGTGAGGCAATTCACGTACACTCATGTATATCAAATGGCTTGTCCACACGTACCGATTGCCCTCTAAAGCAGTGCATATATCGTGAAAGTTATGCCAAATGGGGAACCCTTCCAATTAACCTCCAAACTACATACCCTCGTATAGGTGTCAAACTTAGTGAACTCATATTTAGTTTGTCGGTTTCTACTCGAAACTCAGCCAAAATAATAGATTGGCATGGAGCCTAAATATTTCCTTGATTTCGTATTTTTGAATAGAGGACCCTGTCTATGAGCCTCGCAACAAGTCCATCCGTATTTTTACATATTTTTCAAACCTAATTTTCCCAGTCTTGGGCCCCGTCTGACATTTATTTTTACATTTAGGTCAACCTAATACAAGTGAGAACATAATAAGCATAATAACAATCATGTTGAGACCTTTTTTTACTTGTTTTCCTCTTTCTTCACCAAAAGTGTTGATAAATTTTACTTTTCGGTATATGTCATTGTTTGAAAGCTCCTCTAATCAAAACCTTTCATAGCTACAAAAATATAACAATACTAGATTGTAGAGGTAAGTAAGGGAATCAATCCATTTCAAGGGAGTGAAACTAGATGCAAATTCAAATGCACTTCAATGTTACTATCGTTTTGGACTTTTTACTTTTTCTATTTTTTTTAGATTTTTCAATAGTAAAACAATTTTGAGAATGAGGTGAATTTTAAACTAAGAACTAAATAAAAAGTATTAATTGAACTAAAATAGAAGTGTGAAAAATATACACTAATGAGTGATGAAAATAAGAGTATGAATCAAGGTATGTATATCCACCCCCAATTGACACAACGAATTTAGCTTGAACTATTTTAATTTGATTGAATTCCAGAATATTTAATTAATTCAAAAGCTAATTCTCACTACTCAAATGAACTAATTGAATATTCTTTTAGAAAAGTAATTTGAATTCCCACAAATACTACTAAAAATATTATTAAAATTAATCAAATGAATCACTCGCTAGGATAGATTCACCCAACTAGTTTTAATTTTGACAAGATGAAATAAAACTATGTGAAAATAATATTAACATATTAATCAATTTTATAAGCCTATCTCTAGTTTGAATCAAATGATAAAATGTCAACACAATTTTCAATCCTCTCTCAAGGATTATTTTTCATTTCTCAATGAAAAATTAAGAGTAGGAATTAAATTTACTAATCAAAGGAATTCAATAAAATTAAAACTAACAAACTAAACTAATTGAATTATGGGGGCTTTAATTTATCCATTGATTGGGAGATTCGCCTTCCATAATCATCATCCGATCAATAATAAGATAATAGCGAATTAAAAGCATGAGATGGAAAATTAGAGATAAGATAATAAAACCCAATTTGTGGAGAATGGCAATTGATCTTCAATTAGTGAAACAATATTCTCAATTAATTACAATCACTCCAAAAAATGAATTTTTAAAAATAAAATTCTACTCTCTACAAATTTTCTCTAGAGTTCTCTTCTTCCTCTCTCTACAATTTTTCCCTTCTAAAAAGTTCTTTTTTTTGGGTCTTCTTTCTTCTTTAAATAGTGCGAGAGGGAGGAATGAGACCATTGTAAAAACTATGTGAGAGATGAATTTTCTCGAGACCATGATGTGGTCAACTATTGATATAATCTTGAAAACGGCCCCAAGCTTGACAAAACTGACCGGTTGGCTTTTGGAAAAAAATCTTGAATGGCTTGGTGCATCTCATTGGTTTTACTTATAGGATAAAACTTGGACATGAACTTCTTCACAAATTGTTCCAATGTACGGATAGAATCTGGTGGCAAGGAATGGAGTCACATGGATGCATTATCATGGATAGAAAATGGAAGCAAGCGAAGACGAACATTTTCTTCTTTTATGTTTTGATTTTTGAAAGTCGTAGAAATCGTGAGAAATTTTCGCAAGTGAGTGTATGAGACTCACGTCCAAGGCCATGGAAATTAGACAACATGGAAATGCTCACCGGGCGAATTTCAAATTCATCCGCTGAGGTGGGTGGAAGAACGATGCATGATGGTAGGGTGGTTGTTATCGGAGCAAAATAGTCCCGTAAGCATGCTCTTCAGACTTGGTGGATGGATGAATGTTTAGAGTAGAGATGTCGACTCGGGGATAACTCAAAGTGATTGGTGGTATGAAAAAAGCAAGGAGACATGTGGTTCTCCTAATGTGGAAGATATGGCAGAAAGACTACGAGAATGAATTAATCGATGATTAACTCGTTGCCATGTTGGCATTCAAAGAGGGAATTTTTGTGTTTTTGGAAAAAAAAATATTTTTGGGGTTTTTCTAAAAATGAGGAGAAGAAAATATTTTTTTTTATAAAAATTAAAGGAAGAAAATATTTTTGGATTTTGTTTTGGAAGAAAAGGTGGGGAAAATATGGACTTTAGGAAGGTGTAGGAACTCACTAAAATGGACTACCAAAAAATTGAATTGGACATACACAAGTCAAGAAAAAAAAATCCTAACTAGCATATAGGCAATTTTTATCTTGAAAATTAGTGAAAGCAGTTGACAAATTTTAATGAAAATAAAAATCACGAAATTTATATGAGTGGTCACCTTTACAAAAGTTATGTTCCTACTTTAATCACAAGAGGACAAGAGTCTTTCCACAGAGATTCTCCAGAAAGCTACTACGACGAAACGGTCAGCCGGTACAACGCTGGGGACAGCACAAACCCGTTTTACTAGGCAGCCACACTTAAAACCTAGTTTCCCTAGACACTTTCGTGCCACAAAGTGAACCGTTAGAGGGTTTGTCGGGTGGATAGGACTCTACAGGTTATCCTACAAGTCAAATTGATCAAAAAGGGGCCTACGAACACCGTATCCTATGTGGCTATATAGTTGATTGATTTTAAATTTAGTGATGGCTAGGGTAGCACACAAAGGATAGGTGATTGAGTCGGGTGATGAAATCCCTTCTCATGAGTGAATGGGCGTAGGTCTTAGTTAATTAATTCATCAGACCATGCGAAAATAAATGAAAAAATAAATATCACACAAGAGCAAGTAAGGACACACAATATATTGATTCGCTAACAAGAGAGGCGCGAGGGTTTAGAAATATTCTTCCCAAGGTGTTTACACCATGGGGAGATGAACAATTTGAGTCGAATTGGGGGGGGGGGGGGGGGGGGAGATCATGCCTATCTCATTCCGCCCTGGGAGTCCAACCGACCCAAGGTAGAAAGGCTTATTTTCCTCGCCTTGGACGCCCTCTCTCTACCTTGTGCGGTTTCCCTATCACACTTGTCTTCGATTATTACAAATTTAAAATGAAAACTAAAATAATGGTGTCTCCAAGCACTGCAATACACACAAGGTAATAAAGTCCTAATACAAGCCTTCTAATAAAAGACAAAAATGGTACTAAAAAATAACAAAGTGCGAAAAAGAAATGAAGTAGAGGAATCTAAGTGCTTCACGCTCCCAAGAATGGCAATGACACCACTTGATATAGTTTACTTTTCGGTATATGTCGTTGTTTGAAAGCTCCTCTAATCAAAACCTTTCATACCTACAAAAATATAACAATACTAGAGTTTAAAGGTAAGTAAGAGAATCAATCCATTTCAAGGGAGTGAAACTAGATGCAAATTCAAATGTAATTCAATCTTATTCTCTTTTTGGACTTTTTACTTTTTCTAATTTTTTTAGCTTTTTCAATAATAATTTTTTTTAGAATGAGGTGAATTTTAAACTAAGAACTAAATATAAAATGTTAATTGAACTAAAATAAAAGTGTGAAAAATATGAACTAATGAGTGATGAAAATGAGTAAAATCTAACTAAATGAGAGTATGGATCAAGGGATGTATATCCACCCCCATTCATCCAAATAATTTAGCTTGAACTATTTTAATTTGATTGAATTCCAGAATATTTAATTAATTCAAAGGGTAATTCTCACTACTAAATGAACTAATTGAATATTCTTTTCAAAAAATAATTTTAATTCCCACAAATATAACTAAAAATATTATTAAAATTAATCAAATGAATTAGCCGTTAAGATAGATTCACCCAACTAGTTTTAATTTCAACAAGATGAAATAAAACTATGTGAAAATAATATTACCATTTTAATCCATTTGATAAGCCTATCTCTAGTTTGAATCAAATGATAAAATGTCAACACAATTTTCAATCCTCTCTCAAGGATTAATTTTCATTTCTCAATGAAAAATTAAGAGTAGGAATTAAATTTACTAATCAAAGGAATTCAGTAAAATTAAAACTACCAAACTAAACTAATTGGATTCATGGGGGCTTTAATTTATCCCTTGTTTGGGAGATTAGCCTTCCATAATCGCCATCCAATCAACAACAAGATAATAGAGAATTAAAAGCATGCGATGAAAAATTCCAGATAAGATAATCAAACCCAATTTGAGGAAAATGATAATTGATCTTCAATTAATGCAACAATCTTCTCAATTAATTACAATCACTCCAAAAAAAACTAAAATGAATTTCTAAAAATAAAATTCTACTCTTTACAATTTTTCTCTATAATTCTCTTCTTCTTCTCTCTACAATTTCCCCCCTCTAAAAAGTTCTTTTTTGGGGGTCTTCTTTCTTCTTTAAATAGTGTGGCTATGGAGCTTAGCGGTATTTTGGGATTTAATAGTGCAAGAGGGCGTGTAAAGTGTTGGGTGAGGGTTAATATAGGGAAATGCACAATTGTGCATGGATTGTGTGAGGTCATGAGAGTGTGAGGGGGTTGGAGAGTATTTATGACGTATGGGAATAATAAAGTTAGTTGAAGTTTTGAGGGTAATTTTGGAATTGGGGAAACAAGTGGATTTAAAGAACATGTGGGGTAACTTGGCTTGGTATTGGCTCATTGTGTTTGTGCAGGAGAATAATTCCTTTTGGCTTAGAGATGGGAAAAATGGGTCTCGGATTTGTTGGACACAATTTGTGTACGGATGTACGAAGTTGGAGGGGTCCGAGTTGGAATGGAGCAGTATTACGGCATGGGTCTGAGTTTGGTGAAATCGAGTTCAAGAGGGTATGGTTCGAAGCCATTGGGTTAAGCTAGATGGCGGGTTCGGCAGGTGGAACACGGGTTAAGTTCGCGAGGTGGGGTTTGATTTCTACCAAAGGACGGGTTAGGACGGGGCAGGGTCACAGGTTAAAGGAGGTATAAGGATTGGTTTGCTGAGGGTAGTGACGGAGGTTCTGGCGTTGTGCTTGCTGGGTCGCAATTTGAGTTCGCCAGCCGGAGCAGGAAGTGGGTTGAGTCTTTTGGGTTGAAACCAGCGAAAAGAGCTTGGATCGGGCACCCGGGTTAAACCAGAGTTAGGTCGGATGCTTTGGCTGGGGACTCGCTGGAAATGCGAATGAGTTGCTGGGTTTTGTTGGGTATTGTGGTACGTGAGGTGTGTAGGTAATGGGTTGGGGTGATGAGTTGTTTAGGTGTGTGTTAGGGTGTAGGTAAGTGTGTATGTGTGTGTATTAGTCTCTACTGAAGTAAAAATATAAAATTAACAAAATTAAAATCTATTAAAAAATAAAATTCAAATCTAAAAATGAAAAGGCTAAAAATAAAATAATACTAATAAACCTAACTTAATAAAATAAGAAATAACAAAAATAAACTAATACTAAAAATTAAAAATTAAATTAAAAAATAAATAAATAAAATTAAAACGCACACCTTTAAAAATATAAAAATAATAAAAACAAATGCGACACACAAAAATAAAATGTAAAAGTAAATCCTAAACATATATACATGACTCAAAAATATATAATATAAAATAAATTCTAAAAATCATAAACGACACAAACAAAAATCTAAATAAAATAAGATAAAATAAAAGGGGACAAACCAAATACACACGACTCGGGATAGGCTTAGGTTAGGGTTACGGTACAAGGATTTGGATTTAGCTCCTTTTGATGCCCATTTTCGTTGGATTAAGTGTTTGAACTCCGCAAACGACATTTGACCAACAAGATAAACAATTAAGCGCATAAGACCCATTTTACCGAGAATTAACAATTAAAAATAGTCTATTTTGGGTTTTATATAAACTCTTTTGGGTGCTTATCAAGTGTCAAAAACATTTTTCCCTCTTTTATCAAAATACCAAAAGCATTTTTCCTTCCTTATACAAGAAATATTTTTCCTCCTTTTTACCACAAACATTTTCTCCTCATCTTTTCCAAAAAATATCAGAAATATTTCCCTTTCTTTTAAAAAATAACAGTTTCCCTCCTTTTCTTTCAATAATAAATTCAAAATTTTCTCCTTCTCAGGTCAATCGCATGCCCGATCCTTGGCCTGGCTCCCTATTGGCTTTGGTCTTCCATCGAACTGCCCCGAGGCCCCATCAATTCCTTCGATACTTCCTTTGAGTTCGGAATTCATCTTCATCCAATTTCCACGGAGAACACAGACCAATCACCAAATGTCCAGCCTGATTTAATGACGATTCTAGCCCTACTCACTGCCAAGATTGACAACCTTCAAATCGAGATTCATGAAATACGAAGAACCCGGGTCCCTGTTCCCGAAGAGCTAGAGGTCCTTTTCCCTCGCGCTATGGGTATGCTCTCACTTGAGACTATTTGGGTCCACAAGGAATATCAATATGCTCCACGTGCCCCTCCTTCTAATGGGCCACTGCCAACCCAGCTCCATAGGCCTGATCTTGCCCAACCAGGGGCTTTCTTACCCATAACTGTTGATTCAAAGGAAGAAGAGTTAAACAAGGTCACGAAAGACCTCAAGATATTGACCAAAAAATTTGACCAAGTTTGAATCTCCGGGAATTACATGGATTACCCCCATATGTCTCCCTATACCAAAGCAAGGCCGCCGAAAAAGTTTAAGATGCCCAACATTGAGAAGTTTCGGGGTAGTGGACCCCTAACTATTCATCTACGAATTTAGCACCGAGCCATGACTCTCCAAGGAACCTCCGAGGAAATAATGGCCCAAATGTTCCAATAGACTTTGAGGGAAAACGCTCTTCGCTGGTTCTTATCTCTCGAGGAGTCTAGAATTCACATTTGGGAGGATGTTTCTCGTGAATTTATGTCACAGTACAAATATAAAGAAGAATTGAAGGTTTCCCATCGTGATTTAAAACTTCTCATATAGAATTTTGTAGAATCAGTCAGTAACTTCATAACTAGGTGGAGAGAGAAAGCAACCACCATGACCAACTGGTAGCCTTTCGAAGAGGAGAAAGTCAGCATAGTGAAGAAGAATTTCTTACCCCATGTGTGAGAAATGATCGGAGGATAGTACTACTCGCATTTCCAAGCCTTCCCAGAAGCAGGAGTAGAGATAAAAGAAAGTCTTACCAAGATAGAAGTGGAGATGAAGAAAGTATCTAGACAATTCACTCCCAGAAAGTATGAGAAGCCTGCCAATACAGCAGTTTCAACCATCAATAACATATCTTAACCTGCCACTTCATAGGCACCAGAAAGGCACCCTAACCTAGTAAAAAGGAATATACTGAGCTTCATGAGCCCTCTCCAAAGTTTACCAAGACCTTTTAAGAAGAAATCTTATCAAGCCATTGGACCCTCGTACATTACCAAACCCTCTTCACAAAAATTTCAAACTTGATGACCATTACGATTTTCACCAAAGTGTCCACCATACAAATGATTAGTGTCTCCACCTCCGATATATAATCCAAGGTCTGATTGACTGGGGTATCATCACCCTAACAGCCAATCCTCAACCAAACGCTACCCACAATCCACTCCCAAATCATGCAAATGTCGTATTCCTAGAAGAAGACTCAAAATTGGATCCATCTACCTAAATTAGACCTAGTAAATCACCGCTTATACCCATATATTCCGCTAAACCCCACAAAGTTCGCCCATATTTTCTCCTACATCTTACCTATTTTGCCGATCATACCCTATCACTCCTTACAAGAGCATGCATTGCTATTCGTACCCGTTCCGGAGGGAAAGATATGGAATTGACAACAATATTGAACCAGCTTCTAGAGTTCAAGCTAAGATTTCCCTAAAAATTTACCATTGACTACCATAGATTCAGCGTGGTGTTCTTGGAAGCTCAAAAGTGGGATCGGGAAATGAATAGTTTGGTGGTGCCTATCGATGAAGTCATTTTAGATGATGTTATTCAGATTATGGTAAACTTATTCCAACAGACAAGTGAAATTTGTAGTTTGTCCAAACTACTTGATTCTTTAAAAGTACAAGGGAGCCTCGTACCTTCACTTCTACCTCTCCCCATTGAGTGGAAGGATCTATATGGAGAGACCGTTGAGGTCGTAGAGTGTATCAACTTTTTATGGAATGATGATATCATTGCCACCGGATAGGGAGGAGGGCGAATTCGATGATTCCGATGAAGATCAATGCCCGAACAAGACTAGCCCAATAGTCAACATGTGCGAAATGATATCATTTTAAGAGATACTAGGAGAAATTAACAAGGTGGATGAACAACCCGAGATAGATGAGGAAATTAGATTTTTGTTTTTCCCCTCTTCTGTGAACCATATAAACAGGTCAAGGAGGCATTACCAAGTACTAAGCTCGCAACCATCAGAGATTGACAAAGGAAAAGGTGTTGAATATCTTCCTATGCCAGAAATAATTCTTGAGGATAATAAGATACTAAATCAGTTGAAGCAGACCCAAGCTTACATCACTCTATAGGGACTCTTTATATCTTCCCAGCTCTACCGGAATGCCTTGATCAAACTGCTTACCTGGCCCAGAGTCCCTCCTTCCACCACGCCAGAAGAAGTAGTGAATCTGATCGGATCCCTATCCTCTATTATAATGCTCTCCTTCTCCGAAGAAGAAATCTATAAGATTGGACCAAATCAAAACTGTGCTCTAAATAATCTTTGTCTAAGTCATGGGAAAGACCGTCCTACTTTCTTTCATTGATAATGGATCAGCTCTTAATGTTTACTCGTTGAGAACCTCAATTGTTTAGGACTGAAAGTGAGAGAACTCGCTCTAACCTCTGCCATGGTGCGCACTTATTATAATACCCGTCGACAAGTGATGGGATCTATAAAAATTACGATAGGTGTTGGCATTATAAATACCGTTCTATAATTCCAAGTCATTGATATCCCAACTTGTTTCAATCTATTGATTGGATGACCATGGCTCTATAGTATTAAGGGTGTGTCTTCTTCCCTTCATCAGAAACTGAAGTTCTTCTCCAATGAGCATGTCATCACCATCTTCGGCGATGATGACAACATTGAGAATGCAAGCACCAGCAATCTAGTACTAGAGATACAACATGGGATAAATTATATTCTTTTATCAGGCTTTTGAGTCGAACCGCTTCCAATCCCAGCAGGGGGTTGATTTCAAAGATAGGATTTGTCGAGAGTATAACCCTTATTGCAACGTCAATGTTATCCAGATGTTCAAAAGCATACACTTTATGCCCAAACTGGGGCTGGGACGATGATAATAAGGGATACTTGAACCCATTGTATTGAAAAAGTATTTTACTCTTTGTGTCTTGGGTTATTAACCATGAGTTGAAGAAATCAGAATGCTCCGCCAACCTCGGTTGAAAAGAATGCCAGAAAGCGCCAAAACCGTCCCAAGAGATTCGTGGGTTATAAATTTTTCCAAGACAACTACTCATGGTTATAACTTTTTCGAACTGTGGTATGATCATTTGGACAAGAAGATGAAACTAAGAATGGTGCTCTTTTTCCAAGACAACTACTCATGGGTCGAAAGTTCCAACATCACGTATAACCATTAATTGAGAAGATTATAGCCGATACCATAAATTTCGAGGGAGGTTACTCTAAGGATTTATTTAACATGTAGACACTATGGATGACACTCTACATGGTTTGCTCATGCGCTACATAATTGGATCCATCCCGCCTAATCAAAGCTGTTGATGCACCTTCCCTTAATTGGAATGATGTACCTGTTACACTTGCTAAAATACAACCTAATTATGATGTTTATCCCATTTCCTCTTCTTTTGTTGTCCCCCCCTATTCTGATGTATTCGATACCTCCTTAGATGAGGTTCTCCATGCTATTTTTCCCAATAATGAAATAAATGACGATTTTGAGTATCTTGTTGTGCCTTATATAAACCGCCTTGATTCTAATCAAACTCTTGATGATGATGATTTTTCAAACGAACAATTATTAACTGATATTAATAAGGTTAATAACAAATAATATAGTCACATTCAAGTAAACGATATTGAAAATGTTGTTATTAATCTCGGTCCTAATAGCCAACTACGCGAGATTAGGATAGGGGCCACCCTTGACGAGCAAGAGAGCGTGTAACTTGAGGAATTACTGAAGGATTTTGTGGATTTATTCGCATGGTCCTATGGCAACATGCCAAATATTGATCCCGAGATAGCTTAGCATGAGATTACAACTCTACCTACATGAAAACCAGTCAATTAGAAACAACAAAAGCTCCACACCGAATGGTCATTCAAGGTTAGGGAAGAAGTTGTCAAACAGTTGAATGTGGGCTTTATTCTTGTGATTGAATATACCACATGGCTAGCCAACATTGTACCCATGCTAAAATTTGGAGGAAAGATTCGCATGTGCGTTGACTACTGAGACTTGAATAAGGCCTCTCTGAAGGATGATTACCCGCTACCTAATATCGACATAATTGTGGACAATACATCGAGTCATGCTCTTAAGTCATTTTTGATGGTTTTGTTGGATATAACCAGATCAAGATGCACCCAAATCATCAAGAGAAAACATCATTAATTACCCTTTAGGGAACTTTTTACTACATCGTCATGCCATTTGGTCTAAAAACTATAGGGGCTACCTACAAGAGGGATGCCATAGCCATTTTGCATGATCTAATGCACATAAAAGTCAAGGTCTATATGGATGATATGATTATCAAGTCACATACTAGGGAAGGTCATGCCCCTCATCTCTGAAACTTCTTTAAGCAACTACGAAAATACCAGATGCGACTTAACCCACATAAATGTGTCTCTGGAGTTACAAAAGGAAAGCTCTTGGGATTTATGGTTAGCGAGAAGGGGATAGAAGCATATGCTATCTAGCTGAAAGACATACTCGAAATGACACCACCCTCAATGAAGAAAGAATTCTAGGGATTCCTTGGAAAATGACAGTATATCAGCCGGTTCATCATCCGATTTACTTTTATCTATGAACCCATATTCAAAATACTTCGAAAGGATTCCACCAAGGTTTGGAATGAAGCTTGCCAAGAATCCTTTTACCGAATTAAGCAATACCTAACCCAACCTTTGGTACTCATGCCGTCGTATCCTGGTCTTACCCTACTCCTATACCTAAATATAACAGACATTGCAGCCGGGGCTTTGCTAGCCAATACCTTAAAGAGTTCCGGAAAAAGTGATCCATCTACTACACCAGTCGTAAGTTGGTCGGCTATGAAGTTAACTACACAACCTTGGAGAAAGTATGTATCATCCTTGTCTAGGTCACCTAAAACCTGTGACACTACATGATCACCTTTACCATCAAACTTGTATATCTAATGGATCCCATCAAGTACCTATGCGAGAAACCTTCCCTGTCTAGCTGAATGGACCGATAGTTGAAGCTGTTAGCCAAATTTGATATTGTGTATTTCATGCAGAAAACCATGAAGGGAAGAGCCATCCCTGACTACCTCACTGACTATCCTATGAAAGAAAATGATGTTTAGATTTATGAATTCCTAGATCAAGATATCCTTTGTACCTCCCAAAAAGACCTTTAAAAGAAAATGTTCTTTGACGTCGCTACCAATAAGAAAGGGTATGGCATTGGGATACTCTTAATCGCCCCTGATGACTCTCACACTCCTATTTCCATCAAACTAGATTTTCTCTGTATAAATAACATGACTGAATGCAAGTCATATACCGTAGGCCTCAAAGTTGCCCTCAGGAAAGGAATACGATACCTAGATGTCTATGAGGATACAACCCTCATCATCGATCAAGTAATTAGAAGATGGAAAGTCAAGGACGAGAAATTCTTACCCTTCCATGACCACCTAGAAGAGATGGACTCCTATTTCCATGATATTACCTCTCACTAATTACTCCGAGCAATGAATAATCTAGTCGATGCCCTTTCAACCTTATTCTTCATGGTTAATATGCCTGAAGGAATAACAATGGCCCCTTTCCTAGTCCAAAAGCAAGATAAACCAACCCACCGCTACCACATTGAGTTCATCACATAAGAAGATCCTGATATAGTCGATTGCCGGTACCATGATATTTGGTGCCTCCTCAAGCATGGTGGATATCCCTAAGATTCTAATAAGATAAAACAAGCAACCTTTCACAAACTGGCTATTCAATACATCATCTGCGATAAAGAACTATTCAAGAGAAACTTTGATGGAAAACATTTACACTACATCGCAGGGGATGACATTGAAGAAATGATGTAGAAAATCCATAACGGGGAGTACGAACCCCACAAGAATGTAATATGCTCACCTATAAAATCATCCGACAGGGTTACTGCTTGACTACCATGGTTCAGGATTTCTCTACCTATGTTTGAAGATGCCTTAAGTGCCAATAGTTTTCCAACCTTCAGCACTTACTTTAGTCATAATTATACAACATGGCTTCTCCCTGTCCATTATCCACAAGGGCATTAATATCATATGGAAAGTTATGCCCAAGGCCTCCAACAAGCATGAATTCTTCTTAATTTCCATTGATTACTTCACCAAATAGGTCTATGCCGAATCATATGTAGTTCTGAATGCCAAGAAAGTGGACAAGTTCATGCAAAAAGATATCATCTGTCGATATCGAGTTTTGCATGAGCTAGTGTTGGATAACGTGTTGCATTTTAAAGCATAAGTCACAAAGGTAGTCGACGAGTATGGAATTTAAAGACACAAATATTCTCCCAATCGACCTCAAACCAACGGAGAACTTGAAGCTGCTAATAAGAACCTCAAAACCATCATCAACAAAATGAGTGATAGTAATCAAGATTGGGTAAACCGGATCCCTTACACCCTTTGGGGCTACCACTCTTCAGTTCGAACATCTACTGGGGCTACCCCTTACTATCTGGTATACAACATGGAAGCAGTCCTACATATTGAGTTAGAAATTCGTTCACTACACATCATGCTTGAAACCAAAGTCAGCAAGGAAGATTGGCATCAAAGCCATCTTGATTATTTGTCACTCTTGGACAAAAAAAGACCGAAGTCTCTATATCATATACAAGGATACCATCGTCGAATAGCGCGATTGTTCTAAAAGAGAGTCAAGGATCGTGGTGTCCGAGAAGGGGATTTATCCCATAAAGAAATTATAGAGCCTATCGGGGACCCTAGAGGGAAATTCGAGCCCAATTGGAGCGACCCCTACATTATAAAGAAGATCATATCCGATGGCACCTCTATGCCTACTGACCTAGACGGGGAAGAGATATCTCGTCCAGTCAACCAGAACCGTTTTAAGAAATTCTACCCTTAATCCTAAATCTCGATGCGCTACGACTCTTCTAATCTCCCTTCTATTCTGAAAAAAAATTCTTCGTTTCCCTCTACTCAGGAATACGTGGGGCCTGGTCCTCTAAAAGTCTTTTTACTTTAAAAAATGAAACTCAAATTTTTTTTAAAACCACTGAAGATACGTAGGCAGCTCATACACTTCACATGAGCACAACCCCCTTCTTTCTCACAAAATGCCATTCTTTTCTTATCTCCAAGAGAGACGGTTCATTTTTATCATTTACATGAACAAAAGGATTATGTATGTCTTAACAATTGGTATAGATAATTCAAATGCAAAACTCATCAAGAGGCATAATAATATAATTAACATTTTCTATATTTCAAAAATTTTGTTATAAATTACATTGGCTTAGGGAGTCAAATAACTTCCCCCCGCCAAACTAACCTTATTCTCCTAAAACAAGAATAAAATTTAGCCAAATTACTCCTAGACAACCCTTCCAATTTTTTTTCCCAAACACATCACAAAAGCTTCATGAAATAAATTCCCTAGGTATCCTACTCGTAATTTCCAAAGGAACCGACCCCATCATCATCCACATCCCGTGGTCCACAAACCTCCCCTGCCTAAATAGAATGTCGTAGGAGATCTATGGAACTGTAAGCCTAGGCTAACTTAGGGGAAAAAACATCACCTCCTTGTATGGTTTCATATATGGAAAACCACCAATGCTCGACCTCTATATCCATCATCTTGGAAATTACTCTCCTCCACAACCACTTTATGTAGTCCCTGAAAACATGCTAGAATCTACCAACAGACTGGGAAGGATGGGTCGATGATCGTTGATTCTCCCACAAAAAGCCCAACTGCATGGGAATGTTCTCTGTCAAATAATCCATAAGAAAAAAATTTAGAGTCTGAGGTGGCACAATTTACTCCAAGCCAAATGGGTGCAAGAGCCGCCAGGGAAAGTAGAAAGAAGTCTGTCGGAGGCTAACCAACCTAACATATTGATATTACCACAGTTCTAAAATGGGCAGTAATTCTCTCCACCAAGGCACTAACCCATGAAAACCTTGATCCCTTTGCTCCACAAACTAGTTCTCCCAGCTCTCTATGTCCAGGGCCACGTTGATAAATCAATGAGAAAAGAAGTCTGGCATAAGTGCCAAGGGATATTCAAGAGGATCCTCTATACGAAATCTCTCCGACAACCACATGAATAGAAGAATAGGGATACCCCTTAGGAAGTCAGAATGGGTTTCCCACTAGGCATCCAGACCGTTCATATTCTTCGCCAGTATCATCGTTTCAGGATTACAATGGTATAACTTCCATTATTCAATGGCTGGGAGTTGTGGGTCCACCAACAGTTCCTTAGTCTCCAACAGTAATTTTAAAATTAAGACAAGGATAATGGCTTCGGTATAACCCGCATCACCAACATTTTGTAAATGCACAGAATTTAGCACAGTTGGGAGATATATCATTCCTCTTGTAACCAGTAACCTAGCCGTCGAAGGCGAGATATGGAAAAATTCCTCTAACAGCTCCCAAGGAGTTTGGGAAAATTCAGGTATAGCTGTCGCAATACTGGGATTTATCCCTAAAATGGCAGAGAACTCTTCATAAGTTGGACAGACTTCGTCCAAGACAAAGAGAAAGACATGGTCTTCAAGGTACCGAAATTCTACCGCTTCCATCAACATGTTGCATTCAATAGATCGATTACACCATAATTAAACATGACACATGTTGAAAGCATCGTAGTCAACATTATATGAGAACATCGTCTCTAAGTTTTTTAGGTAAGTAGAAAATTCAACACTTCTGGGGAGAGCTATATTGAAAAATGATGAGATAAGAAGCAATAAGAATGAAAAAGAGAAGAAATGTCGAGGGGTGAAGAAAATGATCCACCCTTACCCCCTATTTATACTTGGAAAACCTCAACCAAAGACAAAAGTCCTGCAAATTTCGAAGGAAAATCTTCCACGCCAAGTACCACACAATTTAAGAAAGTACAATCAAAGCATTGAGTTGATTATACTAGACTGACATGCTGATAGGCAGGACAAGGGGCATGCCAATCAACAACCGCTATTTTTGAAAAATTCCCTTCGTCCTTTTTTGTCAAAATAAAAAAACTCACTAAAAATAATTTTTATTCTAAGGAATTTAGAATTTCCTTCTCCTTATATTTTTACTTATCCTATATTAAACTAAATTTTCTCTTAAACCATTTCAAATCATTTTTACAGTCTCAACAGCAAAGTAAAAATAACATATGCATTAAGTCACTAAAGCAAAGAAATTAACAAAAACTTCATTTCATTGCATAGATATTGCTGTACTACGCTTGTTTTGACAAAAAATAACAAAAATAATGGGACTCGTCCCTCTCTCTATCAATATCATTTTCTCTTTCTCTCTCTCTCTCTCTCTCTCTCTCTCGCTCTCTCTCTCTAACCTCCGTCCCTATGGCTTGTGCTCTTTCCCCAGTGATGAGATGACATAGCTCCACTCCCCGAACCAGACTCCTCCTTTGACGAGGAAGATGTCACCAAGTAAGATGGAATTGGGATTAACTCCCGAATGTGAGACATCACTGTACCCACCCAATCTCGAATGTCCCTCAGCCAATTGGTCGACACCTGAATGTGCTGCATGAAAAATAAAAAAAGAGAAAATCAATCAGTCTGAGGCAAATAAAGAAATCAAAAAATCAAAAGACATAGAAATGAAAGCATTCTGGTGGCTGAAGAGCATCCTTTATCAGCCCCAACTCCTCCGGGTCGATCGTATTGGGGCGATGCAGCATATGCACCTATCCTCCATCATACCATCGGATGTTATAGGAGGGAAGAGGAAATCGCAGAAATGAAACCTCTAATGTCGTCGCATGCTACCTATATCGAAGCACCATCCGCACTGCGGGCAAACCCCACTGGTCGACTCGTGCCTCACCTCTAATGCAGCATATGCACCTATCCTCCATCATACCATCGGATGTTATAGGAGGGAAGAGGAAATCGCAGAAATGAAACCTCTAATGTCGTCGCATGCTACCTATATCGAAGCACCATCCGCACTGCGGGCAAACCCCACTGGTCGACTCGTGCCCCACCAGAGCCCACGGGGGTAGGCCTATCAATGGATCGTATTTTATCTGAATCTGAATTCGAATCCGATCCATTTAAGCGGATATGGATCATGCCTAAAATCCGATTACCCAATTATCCGATTACCAGTTTATTAAATAGAGCGGATTTGGATTCATATACTCCAATCCGTTAATAATCCGATCTGATTAATATTTTTAATATATATATATATATATATATATATATATATATATATATATATGTGTGTGTGTGTGTGTGTGTGTGTGTGTGTGTGTGTGTATAAAAATTATATATAGTATATTTTTAATTAATATATATTGTATATAATAATATTTTAAATATATATTATAATAGTTCTTTATTTCACTATATATTTTTTTGGAACATTTGCAAACTAAATTTATGAAATAAGAGTTGAAAATAAAAATGTTGGAAACCAAGTATAACATAAACGGATAGTCGGATCGGATCCGAATCCGTTTAATATAAACGGATATGGATTTGGATTTGCTTTATCCAATCCGATTAACAAACGGATCGAATTCGAATCCGTTTAACATAAACGAATATGAATTTTGATTTTCCTGATTCAGTCCGAATTCGATTCGTTTATAGGCCTACACGGGAGGAAGAGGCATAACGTCATATATATACTGGAGGCATAAGACAGCTCGATACGAAATCCAGATAATCATAGGTTTCCACTGTGTCGTTATATGACGAATAAGGCTAATCGACCATCGCTGACACCCTCGCCTCGTCTGATATCTCTCGCCTCATATACATCGGGGGCCTCATAGGTGGCACCATCACTTCGTCCTCCACCACTCGTCGAACTACTCTCTCCCCGAGATACCTAAAGTATCTGAACTCATGCTCCAGTAGATGTCACAGTTGTGTGTTCCCATGGTCACCCCCATGTGCTAGATCGAAATTACCCAGGGATAGAAGGTCACCTGCAAATGCCTAGTAGAAAATCCATATATGAAAAGATCATCAAGGAAAAATCATCTTATGAAGAAAGAAGAATTTACCCGATCACTCTTCAGGCCATTCAAGACTGATCAGTATTGTCTCTTCTCCTACCCAAGATATCCCAAAAAATCATGCCATTTCCGTTTGGCACCTCCTACACCATGCCAATCAGCACCCTCCCTTAAATTTTATACAAAAAATTGCCAAAAAATACTAGAAAATCTTGAAAAATCCCCAGAAAATTCCTAAAATTACCAAATGAATTTAGTTCCTTTTTCACCAAGAAAAACATATTTATCACACTTACTTTCCCAGCGGAACACTTACATCCCCAACGGAATTCCCAAAATCAATTGGATATCTCCCCAGCAATGTCTCCGAAGGACAACACAAAAATAAAAAAATTCCTCCAACAAGGAAACAATTAATCCTCAAATTAATTGCTCTTTCCCAGCGAAACCTAAAACTCGAAATCAAATGATCCCCCATAATCCTCAGTGGAACCACAAGATAATTTCTCCAGTAAAAACTCCAACTTAAGCCCTCAGAATTGGCTTTGACCCTCGAAATTGGTCATCTCTACTTAAGACCTCAGAATTGGCTTTGACTCGCAAAATTGATCATCTCTACTTAAGGCCTCAGAATTGTCTTTGACCATAAGAATTGGTTATCTCTTCTTAAGACCTCAAAATTGGTTTTGACCCGCAGAATTGGTCACCTCTACTTAAGCCCTCAGAATCCGCTTCGACCCACAAAATTGGTCACCCCTACTTAAGGTCCTCATAATTGACCTCGAACCGCAGAATTGGTCACCTCTACTTAATCCCTCATAATTCACTTCGACCCTCAGAATTGGTCACCTCTACTTAAACCATCAGAATTGTCTTCGACCCACAAAATTGGTCATTTCTACTTAAGCCCTCAGAATTGGCATCTCTACTTAAGTCCTTAGAATTGACCCTAACCCAAAGAATTTATCACATATACTTAAGCCCTCAGAATTCTCTTCGACCCTTAAAATTGGGCACCTCTACTTAAGGTCCTCATAACTCACCTCGACCTGTAGAATTGGCCGCTTATACTTAAGCCCTCGGAATTAGCTTCGATCTTCATAATTGGTCGCTCCCACCTTAGGTACTCATAATTGACCTTAGTCCGTAGAATTGGTTTTCCCCACCTTAGGTCCTTAGAATTGACCTCAGACTGCATAATCATCCATCCCCATCATTTCCTTAGGTCCTCAGAATCGACCTCGTCCCCATCCTTTAGGTCCATAGAATCGACGTCTTTCTAAAACATCATGTTGTGTCTATTCGATGACTTTCACTTGTTCCAAGCTCACCTGCCTAGGGGATCTATAGTAACCACATTTTAAGACCACCTAAGTCTCTCCTTAGGTCCCTTGAACCTCCCCATTTTACTACAAACTCAAGGTCATACTCGGAGTACTGATCTAGAGGCCATCGAGTGCTCCCGGGCCCCATTTGACTATGGTAAACTCTATCATCAAGGCAAAAACTCAATGAATATTCAAAAGGATTTGAATCCCCTTTCTAACGGTCAGCCCCATGCGCGAATCGGCATAACAGTTAGGAGGAACATACCATTTTACTTCTTAAAACTGATTTGGAGGCCACTAGGAGCTCCCGGGCCCCGATTTGACACCAATCAACTTCATCGTCATAGCGAAAGATCTTTGAATATTCAAAGGGCACATAAAACCCTTTCCAACGATCTACCTAGTGCACCAACAACATAGCTTTTTGAACGAACGATCTATTTTCCCTAAAAAATTGACCCATGAAGCACCCTATAGTTTTTACTCACTTGAGTCTACATTATAGAGGAGCTCATCTAGTTTGAAAATAGAGAACAAAATTTTGTCTATTCCTAGTTGAACCAAAAAGCCTCAGACCTTTCATAGCTTCATTGATATTCCTCTTCAATTTCATAAAGGTATATCACATATTCCACACACTAGGACTGCATTCTTATATTGATTTAGTCATGATATAATCATGTGTGAGTTATATCCCCTTAAAATGTGTTTTAAATAATTTTTGGGATTTATTTAAATTTTTCTACAAATTTTAAATGACTTTTTGGAAATTAAAATCTACACTTAATAATGTTTTGTAGTTGTTTTGTAAGTATACTTTCTCCTTAAAAATTGCTTTGGGTAGAAACTGAAAGCGGCACAAACTTATGTGGGCTCAATTTGTATTTTTTAAAACTCAAAACACACGCATTTTAAATTGATCTTGATCGTCCACGTGTTGCATTTATATCAAACAGATTTGTGTTTCTTCACAGACTCATATCCTTTAGTTTAATTTGGATTTTTCATTTGAATTTATCAAAGGTTGCATGTTATTATTTTGTGATCCACGTGAAATCCTATTCATATATAAGGATTATAACCCTTTGCCTCAGTTTTAGTTTCTTTATCTTTTAGGGTTTCCTCTTTTTTTTAGAGACAAAAGAGAGAAAGGGAGAGATATTTGGAGAGAAGAAACCATTTGTTTCTTTCATACAAACCTTAGCCTGTCTTTTGATCAAACTCATCTTTAACCCTAACCAAAACCTGAGTGTTTTGAGAGTAGTTGTTGAGTTGGTTAATTAAAGCCTGTTCGTAGTTTAATCCTCTGTTGTTTGAGATCTTCATTCCAATATTAGTCATATTGGTTTGATCTCTATTTCTTCTTATAGAAACTATAGATCTAACTATTTTATATCATATATCACTTATATATGCATTATTGTGTTTCTCATCTTGAGAAATCATATTTGCTTATTATTTCGATTTGTAAATGTTTTTGAAAACTTCAGAAACAACAAATCTTATTTCTGCTTCTAGTTCTTTCAAAACAAGACTTCTAGTCTAGTTCAAATCACAATCGATAGTTTACAATTTCAAAAATCTTTTTCAAAACCTCTGAAAAATAAGGTAACCTTGGATTTGGGGATATATTGAAAGATCAAGAAGTCTTTTGTTCTTTAAAGAAGAGAGAAACATAAATCCTAAAAATCATTTAGATCTGATTTGTAATTTTATAGGATCTGTTTGTATCAATAAGTGTGCGTGTGTACATGCATGTGTTAAAACACTGTCACAAAACACTTATCACACTACTATACAAGAAGTGTTGGATTTAAGATCTTAAACTTCAAGAGTCGACGTAAAGCTAGAACAAAATTAGAGAAGTTTCGAAGTTGGGAAAGCCACAACATCATTAGAACTGTAGAAAATTTGGAATCAAGATAGTGGAGTTGGTATATATTCTAAACTTGTATAGGTCTGATTTGCTTGCTTGTGTGTTAAATAGTTTGTAACTTGAATATTTTGTTTTAGTGGATTTTTGGTTTGTGACTTAGAAGTCACCGTGGATGTTTCCTTAGTTGGGTGAGGTTTTACCACGTTAAAAATTGTGTGCACTTAATCTTTCTCCATCTTCTCATCCTCTTCTAGTTGGTGTACTGAGTTAAACTATCTTTAGTTTTTTTTAAACCTAGTTACATAATCTTGAAGATATCTCGTACATAATTTGATTATACATATCTTGTGTTAAATAGTTTGAAATAAAGAAAAGAGTTTCCCTAAAAAACATTTCGTAACTACTTAGATAGTTTAATCTTGTATTAAACAACTTAAGTGGTATTTTTTAATTGGTATCAGAGCTTGGGAAATTTCCTTTAAGATCTAGTGTTTCTGAAATTGTTTTCTTGAAATCCAACAATGGACAAGAAACTTGAAAGATTTGGTAACTTGTCTAGACCCCCTCTTTGATAGAAATAACTTTCCTTACTGGAAGGTAAGGATGGTTGCTTTCATACAAGGAACCTTGGGAGAGGCTGTCTGGGACATTGTTGAAAATGGATACACTTATCCTACAAAACCAGCCACTGTTGGAAGCACTGAGAGGATTAATAAAATTTTAAGTGAATTCACTAAAGAAGAGAAGCAAGATTCTCTGAACAATAACAAAGGAAAGCATGCCATTTTTACGTTAATAAATGAACTTGAGTTCAAAATGATCTCATCTTGTACCACTTCTAAGGTAGCTTGGGATACACTTATGACTTCTCATGAAGGTGATACCAGAGTTAAGGCTACTAAAACACATATCATCATTTAGCAGTATAACTCAATGATTATGACAGACTCTGAGTCATTCCATGACTTTTATATCAAATTAACTGATACTGTGACCAAATTTCATGCAAATGGTATTACTTATGATAGGAGTGAAATTGTATCTAAAATTCTAAGAGCATTAACACATAATTTTGACAACAAAAGTTATGCAATTGAGGAGACGAGTGATTAAATTCTTACCCCTGAACTCCTCAGTAGCAAATTGATAACTGTGGAAATGGAACTAGAATTCAAGAAGCAATTAACTCAGTCCCATAGGAAACAATCTACTTCTAATCTGAATTTCTCTTCGAAGTTGATAAAATCTTAATTTTCTATACCCAATCTTGGTTTAGAATCTGATGAGGAATGGAACCTGGATAGTCTTGATAATCAGATTTCCTTGTTGTCTAAACAATTTAAGAAACTGATAAAGTTTAAAAATAAAATGGCAAATGGATAAGCAAGCCAAATTATCAAAACCTAAAATACCCAGAATCCCATGAGAAGAGATATGAAAACCATAATACCCACAATCCCAAGAGACCTGGGAGAGATCTCAAGAATGTTGAATGCTATAGATGTGGAAAGTTAGGACATAACGCACAAGGATGTAGAGTAAATTTGAACAAGAACCATAAACGTACTAGGGATAACCTATGTAAGACATGGGATGACTCAAGTGACTCTGAAGATAATGAACCCGAGTCACCCAACACTATTGACCCCTGTGTGTCATTCTTTGCTAAAATAATTTACAATGATGAACTGCCTGTGTCTTTGACTAAACTTGATACTAATAGTTCTACTCATTCTATAAAGAATAATCATATTACTAGATTGGATGCTTTAATACTTGAGAATACTGTTGATGCCAATGCGGGTTGTGTGAGTCAAAAGGGAAGCGATATTGTCGATGCCAATGTGTGTGTGAGTCCTAAAATTGAATATCCAAGGGACACTACACACTGTGCACATAGTGATTCAGAAAATGAAGACCTCCCTTATATACACACTGTATGCTATAACTCTAAAGAAAAGCGCCAAACTTGACAAAGTTGTCAAACACTTCACTACAAAACTAGATGACATGAGTCAAATGATTAAACTTAATGCTGAAGAGTACACCAACCAAAGTATAGTTTATGACAATAAAACAAAAAAAATTATTGAAAAAATCAAGGAATTGTCTGAAAAGAATGAAATTTTGGAGAAAAAAATACAAAGGTACTTTATTGGAATTGGAAAAAACTAAGGAAAAGATCTTAACTGTTTTCAAAAAAATTACTATGTTTGAAAACAATTCAAAATGCTTTGAGGAATTTATTGCTTCTAGCAAAACAAATTCTAATGATCGGACTGGAATAGGACTTTGTCGTAAAGATGACAAACAACCCAAAATGTTTGAAAATATTAAGTTCGTATCTAGGGGATAAAGACCTATGGAAGTTTGTCCAGATTTTTAGTCTTTAAAAATTGATTTTGAGACAAAACCTAAAATTCTAGACATTGGAGAGTCAAATAACTCTAAGGAAAACGTTGAACCTAAGGCCAAATACATGTGTCCTACTATAAGACATTTCGTACCTCCATTTCAGCCAGTGGTTAATAAAAACAAACCTAGAGTTCAAACTAGTACTACACCCATGTTTAGTAATTTTCCTAAGGAAAATCCGTCTACCTATAACCTCTTTTGTTCATATTGTGATGTCTATGGACATTCACTTGAAGGATGTTTTTCAAAAAGTCTCTATAAACCATTTTACTACTCTCCTATGTACCAGAACTTCAACTATTCTAGGAAGAATCGAAACCACTATGTCTTACCCAGACAACCTAATAGGAATGCTAACTATCGTAATAGGAAGAGAAGATCAAATACTAAAAGGACATCATCAAATAGGAATTACAGATTCTTTACTGAACCTATTGCTCAATATGATCAACCTTTTAATAAAATACAAAAGCATGCGCAAAACATTTTTCAACAAATATCCAATGCTCGCAAGTTTTATCAAATGAGAGCAAATAAGCGCAACCTTTTGAAGACAAGAGCAAATTGGATTAGTAAAGATGATCTAGTACCTCAGATGAAGTGTAACATTGTTATCAATGCTTTAAAATCCCAACACACATCATCTGGTTGGTATTTGGATTCTGGTTGTTTCAAACATATGACTGGATATGATACGAAACTATCAAATAAAATTAATTTCTCCGGTGGGAGTGTCATGATTCAGATATGGTATATCAGCCCAAATCATGGGTAAAGGAACCCTCCATGAAGAAGGTCTTCATGTTCTTAAAAATGTGTTATTAGTTAAGGATCTCAAAGACAACTTAGTGTTTTACAATTTTGTGACTCAAATCATATTGTCACCTTTTCAAAGAATAATTGCAAAATTTTAAATAAAAATGGTGAGTGCATTGTTACAGGACTTCGTACTCCAGAAAATTATTATATTGTTAAGTCGAGTACTGAATTTTGTAACATTGCCAGATTGGATGACAATGAGATATGGCATAACTGATTGGGTCAAATAAATTACGATAGCCTAAGCAAGATGTCTTCTCAAGAGATAGTTAGAGGTATCCCTAAGATCAAACCCATTTCCAATGTAACTTGTGGACCGTGTCAAATAGGAAAAATGGTTAAGGATCCTTACAAGAAAATTAAGGATGTTATCTCCACTAGACCTCTAGAACTCATCCATATGGACCTAATGGGTTCCTCTCGAACTGTAAGCCTTTGTTGAAACAATTATATTCTAGTTGTGGTTGACGACTTCACTCGATTCACTTGGATTGTCTTTTTAAAATAGAAATCTAAAACTTTTAGGAAATTTTTGAAAATTTTACTTCGAATTGAAAATGAAAAGGACTCCCAATTGATTAAGATTAGAAATGATAGAGGTGATGAGTTTATTAATTCAGGAGTTGTTTAATACTGTGATTATAATGGCTATAAAGATGAGTTTAGAGCACCTGAGACCCCCCCAACAAAATAGGATTGCTGAACGTAAGAATCACATTATTCAGGAGATGGCTCATGTCATGCTCCATGCCAATGATTTACCTAAATACTTTTGGGTTGAATCTGTTCGAATAGCTTATCATATATCAATGGAGTATAGCTCCAAAAGAAAACTAAAAAAACTCCTTATGAACTCTGGTACAACAAAAAACCAAACCTCAAATACTTTAGACTTTTGGTAGTACAAGATTTGTCTGTAGAGATAGAGAACACCTATCTAAGTTTGAGTCTAGAGGAGATAAAGCTATTTTTTAGGATATTCTCCTAACAATCGAGCTTATCGTGTGTATAATCTTAACACTAAGACTATTATGGAATTCATTAATGTGGTTGTAAGTGACAGTAATGTAGAGAGTAGTAATAAAAAGCAAACTATTGTGAATGATTATGATAATTCGTTAACATCCGACTCCTCAGTGATAGATGATCTTTTACCAACTAAAATTCCTGAAGTACCTAACTAGGTTTCAAAAGACCATCCTGTAGACAATGTTATTGGTAACCTTATTGAGCCTGTGTGAACAAGAACCCAAATTCACAATTTAGCTCATTTCACATGTTTTGTTTCCCTCTTGGAACCAAAGAATGTAAATGAAGCTTTGGATAACTCCATGTGTATACTTTCTATGCAAGAAGAACTTAATCAATTTGTCATTCATGATGTTTGGAATGTTGTTCCCAGTCCCAATAATAAAAAGGTTATTGGAACATGTTGGCTATTTAAAAACAAAACTGATGAGATCGGGATGGTAATTCAAAACAAAGCTAGATTAGTAGCTCAAGGATATTCTCAGATTGAAGGAGAAGAAATTAACGAGATTTTTGTGCCTGTCACCCGTATGGAATCTGTCCGACTATTCTTTGAAATAGCATGTTATTTGCAATTTACCCTTTATCAAATGGATGTTAAATCTGCCTTTCTTAATGGAAACTTAACTGAGGAGACCTATGTAGAACAACCCAAAGGATTCGTAGATCTAGACCATCCAAACCATGTGTATCGTCTAAAGAAGGAACTTTATAGCTTAAAACAGGCTCCTAGAGCTTGGTATGAGCGTCTTTCCTCTTTCTTATTAAATAATGGTTTTAAGAGAGGAGGGAATGACTCAACACTTTTTGTTAAAAAAATTGACAAAAATATTATAATAGCCCAAGTGTATGTTGACGACATTATCTTTGGATCCATGTCTCGTACCAGAGCTAAGACATTTTCAGATATAATGCATAATGAGTTTCAAATGTCGCTTATGGGGGAGTTACAATTCTTCTTAGGACTCCAAGTTAAGCAATATTCAGAAGGTTTATTCGTATCGCAATCTAAGTACGCTCTAGAGATAGTAAAAAAATTCGGATTAGAGAATTATAAAGAATCTAGGACTCCCATGAGCACGTCAGTAATATTATCCAAAGATGAAAATGGGAAACCTATCGATTCCACCTTATATCGCATCATGATAGGAAGTCTTTTATATCTTACTACTTCTAGACCTGACATTATGTATATCGTGTGTGTTTGTGTACGATACCAATGTAATCCAAAAGAGAGCCACCTTATTAATGTGAAAAGAATCATTAAGTATGTGAAAGGTACTCTCAACCTAGGTCCATGGTACACCAAAGATACGTCTAGTACCATCATAGGATATACCGACGCCGACTAGGCAGGATGCTCAGATAATAGTAAAATCACCTCAGGGGCTTTCTAGTATATTGGTAATAACTTGGTAGGCTAGAATAGTAAAAAGTAGAACTATACTTCTTTATCTGCTGCAGATTTTGAATATATCACCGCAGGCAGCTGCTGTGCCCAATTACTTTGGTTAAAACAAATGCTAAATGATTATGGAATTTTTGAAGAAAAATTGCATCTCTACCATGACAATCAAAGCGCGATCAACATATCTAAAAACCCAGTTCAACACTCTCGTACTAAAAATATTAAAATACATCATTACTTTATACGAGAGCTTCTAGAAACTAAGGAACTATATATCAATTATCTTCCTACTGAATTGCAATTAGCTTATTTATTTACCAAACCTCTTGATAATATTAGGTTTGAGTGCTTACACAAATCTATTGGAATAACTGTTCTTGATTAAAATGTTTTCTATCCATGTTATATATTTTCCTTCCCTTTGTCCATTTGAGACAAAATGGGGGAGAGATATTTGAGTCTAACTATCCATTTTAAGTAAAAATGCTTGATCATAGTTGTTTATCTCATTGTTATCAATATTTGATTCGTTGTACTTTAGATTTTCATAGGGTATTGATTTGTAATTAGTTCAGTTATCTACTTTTCTCTTTCTAGGACTTGGGTAGATAGAATTTTGCATAGGAATAAATTTTCTTATTTTTTTCGTATCCCTACGAGTCTTAGAAGACTCAAAAGATATTTTGTCTCATATTTCCAAAGGGGTAGATTGAATCACCCTATATCTTTGACTCACATGAGTCTACGATATACAGGAGCTCATCTAGTTTGGAAATAGAGAACAAAATTGTGACTATCCCTAGTTGAACCAAAAAGCCTCACAACTTTCATAGCTTCCTTGATATTCCTCTTTAAGTTCATGAAGGTATATCACATACACCACACACTAAAACTGCACTCATATACTGATTTAGTCATGATATAATCACGTGTGAGTTATATCCCCTTAAAATGTGTTTTAAATAATTTTTGGGATTTATTTAAATTTTTTTTAAGAATTTGAAATAACTTTTTGGAAATTAAAATTTATACTTAATAAAGTTTTGTGGTTGTTTTGTAATTATAATTTCTCCTTAAAAACTGCTCTGGGTCGAAACCAAAAGCAACACAAACTTATGTGGGATCAATTTGTATTTTTTAAAACTCACAACACATGCGTTTTAAATTGATCTTGACCATCCACGTGTTGCATTTATATTGAACCGATTTGTGTTTCTTCACGAACTCATATCCTTTAGTTTAATTTGAATCGTTCATTTGAATTTATTAACGGTTGCATGTTATTCTTTTGTGATCCATTTGAAATCCTATTCATATATAAGTATTATAACCCTTTACCTCAGTTTTAGTTCTTTCATCTTTTAAGGTTTCCTCATTTTTTTGAGAGACAGAAGAGATAGATAGATAGAGATAGATAGATAGAGAGAGAGAGAGAGAGAGAGAGAGAGAGAGAGAGAGAGAGAGAGAGATTCTGTGAGAAGAAACCATTTGTTTCTTTCATACAAAACCTAACTTTCTTTTTGATCACACACATCTTTAACCCTAACCAAAACCTTAGTGTTTTGAGAGTTGTCGTTGAGTTGGTTAAAGCCTATTCGTGGTTTGATCCTCTGTTGTTTGAGATATTCAATCCAACATTAGTCATATTGGTTTGATCTCTATTTATTCTTATAGAAACTGTAAGTCTAACTATTTTATGTCATATATCACTTTGATCTGCATTATTTTGTTTCTCATCTAGAGAAATCATAGTTGTTGATTATTTCGATTTGTAAATTTTTTTGAAAGCTTCAGAATCAACAAATCTTATATCTAGTTCTAGTTCTTACAAAACAAGACTCCTAGTCTAGTTCAAATCGCAATCAGTGGTTTACAAAAATCTCTTTCAAACCCTCTGAAATTGTTTAAGACCTTGACTGTCTTCTGAGCAAGGTAACCTTGTATTTGGGAATATATTGAAAGATCAAGAATTCTTTTGTTCTTTAAAGAAGAGAGAAACAGAAAGCCTAAACATCATTTAGATCTGATTTGTAATTTGATAGGATTTATTTGTATCAATAAGTGTAGGGTGTACTTGCATGTGTTAGAATGCTGTCACAAAACACTTATCATACTACTACACAAGAAGTGTTGGATATAAGATCTTGAACTTTAAGAGTCGACGTAAAGCTGGAACAAAATTAGAGAATTTACAAAGTTGGGAAAGCCACAACATCATCAAAACTGTAGAGAAGTTGTAATGAAGCCAATGGAGTTAGTATATACTCTAAACTTATATAGGTATGATTTTCTTTCTTGTGTGTTAAATAGCTTGTAAGTTGAATATTTTGTTTTAGTGAATTTTTAGTTTGTGACTTAGAAGTCACCGTGGAAGTTTCCTCAGTTGGGTGGGGTTTTACCACATTAAAAATTATGTGCACTTAATCTTTCCACAGCTTCTCATCCTCTTCTAGTTAGTGTTATGAGTTAAACTGTTTTTCGATTTGTTTAAAAACTAGTTACATAATCTTGAAGAGATCTCATATATATTTGATTATACACATCTTGTATTAAATAGTTTGATTTAAAGAAAAGAGTTTCCCCAAAAAATATTTCGAAACTACTTAGATAGTTTAATCTTGTATTGAACAACTTAAGTGGTATTTTTTAACCCATTGGCCACCAGGAGATCTCGGGATCCATTTGACCAAGTTCAACTCTTCATCCCAAATGAGGTTGAGTGATTCTTTTAAAGGAACTAAATACCCTTTTCGACGATCCACCATGTGCGTGAACATCCTTACAGTGCGAAAGAACGTCTTGTTTTACTCCTAAAGGTCACCAAAGACATTTGGGCCTGTTTAACCAAAGTTAACTTTTCAAATCGATCGAAGCTCTTTGGAATGTCGAATTAACCTGCATAATCTTTCTAGAGGTCCACCCCATGCCCGATTTTGACTTATCGTTTGGACCCATTTTCGTCCGACAGTCTCCTCTCTAAAGGATCGACGAGCGCTTTCGAGACACGTTTGACCCATAGTCAACTCCTGGACCCAGGAGCATCCCCAATAAATCTTAAGGGTCTCTGAATTAACCTCCTACTGGTATGCCCCGTGCACGATTTGGATCAACAGATTGCATTCTACCACCATTTTTTTTGAAAAAAATATGCATTAGACTGCTAATTGGCACGTTCATTTCCTTGCCAATAGATAGTGTGTCTTGAGTTACCGACATATTTTCAGGGATAGGGGCATGTTAATCGTCACCCTCTTACCCTATAAATGTAGGGCATGACTTCACTTCAAAATCACACCTCAGATCCATCCGCATTAGTGATCTCAACAACATTCTCTTGCAATCAATGAAGTTTCCTTATGTGAAATTTCATTCCATGTTAAATTCCCATCCTTTTAACACCCAATTTGGCAAAATCTCATTCTCCCTCATCCAACATTGATCTTAACACTCAAGGGAGTTCATCCAAGATTAAGATCAAACTTCAATCCTTCAAAGAAGGCCCAAAACCCTTTTCTCTCTCTCTCTCTCTCTTTAAATTTCTTATTTTTGCATTAATTACATAAATTCATAATCTAGCCTTTACTTTAGTTCATGCACATTAACATCTGACATTTTTATTAGTTATATTGCACATACTTTATTTTCTATAAAAAAACAAACAAAAAGAAGTTACACCTATACATTCCAACGGGATTATCCATCACACATTTTCAAAACTAAAAACACATTTTGTACACAAACATATAATAAAATCCAGTTCAAATCTATGGGATAAACCCCACCCTTATACCACATGTGAACTACATGGACTTTGATGCCTTTATAGGATCTGTAGGGATTTTGAATTAAAATCCGAGACTTGAGTCCAATTTTCCAATTTTTCAAATTTCCAATTTTCCCAAATTCTCCGTTTTCGCATTTACCATATTCTTGCATTATTTTATTACATATTATGCATGTAATCCTTAGAAGTGTTTTATCCTACACATATTAGCATTTCATTATAACAACCAATATCACGATAAAATCATAAATCATATTTTTTTAATATTATTTTTGGGAACATTCATATGAATGACCTCACTCTATCTCTTTCATGGTATGAGTTGGACATTTCTGATGTCCATTATATATACACGCACACACATTTCACGTAGAAATAAAGTAAAATTATAACACAAGCCCATGAGAGACCGAAAGGGCGGTATGGGTGCCTAACACGTTCCCATTCCGTAATTTAGCCCCCGAACCTTTGAACTATTGGTTTCGTAAGCATCAGTTTGTCTTTTGATGACACTCTCTCAAGGAGACGACATGTTCTTTTTCCTATTTTGTGCAAAATAGAATAGAAACTCCATCTCTTTATATTAACCCCACACCGAAGATGACTGAAGCACTCCTAGAGAGTAAGAGGGCGGAGACCTTTTCTCCCCCTTTTTTCCCCGCCCTGCGGGAGAAAGAGGATATTTCGTATGGAAACAGGACCCGTCTAGGATCCAATAGGAAAATTCAAACCCATATATAATGGACCATATATTGTTAAAAGAGTATTGTTAGGCAGTGCCACCACTTTAGCTGACCTTGACGATGAAGAAATGGCTCGATCGGTCGACCATCTTAAGGAATTTTTATGTTTGAAATAAGCAATGTCAACAACAAGACCATAGTCTCTTTATCTTTTAAAAAGCCTCTCATGATCTCTCTTTCAAGAAATACATGGACCTGATCCTCTTGCAAATCGAATGTTCTAAGAAAATAATAAACTATAACTTTTCTCCCCTGTAGAGGTACGTTGGCAACTCATAAAATAACTTTGGATTTGGTACTTTCTTTTAAAAAGTTATATTCTCTTGTTTCTCCAAGTAATGAGGCTCTATCATTGTTTTAAAACTGAACAAAACATTTATATAATGCTTATTGGTCGATATAAAAGATATTTCCAAAAGAACCTCGAGCACAAAACCATCCCATATATAACCACTCCAATACCCGATAACCATTTATGGTAAAATTCCTCTGCACATACCTTCAACTAAAAATCCCTTCACAACTATTTAATGTAGTCATCAGACACCACATAAACATCATCCATCACAAAGGGTAGACAATGTCAAGGTTTCTATCTTTTCTTGAGAGGGCCTATAGATATCCACAAGGATTTAGTTAGGCTCTAAACAGGAAATATGTACCTACCTGATGAGGGATTATTTTTCCCCCAACCTAATTGCCAGAGAAGTCTCCAAGAAAGTTTAAAAGAAGTTCGGTGCAGGCTAAAATGAGACTAACATAGAGATACTCATATAGTTGTAAATAGGGATAAGCTCCCCACATCATGAGACAAACAATTCGAGTTCAATAATCATGTACTCTAACAACTAATGGAATCATGATTCAATAGCGTCCCCTTGATATTTTGAAAAGCACACATAAATAAGTGATCATTGTCGAAAGTCTGAAATGGTGGAGGGATGGATATTCAGAGACTCTCCACGATCCACATAAATAATAACACTAGGCTTCCCCTCATAAAGGTGGTAGGGTATTCTTCCCACTCACTTAAGAAATTCGATGTCTTTTATAGTATCACAGCCATAGGTCTACAATTCTAACTTGTCCATTGAACAATAATGGCCACTTGAGAGTAGGCACTCACTCCCCCTATCATGAGGAATAACTTGGTTACCAGATCCAACGCCATTCCAACATGAATCCCTTCAAATCGAATATCTTGAAAATAGAAAGCCTCTGAGATCCTCTAAAGATATATATCTAAGACCTTCACCAATCGCTGAGTGATAGAATGAGAAATATAGAGAAGATAAAATCGTAGGGTGAACGAGATAAAATTGGAGCAACAACCACAACACTTTGGGGCACACCCAATATAACAAAGAAAAATTCGTAAGACAGGAAAAGTTTTCCCAAGACATAGAAAATATTATGTTCTTAAGGATACCAAAATTCTAGTGTTTCCTTTATAAGATTTCGTCGAATTTGTCAGTTGTGCCACAAGTAAATCAATCTCAAGTTGAAATCCTCAAATCAACCTCATAGGGACACATCTCCTCGAGGTGAACTATGTAGTTGCTAAGATCCTTAAACACATGGGTTTCCATCATAAGGAATGTCTCTATGAGAAAGGGTGAGGGGTAGTTTGATTTGAAAATATTTAATCCAAATCCCATTTATAAGAGCAAAGGCATCACTTGGAGCCATCAGTCCATATAATCATTAAAGAAAAGGACATACTTAAAGAAATAGTTCAAAAACATAAAGCAAGGATACCTCACGTCGCATGAACTGATGAGGTAGCTAAGGGAAATCCGAGAATTTAGAAAGTCGGGTATAAGGAATCTACTCGTAACATCTCCCTATGAGGTGCTCACACTGATATATCGGTATAATATGCTTAACTACCAAAACCTCTTAGAATATGCACCTAAACCCTACTACTTGACATCTAATCAAAATATGGTGTGTTCACACTACTACCAGCACCTCTAACATCACCAGTACCACCTACACTTGCATTGCTACCAATTCCTCTGGCACCCATAGAAGGAACACAAAATATGGAAGCTGAAATAAATTAAAAATGAATAAATATTGATATTCCACATTGATCATCGTATCGGAATACAAGATATATGGATATCCATTAAAGGAAATATCCTTCTTATCTATAAATAGGATCTTAGTAACCCTCAAATGAACTATAGTAACAACTAGAGGAACTGTATGCTTACCCACCATCAAATTCCTAAGCACGTGCTCTTCTGGGTACTAGTAGTTTTCGGACTCATAGCCTATGGGGTTACGCATCCCATTATGCATCCTGATCACACCTACCTATTGAATTTCCCTTGTCCAAGGAAAAAAATTCACTTACATTCATAGAACTATAAGTCCAGTACTCGGATTCAAGATCGAGAATAAAAAAAAGAAAGGAAAAGGAGGCTTACATCATCGTTGGTCATTCGATCCTCTCCCCCTAACTATTTTATAAGTGGGAGATATGTGGGTGGTCTTATTATATTCTATCCATATCCTCATCTGAGGATAAGTGGTATCCTAACCTCTTTCAAAAGAATCAATCTATCGCATAAGTAGATGGTCTCATAGCACCATATCTTCTAGAAATTTAAAAATTCATCAGGAAAACAAGAATGCATAACTTATGAATCTATTCAAAATAATACTAGTGCTACGAACAAAAATAAAAATATACCTATAGAAGATACGATGAACTAGTAAAATTAGGATGACAATGCCTACTAATAATATACAAAGAATAATAAAGAGTAGAGATTATTAGTCTCCTTAAGTCATAGCATAGTGAAGTCCCACAGATAAGGAAAAAAACAAAAATAAACTTCATGGACACATTCTAAGACCTTCTAGGAATCCTCTATATAAGTTTTCAAAAACTCAATATACTTACTCATATCAATAAAATAAAAATCTCCCTAAAGCCAAAATTCACTCTCAGCCAAAGAGTGACAATAATGGTTGCTGAAGTCAAAAGTCACGATCGATCAACTTGTATCGGAATGTCGTTATAGGTTAGCTTTGTAATCTCTAACATATCCATGGGAGTAACTTTCATCTACCCCAAACCAAACTAAAATGTATGGGTAATATCCCACCACCTTTTTTTCCAAAGGCTTCAGCACAAAAGTGGGCTGATCGTTCTTATATAGTGAATATTCTAGGTCTCCACAATTGTTTCCCAACACTAGATTTTGCACTGCTTGAGGAGGGACATTCCACACCTTATTTACCCTCATAGACCACTGAAAGAGGATGATGCCCACATAAACATAATCATATAAAATGTAATAACAAAAGTTTTTGGCTCACAAAGACAAGAGATAGCTTAAAGAAAATAAAAAAGTAAAAATTCTTAAAAGAAATATATAAATAGATACTCATAAGAACTCGATCGTTGCACGTAGTTTGAACGTCATTGACTTAAGGGACAAATTACTATCATTGTCACTAAATCCCTCAGTTGTACTCAACATTCAATCCTATTTTCCTAGTCCCAAGTCTTGCTACTTAATCCCCGCATAGTCATTATTGTAATCAATGTCGTGGTATTCAATTTTTATGGTGAAAGGTCAATCTCTCTAAGAAAGGAAATGAGGGATTTATCTAAAAAAAGAAAATGTTCTCATAATATTTTTTGGGTGAGAAATCCATCTACCTTAACCTTCTATTTATAATGCCCCATGGGCTACTAATCGATACGCCTAATACCCTATATATTGGAATGCACCCCTTGGTAATCCATGTGCCCCAATAATTTTAGTTGCACACATAGACATGCGGGCCCCCTGCCCTCTGGTAGGTAAGTATCCCCAATATTCATCTCATTTTTGCCACAAAAATGGGTGTTTGCCACCAAATTTCTCATAAAAATATTTTTAACTCACAAAAAATTCTTGGTTAATCCCCACTCCCCTAAAAAATGTTTCTATAATTTTATACCACTCAAGTATTCCTTTAGGTCAAAATTCCATGCCAAGTCACATCCTTACCCTCACTTGTACTCCGACATACTGGACTTCCACCATTTGTTCTTTGACACCCTCAAGTTCACCTTCTCGTTATTTGACACAATAGATTTCCCCTTCTCGTTTCTAAAACACTTGAGTTCCCCCTCTCATTCTCCAACAGACTATAGTTCCTTTGCCCATTTTCTGACACAATGGAGTTGCCCTCGCTCATTCTCCAACACATTAGAGTTTCCCCTTATTCTCCAAAACACTAGAGTTACCTTGATCTTTCTCTGACACAATGGAGTTCCTTCGCTTGTTCTTTAACATATTTGAGTTCCCCTTCTCTTTCTATAAAACACTAGAGTTTTCTCATTCGTTCTCCAACGTACTAGAGTCCCCTCGATCATTCCTCAATACATTGGATCTCCCTACTCGTCTTTAATCATATTCCTCAATCATAATAAAAATCCTTCCTTTTTAGGGTGCCTCTTTTATTTACCTATTGCTTATACTAAGATCAAACATTAATGGGATGTAAAAACAACCCATTTTCTCACCAATTTACTCTAATTATGTTCCCTTGGGAGTCCTTTTCTCTCGGACCTTAATATATTCCCATAAAGCATAGTCTCGAGCACTTGTATATCCCTCGAGACCCCTTTGACTTTGGTCAACTATCAAACTGGAGAGTTAAATCATAATGTAAATCATAAAATTTAGAATTATCTTTCCAACGACTTCGACTAGGTGTGAATCGAATGTTCGAATCGAAATATTTTCACAAAAATGTAATTATGACCTACAAGAGTTGCCTAGAAGAAGAATAGGCATTACTTGCAGACTAAGTTTCCCCACTATTGGCCAGTCAGTACTTGAAATGCAACCAAGAATTTTTTCTCATTATAATTCTCCTATAAAAGTACCACCTGAACTCATAATTAGTACCTTGAAAACGATGCAAAACTTTACCTCTTTTAAAAACTCCAAACATTTTTTCATTTCTCACATTCCTTACACACTCACACGCACGCACATCCATGTATATATTCATCTTTACCCCAATTTTTTTACTTTAAACACATGAAAAATTTGTCACACATACACATTCATGCATTAACGAGAAGGAAAACATATTTTAGAGCCTATAAGGTATCGAAAGGTCGGTGTGGGTGCCTAATGTATTCTCACTTCGTAACATAGTTTTCAAGCCCATATCTTATTTAGTTTCACATGCACTAGTTATCTTTTAGCTATCTCCTTTAAGGTGGATACTTTTATTATTTATTTTTAGTAAAATAGGTTGATGACTCCAATATTTACACATTCACACACTTCATGTGCTGACGACGAAAATTTATGTACTTTGTTCTATCGAGTGTCGCATGGCAGGCCCCGTCCAAGTTTGGGATCGATATACGCGAAAAAAAATCTAACAAAAAACTTTGAATGATTCTGAAATAAAAAGTACAAAACAAAACCTATTTTTAAATCTTAAACCTAAGATTTCAAATACAAAACCTTTCTGGAGCTTGTTGGTGATCCGAGTGAGGAGAGTAAGTATATTAAAAAGATAAAAGGGTTTCCATCTTTTAATCCTACAAATTCTTTCTTGTGTGTACCAAAAGGCTTGTATTTTCTAATTAGTACTCTTATTCAAACCCCTTTTACCGATTACAAAACCCCACATTTAATAACCCCTCATTTGTAGGTGAAAAAGTATTCACTACACCATCTTTGATGGTGTGTATAAAAAGAAAAAAAATGAGCTTTTGACATAGATCGACGTTGTTCACTTACACGACTTCAATTACCGTTCACTCTGAAGTGAGAAAAATGAATAAACGGCAGCCAAGAGTTAGGTTTAGAAATTAGACTTACTCTTTAGTCTGTTCAATCTGAAATTCGAGTATGGCTTAATATTTTTTTCATTTCCTTGTTCAAAACCATATTACTTCTAATGGGAGAACATAGCATAGAACCCTTCTGGAATAATATTACAAAGTTATTAGTACATAAGAATAACTTTATAGTTTATATACTATGAATTATATAATTCATAATCAGCTAAAAAGAATGGATACCACTTGGGTCCATAATGAGTTGGATTGGCAAAAGTTGAGAAACTTGACTTATGTTTTGGAGAAGTAGTGTAATGGAATTTGGCAGGTGGATTGAATTTTGGATAAAAGAATGAAATTTGTTTGTGACATTTTATAATGTGTAAAATGTTCATTATACTTTTCTCATGTATTGGCAGAAATGTTAATTTCATAAAGATGGTTACATTGAGTCCATTTGTATGCGCAAAACATAACTAAATCATTCATGAGAATATATTTATTGTTCTATCCGAGATAGAACTCTCAGGTCAGGTGTGTTAACTGTTTCCTTTGGCAGTGTTATGCGTTGCTACTAAAATAATGCAATACTAACTTTGTCGAATAGAGTTTTAACCTTAAGAGACTTCCTTTGGCAGTGTCATGCACAAACTGTGTTGGTTGGCTTCCCCATGTTAATATATCTATTGTTCCCTTATCTCATGCGTTGAAATATTTAAAGTTCTATCAAGGATATAACTCTATAGGGTCAAACCATTCCTTCGTGGATTTTATAACACGATTAAAATAGTAAATTTATTATTTGATTTACTTGATTAAGTATAAATAGAATGGAGAGGTTGTTGACTGATTAGTTGGGTTCAAATGAAAGCACCATTTTCTAATATGCGATCTTCCCAAAGTATGGTATGTGTGGGAACCTTTTGAGATAAAAACCTTTGATTTTGTACGATCCATGTCTAAGTCTCTTCACAAAAATGTAAATAGTGTTTTCTCTCTCCCTCTATCACCCTTAATAATAAGTATAAAGCTTAAATGCCTAGCTTCTGCTAATATAAATATGTATAAATCACGAGCTTGGGCTAAATACTTAGGCATATGGATTGTACTACGGTCCAAATACCAAATAATTAAAGTCGTTTCTAAATAACTACTAAGAAATCCCAAATTATAATCCCTCAATTTATTTCTTTTCTTTATTTAGTATAATTAAAGAAAATATTCATAGCTACATCAAATCAAAAACTACAAAAAAGTTGCCTCTTTTCATGGAGATTTACCCATTACAGATATGCAGAGAGGAACATAATGAATTTATATATCACTTTACACTCAATCAAGAAGCAAGGTAAGACGTTATTCCGTTTCGTCTCCATTTTTAACACTAACACTAAGAGATGAAAACTAGGCGAGCGATTGGGATTAAATAACCTAATAGTCCTGGTCTTAAACGATGGATACTAGGCGATGTGCATATCGGCCTATTATAATCTATATATAGAAAAATGATCCTTTTAATGACATAGTAGGAATTTAATTTATTTACGTTAATATCACTCAAAGTAATGAGGTCTTATTAGCAAAGTTGATTATGGTACATAATGTGAATCCCCGCATTAAGTTCCTAATACCCGCTTGGTAAAATCAATTTTTCGTTAATTGATTTAACGAACATATAATTAATTACTTGATTATGAGAATTAACTTATTTTGATATTTCACATGATTTTAAAATAATTCACTGATCAGGTTTACTAGTGGAAATATATCTTATAAGTCTATTAAGGGGGTATGACAATCCAATATCTTTCTTGGATGCGGATTTCTCATATTTACGATCTTAGACCTACTCACGCAACCATTGCCTAACTTACGGGGATATATTGATCCAATTTAAAACTGAACTGCACCCATAGAAATCAAAGAAGTAATCATGCAAGCATTTTATTTCTCATAACCCTTCGGATTAAGAATATATGCACTTTTTCCAAATGGTGAGATATTGACCAAGTCTAATTAATATAATCCTTAGATCTGAATAACATGGGTGGTCTTATGCAATGGATTCCTAAATGTATCGATCACAATCCTCTTTCGAACTATCAAGACATGTTCTCGAACCATTAAACCAATTCTCATAGTTTGAGATCAACTACTGGGATTTTACTTTCAATTATACCGATAGGATGTCAATTGCCTATCTAGTTTTTGAACTTTTCAATTATATTAGAACCAAAATTTTATTCTCTTTTGATCGATACGAACCCAACTCCTCCAAATTTCTACTAATTATAATTAATTGACATAACATACAACATATTTAAATAATAAGTATAAGGCATTATCACAAACATAATTCTCATTTCAAATGAATTTGAAAATACTTTATTGAAAAGTAAAATGTCATTACGTGGTTTTAAGAATAGAATTTTAGCAATCCATTCATCTCTCCCCCTCCCCCCAAAGAGGGTTCCGCATCTCCATGCTCGTTATCGAATCAGAATGGATACACTTGTCACAAAGTGAATATTCTTAAACATCTTTATTACATTTATATTCCCATTAGGATCATATTTCGGAGCCTACCTTTATTTTAAATAATCCCTTATTGGGATAGGTAGAGGATCATTTTTGAAACCTTAGGTTCGCATGCCATTTGTATAATGCTTACTTTCTAAGAATGGGTTAATAGTAACGATGTTGTCATTGTTATCATAATCCATAATGATGGTGACCATTTCATTATCGGAGAGAAAACTGAGCTTTAAATGCAAGGAAGGGGCCACGCCTATAATAGTTTATAGTTATGGTCATTTAACAAAAACAAGGTGGCATATCTATTATTTATAAGTCTACCTGAGGAGTAATCAGGCCATCTCCTAGTGTGAGCAGTGTGGACCCGATAACCTCCCGAAGGGTGTTATAATATGCTCATATGATAAACAAAATAGTGATGGTGCCACCAACTTGAAGACCTGGACACTTGAGCATTCTAAAATGATAAACATTTAGGGAAAATCAGTTATCTATAAGGACCAACATGATAGTCTTCTCGAGATCATCAACTAAAAAGTTGAGAGCATAGTTATGATTCGACCTAAACTTAGGAATATCTTCATCGCCAAAGGTGAGAAGAAATTTATAAGTTAATATCCCTATAATGTTTATGTCTTTCCTTAGGGTTAACATGATTAGAACTTAGTATTGCAATAACTCTTTGAGTAGAGCATTTTGGTGAAACAAAGAGAACATGAATAACCCCTATGAAATATTATTTTCATGCATCTTCTTCAACTATTCCAATCCTTATATCTCTTAAATGCTCATTACTAGTATGGGCGTATCTTATGTAACTTGTTCCCCTTTGTCCACTAGCTTAGTGGCTGAATGATGAACTAGATCTTGTAATATAGACCAAAACAAGTCATATGATTGATTGCATAATGATAGAATAGGAAACCTATATCCTTATCGACTTCTAAGTGGTAGATGAAATTTCATTAATTCAGAGTAGGTACTCTTTAAAATAGTTGGCCATATATAAGGCCTCAGTGGGATTTACAAGCGCAATTAATTATTCATTATAGGGTAATTAGGAGTATTAGAGTCATTTCCCCATCCCGTGGGAGTAGGCATGTTATTATTAGATACATCAACATACTCCGTAGTGTCAAAGCATCAATGTAATGTTCTTACCAAGCACTTGAAAAGTTATTAATGGATGGACAATTTTATTTTTTTGCATTTCATAACTATAAGGACCTCGAGAAGACTATATATTCTCCATAATTTGGCATGTTTTTACAATGAATTAGACAATACTATGAAGTCATAATTCAGTAGGGTGCCCAAATAAATCATCTACTTGTTTCCCAAACCCATGGGATTTCATGTAAATTTTACCAATTATTTTACAATATTCACTACACCAAAATGACAAAATTGTTACCTTTCAGCCGGCCACCTTTGTCAAGGTCATTGACCGTGACAAAAAATACGCTTTTTGTGTCACGGTCATTGACCTTGACACGACCGTGACAAAGAATTGTCACGGTCAATGACCGTGAAAAGTCCGTGACAAAATCACTTGTCACGATCATTGACCGTGACAATTCTTTAAATAATTGTCACGGTCAATGACCTTGACATGACCGTGACAACTTCTTCAGCAAAAACCCTTACCCCTTCTTTTTCCCTCGCGTCGTTCCCTCTCTCTCTCTCTCTCTCTCTCTCTCTCTCTCTCTCTCTCTCTCTCTCTACTTTCAGGTTTATTTCTCTCTCTCTCTCTTCCATTTATATATATGTTTGTGTGTATATATATGTGTGTGTGTGTATATATGTGCTTGTATGTGTGTGTGCGTGTGTGGGGGGTGGGGCAGGGTGGGGGTAGGGGGTGGGGTAGGGGTTATTGTGTGTGTGTGTGTATATGTGTGGTGGGTGGGGTGTGGAGGGAGGTGGGGCAGGGTGGGGGTGGGGGTGTGTGTGTGTGTGTATGTGGTGAGTGGGGGTGTGGAGGGAGGTAGGGGTGGGTGTGTGCGTGTATTTGAATTAACCCATGAATTTGTATTTTTGTATTTGAATTAACCCATGAATTTATTTTTGTATTTGAATCAACCTATAAATTAACCCATGAATTTGTCAATTTGTTTGTGAGTGGTGGGGGTGGGGAGGCGGGGTAAGTCAAGGTACCATGGTAATTCTCTTAATATCGTGCAAGTACCATATGAAATTAGGATTGCCCCTCAGTGTAAATTAGTAAATTAATAATTCTATACGTTAATTGTTAGTTTAATTGATGAAATGAATTAATTAAGTAGATGAATTAGAAGGAGTACGGGATACACATTTGTTGTTGACATTGCCGTTGGATTATTTTGTTTAGTAAATGTTTGGTTGGTTAGTTTTAAAAGTGGCATGACCACTGGATTATTGTACATATGGGGGTGGGAATTTTCAACTTTTTTTTTAAAATTACTTTGTATATCGAACAATATATATATAGTATGATAATTAAATGAAACATACTTGAAATTAAATATAGTTCGCATAGATACTAGCCTTCTAGTTCCTATGCGTACGCATTCAATATCCCTTAGACCCGTTCGATAGTCATTACCCCTGTAATGAGATCTCTCGAATTGTCCCGTTTGGACAGTTTGAGACTCTATAATTTCTGTATAATATTCTTATTGGCTTACAGTTGTTACTTTTGGAGGAAGTTCTGCAGTCGTATCTTAATGTTCTCTGGGTACATACTTGATTGGCAAGTGTGACTGTTATTTAAATTGATCAATTGAAATAACACTCACACCTGCCAATCTACATCGTGTGCTTGGAGAACTACGTGGATATGCTGTCGAATTTTTTTCAAATCGTTACAATGTGCATGAGCTGTTAAGTATATTACAGAAAAATGCAGTCTTGAATGGGATAGGACCACTCACCCTTTAATAGGATAATTAAATGATGGGATAATTAAATAAAACATACTATAAATCTAAGTTTTGTTTACCTTTAATAGGTGTTTAGTTGTGGTAGCTGTGATGGGATATCCGAAATACAAAGAGTGGATGGGTGAGACTAATAGAATGGGGGATGTGTTTCGCAGAGGTACTAACGAATTTGTGAAATATGCAAATAGATGTCATAATGATGAAGAGTTTCCGTGTCCGTGTTCTAGGTGTAAGAATGGTAAGGTGTTTGAGTGGAAAACAGTTGAACTACATTCGTTAAGATCGGGTATGCAAGATAGTTATCGATTTTGGAGTTTTCGCGGTGAATTGAAAGTTCCTTTTGTCCCCGACCAACCTTCACAACAACCTTCAACAAGTAGAATAGATGTAGAAGGGGACGACGTAGATCATAATATGTTAGAGGATTTAGTTGATGATGTGTACGGAGTTTATGAAGTAGAGGAGAATAACGTTACTGATGATGTATAAGATTCAAGTGTTCGTGAACATAACACGATAAAACTTGACGATGACTACCAAAGTTTAAAATTTAAGGCGATCCAACCGTTATACTCTGACTATGAGAAAGATCAAACAACTTTACATGCCATGGTTGGTTTGCACAGTTTGAAGACGCAGTATGATTTGTCTGGCAATAGCGTGACGGGAATTCTGAAATGGGTGAAGGGCTTATTACCCAAGGTGAATACACTTCCAAATAGCTATCCTGTTATGAAGAACAGTTTGAAAGATTTGGGAATAAAGTATAAATCGATTCATGCTTGTATTTATGACTGCATACTATACCGAAAGGAGTATGAAAATCTCGATCATTGTCCGGCCTGCAATGAACCTAGATATGTCCAATCTACTAGTAAGGAAGGCACAAGCTCAAAAGTGCCTCAATAAGTATTGAAATATTTTCCCGTTGGGCATAGATTAAAGCGATTTTTCACAGTACCATGGATTACAGAGGCAATGACTTGGCATGCTAGGGAAGAAGTAGGGTGTAATATCATGCGTCATCCTATTGATTCTACTGCCTGGCGAGGATGAATTTTGAGTATCACGATTTTGCTCGAGAACAACGCAACTTTAGTTTGGCTATATCAACAGATGGTTTCAATCCATTTGGAAATCTAAGCACCAATCAGAGTGTATGGCCAGTGATCCTAGCCCCACTCAACCTCCCTCCTTCATAGTGTATGAGACCTGAATTTTTGATGCTGGCTTTGTTGATACCTGGGCCAAAGGCTGTAAGGACATTTTTCACATGTCCGAAATGTTTCATTTATTTATGTCGTACGCCGCTACATTTGGCACGTCACCTCACGATCTCACATGATGGCCTCTATCCAAATTTCGGGAATCAAGCATGCATTATCTCCACTAATGTGTCCCTTATCTGCATCAACGACTTCACGTTCCTTGATTCTAGGCTTGTAATGCAAGTGGAATGCAAGAGAAGTCAAATCAGTGAAACAAGGCATGATTGGGATGTTCAAGGGCAAATTGGTAATTTTACATCCACCGTCCGGAGGACCGGTCAACTGGAAAGTTTAAGAGCTTGCCGCAACAAAGATACTGTAAGAAATGACACCTCAATCCGAGCTACGGTGAACAAGTTATGGCCCGTTGAAAATGGAGATATGTTCATTGAAAAGTCTCAAAAATTTTCTAAGTGTTTAAACACCAATTCCCAGCACACTTTCCCGAACCCTGACCCAAACCGGTTCGGAGGGAACCGGTTCGCAGGGGTACCTGAACCGGTTCGGGGTACCTGTACGCTGGATAGAATTTTAGCAGTTTAAAATCGTGGGTCTCTTCATGGATTTCCCTATAAATACCAACTTCGGGAGAGTTATTTTGCAAGACTTTAGGAGATGAATTTGAGATTCCAAATACATCTAGTCTTCATATTCTTGAGTCCTAAGACTCATGTTTTGATTCACATATCATTGCCAAACCTTTGTGAATTCTTTAAGCAACCCAAGAACACAACTTTGGTTTGTTCAACCCTTGTGGAGGAGACCATTCTTCTTCTTCATTGCAGCCCTACTGGAAAGGGATAATTCCAGCCGCGACTATAGAATCCGATACCCGAGGGTAATTCTTAGTTAACTTGTATTTTCATTGTAATCCGATTGTAAGCCGTTCTCTTACAAATTATAGTGAAAATAAATGGTTTTGCCCCTGAGGGGGATTTTTCCTTAATTACATGTGTATGAATGTTCTTGCGTAGATTATCAATTTATTCAATCACATACTGCTGCATGTTTAGGGTTTGTTTGTGTTAAAAGGGTTTTATATATAACTTGATCATTTGAACGCGAGCACACATACTCTTCAAATTGGTATCAGAGCAGGTTACGCTAATCTATCGCGTATTCCTTTTTCCGCAAAATTTTTCTAAGATATCAATTTTCTAAAAAAAAATTGATTTTTGAAAAAGTGCGTGTTCAAATGGAGAAGTCATATTATAAAATGCCTATTTTTGACGGGACAAATTATTCTTATTGGAAAGCCCGTATGAGGTCGGCTTTAAAAGCCATTGATGAACGTGTCTGGATTTTGGTTGAACGAGGGTGGACTCCTCCCACCGTGACTGTTGATAATGTAACCAACTTGAAACCTGATATTTCTTGGTCTGATGAAGAAATTAAATGGTCTTCGTTTAATTCTAAGGGTCTAAGTGCTATTTCTGGGTCTGTCACACCTGATGAGTTCAAACGCATAATGACGTGTACCACATCAAAAGAGGCATGGGATGTTTTGCAACTCACCCATGAAGGAACTAATGCTGTGAAAGAGTCTAAGTTGCAAAACTTGACAACTCAATTTGAAACAATCACCATGCATGATTCTGAATACTTTGATGAATTTTATGCTAGACTTTCTGACATTGTGAATACTAGTTTTAATCTTGGTGAACATATTCCGAATGCTAGAGTTGTTAAAAAGATTCTTCGTTCTTTGCCTAAGCGTTTTATCCCTAAAGTCACTGTGCTAAATTCTATGGCTAATTTAAATATGCTAAAATTGGAAGAACTTGTAGGAGATTTGCAAACTTATGAAATTGATATGTTCCCTAAAAATTCTAAATCCAAAGATAAGGGAATTGCACTTAAAGCCCAAGAGAGAAGGAGTGAGGGGTCTGCTAGAAAGAGGGTAGAGTCATCTAGAAAGAGAGAGACTGACACGTCAGATTCTGAGTGCGATTTTGACTTAGATGATTTGGCTGTTTTCGCAAAAAATTTGAAGAGGATTCTCAAATTTAAGAAAAATGGCAATTTTAAAGATAAAAAGAAATTTGAGAAAAATAAGTTTGAAAAGAAAAATGAAAAAGTTTCCAAAAATCCTCCTCTGAAAGAAAGTGAGAGATGTTTTGAGTGTGATGGTAGGGGTCATAGAGCTTTTGAGTGTGCCAATCGTCTGAATAGAGAGAAAGGGAAAGCTGTCCTTAATGCTACCCTTAGTGACGACAGTGAGGTCGAGACGGTGGATTCTGGAGATGATTCACCGCGTGAGTGTAACTTCATCGCATTCATGGCCAGCCAAGTGAGCACTCCTAGTTCTCCTCACGACGTTGAGGATGATGCTTCACAGGGACACCTCGACAGTGAGATCGATGTGAGTGAGGGGGAGGATGACACAAGTGAGAGAGAGAGTGATATACAACGCGCCTACGCTGAGTTATATTCTGAGTCTTTTAAAACTAAAAAGCGTAACAAAGCGTTAGTTCTTAAGATCACTTGCCTAGAGGAAGATTTAAAGAAAGCGAGTGAAAGAGAGTTCTCCACCTGCACCGCCCTGAGAGAGAGAGAGTCTACATGTGTCGAGAATGATAATTTGTTTAGAGAGAGAGAGAGTACTCTAGAGAAAGAGAGAGGGGACTTGATCAAGCAAGTGGCTAGTCTTACGAGTCAGCTCCATTCCTCCGTGGAGACTCAGAAGAAACTTGAAGCCCTTGTTGCCCAGCTGACTCATGATCTTGAGAAATCACAGGAAGTCAAGGTACAAATCGAGGATAGGTTTGGGAAGATGGGAAAGATGCTCCTCGGCCCCACTTTAGGTTTTGGTGATTGATGATGCTGGGATTTAGCACCACCAGATAAGTGTTAGTGAGCTCAAACAATAGCAGCCATGGCAGCCATAGAGGTGTATGAGTGTATAAGTATGTAAGTGTATAGAAGGGGATGAGTATAAGAGGGAATAAGACAATGATGTATAGTGGTTCAGCCAATTTAGCCTACATCCACTGTGAGTGTGTGATCCACTAAGTATGGGCACTAATGGCCTTGGATACAATGCACATAACCCTCTCTTTCTCTCTCTATTGTGTGTGTACAAGCAGAGTTTTAGCTAGGGCTACTGTTCATGGATCGATCCCCTGTAGGGTTAGGGGTGACAAGTATATATAGGTCTTGGGGGGTGTAGTGTACCCCCCCAGGTAAGCATGGTGCATGTGAATAATGATCTAGCCAATCCCCTGTTGACATCTGTAGATGCCAAATGATGACATGATATTCCCTCACGTGAGGGGGTGATTCGGTTGTAACGGTCTTCCACGTGTCATATGAGCCTCACGCGCACTGTTCCACGCGTCTCCCAAACCACGCGCTGTCATGATGTCACCCTCGGCCTATGAGCCGAGGCCGAGGGCAAAGTTTCTTCCGGCAGTGAGTCTGGCTTGATTATGTCCTCGTACTGTCGTACCCTCGTAGGGTCGGCCGGAGCCTGGTGAGGGGTCGGCCCCTCGTAGGGTCGTCTGGAGCCTGGTGAAGGGGCGGCCCCTCGTAGGGTCGTCTGGAGCCTGGTGAAGGGTCGGCCCCTCGTAGGGTCGTCTGGGTCTGGTGAAGGCCAGTTGGGGCCTGGTGAAGGGTCGGCCCCTCTTAGGGTCGTCCGTTGTGGAGGCGACCCTCCTAGAATATAAACGGGTATATCAATCACCCCCCAGCCCTTAGCCATAGGTGCCGTTGAGATGGCTGAGGGATAATGTTGAAATTGAGATGCGTGTATGATCAGTTAGGTGAGTGACACTTGGGCAGGTACTCATTGTTGTTCCGGTTTCCAAGGCAGGGCGGCTGCATACTTGCATGGGGCTTTGTGCCCTGATTGCACCCTTCTTGGCAAATGTGCTCATTTACTGCTAAGGTATTTAAGGGTTTTTAAACTCTCTCTCTCCATCTTCTTCTTCTTCGCGCCTAACCATTTTCTCTCTCTAGAACCAGTCGCCATTTGCAGCCTTCAGCTTTTCTGGCCCTACTGCGCTCTTGCTCTCTCGTCATCAGGTAACCTTTTTCTCTTCGTGCCTTCTTTTGTCTTCATTTTCGTATATTTTTTAGGGTCGTAGGTCAATACTTTCTTAGAGTTCCCCCATTGCATTTTCCGGTGTCTTCTCCGGTTGGTAGTTCTTGAACATTCTTGACGAAAAACGTTTTAGTTCTTTAGTTTGATCCAAAAGTCAAACCTGGTCAATCCCTCAAGTGTTTGTAGTTGAATTAACCAAGTCCAGTGTAATTCTTCAAGTGTAGGGTCTTCCCCTTAATGCTTAGAAGGCTTTACAACTTAGTGTCTGAATTCCCATCTCTGAGTGAGAAACTATTTACCGAGATCAGACGAATAGAGGAAGAGGAAGAGAGGAGACGAGGGGCCGACCCTAATTGGGTACGACCCATATTTGCCATCCCTCTTGCCACTATAAGACCGTCTGAACCCTCTGAGTCTTGTGGGTCGTCGTCTCGTCCGTCCGACACTCCCAAACCAAGTGAAATGGACGAGAGAACCTCCTCTCCTACTGGTGCTGGAACGTCTGGTAGGAGGGACACGTCTGACCTTAGCCCTCCCCGAGAGGCCGGGGGCACGATCCCCTCTGAGGCTGTCCCTGTGACAACCCTATCCCCCAATGCCTTCCAAGTGGCTTTCCCTCAGGGTCCCCCTGTAGGTGATGAGAGGGAGGGGGATGAAGACGAGGACGACGATACAGATGACGAGGTTGATACCTCCCATGCCTCGTCTTTTATATCTTCTGTCAGGGATAGGGACCTTCTAATATGGAGGCATATCTACGGAGTGCCCTCTGGGGTAACTATGAGGGTTCCCTCTGAGGATGAGAGGGTTTTTGAGGGTGAAGAGGGAGAAGTTGCAGTCTACGAGCAGATGTTCAAAGTAGGTGTCAGACTTCCCTTCCACCCTGCCATTGTAGACATTCTGTCGGCTCTGGGCGTCTCCCCCTCTCAACTTCCACCCAACTCATGGAGGACGATTCTGGGGTACATCTCTTTGTGGAAAAACGCTTTCACCGATGAACCCTCGTCCGACGTGTTCTTGGCCTGCTACAATATCACCTCTTCATCTAAACAGCCCGGATACTATCACCTGGGAGCGAGAAGGTCTGAGAAGAAGCTGCTCCACGTAGCTCAAACTTCCAATCATGATTGGAAGAAAAGGTTCTTCTTCATATCTGGGGCATGGGAGAGCTCCACCGAGGCGTCCCCTTCTGCCGATGCTCCGAGGGTTCCTTACAGATGGTCTAACCCTTCCATGAAAGCTAGGTCAGACCCCGGACTTAGCTTGGAGGAGAGGGATATTGTTGAGTATCTGAGGAGACGAGGGAGAGAGGGTGAGATCCCAAAGTTCGAAGATTTGATGACCCCTCGCTTCCTTAAAGAAGCTGGTCTGAGGGTCGGCCCTCTGACAGAACTATGTGAGTTATACTGAACATTTTCCCATCTTTACTTTTTTTTGAAGTGTTCTCTCTTTATCTCTGAACTTTTCTGATTCATCGCATCCTTTTCAGGTCGTCCTGCAGGCGTGTCAGATTACCTCTGGGATATGACTGCTCCAAGTCTTCTTGCTGGTCTGACAAAGAAGAAGGGGAAGGAGCCTCAGCAAGCTCCGAAGAAGACAAGGGCCTCAGGGCCGACAGTTGATGAGCCGACAGCTGTTAGCCACAAAAGGAAGGAGCCTGAGGCTCCACTCGAGCCTCGTCCTGACCCTAAGACGAGGGCCAGGGCCGAGGCCTCTGAGGGTGCAACCTCTTCATCAAGCATGGGGGCCTTCTGGTCTCGAAATCTGTCCCATCTGAGGGCCGACCCCTCATCTCTTATTGCCAACTTGAAGGCAGCAAAGGCTTCGATGTTCTCTGCACCGTCGGCCTCCGACTTCGAGTTCTTGGCGAAGATGCCCCCTGCCAAAGTGTATGACTACGGTCTGCACTCCCTGGCTCAGGTATTGGTCTTGACCTTTAATTTCATTCTTTCATTAACTGTTCCATCGGCTCCTCTTGACATTTGTTCATTTTTTCTTGCAGTCTGTCTGTGCCCTCACCTCAGCCACCAAATGGATGGCTGAGAACCAACAGAAATTTCACGAAGCTGAGAGGGCCATTCAACAAGAGGCTGACCTACGGACAGAGTTGGACACTGCTAGGGCCGAGCTGGAGAGTGCAAGGACTGAGCACGCTAGAGTCCTTGATGAGCTGACGAAGCAACATGATGCCGATCTTCAGGCTAAGGACTTGTTGATCAAGGACAAGGACTTGTTGATCAAGGGCAAGGATGAGGCTCTGCTCAACCTGGAGGCCCAGCATAAGACTGATCTGGAAGCAGCCATCAAGAAAGCTGAGGCTGATGCTGTGGAGGGGTACAAGACCTCAGATGAATTTCAGGGCTTCGGCCTTGAATATCTTGAGAGGGGTATCAGGACGGCCTGCCGATGGGTCGTCCTCAAATTTGGAGATGTCGTCTCCTCTGTTCGCCCATCACTGGAGGGTGTTCAATTGGACGACCCTCTAATTGCTGAGGCCCTCAACCAAGTGGAGTCCGAAGTCCAGATCGAGGGGGTCGGTACATCTGAAGTTCATGTTGAGGGGGTCGGCACGTCTGAGGGTCGGCCAGTCATGATTGCTGAAGAGACCCCATCGGTTGATGTTGAGGCTCTGCCCTCTGATGTCGTCCCCTAGGGTGGCTGCCTGTAGCCCATACCCTTGTTTTTGTATTTTTGTTCTGTATATTGTAAAACACTTGACGCTCTATATTAATACCATCGTCTCTTCCTTTCACAACTGTCTCCCATATTTAATTCTGTTATGGTTTGTTCCTTGCAAATTTGCTTCTTCGTTGATGATGATGATACTATCCCTTCCCTCGTCTTTTTGAGGACCAATGTGGGGTCGTCCCCTCATCAGGCCTCATTATAGCCGAGGGATCAAATGATCAAATTAATGATTTTTAAATAAAGTCTACCCTCATCTTTCTTGAGAACAGTGGTGGGGTCGTCCCCTCCACTGGTCCTCATTATAGCCGAGGGTTCAATGAACCAAATTAATGATTTTTATGTAGTCTTCCCTCGTCTTTCTTGAGAACAGTGGTGGGGTCTTCCCCTCCACTGGTCCTCATTATAGCCGAGGGATCAACTTTCCAATTTAATGGATTTTAAAGTCTTCCCTCGTCTTTCTTGAGGACAGTGGTGGGGTCGTCCCCTCCACTGGTTCCCATTATAGCCGAGGGATCAACTTTCCAATTTAATGGTTTTTAAAGTCTTCCCTCGTCTTTCTTGAGGACAGTTGTGGGGTCGTCCCCTCCACTGGTCCCCATTATAGCCGAGGGATCAACTTTCCAATTTAATGGATTTTGAAGTCTTCCCTCGTCTTTCTTGAGGACTGTGGTGGGGTCATCCCCTCCACTGGTCCCCATTATAGCCGAGGGATCAACTTTCCAATTTAATGGATTTTGAAGTCTTCCCTCGTCTTTCTTGAGGACAGTGGTGGGGTCGTCCCCTCCACTGGTCCTCATTATAGCCGAGGGATCAACTTTCCAATTTAATGGTTTTTTAAGTCTTCCCTCGTCTTTTTTGAGGACAGTGGTGGGGTCGTCCCCTCCACTGGTCCTCATTATAGCCGAGGGATCAACTTACCAAATTAATGGTTTTAATGAAGTTTTCCCTCGTCTTTCTTGAGGACAGTGGTGGGGTCGTCCCCTCCACTGGCCCTCATTATAGCCGAGGGACCAACTTTACCAAATTAATGGTTTTAATGAACTTTTCCCTCGTCTTTCTTGAGGACTGTGGTGGGGTCGTCCCCTCCACTGGTCCCCACTATAGCCGAGGGATCAACTTTCCAATTAAATGGATTTTGAAGTCTTCCCTCGTCTTTCTTGAGGACAGTGGTGGGGTCGTCCCCTCCACTGGTCCTCATTATAGCCGAGGGATCAACTTACCAAATTAATGGTTTTTAACAAAGTCTTCCCTCGTCTTTCTTGAGGACTGTGGTGGGGTCGTCCCCTCCACTGGTCCCCATTATAGCCGAGGGATCAACTTTCCAATTTAATGGATTTTAATGTAGTCTTCCCTCGTCTTTTTTGAGGAGAGTGGAGGGGTCGTCCCCTCCACTGGTCCCCATTATAGCCGAGGGATCAACTTTCCAAATTAATGGATTTTAATGTAGTCTTCCCTCGTCTTTTTTGAGGAGAGTGGAGGGGTCGTCCCCTCCACTGGTCCCCATTATAGCCGAGGGATCAACTTCCTTGCATGTATACTAGAACTGATAACCACTGGATGAGGGAAACACTGATACTTCTCATTAATCTTCAATGTGTTCTGTCGAAACAATGCTTATTACAACTATGGCTTATCAAGACCTTACAACACTACTGGTAGTATTTTTTCAAATGATCTGCATTCCAGGGGTTTGAGAAAGGTTCCCCCTCCAGGTTCTCTAGCCTGTAGGTCCCCGGGACAACTTCATCGATGACCCTATATGGGCCATGCCAATTAGGATGGAGCTTGTTGGGTTTCTGCCAAGTCTTTTTAAGAACCAAGTCTCCCACTGCGATAGGCCTCTGTTTCACCCTTTGGTTGTAAAAATTTGCGGTCCTCTGCTGGTAGGAAGCTTGCCTTATCTCAGCATCCTCCCTTCTTTCCTCAATCAGGTCTAGGTCAAGTCTCCTCTCTTCTGTATTTTCCTGGGGGTCATACATTTGGACCCTATGAGTGGGAAACTCGACTTCGGTGGGGATGACTGCTTCTGACCCATAAGCCAACATGAATGGGGTCTCCCCAGTAGAGGTCCTTACTGTCGTCCTGTACGCCCACAACACTGCATATAACTCCTCGACCCATCTTCCTTTTGCCTCCTCAAGCCTCTTCTTAATCCCATCTAGGATTGTCCTATTCGTAACTTCGGTTTGCCCATTGGTCTGAGGTCGGCCTGGGGTGGAGAAAAATTGTTTGATACTTACCCTCTCACAGTACTTCTGCAGAGAGGCATTCTTGAACTGAGTCCCGTTATCCGAGATGAGGGTGTTGGGTAGACCATATCTGCATATTACATTTTTCCAAATGAACTGAAAGGTCTTCTGCTCTGTGATCGTGACCATTGGCTCAGCCTCTACCCACTTTGAAAAGTAGTCAATTGCTACGATGAGAAACCGATAGTTATTGACTGCCCTCGGTAAGGGTCCTACAAGGTCAATCCCCCACACTGCAAATGGCCATGGGGATGTAATGGAGGTGAGAGGCTGATGGGGCTGGTGAGGGATGGTGGAAAATCTCTGGCATTTGTCACACTTTTTAACGTATGCGGCAGCATCTTTTCCTAAGGTCGGCCACCAGTAGCCTTGGGTGATCACCCTCTTTGCCAAGGATCTACCCCCAATATGGCTTGAGCACGACCCTTCATGCACGTCTTGCAAAATGGAAGGGACCTCTGAGGGATGCACACACCTAAGTAAGGGGAGCAGAAACCCCTTTTTGTACAGCGTGTCTCCGATGACAGCGAACTTTGCAGCCCTGTATCTCAGCTTCTTCCTCTCTTGGCTTGCTTCTGGCATCTCTCCCCCTCTAATGTATCTGATCAGGGGGTCCATCCATGAAGGTTCTTGAGAAACATTCATGCAAATGCCAAGTGTTCCCTCGTTGTCTTCGATAGTTGGTCGAAGCAAAATTTCTACCGGGACTGTCCTCCTTATGTCTGTCCTAGTAGCTGAGGCCAACCTTGCAAGTGCGTCAGCACGGCCATTGTCGAGCCTAGGTATCCTCTTGAATTTCACTTCTTTGAAGTTTTTTAGCAATGACCTCACCTTATCAAGATACCTAGCCATCCTCTCGTCTTTGGCCTCATAGGCTCCTAGTATCTGATTCACCACCAGCCTTGAATCACTGTGAACCAAAATTTGGCTGACACTAAGGGATTTGGCTAAGGAGAGGCCAGCTATCAAGGCCTCATACTCAGCCTCATTGTTGGAGGCTTTGAAATTGAACCTCAGGGCGTACTCGACGTCTGTGCCATCGGGTGCTGATAGTATCAGTCCAGCACCACTTCCGCTATCACAGGAGGACCCGTCAACGAAGAGGCTCCACGGAGTCTTTCCTTCAGAAAAATTTCCCTCAGAGAGGGACCCCTGTCTAAAGATGTATCTTCCCTCTTCGTTTTCAGTCACTTTCCTTCCAGCGGTGCTCGTCTCAGCCATTTCTGCGGGTGTGTCTTCTGTATCTGCCTTCCCGAGGGTCTCACCCTCGGCCTCATCTTCTTCCCATGTGAACTCAGCCACGAAGTCTGCCAAAGCTTGCCCCTTAATGGCTGTCTTAGGCTGATACACAATGTCAAATTCCCCCAACTCTATAGCCCAGGTCATTAGCCTTCCTGATTTTTCAGGCTTGTGTAGGACCTGCCTAAGAGGAGAGTCAGTAAGGATGACCATAGTATGGGACTGGAAGTATGGTTTCATCTTCCTTGAGGCATGGATCAAGGCATAGGCCAACTTCTCCATCCTCGGGTATCTCTGCTCTGCCCCCTGGAGTGCCTTGCTGTTGAAATATACGGGCTTCTGTATCCCATCTTCGTCTCTTACGATTGCTGCACTGATAGCGGATTCTGAGACAGCAAGGTACACGTACAGTCGTTCACCCTCCACGGGTCGTGACAGCAGCAAGGGAGACCCTAAGTATGATTTCAGCTGCTTGAAAGCCTCATCACACTCTTCGCTCCATTCAAAGGCTTTCCTGAGGATCTTGAAGAATGGTAGACACCTGTCTGTAGCCCTTGACACAAATCTGTTCAAGGCAGCCACTCTCCCTGTGAGCCTCTGAACGTCTTTAATGGACTTGGGGGTCTTCATCTCAATAAGGGCCTTTATCTTTTCAGGATTGGCCTCGATGCCTCTTTGATTGACAATGAATCCCAAGAACTTCCCCGCTCCGACCCCGAAGACACACTTGGCCGGATTGAGCTTCATTTTGTATTTGTCCATTGTATTAAAGGTCCTTTCCAGGTCTGCCACATGATCCTCTGCCTTCAGACTCTTAGTCAGCATGTCATCTACGTAAACCTCCATAGACTTCCCAATTTGGTCTTCGAACATTTTGTTTACGAGGCGCTGGTACGTTGCCCCCGCATTTTTTAGGCCAAAGGGCATTACCCTGTAACAGTATGTCCCCTTGTCAGTGATGAAGGCGGTCATCTCTGAGTCCTCGGGGTTCATGAAAATCTGGTTATACCCTGAGTAGGCATCCATGAAACTCATGAGCTCATGGCCTGCGGTAGCGTCTACCATCTGGTCGATGCGGGGGAGAGGGAAGCTGTCTTTGGGACAATGCTTGTTGAGGTCTGTGAAGTCCACGCACATTCTCCACTTGCCGTTGGCCTTTGGGACGATGACTGCATTGGACAGCCACTCAGGGTAGATGACCTCTCTGATAAATTCAGCGTCTTCTAATTTTTTAACCTCATCCCTGATGACCTCATACTTTTCTCTAGAGTAAATCCTCCTCTTCTGCTTTACCGGCTTCACTCCCTCTACCACATTGAGTTTGTGGCACATGATTTTAGGGTCGATCCCTGGCATATCTACATGACTCCACGCGAAGACGCTTCGCCTTCTCCTTAACAGTTTGATGAGGTCTTCCTTGATACTGGGCTTCAGAGATTTGCCAACTTGGACGGTTTTTCCCGGGTCATCCTCATCGAGGATGATGGGTTCTACCTCCTCAGCGGCCTCTCCTTTTTTGAGCTTCGTCTCGTCCCTGGGGTCTAGGGTATCAATGTTGTAAGTGGCTGTAGCCCTCTTGTGTGCCTCCCTTTCTTCAGCGGAGTTGTAGTAGCACTCTCTCGCTGTCGTCTGGTCTCCCTGAACTTCCCCCACCCCATAAGGGGTAGGGAACTTAACCATCTGGTGGACCGTGGACGGCACAGCTTCAAACCCCTTGAGGGCCACACGTCCCAGTATGATGTTGTATGCCGAAAACACATGCTCATCCAGCACAAAGAAACTGACCCTCTTGGTGAGCCATCTCGGCCACTCGTCCCCCATCCTGACATCAGCCTCATATATTCCTAGGGGGTGAACCTTCTCCCCACTGAACCCAATCAATGGATGATGGTAGGGGACAAGTCTGGCACGACTGAGGCCCAAGGCCTTGAAGCATGGCCAGAACATCACATCTGCGGATGAGCCCCCATCCACCAGGATCCTCGGCACTTCGCACCCGTGCACCCTGGTGGTGATGACGAGAGGGTCATCATGCGGGGCCAATAGGCCCTTGAAGTCCATTCTTGAAAATCCCACAATCAAAGTGTCCATATCAACCTTCTTCCTTTTTTCTGACTTGACCTCTACGGAGGTTGAGTGCACCGTCTTCATCACTGCCTTAGCCTCAGCGACATGGGCCTTCCTGTCGGCGACCTCAGACCCTCCTCCTGCAAGTCCCCCGGAGATCATTCCCACCCCGAGCGAGATCATATTGAGCCTCTTGACAGGGCCGTGGTCGTCTCTCGGCGGCAGGTCGGGGTCGTCCTCATCATCAGAGGGGTCGTCCCCTCTTTTTTGAGGACCTTCTCTGCAAGCATCGACTCGCTTCTTCCTGGGGTCGTCCCCTCGGCCCCTCTTGCAGTCGTCTTTGTCGACGTACTTTCTGAGCTTCCCTTCCTTCAGCATCTTCTCAATCTCATCTTTCAGAGCAAAGCATTTGTCTGTTACATGGCCGTGGTCTTGGTGAAATTCACACCACAGGTTCCTGTTTCTCTTGCCGGGGGCTGCCCTCAGCTTCTCAGGCCACTTCAGTGTCCGGTCACTCTTTATCTCATTGAGGATCTGTTCACAGCTGACCGTCAGAGGGGTGTACCCCGCGAACTTATCATCCATGGTCCTCTTCTTCCCCTCTTTGTTCTTCTTGGGGTATTTATTCCCACTTGCACCTCCTTTTTCGTCTTCATGTTTTGCGGCCATCGCCTCTTCGGCGTTCATCACCTTCCCTGCTGTTGACAACAGCTCAGCCATCGTCCTCGGAGGGTCTTCGGCAAGCTTCCATAATAGCTTCCCCTTTTGGAGCCCTCCAATCAGGGCTGTCATAGCTATGCTCTCCTCATAGTCTTCCACCTCCAGCTTCTCTTTATTGAATCTGGCTATGTAGTCTCTCAGAGTCTCGTTCTTTCCCTGCTTAACATAGAGCAGGTGTGTGGTCTTCTTCTGTGGCCTCACCCCAAAGCAGAAATTATGGATGAACAGGTCTGCCAACTGCTTAAAGTTTCCAATAGAATTTTTTGGAAGAGACGTGTACCAAACATGCGCAGCCCCTGTCAAGGTACCAGAGAAGGCACGACACCTCATCTCATCTGAGATAGAGTATATGTCTGCCGCCGACTGATACATTTCCACGTGGTGGACAGGGTTGGTGCTCCCATCGTATCTTGGGGTGACCACGGGAGGCTTGAACTTCGATGGCGTGGGGAAGTTGACGATCTTTGCCACAAAGGGTGAGCCCATGGTGTATCCCCTCTGAAGAGGGTCCCGGCTCTTCAGTATGTCGCCAATCTTATCCTCTAACCTCTGTATTGAGTCATTCCAGGGCCTCACAGGGTCGGCCTGGCCGATGTTATCCCCTGCTGCCTCTCGGAGGTGGATGGAGGGCTCCGCTACGGCAGGCCTGTGTCGGCTATTTACTTCCCTTTGGCCGTCATCCCGTCTTTGGGGTCGGCCTTCTGCTTCTTTCCTAGATCTCGCTGCGCTTCTTGACTTGGACAACTTGTCTCGCAGGTCATTCACTGGGCCCAGCCTCTCGAATGCCGACCCCCTGCTCAGACGGTCAAAAGCAGAGCCTCTTGGGCGATCATCAGGGTTTGGTCTCCCGCACTTTCCTCTACTGTCCTGGAGGGGTCGTACTGTATTGTTGGAGACCTCATATGGCTCCCAGCATTCTACTGGAGCCTCTTCTTCCTCCAGATCATCATACCTGTCCTCAGGGCAAGGGTTTCCTTGCCTCCCCAGGCGTAAACGCCGGGGGTCAGCAACATCCCTACGCCGCTGAGGGGGTGGCAGGTCTTTATGTGGTGCCTGGGGTGGTCCCCTGGCCTCATGATGTCCTGGAGCTGCTGCCGGAGTAATCATCTCAGGTGAGACCCCTGGTGGTCTCAGTATGTTCTGACTTAGGGCTGTGAACTGCTCCTGCATCATCCGCTGGCTGGCTGCCAGAGACTTTAGGGCTGCTGCCACATCTGCCATCTCAGACTGAGGCGGCGGTTGACTGGAACTGGGTCTTCCCCCCTCATCCGGTGGGGGAAGAGGTGGGGGTGGCATCTCAGGTGCCATGTGCTTGAGCTATGAAAAGTTGAACTGAAGAAAATACTAGTGAGCTTGGGAACCTTAGTGGGTCTCTTTCAATGGTGAAACACCTCCTCTCAGGGGGAGTGTTGGTTCACCACCAGAGTGCCCAGTGAGGTCAAGCTGTACAAAGGAAGAGATGTCTTCTCGTTCCCACAGACGGCGCCAAACTGATGATGCTGGGATTTAGCACCACCAGATAAGTGTTAGTGAGCTCAAACAATAGCAGCCATGGCAGCCATAGAGGTGTATGAGTGTATAAGTATGTAAGTGTATAGAAGGGGATGAGTATAAGAGGGAATAAGACAATGATGTATAGTGGTTCAGCCAATTTAGCCTACATCCACTGTGAGTGTGTGATCCACTAAGTATGGGCACTAATGGCCTTGGATACAATGCACATAACCCTCTCTTTCTCTCTCTATTGTGTGTGTACAAGCAGAGTTTTAGCTAGGGCTACTGTTCATGGATCGATCCCCTGTAGGGTTAGGGGTGACAAGTATATATAGGTCTTGGGGGGTGTAGTGTACCCCCCCAGGTAAGCATGGTGCATGTGAATAATGATCTAGCCAATCCCCTGTTGACATCTGTAGATGCCAAATGATGACATGATATTCCCTCACGTGAGGGGGTGATTCGGTTGTAACGGTCTTCCACGTGTCATATGAGCCTCACGCGCACTGTTCCACGCGTCTCCCAAACCACGCGCTGTCATGATGTCACCCTCGGCCTATGAGCCGAGGCCGAGGGCAAAGTTTCTTCCGGCAGTGAGTCTGGCTTGATTATGTCCTCGTACTGTCGTACCCTCGTAGGGTCGGCCGGAGCCTGGTGAGGGGTCGGCCCCTCGTAGGGTCGTCTGGAGCCTGGTGAAGGGGCGGCCCCTCGTAGGGTCGTCTGGAGCCTGGTGAAGGGTCGGCCCCTCGTAGGGTCGTCTGGGTCTGGTGAAGGCCAGTTGGGGCCTGGTGAAGGGTCGGCCCCTCTTAGGGTCGTCCGTTGTGGAGGCGACCCTCCTAGAATATAAACGGGTATATCAGTGATCGTCAAGGAATTGGATATGATGGTGCCTCCACGTCCCAAATTGCACCTGGTCCAGTTCCTGAGTTTACTACAACTCCTTATGGTCACCGTAAAAAACCTTGAAGGAGAGTTGGACCTAGAAAAGCAAACCGAGGTCCGCCTTTGACATGGCTCTTTTGTACTTATTGCAAAAGAAAAGGCCACCTTAGGGAAACTTGCTATAGCATGGGTCGGACATGACGTACTACTGCTTCACCACGTTATACTGATGTGTTTTATAGTCTGAGAGAGCGAGTTGAGTTCTTAGCTGCCACGACTCAGAGTTTAATGGAAGAATTCCGACGGATGTCTTTTCCGTTAGTGAATGCTTCTCACATTCCAGCTAAAATCAACAACAACAAAGGCAAACAAAAGGTCACCTCGACTTGGGTTCCTAAGAAAGATAAAAAGGCTTTTGTTGTTCATGTTGCTCTCAAAGCACATAATACCACTCAATGGTATTTTGATAGTGGGTTCTCCAGACACATGACAGGTGATGCCTCATTTTTAACTACTCTTGAGGATTATCAAGATGGCAGAGTCACCTTTGGAGATGGGAGTAAGTCTAGCATTATAGGACGAGGTACTATCGAGTTACCTGGTTTTCCTAAGCTAGAAAATGTTTTGTATGTCAAAGGTTTGAAAGCAAACCTTCTCAGCATTAGCCAGCTGTGCGACACTGACTTTGCAGTAAAGTTTGACCGGGACACGTGTAAAGTCTACAATCAAGCCGTTAAACTTTTGATGCAAGGGGTGAGAACCGAGGATAATTGCTATGGGACTGAGCCCACATCCTCGCTTGTCTGCAACAGCGCCACGACCACTCCTATGGATTTGTGGCACCATTGTCTAGGTCACGTGAACGTTAGAGATCTTAATCATTTAGCTAAAAAGGACCTAGTACGTGGCTTACCATCTCTTGGAAAGTCAACTTCAACTGTTTGTGGACCCTGTCAGTTGGGAAAACAAATTCGTAGTCCTCATAGGAAGTTGCATTCCATTACCACCTCTCGTGTTCTGGAGTTGATTCACATGGATCTTATGAGTCCCACTCGTACTGAGAGTCTAGGTGGTAAGAGGTACATCCTCGTGATGGTAGATGATTTCTCCAGGTACTCCATTGTAGGTTTTCTGAGAGAGAAATCCGATGCTGTAGAATTTTTAACGACCAAGTGCCGTGTCCTGCAAAATCAACACGGTGTCACTATTAACAGAATACGTAGTGACAACGGCACTGAATTCAAGGAAGCAAAGGTGGATTTGTACAGTGATAGCCTTGGGATCAAACATGAGTTTTCTGCTATGAGAACTCCTCTGCAAAATGGTATTGTTGAGAGAAAGAATAGAACGATCCAAGAGATGGCTAGATCTATGCTTCTAGGTCGTAAAGTTTCTAGGAGATTTTGGGCAGAGGCAGTGTCTACTGCATGCCACATGGTGAATAGGGTTTATTTGCATCCACACACACTACATACACCTTATGAGTTGTGGACCGGCAAGAAGCCCAACCTGGCGTATTTTCGTGTTTTGGGAGTAAATGCTACATCCTACGGGATAGAGAGCAATTAGGAAAGTTCGACTCCCGGAGCGACGAGGGAATATTTCTAGGATATTCATCGAATAGTAGAGCATACCGGGTATTTAACCTGAAGAGCTCTAGGGTTATGGAATCAATAAACGTTATCGTGCAAGATGACGAACCTTCGACGGTTATTGATCCTAACCTTAAGTGTGAGGATGAGGATTGTTCTGACAGTGATTTACCTGTTCCTCTCTCACACTCTGTGGATCCTACTCCTGTGTTAGGGGACACACCTGCTTGGGTTCGTAAGAGTCATGACCCTTCTGCCATTGTTGGTGATCCCACTCTAGGGGTCAAGACTCGTGCTCAGCTAGAGAACGTTGTTAGCCATCTCTGCTACACGTCCAAAGCCGAGCCCAAGAACCATAAATCAGCACTCAAGGATGAACACTAGATATCTGCTATGCAGGATGAGTTGCTTCAGTTTAAAAAGAATAATGTCTAGGAATTAGTCCCCCGACCTAGTGGGACTAATGTGATAGGTACCCGGTGGATTTTTAAGAACAAAATGGATGAATATGTAAGGACAGTTTTGTCCATTATCAATTTGTATGTCGTACGCCGTTACACCGTTGAAGAAACTCAAGATCGCATCTACATCAACGGATCCAAATATCAAAGCGTCTTCAACAGCATAGCCTCTGCGAGAATGAACTTGGTAAAATTTTGTTTTTACGTTCCTTAAAGTTCATATTTAGTATTGGGAAATTTTTATAAAATGTTTTTTATAAAAAATAAGAAGTAAGTTTTTTCAAGAAAAATGAGGCTTTTAAAAGTTTTTTTTATTTTTCTAGGAAACCGGACCGGTCCGCCCCTCAACCGGACCGATCCGCAACCGGACCGGTCCGCCCTCTGCCCGGACCGATCCGCCTTGCTCAAGGTCCAGTAGACCCCGAATCGAATGCAAACCGATGGAGCCATATTTTTAAAAGAACCGATCCGAGGTCGGACCGATCCGCCTCTAAGCTGGACCGGTCTGCCTGGGATAAACTCGATCAGATCCGTGTGATATTTTTCCACCTATTCATATTTCCTATATATATAACTATTTCGGTGGTATATTTTTTCAAGTCTTTGAGAAAACGTTTTTAAGAGTACAAACACAACAAGAATTCAATTTTTGATGTGCCAAACATCTTTTTGATTCACACACAAAAATCCCAATTACTTTTGTGAATTTTTTGGAACCCTAGAACACAAACTTTGCTATTGTTCATCTTTTTGGAGAGATCTTTGAAATCGAGGGCTGCGTGTCATTGCTGAGGGAGTCTCTACAAAGTTTTATGGTTGCGTGTCATTGAGGAGAGCTGCGGTTCTTCCTTCGTTGTTTGGGCTGCGAGTCCTTGGAGGGTACTGCGTGTATTCTCTTGTTGAGTTCAAGACTGCGTGTCTTTGTGGGTTGGCTGCGCGTTGATCCATTGTAGATTTCTCTATGTAATTGTAAGTTGCGGCTTGTATATTCATAGTGAAATAAAGGTTTTACCCGAAAGGGGTTTTTTCCTGAATTCTGTGTCTCAGCATATTTTTTTTGTGTCACATGCTTTATTTATTTATCGATTGACACACGCACCTTAGATGAATGATTAGGGGCTGAAATTAAATAAGTGTGCTATATTAGAAAGTTGCGAAGTTAATCAATTATCACATAGTCTTGTCTTTTCAAATTGGTATCAGAGCGGGTTGCGCTAATTTATTGCGTATTCCTATTTTCCGCAAAATCGTGAGATATTGAATTTTTTTTTTAAAAATCAGTTTTGTGAAAAATCGCAATTTTTCCTATGGAGCACTTATATAATCAGATGCCTATTTTTGACGGGTCTAATTATGCCTACTGGAAAGCTCGTATGAAATCGATTTTAAAATCTATTGACGAGCGTGTTTGGTTGCTTTGCGAAAATGGTTGGACTCCTCCCACGGTCACTGTTAATAACATCACCACTTTAAAACCCGTGTCAGCCTGGACTGAAGATGATTATAAATTGTCCAATTTTAATTCCCGTGGTCTGAGTGCTATTTCTGGACTTGTCTCTCCTGATGAGTTTCGTCGAATTATGACGTGCACCACGTCTAAAGAGGCTTGGGATGTTTTGAAATAGACACATGAGGGTACGAACGCGGTTAAAGAGTCAAAATTACAAAATTTGGCCACCCAATTTGAGACTATCACCATGTCTGAGTCCGAATGCTTTGATGATTTTTATGCACGATTATCAGACATTGTTAACACATGTTTTAATTTGGGTGAAGTGATTGATAACACGCGTGTTGTTAAAAAGATTTTGAGATCTCTCCCAAAACGCTTTATTCCTAAAGTCACTGTTTTGAACTCTTTGGGAAATTTGAAATCACTTAAGTTGGAAGAACTTGTAGGAGATCTTCAAACCTATGAGATTGACATGTTTCCCAAAACCATTAAGGCTAAGGATAAAGGCATTGCTTTAAAGACTCATTTTAAGAAAAAGAAAGAAACAGTTTGTGAGTCCGATTCTGAGGGAGATTTTGATTTTAATGAAATGGCCTTGTTTGCGAAATTTTTTTTAAAATTTCTCAACATGAACAAAAATAATTCTTCCAATAAAAAGAATTTTTTTGAGAAAAATAAAAAGAAAGGAAAGGCCAAAGAAAGTGGTGAGAGGGGAAAAGAAAATAAATCCGATGAGGAGTGTGAGGAATATTTTGAGAACGTCACTTGTTTTGAATATGGCGGTAAGGGACATAAGTCGTTTGAGTGTCCTACGTGGCTTAGAAAGAAAGGAAAGAAAGTAGCTATGCCCGCCACACTTAGTGATAGTAGTGAAGGTGAGGGTGATGAGACTAGTGGTGAGAAGTTTGTAGCTTTTTCTAGTCGTGTGAGCACACCCACCTTGTCCCACAATAGTGCACACAAAAGTGATAGTGATGGTTTGAGCGCTTCAAGTGAGAGTGAAAGTGGAGATGAAAGTGAGCTCCAAAAAGCTTTTAGAGAGTTGTACACCGAGACCTTGAAAACAAAAAGTTATAATAGGGATTTAGGTCTTCGGGTTTTAGATTTGGAGAAAGAGAAGGTGGTTTTGAGAAAGGAGAAGTGTGATTTGGCCGACATGTTGTCTAGTCTGACGACACGTGTATCCCAACTCGAGAGTGATATCGAACGTGCCAGGGTGGTCAAAGTCAAGTTTGAGAACGCACCTAAGAAGGTTGAAAAGGTGGTTCTTAAGGGTAAAGGTGAGAAGTTAGGAATAAGTCATGACGGTGCTTCTTCTTCCAAATTAGCACCCGAGCCGGTTCCCACTTTAGTGAGAGTTTCACATGTGTCTCACCCTAACCCACCTAGGCGTCCCATTCCTTTTAGGAAAGTGCGTCCTAGAGTTTTTGAGAGAGGTGTTCCTAGGCCTATTTATGTTTGCTCACATTGCAAAAGGAGAGGACACCTTAGGGAATTTTGCTTTAAGTTGGGGTATGTGTCACGTTTTGCTTCTACACGTGTTTCTGGCACACATGCACCCACACATGATACATTAAATGCTCCCGGAGACTACATAAGAGAGTTTGCACATTTAGGATAGCAAGTTAAGTTTTTAGTCAAAACTTCACAAGAACTGATGGAGGTTTTTCATAAGTTGTCACCACCTTTGGAAAACCCCTCTGCACCTAATGATTGAGGTTTGACTTGTTTACTAGCATAGGGTGATTTTCATGATGACATTGTTTGCCTATTGCTAGTATGTATCATTTTTGTATATATTTTTGTTTTGAAAAATTTTAAAAAAAAATACAAAAAGATTTTATTTTGACAAAATTTTTTGAAAAATCCAAAAAGATTTTTTTGTATTTTGTTTTCACCGTTTATGGATGAACACTTAGGATGACCGAGTCACAACATCATTCCATTATCTTCATGTGACTATTATATAGTGTTTTGAGACAATAGGTCAATTCATCCATGTGCTTTATAATGTTTGGAGTCATTAAGATGTAATTTAGTGTTACTTCCTACATGTTTGACTCATGTTTCCTTTATTGCACACATGCACGGATTTGTTTGATTCTTGTGTTTGTCTTATCACATGTTAGTTGGGTGTTTTCACTTCAATCCTGTCCTTAAAATGAACCAAGCGCGATAATTTTTTATAAGGAAATTGTGCATATAAAAACCGTTTTGTGAGTTTGTGTGCTTTCTTTATTTTAAAACGGGGAAGGGCTGCGAAAGGTTCATTTTGCCTTTGCGAATACTAAGCCACCGTTAAATTGGACCTAAAAAATGGAGGAATTTTATTATCTGAGGTCCAAAGAGGTTAAAAGAGCCCGAAAAAAATTGAAAGGCAATAAAAAGGTTATTTATGCCAATTATGGGCCATTTAGGTTTTTGCACCAATTCTCCAAAGTTTAAGAATTTAGTTTATACACCTCTAAAAAGAATATATATATGAGGGAGTTTAGTTGGAGAATTAAAACGGGTTTGCACGTCCTTGAAATTCTTGTAAATGCGCTATATAGTTTTGGACGTTATTGGTGTGGAAATCATTTGACTTTGATTTGTTGATTTGCATAAGACGATGTCATCTAAATTCAACAAACTTTTACACCTAAGGATACCTTTGATGTTCATTCGTTAGGAGTACACGTATGCATCGTGCACATATGATTGATTGAGTTGATTTACCTATCGAATGTGTTCACACCCATTCATTCCATTTCCATGACTTGGTTGTTTGATTCTAAATCCATGGTGTGATTTTTTTATCATATTTGTTCATATTGGTATCCTATCTTTGTATGAAAAATTTTGAAATATTCAAAAATAGTTTATGTTTTTTTTGTGTACCGTGGCACCCCGATTGTGCTTATTTGATTCATTCTTCTCATTTGTCTATTTGGGAGAATTATCATTTTATGGGGGAGTTTGAATTTTGGGGGAGTTTTTGAGATATAGCTTATGTTTTTATCATATATTGGTATCCATATTTATCTCATTTCAAACTCGATATGTCACGTGGTATTTGCTTTGTCTCATGTGTGTAGGTATGAAGATTGAAGATCAATATGTTGCACACCCTGATGAGAAAAGCTTTGAGACTTGATGATTGTTGAAGATTGAAGAACAAACGATGAAGATTTAAACATTTGTATCATTCCATCTTTAGGGTTCATGGGAGGGTAGATTTGTATAGGTCATTAGTTGATAATTCAGATATTTTTTATGTATGTACCGACATAGACATAGGGGGAGATTTGTAAGGACATTTTTGTCCATTATCAATTTGTATGTCGTACGCCGTTACACCGTTGAAGAAACTCAAGATCGCATCTACATCAGCGGATCCGAATATCAAAGCGTCTTCAACAACATAGCCTCTGCGAGAATGAACTTGGTTAAATTTTGTTTTTACGTTCCTTAAAGTTCATATTTAGTATTGGGAAATTTTTATAAAATGTTTTTTATAAAAAATAAGAAGTAAGTTTTTTCAAGAAAAATGAGGCTTTTAAAAGTTTTTTTTATTTTTCTGGGAAACCGGACCGGTCCGCCCCTCAACCGGACTGATCCGCAACCGGACCGGTCCGCCCTCTACCCGGACCGATCCGCCTTGCTCAAGGTCCAGTAGACCCCGGATCGAATGCAAACTGATGGAGCCATATTTTTAAAAGAACCGATCCGAGGTCGGACCGATCCGCCTCTAAGCTGGACCGGTCCGCCTGGGATAAACTCGATCAGATCCGTGTGATATTTTTCCACCTATTCATATTTCCTATATATATAACTATTTTGGTGGTATATTTTTTCAAGTCTTTGAGAAAATGTTTTTAAGAGTACAAACACAACAAGACTTCAATTTTTGATGTGCCAAACATCTTTTTGATTCACACACAAAAATCCAAATTACTTTTGTGAATCTTTTGGAACCCTAGAACACAAACTTTGCTATTGTTCATCTTTGTCGAGAGATCTTTGCAACCGAGGGCTGCGTGTCATTACTGAGGGAGTCTCTACAAAGTTTTATGGCTGCGTGTCATTGAGGAGAGCTGCGGTTCTTCCTTCGTTGTTTGGGCTGCGAGTCCTTGGAGGGTACTGCGTGTATTTTCTTGTTGAGTTCAAGACTGCGTGTCTTTGTGGGTTGGCTGCACGTTGATCCATTACAGATTTCTCTATGTAATTGTAAGTTGGGGCTTGTATATTCATAGTGAAATAAAGGTTTTACCCGAAAGGGGTTTTTTCCTGAATTTTGTGTCTCGGCATATTTTTTTTATGTCACATGCTTTATTTATTTATCGATTGACACACGCACCTTAGATGAATGATTAGGGGCTGAAATTAAATAAGTGTGCTATATTAGAAAGTTGCGAAGTTAATCAATTATCACATAGTCTTGTCTTTTCAGAATATGGTACCATAATCAGAAATAAGGCTAGGTTGATCGCTCAAGGCTACACACAGATAGATGGTGTAGACTTTGGGTGAGACATTTGCTCCTGTTGCGAGGCTTGAGTCCGTCTGTCTTCTGCTCGCCATCGCATGTCATCTGCGCTTCAAGGTGTATCAGATGGATGTCAAGAGTGCCTTTCTAAATGGCATTCTACAGGAGGAGATTTATGTGGAACAACCAAAAGGGTTTGAAGACCCTCATCACCCTGAGCACGTCTATTATCTGGGGAAAGCCTTGTATTGTTTGAAGCAAGCACCCCGTGCTTGGTACGAGAGGCTTACTTCCTATCTCTTAGCTCGTGGCTTCAAGAGAGGGGGAGTAGGTATGACGTTATTCGTCACGAGAGATGACAGTGCTATTTTGGTTGCCCAGGTCTATGTGGACGACATAGTCTTTGGATCCACTTATTCCCAGCATGCTCACCACTTTAAGGAGGAGATGAAAAGTGAGTTTGAGATGAGCATGGTTGGTGAGCTTACATTCTTCCTTGGTCTCCAGGTTCGTCAGCTAGAGGATGGGATGTTCATCTCCCAATCCAAGTATGCTAGAGACCTAGTGAAGAAATTTGGTTTAGAGTCCGCTAAGAATGCACGTACACCTATGAGTACCACTACCAAGCTTAGTAAGGACACTTCAGGCAAGGACGTAGAGCAAACCTTATATCGGAGTATGATATGTAGTCTTCTCTACTTGACTGCCAGTCGTCCCGACATCGCCTTTAGTGTTGGAGTCTGTGCGCAATATCAGGCATCCCCAAAAGAGTTACATTTACTTGCTCTAAAACGTATTATTAAATACGTGAGTGGGACTCTCTCATACGGGATTTGGTATTCCTTTGATACCGATGACCGTTTGTCCGCCTATTCGGATGCCGATAGGGCTGGGGATGTAGATGGATGTAGGAGCACTTCTGGTGGGTGTTTCTATTTTGGTTCTGCTCTTGTCTCCTGGCTGAGCAAGAAGCAAAATTCCATCTCTTTGTCCACTACGGAGGCTGAGTACATAGCCTTCGGGAGTTGTTGCACACAACTCTTGTGGATGAAGCAAATGCTGGAGGATTATGGGATATCACAGGACACCATGACCATTTCCTGTGATAACACGAGCGCGATACACATATCCCGCAATCCAGTTCAGCATTCGTGCACAAAACACATCAGGATACGTGAGCACTTTATACGTCAGTTAGTTGAAGAGAAATTCGTATCCCTGAGTTTTGTTCCTACCGACCGTCAGTTCGCCGATATTTTCACGAAACCTTTAGATTCCCTTAGATTTGAGAGTCTTAGGAAGTCTTTGGTATTTGCACAGTTGACTGAGGGGTTGGTCTATGTCTAGAATAGGATGCTTCTTCATGTTCATATCGTAAGCTTCCTATTGCTAGTCTGTTCTATATGTACCATTGCTTAGTTGTACAGCTTTGTTTTATTCTTTTTGCTTTTTATACTTCTTTTGAAAAATACAAAAAGATTTTCCTTTAAGAAAATTTAAGAAAAGCACAAAAAGATTTTATTTTGACAAAATTTTTGAAAAATCCAAAAAGATTTTTGTATTTTGCTTCTTTTATGGATGAGCATGTAAGATAGCCAAGTCACAACTTCATTCCATTTATCCATGTGACTGTTTGATAGAGATTTGAGAGGCTACATCATTTCATCCATGTGCTTTACATTGATTGGAGTCTTTGAGATGTAATTAGTGATATCTTCCTACATGTTTGACTCCTATATCCTTTATTCCACACATGCACGACTATATTTGATTATTGCACTTGTCTATCTCATGTTGTCTTGCGTGTTTTCATCTCAATCTTGTCTATACAATGTACAATATGCGATAAAACTTGACAAGATTGGAATGCATGTAAAAACCGTTTTGGTGAGACTGTGTGTTTTTGTATAACGGGGAGGGGCTGCGAAAGGTAATCATCTATCCTTTGCGCAAAAGCCACCGTTAAAAAGGACCTAAAAATGGAGGAATTTTAATATCCGAGGTCCAAAGAGGTTAAAAGAGCCCGAAAAAAAAATTTACAGGCATTAAAAATCAATTCATGCCAATTATGGGCCACTTAGGTTTCACCATCAATTCTCCAAAGTTTGAGAATTTAGAATGCCTCTATTCAAAATAATATCTGAGGGAGTTTGGTTGGAGAATTTTTAAACGGGTTTGCACTTCCTTGAAAGTCCTGAAAAAGCATAAAATCATTTTGGACGTTATTGGTGTGAAAATCATTTTGAGCTTTGATTTGTTAATTTGACTGAACTCTTTACACCAAAGGAAGCATTTGAGTTCATTCGCTAGGAATATCCAATATTCATCGTGCACATATGTCATGTTTGTATGCATTGATTTTCCTATCGAATTTGATCACACCACTTCATTTACGCTATCATTGACTTGGTTGCTTTGTGTTTAGTCATGGTGTGATTTTATCCGTGTGACACCCCGCACTTGCTTATTTTATTTATTTCTCTCATTTGTCTATTTGGGGACATCATAAAAAGGGGGAGAATGAATTATCTTATTATGGGGGAGTTTTTGAAATTTGAGTTTGCTCATAAATTGGTATATATATGTTTATCTCATCTTTTCAAACTCGATATGTCACTTGGTATTTTTCTTTATCTCATGTGTGTAGGTACTACATTAATGATCACTAAATTGCACACCCTGATGAGAAAAGATTTGAGATTCCTGTCGATTAGAAGAACAAACGATGAAGACTATTCACTTGTACCTTTTCCAGTTTTGGGTTCATGGGAGGGTAGATTTGTATAGGCAATTTCATACTTAATAATTCGGATCTTTTATGTATGTACCAGCATAGACATAGGGGGATATTTGTAAGGACATTTTTCACATGTCCGAAATGTTTCATTTATTTATGTCGTACGCCGCTACATTTGGCACGTCACCTCACGATCTCACATGATGGCCTCTATCCAAATTTCGGGAATCAAGCATGCATTATCTCCACTAATGTGTCCCTTATCTGCATCAACGACTTCACGTTCCTTGATTCTAGGCTCGTAATGCAAGTGGAACGCAAGAGAAGTCAAATCAGTGAAACAAGGCATGATAGGGATGTTCAAGGGAAAATTGGTAATTTTACAGCCACCGTCCGGAGGACCGGTCAACTGGAAAGTTGAAGAGCTTGCCGCAACAAAGATAGTGGAAGAAACGACACCTCAATCCGAGCTACGGTGAACAAGTTATGGCCCGTTGAAAATGGAGATATGTTCATTGAAAAGTCTGGAAAATTTTCTAAGTGTTTAAACACCAATTCCCAGCACACTTTCCCGAACCCTGACCCAAACCGGTTCGGAGGGAACCGGTTCGCAGGGGTACCCGAACCGGTTCGGGGTACCTGTACGCTGGATAGAATTTCAGCAGTTTAAAATCGTGGGTCTCTTCATGGATTTCCCTATAAATACCAACTTCGGGAGAGTTGTTTTGCAAGACTTTAGGAGACGAATTTGAGAGTCCAAATACATCTGGTCTTCATATTCTTGAGTCCCAAGACTCATGTTTTGATTCACATATCATTGCCAAACCTTTGTGAATTCTTTAAGCAACCCAAGAACACAACTTTGGTTTGTTCAACCCTTGTGGAGGAGACCGTTCTTCTTCTTCATTGCAGCCCTACTGGAAAGGGATAATTCCAGCTGCGACTACAGAATTCGATACCCAAGGGTAATTCTTAGTCAACTTGTATTTTCATTGTAATCCGATTGTAAGCCGTTCTCTTACAAATTATAGTGAAAATAAATGGCTTTGCCCCTGAGGGGGATTTTTCCTTAATTACATGTGTTTGAATGTTCTGGCGTAGATTATCAATTTATTCAATCACATACTGCTACATGTTTAGGCTTTGTTTGTGTTAAAAGGGTTTTATATATAACTTGATCATTTAAACGCGAGCACACATACTCTTCAAAGGCACCAAGTTATGACATTGACGTCTACCTGGATCCTTTGGTAGAAGAATTAAATGAGTTATGGGAAGAGGGTGTGAAATCATTTGACTCTTTTAGAAAAGAAGAGTTTACGCTGAAAGCTATGTTGATGTGGGCAATTCATGATTTTCCAGCTTATGGGACATTATCCGGTTGTGTATTACATGGGCATTTGGGGTGTCCTATTTGTGGAGAGGATACTGAATCTCTTCATCTATCCTCTAGCTTAAAAAAATGAATACCATTGCCACAAGAGGTTTTTAACCCCAGCTCATAGTTTCAGATCTGAGAAAGGTTCCAATTTTTTATTAGGCGGAGTTGAACATAGGCTACCGCCGAGACAACTTTCGGGTTCAGAAATTAAAAGTAAATCTTCTGAATGTGGCCCTAATATGCCAGGTAAGAATCCCAAATTTAAGAATGTCAAGCATAAGAAGACCCCAACTGGGAATGAAACTGAGATAAGAAAGGCATGGTCTCGGAGGTCAATTTTATTTGACTTGCCTTATTGGAAGAATAACTCGGTGCTCCATGTATTGGATGTGATGCATGCAGAGAAGAACTTCGCTGAACATATTGTGGGTACTTGCCTTGGGGGGAGTCATTCGAAGGATGGAGAAAATACACGAAAAGACCTTAAAACGTTAAAACTTAAGCCACAACTATGGTTGAAAGAAGATAGTAGGGGATGGATAATAATTCCCCCTAGTGCGTTTACTTTGACAAGTGGGGAAAGGAAGGTGCTTCTAGACATAATTTATAATTTGTAGGGACCATCTACTTTTTCATCCAACTTGCAAAGGATTGTGAATTATGCTACTCATGATTTACATAAGTGTAAGTCCCACGATTGGCATGTGATCATGCAATTGGTTCCTCTATTGTTTAAGCATTGTTTCTCCAAGCACAAGGATTTGCGTAGGGATATTATGCAAATTAGTATTACCTTCACCTTCTTGTGTGAGAAGGTAGTGAATCGAGAACACATAGTGGCTGCAAAATTGGATGTGATCGAAGCGATTTGTGTATTGGAGAAGTACTTTGCCCCAACATTATTTGACATAAGTGTTCACTTGTTGGTACACCTATATGATGAGGCACTTCCTTTTGGTCCAGTTAGATATTGGTGGATGTATCCGTTTGAAAGATTGATGAAAGTTTTTAAAGATTACGTCAAGAATACGTGATACATTGCAGGATCAATTACAGAGGAATACATCACCGTGGATCCATCAATATATACTTGGGAATATATGCCTGACTCGACCAGCGTTGATGACACTGATGAATTCGTCGATGATGGTGGTCATGTGATGGGAAAACGAGTGAAATTAACGAGTTTGCAATATGAACAAGTAGCTCGTTATCTATTTGACACACATGAAGATGTCGGAGAATGGAAAAGGTAAGTTTCGATTATTATAATGTTTAACATTATTTTAGATTATTTTAGATTATTTTATACATAATTAATTTTGTAATATGCAAAAAATATGAAGCCTGTGAGGACAATAAAAGACGAAAAACAATGGTACAATCAGACAGCGAATTTAGGTTGTGGTTGACACAAGAGGTAATTATAATGAAAACAGTCGTCATATAACGTTACATTACACTCAAATTTTACCACTAATATAATTAATTTATCTATATTCTTAGCTCCTAAAGACGGGTGATGCGACATCAAGGCTTGCTCGTCTAGCCACTGGACCCTTGTTCGTGGTACAAGAGTACAAAAAGTATCGATAGAACGGTTACATTTTCGGGGCTAAAGTGTACGAGGAAAGTACAAATGTACAGAACTCTAGAATTTCATACAAAGCTCTTACTATCTTTCAAGCGAGCGCAAAAGATAAAAACCTCGTTGAAGCTGAAATGACTTACTATGGTGTAATCCAAAATATATTTGAATTGGATTATATAATCTTCAAAGAGGTTGTATTTTACTGTGACTGGGAGAGTTGAGGATAAAAATGCTTGTAAAGTTGATCTTGCCACCAATTTGATCATGGTTGACTTGTCCAAGTTGAAGAGCAACGACCACGTGAGCGATGAGCCGTTTGTTTGTGCATTTCAAAAGGTTATGAAAGTGTTTTATTCGGAGTATATCAACAACGGTTCTTGGTTAATTGTCCAACATGCTCCAAGGCGTCTAAATAGTAGTGTGGATGACTTGGCTACTCCTACCGAATATCAATCCATTTTTTATGATAACCCAAATGTGAAATAATTTTTCAATTTGTAATAAATATTTCAATTTGTACTGAAACATCCATTTTTAATGCTTTTAATTGATTTGCACTTTATCGTTTTCACTCTTGTGTGGTGTGCATGTGTGGAGAGGAGATTAATACATAAATATTCCAACTACATCTAAGTTTTCTTTATACTAATCCATGGATATATGCTTCTTACCTTTAATAGGTGATTAGTACATAGTTATTTGGGGTGTCCTATTTGTGGAGAGGAGACTGAATCTCTTCGTCTATCTGAACACTAAGAAATGCCATAATCCTATGGAGTATGTTTTGCAAATTCCTCCCAACCATTATGTAGCTAAACATCACTGGTTGAAGTTGTCAATTCCACTTTCCATACCCCACCACTTGGAACCTCTAGCAAAACATGGGAGACCATTGAAAGGTGGAATTGACAACTTCAACTGCTGATTTTTGGCTACACAATGGTTGGAAGGAATTTGAAGCGCATAACTCCATAGGATTATGGCATTTGATAGTGTTTAGATATGAAGAGAATTATATTTGACATGATTTCCCGGGGAACATTAGTTGGAAGGAGGTGCCATATGAGCTCAAGTTAGCTGTTTAGGTGACACTACACGTAATGTATTTATACTTATATGTCAATTTCGATTTTGATTTCAATTTCAATTTATATTTATCTATATTTGCGGGACGGATACTAATTTTACTTTATTTCAATTCAGAGGACAGTGAGTGACGCTGAGGGTAGGCCACATATGCTCGATAGTTATGTGGCTATTCGGAAGAGAAGGGAAGGATAAGGAGGTGTCCCCGAGCGTCGCGGTACAAAATCTCTTTTCCAGCTAAATAGTTTCTAGATTTTAGATAATTGATGGTGATGTTGTTTCTTCTTAAATAGTTTCTATTTTGAATATATACTTGCATTATCTTAAGTTTGTTTGTATATATGATGTTTGAACAGGTACAACGTTGCTATAACGGGTACAAATATACTACTGGGCAGTGGCAGTGGCCATACTGCCCAACAGATTTTTTGTAAATTCTGCCTAGAATTGTCACGGTCAATGACCGTGATAATTTTTTTAAAAGGGGACAAGGCTTTCACGGTTTTTAATCGTCACTAAACGTGTCACGGTCATGGCCCGTGACACGACAGTGACAATTCTAACGAACTTGTCAAGGTCAATGACCATGACACATCCGTGATAAAAAATTTGTCTCGCCCAGTATTGTCACGGTCATTGACCTTGACAAGTCCAACTTGTCAAGGTCAATGACCGTGACAATATGGCAGATTTGGTGTAGTGATTCTGTTCATAGAGTAAATTCGTGGGGATCTCTATCCAAAAATATTTCAACTGGCTAAAGATCATAAGTAGATCCATGCTCTTGGTTAATGACTTGGTAAGAACTATAATGCAGGATCGAGTCCTCAGATATAGGTCCTAGTTATGAAGCATTTCTAGATGAAGTAAATTTCTAGGAAAATATTTGATGGGAGATGGAGAGGGTGTGAGTGATGAAATTTGGGGTCTGATTTTGGTAGAAGAGTCAAATTCAGGATCAAATTTGGTGAGAATGGAATTAATGCCAACTTGGTAGAGGTAAGGGATTTGGAATAGTTTTTGGTTTTGTATGATATTTAAAGATAGATACAATTGTTAATATTATGATTAACCATTTGGTGGAAAAATTGTGCATTATGCTTGAAGAATCATGGTAGAGAATCAGGTAATGGGCTAGAGTTCAATGGTTTGATAAGATTATGGTATATCAGAGCTTGAAAGACTATCAAAAGAGGAGCATACATTTTGTTATAATCTATTATATCTTGAGAAAGGTTGGCTTTCAGAGCCCATGTTATTGTAGCATTGGCAAAAATGTTGTTGACGACTGCATTTTTTTTTAAATTATGGGGAATGAAGTTGTTGGATATTTTCTTCGAATCTAACTCATTCTTTACAGTGTGACTAAGTCTAATTTCTTCAATGACCAGCCTAACTTCCCCGAGATCTTAAATATAAGGGTAATATTGACTTCCCATTATATTTCTCACGCGAGGTAGAAAATTATTCTTCATAATACAATCTTATTCCTCCTCTTATGGATAGTTAGTGTAACGCTCAGACCCGGATTTAAAGGTTATCAAAGGATCAACTCGATCCGGCTGGCGCATTAATTGTGAACAACCTAAATAATGTTTTTAATCTAGTCTTATTATTACTTAATGTTACTCTTATTAGCATGTAATTTCAATTTTCATCAAACTTTGTGATATGACCTAAGCTAAATGCCCCCAAGGCCAAGTAAACAAAACTACTAATTGTAAATGCAAATAATTACTTACATGTACAACTCTATCAATATACGGGACAACATAAAACCTCCCATAACAAAAGGAGGGAGTGATCCGAATTCTCAGTGGGAACTTATACAAATGTAGTATAGAAACGAATGACATAAATGACTACTCACACGCTATAATCACATGCATGTGAAAATACTTATATATCTATGTATATACCTTTTTTAAAATACATATCCCGTTGTGTTCAATTGTTTTCATCCAAAAAAAGTTATTTGATACCATTCATTCTCCTTGTCTTTACAAAATAATCATGTTGTGTCTCTATGCTTAATAGTAGCTTATTCTTCCCATTAACTCACACAGAATAATAATTTATGATTGTTGGAAAAACCTTTTATTTACTTTCAAAACGTTTATTACTCAACGTTTATTAACTGACACCAGAGTTGCTTAATCATTACATGAGACGATCTTTTAACACACACCCACATCGTGTTAGAAAATATTCATTAACACTGAAAGCGTTATATAACATGCACACTTATGTTATTATGGGTTTAAACCTCATTAGGTAGCTTAATTCTCCATTTAGTCACCTTGCTTAACAATTTCATCTTTCTTATGAACATTTGTAATATGAAAAATATGGTGCCCCTGCCGTGGAAGTTATGGAAAGTATGCGCCGAAGTCTTATTTCCACGACCTTACTTATACAGGTCGCAACCTTACATATTACAGGGTGCGGCCCCAACTTGTCTACTTAGCTGGTCGCATCCCTCTCCTTCATAACTTCTCTACATTGTATATCACGTGCTCAAGGCATGTGTCACATCACATACACCTCTTATAAATAGAGGTCCACACCTCGAGATAGGGGGTCTGGGGTTTCGACACTAGTTATGGTTCTGACTTCAACACTAGGTGAAGCCCTATCAAACTCTTTACATACCCCTAATACAACTTGGAGACTATTGATCTACATCGAAGTCATCACTCTGGCTCATCGGGAACCATTACAGACATGTATTCTCCTCTCTCATATATCTTATATGCCTATTGTGGCATGGTAAACTTATATTACAACGCATATATAATGAGAGTAGGGAAAGAAAGTGGATGAAGGCTCGTTTTAATAGTCTAACCACTCTATATCTTGTTTTTTGCCTCTTACATTTATACTTTATACTTGATATGCTGATATAAGAGCGACTTGTGTCCGATTTCTCGCATCAACATTTTAGCGCCGTCCATGGGAAACAAGATATTTCAATCTTGTTTTTCTATATTTTGGGGTTCTTAACATCTTATTTCATTTATGAGGATCCTTTAGGTCATCATCTCATGGGTGAAGTTTGGTTATTGAGCTCGTATCTTGTACACATACACCCTTAAAGGGTATAGCATATATTCAGATTTGTCCTTCAGTCTCCTTTTTATGACCTTAGATCTATTTTTCATACCTCGGTGAGGTTACCTCGCCTAGAAAATGCTGATAACTACAAAAGGCAGTAACCTTGCAAAGGTGGGTAACTAGGGAAGAGTCATATTTACTCATTTTCTACTTTCTCACCCTATGATCCAGGATTTTCTACTGTGGTTATGCCATTTTTGGAGCACTTGAGGATTTATTTTCCTCGAGTACACCCCTGGTAGGTTTATTTTCCATAATAGACATATGGTTTGAACCTAGCTTTGAGGGCCACTGGAATCACATCACGTAGTAGGAAAAAGGGTGCGACCTGGCAAGAAATTGCCTGAGTGTTGCCGCCCTTATGGAGGATGCTGCATATCTTTATTTCATCACCTGGGAGGGGAAGGGATAAAACTATCCTTGGATTGAATTATGGATCCTTTAACAGGCCGTGATTGTGACCTCACTTTATTAGCATGCTACGGCCACAATAGCATAACTTGGCAATTTATCGCAGTCTACATCCTTATTGTATTTGGTTAATTCTACGTTTCATTCATCACTCACTCTTGCTAGTTTTATCTCAGAACATATATATATTTTAAAGACTAACAAATCAGTAATGGAAAGGGAATCCAATCAAAGTGTAGAGATGAAGGATGAGATTGTGCAAATGTACAACCACCTGTATGAAAACTATGCCTCACTCTAGAATCAGGTCATTGTGTTAGAGGTTTCAATACCAAGGGTTTCTATTCCAACCATCATGGCTATATTCAAAAAAGCCACACCCCCAGAGGCAGCAAGCAAGAACCAAAAGAGGAAGGTGGAGATGCAAGAGAAAGCCTTTGAGTCCAACACCCCATTTCTCTATGAGATTGAAGATATCTTTGAATTCATAAAGGAGGACAATTTACTGAAGTGGCCAGAAAAAATGAAGGCTCCGTCCCTTAAGAGCAGCTGGGCTCATTAGTGAAAATTTCATCAAGACCATAGTCACGACACAAGCAAATATTTCGGGCTAAAAGATGAAATCGAAAGGCTTGTGAAGCTTGGAATTCTGCAGTGATTCCTGAGAGATGTATAAGGGATGCAACCTAACCTGGAAGGCGCATGCCTCATATTTGCATATGTTTATGTTTTCACTCTATGCTTATATTTTCTTTGTGAAAAAATCTATTTGAATATCTCCTTTTTAACTTTGTATTATCCTAATAGAGTCATTATATATGAATATATGAAATTAGTCTTACTTTGCCATATCTTGATCTTTAAATTTCGTTATCTGTTGTCTAATAAAAGACTTTTTGTCTTAGACAGATTCCGAATGGAGACAACATATTATCTTAGGGATAATTAACTTAATTAGCACCCAACGCCCCTCATAATGCCTAAGCATATCGAAGAACATTATATTTACAATATTAGAGGTGACATCGAAGACATTCGAGGATTTAAGGAGCTTCTATTAAGCCATGGGGGCTGGTAATGCCCGTTTATAGATTTCGGGATGCTTCAATTGGCTAGGGAAAGCCTCATAATACCCAACCAAGGATGGATATATATATATATATTTCCAACATTATCTATGGGTAGCTTAATAACTTAACCAAACCTGGGGAGGTTTGAAAATATCCCATATATTAGCTGTGGGTGGCTTAATTAATTTACCCAGCTTGGGGAGGCTTAAAAATATTCGGTATATTAGCTTTGGGTGGCTTAATAACTTAACCCAGCCCAGGGAGGCTTGAAAATATCCCGTATATTAGCTGTGGGTGGCTTAATAACTTAACCTAACTTGGGGAGGCTTGAAAATATCTTATTTATTTGTTGTGGATGGTTAAATAACTTAACGCAACCTAGGGAGCCTTGAAAATGTTCCGTGCATCTACAGCAGTCCATTTTTAGGGGGCAAGGGCATGATGGATCGCGACCTCACTTTTTTAGTAGCATTTTTAATAAACTGCAATTAAAATGAAAGAAATTCCAGCCTTATCAATATTGTTGTAGCCATTAAAGAGGTTATTCATTCATTCAAAAGGGCAGTGGGTGCTCATAGATGGCTGCAACACAATGCAAACTCCAAAAAAGTGATATCTCAAACTCCATGGCAGGATAGCGACCCAGCCACAGCCTCTGAATTTCTACATCAAGACTTGGAAAAATGGTGGAAAAGTTGACCAAGAGGCCAAGGAAGCTAAGTAGTAGCCCCAAAGCCATTTTTCTTTGGCATCGTAGCTTGGGGGAAGATAGGCGCAAGTATGGAATGAAAAATGTGAAAAATCTCAAGGCAAAAAAATAACAAGCCGCAATATATTTTAAGGAGAACTTTATAAGGTATTGCCTTATAAATGACCTTTATAAGGAGTTGTTGTGGCCTTATGTCCATATTGTCGTTATTAAAGAGTATTTTTGCAAGTTGTTCATTCGAGAAATCAAATATATATGGAGACAATATTCATTAAAAAATTAAAGCAGACTGTAGAGGAATAAGCTAGGAGAGAAATTAAGAAAACAAAAATCAATTAAAGGCCGCAACCTTAGTGAAAGGTGCAAATTTCCCAAGTACAGATAAGTGGTCACATCGTAAATAAAGTTCAAATAAAGAAAGAACGCAACCCTGTGGAAATTAAAAAAAGGAAACAAAAGGTCCTAAGTCTAGGATGTGCCATCGTCTTCATTATCTTTATCTTCGCCTTCTACAGCCATCTCAGTTTCCTCATCCTCCGTCGCGGCCTCCTCCAACTGCCTCCTGGACCTCTCCTCAGTTGTGGCCCTCTTTTCAGCTACACTAGTGTTGTGTTCAGCATCGCCAACACTCCAGGACATTATTTGGTCCTTGGCATCTGGAAAGTTTTTGGTGACCCTAGATCTCAACTCCTAATAGTCGCGGATGTATGCTTTATTGTTGGTGAGGAAGAAGTCCCTTAATTTTTTTAGGCAACCACAACAACTTCTGTATAATTATTAAGGGTTGCAAAGTGCGAGTCACCCATCTGGTTGATGGCTTCGCCATGCTCCATCTCCCTTTGGCTGTATTTTTCTTGAAGTTCTTTCAACTGGGTCTCAAGTATGAAGGCATATTTGATGGCATCTGTAACCTTGGTTTGTTCAATTTCAAAAGATGTCGCGAAAACTGTCAATTGAACCTCAGCATCATTCTTGGTCGCGACCGTAGCTTCAAGGTCCATTTGAGCTACTTGGAGTGATGCAGTAGCAGACTGTTTGCCTACCTCAAATGAAGAGTTCTTGGCATTCTCCAAATCAGTTATATGCACCCTCTCTATGGCCTCCTTCATCTTGTAAAGGCCTTCTTACTTGAGCCTCTGGGACATCACAACATTCGCGGCCTGTGAAGAAATTGAATGTTAGAAAAAAACATATGATCTGTAAAAAGAATATTAAAAAAGCAAAATTTCCCTTACACTCAGCAGGCTGTGGAAGGTATATTCTTCCAGGTGCTCGTGTCCTCCTCCACCAGACGATCCAGGTCCATATGGTTAGGAACCTTTCGCATCATTTGGATTGCCTTGGAAGTTATGTCCCAGGATTCTTGTGGGTTTGGAGTCCATAATGAGGCCGCGGACGACCATCTGGCCCAACACTGGTACGACTCTGGGGAGGTGCTAAGTTGGAATTAATAACCATTATTACTTGCGGAGGGTGATACTGGGAGGAGGTAGATTAAGGGATGTTGCGGTCTTTTTATAATTCTGAGTTAGTGGGCATCAGGCCTGCCATGTCCAGATGACTTCCAATGTCATCATCAAATTGTTCCTCAGGCCTTTCTTGGGGAGCAGCCTCATCCACTTGCACAGTTGGTGCGACAGGTTTTGGTGTTCTTCAGCGGCTGCAGCAGTTTGTTTGCCCTTGACCCTATTCCGCTTTTTTTCCTTTTCTAGCATCATTATTGAGGGTTGCGGCATTCTCATCCATCTCGGCCAATTGAGTGGCCAAGAGGTCCCAGTCGATTTCCTCACCTAAAAAAGCAACAAGGTAGAATGAGGTCATGATTCAAAGGGAAATGCCACATCTTAATTTAAAAGAAAGGATTATTACCTTTTGCAGCCATTACCACTACACCAAAATGCTAATTTTATGACTGCCTTTTTATGAATCTTAATGGGGGTGACAAACTTATCACTCCCTGGAGCAGTCATAAAATTATTTGTAACTCCCATTAAGATTGACTAAATCAAGGGTAATAACAATTTTAAGTCAATTGGTTTGTCACTGGTAATGAGAGTCACAAATGTTGTCATTTATTTAATTTGTGACCCCTACAAGTAGTCATAAATTCATAACTGTCATAAGCAGTCATATATTTATCACTAGTCCTAAGTTTATGACTCTCATGAGCAGTCACAAAATTATAAGTGTTATGAGGAGTCATAAATTTTAGCTTAATATTAAATTTGTAATTGCTCATAGCAGTCACAAATATTGGCATAAGACTTAATTTATAACTCCTATTGGCAGTCATAAACTTGTAACTGCTCTCGCTAATCACAAATTTTGACTTAAGACATAATTTGTGAGGGCTACAAGGGGTCACAAAATTTTAGGCCAATTTTAATTTCCCTATTCTCTCTCATCTCTTTCTTCTCACAACTCCCGTCCCTCTCTTTTTCATTATGCTGGGAAGAACTCAACAACTCCCGCCCCTCTCTATTTCATTTTGTTGTGAATTTTTGATTTCGTCTATGTTTATGTTTATGACAAAAAAAATTCTATTTCATTTTGCTGTGAGTTTTAGGTCTGTGTTTTTGGTTTTTAGGTTTTTGAATCAGCTCATACACACATATATACATATTGATAGACACATAATTGTTATTTGATTTGTTTAAATAATAAATTCATGCGGTTTTACATATATTCATATGTTTTTACACATATACACACATATATATTCATGTGTTTTTAGTTTTTTTGTATGGATCACACACCTCAGCTCATACACACAATTTGTAACTTATTTTTTTTTGTAAGGATTGTGCTACTCATACTCGATTTTTTTTTTTAAATATTTGTTATTTGATTTTTTTAAAGATTAGTTTAGTTACAAACTTATTTACAAGTTTGTTTTTTTACAGATTTATTTATATATTTTTCATTTTTGTTAATGAAATGTGTACTCTTATTCTCTGATTTGTTTTTTATAAGAATACATATCATATAAAATATTTGGGGTGGATTCGAGGAGGGAACCTCCGACCTAAACGGCCCTTTTGACATCCATATACCTATACCTACACATACACAGTTAATCAACTTTCATAAATGGAATTGGTGGATTTGGTGGAGATTTATTCGTAGTTTATGTTTATGAACATTACGTTTATGTTTATGACGGAATTTGACTTCGTTTGTTATGCTTTCACAAATGTTTGAAGATTTAGGTCTGCGTTTTTGTAGGTTTGTTTGATTTTATAAATGTGAAGAAGTTGTGAAGATTTTTTTAACATTTAGGTTTGCATTTTTTTCTTTTTTGCAATATCACATAATTTTGTTATTTCATTTATTTTTCGATGCTGTGAACATTTAGGCTTATATTTTTTTTCTTTTTTGCAATAGGTCATCCTATGTTGAATAACAGTTTTTTTTAATTTGTTGCATATACCTATTTAAGGCGGATAATTATTTGTTCCTTTAGGTACTGATTCAAGTTTTATTTTGTAATTTGTTTTAAAGTTTCAAAGTTTTAAGGTTTTCTTAACAATCGCTTTCATCCCCAATCAAGTATGATGAAAGGAAATACTATGGATTATTTCTCCTTCTTATCTTTAATTTTCTTACTTTTTAATGTGATTATGCCGAATAGTGGTTATATTGTTGTTTAGGGTCCTTGAATTGTTGTTGACTGGTGAATTTGAACATTTAAGTGGTCATTGAGTTGGTTGGCCTTAGGCATTTATAACATTTAGGTTCTTTCTGGATTTATGTACCCAATTGCTTCAATTCCATCAAAAATATCTTATATTTCCTTTAATTGCTTCATGCGTAAATGCTACTGATTGAATATTCTGGAGTCTTATTTGTTTGGGTATGGATTCATATTTTGCAATTTAATGACCCAATTTTATGATTAGTAATTATTAGTGTCTCAATATGAATTCAATTTATTTGATTTGATATGGACTTAATTATTTTCATTTTGATAACTGATAATCGGATTAGTTGTGGGTTAGTTATGATAATGTTTGAAAGGAGCGGATGTTATGTCAAATAAAGAAAACACAAATTGTCAACTCTAATTTAATTGGTCATATTTTTAGCTTCAATATTACTAATATGTTATGTGCTTGATGAAAATGCAATTGATTTTGGTTATGGTTGGTTTATCTCTGAGAAAATCCAATTGGTTTTGGTTATGGTTGGTTTATCTTTGAAATTCTATTTTTAGCTATCTAAAGTGAAAGTGGGTTAGTTGATTTGATTTGGAGTTGAATGAACATAAGTTTCTGGTTTGAATAAGAATATAGTTCAAGTACTTGACAAGTTGGATATTTTCATCAAATGACTCTTCACCAAATTTTTGCCTTGAAAATATTGTTACAAAAGGGAATCTGAGCAAAATGATAATTATCCCAGAAGAAATAAAAATTAAAGAGTCCAAACTCAATGTGGCAAAATATAATTTTTACATTTTGCTTAATTGTGTTATTTGGAGTTGTTTCTATATTAATTGTACGTATTGTGTCATCTTTAAATTGTTTGAATTTAGTTTGTGATAAGTTAAAGGGAGACTGAGTGAGAATTATGATCCCCTCTTTATTACAATAGTTGGATAATCTTTGAAGGGTTCCCATTTAAATGGCAGATGTGTACAATGTGTATGTTTCCATCACTGCGTGTGTAGTTCAGCTGCTAGTCAATCCTCCTTTTCATCAATCAGCTCTAGATGTATATATCTCGAGTGAATTTAGTTAACTTTTTCAACTAATGAATCAAAGGTAAATTCGAATCATATTTGATCTTTATAAACGAACTCCTAATTTGGGACGTTCCAAAAAGAAAAACATGACTTTTAATTTTAGATAAAGTAAAGCTTTCTAAAAAAATAGACTTTCAAATTGTGACTCTTAATTTGAGCAGATGGAGTATATATAAATCCTTCCTAATTCTCTTTGTTGTGTTGTAGGTATCTTCACCTCTCTTGTTTGATGATGGGCTAATGTCTTGTTTAGAGTATTTAAAAACTATGCCTTGGTTTAAATAAGAAGAGGAGAAAGTAGTATCTCATATAACTGATTTTTAACTTGATGGTAGCATATATGATGTTCTGAAGAAAGTATCAGTTGAACCATCAACTTCTTCAGGAGCTGATGACATATTCTTAAGACTGTTGACTGGCATTTTACAAGCCAAGGATGATAAAGACAGTACAGAAATGAAAATAATAATCTCTAAATTACTAAAATAAGACTCAACCAATGATGAGAAACACATAATAGGCTTGATATATCAAAAGATACACTTTACAACATATTTCATACATGTCTTACTTCTCTTATAATAATCTTGAGTGAAGCTACATCTGTAGACGAAATATACGTGATCGAGGGGTCTTATTGGGTGAGATAGCTCGAGAAGCCGATAAATTCAAATGGGTTGTTGATATTCTTATCGAAAAGAAACTGGGGGAGGAATTTTTGAAATTATGGGTTGATCAGAAAGATCTTGCTATACTCCACTCAAACATTCCCACCATATAAAGGCATTAAATCAACAAATTTACTGCACAACTTTATATAGCACTTGGAAGAGGGAAATTTTTTTTTCCTAAAGATACGAGATATTCTTTGTTATCGATATGGTTGGACCCTCTTTATGATGACTTTGTGTGGATGAGGAGGTCTAGTAGATCAGTTGACAAGATACTGGTTGAGGATGGACTTAGTCAAACAATTTTGACTCTGACATTGTCTTAGCAGCAAACCCTTTTGCCGAATTAGTTTGATCGGTTTCTCAATAAAGGGGATGATTGTCCCAATATTCAGAGAGCATTTGAAGTCTGATGGAGAAGAGATTTTGTAAGGCCATATATGGTCGACTGTCACTTGCAGATAACAGTCTGTGATTATCAAAACTGAGTGGTATGTTTTCCACTATTGATCAACTTCTTGATGTGTATATATGATGAGGCATTCTTTCTGTTGAGCAATAGGAAAATTTATTTTAGGCTTAATTAGCATTTTTTTAAATTTGGACCTACTCTTTAAATTTTTGCAATTTTAACTTCATTGCATTGAATTCGTGCAATTTTAAGTTAACCATTCGGTAAGCTTCCATCAAGATGCTTAACGGAATTGATGATCGAGCAGTGCATGTAACATTATTTATCTTATTTTTTATTATTGTAATTAAAAATTATTACTCACATATCAACACCTCCTTCTCTTCTAGTTGGAGAACCTATTCCCGTCTAGTTGGAGAACCTAACAGCACCCCCACCCCATCCCCAACCTTCTTCCTAACCCCACCCCCATCGGCTATTGCGATCAACCATCACCTTCGCCCTCCCTCCCGACACCTTTCTCGTTAACCTCATCCCTCTTAATGCATGTACCTTCAATAGATCTACGTAACTTTTATAGTTGCATATTAAAGACGCAATCAATTAGTCACTCTTAGATGGAAAAATTATAGAGACTGAGTTAATGACCTGCTCAATATTAACATGTGGCTGAATATTCAATTGAGACTCAGTAAAGATAAATGTCCCATTCGGAGAGTCTTGACTCTCTTGAGTAGTCAAATTACAAATGGGCTCCTGCTCGATAACTAGTTGAGGCTGATTATCTTTAGATATCACACGGAGCTTCTTAGTAAACAAAAACTTAGACTAGGGTAGATTTTCCAATATGGGTGTAATTATTTGCTGAACAGAAATTGATCGTCCCTTGGGAGATGTTGGGATTACCGTTTGTTAGGGATTTTGATTGTTTTCATTGATTGTGAGAGTATTTTCTGAAGGTCTGCGATTATCCTTCATTTGTTTCTGCAATATGTTCTTAAACATTGGTACATTCCCTTAACAAATGGAGTTTTAGGATTACGCTTACCTTGTTCAAAATCATCTCTCCACTTCCATCCCAGGTCATCATGGCCTTGTCTAGAACAAAATCAACAAGATAGTCCTACTTATGTAATACATAAAAGAAGTACGGGGATGATGCCTCATGATGTATATGAGATTCATCCTCAAAGATTATTGAATGGAACATAAAATAAGTATGGTAATAAGCCTCATGTTGTATACCAAATTAATCCAATAATGTGAATCATGAATAAGATTTTCTATAAGAATCATGATTACATGTCACCAACATATTAAACTTCAAATTGACAAGCAATTGTGTTATTTGGCTGAAATTCTGAGAGATACGTCAATCTTACATAATCATTAGGCAATGATGAAGCATGTAATAGAAAAGAAGCGATTAAGGATCAGTAGGACAACTACCCTAGAACCTGTTAATTCTCAATGTAGAATACCTAAAATAGAGGGTTTATATTAAAATGTTTGATTCACTTAAAAGAACAGGGGAATATGAGATTAAACCCTTACATTATCAATATGTGAAAAAACTTCCCTTATAGGTTACAATACTTGTATATATAATGATTAGAGGTAACAGTATTAATATAGAAATTACCTAATATAAATCCAAAAATAATTACGGAACATATGACTATTTGTTAATCACAAACAAATAGAAAATTTCGTGTTATAGTTCTCTACAAAATATGTATTAGGGAACTGCTCTGGTCAAATCTGCATAACTGATGTTCGGTCATGTTTACTGAACCTTCACTATGAATAGCCCGAATCATTGAACAGAGGAAAAAAGCAGCCTTGAACACCACATCTTGATGGTCTGATGCTTCATTTGCAAATTATTGGACACACGCACACACACACATTTACACACACCATAAAATGCTAAATAATTATCGAGAGGCATGAATATGAATTTATTTTTCCTTATTAAGAATCATCTGCATATATAATCAAGCCACATGGTTCCTTACTAACAGGGAGGATCTAGAAAAATTATTTGCGGGCATGCCTACAGTATTCATGGGGACATTACTAGCCGATGATCTCTCAGGGGTGTACGCTAGTGAATATGCTTTTATAATGCCTTTAGAATCAGAGACACTCTATCTCGTGGTTTTGGAGGCCATGTCATCAGGTCTTCCTGTAGTGTATGCTCGTGCTGGTGGAATCCCAGAAATCATATTCAAAGATTAGGAGGGAAAAACTGGCTATATGTTTACTCCTGGAGATCTTGATGACTTCTTGAGCAAATTGGAGCCACTTTTGTGTAACTGTAACTTAAGATAAACTATTGGCAAAACATATCGTAAAGAAATGGAGAAGTATGATTAGAGGCCATCCACCCAAAAGATAAGCAATGAACATTATAACGATGCCATTTGGTTCTGGAGGAAAAAGAGCAAGTTGTTACTGTGGCCTTTTCAATAGTTGGTAAAGTGTATCTCGTAAGAGTATTTTTCTCACGCTCAACTTTGATTGTGTCTGCTGCATTCTTGTCTTAAGATGAACTGTCACTATCCCACTCCTCAATTGTAATCTCCCAAACTTCAATTGCTTGAGAGTTTTTATTTAACTCATTATCTCCTTTATCCCAATATGTTGGACTTATTTTCAATAAATTAGGACTAATGCTAGTAAGATGGTATTGGGTAATCTTTTCACGCTCGTCACTGACTAAACTGATTAATACTACAATGGCACACTTATCGAGGCTCCTAATTTAACCCTCTTTTAAGTCAGAATTAGCATCATTATTTCAGTACGCATAATCCCAACCAAATCATCAAGTTAAGAAGATGTTTTAAAGATAGCAACCACCTATTTTATCTCCATTTTTCATATCCTTGTTAGTCATTGAGACTACATTTTTAGTGTTTTTGCTTCTCATAGCACCATTTTAAGTTTCATTAGGTTGTTTTTTGTTGTCCTTGTGCTCGTATTTAGTAACATTAGTAACTTCGCTCTGCTTGGGAGAATTTAACAGATGATCATTCTTGTAAACTTTTCCAATAGTATGTATTAGTTTACTAAATATCTTATGATTCCATTCTTTAGTAGATTCTCTCCCAACCCTCACTGGTAGGATAATTGTTTGTGCTTCCTCATAATGATTCCCCTATCTAATTATTTGTGTAACTTTTCCATTTGAGAGTGACTAATTGTTTCTGTTTATAGTTGCACATTAAAGACTCCCTATAACCTATATATCCACACCATTTGAATGAAAAAGGGACTTACTAGAAAAGTGTCCCTAAAATGGAAACAACGCTATCGATGACATACTAATGGGAATATCCACTGTCTCTACCTAACTCTTTTATTTTCATCATGCATTTTATAAACGAGATTTATGGATGAATTACTGGAATTCAAATTTTATACTCGATAAGATTATCGAACAATCTTGAAAATTTTGAATCATGTCCTAATCTAAAATTTCTAATTCGGAATGATGGTTAATTATATATCAATATGTTGTCTCAAAATGTTATCATTTCTAGTTTTGGTACCTGATTTGATTCTTCTGCCAACATTTCATATAATATTATGTGTTATCACATATTTGACATCCATTTTTTCAATTAAATTATGACTGGAAAAAGATAGCTCTACCTTTCAACTTCTCTACTCTTAAATGGACTACTGGCACTCACCAAATTCTCAATAATGTGCAACTACCCAAAGGGATTTCTTCATATAACATTTATGGAACGCCATTCGATACACCTTTTGATGTTTGGTATGTAACTAATTCGTTTGTACAATATTATCACTGTAAGGCAAATTTATCTTTGGTTTTGATTTCATACAAGCTGAATTAGGCTGTTGTTCTTGGATTACTGATAGGCTATCTTAATTAAGGTTACTGATTAGATGGATTAGTGATAAGCCTATAATAAATTACTTGATCTTATCAAGTTGTTGTTCCTATATTACAGATAAGCTGTCTTGAATTAGGTGAATCATAACATATTTTCATTTTCAAGCCATTTAATGAAATTTTTGTATTGGCTTATTATCAATGAATCTTGTCATGTTTCCTTCATTTGAGAGAATCAATACTATTTTGAGTTCTGGATTTTGACTATTGTCTTGGAGGCATGCAACATTACTTAATTTATTATAGGCTAATTCGACATTTGAAGTAGAGTCTATTTTTTGTTATGAGACCAGTTTTAGTAGGATTATGCTGTCGAGTCGGTGAATTAGGTATTTTCATAGGGATTTCTCCCTCTTCAATCACATTTAAAACGGTAATTGTACTTAAGTTTGTAGACAAAACCTATATGTTTGTGTATCAATATGACCATTCTACTTCATTATATCTTTTTTAATAGAATTTAGTCTATATTCTCGCTTTAAAACATCGATATAACTGGATTCTCTTCCTATTGTGTTCATTTTTGCTTATTAAGTCTCTCATTCTTACTATCATTTCACTTTTCCCCTTGCATGTATTATGAAAAAAACATTGTGCCCCACCTTCTGTATTCTAACTAATACAGTTACGTTTTATTATTTACAGGCATCCACATGGCACACCCAACATACGTAGTATTCAATGGCCTAAATTCAGGTGTTTACATTTCGTGGCAAGCAACAGAAGCACAAGTAAAGGGATACCGAGGCGCCATTTTGTTACATGTGTTAGAATGTTGTGTTACATGTTCATGACATTTTATGTCATCAAAGTGTTGTGTTGTTATTTTTTTTAGTTTATGTTTTTATTCTATATTCATTTTGTACTTGGCACCCAAGAAGGGGTTATTTAATGTGAAATTAAGTGTTAACAAGTTTTATGTGTACCGAATATTTGGAATATCAAAAATAAAAATGAAATGTTGTCAAATTTTTTAGACTCGTTACATGTTCATGATATTTATTCTACTCTAACCGTTTCATCATTTTGTGAAAATATAAAGGTATTTATTACAGCTCTTACCACATTCAGTAAATCCAACTTTTATAACTGCTAATAGCAGTCACAAATTACTACCGTCAATTTTATAACTGCTAATAGCGGTTATAAGTATAATATTCATAACTACTGACATCGGTTACAAATATAAGATTCGTAACGGCTGACAACGGTTAAAAATATAAGATTCGTAACTGCTGAGAAAAGTTACAAATATTATATTCGTAACTACTCACAGCAGTTACAAATTGGAGTCACCAGTCATAACTCCCATAGGGGTTATAAAAATTTGTGACTGGTGTTAGGAGTTACAATATTTCTTTTGTCGCCCCTTAAATTATGACGGTAAATAGTAGTTATAAAGGTCATTTGTGACTGCTAACAACACTCACAAATCACCCATTTTGGTGTAGTGTACTTTTGGCACGGATTTATTGGGGAAGTATCCTTCCTCAAAGATTGAAGTTGAAGTCCCTAAGGTACTGAAGTTCTTGTCCTTAGCACTAATTGTCGTAGCCGCCCTTCTCACTCTTCTCTCTCGCCTTTCGCTAAGGGGAAAATTATCACAAGTTCCATAAGAGGTCAATGTTAGCATCACAATAAAATAAAAAAATACAACTACAAGACAAAGACGCGACATGAGTAAAAGGCTGCAGTAGTACAAACCTAATAGGGATGGGCATCCCCATTGTCGTGGCATCCATTATGATCTTTCTCTCTTTGTCTCTTAGGAATGAATCTCCCAAGATTCCCCAGAAATGTAAAAATATTTACCTTTCCTATTCTTTACACTGGAAGGTCTTCCAGTATACAACACCTCAACATTACTATGGAGGGAGATGTTATAGTACCAGGCAAATTTAACGGAGTTATCTTTTAACTTGTAAAAATATAATAACTCATTTTGTTAATAATGTGTATGAAATCGTTTTCGTTGTTTTTGAGTTTGTAGCATGTTGGGTTGGGAAAATTTTGAGGAAACCATATGATCTTTGTGGGTTTCATCCCTGAAAACCCTCACGAGACGACACTCATCCACTAGGGTAACCTAGGGGTTTAACGGCATATAGCATATGCTAAATGCAATTGTGTTCCCAACGAATGTGGCATTTATATTTTGATGCATATATACATGTTGTGTTTTTCTTATAGTTCTTCTTTCTTTGAATTTCATTACTATGGACTAGCAATGTGTAAGTTAGGGGTCGTGATTCGTATCGAATATTGTATTTACTTCCCCTCAAACCTATGCATTTTAGCCCCCTTGGGTGTCGCAATAGCTATAATTGTGCTCGATAACCAGAAAACCTATGTTTTACATTCTAACGTGTTATTTGAGGTATTATCGAGCCTTTATAGGCATTACAGTGCTTAGTATGAAGTTTGGGCGTGTTCCGATTAAGTTTCGTAGCGATTCGAACGTTTAGGGGAATTTTCATAATTTCACACTTCGAATTTTTGCCCGAAGTATTCACGGAAGTTATAGCCCTTGGGAAAATCTTCGTGTGGACGCAAACGGTGCACGAATCGAAGTCCGAACGAAGGAAACACGAACCTTTAATCGAAAAAAAAATATAACAATTTATTTTATTATTTTATTCATATTTTAGCAAATATATTTAATGACCTCCATGTCCTTTTCTCTTTCAATTTGGAAGACACTCCAAATTTAGCCATGGGCGATTTTGTCCAAGTTCGGGTTCGATTGGGGTTTTGGTTTCCACGCAATTGGAGCCATGGCTTCACAAATTGGAACTCGAGTTTGGTCCACTACACGCAAGTGCGGATTTCAGGTGTTGATTTTTCCCATTTGGTGTTTTGAGTCTTTGGCTACGGAGGTGGCTTGGATGTTGTTGCAAAGTGGTTCTTTTCCCAAATGCCTATGCATTAATACAGTCATAGATTTTGCGATGTCACAGGGTCTTGATGTTGGGCTGCGTTTTGAATTTGGAGGTCTTTTCTTGGGTCTCGTCTATGGAAGCTTTTGATGGGTCTCCACCATGTACTGCATTTGCAGTGATTTTTTTGCGCGGGTTCAGCTATGGCAGTGGGTCTTGCCATTGCTGATTTATTGCTATGGGTTTTCATCACCCATGGAGCTTTGTGTGGGTTTCGACTATAGTCAATGGCTGCGTGGAGGTTCTTGCGTGTGGATGTTGTGCAGTGGGTCTTGGTTGTCAACCCCGATCGACCGGCCCAGCTCCAACGGTCGATCGATAAATATTTTTTTTTCCTTGCGTCAAGACCAGTGCGTCACTCCCATTATCGCGATCGACCGGCCTGAGGCCCCGATCGACCGGTGTTCTATTTTGGTTCGATATTTTGCCATCTTTTCTTTTTCTATATTTATTTTTTCTTTTTCTTTTGTTAATTAATTAGAGACTATCCCCTTTTTATTTTTTTTCCTTTTTCTTTTAATTATTTATTGTAACTTAGTATATAAGTGGGGAGACTTTTTTAACTCAAGTATCTAGTTTTTTTAGCTTATTTTTCCTTTCTCTCTAGTTTCTATCTCATTTTTGCATTAGTTTTAGGGTTTGGAACTCTTTGGACATTTTTGTTGGAGACAGCCCCTCTCCTTATTTTGCTTTGGGTATTTGTCCATTAATGTAAGCTTCATTTTATTTAAGCTTTGTATTTACTTTATCCATGATTATTTATTATTCATATGCCTAGATAAATTAATTGTAGTTAGTTATTTCTTATTTTAATTATTATTTAGATCTTTAATTTAGTTTAATCTTGTTGTGTGAGTAGTATACAAGTTAGGAGTACGTTTTCGCCATTAATGGGCATCAACCTCCGAAAATTATGTTTCGTGTAAAATTGCATTTAATCGAAACCTGGCGTATTAAAATGGGATTATTATACATTTAACTTTCTTTGTCACGTAACATTAGAATTTATTACGATAAACCAATTTTAAGAGTGTGTGACCATTTTAAGTTAAATGTTTAATCTCGCATCATTGGGTTAAAACCCCTTCCCGTGTGATGTTTATGTTTAACTATAAATGCTCGATTTAAATGTTTTCAAGCTTAAATTCTATTTTCACGTGTTTAACCCATGGCAGGTACGCGATCCCGACCCTCGTTTTGTTAATTCTTAATTAGAGTTAACTTCTTATTTTTTCCCTTTTTATTTACAACCACCCATCAGCTTTTATAATTTTATTCCTGAATTAATAAATCGATTAAAATCTGTCGAACATTCCTTGTGTATTCGATACCCGAACTTACCACTACACTTATAAAATAAGTGTAGTTTGAGTTTAGTTTTTTTGCACAGCGTAGGGATCGATAACAACAATTGGTGTATATATTTATACACTCTCACCGCGGTTTCCCCTGTCTGTCACCACCCTATTTACATCCTTGGAAAGAAAAATCTCAAGAAAGTCAGTTGTAAGTTTAGAGACTCAACTTTCGTTTTACATATAACCCCTGGCAAATTTTCATAGAATTTTAAAATATTCTCAAATTTTTGCATAAATTCTTTAGGTCAAATATAGTATTTTTTCCTTTTTTTAACTAAACCCGAATCCCAATAGGAATTAAGAAAAATATTATCTTTCAAACTTTATAAAATTCCATTGTAAACCTTCTTAATTATTTTTACACTACATTATATTTAAATTCTTCACCCTACTGCATTACATAAGCATTAATTTAGACCTACATTACATACTGATACTCTCCCTGGTTTTAGACTATCCAGTCAACCACCGTGAGATAGACGTACAAAACTGTAAACCATATTTTCCAAAGTAGGTGATGCTACTTTCAATATTAAAAAATTGAAATTATGTCTCTATATACCAGTGTTATTATATCATTATGTGATCATTCGAATTGACATCCTTATTACGAACTCTTTTGTGTAGTTCATATATATCATGAATATTGATTCTATCAATATCTCAATTATTACTAAAAGTCGATTCACTGTTATAACTTATAAATTCAGTACGCCACTAAAACATTTATTGTGGTATAACCATGAATCATATTTGTCTTCATTTCAATCAACCATGCAATTTGTACTTTTAATTAGTGAAAACCTAGTATCATACCTTACGGTTCAGGGATTAGACCCTGATATACCCCGGTAGTTGTAATTGGTTTATAGGACTCAAATGATGAGTGTCTGGTTATTATTTTGCTATATATGGTAATTTTTGTTGATGTTGTTGTTATTGTTCTTCTTCTTCTTCTTCTTCGTCGTCATCTTCTTATTCTATATCTTTTCTATGAGATTCATGCCTAAGATAGTTTTTTCTCTGAACGTCACGATTGAACTACGTTAACTTTAATTATACTTATGGTGAATACCTAAGCATAATAAGAAGTCTATCCCTAAACACAAGTTAGATCTTATACATATTTACATGTTTTTACTATTTATTTCTATTAATATAAAAAAAAAACTAAGTGAAAAACCTTCAAAACTATGAAATACATAAATAAAGGTTAGAGGATCACTAGATCCGGAGATTCTAATAATTAGTTTGTTCTCAATTTTGGAAGTCTCAACACTTTTTATCTATTAAATTGGTTTCATGAGTAAACCCATTTCATCGAAACATATTTCATGAATTCAAACCTCTCTACATTTCCAGATCTAAACTCGATCCACTCTAAAACCATTTTGAGACATCAATGGTTGTTAAGATCTCCCATATCGAATCTTCGTAAGAGGTAGAATCTTTCCTAGTCCTTTCTTGAACAATGTGGACTTTGAATCGCTTTGTGAGAGTACGTAGGGTCACTTGGACAATCACCCGAGTGAATAAGTTTGACTTTGTAATTATCTATCCTTTATGTATATTATATACACACACATCCTACACTACACTGCACAATTTACTTACATACTGACCATTTTAACTTTATTATTTCCTGTACACCATAACACGCTGATATAAATATTTTACATATACAATGAAGACCGAAAGGTCGGACAGAGTCCCTAACACCTTTCCAATTCGTAACCCAATCCTCAAACCTTAGAATTTATAGTTAAGCATCCATATCCCTTACCATCACTAGGTCTCCAAAGAGATCTACCACTTTTTTTCTTTTTTGTGTAAATTTAGCTGGTGACTCCATTCATTTTTAAAATAATGAAGTGATGACCATATTTCATCCTGAAAGACCACTTCTCCACATGTCCATAGATGTACGAAGGAAAGACGTGTTGTTGGGTCCAGTTTCTCAAAGTGGTGACTTCGTTAGGGACCTCTCCTAAGAAGATTGAACTTATATTACTGAAGATTCATAATTATTTTAGGATGTTATTTTTGTACATACTTGTATATTCCACTTTTTTACTAATTTATTTTTGATATACCTAACTAACTAGAAAAACATTGGTACTACATGCTCTTGTATAGATAAGATTACACCCTAAGTGTATCTTCAACCTTATTTGTGACATGTATGCCAGGATATATAATAATTTTAAGTGAAATTGTCTCTTGATATAAATAAGAGACTTTCTAAAAGATCCACATTAGTTCACCACATAATATTTGCATATCACTAGATACCTTATCACCCTATGACTCCTAGAGACATGATTCGGTTTTATCTAACATGGGTCCCTAGAAAAAATTTCCACGCTTCTTTGCCTCATACCCTCGATGTATATATAGTGGCATGTTATTGATGAACATCACTCATGTGCCTCGAGTGTATCGATCCATCTCTCCCATGTATTGTCCAAATAAGGTATATAGTGAGGCTCGATTCACATGGATTTAGGTATATCAAAATGGCCCTCTCATATGTACTTTAAACGTATATATTGAGGGATCATATCCAAATAAATAAACCTATAGCCTTATATAAAGCCATGCATAACTCCATTTAGTAGATCATTAAGATGTAACCAAGTAACAACAAAGGCCAGGAGATTCTCCAAACGGTGATATCTTCTAGACATATTTTGATCCCCCAAGAAAGTTTCATATATAGTTTGGTAATCTTAACTCTTAAAGATCACTCACCTTTTTCCGCTTCAAGCTTAGGGTTGCAAGCAAGGTGAAGAGTTCCACAAGAAATGGGTCATAACCTTAGCTTACCCAAATATACATATGTGATTTCTTAAATTCATGTATGTCCTTCCTAGAGTGTCTCCTAGGAAACTTCCTAACTCAATGTTTCCTATAACATCAAAACCTTATCCTGGAAAAGGGATAAAATACTCATCTCTCGGACTCCTGTACCTTATTATTTTGTCAACACAAAAAATGTTGAAGTAATGTCATTAGATAACATACTAGGAAGTACAATTACTTTTAGGAATGAAATGTATATTCTGAGCCGATAATAACTTTCTCCCTTGAACCGATTGGAAAATACTAAAGGATAAGAGGCAATGTCGTACCCTTGCCTACTACACTCAATGTTAATAACCCATTGGTAACCAATACAAAATGTTTGGCCTTAAACAATACACATGAATTCCTATTAGACACGGGATAACTTAGAAAGGATTTCTAAAAACTCTAATAAAATCTCCAATAACTCCAACACGCTGAAGATCCCATGAACATTAAGAAAATGTCCCTCTACTCAAATTATAGGTTTCATGATAGATCTAAGATGCTCGACATAGAAAAGTTCTCAGGAATCGGACGAATCATTTTTCACCTTAAACTTTACGTATGAGTTATACAAGCCTTAAGGCATTCCGAGGAAGTCGAGAATTAAATGTTCGACCACTTATTGATATAGCATCGAGTGGTCTTTTATTACCATCGGTTATCCATTAGAGCTATCTTCCTAATTTTTTTAGAGGAGGTATGTAATAACAACATATGCGTATGAATAAATCGTGTGTATTCGCATGACTTTTTTTTACAATTATTTTTCTTATGTTTTGCTTTATTGTGTTAAGGTTTGCCACACGATTATTCCTTTAGCCCATTTCTTACAACAAAATATAATAGTGTTATTGCCTTTCCTTATTAATAGAACCATTGCTCGTGTTAATCGGTCTTTTTTAATGCTCGTAGGTTAATGTTTTAATCTTTTTATTGTCGAAAGTTCCTCGTTCTTTAGAGACCCAAGTATTTAATTTTCCTTGCACATACTTTGTTGTTGTTCTTCATGTAACTCAACTCAACTTGTTCTATTGTTAGGAGATTGAAGTTTTCCTCATTGATATATATATTGAGGAGGCACAAATTCCTTTGCACCTATGTATTTAATTTTATATGATTTCCTTTCTTTTCATGTTCTTTACAGCCATTGATCATTTGTTTTAATTTATTTCTTTTCATCTTCTTTGCGGGAATGCAATCAATCGAATATATGGAAGTTAGGATATAGTTGGGGAACTTTACTTTCCACATCAAATTTCACGTCATTAATGAAAACATGAGTCACCAGTTATTGATATGAAGGGTATGGATGCATACCTAAAACATCGTGCCTTCAATATTTCATCAGTGTGCAAATGCCAATAAAATAGTGATCAATTTAACTGAGAAGCCTATCTCGGTGGAAGAAGCTTATCTGGTAGATACGGTATTTTATACTAATCTTGATAAAGAACTAAAAGCCCGTTTGATTATAGGAGAAATGGAGCCCCGATTTTTTTATGAATGGAGACAATCGAAGAAATTCGTTCATAATCGATTAGGTCCACGAGTGACACCTGTTGAGGTGAAAGACAAAGGAAAAAGAAAAATTGAAGAGTAGGTTAGGCTAACTCAAACTTATAAGAAAGTGGTTTTTCCAAATGGCAAAGTTATTTACCATTATACATGGGCGGTGTTCTGGGATGAGATCATCGACCCGAGACCATAATGAATTGTAATTAATGATTCTCATATAGTAGAGCACGTTGATGAACTAGAAGAGGTCCCAAATTGTATGGAAGAGTGACTAAGGGAGAAACTACAAGAGCTAAAAGAGTTAAACATGGGGGAATGAGGAAAATGAGAGACCCTTATTCATATCCAAATGTTTAAGCTTAAGGCAAAGAGAAAAAAATCATCAACCTACTCAAGGATTTCACATATATCTTTTCTTAGAAATATATTCAAATATCGAGCATCCCTAGCGTAAGCTCTCACAAGTTGAATTCTTTGATGTGATACATATTACTCTTACTTAAAAAGGTGAATTAGACTTAAAGATAAAGGGAAAAGTGGAGAAAATACTCATGGTTAATTGCATCAAACCCATCCAACATCCTTTTTGGCTCCCGAGCATTGTGCCCATTGTAAAAAATGATAAGAAGCATGTAATACCCCGTATTTTTGGCTATATTTATTTTTGGGATTAATTAATTAAATGCGTATTAATTGGAAATTAATCCGGGATAAAAATACTAATGTGATACGAGTTAGTATTTGATTATGTGCATATGTGAGTATATATGAACTTGGTATTATAAAATTTGTCGAGGGATCTATATACGACATTTTAGAAATTTTGTTGAGACGCGTGGGACCGCCGCGTCACGGTATAATATTTTGATAATAAAAGTGAATTTAAAATCTATAATCCGTATGGTCGTTTTGAGTGCGTCAACGCGTCCAGAAGGGTCGAGATAGTCAGAAAACACTAGCCGGGGGTATAGTTTGGGTCCCGGGGTATTTTTAGGCCATACCGGTAACTTAAAGGGTATTTTGGTAATTTTACATTTTGAGGAATTAAAAGTGACGAAAATTGGTTAATTAAATCTGATGTGGATATTGACCCACTAAGCCCATAACCAACCCATATTAACCCTTTAAGCTACGGAGGCTAACATTAGGTTTATAATCTTCCCCAAATCAAACCCTAGCCACCTTGAGCCACCATTGGAGAAGGAACTTAGAGAGAGAGGAAACTCTGCAGAATCTTCACCAAACCTACACCAAAGTCAGAAATCAAACCAAGGCAAGTGGTTTAATTATGTTTAATTTCAGCAAATGTTCTTTCCATGTTAGAAAATTCGGATTTATGGTTTGTTCTTGATAAATATGAAAACCCATGTAGTTTAGATCATAGAACTTGAGAAATTGTGAAGAGAATTGCATGTAGAATAGTTTGGAGACAATTAATATGATGTTAATACATGATTGGGTGAAAGAAAAACGAATTAAATTCTGGAATTTGATGTTGATATATATCTAGGGTTCATGTTCTTGATGATATTGGGGAAAAGTATAAAATCTTGGGATTTAATGATGTTTAGGATGCCTTATTGCCTTAAAAGACGTTAGTTTATGACCTAAGCATGTTTTAGTATGATTAGAGGACTTAAATCATTGTTAGAACGAACTTTGGAGAAGGATTGAAGTGATAAAAATGGTGAAAAACGAGATGGGAAAAATCTGGGCCGAAACTGGTAGCTCGTTAGAAGCAGCCCCCAGGTCGTTCGAACGAACTCGTTCGAATGAGCTTCTAACGAAGTTGACCAGTCATTACTAATGAGAAGGGATCTCGTTCGATATCTTGTTGGAACGAGATATCGTTAGAAGGAACCGTTCGTTCGAACGAACTGGGATCTCGTTCGAACAGCCTCGTTCGAACGAGAGTTCTAACGAGCTGACAGTCCAATCTCGTTCGAACACTCGTTCGAACGAGACTTCTAACGAGTTGACAGTTTGGTCCTTTTTGGATTGTCTTGATTTTTGGAGTCCCGTAAACTTGTTCGAGGATATAGATGACCTTCCTTTATTGATGTGAGGATAGATTTGGGACTTTTGGGTTATTGAGAGGAGTAAATTATATACTAGAGTTATATTCAATGAACCATTTGGGTTGAGACGTGAGTGTCTACTACGATGTGAGGATGAATTATGGCGCGTATAATTACAAACCGGAATAGTACGAATTGTGATAATTATAGTTAGTACGAGAGTGCAATATGTACTACGATTAAAATACGGTATTACTAAGATGTGTGTTTACTTAGTATTGGTATATGGATTGTGTGTATGACATACCTACCATACTTTCTATCACGGGAGGTTGCGTTCGCTTTGGACCCTCTAATCCTTGTGTGCCTACGGGGGGGATATAGACTGGTACCTTGATGAACATAGGTCATAGAAAGACTTATTGTGATATTAATAAGTCCGCTGACCGTGGGAGCGTAGGTATGTGCGTGACCCACGTGATGGTGACTGTGTTCGCCTCCACTATTTGTGATTTGTGTTATCTGAACTATTCCTGAGAGATTCGAAATGTGTGATCCTTATGTACGTGATGTACCGGGATGGATAGCAGAGTATGTGTGGACCATAGCTTAGATTGCGGGGTGCTTGTATCGTATATTTATGATGTGAATAATATACATTTAATTAATGGAAATCCTCCTATTAATATTGTGAACCTATTACGGTATTGTTTCGAGTTATATAATGAGTTAACTGATACTTATATATATGGCATATTTAGTAACTGAGTTACATTAAATCCCTATTTAATTCCGAGCGTTATTATGTTAATGGAACCATGTATTATGGGTAGAATCTTTGGCAGTCTATCTAGATACGTTGTCACTTAGCTAGTGCTATGGGTAGATATAGATGGGTACTTGCGTTAGGAGTGCACAGTTAGACGAGAGGTGAGAATATCATGTGAGTGAACGTCCTAACATGTACTTTGCATTTAATGTTTTAAATGTTTTTAAAGCACTTGCAGGTTTTTAAAATATAACTCCACATTCGGGCTCTGACCCGTTTGCTTTTCAAATCTTTTCTTTGTAAAACCATTTTAGGTGCCCAGCCACAAGGACACCAAGCATAGGTACTCATTCAGGTGACGAGTTGTAGCTGCTTGTGGAAGCTACAGGGATTTTCATGTAGACGCTTCTATCTCTTTGGATTCCAGAGTCACTATCTATCAGTTGTAGGGCATGTTGCCCATTTCTTTAGAGACATCTTTTATATTTCAGTTTTCAGACTTTAGCATGTATTGTTTCAGTTTATTTATTTCAGTTATGGGATTGTAGTGAGGAGTTTTCCTCCATACTTTATTTACTCTATTGTGATGGTTATTCATTTTACTTCTATATGGTGAATGGTGTTATTTATTTCTTTATTTCACTTGTTGCATGTTAATCAGACTTTAATTAAAATTTGACAACTTGCTTTTTAAATACTAGGTGGTTAGTAATAATAAAATGTTTTCGACAGTGATGCTAGTAACTGAGCCAACTTGGCATTTTGAATTAATTTTATAAAGGAGTAGCTACCCGGTATTTAATTAGTCGGGGTGTCACAAAGCATATCAAGATTTGCATGGACTTCAAGGATTTGAACCGCACTTATCACAAGGATGAATTATCATTACTGAGAATTGATAGTTTGGTGGATGACATTTCTAGACATGAAATCTAGAGTTTCATGGATGGGCATGTTGAATATATCCAGATCAAAATAGATCTTGCAAATGTGGAAAAGACATCTTTTTGAAGTCCTCTTAGAAACTTTCACTATACCATCATGCCATTTGGATTAAAAAATGCCAAATCAACTTATTAGCAAACAATAACATCCATATTTCATGATTTATTTCATGACATATATGAGTTATATGTGAATGACCTAGTGGTGAAGTTCAAAATAAAGAGAAAGCACATTCAAAATTCTAGAAGAGTTTTTAAACGTTATTAGAAGTATGAGATGCTGATTTACCTCTCAAAGTGTGCCTTTAGGGTTACATAATATGCATATTTCTTATCTTTTTTATCAACAGACACGGAATGAAAATGGATTCAGGGAAGCAGAAGGAAATTTTAATGATGCCACCACTAAAGAGTCAGAGGCGACTGAAGAGCTTTTTAGGTAAAGTTTCTTACTTGAAGAGATTTATACTAGCTATAGTAGAAACCACTCATTTTCTCTCGCCGGTTATAAAAGACAATGTGAAGTGGGAATGGGAAAATGAATAATATAAAGCATTCGAGAGGATTAAAGAGATTTTGACATCTCCCTAAACTATGATTCCCACAAAAGCAGGAAAACCTTTACTCTTACATTTAACTTCTATAGAAAGATCTATTGGAGCTCTACTACCTCAGGAGAAAGAAGATAAGAAAATACCTTGTATTATTTATCCAGGGTGATATCCAGCACTTAGTCTAAGTACACAAGTGTGTAAAGGCATTGCTTCGCCTTAGTATTTATGACACAGAAGTTAAGGCACTACTTACTTGCATTTATAGTGAATATCATTACCAAAGATGATCCTATCAAGTACTTTCTTACAAGAACTATTTTAGTTGGGCGAGCATCTAGGAAGTTTCTCATACTCTCAAAATATAATCTAAAAGGTCTTGCACCTAAAGCTATTTAAAGTGAAGCTTTAACTGATCTTCAAGTCAACTTGGTTAACTTTTCAAAACTCCGAGTGAGTACTGACCAAGGTATAATTTTCAAGATTGTTTGCGAAGAAATGAAAGTATGGAAGTTAAAATTTAATGGCTTGTCTTCACAAGTCACTGAAGGAGCTGACATCATACTCTTCAATACCAAAAAATATCACTTTTTCCTATAAGTTAGACTTCGAATTCTCAAACAATGAAGCGGAGTATAAATAGTTAATAGTTAGATTATTGAAAGATCAATGAAGAGGAGCAAGAGTCCTTTGTATACAAGGGGATTTTAATTTCATAATAAAATAACTCAATAGGGAATTTGCTCTTGAACATGCCAACTTTGCTCCTTACCGTTCAATAAACCAGTGTTTGTTAAAGCAATTTCCTTATGTCAAGGTATAAAGGCACCCCCGAAGAATGGACAAGCATCTGGATGTTTTGGCCATAATTACTGAGAAATTATAAATTAATGAGCTACTGGAAATTTATCACCGTTCATAGGAGAATAGCTCTTACCACAGTGAAGTGCTTGTTTCCAATAGAGGAGCCCAAAGACTAGAGAGCCTCAATAGTCAAGCATTTGGAAATACATGTAGGAAATATGAAACTGTTGGAGTTGGTGAATTTCTACATGATGCAAGTTACTCTTTACTTTACGATCCTTGGAGGATATTTAGCATGGTGTGTAGGAGAAAAGTAAGCTTATAAAAAGCAACGAACGATGCATGACACACATTATTGGGACACATATATTCCTCTTTACATGCATTTGCAACGAAGAGGCTATTACTATCCCAATATAAGCAAAGATGTTGATCTAATATAGTAGAGTTTTTTAAAATTACAAACCCAGTTCCATCATCTAGTATAGGCTCACTTCGTCAAATAGTTAAACAATTAGAAGAAAACATAGATTGCTTACTTGAGGGACTGTGAGTTTCTTATAGAACAAGCATATTAGATCTATATGAAGAAACATGTTTCTTATTTTTAGCAAGTCAAAGGAGAAATATATATAAACGGATATAGTAAGAAGGCCTTGAGGCATGCTGCTAAGGAAGAGATGGTGAAAGTATCAAAGGAGGCTCATAAACCCTCGCACATGGATGGAGTAAAGTTGTATGATCCATTGATGACTTTGGGGTATTATTTTCCCATAATGAAAGATGACTCCATTAATTTTATGAAATGGTGAGAAGCACGTTAAGTGCACGGGTACATGGTACATCCCCATCAATGAGCTTACAAAGTTTAGATGATCTTTACCCCTTTTCAAGATTGGGCATTTAATGTAGGGGAAAGATCACTCTGACTTCTCGAGAAACGTCTTTCACCCTAGTGGCTATACTACTTTACACTAAATGAGTATAATTGATTACTCTAAGGAGGATAATATCTTAAGTGGTGACTTAATTCAATTGCAAGTACATCATTTGTAGGTTTTACATACCAAAGGTCATTTTCGTAGATAATAGAAAATAATTTATGTGTAAGGAGATGGGATTGCTAATTGGTAAATACAATATCATCCATAATGGGTCAACTATTTTCTATCCAAATGGGAATGGGTAAGCTAAAGAAACCAACAAAAACTTGATCAATATTTTGAAGAAAATGTTGAAAGATCTTGTTGGGACTTAGGCTAATAGGTTGTTGATGGTTTTATGAGCTTATAGATCTTCAAAAAGAAAAATAAATAAGTTGTCCTATCCGTGGAACTAACATTAACCTATGCAAGAGTGGATTTAGAGAATGGTTTACAATCAGACCTAAAGCATGTGCAATTGGAGGCCTTGGACGAGAATAAGGATTAAAAAAAGTAAACCTTTAAGGTTTACAACCTACAACTCTTGCGAGATTATGAGAAATTTATAAAGATAAGGAAATTAGAAGTTGGGAACCCATTTCTTCAAGAATCCTGATAAGCACCCAAAAGTGTTTAAATAAAACCCCAAATAGACAATTTTTAATAGCTAGTTCTCGATAAAATCAAATTTATGTTGGTATTTGTTTGTGTTGTAGGTCAATAAGCATTGGCGGTGTCAAATAAGCTTAATTCGAGAAAATTGCTACAAATAAGTGGTTAAGTACGTCAAATGCGGGAATGATACAGTTAAGTAAGCCTAAACCCAATCACGTAGCCTAAACCTATCCCGAACCAAGCCCAGTCCACCCCTAGCCTGTCCTAAAATTGCCCTATGTGTGTGTGGTGTTATATTTTTTAGAGTCATTTTTACTATTTTATTTCATTTTATTTTCTTTAGTGTTTTACCATTTTATGTAAATATAATAGTGCGTGTGAGTATGTGTGTCATTTTATATAGTACTAAGTATGTGTCTGTAAATAATATAAGTATGCGTTTTATTGTATTTTTTTTTTTTTATTATTAGTTTGTTTTATTTTATTTTATTAGGTTAGTTTTATTTTTTTTTAGTTTTGAGTCTTGTATTAGTTTATAGGTTGGAAAATTAATTTTTAGTTTTAATAGATTTATTATTTTTATTTTCTTTTAGTTTAGTTTGATTTTTATTTTTATTACTTTTAATTAGTGTTAGGTTTATTTATTAGGTACATAACTAACACACACATACACAAACTATCCTACACCTCCTTACCATACACCTCACCATACCTAATCTAAAAACTCACCATCTTCCCCACCTTCACATTCTCTCTCCTCTCTCATCCAGCATATCCAAAACCTTCATTACAAAACCCACTAAAATTCATAACCAAGACCTTCCACCTCCTTAAGCCTTAACCATTAGGTAACATCCACTCAACTTACTACCCAATCGACCCAAAACCTAAAATTAGTAGTCACAACCACCATAACCCGACCCTTATAAGATCGGCCAATAGTCTCATTTCTTCTGTGATCCTACCCAACTTCGGCCATTCCAGCAGTGCCAATGACTTCCACATACCGGACCCCCTATTAACCCGATATCCATCATCAACTACCCGATCCTACCCACCTTCTCCGACCCATATCTTTCCTGTATACCCACGACGATGGCAGCCCAATCTGACCCAAATAGAAACTACCACCATACTTCTTCTAAACTGGAGACTTTGACCCATAAAATTGGACCTGATCCAGGTACCTAACAACTCATACCCGTCGGAGATAGCCCCCTGCTTGAATCCAACCACAAACCCAAACTGAACAACCCGGACAATCCACCCAACCCAGAATCGATCAACACCAAATCCCAACTACCTATACTCAAATACCCACTTGTTCCATTTTCCTTAAGCCAAAATCGGTTCTGCATAAAAACCAAAATTAATCAAAAGACCAAAAACCTAATGAACTAATGTGTGTGTTAAGAACCTCTTTACCCTTTTTTTCAAAAATGCCCTCAAAGAAACCATTCACGTTCTCATGCACACCACATGCAACTTGAGCAATCCCTTAATTATCCCTCTCACACCTTTCACCCTTCATGTCCACCCAATTGAAATTATACCCCTAGTTTCATTGCACCTATAAATTGAGGACTTGGTGCCATTGAAGAGGAATCCTCATTTTAGTTTTTAAGTTTGTGTGATAAATTCTCCTCCACGCTTCTATAGAGAGTATTTGAATTTTTAACAAATATCTCAATATAGAGTGGTGTGGTAGAATTTATCTGTTGGTTGAATTCCACTCTACCCATCTATAATGAGTTTTTGTATTTTTAACAACTATCTCAATGTATAATGATGTGGTTGGATTCGTCCCTTTTGGAAGTAACTTCGTCTCCATTCCTTTATGATGAGTATTTGCATTTTTAGCAAATATATCAACATAAAGTGATTATGTAAAATTTATTTCCTTGGTTGGATTCTAATACACATTTTTATAATGAGAGAATTTTTATTTTTAGCAAATCTCTTCCATTATTTAAGAGTCCATTATGAATTCATCCTTTGTATATTGTAATTTGTTTTTAATTTTATTTTTTTAGTTTTTATTTAAAAAAATATATATTAGTGAGTGATTGTAATTGAAATAATTTTGGATTGTAATTGAAGAGTTGGTCCAATTCAAGGCTAAATTGGTTTGATCTATTCCTCTTTAATTACTCTTGATTTAATCCTTGTTTACTTTTATTTGTTTATCTTATATCTTGGATGATGATTATTGGGGGATAATCTCCCATTCATGGGATGAATTTTGAAACCCTAATGAGTCCAAGTTAGTTAATTTACTTATTAGCACAATTTTCTTTATCTCATTTTCTCTAATTAGCTTTTATATCTTAGTTAGTACTTTAGAAATTAACATAGTTCGTTAATTAATAATCCCTTGAGAAATCCATAAAAAATAGAAAAATCTAAAAATAATATAAATAGAAAAGTGGATTACATGATTTCTTATTTATTTCACACCTTAGAGTTGGATTGACACCCATTCTTATCGCAATTCTAGTTTTATAATGTTTGTAGGTATTCAAAGGTTTTGATAAACTTGGGTTCAATGACACAACAACATATAAAAAATGACAAGTTATCAAATGGCGTCGTTGCCGATCTTTGGAGTTTGAAGAACTTGAGTACATTTTGGAGTGTAGTTTATTTGTCATTTATTTTTCTTATTTTTTATACTATTTTTCATTTTCTTAGAAGGGTTGTATTAGGATTATATTATTTGTTGTAATAATTTTATAAAAAAGGAATAAAAAAACCGTGATAGTGAAACCGGATAAGGTAAAGAGAGGGCGTCTAAAGGCAAGAGTTTATAAGCCTCTCTACTTTGGGTCAGTAGGACTCCCGGGGGGCGACTGAGATAGGCGTCCCCCTTCCCCCGATCGACTCAAATCGATATTCAGCCCATGCGTGTAAAAACCATGGGAGGTACATTTCTAAACACTCATGAATCTCCTGCAAGCGAGTCAATATTGTGTGTACCTACGTGATCTTTTGTTATTTTTATTCTTGCATTTTTTAAATGGTGTGATGAATTAATCATCTAAGGTCAACACCCGATCATTCACGAGAAGGAATTTCATCATCCGACTCACTCAGTTTTCCATTGTGTGCTACCCTAGCTATCATTAAATTTAAAATCAATCAACTAGATACCTTATAGGATACGGTGTTCGTAGGCCCCTTTTTGATCAATCTGACTAGTAAGATAACTCGTAGAGTCCTCTCCACATGAAAAATCCTTGAACGGTTCACTTTGAGGCACGGAATTGTCCTGGGAAACTGGGTTTTAAGTGCGGCCGCCCAGTAAAACGGGTTTGTATTGTCCCCAGTGTTCTACCAATCGACCGTTTTGTTATAGTAGCTTTGTGGAAAATCTCTATTGCAAGCCTCTAGTCATCATGTGATTAAAGTAGGAACACAATTTTAGCAAAGGCGATCACAAAGATAAATTATGTGATTTTTGTCGCCTGCGGATTTAACTATAATTTGACTACCCTATCACTCATTTTGAGGATAAAAATTGACTATGTGCTAGTTAGGATTTATCCTTGACTTGTGTGTGTCTAATTCAATCCTTTGGTAGTCAATTTTAGTGAGTTGCTCCAATTCGAGAATCCACATAATTTTCTCCCGTATTTTCTTCCCAAAAGTCAAAAAACATTTTCTTCCTTTAATTTAAAAAAAATCCAAAAATTTTTATTTTATTTTATTTATTTCCTCACATTTTTCAAAAAAATCCAAAAATATTTTTCTTTTTCAAGATATTTAAAAAAAATCACAAAAATATTTTTTTTCCTTTTCAAAATATTAAAAAACCACAAAAAATATTTTCTTATATCTTGATAAATAAAAAACAAAAATAAGGTCGGTGATCGATGCTTCTTTACCCTCACCCTTGTCACTCATCCCCACCCATCCTTGGTCCACCGATGCTTTGCATCGCATGGGACACTTTCCCTTCCAAGTGCATTTACCTTGTAGCATTTTTTCCAGTAAGACTGGTGCTTCAGTCTTGTTTGGGGGTGATTATCATCATCCAATTTTTCTATCACTCCTCACTTTCTTAGTTCTTATCTTTAGGGTGAGAAATTATTCTGTCTGGCTGAAGACATTAAACTTAGCGCTACTGGGAGGAAGCCCATTGTTCTGAGTATGAGTCTCTTCCTATTTGGGGGTGGTATTTCACACCACCCAATTCTTTACAATGTTTATTGACCTGTACATTGTTTTTATCCCATCACCTATTCAGTTTTTATCCTGGACACATGTGGTCCAAATCATTAGCGGTCGATCATGGTACTCTCTTTCCTATCTTATGCTCTCCATTTTAAAAATCATTTTATTTAATATCGAGGACGATGTTCCTTTTTGTTTGGGGGTGGGGAATTTTATCAAAATCGTACCGCTTTTGAAAAAAAATCAAGACTTCATATTTTTAAAATTTCGTGCAGTTTCTTTCATCTCATTCATTGACGCGTATTTTCTGTCATCCGTCTTCTAAGTCTAGGAATCAAGCTAAATGATATTTTTTCTATATATCTTATGTAATACGTACCAAGGCATTTTTCACTATGAATTTCTAGACTCAATAAAATTTGCACACTTACAATTCTCAAGAAAACCTTAAGGACCACTAGCGGAGACTTTAGCTTGTGAGATTTGTGCCTTTCACATTTTAGAGAGTTTTATGCAATCTCTGAGTCACAAGTTGATTAAACTTCCTTTGGGTTTGCATTTAAATCGTTGTATGATCTCATTATTCATCATTAAATTTTTTGGCTTGATCACTGAGAACGATATCACTTTCGAGTTGTAAGAAACATGTGTCCTGAAGTTTGTCTCGATCACCTCACTTTCACCAATACACCAACCAATTCCATTTTATCATACATTTATCCTCATCCATACACCTTCCATTTTCCATATTATCACCATAAACCACACCACCCATTTCCATATCAACTCCATTTTCCACCCACCACGTTACAAAAGGGATGAGAGTTGAAAGTAAAAGGAGAAAATCCATCATAGAGAGTGTTTGCATTTTTAGCAAATATCTCTCCCAATAGTTCAATTCAGAAGGAGAAAAACTTAGATACAAATCTATGTTGGGTATATTTGTATTTTTAGTAGGTTTATCTCATAAATTGATGAGTATTTGGAAAAAGAAGTAGAAGAAAAAAAGAAAGTAAAAGGAAAAAATCCATCATAGAGAGTGTTTGCATTTTTAGCGAATATCTCTCCTAGATTTCAATTCGGATGGAGAAAAACTTAGATAGAAATCTATGTTGCAGTTATTTGTATTTTTAGTAGATTTATCTTAGACATTTATGAGTATTTGGAAAAAAAGAGGAAAAGAGAATGTTGCAATCAAGATCTATTGAAATAAAAAAATTTGTTACAAGTGTAATACACACTTGTCAACCATCCATCATATCATCATATCTTTATCATTTCATTTCCCCCTTACCCATAAGCATCCATATTTTCCCCTAGGTGTTCGGGCAAATGAAGGCCAACGTGGTGAATAAATCTACGTTCTCACTATAGTGATTAGGATTATTTCATGAGATCATTTTTCTTTCTAAAATATTCGTTCGTTCTTATATGTGTGTGAGACGTTTGACCTTGATTACATTTACTCACCTCCTTAGACAAATAAGCGATACACTTACTCAAATTTCGTGAGCTCGTTTAATAGAGTTATATCCAATGATATTTTGGAGTTGAAGCATTGATTCCAAAAGACAATCTGAGAATTACTCTTATGATATTCGACCCATTTTGACTGATTCACACCACACACTTTGAGTCTTAGGAAGAATGTGTCTTGAGTATTTACTTAGCTAAACTTTTTAATACACTTATAGCATGTATTGCTTAGAATAAATATCTTATGACACATTGTGCGATTATTCTACGTCTAATAAGATATTGACTGCCATTAGCAAATATATAATTTTATTGGTATAATCCTTTCAAACCCTTAGGAGACAAAACTCATCATGTAGGGAAACCTATGTGACACCCCGACTAATTAAATACCGGGTAGATACTCCTTTATTAAAATTAATACAAAATGCCAAGTTGGTCCAGTTAATAGCATCACTGTCAAAAAATTTTTAATGATTACTAACCACCTAGTATTTAAAAAGTGAGTTGCCAAATTTTAAGTTAACTCTGATTAACATGCAATAAGAGTCTAATGAAAGAATAACAACCATTCACCATAACGAAGCAATAGAATAACCAACAAAGTAATAATAAGTGCGGAGGAAAAATCCTCACAACAATCCCACAACTGAACTAAGTAAAACAATGTAACCTGAATTAATTACATGCCAAAAGTCTGAAAATCTGAAATAGCAAATGGTTCTAATAGAAATGGGCGACATGCCCTATAACTGATGAAAGTTGAATATAGAGTCAAGATAGATGAAGCATCTACTAGAAAAGTCCTGTAACCTCCACAAACAACTACAGATCGTCACCTGAATGAGGATCCTAAGCATGGTGTCCTTGTGGCTGGGCACCTAAAATGGTTTTTACAAAAATAGATTTGAAAGCAAACGGGTTAGAGCCCGAAAGTGGGGATTATTTTAAAAACAGCAAGTGTTTTAATAACATTTAAAACAATGAATGAAAAATACATGTTAGGACGTGCACTCACATGAAGTACTCACCTCTCGACCAGTTTGTGCACTCCTAACGTACCGTACCCATCTAAGCGACACACATATCTAACCAAACCGTAATAAGTTCTACCCCTTATTACTCAATTCCCATTATACGTTCTAGCGTTATCAAATAAATAGAGGGCTTTACTTAACTCAGGTTCTCAATTATTAGTAATACAATTCATTACAGGTTATCCCTTAATAGTTACTCAAAGCGTTTCAGTATTTATACGCACAATTACCAACATGAAAGTTCTCATTAATTTAAGTGTATATTAGTCACGCCATAAATATACAGTACAAGCAGCCGAGGCTAAGATGCGGTGCACACATACTCGGCTATCCATCCTGGTATATCACGTACATAAGGATCACGCATTCCAAATCTCTCAGGAATCGTTCTCAGATAATAGCAAATCACAAACAATGGAGGCGAACACAGTCACATCACATGGGTCACTCACATACCTACGCTCCCACGATCAGCAGACTTATTAACATCCCAATAAGTCCTTCTCTGACCTATGTTCTTGAGGTACCAATCTAAATCCGGGCAACACAAGGATTAGAGGGCCCTAAGGGAACGTAAACCTCCCGTGACAGCAAGTATGGTAGGTATGTTATACACATAAAATCATATACATATACTAATTATACATACATCTTAGTAATCACCGTAATTTATTTGTGGTACACTTCTCATTCTCGTACCGACTTATAAGGTTGCACAATTCATAAGTTCCCGATTAATTCAATTATTTAGGCCGTTAATAATTTTCGCCTCGTAATAGTCACTCACGTTCTATTCCACAATTTCCATTCAATTAGAATTGCACTTCTAGGTTTTACTCTTCATTATATCCCAAATGTCCCAACTATAACAATTTATCCTCAAGGGAATGGTATCTATACAATTAAACAAGGTTACGGGACATGCGAAATCAAAACAGGCCAAAAAGCCTAAACTGTCAGCTCGTTAGAAGTCTCGTTCGAACGAGGCTGTTCGAACGAGAGTTCGTTCGAACGAACTGGGCATCTAACGAGATCTCGTTCGAACGAAAGGCATCGAACGAACATCCCTCTCGTTAGAAGGCAAACTGTCAACTCGTTAGAAGCTCGTTCGAACGACCTGGGCAGGTCTTCTAACGAGAGGCCAGTTTCGAGCCCAGATTTTCCTATTCTCGTTTTTCCATCTTTTCTTCACCTCTAATCTCATCTAAACATCAATCCAACAATTGTTCAAGGTTTCTAATCATTCCTAAACACACTTAGGTCATATAATAACGTGTTTTGTGGGGTTAATTCATCCTAAACATCATCCAAATATCAAAACTCTACATTTTTCCCAAATCTCAAGAACATGAACCCTAGAAATTTTAGATCATCAATGAGCCTAATAAAATCCGTTTTTGTAACACAAAAAGTAGTAATTCTTTTAGTTCAATCATCCAATAACATTTTTACATGCAAACCTATATCCAAAATTAAATTTATAACTCCAATTTTATGGGTTTTCATCAATCTCCCAAACAAATGAAATTTTAGAATTGTCTAAGCATGGAAGAGACATTCACTGCAAAATAATGTAAATTAAACCACTTGCCTTATGTATTTCTCTGATTTTGATGGCTAATTGATGAGTTTCTCTCTCTCTCTCTCTGCAGAATTCTCCTCTCTCTCTCTCTACAAGTCTTTTTCTCCAAGGTGACAATGGAGGCTAGGGTTTGTCTTAGGAAACTTTTGGAACTAATTCCAATAACTCCCGTAGCCAATTAAGTCATTTAGGATTGTTAGTGGGTTTAGTGGGTAAAGTCCAAATCAGATATTAATTCCTAATTTTCGTGGGTTTTAATTCCCAAAAATCCAAAATTACCAAACTACCCTTATACGTTGCCGGCATGACATAAAAATGCCCCGGGACCCAAACTAAACCCCCGGCTAGTGTTTTCTGACTATTTCGACCCTTCCGGACGCGTTGGCGCACTCAAAATGACACTACGATTAATAGAATTAAAATTCACTTTTTAATTAAAATAATTATAGACGCGACTGTCACACGCGTCCCAACAAAATTTCCAAATTGCCGTATTTCAATCTCACGACAAATTTCATAATTTCAATATTCATATCTAGCCATATATACACATTAAAATCAAATACCAACTCGCATCTCGCTAGTATTTTTATCCGGATTAATTTCCAATTAATACACATTTAATTCAATTAATCCCATAAATAAATATCATAAAAATACGGGGTATTACATACTTCCCCCCTAATAACAGAATTTCATCCCGAAATTTGGAACTAGAAAGTACCTGGTAAGAACAACTCTGGATACCGTTCGCGCATCTCATCCTCGTGCTCCCATGTGGACCCCTCGACATTATGATGTCGCCATTGAACACGCACTTATGGGACTATCTTTGACCACAGTTTCCGCTCACTTCGGTCCAAAATAGCAATCGGCCCCTCCTCGTAGGAGCTATCAGGCTGGAGATCGATGTCCTCTAAAGAAATGTGAGAATGAGCCAAATCGTCTCTAAGATATTTCCTTAGCGAGGAAATATGAAACACATCTTGAATCCGATGCAAATGCTCCGGTAACCCAAGTCTATACGCAATCGGCCCAATCCGTTCAATAATAGGAAATGGTCCCACATATCTCGGTGCCAACTTCCCTTTCTTCTCGAAACGCATAATCCCCTTCATAGGAGATACTCTGAGCAAAACCTGGTCCCCCACTTCAAATTCCCTGAACGACCTCTTCGCATCAGCATAGCTCTTCTACCTGTCCTAAGCTACCCGAATGCAACTCCGTATCAGCTCTATCCTTGCCGAAGTATCCTGAATCACTTTCGGCCCAAGTAGTTTGTTGTCCCCCAACTCCAACCAACATGCTGGGGAACGACAAGGTCTACCGTACAGCGCCTCAAATGGAGCCATTCCAATGGTGAACTGGTAGGAGTTGTTGTAAGCAAACTCTACCAGTGGAAGATACTGCTCCCATCCACCTCCAAAATCAATGATGCACATACGCAACATGCCCTTCAACATCTGATTTGTACGCTCGGTTTGCCCATCGGTCTGCGGGTGATACGCCGTACTCAACCTCAATTCCGTGCCCATGGCCTCCTGAAAACTTTCCCAAAACTGTGAAACAAATATCTTGTCTCTGTCAGACACGATATTTAGGGGCACACCGTGAAGTCTCACTATTTCTGCAATAAAGAGCTGGGCATACTGTCCCGTAGTGTAGTCTGTCCTTACGGGTAGGAAATGAGCGACTTTGGTCAACCTATCCACAATTACCCAAATGGAGTCGTGACCTCTCTGTGACGTAGGCAACCCCATGATAAAATCCATGGATATGCTCTCCCACATCCACATCGGGACCTCCAATGGCTGTAGAAGTCCTGCCGGTCTCTGATGATCCACTTTTACTAGCTGACAAGTGGCGCATTTTGAAACAAACACGACAATATCTCTCTTCATCCCGCTCCACCAATACTGTCATCTCATGTCTTGGTACATTTTGTCCCCACCGGGATGTACCGCGAACCGTGAGCCGTGCGACTCTACCATCACCTCGTGTCGCAGCTCCTCCCCTTCCGGGACTACCAGTCTGCCATGGAAGCGTAATCCCCCGTCTGAGCTAACGGTATAGGACTCGGCTCCCTCTGCTAATAATTGAACTATCTGCTCCTGACAGAACGAGTCATATGCTTGTGCCTTTACCACTCTCGTGACAATCTGTGGTGTAACAGTCATCACCGACATGAATGATCGGGCCACTGCATCCTGGTGTCCCAACTCCTTCCACTTGGCCTTCCACACCCCTGCCACCTCATCTAATGGCCTACGGCTCAACGCGTCTGCTACCACGTTAGCCTTCCTCGGATGGTATTGGATATCAAACTGATAATCCTTCAAGAACTCAAGCCACCTCCGTTGCCGCATATTCAACTCCTTCTGTGTGAATAGGTACTGTAGGGACTTATGGTCCGTGAACAATCGAAACTTCTCCCCAAAAAGGTAATGTTTCCAAATCCGAAGGGCAAATACAACTGCTGCCAACTCCAAGTCATAAGTGGGGTAATTCTTCTCATGAGGCTTTAGCTTACGGGAAGCATAAGCTATGGATTGACTCTCCTGCTGCAACACACCTCCAAGTCCTTGCAAGGACGCATCGGTGTAGACTAGATACTCAACTCCCAGTCTCGGCAATGCTAACACAGGTGCTGAGGTCAACTTATCCTTCAACTCATCAAATGCCAACTGACAGGCATCACTCCAGATGAATGGCACACCCTTACGAGTCAGATGTGTCAAAGGACCCGCTATCTTCGAAAACCCACAAATGAACCTCCTGTAGTATCCTGTTAGGCCCAAGAAACTACGGATCTCAGTTGGTGTCGTGGGCTATCCCCACTCCCTCATCGCGGATACCTTCCCCGGATCAACAGATATCCCCCGGTTGGAAATAAAGTGTCCCAAAAACTGGACCTCCTTCATCCAAAACTCGCACTTCTCATACTTTGCATACAGCTCGTTCCGACATAGCGTCTGCAAAACCTGCCTCAAATGCTCGGCGTGATCCTCCTCTGTCTGGGAGTAAACCAGAATATCATCAATGAAGACAATAATGAACTGATCAAGGAACTCTCTGAACACCCTATTCATCAAGTCCATAAACACTACTGGGGCATTAGTCAAGCCATAAGGCATAACCCGAAACTCGTAAGAACCATATCTCGTTAAGAACGCAGTCTTCGAGACATCCTCTTCCCTGATACGCAACTGATGGTATCCCGATCGCAAATCAATCATCGAGAAGAAAGAAGTTCCTCTCAACTGGTCGAATAAGTCATCAATTAGGGGCAATGGATATTTATTCCGTATCTTGACCTTATTCAACTCTCGGTAATCCAGACACAACTTCAACGATCCATCCCTCTTCTTTACGAACAACACAGGGGCACCCCACGGCGAAGTACTCCTCCGTATAAACCCCTGACCCAACAACTGCTCAATCTGATCCCGTAGCTCTCTTATATATGCCGGAGCCATACGTTATGGTGCGCGTGATATAGGTCTCGTATCTGGTAATAAGTCTATGACAAAGTCTATCTCTCGACTGGGGGGTAGGCCTGGTATCTCCTAAAACACATCGGAATACTCCCTGACAACTAGGATCGAATCTAAAGGAATCACAACCTCCTTAGAGGTATCCTCCTCTATGTAATACAAATGAGCGGTCGAGCCTCCCTCTGGGTGAGGCATCGCCACTACAAACATCTCTTGGCCCGGAATGGCAAAAACAATGCTCCCACCGAAGCAATCAAGCATGGCTCTATAAGCTGCGAGCCAATCCATATAAATAATCACATCGTGCTCATGCATATCTAATACCAACATGTCTGCAGGTAATACCAAACTACCAATCTCTACCCCCATTCCCCGGCATATAAAGAAAATAAGTGACCCACTCCCCAATGGTGAGTCTACACACGTCACTGTGCTCTCTGCTGTGGCTAACAACCCTAAGGCTTTTGTAAAATGTGTAGCTATAAAACAATGCGTTGCCCCTGTATCAAACAAAACTCGACCCATAGTGCCATGGATAGGAAACATACCCTCAATAGCGGGTGGTGCCTGTGGAGCTGCTGCCTGCTGAAGCTGGTATACTCTCCCATACTGCAGCTTCCCCTGCTGAACTGGGACCGCTGGAATGGGTGGTAATGCTGCCATCTGTGGTGGCACCGGGAGGGCGGAGGGAAACACGGGTCTCTGCGGCTCCTGTCGAGCACCCTGCTGCTGCTGCGGGGCCCTGCCCCTATCAGGATAGTCCTGGCGTTTATGGTTAGTCTTGCCACAAATGTAACACTTCCACGGGAAGTTCCCCCCTCTCTGTCCCTGCTGCCCCCGGCCCTGGTGGCCGTTACCGTTCCTCCCCTGGCTCTGCTGGCCCTGCTGAAACTGTTGTTGGCCATTCTGACCCTGCCGGCCCTGATTGCCGTTCGGACCCTGATGGCCCTGCCGGAAACCTCCCTGTCCGTGCCTGAAATTTCCCGTTCTGAACCTCTTGTGATACCCCTGCTGGGAACCCTGGTCACCCTATCTCTGCCCCTGAACGGATTGGGCCCCACTGGCACCATGTCCTCCAGTCCTGCCCTGATGGCTGGTCTTTCCCGATCTCTTGCCCTCAGCCATGTGAAAGCGGTGATCCTGGCAGTGTAACAGTGCAACATTAACCACATCAGAGTAAGTGGCCAACGATAGATTCCCTAACAAATGCTGACGGATCCTCCATGTCAACCTGTCTGTAAATTTCTGTATCTTCTTCTCTTCTGTCGGTATCTCATCCGGAACAATATTCAACAGATTGGTGAATTTGTCCTCATACTCGGCCACAGTCTTACCTTCCTTCCTGAGATTCATCAACTTCCTCCTCATTTCCGTGTAAACAGCTGACGAAAAATACTTGCGGTCAAACCGCACCCAAAACTCCTGGATCGTGAGAGTATCTCTCTCCTCCATGGTGGTAATAGACTCCCACCACCGCAGTGCAGACCCCACTAGCTTAAAGGTAGCTAGTATCTACTTCTGGACATCGTTGTACTCATACATCCTCAGGTGCCGCTGAATGTCCTTCCTCCACTGACTCGAAACCACAACGTCGGAGCTACCTGCGAACTTCGGTGGGTGTGCTTTCTAAAAAGCATCACGTACACGTTCCCAAGTAGACGGGAATACATGTGCCTGAACTGGCATGGCTACTGGCGCCTGAGGTGGTGCCTGCTGAACTACGGCTAGTGAGGCATTTACCGCCTGGGCCACAATGGCTGCAACCTCGGCGGCATTCATCGTGCCCTGAACTGGTGCGGGCTGTGGTTCTGGCGTTGCATCCCTGGGAACCCGTTGTGCACGTCGTGGAGGCATCTGAAATAAGAATAAAGTTTATAAGTTCGCAGTTATAAACTTGAAATAGCTGAAGAACGTAGCATATACAAAAGAATACAACACTCCTAAAATATAGGGCTCTACATCAAAGAAAGCTCAGCGGAAACATAATAAGCCGTACACATCCTAAAGGACACTAGAACCTGATGCTCTGATACCACCTGTGACACCCCGACTAATTAAATACCGGGTAGCTACCCCTTTATTAAAATTAATACAAAATGCCAAGTTGGTCCTGTTAATAGCATCACTGTCGAAAACATTTTAATGATTACTAACCTCCTAGTATTTAAAAAGTGAGTTGCCAAATTTTAAGTTAACTCTAATTAACATGCAATAAGAGGCTAATGAAAGAATAACAACCATTCACCATAACGAAGCAATAGAATAACCAACAAAGTAATAATAAGTCCGGAGGAAAACTCCTCACAACAATCCCACAACTGAACTAAGTAAAACAATGTAACCTGAATTAATTACATGCCAAAAGTCTGAAAATCTGAAATAGGAAATGGTTTTAATAAAAATGGGCAACATGCCCTATAACTGATGAAAGCTGAATATAGAGTCAAGATAGATGAAGCGTCTACTAGAAAAGTCCTGTAACTTCCACAAACAACTACAGAGCGTCACCTGAATGAGGATCCTAAGCATGGTGTCCTTGTGGCTGGGCACCTAAAATGGTTTTTACAAAAATAGATTTGAAAGCAAACGGGTCAGAGCCCAAAAGTGGGGATTATTTTAAAAACAACAAATGTTTTAATAACATTTAAAACAATGAATGAAAAATACATGTTAGGACGTGCACTCACATGAAGTACTCACCTCTCGACCAGTTTGTGCACTCCTAACGTACCGTACCCATCTAAGTGACACACATATCTAACCAAACCGTAATAAGTTCTACCCCTTAATACTCAATTCCCATTATACGTTCTAGCGTTATCAAATAAATAGAGGGCTTTACTTAACTCAGGTTCTAAATTATTAGTAATACAATTCATTACAGGTTATCCCTTAATAGTTACTCAAAACGTTTCTGTATTTATACGCACAATTACCAACATGAAATTTCTCATTAATTTAAGTGTATATTAGTCACGCCATAAATATACAATACAAGCACCCGAGGCTAAGCTGCGGTGCACACATACTCTGCTATCCATCCCGGTACATCACTCACATAAGGATCACGCATTCCAAATCTCTCAGGAATCGTTCTCAGATAATAGCAAATCACAAACAATGGAGGCGAACACAGTCACAACACATGGGTCACGCACATACCTACGCTCCCACGATCAGAAGAATTATTAATATCCCAATAAGTCCTTCTCTGACCTATGTTCTCGAGGTACTAATCTAAATCCGAGCAACACAAGGATTAGAGGGCCCTAAGCGAACGTAAACCTCCCGTGATAGCAAGTATGGTAGGTATGTCATACACATAAAATCATATACATATACTAAGTATACATACATCTTAGTAATCACCGTAATTTATTTTTGGTACACTTCTCATTCTCGTACCGACTTATAAGGTTGCACAATTCATAAGTTCCCGATTAATTCAATTATTTAGGCCGTTAATAATTTTTGCCTCGTAATAGTCACTCACGTTCTATTCCACAATTTCCATTCAATTCGAATTGCACTTCTAGGTTTTACTCCTCATTATATCCCAAATGTCCCAACTATAACAATTTATCCTCAAGGGAATGGCATCTATACAATTAAACAAGGTTACGGGACATGCGAAATCAAAACAGGCCAAAAAGCCTAAACTGTCAGCTCGTTAGAAGTCTCGTTCGAACGAGGCTGTTCGAAAGAGAGTTCGTTCGAACGAACTGGGCATCTAACGAGATCTCGTTCGAACGAAAGGCATCGAACGAAAATCCCTCTAGTTAGAAGGCAAACTGTCAACTCGTTAGAAGCTCGTTCGAACGAGCTCGTTCGAACAACTTGGGAAGGTCTTCTAACGAGAGGCCAGTTTCGAGCCCAGATTTTCCCATTCTCGTTTTTCCGTCTTTGCTTCACCTCTAATCTCATCTAAACATCAATCCAACAATTGTTCAAGGTTTATAATCATTCCTAAACACACTTAGGTCATATACTAACGTGTTTTGTGGGGTTAATTCTTCCTAAACATCATCCAAATATCAAAACTCTACATTTTTCCCAAATCTCAAGAACATGAACCCTAGAAATTTTAGATCGTCAATGAGCCTAATCAAATCCGTTTTTGTAACACAAAAAGTAGTAATTCTTTTAGTTCAATCATCCAATAACATTTCTACATGCAAACCTATATCCAAAATTAAATTTATAACTCCAATTTTATGGGTTTTCATCAACCTCCCAAACAAATGAAATTTTAGAATTGTCTAAGCATAGAAGAGACATTCACTGCAAAATAATGTAAATTAAACCACTTGCCTTATGTATTTCTCTGATTTTGATGGTGAATTGATGAGTTTCTCTCTCTCTCTCTGCAGAATTCTCCCCTCTCTCTCTCTCTACAAGTCTTTTTCTCCAAGGTGACAATGGAGGCTAGGGTTTGCCTTAGGAAACTTTTGGAACTAATTCCAATAACTCCCGTAGCCCATTAAGTCATTTAGGATTGTTAGTGGGTTTAGTGGGTAAAGTCCAAATCAGATATTAATTCCTAATTTTCGTGGGTTTTCATTCCCAAAAATCCAAAATTACCAAACTACCCTTATACGTTGCCGGCATGACCTAAAAATGCCCCGGGACCCAAACTGAACCCCCGACTAGTATTTTTTTGACTATTTCGACCCTTCCGGACGCTTTGGGGCACTCAAAACGACCCTACGGTTAATAGAATTAAAATTCACTTTTTAATTAAAATAATTATATTCCTGAGGCGACTATCACACGCGTCCCAACAAAATTTCCAAATTGTCGTATTTCAATCTCACGACAAATTTCATAATTTTAATATTCATATCTAGCCATATATACTCATTAAAATCAAATACCAACTCGCATCTCGCTAGAATTTTTATCCGGATTAATTTCCAATTAATACACATTTAATTCAATTAATCCCATAAATAAATATCATAAAAATACGGGGTATTACGACCTATAGGTTTAATGGCTTATTGCACATGCTAACTGCAACCACAAGTGCCCGTTAAAGTGGTACACTTTTGGTTTCTTATCTTTCTTTCTCTCTATTTTTCCTCGAGGACTAACAACGTTCTATTTGTGGGTGGTATGATAAGCACTCAAAAGTGTTTAAATAAAATCCCAAATAGGAAATTTGTAATTTCTAGTTCTCGATAAAATTGGATTTAGGTTGGTATTTGTTTATTTTGTAGGTCAATAAGAATTTGTGGTGAAAAATAAGATTAATTCGAGATTTTTTTAGAAATAAGTGGTTAAGTACGTCAAATGTGGGAATGATGTGATTAAATGAGCCTAAACCCAGTCTCGTAGCCTAAACCTTTCCCGAACTAAGCCAATTCCACCCCTAGTTTGTCCTAAAATTGCCCTGTGTGTGTGGTGATATATTTTTTCGAGTCATTTTTACTATTTTATTTCATTTTAATTTCTTTAGTGTTTTACCATTTTATATAAATATAATAGTGCCTGTGAGTATGTGTGTCATTATATATAGTTGTAAGTCCATGTCTGTAAATAATATAGGTGTGTGTTTTATTTGATTTTTAGTTTTATTTTTTATTTTTTATTATTTGTTTATTTTATTTTATTTTATTAGGTTAGTTTTTTTTTTTTTTTTTACTTTTGAGTCTTGTCTAAGTTTATATGTTAGAAAATTAATTTTTAGTTTTAATAGATTTTATTATTTGTATTTTCTTTTAGTTTAGTTTGATTTTTATTTTGTATCTTGTATTAGGATTTTATTTTTATTAGTTTTAAGTAGTGTTTGTTTTATTTATTAGGTACATAACTAGACACACACACACACACTATCCTACACCTCCTTACCATATACCTCACCATACCTAATCCAAAATGTCATCATCGTCCCCACCTTCACGTTCTTTCTCCTCTCTCATCCAGCATATCCAAAACATCCATTACAAAACCCACCAAACTCGATAACCAATACCTTCCACCTCCTTCACCCTTAACCACTAGGGAACATCAACTCAACCCACTACCCAAAACCCAAAATCAGTACTAGTGCCCCACCAAAACCCGACCCTTATAAGGACTACAAGCAGCCACATTCCAGTCGCGATCTTGCCCAACTCCGGCCATTCCAGCAGTGCCGACAACTTCCTCATACCGGACCCCCTGTTAACCCGACATCTATCATCAACTACCCGATCCTACCCACCTGCGTCAACCCATATCTTTCCTGTATGCCCGCGACCATGGTAGCCCAATCCGACCTGAATCAAGACACCCAACAGCCTTCTTCTAAACTGACGACTTTGACCCGTAAAATCAAACCTGATCCGGGAACCCAAAAAATCGTACCAGTCAGAGATAGCCCATGCCTAAATCCTGCCTCAAACCCAAACTGAACAACCCGAACATTCCATCCCACTCAGAACCGATCAAATCCCAACTACCTATGATCAAATGCCCACTTGTTCCATTTTCATCAAGCCAAAATCAATTCTGCATGAAAACCAAAAGACCAAAAACCAAATGAACCCACATGTGTGTTAAAAGCCTCTTTAACCATTTTTTTCAAAAATACCTTCAAAGCAACCTCCCCCATTCTCATGCACACCACATGCACCTTGTGTAATCCCTTAATTATGCTTCTCACACCTTACACCCCTCATGTCCACCCAATTCTAATTATATCCCTAGCCTCATTGTACCTATAAATCGAAGACTTGGTGTCATTGAACAGGAATCCTCATTTTAATTTTTAACTTTATGTAATAAATTCTCCTCCACCCCTCTATAGATAGTATTTGCATTTTTAGCAAATATCTCAATATAGAGTGATGTGGTGGAATTTATCTCTTGGTTGAATTACACTCCACCCCTATATAGTGATTTTTTGTATTTTTAGCAACTATCTCAATGTAGAGTGATGTGGTTTAATTCATCCCTTTTGGAAGTAACTTCTTCTCCATTCCTTTATGATGAGTATTTTCATTTTTAGTAAATATCTCAACATAAAATGATGATGTAGAATTTATTTCCTTGGTTGAATTCTAATGAACAATTTTATAATGAGATGATTTGTATTTAGCAAATTTCTTTCATTTTTTAAGAGTCCATTATGAATTCATCCTTTGAATATTATAATTAGTTTTTATTTTTATTTTTTCGTAGAATTTATTTCAGAGAAAAAATTATATTAGTGAGTGATTGTAATTAAGAGAATTTTGGATTGTAATTGAAGAGTTTCTTCAATTAAAGGATAAAGGGTTTGGCATATTCCTCTTTAATTATTATTGATTTAATTCTTATACACCTTTATTTGTTTATTTTATATCTTGGATGATGATTATTGAGGGCTAATGTCCCATTCAAGGGATGACTTTTGAAGCCCTCATGAGTCCAATTTACTTAGTTTACTTCTTAGCACAATTTTGTTTATCTCCTTTTCTCTAATTAGCTTTCACATCTTAATTACTACTTTAAAAATTAACATAGTTAGTTAATTAATAATCCCTTGAAAAATCCATGAAAAAAAAAATCTAAAAAGAATATAAATAGAAAAGTGGATTACATGATTTCTCATTTATTTCACTCCTTAGAGTTGGATTGTACACCCGTGCTTACGGCAATTATAGTTTTATCATGTTTGTAGGTACTCAAGGTTTTTGATTAACTTGGCTTCAACAACGACACAACAACATATACAAAAAAATAAGTTATCAAATCCACTCTTCATTTGAGGAACATGTCAGTCTCAAAGTTTAAAACAAATCGGGAAAGACTACTTATATGGTCAGAGGAGTGGGTAAGTTAGGGTATTAACAGATCTCAGAGCCAGAGATTGATTGATTCAATCCATCAATTGAAAATGGGTGTAGAAGCATTATGATTGAGGTACCAAAATGGTTTATTTGTTTTCTTATCTATTTAAAGTTTTCTTATATGAAAATAAAATCCTTATATATGTATGAGCAATGTCTAAAAATTTAAAAAATTTGATTGTATGTGCAGGATAGCTCATGTTTGGTTATAAAAAACATTCTTTAATGTTTTATAATGATTACATTACTCATGTGTGTTGTATCATGACCAAAGTTATATTTTTATGTGTCTGCTTATAAAGTTGTGTGAGGGGATACATTTCAAAGTTAGGATCATACTGCTTCAATAATAAAATACAACGAACAAAATGGTCTAAAACTCCCCAAAGTATGGGAGGAAATTGTTCTTTCAATAAATCTAGTACATTGCTCACTACATTTTGAGGGGATATATTTTCAAGTTAATGCCCACTTAAAAACAAAAGATACTCACTAAGGTAGCCTAAAAATTACCAAAGTTCAGAGAAACCTATTTTTAAAATTTATTAAGTTTATATACTGCTCGTAATATTTTACGGGGATATATTTACATAGTTTTTATTACACGGCTCAAAGGAAAAATATATCGAGCATGAAACCATTTCCCAAAGAAAAAGTGTAAGTGTTTTATTTTACCAAATGTTTACTTACTCACAAATAGTTTGTGAAAAAACATGAAATATTGCGAGCGAGAGATCCCAAAGTATAAGGGAAAGAAAAAATATTTCAGAAATTGAATCATTTGCTCAAAAATAATAAAAGAAAGTAAAAAGTAAACGAACAAGACAAATGATAATGATCAATGTTCCATTCCACAAAAATATTGGCCTACTCTAAGAGTTGGAAAAAGTATTACAAATATTGAAAAAGAGAAAAAGGGGTACACAAGATCAATTGCCCATCACAAGAAAGAATAGGTTTCCCCCTTATAAATTCCTACCTAAAAGGCACCCATCTCTCGATTGACATCCTCCTCAGCCATGGTCACTCGATCAGTATTTTCTTCCTCACCAGATAATATTATACTGAGATCAAGCTCAAGGGATTTTATTTGATCCTTTGGCACTGCTCATTGACGTTGCTCCTTACCCTTAGTGTTCTCAAAAGATTTGGGCTTTATCAAAATTTTCACCTTAGGTTGAATAAGTTTATGAGCGACAACATCCAACCATTCCAGTTTGAAATTATAGCATTCCTCTAACGGCTGAGACATTAGAAATAGTAATGGCTTCCACGGGAATGTAAATAGGCATGATGCCTATCAACATCTCAGTGGTGGTGGTAATGGCAGCGGATGGGGCACTAATTGAAGAGGAGGTCATTACAATGAATCACTTTGATGAAAAATTACAAATGTTGGTTTGACAAAAAGGGAGAAGGAAAGAACTCTGAAAACTCTCTCTCTCTAAAAGCAATGAAATTACCACAATAAAGTTTTGAAAAAAGGGTTTTGAAGTATTTATACGCTCAGAATACAAAAAGGAATCGTCAATTCAAAAAAGAGCAATGATTACTGAATCACAAATAACGTTTCCCAATACGACACGTAGTTGATCGAAAGACTGATAAATGTTCCTTACAAGTTTGAATGCATTGAAGCATTAAATGCAAAACAAAAAGTGATGATGGAAAAAAATCCTGTCAAAATCCTAAAGTGAGATTTCAAGCATAACTCTCTCTTATCAAATGAACAAGAGAATTCTACACGAGGGGATAATGTAGAGGGGTACACGAGAAACCCTTCAACTACTTGAGGGTTATGCAAGAAATGATAAAGATATAGGGAGGTTGCATGAGAAATTTCTCAACCACAAGTAGAAATGCATGCACATTCTCAAATAGAAGAAAGTTCACGAGAAACTAATAATATACAAAGGATGACGACATATGTAGTTCCTCGTGAATACAAAAGAAAATGTTAAAGAACTTCACTCACTACTATTGTTGTTGTCTTTGACATGTTTACTTAGCAAGAGTTCTTAGTTGACCAAGAAGGAATAAAAAAAATGGCCAATCTAAGTCCTTTTGAGAGTTTTAATTTGGAGACTTAAAGAAAAGTTTTGCTCAGCAAAATAAGGCTCAACTGTTTCAATATATAGAGAAACATATAATATTTGCATGAGGGACCTAAGAGGTCACTTTCACACACATGTAAAAACATTACACATATATTTTACAAAAGACGATGAACAACTATTATGGTGCTTGCAGATAACCTCTTAACTTCATAAAATGAAGAGTTACCCTCAAGGTCACTCACAAGTTTTCAAAAAATTTCCGCAAGTATTTTCAATAAAAAACAAAATAATAATTTTTTTGGCCTACTGGCCGATAAGATCACCTTTTTATGCACTATTTCACCAAGTATCACACGACAAAAGTACATATTATGGTAGATAGTGATAGACAATGATAAGGATAATTTGTTTTTAGATATTTATCATAAAGGAATATTTTGGGGTGCACAATAGCCATATCAGTCTAGTTTTTTACTCTAAATAGAGCACTAGGTGCACATATATTGACAACGACATAACAAGAAGCGTTATGATCCATAAACAACCACACAAAGACAACCTCTCCTTACTCTTAATCAGATATTGAAGTGGCTACTTCTTCTCTTTCAAAAAATCATTATTCTTAAGAGTGTTCATTCCACATATATTATTTAAAAGTTTGTTTATAATAGAAAATTTATATGCTCAATCATTAGGTTATTATTCTTATTACCAAAATCTCATTAATATAAAGGAAAAGTTTTCTTTTGTCCTTTTTCTTTATTTTGAAATATTATTATCTTAAATAAAGTTTTTTATTGGTGTGGGTCATGCCTCACCCATACAAGAAATTGATACGCCCCCGTATCACTATCCTCATACAATATGATTTCGTTTCTTTTATAGTTGTTTGCAACCATTGGTCATTTGTTTAAAAAAAAACTGTTATCATATTGAGACTTAGGAATGTTCGAGTGGTACTCTCCCTTTGGAACCTCATGTACTACCTTCCCCACTAGTTTATTTTATTTTTCATAAACTTTGATAACATTTCTAATTTATTTCAACATGTTTCTTTGTTATCGAATTAAGACTCCAACAAGTTCAAGCGCTCCTCTTACTTTGAAACCTCGGGTTCTACCTTTCTGACCATTTCTCTTCTTTTGAATATACTTTTAAAACATTTCTTATTGAGTTCAACTATTTGTTTTCTCGTCAGGCTGAAGCAATTGCAACTTATATCGACCTGAGAGATCCACTTTCTTTGTAGTCTTCGGTACGTTATCTTTAATACCAGTTTGTGTATCCTTTGCAATCTTCATTTTTACTTACAGTTACTCCTCTAATTTATTTTTAGTTTAGTAATGCCTTAACTGTATTGAGAATGTGTAAACTTCCTTACCATATTTTTTTTGCCAAATATGACGGTAATGAAAAAAAAGTTCCACTGTATGCATATTGCATCGTGCAAAGGAAATTGTCATTAGCTTTAGCTATAACAAATTGACAATAAACAATCATTTTTTTTCTTGGCAATAACATGTTTAATCCACCCATAGGTCTAAACACTCAATTAACATAAATTCCATTGTTATAACTAAGAACAAAACATTCGAACAAACTGATATCAATATCTCCCTTGACATATCTATGACTACGCTCCTAGGTTAACCTTTTTCTATTGCTCAATTTGCGTCGAGACAATCTATCACTTTATATGTAAGACCAAGATTTTTTAATTTCTCATATTTTAGATATTTTGGTGTATCCCATTACAAACTGAACACTACATCCGCATATGCTTCCACGATATTTGAAGACATGTTAGTTACCGAGCATCATTTATTTATTTTAAGTCGTTTGAGTCACCAAGAACATAATATGAAGGTATGTGGATTTGAGGCTTTGATTGTACTCAATCAAATTTATTCTGAGATGTTCTTTTTTACTCAAATATTTTTTATAAAAATATTTTTTCTTTTTCGTCGGAACAAGATTGGCATCTCATTCAAACGAGCTTTACACTTTGTTAGAACAAATAATTTAGTTCATTAGAATGAATTTCAAATGGGGTTTCACCCGTTGAAATCTCATTCGAAGTTCATTGGAATGAAGTAAGTTGTTCGTTCGAGCCTGTCTGCACCTTATTAAAACTAAACAAAGGTTTTTGTTTATAAGATGAGGCTTTTTCTTTTCAACAAACTCCTTCATCTCGAAATTCATATTTTTATAAATTAGACACTTTTGGACTATTTTACACAACTCTTTTGGCAAAGTTCAATTCAGATACCTATTCCAAAACATTTCCCTTTTTTGTTCCTCGAAACAAAATTTTTATTTTCCAAACCATACATCCCCTAGATGATTTGTTGAGTTTCTCAAATCTATTTTCCATAAATACATCAAACCCATGTAGAGTGTTCTCTATGGCTGACTATTGTGGATTTATGACTCTACTACTGAAGATGAAAGGATTTCACAGTCCTAAAGAGCTGCTTCTTGTAGGTGATGCTGGACTGCGTCACTTTCCATTAAAGACTTTAAAACTAACATCGTGTTGTACTTAGCCGATCTCTAAGTAGACTCTAAGTTGTCTTTGTGTCTGTGAATTCTGAAATAATGCTGAATTATTCTTCAGCTTGGTTTGGTTTTAGTTTGGCATATTTTTGCTTTGGGTATTATCTTCAATGCACATCGAATTCTAAACAAGATAAAATTACAATAAAAAATTGAATTTTTATGTGTGTGACCTGAGATACAAGGGAATTAATATAACCCCTGAGTTTTTAAATTGGTATCAGATCCAGTTACACTAATTAATTATTTGATATTTATTTTGGGTTTATATGGATAATTTGTATAATAGGGTTCCTATTTTTGATGGGTCAAATTATACATATTGGAAAATGTGAATGATCTCGGCTTTGAAATCGATTGACGACCGTGCTTAACTTGTTTGTTAAAAGGGGTGGACACAACCCACTGTGACTAATGTCGATTTCATAAGTCCTATACCTATCACCACTTGGACAAATAATGAACTGGGATGGAGCAGTTTTAACTCATGAAGCTTAAGTGTATTTCTGGTGCAGTCACCCCCCATGAGTTTCGTCGTCTTATGACATGTACAATATCTAAGGAAACGTGGGATATCCTCCAACTCACTCATGAGGGTAACAATGTTGTGAAATCTTCTAAGACAAAAAATCTCACCACACAATTAGAAACTATTACTATGCTAGAATATGAGACTTTTGATGAGATTCACGTTTATCTCATATTGTCAATTCTAGTTTTAATTTAGGTTAAAGAATTCCTAAGACGAGAGCAGTGAGGAAGATTTTTAGATCCCTATCGTCCCATTAATTCTCTAAAGTCACGGTTCTTCATTCGTTGGGAATGATAGATACGCTTATGTTAGAAGAACTCATACGAGACCTTCAAACTTATGAAATTGATATGTTTGACCAAACTCAAAAGCTAAAGGGAAAAGGGATTGCTTTGAAAGCCTAATATATAAATAAATAGGATATTTATTCTGGCTCCCAATTTTATTTTAATCTTGATTATCTTGTCCTTATTGTGAAAAAGTTCACAAAATTTCTCAAACTAAGGAATGGAAATTCTTCAAAACAAAGTAAAGGTTTTGAAAAAATGAGAAGAGATTACCCTAAGAAAGATGAAGAGATATGATACGAGTGTGAGGGTAAAGGTCACAAAACTCATGAGTGTTCTACGAGGTTAAAGAGATAGGATAGGGGAAAGATACCTCCAATGCCACTTTTAGCCATAGTGATACCGAGTCAGTGGATTCTGGGGATGAGTAACCGCCGGGACGTAACTTCATCGCTTTCATCACTATTCATGTTGGTACATCGAGTACTTCTCACGTCAATGAGGATGTTTCCAAACATGATGACCTTGACAATGAGGGAGATGACATATTGAGTGATGGAGAAAGTGACCATAAATGTGCTTATGCCAATCTTTACACTGAATCCTTTACAATGAAAAATAAAAATAAAAATTTGGCACTTGGGGTTTTATATTTAGATAAGGAGTTGAGAGAGTCGAGAGAGAGCCAACCCTTAATGAGAGTTTCTTTAGGAGAGAGAGAGAGAGTTATTTTGGTGGAGAGGGAAAATAGTGACTTGACTAACAATCTGGCTAGTCTTACGAGAGATCTTAAAGCATCATTAGTGACTCCTGAGAGACTTGAAGCCCTTATATTCCAACTCGAGAAAGATCTCTAATGTGCTAGCGAGGTCAAGGTTACTACAGAGGATACATCGAAAAATTTAGGTGAAAACACAGGGTCATATAGATAGTCCGAATATTAGGTTATGCACACAAAGATCCAATTTTTAGCCAAAATTTATCTTAATTATAATTGGGTGTGCATGAAAGATAGAGTCCAAATTGATTATATCCAATCACATAATTAAACTAAACAAACAAAATAAGAATATGTGAAGAAATTCATTACGAGGAAAACCTAGATTTCAGCACTCTTATAGAGTTTGACAGACTCGATGACTTATGGACTACTTAGATATCCACTAAGTATAATGTACAATATTCAAATCTTCAACATATATGGCATAGTCCAACACTATCCACAGTAAGCAACTCTTACCTCAGTATCCATCGATCAGTCTCAGAATTACGGAGTTCTTTCTTCTTTAGCCGTACACTCAAAACTCCATAATCAGTAGTAAAGTAAAATCTACAAGGGTTTGATGTAGTATCGAAAAAAGGATTTGAAACTCAACAAATCATTTAATGGGATAATTGATTTGGGAAAGAAAATCTCGTTTCAAAGAATAAAAAGGTGAACACTTTTGGAATAGGTATATGGATTTCGTTTTTGCCATAAGTCTTGAGAAAAAATATTCACAAAAGGTTTTTTTACAGAAAACATGAACGTCGATGTGGTGATCTCATTGGGAGAAAAATAGAATTTTGTTCAGACGAAAACTGTAGGTTCGTTCTAACGAGGTCTAATCATCCTTCTCATATACTTCCAACGAAAGTTATTCGGTCAAATAGAGACCATGTCATTAGATGCTCCTTAGAAGTTTTATAAAATGAAATTCGCACATCGTTCTAATGACATTTGACTTCATTCAAAGGAACTAGAGAATTTGTTCTAATGAGATCTACACCTCATTCTAACGAATTTAAAAAATATATACATATTTTCAAAAACTCTTTTTATAAAATATTCTCAAACAAAAAAATAGCATCCCAGAGTATATCTGACTAACTAAAATCAAAATCCCAAGTTTGTATACCTTCATAAAGTGTTCATGGCGATTCTCTCGTCTTGAAATACAAAAATGATGCTCGGTCACTATCATGTCTTCAAATGATCATGGAGGCAAATGCATATGTAACGTTCAGTTTGCAATGGGATATGATAAAAAACTAAGCTATAAGCAATCATAAAAAATTTCTCTTACAAATCTCCCCATTTGGCTATCCCAGTATAAGACAAACACCCAAATCAAATCACAATAAGACCCCAAACATGATATTCTACTAATGTCCCCCTAAACCCAAAACAGAATGACAATCAAGACTTTGTCTTCATCATAAATTGTTCGTCTTATGTAGTCTATGATATTATCATGAAATCATTATCATTAAATCGTAAGGGACTTACACACATGAAGCAAAAGAATATCATCATGCGTACGAGTTTAAGAAAATAAAACGCCCCCTCTATTTGCTCTCTCCCTTTTTCGTTTATTATAGACAAAGGGTAAGAAACTAAAAATGAATCATTGGCGTCACATGAATCCAAAAAAAATAACATCAGAAAAATAATCAATTAAGAAAATGCAAGGTTTTTAAAAGAACTATTTTTGAATTTTTTAAAAAATTTCATGTATAAAAAGTTACATATGAGTACAAAAAATATACCTCCATGTAATAACATGAAAATATTCGAATCATGAAATAGGAATAATTTGTGTGAACATTTTTCATGGAAAAATCAACATAGACTTTTATAACATAGGCGCATGAAGTTAATGGGATACTTCTGAAGAAATAACTCATTTTCAAACTTAGGTGTAAAAATATTGAACTTAAATGAAATTGACTCGACTTATGAAACATTCCATGAATTTAAATTCTTCTCAAATCAATAATGCCAAACTATTTGACTATTTTCAAGAGGTCCATTGTGTAAAATCATTGATCTTATACTTTATAACACCCTCAAAATCTCACACATATAAGAATTCACTCTCAAATTTTGAAGATATCATAATGCTCATGTGTAGCGAACCACCTATGAAATAAATTGGCTTAGCACTTCTACTTTCGTGTGCCATTAATCTTCTAGGATCTTTTGCAATTAATGGCTTTTAATGCAAAGAGAATTTTGCACCTTCGTAGCCCCTTTCCATTGCTTAACATATAAAAAAATTTGGGAAATGAAACCCGAGCAAGGGCTCTTACAAGTACAACTTATCTCTCGTACATTTGGTTCGTCATTAACATGATAATCTAAGTGCCCGAAGTCAATCAAAGAAATAAATACCCAAATACTTCTTAAAATTATCAAATCTAAGCGCATCTAAAGGTTTCGTGAAGATATAAACTAATTGATGTTCGGTGTTCACAAAGCTGAAGGACATGATTGTCTCCTCCGCAAGATCATGAATGAAATGCTCACATATCTTAATGTGCTTTATGCGATAATGTTGAACCAAATTACGGGATATATGAATTTCATATGTATTATCACACGAAATAGTCATTATTCCTTGGGTAATCCCGTAATCGTCTAACGTTTGCGTCATCCATAGGATTTGTGTGCTACAATTGTCGTTGGATATATACTCGACCTCCATCAAGGAAAAAGATATGAAGTTTTTCTTCTTGATCGACTAAAAGACAAGTGAAATACCAAAGTAAAAACACCTACTATAGGTGCTCCCATAACCATCAACATCCTCGACCAAATCGACATTCAAATAGGAATATAAACCTTCATCGATATCAAAGGAATACAAAATACTATAGTAAAAAGTTACACTCACTTATTTGATGGCACCTTTAATTACGATAAAGTGAGAGTCTTTCGGGGATGCTTGGTATCACGCAAGAAATACAACATTAAAGGGAATGTTAAGATGACTAGTGGTCAAGTAGATAAGACTACCTATCATGAACCTACAAAGGGTTTTCTCTATGTCCTTTCCTTAAGTGTCTTTTGTAATCTTAGTCCATGTACTCATAGGGGTTCTTAAGTACTCATAAGGGTGCGTGAGTTCTTAGCAAAGTCTAAACCAAACTTCTTCACTACGTCCCTAGCATATTTGGATTGAGATATGAATATCACATCCTCTAATCGATGCACTTCGAGACCTAAGAAGAACATAAGCTCACCAACTATGCTCATCTCAAAATATCTCTTCATTTCCTCCTTACGTATGATCTTGTCAAGATAGCATGGATCCAAATACTATGTCATTGACATAGACTTGGAAAACCAATGTATCCCCATTCTCTATCCACACAAACAATGTCTTATTCACTCCCCTATTTTGATGTCATGTGCTAAGAGATAAGAAGTGAGACTCTTGTACCTGGCACGAGGTGTCTGTTTCAAACCATATAATGCATTCGTAAGATAAAAGATGTGTCTCGGGTGCTTTGGATCGTCGAACCTATTTGATTGTTCCTTGTAAATTTTCTCTTATAGAATGCCATTAATAATAGCACTCTTGACATCCATTTGATATAACTTTAAGCATAGATGATATGCTCTGGTGAGTATTAGTAGGGAAAACTCAAGCCTATAAATAAGAGTGAATGTTTCATTAAAGTCTACACCCTTAATTTGCGTGTATCCTTGAGCGACCAGCGTAGCCTTATTATGAACTATAGTACTATTTGAATTAATCTTATTCTTGTAAATCCACATGGTACCAATCACATTAGTATCATTAGGTTAAGGGACCAACTCCCATACATAATTCTTGTGAAACTGAAGTAACTTATCATGTATAGCGTATATCCAATGCTCATCCTTGAGTGCTTTTTTAATATTATTAGGCTCGACTAAGGAGTTATAGCAAAGGTATATAATCGCTTTCTCAATTCGAGCGCGAGCCTTAACACCCACTGTGGGATAAAAAAGTATAGAGAAAGGGCCATGACTCTTTAAAACCCAAGAGAGTGGATCCTCTAAATCATGACTGGGATCCACTGGGGTAGTGTGAGAAATGACGAGATCATCACCGAGGGTGCATCATTCTCACACTGGGGATAGGGTCAGTAAAATTTGGTGACTCAGCATCTCTAATCCTGAATTTATATACTTCATAACCTTATACGTTTTAAGGTTAAACACCCTCTAAGCCTTACTCGATGATAAGTAACCTAAAAATATCCCCTCATCGCTCGACGTGCTCTCTATCTCTCAAAACATAGCATGGACTAGAACTCAAAAATATGATAGGTTAAATTTCTTCCCTTTCCACAACTGATATGGAATATGTAACAAGAGTGGATGAAGATATACTCAATTCACCGTACGTCATGCGATATTAATTGCCTCTATCCAAAAATGTATAGGCATGTTTATACTAAGAAGCATGGATCTAGCCATCTCTTAAATCGTCCGATTTTTTCTCTCAACTATATCCCATTTTGTCGAGGAGAGAATGGTTGAAAACTTATATTTAATGTCCACTCCATCATAATAGATATCCACTCTGGCTTCTTTAAATTCAATGGCATTATAACCGAGCATCCAATTTATAGAGACACTATTTTGGTTTTATAAGTCACGACACTTGGTTGTTAGGAACTCAACCACAACAAATTTTAATCTAACAAACCCTAGGATGGAGTATCTTACAAATTCATTAACCATCCAAAAATATATCTCTTACCACCAATGCTCTCTGTACGAGTAGGACCCATAAGATCCATGTGTATTAACTCCTACATACGAGAGGTGGTAATGGTATTCAAATTTCCATGGGGTCTTTAAATTTTTTTTCTTGTTTGTAGGACCAAAAATCAAGGAAGTTAGTTTCCTAAGCGATGGAAACAAATTAACTGGGCCTTTCTTCATTAATTTCTCAAGGTCTCTAAGTTTCACATGACCTAATTGTTGATGCGATAGGTCAATGGAAGAGGTCATGGAATTATTGCACATAAAGGAGGACATGGAAATAATCCCATAACACTTATCGTCAGTTCTCACTCATTCTAATAATTGTTTGCTCTAGTTGTAGCGTTGGAAGCTTTCTCAAGAGGGCATAGATATCATTTGAAATTCTTCCATTAATCTTTGACTAGTCATGACTAAGAACTTAACTTTCTCTCTAAGAATAGTAAATTTGTTATATCAGTGCGCTATAGTATACATACATTTAGTTCTCCCTCACTTGTAGCAAAGTTTCCTAAAGACCTGTTTGAATCTACCTTGGTTTGCTCATTTAGGTTGAACTTTATTTTAAGGATTAGGTCAAGACCCATAAGGATTTACCATAAGTTTAGGAATAGATTTTGGTGCATCATGGTAAATGAATGAATTATCCTAACATATTTCTTTCCTCTTCATAAAACTTAAAGCGTGACCGAGGAACATCTTTCCAACCTTATTCGTTGTATCCTATATAATATCCTTAATCTTTCGGGCATGTTAGAGATCTTTCTCGAGTTGGGATTCATGGTCTTCAAGTTTGTCACGAGTCTCCAATAAATCTTAAATATCTCTCGTAAGACTAGCCCCTTTTGTTGATCGAGTTACCATTTTTTATCTCCACTAAAACGTCTCTCTCTTCTAAATACACTCTCATTGAGGGCTCTCTCACTATTGAATATCTTAACTCCTTCTATAAAGCTAACACCCTAAGTGCCAACATCATCACCCTCACTCTCTCCGACTAAACTCACTATCGAGGTCATCATTTAGCAACTTCCTCATCGGCACGAGGTGTACTTGATGTACTGACATGACCGGCCATGAGCACGGTAACGTTACGTCCATGCGGTGAATCATCCTTGAAATCCACTGAATCGACATCGCTATCACCAAGGGTGGCATTTAAGGCAACCTTTCCCCTGCCCTGTCTCTTTGACCTTGTAAAACACTCGTGATCATTGTGACCCTTACCCTCACGCTCATAGATTCTCTCCTCGTCTTTCTTAAATTACTCTCTTTTATCTTTTTCAAAATTTTATTGCCCAATTAAAAATCTTTATTTTTATCAAAACTTTTGTTTTCTTTAGAAGAATTTTCATTTCTTAGTTCGAATTTTGTTTTTTGAATTTTTCGCAAAGAGTGAAAGATCGTCGATATCAAAATTAAATTTGGAGTTAAAAGAGACATTCTCTTTCTTTTTAGATGGGGATTTTTTACTTTCGAATTTTAGGGAACGTATCGATTTAATATGATTAAAGGTCTCCTATCAGTTCTTTTAACCTAAGAGTATTTAAAATTGCCAACGAATTAAAGACCATAATTTTAGGGTAAAATGAGACGGTAGGAATCTCAAAATCATTTTCACAACTCGCGTCTCAGGAATTCTCTCACCCAAATTAAAACTAGAATTGAATATATCTTATTAATATGAATAAAATTCATGAAAAGTCTCAAATTTTAGCATAGTGATAGTTTCAAACTATGTGGTGAGATTTTATATCTTAGAAGCTTTCCAAGTGTTGGTACCCTTATGAGTGAGTTAGAGAGAATTCCACACTTCCTTACGTGGTGCACGTCATGACGCGGCGAAACTCGTCAGGGGTGGCAGCTGCAGAAATTTCACTTAAGATGCGGGAGTTAAAATTACTCATTAAAATCATCCTCCATCAAAGCTATGATAAGTTTAAGACTTTTGATCTTGTCATTAGTTACAGTGGTGGTGTCCACCCTGTTTCACAAATAAGCGAGCCTTTCTCATCGATTGACTTCAATGCCGATCTCATTCGAGCTTTCCAATAAGAATAATGTGATCCATTAAAAATAATTAGCCTATTATACAAATTATCTATATAATCCCAAACTTAAAGATCATATAATAAATTAGTATAATCGGTTCTAATACTAATTTGAGAAAGCACGTGCATGGGATATATGGATTTACTTGTATCTTAGGTTAAACACAAAAATTCACTTTTTACCAAATTTTATCTTATTTAAATTAAAGTGAACATGCAACATTGATGTGAAGACAAAATAGGAAGAACAAGAAATTGAAGAAAAATCCCTTTCGGGCAGGACCTTTAATTTAGCACTATATTAGAATTGACACATACAAGACAACTTACATACTCTTTAGAGATCCACTAAGTATGACACGGATATCGATTGAAATCTTCAACATAAAATAATGCAATCTAGAACTGCCCATAGGATGTTGATCTTCCTCGGTATCTGCTGATTGGCCTTTGGAATACACAATTCCCCTCTTCGTCAGCCGTAGAGCCTCAACCCCACAAATCGGCATTAGGAAAAATCTCTATAAGACTTTAAACTTTTGGTTGTGTTCTTCTTAATTTGGAAAAGTTATCTTCAAATATCCAAGGCGGTTGGATGAAAATATTATAGAGTTTATTAAAAAAAAATAACTCCCAAGGGCTTCTTGAAAAGTCTAATCCCGCATCTCTATTTATAAGGAACGTTGTTCCAGAGGTATGTGAATTAGAGATTTGACATATATTTAATGAAGAATAAAAAACACGCATATTCGTTTGAATAAACATCTACCTCATTCAAATGATGTACATGATCTCATTCGAACAGTTTCCAACAACACTTCGAATAATACTCTAGAATCAACCCAAAAGGTGACATTCTAGATCTCGTTAATGACCTACAAAATCTTATTTGAACGATATGTTAGTTCATTCAAACAAATCAACGATATTTTTAAAAAATCAGTTTAAAAACATTTTGGAAAATTTAAATGAAAAGACTTTTAAAAACAACCCCTGAATACTTAAACCTTTACCAAACCACTTCATTACACTTTTTGCATAATGGTGTGACGAATAATCTTCATTATTTGCTAAACTCACCAATGTTTCTTCTCTTTTAAGACTTAAGAATGGTCATGAATGTGCAATAGTGTGTAACGGACTAATCCAAATAAAAATAAATTGATCAATTATAAATTTTGCCCTTATAGAAGTATATACTTCTCCAGACAAATGTACATTGGGTATACCACAGTATATTAAATACACTTTTACAATCAATGAATACACATTGAATGGTCTTATTCCTATTTTCCTTATGTTTCATGTTTTGTTCCTATTTTGGATAGGAATCATTGTCTTAGATAAATACCCTACATTTATAATAGTTTATAAAAAGTTTTTAACCTTTTCTATATCCCATAAAACTTATCATGGGTCAACATTTTGAGAATACGTCTAATAAAATACAATACTTCCTCCATAATTTCAATCATAGAATTTAAATTTGAGGCAAAATATAATTTTATTTTCTAGATTTATTCTCAACCTAAATCATAGTGGCCTTAGTTTTCCATTAAAGTTAAATGACTTTGACACATAAAACCATCTACTACTTCATTAACATTTATTTGGACCAACACGTGACCAATTAAAAGGTAAACCATCCTTTTCATTCTAAAGAAAAGTTAGTCAAAATAAGTTTCTCTAATTTAGTAATTTTGACACTTATTATTGCATTCCTTATCGTTTTATAGGCCTACAAATGCATTTGTGACAATTCTTAGCATTAGACTCAAACTGTGTCACACATATTATATATGTCTCAAATTGTTTTGAACATATTCTATGATTATGGACTTTAAAAAGAAGACAAAATAGCATATGTAATTGGTTACTTGCCTTTCTTTGAGTTCACTAGCTGTGTAGTCTTGCGATTACACCTAAGTCTCCAATGAGACCATAATTTTACTCTACATTCTTTAAATAGGTCGTGAAACCGCTTTTGAATCCTTTGATCATTTCTATGTATTTATGACTTAATTCTAAAATCGTTAAAGCAACCATTAAAATACTCGATTCTGAATCTTAAATCATAAATAAAATGAAGAGATATGTGATCACACCACACTAATATGTTGTCATTGAAGAGTACATTTGGCAATCAGATAGACAAACACACCAAATTTGGAGAATCAAAATCGTCCAAAATGAATTTATTCATCACGGAAAGGAATATATCCCTTTATATCTAGTAATTTACCATAGTCAATGTATTGTCCAGTTTATTTAGAATGTAACATATGTTAATAACATAATTCATTTCACAATATTCCTTTTCACACTCCTAATTAATCACTCTTACAATTCATTTGGAATCCTTAGTGTGTGTGTGTGTGTGTGTGTGTGTGTATTTGATAACATATTTTTATACCTAATGTCACATGCATCTCACTCTCACAACATTATATTTGTGTGAATTATAATATAATGTAATCACATCCCATCTTAAACAATATTTTATAATGATTTATAGATGAACTCATTGCCATTTGACTTGTGTGTTCCTTGTAATAACCACAAAAAATTAACAATTATGTCAAACAGCGATAACATCTTTAATGGAAAAAAGAAATGGGACAAACACATTTTGAGATGCAAAGTTATGACAAAATAATGGAAACAACCTTCTCATTTCTTATGTGTTGCATTAAAGCCTTACATTATACAATTTATGTATATCAGCAAAGGAGACAAACCAAAACAACCTAATGATTTTGACCGGTTTAATTAACGTTGACTTTCTTAAAACAATAATCTTTGGACACCTTCAATGATCTCATTTACCGTTCTCTACCCCCCCCCCCCCCCCCCCCCCCCACAGAATTTGGTGTGTTGTTTGGAACAAATGTTATGTACTAACTTCATATACATCAATTAAGTATCTCCATTAGCAAAATTTCAAAACACAAAGTTTTATATCCGTAATCATTAAAATATGAAATAAAATAATTAATTAAATTTACCCCTTAAAATATAAAGTGGCTACAAACCAAACCCAGTCAAATTATAGAATTCAACAAAATTGATTTTCAACGGTCAACATAAATTGCAAAAAATATTAATGCAGCTTTATAAAATGATTTTGAATTATGAAAAACCATAACAGAAAGCATAAAGGGGTATATTTAATGATATATAGGCTTTGAAATATTTCATTGATCATGGTGAAAGGCATCAAAACTATTCAACAAAAGTAACATAAAAAAAAATATGTTCAAAATCTAATTTAACCATCAAAGTGAACACCCTTAGAGTACCCAAATATGCATCGCTTGAAACGGTCTTATTGGCACAGTAGAAAAACCAAAGACAATTTATACATGCATGATCGCTAAGCACCATTTGATATAATTATTAATTTTTTTGGATCCTAATCTTTAATGAAGCAATCCCCGGACCTCAACATGCATGCATATTGGTGCATACATACGAATGCATGAAACAATTGGCAAGTTCAAATGAGATGCACAAACCAACGCATTGTATCATGAACATCACACACACACACAAACATATGCAAAAATTATAAGTCTAAATAACTATGAATGAAAATTTAATATCTTATTATAACAAATCCAGACATAAGTCACAATAGATTCAAAGAAACTAATATGATTAGCACAAAACAACGCAACATTTTTTGTATCTTGTCTTAAGATTGTTATCTATGATTATGTTTTTTCGTGTTTTATCGGATTAAATGATGAGACAAATCATATTTGGGGAATAAGAATTAGTCCAATATAAAACTTACAAACGAATAACATCACCGAGTCGAGTGTTGCAAACACTCTCTCTTTAAGACGAAATTTGATCCCGTTATGGTGCTTATGGCTATGAACAATGAGGGTCTACCTCCCAGGATAAAACAGTCTCGAAAAGCGCAAGACTCACATCAATTTGCATATACCATGAGAAAATTATATTTGATACTCTATCCGAATCGAATAAGAATGGAAAGTATTGAAAAATAGTTTTTTCTCTCCTTCATAAAATAAAGACTAGTCTTGTATATATAGAAAACAAAGTGTTTTTTCATGAAAAGACGTGTCTTTTTGTTAACAGTCAATTTAGGGACATTTTTCATGAACAATTATAACTAATGATGAACAATCATGACTTTTAGGGGCGGTTCCCAAAAACAATCACTATACAGAGTGGCCAATTGAAATCTTTAGCGACATTTATAAAAATTTGTCCATGAAAATTAAATAAAATTCTAAATAATTTATTAAATAAATAGGGAACACTGAAACTAAATTTCTCATTGTTCATTTTTCCATTTTTAACGAATGAATATACCATGTGAAGCATATTGATACAAGGAACTCATATGTACTTAGTCCCACTACGTTTAAAATGCGGGTCCTATTTTTATAATGGCTCAAAGTTGAATAATATATTAATTTGGTCATAATATTAATTTGTGTAAAAACATGGTATTTTCTAATAATTCCTCTCATGAATGAAATTTGAGTGAAGAATCAAATGAATATGAAGAAAAATTAGAGCGAGTATCAGTGGAAAAGAGTTTCATTGATGAAGATAGCTTTTGGCTTCAAATCTTTCCTAGTGAGAGACTGTCGGGTTTACTGGCCTCTCAATTAATGTGATGTCTTGAATTGATAAACATTTTTGTATAATTTGAGATAATAAAATTCACACGGTCTTTCTCATGACATTCTTAGTTCTCATTATTGTGTCCGTTTTGGCCTTGGACACCTCCTGTTTTCATGAGTGTGTTAGAGAATTTAACAATGTAGAAGTTGGTTATTCTCATATAAATGCCCCCATTCTCACTCACATAGGTGTTTTCTATAAAGAGTATCCTACTAATACTCCACTTGACCCATATTTTCAAAATGAGAAAATCATTAAGAACAAAGTTAAATGTGGCAGGCATTGCACTTACTCATCCTAGGAATAGGAGGAAGAATTTGTTCCCCCCCCCCCTCCCCCTCAGTTTTAACTGAATCACACATAATTAGGTTGTCCCGTTTAACCTAATTTTTAGTATCTCTAATAATTTAGGTTGGGTTTCCATTATGGCAATCCCTTTAGGTTTTAATCGTCTTTAAGCCCATTCCCCCTGATGAACTTCTCTTATACTCTCATTAGTGGATCCACAGTTATCTTATTAAGCCTAACATTATCACTAAACGAGAAAGATTTATTTAGTATCATGTCAATGATTAATAATTCATGACATGTCATATTATTCTATGCCTTATCAAATAATGATTGTCATTCACGAAAATAGGCAATAGACTTATTATAATGGATCATCCTCTTTAATATATTAACAAAGGTACCTTGATTTCTAAAAAAAATATTCTTATTCAATCATTGAAGAGGACTTCCAAACATTACCACTTCCAATTGTGCTAATATATCCACTTGAAACTATTTACACTTTAAATTTTTTGATCCATTATCTTCCTTTCGAAGATTTATGTACATGCTCAATCATTTTGAACCTCGAAATACAATCAAAGTAGTTATTATTGATTGCTATTCAATCAATGAAGTATACATTTCTCTAGACCTATGTAAATTGGATATATCATAATATATTAAATACACTTATATAACTAATGAATGCACATTTAATGTTATTATTTCTATTTTCGATAGGAATCATATTGTGTTCCTATTTTTATAGGAATCGTTGTCTTAGATAAATAGCCCCATATTTATAATAGTTTATACAAAGGTTTTAACCTTTTCTATATCCTATCAAACTTGTCGTGGGTCAATATATTGAGCATATATCTAATAAAATACAATACTTCTGCCACAATTTCAATCATAGATATGAAATTTTAAGAAAAACATAATTTTATTTGCTACATTTGTTCTCAACCTGAATCACAATGGATTTAGTTTTTTATTAAAGTGCAATGACTTTGATACATAAAACCATGTGATGTTTCATTAACATTTATTTGGACATACACATATGACCATTTAGAAGGTAAATCGTTCTTTTCATTCTAAAGAAAAGTTATTGAGATAAGGTTCTCTACTTCACTAATTTTAACATTTAATATTAAATTCCGTATCGTTTCATAGGTGTACAAATGCACTTGTGACCATTCTTAGTATTAGAATCTAGTTGTGTCCCACATATTATACATGCCTTCAAACCATTTGAACATATTCTATGATTATGGACTTTACAAAGATCATAAAATAAAATATGTAATTTGGTTACTTTCTCTTCTTTGAATTTACCAGTTGTAGAGTCTTCAGATTACACCTAAGTCTCCACTAATACCATAATTTGACTCTACCTTCTTTAAAGCAGTCATGAAACCGCTTGGTTCTAAATCCCTTCATCATTTATATGAATTTATGATTTGATTTTACTGTATTTGAAGCAATCGTTAAATTGCTCGATTCTGAGTATCAAATCATAAATTAAATGAACATGTGTAATCACACCACACTAATTTTTTAATGTTGAAGAGTAAACATGAAAATCACATAGACAACTACATTAATCAAAAGTATAAAATTATTTCGAAATAAATTTATTTATTATAGAAAGAAATATCTCACTTTATATCTGCTAAGGTTCTCATATCCTTTGGCAGTCTTCATGGGACTCTACAATATTCAATATATTATCCAATTCAATTCGGATACAACTTTTGTTAATAATATAATTCATTTCGTAATATTCCTTTTCACTTTTCTAACTAACGATTCTTACAATTCATTTGCAATCTTTATTGAACAATGGGTTGACCAATAAATTGAGGTTGAATAACTTGCTAAGGGAAACTAGATGTTTCGACGTTTCTATGACAACAATTGTTCACTTATCCAGTTCCTTATAAAACAAAAGTGGAGACTTCTAATGAAGACATGTTTGTCAAACTTAATATCATAATCTATACAAATGTTTATAATTGGCCACTCTTAAAACAACAACATTCATGGGAACCATCTAATATATCATTTTCTCCACACAAACTATTAAAGAGATTTTTAATGAAATGCTAACAATTCATAAATAATCTTTATATCCACGGATCAAAATTACATATGCAATGGAATGTTTATTGTAGAATCTAAAACGATCGACAATGAATAAAAAATCAAGTGTAAAATATTATCACGACATTATGTCATTTTGCCAAACACATCAAGTTAGCCTTTAGTGATAAGTATCATTTATTTTACATCAGAAAAAAAAAACTAAATTGTCAACAAACAACTGTTATAATATTTAAATTCCTTGCACTAAAATTATACTATCACATATGTTATTTCCATCATACTACACTTATAAAGCTACGTCATATATGTGCAAACAAACATATCACCAAAGCTTTGACAAAAATTTAACATTGTATATACACATGTGATCACATATTGTCATAATGTCACATTCACCTCACTCTGAAAACATTATATTTTTGTTAATTATTATACAATGTAATTACATGCCATCTTAACCAATATTTTGTAATGAATATAGATGCACCCATTGTCATTTGACATTATATGTTCCTTGTAATAACCACACATCATTAATAACTATGTCAAAAAAAGACAACATCTTTAGTGAAAATAAGAAATGGGTCAAGCACATTTTGACATGCAAAGTTATGACAAAATAATGGCAACAACCTTCTTGTTTCTTATGTGATACGTTAATGACTTATAATATAGAATTAGTTTATATTAGTAAAGGAGACCAAACCAAAATAATCTAATTGTTATGAGTTGTTTAATTGACATTGCATTTCTTAAAATTATAAACTTTGGACACATCCATTGATCGCATTCACCGTTCACTAAAAAAACAGAATTCGATGTGTTTTTTGAAACAAATTTAATGTACTAACTTCACAGACAACAATTAAGTATTTCCATTAATAAATTTTGAAAACATAGAGTTTTATCTCCTTAGTCATTAAAATATGTAGAAAAATAATTAATGCACTTTACATCTTGAAATATAAAGTGGCTACAAACCAAACCCAAACAATATATAGAATTCAACAAAATGGGAATTTAACGGTTTAATTAAATAGGAAAAAAAAAATTTGGGGTAATTTTATAAAATGATTTTGAATTATGAAACATCACAACAAAATGCATAGACGACTATCTTTAATTATATATATGATTTAAAATATTTTCACTGACAATGGTGAAAAGCATCACAACTATTCAACTAGAGTAATATAAAAAAATATGTTACAAATTTAATTTAACCATCAAAGTGAACATCCTTGGAGTACAAAAATATGCACCGCTTGAAAACGGTCTTATCGACACATATTAAAAGTTAAAGACAATTTTTATATCAGTGATCATTAAACACCATTTAATATGATTTTCAATTTTTATGGATCCTAATCCTTAATGAAATAAGCCCATAGCATTAAGATGCATGCATATTGGCGCATACATACAAATGTATGCAACAATGGGCAAGTTCACTAGAGATGCTCAAACCAATGCATTCTATTATATATATACTGGTGTATGCCCGTCCCTGAAGGTACGAATTTTTTTTTCTAAAGTACGTAATCTCTAACTGGCAAAAAAATTTCAAAGTTCTTAATCGTGAAACGACAAAAAATTTCAAAGAGCGTAATTACAAAATGGTAAATTTTTTGAGAAGTATGTCCGTGCCTTAAGGCAAACATATAATTTTGTATAAAGACGTGTATACTGTAAATAATACATTTTTTTAAATACATAATCGCAAAACGACTATCAAAAGATGGTAAATACAGCTTTTTGTTTGATAGACTTTATTTGCACGCAGACAAAAAGCTGTATTTACCATATTTTTGTGTTTGATATGCATATTGTCTACTAAAAGACACTTATTTACATACTCATTCTTAACCAAGTCAATAACAGCTCCGTAACAAATTGCATATCTGTGGAAATCCTCTCAGCTCACATTTGTATTCAAATTTCAAATATCTGATCCTATCTCTCCTAAAGCCTAGGAACTGATGTACTATAAACTAGACTTGTAGCTTGGCATTAACGTGTGAAAAATATATACTAAAAACTCAGTTTTCTCTTCTTCTATTGCTGTTACATTAGCTTCTAGTAATATTCTATTACTAACAAAATATCACGTCTGATATGGTATCAGAGCCGCAGATGGCCAACGCCGAATCCAACCTCTCTCCAAATTCTGCCACTGAAATTTCTTCAATTCCATCACCAATCAACCTTACCAACTCCAATCACTTTGTTTCTCTAAAACTTACCAACACAAACTACCTACACTAGAAAACACAAATGGAACCCTTCTTATATGGCCAAAATCTCTTTCAGTACGTTGATGGAACATATCTTTGTCCCACTGACCCAACCCTAGCTGTTGTATGGACTCAGTAAGATAAATTAATAGTAAGCATGCTTATATGCTCTCTCTCTCCCGAAATGATTCCACTCGTGGTTGGGCTACAAACCTCTCACCAAGTATGGAAAACCTTAGCAGATGCTCTCACCTCCCCTTCTGATACACGCATACTCAATCTTCATTTACATCTGCATCGTCTCACTCAAGGAGACGACTCGGCATAAACCTTTCTTCATCGAGCCAAAGCTATTTCGGATGAACTCAGCGCAGCCGGACACCCACTTTCCCAGGCAGAATTCAACATTCATGTATTCAAAGGTCTCCGATCAGATTTTAAGAACCTCATTACCTCTCTTACTACCCGCTCAAAACCGGCTACATTCTCCGAACTTCATTCGCTACTTCTTAGTCATGAATTCATTCATGATGATAAACTGTCATCCCTCACTGTTAACTCATCTTCTTCCACTAATACACATCCACCCACAGCTCATCTCACCAGCACAAATCAAACGCCCACTTCAACTCACCCACCTTACCACTATTCTACTTCCTCTAGAGGGCGTCGTGGCCGTGGTCGTGGCCCTTTCTCTTCCTTTCGCCACCCAAATGCCTATAATGACTACCGTCCACGTTGTCAGTTATGTTCTGCTCCTAATCACACTGCTACTACATGCCCCATTCGATTTACTCCCACACCTACTTATCCCACGGCCCACTTTACCTACTCTCCTTACACTCAACCCGGTCTCCTTCCCACTCCACCCTCACCCATAACATCTTGGTTACCTGACACCGGCGCCACCCATCATGTCACACCAGAATTTTCTACCATATGCAATCCCACTGAATACAATGGTAATGATACACTTCACATTGGAAATGTTAAGGGTCTCCCTATCTCCCATATTGGTACATGCTCCATTCCTTCTCTTAATTCTCCTCTCAATCTCAATAATTTCTTATATGTTCCTTCTTTATCTAAATCTCTTTTATCCGTTCAAAAATTCACTCGTGATAATGATGCATTTTTTGAATTTCACCCCAATTTTTGTGTTGTGAAGGATCGTCGTACCAAGACCCCGCTCCTGTCCGACACCACTAGTAATGGTCTCTACACCCTCTCATCTTCAAATTCTCAACCCTCTCCACAAGCTTATCATACTGTCAAAGCATCCTCAGAATATTGGCACCATCGCCTTGGGCATCCTCATCATCAAGTTCTTCATCAAATCCTCAATTGTCATCAACTTCAAGTCACCTCCTTTCAACAAAAACACATATGCGTTGAATGTCAAATGGGCAAATCATCCCGAATGTCTCTACCACCTCATATCAAGTCTTCTACATCCGCTCTACATTTAATTTTTAGTGATGTATGGGGTCCCTCCCCTATGATGTCTTGTAATGGTCATAACAATTTCGTCATCTTTGTTGATCATTATTCGAATTTTATTTGGTTCTTTCCTATGATTTGCAAATCTGATGTACATGATATTTTTATTAATTTTCAGAAATTGGTTAAACGGAAATTTAACACTAAAATAAAAAAATATTCAAACGGATTGGGGGGGTGAGTTTTGCAAATTGGACACTTTTTTCGAAATTGCGAAATTCAACATCGCTATTCTTATCCCCATACACATGAACAAGTTGGCTTTGTTGAACGCCGCCACCGTCATATTGTTGAAACCGGACATACCTTAATGGCTCACGCCTCCATTCCCCAAAAATATTGGCATTTTGCTTTCGAATCCGCCGTCTACCTTATCAATCATTTACCCACTCGCACTCTCTCTAATCTTTCACCACTTCAATGCCTTCTCCGCTGAATTAATTTGGCTCAAATCATTATTAACTGAACTAAATCTCCCTCCCCAAAAACTTCCCATACTTTGGTGTGACAATATTGGTGCAACCTACCTTTCGGCAAACCCGGTATTTCATGCACGCACCAAACATGTCGAAATTGACTTTCATTTTGTTCGTGATCAAGTTGCCAAGAAAGCTCTTCAAGTTCACTTTATATCTACGGATGATCAACTTGCCGACATCTTCACCAAAGGACTCTAATCTACAAAATTTAATTTCATACGAGGCAAGTTGATGCTTCGATCACGCTCACCGTCAACTTGCAGGGGCATGTGAACCAAGTCAATAACAGTTCCATAACAAACAGCATAACTGTGGAAATCCTCTCAGCTCACATTTGTATTCAAATTTCAAATATCTGTTTCTATCTCTCCTAAAACCTAGGAACTGATGTACAATAAACTAGACCTGTAGCTTGGCATTAACGTGTGAAAAATATATACTAAAAACTCAGTTTTCTCTTCTTTTATTGTTGTTACATTAGCTGCTAGTAATATTCTATTACTAACAAAATATCACGTCTGATACTCATGTTGTTTGATAACAAAAATTTATCCTCATAAATACAAACTTTGCCAATATAATGTTAGCAAATTCTTATAATTTTTATCCATTTACGCTATAACCAATTAAAGATTTGGACTAAATATATATTAAAAAAATATTTGATGTATTTTTTGATAATTGATCATTTATTTAAATTGACCATTTTATATAATTAAACAATTTATCCAATCAAATGAGACGTGAATAATAATAACAATAAAAAAACACTTTTAACATAACTTTATATTTTATATATAAAAAAATGTCCAGCTTCTTTTTCTTAATTAAAATAACTTCCAGTTTAAAAAAAATGAATTTTTTTTGTAACTATTTTACAAAACAGTTTTTGTAACATTTTTTCTTGAAACATCATAAACACCATCCAACTTTTTGTTTATAAAAATGTTATAAACATTTTATAAAATCATATTTTATTAAAAAAAAAAATTCTTATAAAGAATAAATTTTTAAAAAAAAATTATATCCAACTATTTTTGTAATTTCTCAATGTCCATTTAGTTTTTAATTAAAATAACACCCAATCTTAAAAAAGTTCAAAACAATTTTTTTAAACATTTTTAGAAAACAATTTTTTGTAATACTTAAAAAAATGTTATAAACAACGCCGAACGTTTTCTTTATGAAAAAGATAGAAACTTCTTATAGAACCCTATTTTTGAAAAATGTCTTATAAAAATTACAATTTTTGAAAAAAAAAAGTTACATCGAACTATTTTTTTAGAAATGTTCAGGTTTTTCAAAATGTGCAATTTTTTTTAATAAAAATAGTGTCAAGTTTTTTTAACACAAAGTAACGAAAAATATTTATTTTTATTTAAAAAAAAGATAATTGAAATATTATAAACAATTTTCTCCACATTTTTAGGCAAATTGAGGTCACGTGACCAAATCTGGGTAAAATTTGCCATAGTACTTTCCCAACAAAATAAAAATCAAAACGCTACTTTCGAACTCGAAATAAATAAAAAAAATTAAAAAGCTTACTCACCAACATGAAAAAATGAATTTTTTTTTCTAACTGAAATGTATACACATGTCTTGATCTCTAGCTTAAAAAACACATGAAAATGTCACTTGGGCATTTCATCGAACATTTGGGGTGCACATTTGAAAAATACCTATGATGGTGCATTTGATTTCAAGGACGCCCAAAAGAGTGTTCAACAACACAACTCAACATACACAACTCACCAAACCATCAATTATACACGAAAAAATGGTGCAAGGAAATTCGGGGAAAAAAAAGACATGAAAAATTGAGTGAGGAATTTTGTCAAACACTTGGAGGGCCAAGTTAAAAAAAATGGTTATGTCCGAACAATTTGCTTGAAGATAAATCAATTTTTTTCACACCCAACAATTCAAATTCTAACACCAACAATTCAAATTCTAACACCAAAAGATTATTTAAATTTTATCCAAACATTATAACAGTTAACATGCCCAAATACCAATAGAATTGAAAATGATTTCTTAGAAACCAACATAAGAAAAATGATCTGGATCTCAACAACATCAAAGTTGATATGGAAAAGTAGGAGAAAGAGACAAACGCATTCGTGTATAAGAAGACCAAAGTCCGAGAAAAATGGGTTCCTATTTGAGAAAAATGCATTCGTGTCTCATGCTCTCGGGTGGTCGATCTGGACAGGTTTGGGTGTTACCCAATTCGGATCTCAGTTGGTTTGGGTGCTACCTCTGTATTTGTTCCAAAAAAAAGTCAGCACAACCATATGCAATACTGTGAGTATAAAAATGAAAATAAAAATCAAGAGAAAAATCAAACTTAATAACTTACTCATCAATAAAACCCTAGCATCCAAAGCCCAAACCATCATCACGTGTCTACCCTAGCTTAACTGTCAAGTAGACAGCAAACGACAACCCAACATTTCCATCCCAAACATATAAATAAAATCAATTCCATAACCCATATAAACCCAAAAATAGTATAAAAGTGGAATGTCGAGTTTATGAGGTTCATAGAGGAGGAAACAACGCAGAGAGAAACATATAGATGAGGTTGCCCGAATTTTCTTTTTTTTCCAATGTTGTTTTTCTCCTGCAATTAATAAAATGAATTGGAAATCAAAAAAGAATTAAAAACCAACAGTTAGAACCGTAAGGGGAGGAGAGAGAGAGAGAGAGAGAGAGAGAGAGAGAGAGAGAGAGAGAGATGGATGAGTGGTTGTAGAGAGAAGATGAAATGAAAAACTATTGGGAACCGAAACGTTAAAAGGGGAAGCTAAACATTGGGAAACGAAAATTTAAAAGAGGGAAATGAAAAAGATTCCCTTAAAATTCAAAATTCAAAATATAAATGGAGGGAGTTGATCTCAGCCCTTAATTTTGGAAAAATGTCTTTTGACATGGCACTCATCTGCACCGTTAAATTGTGTACATAATTTAAAAACTTCCCTAACTTATTATATATATATATATATATATATATATATATATATATATATATATATATATATATATATATATATATATATGTCTCACTAAATACTTAAGATTCTGATATATTTTGACAAGCATGTATATATCTATTTGCAAAAATTATAAGTCTAAACACCCATGAATAAATCCACTGTTTTATTATAGCAAATTCTAACATGAGTAACAATGTACTCAAGAAACAAATATAATTAACACGAACGCAACCCAATTTTTTTTTTTTTGTCTTAAGATTATTATTTATAATTATATGCTTTTGTGTTTTATTAGATTAAAAGATGAGACAAATCATATGTGGGCAATAAAAATTAGACTAATAGAAAACTTACAACTTAAAAAGATAATCGAGTCGAGTGTTGGGCATATTCTCCTTAAGACAAAATTCGCTCCACCTACAGTGTTTATGAAATGAACAATGAGCGTCTACCTCCCCAGATAAAAACGACGTCGATATGCCCAAGAAGCACTTCAATATCCGTGTCCCATGAACTAATTATATTTGATACTCTCTCTTACTTGAATAGAAATAAAAAGTATTGAAAAATATTTTTTCTCTCATTCATAAAATAAAGACAAGTCCTATATTTGTAGAAAATAAAGTGTTCTTTCATGAAAATAAAGTCTTATATTTGTAGAAAATAAAGTGTTCTTTCATGAACGATTTGTCGTTCATAAAATAAAGACAAGTCTTATATAGCTAATGGTAAATGATCACGACATTTAGCAACGGTTTCGAAAATCAGTCATTACACATAGCGATCAGTCAAAACCTTTAGCGACAGTTCAATAAATTTGTCTAAAAAATTAAATAAAATTTTCAATAATTTCATAAATAAATGGAGAACATTGAAATCAAATTTCTCATTCATTATTTGTCTTCTTTTTAAGAAATGAATATACCACATGACACTTATTGATATGAAAAATACGTACATACTTCGTCTCACTACGTTTGAAATGCGAGTCTGACAATTGCTCAAAGTTGACCAATATATTAATTTGGTCATAATATTAATTTATGTAAAAATACAATATTTTTCAACAAAAAACAGGAGAAACCAAAAAGAATATACTATATCGAATTGATACCCATTACTGACCATTACTGAAAGATTATAACTATCATTAAGATGGGTGGCTAAATAGATTATTAAACTGTTAGAGTGAGTGTAACACACCATATATGCAGGTACTATATATATATGCGCTAAATGTTAAACCATACACTATATTCTATACACAAAAGCTAGGGTTGAGTCCTTAAAACAAATGAGCATTCGAAACAAAAAAATCTTACTAAAAAATACTCAGGAAATTGTATCCAAGCACAAAAAATAACATAATATAATAATCAATTGTGGGCCTTTACTACTACAGCTTGACTAAAGTTGCCTAATGTTGGATGAATCTAGTTATAAAAATGAAAAACTTGTATGATGCATCAGGAATTACTTAAGCCATATTTTACTCTCTCTCAAATTATAGAATATAAATTCCAACATATTTCTAACCATATTCAAATTAAAAAACTTACAGTTTCACGATATTCTGGAATGGTTAAAATGCAATAAATGGAGATGCCTTGTTAAGGTGGTATTTTGTGCCGGAAACTTGTGTGGTTTAACCTATTCATAGAACCAAAAACAATCGATATTGCCCTTGAGTTTTCCTACTAATGTAACATACAAACAGAGGCGAAGCCATGACTAGGAAGAGGTGGGCCAAGGCCTCCCCTAATATTTCCACACCCTTTACAATAGTGTAATGTTTCCATTAGTTTTAAGTTTAAACACATACAAATTTCTTATTGCAAATCACCACAAGCCTATTTTTTTAGTCAAACCACAAGCATGTTAGAAAGTGAAAAATGGCCTACTATTATTTTTATAAAAAACAAAACTGAAGTCCAATGGCTCCTTCACTAACTAAACCCAATAACTTTATAACCATAGATAGTGAAGTTTTATATGCTCCTTTATTTTTAGCAAATGCAACAACCTTCATTGTTTTTGCTAACAATGAAAAAATATGTGGGAACCTCCAAGAATCCCACTTCAACTCCGAAGCTTCAGCCTAAGATTTCTTTACCTCACTTTTTTGTGTCGCCCTAGTAGTAATATTAATTCTTCAGTATTGATAATTTTTGTACTTAATTATTTTCCATTATATTTTTATTTATTAATATTGATCTAATATTTGCCTTTCTTATTTCTTTAATTACCATAATTATTTGGCCTTATTTCTTCTATTAGGGTCAAATTTGTAGTGTTCAAGCAAGAAAAATAAAGGTTGGAGCTGAAAATGAAGACCAAAGGATACCTTTTTACTCCAGGTAAAAATTGAATACATCACTCTATTTAGTGATTTAATTATTGTTTATTGTTTGACTATTTTAATCAATATATTTTATGGCAAAGCTAAATGAACATTAATTGTCAATTCTAACAAATATGAACATCAAATTTATACTAAAATATTAATGATATTCTTTTTAATCTGTATATTACTAATAATTTAAAATTTTATCAAAGTGACTCAAATGACATCAAAATTCAAAACTAACAAAAGTACGACCCATAAACCCTTGACTAACATTGAATCGATCAACCAATTAGGTTAACCCGACTTCAATCCCACTAATGGAGACAGTTCGGTCCTCCACACATTTAAATCTTCGATTCACCCCTCTATACATATAATAAAAATAAGCATATATTTACAAAGATTATATTATTGCAATTGATCTCTGATAACAATAGCAAAACATAACCAAAATGACAAAAATCAAAGTTCAATAATTTAAGTAAAGGAAAAAGAAGAAGAAAGAGTTACTTTATTAGCTTGTTGGTCGAAATTCAATGTTTTGTTCTATAGCCTAATTGATATTTCTGTAGGAGTAAAAATATAAATAATTAAGAACCAAATCATTGATAAAAAATGGTAGTAAATGAACACAATGACACCTGTAGTTGATAACAGGTCAATCTGGAATCCAATAAGACAAAAACCCATTAACCAAGCGAGAGAAGTGTGAAAAAGCTAATTAATTAAAAACGAGAGTAAACTACTAATCCTAAACCTTAGTACATTGTTCCTAACATTCAAGTGAGAACGAAGGAAGCGAAAAAGTAAGGTGGGCACATTTTTTTATAAGAAGTTTTGAATTAGTAAGGTTTGGTATATCTATTTCTTTGTGTCATTTCAACAAACAATGAATATATATCTATTATTATTACTATAAAATGTAAAACAAGGCATTTATGACTCCTCCTCATTGAGAGTATCCACGTGTCACTACATTTTAAGACTATTTTATCTTTCCTATTTCATTTCATTTGATTTCTCTTCTCTATCAGTGGGATTGTCTTTTCCTCTCCCCAAAGTCGATCTAAATCCTTTTATCTTCCCCACAAAACCCATATATCTCCCCAACCCTTCGTCCCTCCGTCTATTTACTTTCCAAACCCTATAATGTCAGGTATCACCTCTATGTTACTCTACTTATTTATTTTATATTGTAAAACAAAATTCATTTATGAGTTTTCATGGTTGTTGTAACAGTCTCCGCTGCAAACAAGAACCTCTAAGGTACATACCAACTTAACTTTTTACCATTTTGTGATAATAAAGATTCCAAATTTATCAATTGGGTTCATCTCATTTTTTTTGTTTCCAATTTCAAGGATCAAGAATGGTACCCCCCGCACACCTTCACCTGGGAAATTCCCAACCAATTCAGGTTATCTTTTTCTCTATATACATATACATATGTGTATATGTATATGTATATGTATTTGAAGGTAGTGTTTAGGTGGGTTTTATTTTTTATTTTTTTCAATTTCAAGGACCAAGAATGGTGGCATGGACCAGGGGGTGGCTGTTGACCAGAGCAAGTAGGGGATGGAGGAGCGGAGGGCTCTATTTGGTTTGTTGATTTTACCGCTTAGTTGCACAATAGATGTTTGAGAAATTGTGAAAGTGACAAAGTGAGTTCATTTTTTAATTAATTTGAATGTTGGTTGAAATATCATTATGTTTGGTCTTCAAAATAATTGTTTAAACATTCCTTTCGTATTTAGGTTTTTTAAAGTTAAGAAATTTGGGTTTATTTTCTTCTTTTTTTTGACAACTCTGTGATACACTATTTGCATCTCTCCTTTGTACTTATTTTCTTCCATTTTCAGAAATTTAGAGTATAATATTGTGATTTTGTGGGTGTTGCAGTAGGGGTTGCTATAAGAAAAATTATTTATCATTTTTGTGGTTGTTTTGTAGTTATTATTTTTTATGTTTTTTTTTCAGAGAACAAAATACTCTCTCTTTTCTATGATTGATAGTAGACGTGTTTTCGTTTCAAACCCAAAATACCCTATTCTTGATATTCTTGTATTTTCATTCATTTTTCTGTTCTTTGGTAGTTAATAAATAAGTGTTGAACAATATTTGTCTCTTTTTCAAAATAGTCATGTTACTCTTCCTTTATTTATGTTAAGATTTCAGCATAATCAATTATTATTTAATTTTTGGGAATATTGGGTTATGAATATTTAGTTTTGGTTTTACATATGAATTTTTATTTTCTATACGAATTTTTATTTCTTATCAATCACAACTGCATCTGCCAATGGTGTAGATCAAACAAATGAAATCATTTAAGAGCGACAAAGCTATCGCCTCGCTCGCGCATCGCGCGGGTTTTCACCTAGTATACATATAAAACCACATGAAAATTATCAACCCAAAAACCATAAGGTTTAAATATTATTATGGTAGGAACACACGAAAAACAAGTAAAATTCGAAAAAAAAAACAAAAAACTGAAGAAAAAATCTCAGCCAACCTATAACTCATATATAAAAGGAGAAAGGTAAAAAATGGGAAGGATACAATCACATCTTTATTGCAATTTAATTCTTTGAGAAGTAGTGGGAAGAGATGGGAATAGATTTTGTGGGAGGTAAAGAGCATGAGTAATATATACATGGTGTAGGAGAATTGTCTGACCATGTCTGAGAAGACACAGGTTTCCGCTAGTCTCCACAGTAAGCATAGTTCAAGAGGATAAGCACACAATTCAACAATCAAGATATATTAACAGGATTAGTGAAAATCTCAGAATTATATTCAATCGATCAAGATATGATAGCTATCTAAGGTCATGGAGTCCCACACGACTTGATCTCTTTTTGTTTTCTGTAGGTGTAAACCATACCTCTAGAAAAGGGGAAAGTAATCTTTATTATCAATAATCGATTAATAAAGAGATAGAAACATCCCATGGATGTAGTCACATTATTGGACCATGTACATATTGTGTCCTTGTGTGATTATGATTGTTTACCTTGCTCAACTTTAATTAAGTTGACTTTATACCAATAGGATTTTGCCACCTAAAAATAGTGCCATTTGTGGGAATTGATTTCCTTTTATCAACTAAGAAAAACTAATGAGCAATTATCTCTCACTAAAAAAACCCACTTACAATCTCATGGAAGCCATCATAAGCACCCAGGGATATGTTAGAACTCCATCCCAACAGGAGTTGCAACACTTCCATCTCGCATTATCGCCTACAGGAGCAATCGACTCTAAAAACCAATGAGCCTCCATGATCCAACATAGTTTCACTTCTTATAGATGCCTATGAATGGAGAGTCTATCAATAGTAGGATGCCACGTGCCTCCAGCAAGAGGAGAACGCCCGAGTTTAGTGTCATTTGGAAGCAATGGAGTAGGAGTTCCACGGGTATAAATGCAAACTCCATTCTCAGACCCCTAGCCCTTAGGTGAAAAAAACTTAGAACCGAAGAAGGAGTTCATGGTAAGATTAGGATCCCTCTGTAGACACTCTATTCTCATACCACCACCCCAACACTCTTCCATATGGTCTAAAGAAAGTCCCTTCAATCCACAGACCCTTAGTCTTCCTTCAAATTATGATTAGAGAACAACTGGATTCTCTCTAAGACCCATTTAACTTTAGTCAACTCTCATAAACGAGAGTATATCAACACACTTTCATAGAGATATGAATTTTATTTTCAATAGTCCTAGCCTTGCGTGAATCGGACATACAATTTGCATTTTACGGCCATTTTATCAAAAATCCAAATTCAGATTGTCAATTGGCACACCCACCTGTCGGGTGGAGCTCATGAAATTATTTGGCCAGTAAGTTTAGCCACCCTATCGATAGGCAACGCAACTCGTATGCCAATCGGCACACCCCCAGGGGCAGTGTGATCATCTTACCCTTTTGAGGTTTCTTATTTAAGGAAACCATGACCTCACTATTACAGATCCTTTAGCCTTGTAATTCATGTTACAAATTTGTTAGATCACTCACAATATTCCTTTACATTCTTTTACATAACCTCTCACCGCACCACTTGCCACTACTTTCCACCACTCCACTACCATCCTTTACATCTAAAAGTCAGATTACAAAACCTTCAAAAATAAAAATTCAAACAACTTAGAAGATCCAAATCTTCTTTATCCTAGTTTTCCAACTTGTTGATATTTAATATGTTTTGTTACTTTTAGCACATTTCTTTGTTAATTATTTTTTTCTTCCACCATTAATCTCACTTTTTAGTATATATTATTTTCAAATCTATTTTAATAAATCTCAAAACCCCAAAAATAGGTCTTGTCCTATAAATCCCAAATTGAAGTTTTTATCACATTTTCTCACACTTTCACTCATTTCACACACTTTTCATTACCTTTTTAGCGCCCCATTGACATGTGCACTCACTTTTCCATAGTTATGTCACGATCTGGCGCATAACTCTCATTTAGTCACCATCATAAATTTTTATTTTAGTCTTACTCCTTGGAATCAATAATTATCATCTTCCCATGACGTAGATATGATGATTTTGCTCCTATCCTATACACTTTATACACATATGACACACTCCATCACTTTATACGTTAGGATAAGGAAAACATTTTGTTACCCATGAGAGACTGAAATGGAGGAATGGGTGCTTAACCCCTCCCCATTCTACAACATAGTCTCCGAGACCATATCTTCTTTGATCTGTTTTGACTAAACTACGATAGTGACTCTGATCTCTACAATCTCACACACCTCACACCTCCACCAACGATCATTTTATTTCCTATAAATCCCACTCCCCGCATGCACAAGGGAGGATAGACTCTCTCTTTCATTTCGGTCCCCTTGAGGTTTACAATTATGGCGACTCCATTGGGGACTATTTTTTAGGACTAGACTCTATTAACACCTGTTTTTGTTTTCTTTCTCCTACATCATTTTCCATATGTGTATATTCTATCTTATTTGTATATTCTTTTTCTACTCATGCTCTCATACTATATGCCATATTCATGTTATTTGTGTTCTATTTATATATATATTTATCTCCCCATCTGAAATCTCGATTTCTCGAGAAATTTAAGATACCTGACATTGAAAAATCCAAAGGAAGTGGACCTCCCATCATGCATATACCGAATTACCATCGCTCTATGCACCTACTTGGGGAGACGAAAGAGATTGTTGGTCAAATATTTCAGCAAACCCTCAAGGAGAGTTCTCTTCCCTAGTTTTAGTCTTTGGAATAACCTTACATCCATAAGTGGGAAGATGTTTCTAGAGAGTTTGGGACTTAGTAGAAATATAATGAGGATTCGGAGGTGATGTCGATATTCCTCGAGCTACTCAAGTAAGGCCCTAGAGAACTTATGAATAGTTTCATAACAGGTTGGAAGGAGAAAGTCGCTACCATTACCAACCGACCATCTGAAGAAGAAAAAGTAAACATTGTGAAGAAATATTTCCTTGAACACATCCAAAATTCTATGGGTAGTAATTATTAGCCTGACTTCAGAGGCCTCCAGGAGGCCGGAGTTGAAATTGAATAAAGTACTGCCAATTAGAAAACAAAATCATAAGGAAAGAATCTAGTTAGGCAGTTCACCATTCGGAAGTATGATAAACCCCCCGCTGCCACCATTAATAGAAATTTCTCTCAGCCTATGACCTCATGGGCACTTAAAGCCTTCCCTGCTATCATAAAAAATATTATACTTAACTCCATGATCCTCTATCCAAAGTATATAAAGCTCTCTTATCCCACAATCTCATAAAACCCATGGATGCTCATACACTTTTTGACCCTCTTCCCAAATACTTCAGGCATGAACCCTATTGAGATTTCCACCAAACCACCGGTAATACCACCAATCAGTGTCACCACCCAAACAATGCTTTGCAAATACTCATCATCAAGTTCACCATTAATCCTCCAATAATCTCGAAATTTGAAATTACTCGTAACCATTTACCCAAGCATTAAGTCGACATGAAAGCCATACTCACCAATGAAGATCTAAATTTTAACTCTTCAGTCAGAATCAAGCCCATTAATAATACTGCCTCATCCATCAGTTTAGAGAAATTCCTAGATGCTCTCTAAATCTATGCATCCTTCCTATTGTATCATTAAAATACTCATGATTGAGCTCTTTCCTTAATAAAGAGGGAATGCATCAAGATCCAAACCATATAAGAAATAGAAAATATGGATTTGCATATTATCCTCAAACAATTGAGAAGATTTGGAATCAAGCTCCTATCATAAATGACCCTTGAAGAAAAGGATTGTAGAAGATTAAAAAAATTATACATGGAATCCTGGAAGGGGGCTCAATAATCCCATTATTAGTTTGTACTACCAAAATAATTCATCATGGATGACATTTTTTACACTATGATAGATGAAGTCATCAGAATAAGAAAGATATATGAAGATCTTAAACAATTAATGACCCTAAAGTTAAAAGGATAATTCGTACTTTCCCAAAATCGTTTCTCTATGACTTGGAAGGATCTAAACTTCAAAGAGCTCGGGGTTGTCAAGTGAATTGATTTATCTTGGAACAGTCAGATAATTATGACAAAATGGGGTGATTATTCTGATCCTTTAGGTGATGAGACCAACCTTGAAATACTAACAAAATTTCATCCCTTTTAAAGGTAATCTCTTTTGAAGATCTCCTATCCTAAATCAATGAGGTTTTTGCATTTGCCAAAATTAACGAAGAAACTAATTTCCTCTTGTTTCCCCTATCAATGAACCACATGAACGGATCATGCCTATACTACAAAACTCTTGTCCTTCCATCAGAGAGTGTGCTCACGGATAAAGCGAAAATGGTTGTTAAAGAAATCTCAATGCCTGAAATAATAGTTGAGGAGAAAATGATACTCGAACGGTTATATAAGATCTATACCAACAACACATTGTGTGGGCTTTTATGTGTTCCCAACTTCATAGAGAGTCTCTTATCAAACTACTCACTCAAGCTACGATTCCTCCCACTACCTCCTCTGATGAGGTGATTTATATATTTAGAACTTTGACTCTCGTGAGGATCACCATAGTTGTCGATAAAGAAATTCCCAACTTCAGCCTTGATCATAACTATGCTCCAAACATCTCTATTAAAGTATTGTAGAACACGGTTCCATAAGTACTTGTTGATAAAGGGTTCGCCCCAAATATGTGACCACAATAAACGTTCTGTTGTCTGGAATGCAATTCATGATCTTACTCCAACATTTGCTACAGTATGTACTTATTATAATACTAAAGGAAAAGTAATGGGGTCAATAAAACTCACGCCAAGGCCTAGACTGATATGCCCACAAATAGAATTCCATGTTATTAACATTCTTACATATTTCAACTTATTTCTCAATCGCCCGTGGATACATACTGTCAGAGGGTTGCATCCTCCCTTCACCAGAAGTTGAAATTCTTTACAAATATTCAGGTCATTACCATCATTAGGGATGATGATAACACAAATGACATCAGTACCATCAATCTAGTTCTAGAAATCCAACACCCTACAAATAACATGTTCCTTTCTAGCTTCAAGATCGATCCCCTATCCTTGATGAGGATAACTTCAAAGATAAAATAACTCCCTAACATAACCCCCATAGTAATGTCAAAATGATTTAGATGTTCAAGAGCATGCAATGTATTCCCAAAATGGGGTTGGGCTATAGACATCAAAGGTTCTTTGAAATAACCATCTTAAAGAAAGCTTATACAAATTGTATTGTAGGGTTTCAACCATCCCCATATAACTTATGTCTCTTCATCATCTATAAAGAAAAAGGTACTAATGAGGAAATAATTCATTTATGGAGATCCTATGAATGGGCATTTTATCAAAGAGGGTGAACATTTCTCATAACATATCTTTTCGGAGTTGTGGCATGATATGGATAAAATGAGACTAAAGTTGGGTTTGAGATTTTTTTGAAGATAAATTTACTTGGACCGAGGGATCAAAGGATAAGGTGAATCCACTAAGCATCAAGTCATCTGATTCAATCCCTTCTAATACAGAAAGCACTGGAAGCGATGAGTCATTTGGCCTTATTGAACTGAGGATGGACCTTTGCATGATCCTTGTTGTGTCTGATTCGTTTGACCCTTGTTAAAAGATATTCCTTGTTGTCAATCCATTATTCAACTGGTGGAGAGTTCCAACCCATCCAACCCTGTTAACCCACCCAAAACCATGTTATTAATCACCTTGATAATGAACATGTCTGTACTTCTACTGTTTCTAATTTAAATGCAAACGAGAGCTTTTTTAATGAGGTCCTCTATTTTGTTTTCCCTAAAAATAATGTTAATGAAATGAATAAAGATTTTGAGCATCTTTTTGTGCCTTATATAGGTATATATTTCATTGATTTGAATAATCAAACAATTGATGAAGATGACATAATGAATGAAAAATTATGAATTGATCTTAGTAAGGAAAAAATAAAATAATATAATCATGTTTAAACTAAGGATAAGGATACTATTTTCATTATTATTGGTTCTAGAAGCACTCCGTGTGAAATTAGGATAGTATCAACCCTCTATGATTATGAATGATAATAATGTGAAGATCTTTTGAAAGAGTTCGTGGATGTCGTCGCATGGTATTATAGTGACATGCCTGATATTGACCCAGAAATCATAGATCCCTACCTATCCTGAATGCAAACATGTCAAGTAAAAGCTAAGGAAGCTTTAACCAAAATAGTCCCTCAGGGCAAAAGATAAAGTAGTTAGTAAATTGAATATGGGTTTCATATGTGTGGTTGAGTACCCAACTTAGCTTGCCAACATAGTGGAGTGCCGAAATCGGGAGGAAAGGTCATATTCATTGAATATTGGATTTGAATAAAGCTTACTCAAAATGTGATTACCATTAACTACTACTGACACGATCATCGACAATACTGACAATAACACACTCAAATAATTTGCAATGGATTTTCAGGGTATAACCAAATCAAGATGTGTCCGGATCATCAAGACAAGACTGCTTTTACCACCCTATGGGGGAGTTTTTACAATACTGTTATCTCGTTCGGGCGAAAAAATCTACAAGCTACATACGAAATAGAATCCATCGCCATCATGCACGATCTTATCCATAAAGAGCTTGAATTTTATGTTGACGATATGCTCCTTAAATACATAACACGAGAAGGTCACATCCCTTCCTTAAGAAAGTTCTTTAAATGACTACGACGGTACTAGATGTGCCTTTATCCGCCATAAAACATTGTCGATGTTACAAAGGGTAAACTCATAGGTTTTATGGTTAGCAAGAAGAGAATCAATGCAGACCATGCAAAATTCAAGGTGATCCTCAAAATGTCACGACCTCAGACGGAGAAAGAGGTATGGATTTTCTTAGGAAATCTCTAATATATTGACAGATTCATCAGTCAACTCACTTCCATTTATGAACCCACCTTCAAAATCATCAAAAAATATCAAAACAAAGTCTGAAATGAAACATCACTATAAGAAAAAATACTTTTAGTTCCAAAACAAAATTGTGGCTAATCATTAAAAATTTTCCACTAAATAATTTAGTAGGGAAAAAAATAATCACCACTTTGATCATAAATACCTACTACTAATACCTTTAGTGAAAATATTTTGGCATTTGCTACTAAATGTTACAAATTTAGTGGCAAACAAATTTTGCTACTAAATTATGTACTTTTACTGACAAATTATTTGGTAAAAAAATGATCAAAACTATCACTAAAAGACATGTTATTTTCCACTAAAAGGTTCTTTTTGTTGAAAATATAAGATTTCCTACTAAATATAAATTTTTGCTTGAGGTCTAAGATAGTTTTGAAGCAATTTAGATTTGCCACTAAAAATATTTTTCTGTAGCATATTATTGCCTCAACTAATATTTATTGAATTCAGTATTCATATTTTATGCATAAAATAAATAACCAATAATTCTAAATGCATTCAATTTATATATTTAATACTTAAGATAATTAAGACGATCTAGTAAGAATATTTACGCTTCATTGCTTTACAAAACAATCAAAACATATTCATAATATTGTTTACTCATTGTGAAAACCAATATTTGAATTATTCTACATCAAAATTAAGTCAAATACACCAATTACATAAATTGTTTCCACATTCACAAAAATAACAAAAAAAACAAGTATAAAGGAAATATATATATAAGATGTTTGAAACCAATGCCTCCAATATCCATACATTGTGATAGTGAGTCTACACTTTCCAGAGCTTATAGTAAAGTATACAATCGAAACTCTAGATATATTGGCATGAGATATAGTTATGTCAGACAGGTAATTACAGATAGTGTAATCACAGTGGATTATATAAAATCAAGTCAAAACTACGCTCATCCATTTATAAAAGGTCTTTCAAGAGAACTAGTGTTTAAGACATTATTGGGGATGGGACTAAAGCCGATTAACAATAATCACTCTCGGTGGAAACTCAACTTGATACTTGAATATTCAAGTATCAAGATCAATGATTAAAGTACATCATATGATGTGATTGTAATCACTACAAAATCAAACATCCCAAACATAAGTGCTTAGTACATGTAATGAATAATGAATGAGGATGAGTTTTATCTTAATAGACTTACGATGGTTTAGTTACATGGACACCTACGATAGTCTACCTACATGTGTGTGTAAGTGGTATCTCTTCATATGAGAATTTGTCTCGACTCTAAATCACACATGAAATCAAGGTACAGACACAAGGCCTAATACATGTGTCAGCTTATATGGATAATCAGTGACTAAAAGATTTGAGTGTGTAGACAAGTCCGGCTTATCAATATAGATTGATAATTCAAAGACATGTCTACTATACTTTGATGGATAGCCTTGATGAATCTACACAGGGTATTGGTTCAAGTCGTGAGACACCATTATTTATACACAGTTTTACAGACAATCAAATATTAACAAAACTTATTTTGAAAATGGTGGAGGAATGTTGGGGATTTTTAAAATAAGTGAGTAAAAGTGGTGTGTGAAAGATTTTACCACATTGGAAGTGAGTGGAGAAAAGTGGGAAACAAACCCAATATAATAGGGAGAGTGTTCCAAATTGGAAAATGATCAAATCTAAGTGAAACCCACTAAGATATAATAGGAGTGGTCAACCATTGTGTTCCACATTGAAAAAATATAAATAATGTATGCACTTAATGAGTAGAAATGGAAGATGAAGAGTTACTTGATCAAGCATTTAAGAGGGTTATTCAAGAGAGCCCCAATACAGTGCGAAGTACCGTAAACACGCACGTGCGCGCGCGCGTGCACGTGCTTGCGGGGAAGTAGGTTGTAGACGCGTTGGTGGCGCACTTTGCACTTCAAATGCCACATGATCGCAGTGGTAGCAGGTTATCGGGATTCATCCAGTCAGATCGTGGTAGCTCGGGGGATGTCACTTTTTGGTTGGTCCGTGTAAAATCGGTTCGGTTTAAGTGTACCTATTAGGAAATAGCTTATGACTGTTGATAATAAATAGTCATACCATTTGGGAATTAATAAAGTGAAAACATGCGGCTTGAGTGAGGGATATAGAAGGTAAGACTCAAGTACGAAAGAAAAAATAGTTGCGAAGAAAACGCAATTTACCAACGAGTTTTATAGGTTATTCTAGGAGGGACCAATTCAAACTTTTTTGAATTGTTAACTTTACCAAAATAGATTTAAGTTTGCAAAGTCAATTAAAAGTCCAGATTATTTTCTAAGATTAACCTAAGTGATTTCAATAATAATTATCAATTAAGTTTTAGGCGGGTTTCTAATTATTTAAAACTACTTTTTTGTGTGAGGTGAGATGTGAAAAATGTAAAGCACGTGGTATTTATTTTATGTCGCAAAAACCCTTCCCCGGGAAAAACGACGGTCTCTCCTAAGTGTCAACCTAGTCTACTTCCTGTAAAACCAAACTGAAATAGAAACGATAATAAAAACATGCAACAAGACTCAAAGCAAGATAAAGCCGAACAAGTTATTACCTATATCGATAAATCTTCTCTCTGCTCTGGTTCCTCTTTCGCAATTATCTTCACTATGCAGATCTTTTTCACTTTGCTTTCTTCATGTCTCAGCCTCCCCTCTAGCTTCTTTAGCGCAGGTTGGCTCAGTGCCTATTGTGTCCTAGTTCTTAGTGAGGTGTTTATGTGTTATGTGCTATCCTAGATGACACACACACACACACACACACACACACAATGATACAACCGAATGCAATGCAACAAGTTTTAGATATCCTAGATAACAAGAACAAATCTTATGTTCTTTCCTTCTTTTAAATCAATCTATCTTTATTTAAACTAATGTTAAAAAAAATGTTCAAAAATAAGAATAATCAGATATGGAAAAATCTTTACAATATTTTGTGCCTACGTGAATGTGTTCTAAGTGAGTGTTCAGACTATAAGATATGAAATGATATAAGTCCTGAAATCATTTGTGAAAATATTATACAACAAAAATATTCAAAATAAAGCAAGCACAATCAAGAACACACATATACGACTAATGAAGATAGCAATCTAAGCACAAGTCAATAATACAGATATGTTCTAGATTAGAGAAAAATTAATATAACCACCTACTATTCAAGTTATGAATAGTTTTGTTACACAAATGGATTTAAACAATTTATTTTCATATTAGTCCAAATATGTAAAGAATTTCAGCAATCCAATTTCTTGGAATTAAACCAATATGCGTAAGTCCTAAATATTTTAGGTTTAACAACCTAATCATTAAATCAGATATGAATTATATCAAGAACAATGTTAATTTATTTTTAATTTAAAGAAAAAAATTTTAAAAAGTAAACTCAGAATGCTCAATAATTTTCATGATTGAAAAGTGTTCAATTTGGACTCTAACAACAGATCTGAAAATTACACAAAAATCAGGTCTCAACAACTACTTGTGTAAAAAACATGTGTGAAGTGTAAGAAAACTCTAACACATACATGCAGCACTTTCTATCTGTTTTCTTTACAAAAACAAACCAATAAGAACTTATATATCAATGTATGAACATATCCAAATATTATACATACAAATAAAAATTATTTCAGCAATGTTTTGTGTATGTACTATTATCAATATTAATAGATCTAGAGTCTGATCTAAATAAAACACACAAAGAAGAGAGGAATCACTTACAAATAATTTTTACCCTTGAAAAATGTAAGTGCAAATTCAAAGCAAGAATTGTCCAGTCTTCATTTGATTTTTGAAAGGAAATCAAAACTTGAAGATAATCATATATATGCTGTTTTATTATCTTATCTCTCTCTCAAAAATTTGACAGAGTTTGGACACAAAATTTATTTTTTCGGACTATTAAAAATGAGACCCAAATAGCTGAATTTATAGACGTGTGAGGTGTGTGATGATTGGTGTAAATAAGACACACATGGATTATAAGTAACACACACACAACCATTGATTAAATAAGATCAAAACGATGGAGTTTTAAAAAAATTGGGAGCCAATTGTTATCCATAAACATTTATTACCGTTGAATATATAAATCTACATAATTATAGACAAAAACATCTTTGGTTTTAAAAGACAACACCATGGGCGTTTAAGTCCAAAACACTGGGCGAAGACAATTGTATCCAATGATACCGTTGAAAAAAATCACGACATCATTTACAAACAAGTTGTCTGCTAACAAATAAGATCCACGTGCAATATAGTGATGGGTCAAATCGTGTAACGTGTAATAGACCTATTATAGTCTGAGGCTAAAACTTAGGCAACAAATTTGTAAGAAATATACATAGCACAAATAAACGTATACATCCACCTCACATATATAAAACGTAAGATAGTATATATATATATATATATATATATATATATATATATATCAGCATGTTATACTAAACCATACGAATGCATACAAAACACATCATACTATATGAATTAGTTAGAAAAGAATATATCAACTTCCAAATTTAATTCTGAACTTTATTAAAAATAATATTAATAAATTCCAAATTTTAATTGTTAAACGCTTTTAAAATTATTTTTAATTATACAAACACTCGATCAATAGTCATGATAAAAATGATATGCAGTGGTGTGTCGTGTAATACATCCTACGTGAATAAAAATAATCCTACGATCCATAGAGAGTATGAGAAATAACTTTTTTCTGAACTGGCGGACCGAGTCGAGAGTTGTTTTGATGTAGACGGCCATAGAGAGCTTGGGTAGGTAGGCTAGATACAACCTAATTACAAAAATATTTTGTCAAAATTCAAGTCCAACAAGCTGAAGGTGTATATACCTACAACATGGAAACCAAACCCTATGAGTGATCTATATAGGTACCTTCAAACTCCCCCATTGGACTAATTGTGACAAAACCCTAGAGTACATCAAATGTTATACTAAGGTAAAACAATTCCTAAAATGTCCCATAAAAAAGTGTATCTAATTGTCCACCCATCATAGAAAGAAAAGACTCAACTCTTGACGAGCGATGAAAATACCTGCAAAACATAAATACACTTTCTGCCGAGAAATCAAGTTAGTAGCACAAAATGCAAAATTAAATGTGCAGAATAAAGTAGGACTCGATACTATGCATGAAATAATATCAACACACTAATCAGAATTATGTGCTCAACTCTCCCCCATTTTGACAAAATTAGACAAAGGTAAGGGAATATAATATATGTTTATAAACTCCAAAATAAATGTCTCCTACATTAAACATGTCTTTAAAAGATCCTGGTTATTAGTATATATTTTTATCCTAAAACCTCGGAGATCTAGTAATTAGGATGTAGAAAAAATACAAGCTAGTATTCAAGTACAATCTCTCCAATCATATGCGGAAGTTATTTCTAAACAAGATTTATCAAAAGACATAGAAAGCATATCATCAACTTGAAAATCACAAGCAATAGAAAGAACTAACACATTTTGATTGGGAGTTTTTGGAGCATTAAACTGGTAAGAATAACCATTAGCCTCACCATACTTGATAAATCCATTTTGATTAAACTCACCTCCCTCATCATTGGATAAATACAAGGGTTTGGCGATTTTTATATCCTTAACCTTCCCGTGAGGAGACTCGTTGATTTCCTTAATTTTGCAAGCTTCAAGCGAATTAGTTGGGCATTTCTTCGATTTAAAAAAATCCATTTGAGATCTCAAATAACAAGACCTAATCCAAATAGGCAAGGTTTTCAATGGTTTTTGTGCCTTTTAAAATTTAGGATATAATTTTTCTTTAGAAGAGGTTTTCTTGAAAGTATGCGGCCTAGACTTATTAAAGAAATGATTCCAATTATTATTAGTGTGTTGCCTAAGAAATTTTTTAAATTTCATCACTTTCTGATTATGGGCTTTAAAATGAGTTCTTTTCTCGCGATTACTATGGCATTCCCAGTTTTGGTGTCCAAAACCATCACATTTAGTACAGAATTTACTAGATTATGTAGGTCTGAATGATAATGTTTTTTTATCTAAAGACTTAACAGATTCATTACGAATAATTAGCTTAGGAGTTCTATAGAGTCTCTTAGTAGGGGGGAAATATTTTGACATAGATGGTCTTACAAAGTTCTCAATGAAATTATCAATGTCACTTTCATAATCATTTTCAATTAAAATTGATTTTCGTTTTGCCTTTTCAGACAACTTACTATCCAACGGAAGATCCATTTCTTCTTAGGATTTCACAAATAAGATTAGTCTATTTGGATTAACTTTTTCAAGAGTACCCTCATATCCAAACTCTCTACTATCACCATTATAATGTTGTTCAGCAAGCAGTTTGTCAAGGTCAAAATATTTCATATCAAGACTACGACACATTTTGAAAGTTGTTTCACAAACTTGTTTGGATTTTTCAACATGGAAAAGCCCTGAATTATATTTTTCTTCTAAAGAGGACAAATTTTAATTTAAAGTCATAATACGATATTAAAAATCAAGTGACTGTTTTTCAAAATCAGTTTTGACATTGCTCATTTCAATGGAATTTTGTTGAACAATCTTATATTGATTTTCTAAGGTCTCACTAAACATTTTAACCAGATTCGATAATTCTTGTCTATTTTTCAAATTCCTAACAGATAATTCTGAGTAATTATCATAGCCAACAAAGTTTTCATTATCCTTAGTGTCCGTGTGGGTAGTGTTGCTATCATCAAATTTAGTATCATATAAAGCACGTTTAGCATCAAACGAAGCAATAAATTCAAGCATAGAAGGTTCCCTATCTAATAAAGATTTAGCAGCATCTATCAAATCAATAACTTCATCATATTCAGACTCATCTTCAGAATCAGTCATTCCTGCTAAGTACATGTCTTCGCAACAATCATAAACTTCTCCCAAAAATGCAAGGCAATTCGATTCAAAATTTCCTTAGTTATCTTCTGATTCAGAATCAGAAGAGTCATCCCAAGTTTTATAAATGTAAGTGTTGTGTTGTTTACAATGCTTGGACTGTGGCTTAGACCAAGACTTAGCAATGAAGTGACCAAGTTTCCCACAATTATAACAAGCCAATTTGGATTTACCAATATTATTAGTACTACTATCATAATCAAAAGTCTTCTTTGAATTTATTTTATGGTGTCGGGTGAACTAACTTAATTGATTATTCACTTACATACGTCTTTTAGCAACATCATTTATGTGCTCCAAAAGTTTCTAAAATTGTGAAGACATAACCGAAAGTTGATTGTCAATCTCATTAATTTCATTCGAGTCCATATCAGAGTCATCATTCGACTCAGATTGTTGTTTAACTACTATATGCTTATGTTTATTAGGATAGGAAGTTTTGAAAGCAACTTTAGAAGTATTGGTGAACTCATTCTTAGCATACCATTTAAGAGTCTTCTGAAAGGCTGATTCAAGTTCCATAGTTCTCAATTTAGAGCTTAGCAATTCTGGTGTGAGAGATGGATCGTTAATCTCTTCTATGATGTAACGTTTATGCTCAAATTTAGGGGCCAAGGACCTTAAAATTTTAGGGCACACATATTTATCACAATATTCCATACCATTCGCATGCAGTTTGCGTAATGCTATCAATCAAATACATATAGTAGTCATCAATTGGTTCATAATCATCCATTACAAGCATATTGTATTGTTGAACCACCATGTATGTTTTACAATGCTTTACCCTATCGTCACCCTCGTGTGCTATTACTAAAGTATCCCAAGCATACTTGCTAGTAGTGCAATGACATATACGTTGTAATTTAGTTTCACTCACACTCATGAAAATCTCATTTTTGCCCTTATTATTGAAATTGCTTATCTTTTTCTGATCAATACTTAATTCGGATGTTCTAAGTTTTCTAAAAAAAATGCTACCTTCTATTATAGGAGTAGTGGGATAGGTGCCTATAACCATTTTCAATTAAATCCCAAACTTTATCTCTCAATGTGCCTTGAATAAATGTTATCATTCTAATTTTCTAGTACAATAAATTTATGCCATCGAAAATAGGAGGTTTAATGAAATTTCCTAACCTAAGCAACTGACTAGAATGTTCCATTAAAACAAGGTAAAATGAATTTGAAAATAGTTTATAAAAGCAAATCTTTTTTTAAAGTCTATCTCTGATACCACTTGAAACAAGCACTTGAGTGAGGGCTATAGCAGCTAAGACTAAAGTACGAAAGTAAAAACAGTTGTGGAGTAAACACAATTTACCTACGGGTTTTAAAGGTTATTATAGGAGGGAACTATTCAAACTTTTCTTCAATTGTTAACTTTACTAAAGTAGATTTAAGTTTGCAAAGTCCATTAAAAGTCCAGATTATTTTCTAAGATTTACCTAAGTGATTTCAAGAATAATAATCAATTCAGTTTTAGGCGGGTTTCTAATTATTTAAAACTACTTTTTCGTGTGAGATGAGATACAAAATATATAAAGCACACGATATTTATTTTACGTCGCAAAAACCCTTCCTCGGGAAAAATGATGGACTCTCCTAAGTGTCAACCTAGTCTACTTCCAGTAAAACCAAAAGGAAATAGAAACGATTATACAAAAATTCAATAAGACTCAAACCAAGATAAATTAGAACAAGCTATTACCTATCTTGATAAAGCTTCTCTTTGCTATGGTTCATGTTCCGCAATTATCCTCACTATGCAGATCTTATTCACTTTTCTTTCATCACGTCTCAGCCTCCCCTCTAGCTTCTTTAGCGCAGGTTGGCTCAGTGCCTATTGTGTCCTAGTTCTTAGTGACGTATTTATGTGTTATGTTCTATCCTATATGACACACATGCACTTAATAATACAACCAAATACAATGAAACAAGTTTCAGATATCCTAGATAATAAGAACAAATCTTATGTTCTTTCTTTCTTTTAAATCAAGCTATCCTATAAGAATGTGCTATCCTAGATGACACACACACACACTTAATGTGTTATGTGCTATCCTATAACCATTTTCAATTAAATCCCAAACTTCTTCTCCAAATGTGCCTTGAATAAATGCTATCATTCAAATTTTCTAGTACGACAAATTTGTGCCATCGAAATTAGGAGCTCTACTGAAATTTCCTAACCTAAGAAACTGACTAGAATCTTCCATTAAAATAAGGTAAAATGAATATAATAGCAGTTTATAAAACATATCTTTTTTTATAGTCTAGCTCTGATACCACTTGAAACAAGTGCTTGAGTGAGGGCTATAGGAGCTAAGACTCAAGTACGAAAGTAAAAATAGTTGTGGAGTAAATACAATTTACTTACGGGTTTTAAAGGTTATTATAGGAGGGAACAATTCAAACTTTTATTCAATTGTTAACTTTACTAAAACATATTTAAGTTTGCAAAGTTAATTAAAAGTCTAGATTATTTTCTAAGATTCACTTAAGTGATTTCAAGAATAATAATCAATTCAGTTTTAGGCGGGTTTCTAATTATTTAAACCTACTTTTTCGTGTGAGGTGAGGTGCAAAAAATGTAAACCACGCGGTAATTATTTTACGTCGCAAAAACCCTTCCCCGGGAAAAACTGCAGACTCTGCTAAGAGTCAACCTAGTCTACGTCCACTAAAACCAAAACCAAATAGGAAGGATTATACAAACATGCAACAAAACTCAAAGCAAGATATATCAGAACAAGTTATTACTTATCTCGAAAGCTTATCTCTGCTCTGCTTTCTCTTCCGTAATTATCCTCACTATGCTTCTCTTGTTCACTTCGATTTCCTCATGTCTTAGCTTCCCCTCTAACTTCTTTAGCGCAGGTTGGCTCAGTGACTATTGTGCCCTAGTTCTTAGTGACGAATTTGTGTGCTGTGTGCTATCCTAGATGACCAACACGCACTTAATGATACAACCGAATGCAATGAAACAAGTTTCAGATATCCTAGATAACAAGAACAAATCTTATGTTCTTTCTTTCTTTTAAATCAAGCTATGTTGATTTAAATTGATTTTCAAAAAATTTCTTTAAAAATAAGAACAATAAGATATGGCAAGATATTTACAATATTTTTAGCCTATGTGAATTTGTTCTAAGTGAGTGTTCAGACTATAAGATATGAAATGATATAAGTCCTGAAATCACTTGTGAAAAATATAATGCGGCAAAAATATTCAAATAAACGCACAATCGATAACACAAATATGTGCAATGAATATAGTAACCTAAGCACAAGTCAATAATACAAATCTATTTTAGATTAAAAAAAATTAATATAACAACTTAATATTCAAGTTCTGAATAGTTGTGTTACACAAATGGATTTAAACAATTTAATTTCAGATCAGTGCATATATATCAAGAATTTCAGCAATCCAATTTCTTGAAATTAAACCAATGTGCATAAGTCCTAAATATTTTAGGTTTAACTATCTAAACCTTAAATTAGATATGAATGATATCAAGAACAATCTTACTTTATTTTTAATTTTAAATCAAAACGTTTTAAAAAGTTAACTTAGAATACACAACAATTTTCGTGTGTGAAGAGTGTTCAATTCAGACTGCAACAACAGATCTACAAATTACACACAAATTAAGTCTCAATAATTACTTGTGTCAAAAACTTACGTGAAGTGTAAGAAAACACCAACACATACACGCAACACTTTTTATATGTTTTCTTGACAAAAACAAACCAATAAGCACTTATATATAAATGTATGAACAGATCCATATATTATACATACAAATAAAAATTATTTTAGCAACGTTTTATTTATGTACTATTATCAAGATTAATAGATCTAGAGTCTGATCTAAATAAAACAGACAAAGAAAAGAGGAATCACTTACAGATAATTTTTACCCTTGCAAAATGTAATTGTAGATTCAAAGCGAGAGTTGTCCAATTTTCATTTGATTTTTGAAAGGAAATCAAAACTTGAATATAACCAAATATATTCTCTTTTATTCTCTCTCTCTAAAAATTTTGACCGAGTTTGGACACAAAATTTATTTTCTCGGTTTACTAAAAATGAGATCCAAAGAGCTAAATTTATAGATTTCTGAGGTGTGTGATGATTAGTGTAAATAAGATACACATGGATTGTAAATAGCACACACACAACCCTTGGTTAAATGACACATAACATATAGCTATAACCAACTGAACAAACTCTTGAAGATGTCAATTAACAAAAAAATTGCGTTTTAAAAATATTGGGTTCCAACTGTTATCCAAAAATGCTTATTACTGTTGAATATATAAAGCTACGTTGTTACAGATAAAAACAACATCGGTTTTAAATGACAAAACCATGGGCGTTTAAGTCCAAAACAGTGGGCGGAGCCAATTGTATCCAATGATACCGTTTGAAAAAAAAACACGGAGTCATTTACAAACAAATTATCGGTTAACAAACAAGATCCATGTGCATTATAGTGATGGGTCAAATCGTGTAAGGCGCAATACACCTGCTATGATCTAAGGCTAAAACTTAGGCAACAACTTTGTAAGAAATATAAATAGCATAAATGCAAACATACATACATCTCACATATATAAAACATAAGATAGTATATATATACATATCAGTATGTCATACTAAACCACACGAATGCATACAAAACATATCATAGTAGACGAATTAGTTTAAAAAGAATATTTCAACTCCTAAATTTAATTCTGAACTTTATTAAAAATAATATTAATAAATTATAAATTTTAATTGTTAAACACTTTTAAAATTCTTTTTAATTCCACAAACACTCGATCAATAGTCATGATAAAAGTGTTATGTCGTGTAGTGCATCCTACCTGAATAAAAATAATCCTATGAGGCATAAAGAGTATGAGAAATAACCTTTTTTCTGAAATGGAGGACCAAGTCGAGATCTGTTTTGATGTAGATGCCCATAGAGTGCTGGGCATAGGTTGGCTAGACACAACCTAATTACGAAAATATTTTGTCAAAATTCAAGTCCAACTAGCTGAATGTCTATATAGCTACACCACGAAAAGCAAACCCCAGGAGTCCTCTATATCGGTATCTTCATAAAGACTGTTAAATTCAATAGTCATGACTCTTGAAACACAACCTTTCATTTCCTATAAATTAAGGCTACCAATTTTTAAAATCTACACAATTTATATTAACTCATTTTCAGAATTTCCAACCCCTGCAATTACTCACATACAATTTGCAGGAGATACAAATATTATCTTATTCTTTTTTGGGTGGAAATACAGAATAGGAACTTGATTTTCTATTCTTGGGTTCTACATCCAAGGGTTATCTTCAAACATACAATTTGCAGATAGTGCAATTGCTTCATTATATCTTGAGTACGGATTTGCAAAATCCCTTTTTTGTACGGAATTATCTTGGTGGGGAAAATACTGTATTTAGGAAAGTGACATCACGCCTTGAAGTTTTCAGATTTAATTTGAAGTTCAATAGAGCTGTATTCAGAAGTTTATATTGTTGTATTGCAGCTGACATTATTGTTATAAATAGAAGAGTTTCATTTCATCCATTGTATACATATTTTCCAAAAATATAAACACAATGTTTAGAATTGGTAGAGTCTTCCAAAGCACTTCGAAAACTAACAGAAGGCTTTGTTAGGTTGGATTTTTTATGGTGGTAATTTTTCGTGTTGGCAGAAAAAGGTTCATTTTCTTCTAACAACATTAAAATTGCCTATGTCATGTCACAAGAAAAAATAGATGAAGAAGAAAATAAAACCGTGGGACAGACTAGGAAATGCAAAAAATGGGAGACCGATGATTACCTATGACGTGGTAACATTCTCAATGCACTTACTGATAATTTGTTTAACTTGTACCAAAAATTTGGGACTCCAAAAAACTTATGGGATGGATTGGAGACCAAATATTTTACGGAGGACACTACAAGTAAGAAGTTCCTTATCGGTTAGTTTTGAAATTTTAAAATGCATGATAATAGGTCTGTGCTAGAATAATTTCATGACATCCAATGCATCTTAAATCATTGCAAACTTAAAAATTATAATATTGATGATAATGTAATTGTTTCTGCCATAATTTAAAAACTCCATCCTTCGTGGAAATATATCACAAAAGGTAGATCTTTCACTTGAAGAATTAGAAACTCATTTAAGAATTGAACAAGAGTCTCAAATTCTATATGGTAAAGAGGAACAAAAAAATTATGTTTCTAAGGTTTGTATGGTGGAGTAAGGAAAGGAGAAAAAAATTGGCAATCATGGAAAGAATAACAAGTGGAAGAATTTTTCAAACAATTCTAAAGAAAAAAAAAGGAAAGTGTTTTCATTGCAATAAACCATGTCACTTCAAGAAGGATGGTCATGAGTTCAAGAAACTAAAAGAAAAGTTGGGTCATCAGACACAAAGCAAAAGAATTCTGGTATGATATCCGAGGCTAATATGCTTGGAGAAGAAAACTCTTGGTGGATTAATACTGGTACCACAAGGAATGTATGTAAGGACAAGAGCCAATTCTCTACCTATGAAAGTGTGGAAGGAGATATTATCTATATAGGAAATTCTTCAACTTTCGCGGTAATAGGCAAAGGGATAGTGGATCTCAAATTTGCTTCTGAAAAAAATCCTTAGCCTCACAAATTTTTTTCATGTTCCTGATGTTAGGAAAAAATTAGTTTCTGGAAATGTTCTTGGCAAGTTTGCCTTTAAACTTATATTTGAGTCAGACAAATTTATTCTAACTAAAAACGGTACCTTTGTAGACTAAGATTATTTATACGGGGGCATGTTTAAGCTCAACATCAATGAAAAAGATTCTTCTGCTTACATCGTTGATTGCCTTTCATTATGGCATAGTCATTTAGGACATGTTAATACAAAGAAAATGCATTTCATGGTTAAATTAAATTTAATTCCTAAATATGAGAACGACATGAATGAAAAGTGTATAATATGCGTGCAAACAAAAAGAACAATATTACCTTTTCCAAAATTGAAAAAACTAGATCTTTATTGCAATTAGTACATCGTGATGTTTGTGATTTGCGTGGGAAATAAATATTGGAAGTCAGTAGACTTACCTCCAGGGTCTAAACCCATCAAGTGTTGATGAGTTTTTAAAAAGGAAATGAAAATAAATGGAATAATTGTTGAATTCAAGGATAGATTGGTTACTAAAGATTTTACACATAAAAACTGAATTGATTATTTTGATACCTATGCACTAGTTGCTAGAACATATACTTAGAGTTTTGATTGCATTAGCATCTATAGATAATTTTGAAATTCATCAAATGTTTGTGAAAACTACCTTTTTAAATGGTGACTTAGAAGAAGAGATTTACATGGAACAACTTGAAGGGTTTGTTATGTCTAGACAAGAACATAAAGTATGAAAACTTAATAATTTCTTATATGGCCTAAAACAAGCACCTAAACGATAAAGTATGATAAAGTCGTTATTTCTGATGGTTTTAAAAATCATGAATCTAATAAGTTTGTTTATAGTAAATTTGCTAATATGGTAAAGATGTGATCATTTATTTATATGTAGAATACATTCTAATTCTTAGTACTGATTTAGAAAGCATTAATAATACAAAGAGTTTTTTTTCTTCTAAATTTGATACGAAAGATATGGGTGCAGCTGATGTCATATTAGGAATGAGAATAATAAGGAAAGATAAAAATATAATTCTCACTCAATCTCTTTATGTCGAGAAAAGTTCAAAAAAAATTTAATCAGTTTGATTGCACACATGTTAGTACACCTTTTGAACCACAGTTAAAGATGATCCCTAATACTGGTAGAGCTATTTCATAATTGGAATATGTGCATGTAATTGGTAGTTTAATATATGCTATGACATGTAGTCTAACTCATATTACATATGTTGGTTGTAAATTAAGTAAATATAGTAGTAATCTAAGTTTATTGCATTGACATGTTGTCAATAGAATATTAAAATATTTAAAAGGAACAATGGACTATGGTATATACTATAATGGATATATTTTAGTATTAGAAGGTTTTTCTTATGCCAGATGGATAATCGAGTGGGAGGATCATTTCTCAACAAGTGGATGGATTTTCACTCTTGGTGGAGGAGTTGTTTCTTTGGGATCAAAGAAACAAACTTGTATAGTTGATTCTACAATGGCAATTGAGTTTGTAGCAATAGTTTCAACTAGTACAAAGGTAGATGGTTAAGGAATTTGTTTATTAAAATTCCAGTTTGGCCAAAACCAATGCCTCCAATATCCATACATTGTGATATTGAGTCTACACTTTCCAGAGCTTATAGTAAAGTATACAATGGAAAATCTAGACATATTGGCCTGAGACATAGTTATGCTAGACAAATGGTTACAGACAGTGTAATCATAGTGGATTATGTAAAATCAAGTCAAAGCTTAGCTAATCCATTTACAAAAGGTCTTGCAAGAAGACTGGTGTCTAAGACATCACTGGGGATGGGACTTAAGCCCCTTAATAATAATCATTCTTAATGGAAACTCAACTTGATACTTGACATATTCAAGTCTCAAGTCCAGTAATTAAAGTACATCATATGACGTGATTGTAAGCACTACAAACTCAAACATCCCAAAGATAAATGCGTATTACTTGTAATGAATAATGAATGAGGGTGAGTTTTATCTTAATAGACTTATGGTGTTTTAGTTACATGGACACCTATGATAGTCTACCTATATGCGTGTGGAAGTGGTGCCGTTTCCTATGAGAATTGGGCTTGACTCTAAAGCACACATGAAATCAAGCTACATACGCAAAGCCTAATACATGTGTCTACTTATATGGATAATCAATGACTAAAAGATTTTTGTGTGCACACAAGTCAGTCTTATCAATATAAATTGATAGTTCAAAGACAAGTCTACTATACTTCGATTGTTAGCCTTGACGAATCTTCATAGGGTATTGGTTCAAGTCGTGAGACACCAATACTTAGATATAGTCTTACACACAATCAATGATTTACAAAACGTATTTTTAAAATGGTGGAGGAATATTTGAGCTTTTTAAAATAAGTGGTAAAAGTGGTGTGTGAAAGCTTGTCCCATATTGGAAGTGTGTGGAGAAACATAGGAAGCAAACCCAATATAACCGAGAGAGTGTCCCACATTGGAAAACCATTAAAGCTAAGTGAAACCCATTAAGCTATGAAATAAGTGAGAAACCTTTGTGTCCCACATTGGAAAAATATAAATAATGTGTGCACTTAATAAGTAGAAATGGGAGATGAAGAGTTACTTCATCAAGCATTTAATAGAGCTATTCAAGAGAGCCCCAATACGGTGCGAATTACTGTAGACACGCACACGCGCGCCCATGCTTACCTGGTAGTGGGTTGTAGAGGCTCTAATGGCTCACTTTTCACTTTGCATGTCGCGTGTCCGCAGTGGTAACGAATTGTCAGGATTCGTCCAGGTTGGATTGCTGTAGCTAGTGTGCGATCACTTTGTGGTTGGTCCGTGGAAAACTGGTTGAGTTTAATTATACCTATTCGTAAATGTCTTATGACTGTTGATAATTAAAAGTCATACCATTTTGAAAGTAATAACAACTGTTAATTTCAATATTCATGACTCTTTAAAGAGAGCCTTTCATTTACTATAAATAAAGGATGTCAATTTGGAAAATGTACACAATTTATATTAACCCAGTTTCTGAATTTCTAATCCCTGCAATTACTCGCTTACAATTTTCAAGAGATACAAATATTATCTTATTCGGTATACAAAAATAGAATAAGAGCTTAATTGTCTATTCTTCGTTGCTACATCCAAGAGTTGTCCTCAAAGTTACAATTGGCAGACAATGGAATTGCTTCATTGTATATTTAGTGCGAATTTGCGGATTCCCGTTTGTATACCGAATTATCTTGGTGGGGAAAATACTTTATTTAGGAAAGTGACATTACACCTTGAAGTTTTCAGATTTAATTTGAAGTTCAACAGAGTTGTATTCATAAGTTTATATTTTTGTATTAAGGTTGACATTATTGTTATAAATAGAAGACTTTCATTTCTACCATTGTGTATATATTTTTTAACAATCTAAATACAGTAATTATAAATGGCAGTCTCTTCTAAATCACTTCGACAAATAACCGAAGGCTTTGTCAAGTTGGACCATTTTGATGGTGGTAATTTTTTGCGTTGGCTGAAAAAGTTCATTTTATTATAAAAACATTGAAGATTGTCTATGTCTTGTCACAAGAAAATCCAAATGAAGAAGAAAATAAAACCATGGAGTAAACTAGGAAATGCACAAAATGGAAGACCGTTGATTACCTCTATCGTGGTCACATTCTCAATGCACTTTCTTATAATTTATTCGACTTGTACCAAAATATTGGGACTGCAAAAGACTTATGGGACAAATTGAAGACCAAATATCTTACGAAAGACACTATAAATAAGATGTTCCTTATCGGTCAGTTTTTATGTTTTAAAATGCATGATAATAGGCCTATGCTTGAACAATTTTAGGACATCCAACGCATCTTAAATCATTGAAAACTTAAACATTTAAATATGGATGAAAATGTAATTATTTCTTCCATAGTTGAAAAACTTCCACCTTCATGGAAAGATTATAAGAAAGAATTTAAGCACAAAATGGAAGATCTTTCACTTGAAGAATTAGAGACTCATTTAAGATTGAACAAGAGTCTCGAATTCTAGATGGTAAAGAGGAACTGGAAAATTTTGTTTTTAAAGTCCATATAGTGGAGGAAGGAAGAGAGCAAAAAATTAGCAATCATGGAAAGAATAACAGTCGAGCTGACAAGGACCTTATGACAACCGTCATCAAGTTAGTCTCCCACAAGGTCCGCCCCCTCATATAATAACATCGTCTCTTTATTAACTGAGTCTCAAGGGCTCAATCGACTGGCAATGTCATCATCGGCCTTAGCCGACATTATAGCTACCTCATACCTAACCTCAGTCAGCCCTCCTGGCCGAGGCCATCACGATTAGAGTCAAGGCAAAGCAACACTGTCAGACATCACCAACCTCGTATTCATCCAGGATGAGGTTGCACCAGTTAAGGACATAAGGCTGAGCATTTAAGGATTGGAACAAGTGGAAAAATCTGTTGTAACAGAATCATTCCCTACATGTGAGAGAATTTGAAGTCATCATTATCTACATAAGATCAGCCAGGTGTCATTCTCATACTAGTTCTATACTCATACATATGCTCATTGCATGCTTGGGGGTCCATTACACCCCAAGCACTATATATAGAGTTCATCCTCTACCTTGTAAAGGAATCCATAATTACAACCCTAGCTGAAACTTTGTTAGTTTACACAGTAGAGAGAGAAAGCTTGAGAGGTTGTATCTATGGACATTAATGCCTTCATCTAGTGATATGACTCACACACTCACAATGGACGTAGGCCAGATTGGCTGAACCACTTACATACAAGTGTTCATCCTCTTCTCCTCACCTTCTTCTACTATATATATACACTCTTGTGCTGCCATTGTTATTATTAGCTTGAGCTTGTCAACACCTCATCTGGTAGTACTGTTTCTAGCATAATCATTTTGGCACCGTCTATGGGAATGAGAAAATTAATCTAATCCTTTTTGCAGCTTAATCTCACCGAAGACTCTGATGGTGAACCAGGCTTCATCCCACGTGTGAAGCTATGTCACCATTGAAAGAGGTCCTTTAAGGTATCAAGCTCTATAATATTTTTATTACAAGCTCTCTAGTCTCATTATATGTCATCGGAGTTACCACCACCTCCTTCGTCGTCTGGTGATGGAGGACCTAGTTCCAGCTAGGTACTAGCCCAGTACGATATGACTGAGGTGGCAGCAGCCTTGAAGTCCTTGGCTGCAACGTAGCAAGCGATGAAGGAGCAATTTGCCCAGCTAAGCCAGAATATAATAAGATCACTTAGGGTCTCACTAGAGATGATTACTCTGGCAACTATTTAACCACATCTTGAGGCCAATGGATCACCCCAGGCACCATGAATGGACCAATTTATACCTCAGTGAAGGAGGGACTTTGTTGACCCTAGGCCTTTATGCCTGGGCCCTTGCCCTCAGGATAGGTATGACGATATTGATGCAGAGGATGATCCAATAGACTACTAGGAGCCATATGAGGTTTCAAAAAACACAATACATCCTATATAGTAGAGCCGAGGTTGTGTAGCAAGACGCGCCAAGGTTGGTGATGCCCAATAAAGAGGATCAGATTTCGATCGCTTGAGTAGAGGGTCAGCCTTTGAAAGGCTCGGCCTAGTTAATGATCTGAGGTAGAGGTTATCCAGGCCCAGAAGTGCAGCTGGCTCACAAAGGTAAGATGGTGAACATAGGCCTCGTCATGGCCACCTAAATATGGCCGAGACTATGGCTAGGAGGTCAACAACCGACATTGTACAACAGTTGGGGAACCCTCAGTTCACCCCTTAGAGGTGGCTGGGGATAACCTAGGTCAGGCCGACGTTGCTAAACCATCGAATGACTCCATTCAACAGCTAGAAGAGAAGATAAATAACCTCATAAAAATCCGATACCCACTACAAAGGGTATTCGCAGAGGGCTCCCCGTTTATGGAAATTATTGTCAACTTCCCAACCTCTGCCAAATTTAAACCACCGATGGTGTCTCCCAAGTACGATGGTTGTACTAACCTAGTGCATCACATTAAGATGTATCAGTCCGTAACAGACATTTATTCAATCGCCGATGAGATGAGGTGCTGAGCTTTCTCAAGAACTTTAATGGGAGCTGCACATATCTAGTTCACTTATCTTCCCAAAAATTCTGTTGAGAACTTTAAGGGTTTGGCTGAGCGTTTTATACACAACTTCTTTTTTGGGGTAAGACCTCAAAATAAGACAATCCCTTTTCTCTATATAAAGCAAGGCAAGAATGAGACCCTCAGAGATTACATCGTGAGGCTCAATAAAGAAAAGATGGAGGCTAAAGATTATGAAGAGAATATATCCATGATAGCCCTCATTAGAGGACTTCAGAAGGGAAAACTACTCTGTAAGCTTACTGAAGACCCTCCTAAGTCTATGGACAAGATGTTAGTAACAACTGGTAGGGTCATGAACGCTGAAGAAGTAATGGCTGTAAAGTATGAGGATGAGAATTGAAGTGGCAGTGGGAAATTTTAAAGGAAGAAGGATGGAAAGAAGAGGGCTGCAGATGACAAGTTTGCACACTACACTCCTCTAACTGTAGCTGCGAACACATCCTCTACGAGATAATAAATGACAGGTCCTTGAGATGGCCGGAGAACCTGAAGGCTCCTCTACATAAGAGGAATAAGAACTTATGGTTTGAGTTCCACAAAGATCACGGCCATCTAACCGACAAGTATTTCTCCCTGAAGGACGAGATTGAGAAGATGTTGAAGTCTAGAAAGCTCAAAAGGAATGTGGATGGTATAGCTTCTAAGGGAGGAAGAGATGACCCTAAAAAGAAAAGAAATCACAGATGTCGGGAAGATGCCCCAACCAGAAGAGCTGAGGACTCAGATGATGATGATGATGACTCTGACTTCCCACCAAAAGATGATAATGCCCCAGTAAAGAGGGTCGGTATGATCTCCTTTGGTGTGAATACTATTTGTGGGGGCCTGGTAGGAGGTGGCACAGAGATAGCAGATTGTAAAGCTCATCTGGCATAAGCTAAGGCAGTGACTAAAGTCGTGGTTGTAAACCTGGAATCTACGGAGGTTAAGTACGAGAAGAGAAAGAAGGTAGATATGGACACCCTCATAGTTGGCTTCTCACAACTTGATTTTAAAGGTATCTTAGCTCCTCACGATGACCCTCTGGTAATCACCACAAGTGTACATGGGTGTGAAGTTCAGAGGATCCTTGTTGATGGGGGAAGTTCAGCAGATGTTATGTTTTGACCCTATTTTAAGAGCCTAGGCCTCAGCAGAGCTAGGCTTATCCCCTATCATCATCCCTTGATTGGATTTAGCAGGGAAAAGGTTCATCCATTGGGAATGTATGAGATGGATGTTCGAATGGGAAATGAATGTCCTAAGAGGTTGATCAGAAAAAAATAACTTCTTTATGATGGATGAAAACATCTTCTCGGCCTATAAGCTCATCATAGGACGAGTAGCCCTCAAGGAATTTGAGGTAGTGCCTTTAACGGTCCACCAAATGCTAAAAATCCTGACTCCTTATGGGGTAGGGGAAGTGCAAGGTGACCAAACATCGGCACGTGAATGCTACTTCAACTCTACGAAAGAGAGAGAGGCTCTCAAGAGGGCAACAACCACGTACAACATCAACACACTTGATCATATAAATGAAACAAAACTCAATAAGGGAAAGGCCGCGAAAGATGTAGAATCCCTCGTCCTCAATGAGTACGAGATGGAAAAAAAATCCAAATTGGCAAAGCCCTAAGACCTAAGATCAAGGAAGAGCTATTGGCCCTGAGATTGTGTGTTATAAGCTCAATGTTGTAGAAGATGCCAAGCCCATTAAGTAGAGAAGAAAAGTATACTCAAGAGATAAGTATGATGTCATCAGAGAAGAGGTTAGAAAGCTTGAAGAGCCCAAGTTTATCAGAGAGGTCATATACCCTGATTGGTTGTCCAACGCTGTCATAGTGCCTAAAGCAAATGGGAAATGGAGGATGTGTATAGATTTCACTAATTTGAACAAGTCTTATCCAAAAGATAATTTCCCCCTACCTCATATCAATTGGATGGTGGATGCCACAGCAGGACATGAGCTCATGAGCTTCATGGATGCATATTTTGGGTATAATCATATCTTCATGAATGCGAAAGACTCAGAGAAGACATCATGCATCACAGACAAGGGGACCTATTGCTACAAGGTTATGCCTTTCGGGCTAAAGAATGCATGGGCTACCTATCAACGTCTTGTAAATAAGATATTCGAAGATCAGATAGGCAAATACATGGAAGTGTATGTGGATAACATGCTGACGAGGATTCTAAAGGCCGACACTCACGTGGACGACCTTGAAAGAACTTTTGACACCATGTATAAGTATAGAATGAAGCTTAACTCGACCAAATGTGTCTTTAGAGTAGGAGTAGGAAAGTTTTTAGGATTCATCATTAATCAGAGGGGAATATAGGCTAACCCTTAGAAGATCAAGGCCTTAATAGAAATGAAGACACCCAGAACTATCAAAGACATTCAAAGGCTAACTAGAAGAGTTGCTACACTTAACAGATTCATCTCAAGAGCTACAGACAAGTGTCTTTCTTTTTTCAAAGTGATTAGAAAGGACTTCGAATGGGATGAGGAATGTGACAAAACTTTTAAGGAGCTCAAGTCCTACCTCGGATCCCCACTACTCCTATCTCGGTCCATTCTAGGGGAGAATTTATATGTATATTTTGTTGTCTCTAAGTCAGCCATTAGTGCTGCAATAGTAAGAGAAGATGATGAGGCGCAGAGGCCAGTATACTTCAATAGTAAAGATCTTCAAGGGCCTGAACAAAAGTACCCTAGGATGAAAAAATTAGCCTATGCTTTGATACATTCTTCTAGGAAAATGAAGTCATAATTCCAAGCCCAATCTATGGTCATCGTGTCTGATTCCCCACTCAGACAGGTCCTCCATAAGCCTAAGACATCAGACAAGATGATGACCTGGGCCATTGAGTTAGGGGAGTATGACACTATTTATCAACCGAGGGTTGCCATCAAGGGGCAGGCACTCGTAGACTTTGTAGAATATTTTACCTGGGAAGAGGTTGAGATTAAAGATAGTCAAAAGGATGCAAATGAAGCAGACAAAAATGTCTTCTAAGATCCGAACGAGGTTGAGTCAAGCAAAGCCAGAAAAAATGGTTAAGAATGAGGAAGATAGGCACCTCTTCAAGGAAGGGACCCTATTAGAGAGAAACTTCTCTTCAGATGAAGTTGTTTGGAACCTCTTCATTGATGGGTCGTCCTGTTAAAGCGAAAGTGGAGCGGGGATGATATTGTCAGTACCAGATGGTATCGATATTGAATATGCATTGAGGTTCAACTTTAAAGCTTCGAACAACGAGTCAGAGTATGAGGCATTAATAGCATGTCTCTCCTTGGCGAACGCCCTTAGTGTTGGCCAACTCATGGTCCACAGTGACTCAAGGTTGGTTGTCAACCAAGTATTGGGAGTGTATGAGGCCAAAGATGAAAGTATGGACAAATACCTAAAGAGGGTGAGAATGATGCTAGAAAGCTTCAATGAAGTGAAGTTGAAGAGGATACCTCGGCAAGACAACATTCGAGCTGATGCACTAGCAAGGTTGGCCTCAGCAATAAGGATAAACATAAGAAGAACAATACCGGTTGAGATTTTGCTCACGACGACTATAGAAGAAGAATATCTTGCCAGACCTTGCCTCAAATTAAATATGGGAGCCTCATGGATGTATCATCTTATCAGATACATTAGAGAGGGAGACCTACCAGAGTCAAAGTCAGAAAGAAGAAAGTTGAGGTTCAGAGCTGCCAAATTCTCAATTGTGGGAGATGTCTTATATAAGAAGAGGTTCCTACTTCCTCTCCTCAGATGTTTCCACCCCTCAGAGGTTCCACACATCTTACAAGATATATATGAAGGATCTTTCTCCAATCACATAAGAGGAAAACCTTTATCTAAGAGGATAATCACTCAGGGGTACTGGTGGCCGACCTTAGCCAAAGATGCAGCTGCGTATGTGAAGAAGTGTGATAAGTGCCAAAGGTTCTCCACTGTCCCCCATGAACCTATAACTTCAATTAGCTCCCTTGTCCATTTGCAATATATTACATTGATTTGGTAGGACCCCTACCAAAAGCTGTAAACAATTATCGATTCTTGATGGTGGCAATTGATTATTTCTCCAAATAGGTAGAGGCTGAGCCAATGATCACAATCACTGAGCAGAAGACCTTCCAGTTCATCTTGAAGAACATCATATGTAGGTATGTTCTTCCAAACACCCTCATCTCAGACAATAAAACCGATTTCAAGAACGTTTCCTTAGAGAAATACTGCAAAAGAGTAGGGATCAAGTAGTTTTTCTCTTCTCCTGAACGACCCCAGGCAAACGGTCAGACCGAGGTCAGAAACTGAACAATCCTTGAGGGGATAAAAAAGAGGTTGGAAGAGGCCAATGGGAGATGGACAGAGGATGTATATGCTATATTATCGGCCTACACGACGATACCAAGGATACCAACGGGAGAGACTCCCTTCATATTAGCCCATGATTCAGAAGTTGTCATCACTACAGAGGTAGGACTTCCCACTCATAGAGTTCTGACCTATGACCCATATAGGAATGGGGAAGAGAGAAGACTTGATCTTGATTTGATCGAGGAAAGAAGAGAGGATGCAGAGATAAGACATACAGCATATAAGCAGAGAACCGAGAGATTTTACGATCAAAGGGTGAAATCAAGGCCTATAGTTGTGGGAGACCTAGTCCTAAAGAAGACGTTGCAAAAAGGTAAATAAGATCCATCCAAACTGGCACGTTCCTTACAAAGTAGTTGATGAGGTTGTGCCTGGTACCTACCGGCTAGAGAACCTTGAAGGAGAACCTTTCTCCAACCCTTGGAATGTCGATCGCTTAAAGAATTATTACATATGTTGTTGGAGTTATTATCTTTTTGTAATACATGTATCAGTTTAAACAAAAGATGTTAATGAAAAGATAGCAATGTTGTGCTAGTACTCTTGTTATATGATTTAAAAATCATTAGTTTGGTGACAAATACGAGGATAAACATCATAATTTGGTGACCTCAGACCTTAAACATCATTAGTTTGGTGGAAAATACGAGGGTAAACATCATAATTTGGTGATCTCGGACCTTAAACATCATTAGTTTGGTGAAATATATGAGGGTAAACATCACAATTTGGTGACCTCAAACCTTAAACATCATTAGTTTGGTGAAAAATATGAGGGTAAACATCATAATTTGGTGACCTCGGTACTTAAACATCACTAGTTTGGTGAAAAATATGAGGGTAAACATTAAAATATGATGACCTCAAACCTTAAACATCATTACTTTGGTGATAATTTATTCGGGTGAACATCATTATATAGTGACCTCAGACCTTAAACATCATTAGTTTGGTGAAAAATGAATGAGGTGAAACATCATAATTTGGTGACCTCAGACCTTAAACATCATTAGTCTCGTGAAAAATGAATGAGGTGAAATATCATTATATAGTGACCTCAGAACTTTAACATCATTAGTTTGGTGATAATTTATGAGGTTAAACATCATTATATAGTGACATCAGACCTTAAACATCATTAGTTTGGTGAAAAATGAATGAGGTGAAACATCATAATTTGGTGACCTCAGACCTTAAACATCATTAGTTGGTGATAATTTATGAGGGTAAAACATCATTTATAAAAGTAAACATCATAGATTGGTGATCTCAGACCTTTAACATCATCAATTTGGTGAGAGTTTGAGGTGAGACATTCAAGCATAACATCGTATGGAGTAACATAATTTAAAGAAGACTGAACTATATCATGAAAAAGGTGAATTACAAGTTAGAGGCATCAAGAGGCCATCAGGAGTTCACAAAAATTTAAAAGGTTCAAACAAAAGGGAAATTAAAATAACAACTCTTAAAAGCTTCACAAGAAAAGACATATGTCTCTACAGCTGCAGTCGTGTCGTTATGACCAACGTTTGTCACCTCAACCCCATCATCCTGAGGATTAGCATCTTCAGTCTCAGTGACCTCTAAGGGAGCAGGATCGGCCTCCTTAACTTCTTGCAAGGCCTGAGCAAACTGGGGGTCACCAAAGCTAAGACCCTCAAAGTTTGAGGCAAACAGGCTCCTAGAATCCTTTTCCTTAGTGGCTGCCCATTTTCTAGTTGCTTTGATACCTCTTTCAAGGTATTCAAAGCCAAAGATGATAAATTCATCAGAGACCTTATAGTCTTCAATGGACTTTTCTGCAGAATCCTCTAAAGCAGCCTTGACTACAACATTCACCTTAGTCTGAAGGGCATCATCCTTAGCCTTTAGAGCAACATCGTGGTCCTTTTTTTTTATCTTGGATATGTCATTTTCTCTCTGCTTGAAAACTTCTTTGAGCTTTTTAACCTCTGCATTCAAAGAGGCTTGAACCTTCTCGGCTTCTTTAACCTTCACTATGAGGGGCATCTTCTTCAGGGTCCAATCAACAAGACGATGTAAGGACAAGACACCCTGTAGTAGAAGGTCAGACGTATGAACATATGAGCTATAATTTCTAATAGAGCCGAGGTTACACTTGAGGAGAGAAAATGAACAAAAACTAATACCTGGATTATTTTGTGGAGAGTAAACTCAGCCAGTAACGGGACATCTAAAGTGCGTAAGAAATGCTTATCCTCTTTAGTTATTATTATGCCGATAGCATAGATAGCCTTCAAAATGTGGCCAATGAGGATATCACTGATTTTTAGCTGAGCAAGACGAGTATCCAGGGCATCGTCTATAGAGATAGGAATATCACGATCCCCTTTCTGAGTCTTGCCTAACCTCAGATGATCCGGGTCAGCCGTGCTCTTCCTTTTTTTGGTAACATCATCCTGGGATGTGTTGACATTCTTCTTGGTTGTAGGAGGGGGAACATTTTTTCCACCCCACTTTTGCATCAACTTCACCAGACCTAGAGCATACATTTACCAAAGGTCATCTAATATGCCTTCAGGGCGCTCTAGGAAGAGATAAGTATCTGAGTTAGTATGTCAGAGATATAAAAAGTAAGAGGTATAACTTTTGAAAAATTAAGACTTACGAAGCTCTATAAAAGGACCACCCCCAAGCATGTCTGAGAGAGGTAATAGGGGGTCATCAGATATTCATATATTACAAGATGACCCTGCTCACCCTGATTGCGAAGATCCTCAACCTTTTGGCAGTTGTCCTGGCTCAGTCCAGAGTCGGCTTTAAAAGCAAGGGAGACCTTACCCCCATCTCAGAGGGGTCCTTGGAACAGGCATTCTAGATGCCTCAATGGGACTAAATTCCCATGCCCCATAAGCAAAGAATATCGAGGTTTCCAGTTATGGTTTGAAGTTCGGGTAACCAACAACATTTTCTTCTCTAATTTCCTAGTTAAGAAGTGGTAATAGCTAGGATGGTTTTTGGCAGAGGAGGGCACATAACAACCAGTGAAAACCTTAACTGGAAGATCTGAGTGGTGGATAGCCCTCCAAAGGACGATGGACCCAATCATAACCCTCTAGGCATTAGGGGATAGTTGGGAAGGGCAAGATTTATATGGGAGAGTATAACTCTGATGGAAGGGTGGATAGGAAGACAAAAGTCTAATTGGAACATCTGCTCATAAACACAGATTTCTCCATCTCGGCCATCAAAGGCCCTCTCATCCCTCAGAGGCTTCCTAAGGATGATGGAAGAGTTTATAGAATAGATATGCCTAAAAGTAAGATGGTCATACTCAGTAACGGTACTCTCATACTCGGTCGCCTTAGACGTATCAAGATCGCTCTCCCCATCGTCATCACCATCCCCAGCAACATCAGCCCGGGAAAGTGTCAGAGCACCACCAGGAAACCTCTGAGAAAATTCGGCCCCAGTGGCAGCCGATAGGGGAATGGCGTCAATGGGTGGTGGAAGTGCCATACTTGGCCCTATGATTTCAACATTGGAAGACCTATGTGAGGTACTAGAACCGTAGTGAGACGAGGCAAGGCTCAAAACTTCGGTTCCTAAGAAACCTCACCCTGCCTAGGAGAGTAATCCATAGACTCTTGAAAAGAGTCTACAGACATGGGGTCTGAGGAAGTTGACTCAGACTCAGACATTGGTGTGGAATCCTCAGGGACCTCTGCAGGCTTAGAAGGCTCGACTGGCTAAGGGTAGATAACCTTCAGAGGTGGAGAAAATATGAGTCTGAGAGGAAAGGCCTCAGCCCTATGAGCTTCCTCTTGGTCTAGCTCTATTTGCCTAATTTTCTTGAAGGTCTTCTCAGGAAGAGATGGAAACTCTTCTATGAGTTGATACAAGGGTCTGAGCATATGTGGGATAACACTACACTTAGAAGGACTCAAAACCATAAACAAGTACTCAACTTAAAAGAACTCAAGCTCAAGATAAAAGAGGGAGAGTTGAAATTTTTTTCTTAAAGAACCTCAAGAACACTCAAGAACAAGCTCATCGGAGAAGATGATCGGAGGTTCACCAAAAACCTAAAGAAGGGGTATTTATGATGGAAACAACCTCTAAGCTACCTACCACTGTCCCTAAACCACTCAACCACTTCTATCCTAGCCCTACAACCACCAATATTGGTGGAAACCCTTGCCAAAAAATGTAAAGACTCGCCAGAAACTCAGAAATGATGATGTTGTAACTAAAAATGGAAAAGAAAGGTGGAAATCGATTCCTGGATAATCATGAATTAGAGAAGAATAGGTTTGGAAACAAAGAAATCTCTTAATGGCAGCCAATAATGGAGGTTTAAAGTTGCAATTACAGAGAGAGTTTAACGGGAAAATAGAAGAAGAAAGAGAATGAGGAGAGAGAAGAGGGTTTTTAAACCTATCCAATGATGGGGCGTGAGTCCCAATGCCCCATCATTGCCCAAGGGAACCCAAAAGGCAAGTCAGAATCACATCATCTTAGGGAACACACTTCACTTCAGCAAGTGACATGTGTCAAGAAAATATTGGCACCCTAGGAAACTCAGCCTCGGCCTTACATACCCCTCAATCACCTACTCACACATGTAACTAAGGGTTAGGGGGTGATTGAGATGCCCAAAGTGCACCCTCGTACTCTGATTCACCAACCTCGACTTGTCTCACAGCCGAGCTGATAAGGACCTTGTGACAACCGTCAGTAAGGTTGTCTCCCACAAGGTCGGCCCCCTCATACAACAACCTTGACTCTTTATCATCCTATGTCAACAGAGTCTCACGGGCTTAATCCACTGTCAACGTCATCATCAGCCTCAACCGACGTTACAGCTACCTCATACCTAACCTCAGCCAGCCCTCCTAGCCGAGGACATCACGGTTAGAGAGAAGGAAAAGCAACATTATCGGATGTCACCAACCTCGTATTCGTCCAGGCCGAGGTTGCACTAGTCAAGGACATAAGGCCGAGCATTTACAAGCATATATAAGGATTGAAACATGTGGATAAATCTATTATAACCGAATCATTCCCTAGACGTGAGGGAATATTGAGGTCATTATTATCTACATAAGATCAATCAGGTGTCATTATCATACTGGTTCTATCCTCATGCACATACTCATTGCATGCTTGGGGGTACATTACACCCCCAAGCACTATATATAGAGGCCATCCTCTGCCTTGTAAAGGGATCCATAATTGAAATCCGAGCTGAAACTCTATTGGTTTACAGAGTAGAGAGAGAAACCTTGAGAGATTGTATCTATGGCCGTTAGTGCCTTCATATAGTGATAAGACTCACACACTCACAGTGGACATAGGCCAGATTGACTGAACCACTTACATACAAGTGTCCATCCTATTCTCCTCACCTCCTTCAACTATATATATACACTTTTGTGTTGCCATTGTTATTACTAGCTTGATCTTGTCAACACCTCATCTAGTGGTGCTATTTCCAGCATCATCACATATGGTGGAGGAAGGAATAGAGCCAAAAATTGGCAATCATGGAAAGAATAACAAGCGGAAGAATTTTTCAAATAATTCTAAAGCAAAAAAAAAGAAGAAAGGAAATTATTTTAATTGCAATGAACCAAGTCACTTCAAGAAGGATTGTCATTAATGTGCTTACTGGATTGATTCTAGTGCCACAAGGCATGTATGTGAGGACAAGAGCCTATTCCTGTCCTATGAAACTGTGGAAGGAGATGTTCTCTATATGGGAAAATCTTCTACTATTGTGAATAAAGGAAAAGGGAGAGTGGATCTCGAATTTACTTTTGAAAAAATACTTTGTCTGGCCAATGTTTTTCATATTCCTGATATTAGGAAATTCTTTATTTTTGGAAGTCTTCTTAACAAGTTTGGCTTTAAACTTGTATTTGAGTCAAAAACATTTATTCTGAATAAAAATGGTACCTTTGTAGGAAAAATTTATTTGTATGAGGGCAAGTTTAACCTCAACGTCAATGAAAAAGATAATTTTTGCTTATATCGTTGATTGTCTTTCATTATGGCATAGTCATTTAGGACATGTTAATACAAAGAAAATGCATTTTATGGTTAATTTAAATTTAATTCCTAGATATGAGATTGACATGAAAGAAAAATGTATAACATGCATGCAAATTAAAATAACAAGATTACCATTTTAAAAAATAGAAAAAACTACATCTTTGTTGCAATTAGTACATAGTGATGTTTTTTATTTGCATGGAACACCTACTAGAGGCGGTAGAAAATATTTTACTACATTTATCGATGAATTTTCAAAATATTGTTGCGTATATCTTTTAAACTCTAATGGGGATGTGCTTAATAGATTTAAAATATATAAAAATTAAGTTAAAAATCAATGTGATACTAAAATTAAATGTCTTAGTTCTGATTGAGGTGGTGAATATCACCTTCCTTAATTTTCTGAAGATATGGGTATTATACATGAAGTTATTACACTTTATACTCCAAAACAAAATGGAGTAGCAGAAAGAAAAAATAGGACACTAACTGAAATGGTTAACTTTATTCTTTCTTAGTCTTGTTTAAATAAAGGGTTTTGGGGAGAAGCACTTTTTATCGCATGTCATATTCTAAATAGAATACCTGTTAAAGATAATAAGAAAAATCCTTATGAAGTATGGAACAACAGAAAACCTAATTTAGGTTATCTTAAAGTTTGGGGTTGTAGAGCTATTGTAAGACTACTAAAAGATAAGAAAAAGAAATTAGAAGCTAAAGGCGTTGAGTGTATTTTCCATGGGTTATGCACAACATAGTAAAGCCTATAGATTTATGGTTAGTGAACCTAATGATTTTGTTGAGGTAGATACTATAATTGAATCTAGAGATGATTTTTTTTATAAACAAAGGTTTTCTTCTATTCCTATAATAAATCATAAAAAAGAAGTAAATGCCCATTCACAATAAATGACACCCCACCACTACAACAAGAAGAGATTAGAAAAAATTAAAAGACCTAGTGTTGATGTAAAAAACTAGACTTGATCTAATCAATTAATCACATATAAATATGAATAAAATAATAAGACAAAGGGTTTTTTAAGTGGTTCAGCCTTAATGAAAATGGCCTACGTCCACTGTCTTGTATTGTTGGGTGTTTTGCCTTGATCTCAATTATGATCGCAAGTGATCGATTACACTGTTATGGAGGGGGTTATAATGTATTTATAACCCTTGGGCTATCAATATGAATAGATAATATGTCGTTATTTAATAGACATATACATATGTACATAATAAGAATGTTCATTGAATCTGTTTTTGTCACTTGATCTTCTTGGCTAGATGCTATGTACATTGAGTAGCTCATCATGTTTGAGTAGCTCGGTACGCTGAGTAGCTCAGCCCTATGAGTTGTTCGGTGAATATATTTTATGCCACGCAGGATGACACGTGACTTCATATAATTGATCCATGCGAGCTGACTAATTTTTGTATAAACACCTAGAAAAGAAAAGAGCTTTGGTTCTGACTTTTTAGTCTATCTTGTTGAAGGAAATAGAGACACACCTTTTCATCAATTTTCTTTAACTCTTGGTGTTGAAACAGACCCAAAAACTTATAGTGAGGCAATTAAGTCGATAGATTCAGCATTTTCGAAAGAAGCCATAAATGATGAAATGGATTCAATCCTGGGAAATAAAACTTGTGACATTTAATGATTTTGAGTGCGAAATGGCAAAACTCGTAAATATTTTGAATCTTCAATAGACGCTTGGGTATTTGCATCTTTTTCATCATTTATCTGCTGGAACGCAATCGTCATCTCTAATGATCATTACTTTTCTCGCTTCCCGAAGAAATGCATTTAAAAGAGATAGAATCAAATCGTATTCTACCTTTTGACTTTTAGACTTCCAAACCTTTTGTCTTCTCACTTTTTCTTCTTAAGCTCACTCCTTTTGTCATCCGCCTTAGCAGATTTCTCAATTTTCTAGAAGAACTTCTTCTTTCTTTGTTTTAGCCAACATGGTTTATCTTATCGAATCATTGGATAAGTTCTGAGATGATTTTGCAATTTCTTCTTGGGTTATTCTGGAAGAACCTCCTTGCCCTTTTGATTTATTTTCTTTAGCTGAAGGACACTGGTTTCCCTCCATTTTTATAGCGAAATGTGGTTTTTCTTTTCCGCCTATTCCCATGTGTTTGGAATTTTGCCAATATTTTGATATTGTTCCTGCAAGAGTAGTTCCAAATACATGAAGGGTAGTTAATGGCGTACATAGGTTGAATCAAATTCATGGAACTCATTTAGGGATTCCTGAAATTATGTATTGTTATAAATGGGATACTAGCGATACCACCTTTTATTTAAAAACTAGGTATTCTCATAGAGCTTTAGTGGTCAATTTCCCTAATGCTAATAGGGACTATTTTGATCATGGGGTTATGATGAAAAATTGGCAACACCCCCGGTTAAAAGGGAAAGATTTGTACCAAGGTCCCAGATGTCCACTTTATGGCAATGGGATAGGTTGTTTTTAGTTTTTCAATTTAGCTCTATTTTTTTTTATAAAATGTGTCACTGATACTTATTTTTTACTTATTGCAGTTGACAGTAAAAGGAAATCCCCAAAAGAAAGTGACATTAATATAAAAGATTTGAACTTTATCTAGGGGTTGCATCGAGCAATAGATGGGGAACACGTGAGGTCTGATTTGTATTTGTTGAGATACAAGAACACCACTTCTTATTTTATTGCCCATCCTCTTGTTCCTCCCTTGGTGATTGAACTTGAGAAAGCTCCAGCATCTTCTTCATTTACTGAAGAAGCTTCTCCTGACTTGGGTATTTCTATTGCTAACCTAATGATGAACAAGGGGAAAATGCCTGACCTCTTTGCCAAGTCTGCTCCTGGTACTGAAGGGGCAATGAAGGAAAAAGATGAAGCTACAACTAAGAAAAAGGATGTTGTTCCTCCTGCTAAAGATATTAGCAAGAATCCCCATATTGCCCCTAAAGAGGCAGAACCTTTAATTGAAGTTTTTGTCTCAAAAGAGGCAGCACCTTTGATTGAAGTTGTAGTTATTCAAGAAGAGATCGCACCTGTGATTGATGGTTCTCCTTCGAGGAGGTTGAGGAGGGGCCTTACTGAAAGGCCAGTGGATGTTTTTTCCCAACCTACTGGAGTTGGGATTTCTTCTTTGAGGGCTAGTTCTCCAGCTGTCCTTACCCCTGGCTTGGCCAAGAAATTGATCAAGTCAGGGACTCTCCTTGATTATCGAACTGCTGAAACTTCGACTCCTTGGGATAAGGTTACCGATTTGGCAGCCCAACACCTTGCATTAGTAATTGGTCATTATACTTATCTTCCTAATTTTTCATTGCCATGTCCACACTTTGATTCGTGCCTTTATTCTTCTTGTAGTTTTTGGTGTACTTCGATAATATCGTGGAGAAGGATGAAGCCATCAAAGCTTCAACCTCATACAGTGGAGTAGAGGAAGCCCTTGCTGGGTTGTCGAAATATTCCGGAGATTCCCGGTAGAAGTACGAAAAGGACAAAGATGCCTGGGAGAATAAATTCTAATCTGTTGAGACAGTCCGTCAACAAGCTGATACAGTTCGAGATCAAGCTGTCAATGCCTCCAAGGAGTTGGAGGAAAAATGTAAGGTTGCTCTTTCCAGCAAGGTGGAAGCTGATGGCAAGCTTGAAGAGGCTGAACGACATAAGAAATAGATTGAGGAGAATGTGAAGTCTGTTGAAGAGCTTATTAGGGAAACTACTACCTCAGAGAGAGCGAAGAGGAAAGTTGCTGTGAATAAGTCCTTTAGCTCTGGATGGGACAAAGGATGGAATAAAGCTTTGGCTGCTATCTCTTCCCAGGTGGACTATGAAAGTTTAAAATACTTCAGAGATGGATGGATTGCATCTCTAATGGAGTTGAATGTTGCTGATGATTCAAAAAATTTTCAAAAACACACTCGTGGCCCTCTTCCTACTATTGAAGAAGAATAATATGAAGCTGCATCTGATGAATCTTCTATGGTGATAGTAGAACAAACACCTGTTGTTACCATTCCTCAATCCTCCGAGAAAGTTCATTAGATAAAAACTTCTACCGAGCAACACCAACGGCCCTCCAAGCAACCAACTCCTTCATCCAAATCGATTGGAGATGTTGTAGGAAATAAGGAGAAGATGTAGAGTTATTCAGCACTTTAATTATGTTATTTTTTTTTCCTTTTTGTTGTAACTTTGGTTGTACTTTTTCCTACTGTGATCAATAAAATGGACTTTGTTATTTATTCTGAGTTTTCTCCTTTACTTGTTTGATATGTATCGTTGTCGATCCATTTTTACTTTTCCTTGCTAGTTTATTGCCAGGATTAAACTCTTATCATCTCTTGATAGAGAGTTGATGAAGAAATGTATTGATTACTTCAAGGGTGGTCATACGGATTTCACTAAAGCTGAAATAGTTAATATCCTTCGACCTGATGCCTCTGAGTGAGCAATTAAGGCTTACCAATATTTAAAATTTCTGCTTGATCGGGGGGTGGCCAATAATGCTGCTTATTATGAAATGATTGAAGACCTTCAAGGAGTGATCGAGGAACTTTAACTTCAACACAAGGAAACCACTACACTTCTTCATGAGGGTTATGAGAAAAAGTACCAACAGTTGAGTGTTGATCGGGGTTCTGACAAATTTATTTTACCCATAGGAAGAGGAAGAGTGTGCTTAAACTTGAAGTTGAGGAGAACACAAACATTGCCAAACTGTTGGATGAGAAAAATATGATCTTGCGAGAAGAACTAAGACAACTAAAGTCTGCCTCTTCTTCTAGAGCTCTGGTCCCGGTCAGTGATGAGGGTTTTTCATTTTTAAAAACTGAAAATGCTACATTGAGAGAAGAATTGGAGGCTTTGAAATGAACCAGACCTACATCTTCCTTGCGGGAGAGAGCAAGAGCTGGTCGGAGCAACATTAAAGAGACTAGGACTCAACAAGCCTTAGCAAATTAGGTAGTTCAGTTGAAAGAAAACAATCAAGCTCTGGTAGAGATATCCCAGAAAATCTAAAGTTTTACCGAGCAACTTTCCAATCAGGGTCCTACATTGGAAAGTAAAGAAAACTTGGTGAAAAAACTTCATCAGCAAGTTGAGAGATTGACTTATCTATTTCACAAGAAGCCTAGAGAGTATTGGATGGGGGGATACAATGAAGCTTTGTGCCATCTTGATGCCAAGTTGAAGCAATCAAACAATGAGGGGTACAAGTATGGATGGATGAATGCTCTAGTTGTGATGTATATTTAAAAAGGGAACTCTTTGTGGGATTAGTGTGATCCTGGACTGTTTGATCTGTCGGTTCCTCCTTTCAAGCTAGAAGTTAGCTGGATTCCAGTCAGTTCCATTCCTCACTGTTTGATCTCCAAATACCTTGGTGATTACCAGCTTCATGAAGATTTTGAGATATCTCGTCTTCCATATTTACTTGATCGACCAAGTTCAAGTAATACCAGGATGTTATAGGATTTAAATTATATCAATTCTCCTTTTGCTTTAGATGATCCCCCAACTAGAATGGATCATGTACCTAAATCGGAATGGAAAAAACCAATAGAATAGGAAAATTGTATTCAATGAATAAAAGTTCATCTTTGTGTAATTTTCTTTCCTTGGAAATATATTATAAGATGTTTTTCTTATCATGCTGTATATATATCAATAAGGAGACAATTCGTCCTATTTTGTTTTAATTGCCTAGACAATGGAACTTTTCCTCATTTGTTGCCTAGTTGTAGTGACTTGTTGTAATAACCCTCGCTTATGAGAACGTATTTTATATAAATTACTAGGTATGGTAATTAGATATAAGTGTTGGGTTATGATTTGAATGTTAATTTAATGAAGAAAAGTTAAGATTCACTATGAGTTTGCATATATGCCATAACTATGGGCGAATATTGCTATGTTATGCTTATTAATATCATATGAATTAAAATGATATTTGGCTTAATAATGAGATCGGAACTTAAATTTATTTATAAAATGTCCAAATGATAAATTGGAGGCCTCAGTTGATTCCGGAACGTGCGATATAGTCAGAAATTATGCCATTATGTGTTTTGAGATTTTGGGCATTTTTGACTGATTATGCCTTAAATATGTAATTGCGTATTATTTTATCGCAATAATTTATCAATTGAATTGGGTTTTTGGCTAAAGGCACGATGTATGTCTTGTGTGAATCACTATTAACCAATTTGTCTTTCCTAAACCTAGAGAACTAAAAAGAGAGAAAGAGAAAGAGTAGAGAGAAGAAAGAAAAGTGAAGATTTAAGAGGATTATTGCTCCCACACCAAGAAAATCTGCATTTTCTTCATTGAGGCAAGTTTTCTACTTCCTATTTGTGGTTAAGATAAATGATTTGTTATGATAATGATGTATTAATCATGGTGTAGCTATTCTAGGGATTCCTTTGTATATTTGTGGATTTTGATCCATTGAAGAAGATGTTGGATGTTTGATGAAGTTTATGGTAGTAGTTAGTAGCATTAATGTTATGTTGGTGGCAATAAATGAGTTGGTTTTGGGATTATCTTGAAATAGGAAGACTTGGGTTTAGTCTAGGTCTGCGAAGATCGGTCGACCGCGTTTCGCAGACCGATCGACCGGGTCTACGGGAGAGGGTTTACTGAAATTCTAAAAAGGCATAAAATTATGGCGCGTCCTACCGAAATGACTTTCTGCTTTTCTTCTTAGGCCAAATCTTGAGACGCGGTTGACCACGGTATTAGGACCGGTCGACCGGTCCCCTGTTTTCTTCCCAAACATTTTATTTTCAGTCCTTAACTTCTTCTTTTCATAGGAATATAGGGACCTTCTTAAATGAAGTAAAAATAGGGACTTAGAGGTATTAGTTGAGTTTGGTCGACTCCCTAGACTTGAAGGGGTTCATCTAGGGTTCCTGTCAAATGGAAGATTTAAAGTAATGTTTAGGCATTATTTCTGTCAGGTAGTTCTATAAAAGTCTAGGAAATCTTAAGGTCAAATTTGGAGACTTTAGGAGTAAATGCGAATTAGATCTCATTTGATGAGTTATTATATAGTCCAAATAAGGACATTTGGGAGAGGTAACTTGGGGAGTTTAAATATTCTTCGAGGTTATTATGATGATGTGTAGTATACCATAATTCATTTGATAAAATGTAAAATGGATAAAGTAAAACATAATTTACTGAACCATGAAATGGAAATTAATAAAATGGATGATACACACCTCTCTAAATACCATCTTAAGGGAAATCCGTGCATGAGGTGAAGCCCCCTGGCTAATGAATGCAGGGTGGATATAGTCCTAGGCCATATGAGCGCTTGTTTTATATTTTTCTGCGATGGGTAGGAGATTCTGGGTGTGGTCTTGACTACCCCGCATGCATATGGCCACTTCCCGACGTTTGCGATAGGATCCCAGGTTGTCTTATGTTAGGCCCTGGAAGATGATGGTTATTTAGGGATGCGCACAGTGGGGAAACCCGGACGGGCGGTCTTAGAATCGCTATATATATATTTATAACTATTATATTATCGAGTTGGACTCGATGGAACATTAATTCCATAAAGAGCAAAGTATATGCCATAAAGAGCATACTATTGAGATAAGTGCCATAAAGAGCACATGGTAATAAATGCATTCCTGATAAGGAATGGAAAGAAGATGGAATTGAAAATGATGAAAGATAATAAAGGCTTATAAGTACTTTTATTTCTTTTTATAATTGAATTTCATTTTAATAATCATTTAACTGTCTTAGTTCTTTTTATGATATTATCCATGCACCTGTACATTATTGTCATACCTGTCATTTATCTAGTGATCATATAAAATCGGCCTCTGACCGGTTCTTCGTTTTCTTGTTGGGTATGTATCTTCTATATGCGTTCAGGTGTTCCGCCGCAAGGTCGCCCGTAATGACTTCCTTTTCTCGGAGTCTTTTGAGGAGCCGTGACTTTTTGCGGGTATCACGGGATATTTTGTGTAGACGCCTCTATTATTGTTTTCTAGCTAAGATCAGTCTTTATTCGGGCGTGTGGCCCAAATGGTGTAATTGTGTAATTGATGTATTATGTAACACATGGAACTTATTGTGTATTGTATGGATTGTATCGACCGATGCTTTATTCGGTCCTTTCTTATAATTTGTATTATATTATATATGTTTGTGAGAGTTTCCGTCCTCTTTTTCTGTTATGGGTTGTTGAAAGTGTTTTCTTTAAATTACAAACTAAAATTTTTGATAACCCGTTTTCTGGAATATTGTGTGGTTATTCCTGTTACTCTGTATGATTATTGTGATGCTGAGAATGGTATCTATCCATGATTCCTATTTCATCGGGGTATCGGGCTGGCCACCCTTTATTTCGGATAGCGGGTTGTCACACTTGTCACCCATAAGTGCCTGAGTAATGGAATTATTTTTATCTCATAGTCCTGCTTTGTTGTAGCAATCTTAACTAGATTACCTTGGTGCCTAGGTAGTGGATGCCTCTTGATGTCACCCATATTTTTGCCTAGTTTTGGATTCCCCTTGAGGTCACCCATAATCAAAGAGGCCTTGCCTTGTATGATTGTTAGGCCAACATTGTTGGTTAAGTTTATTGATGACGACCAACCTTAGTCGGTGGTTACTGATATGCCAACCAACCGTAATTGGTGGTTGTTGATATGCCGACCAACCGTAGTTGATGGTTGTTAATGTGTCGACCAATCGTAGTTGGTGGCTTTTGATGCCTTCTTGCAAAATTCAAGTGTAGTGTGTAGCATTAGTACTCCAAAAAAATGAACTAAGAAGAATATGGGGAAATTATCATTTTTATTCATATTGAAAGCACGAAATACATGTGAATTTGCATTACTGATAATATTTGCGCAGATGCTCTCCATTCCATGCATTTTTGAATTCTTCTCCCTCTAAATTTTCTATTCTGTAGGTTCCAAGTCGAACAATCGTTGTTAAACGATAAGGCCTATGCCAGTTGGCCTCCAACTTATTATGCTTCTAAATGACTTTCTTGAGTACATAATATCCCTCCTTGAGATCACATTTCTTGACCCGTTTATTGTAGAACATAGTAGTCCGTTGCTGATAAGCTGCATTTTGGATTGCTGCATCTTCTCGGACTTCCTTGAGCATGTCTAAATCTAAGCGTCTCATCAAATCGCTTATTGGAGTGTTGAGATTAAGCACCCTGTGAGTAGGTAGACCCAGTTCTGCGGGTATGACTATTTCACTTCCAAAGGCTGACATGTAAGGAGATTCCCCAGTTGTTATTTGGGCAGTTGTTCAGTAAGCCCATAACACAGAATGCAGTTCTTTAATTAAATTTCCTTTCGCATCATACAACCATTTCTTCAACCCTTTCAACAGAGTTCTGTTGGTTACCTCTGTTTTCCCGTTGATCTGGGGATTGCCTGGTACAGAATGGATCTTTTGAACATTGGACTGTTGATAGTATGCAACGAACTTCTCATTATCAAATTGGGTTCCATGATCAGTGATGAAAGCATGTGGCAGACCATATCTATAAATAATGTTCTTCTAGATGAATTGATAAACCCTTTCATATGCCATGTCAATGAGAGGTTCATCTTCCACCCATTTTGTGAAATAATCAATAGAGACTGCCAAGTATTTGAATAGTTATTTGGTAGTTGGCAGAGGCTCGACCAAGTCTATTCCCCACAGAGAAAATGTCCAAGGTGAGGTAATCGGTGTTAATAATGCCTGAGGAGTTCTTCGTATGGAAGAGAAACATTGACACTTGTCAAATTTCTTGGCATAAGCTAAGTAGTCAGCTCGCATCATTAGCCAATAGTATCCCCTACATCATTATCCTGTGTAAAAGAGTTCGACTTGCTACATGAGCTCAACAAGAGCCTTCATGAATTTCTTCTATCAGATCTTTAACTTCCGATGGATGAACACATCTATGTAGACCTTCTATAAGACATCTTCTGTACAGAACCCCATTGTTTAAGATATATATCACAACTTTAAATTTCAACCTCATGGCCACAAGGTGATCGACTAGTAAAATGCCTTCTTTAATATACGCCATGATGGGATCCATCTAGGAAGGTCCCATAAACAAAGTGATGAACTTCACCATCAAATCGTCATCAATGCTTCGGTATGCATGTATATCAATAGGAATCGTTCTGCGTAGCTCGATGCGAGTAACTGAGGCTAACCAAGCTAGTGCATCAGCCCTCGCAATCTCAAGTCTTGGTATTCTGCTCACTTGGACCGCTGTAAAATTGGATATTATCTCCATAGCTTTGGTGTGATATCTAGACATGAATTCTCCCGTTGCCGCGTATAGCCTGAGAATCTTATTTACGACTAGTTATGAATCACTAAACCCCGTAACTTGCTCTGCATTCAGTGTTTTAGCTCAACTGAGGCCCACAATCATAGCTTCATACTCATCTTAATTGTTGGAAGCTTTGAATTGGAAACGCAGAGCATATTCTATATCCAATCCTTTCAAACTATTAAGAATTATTACGGCTCCGCTGCCCGTGGCACACGAAGAACCATCAACATACAAATTCCATACGGGGATACAGTTATCAAACCCTTGGTCTGACAAAGTCCCGTGATGGAATATTTGGTGCTTCCTTTTATCATCCCTAAACTCTAGGCCTTTATCAGAGGATTCTTGTTGCTCGGTTACCATCCCCTCTAGCAAATGTGCTGATGGGAGTTGATCGGGGATGGTTTTTTATGTTCCTCTAACGTTCGCAAGTTGTTCTGCATTAGATCCCTGTTGGTCGGAGGTATCTAGGTAAGTAAATTCAGCAATGAAATCCGCCATTTCCTGCCCTTTAAGAGAAGACATTGGCTCATAGATAATGTTATATTCACCTAACTCCACCCCCCAATACATCAATCTTCCAGATTTTTCCGGCTTGTGTAAAGCCTGTCGAAGTGGCATATTGGTGTAAACCATTATGGTATGGGCTTGGAAGTATGGTTTCATTCTCCTGCTCGCCTCGATCAATGCTAGCACTAGCTTCTCCAATTTTGGGTACCTAATCTCTGCTCCTCAAAATGCCTTACTTTTATAATACACCGTCTAATGAACTTCGTCGTTTACTTTTATCAACGCTGAACTGTCTGCACTTTCTGAGACAGCCAGGTATAAGTATATTTTATCTCCCACTACCGACCTGGATAGCAAATGAAGTGTCCCTAAATATTTCTTTAACTCTTAGAATGCCTTCTCACACTCATCATTCCACTCGAAAGTTTTTTTGAGTGTCTTGAAGAATTGAAGACATCTATCAGTTGCTCGTGAGACGAACCTGTTGAGAGCTGCAACATGCCCCACGAGGCTTTGTACTTACTTCTTTGTAGTTGGAGATTGTAATTCTATCAAGGCTTTGATCTTGTCGGTATTTGCCTCAATACCTCGTTGATTCATAATATACCCGAGGAACATGCCTTCTTATACGCCAAAGACGTACTTGGTCGGGTTCAACTTCATCTGATATTTCTCTAGCTGGTCAAATATTTGGCCCAGATCAGCTATGTGGTCAACAACTTTCTTGCTCTTAGTCAACATGTCATCAACGTAAACCTCCATGTTTGTATCGATTTGCTCTGCGAACACCTTGTTCATTAGCCGCTGGTATGTAGCACCTGCATTTTTAAGACCAAAAGGCATAACATTGTAACAGTATGTTCCCCTTGGGGTAATAAAAGATGTACTTTCCCTGTCCTCTGGTTTCATCTTAATTTTGTTGTAGCCGAAATAAGCATCCATTAAGCTCAGCAATTCGTGCCCCGAAGTAGCATCTACTAGCTGATCTATTCGGAGTAGAGGGAAGTGATCTTTTGGATAGGCTTTATTCAGATCTGTGAAATCCACGCACATTCTCCATTTATTGTTATTTTTTTTTCACCATCACCACATTGGCTAACCAATTAGGATATTTGACATCCTCAATAAAAGAGGCCTTTTGCACTTTCTCTACTTCCTCTTGAATAGCTTGTGTAAAATACGTGAGACTGTGTGATAATTGATTAAATTTGCAAATTTCTAATTTGGCACACTTATTTAATTAAAGTCTATTTTTAAACCAAATTAATCCATCCCCTAAACATGCATCTAAAGTACGTGTGTCAACCCATAAATAAATAAATCATGTGACACAAATATTAAAAAAAAATCCCCGCAGGGCAAAACCTTTTTATTTCTAGAACTTTGAAAAGTTTACAAGACGATTGACTTACATACTAACTTTCTTTCGCCCACAAGAGTAATGCACGGTGTCTTCGTCAAACCTCCAAAGCAACGGCTAGAAATCTGCAGTGGTTCACGGGCAGCTATACCACAAGGACACGCAGTCTAAAATCTTCACAAGGACTCCCTCCACAATAGCACGCAGCTGTCGGTTGTAGATATCTCCCCACAAAGAATAAACAATGGCAAAATATATTATTGGTTTCCACAAAACAATTCACATAAAAGTAATTGGGATTTTGTGAATTAAAAACAAAACATTTGAACCCTTAAAATTGTTGGAGAAAAACTGTCTGCCAAAGATATGCAATTAATTCTGGGCAGATACACAAAAGTTTCAAAAAGACAAAAACACTTTAAAGCTGGAAACTGTTCTCCACATTTTTCAAAACAAGGGCTAACATCCTTTATATAAGGAAGTTTGAGATTGTCAAAGAGATCAGCATTAAAGTAGCGTGTCATCAAAAAAGACATCTCGCTCGAACGAAAACCCCATCTCGCTCGAACGAGATCGCGTGTCATTCAAACGACAACGCGCGACATCCACATGTCATTCGAACGAGATGGTGATCTCGCGCGAACGAGATTGGCATCGAATCCGAGGTGCGTTTACTGCCTTAGAAATTTTCTCAAAAGTTTCTTTTTCGAAAACAGTTAACACCTTTTTAAAAACTAACATTTATAAAAACATTTTCAATAACAAAGCCTTTTTAAAATTCCTTTTAAGAATATTATAAAAACATTTTTATATTAAATCATTTTAAAACTCCTTTTAAAAATATCCCAACACTCTTAATATGAAATGTATATGAAACTTTAAAATATTATCTTACCAAAGTTCATATTGTTGGGCTTGAATGTAGAAGATAACTTGTAATTCCGATCCGTTTTTTGTAGATGCAATCTTCTCAATTCTTCGACGACTTGTAGCGGTATACAACATAATTAATTGTGATGGACTTATTAAAAATATGTCCTTACAAATCTCCCCCTACGTCTATGTCGGTACATACGTAAACACGTCGGAATTATCAAACACCAAAAAGCCTATACAAATCTACCTTCCCATGAATCCCAAAACCAAAATTTTCTTCAACATCAAAACTCTCAAAGCTTTTCTCATCAGGGTGTGCAACATCATAATCTTCAATCTTTGTACCTACAAACATGAGAAAAAGAAAAAGCCTTCGTGACGCATCGAGTTTGAAATGATATAAGAATAAAGAATTAGTAAATCAAAACACGATAATTCTTGCTCCCCCTTTTTATGATGTCCACAAATAGACAGATAAGAAGAAAAAAATTAAAACATGGAGTGTCACGAAAAAGTGCATAGCAAACAAAGATCAAGCTACGCACATGCAAAGGTGTATCCCACAAACATCCACAAACTATTTTTGGATTTTTTAATTTTTCATACAAAAATGAGATACAAAAAAAATCACGCCGTGTATTTAAATTAAAACAACCAAGTCATGGAAATGGAATGTATGGGTATGAACACATTCGATAGGTAAATAAACTCAATCAATCATATCTGCACGATGCATATGTGTACCCCTAACGAATGAACATCAAAAACATCATTTGGTGTAAAAATTTGTTGAATTTAAATGACATCCTCTTATGCAAATCAACAAATCAAAGTCAAAATGATTTCCATACCAATAACGTCCAAAACTATTTAACATTTTTTCAAGACTTTCAAGGACGTGCAAACTCGTTTTAATTCTCCATCTAAACTCCCTCATATATATTTTCTTTTAGAGGTGTTAAACTAAATTCTCAAACTTTGGAGAATTGGTGCAAAAACCTAAATGGCCTATAATTGGCATGAATTCCTTTTTATTGCCTTTAAATTTTTGGACTCTATTAAACCTCTTTGAACCCCGGATAATAAAATTCCTCAATTTTTTAGATCCAATTTAAACGTTGGCTTAGTATTCGCAAAGGCTAAATGAACCTTTCGCAGCCTTTCCCCGTTTTCAAATAAAGCACACAAACTCAGAAAATAATTCTTATATGCACAATTTTCTTATCAAAATTTATCGCAATTGGTTCATTTTAAGGACAAGATTGAAGTGAAAACACCCAACCAACATGTGATAAGACAAGCACAATAATCAAACAAATCCGTGCATGTGTGCAATAAAGGAAATCATGAGTCAAACATGTAGGAAATAACACTTAATTACATCTTAATGAATCCAAACATTATAAACCACATGGATGAATTGACCTATTGTCTCAAAACACTTTCAAATAGTCACATGAAAAATGGAATGATGTTGTGAATCGGTCATCCTAAGTGTTCATCCATAAAAGGTGCAAACAAAATATAAAAATCTTTTTGTATTTTTTCAAAATTTTATCAAAATAAAATTTTTTGTATTTTTCAAAAATTTTCAAAACAAAAAAACTCTATACAAAAAGTACATGTCACAACGCTAGCAAAAATATATCAAAAAGCAAAACTAGCATATGACAAACATGCAAACAAAATCATCTATATGATATGGCAAGTGAAGAATCATGTACAATCAAACGAGAATAAACTATTCTAAAATTTAGCGTATCCAAAAGTTATTTCTTAACCCAAGCGGATGTAACACGTTGACACGGGATTTTGGGAACCAACGAAACACTAGACTTCGAATTCCTAGGACCTCTTCCAAGATCAAAACAAAATCTCCGAAGATGACCTTTCCTACCACAATATGAACATGTGTAAACGGGTGGAACGACACCTAAAGTATGATATTTTCTAACATCCTTGGAATTAGTTTACCCTCTAAAACAATTAATGGTTTTGGCTTTAGCATTAGAAGCATGAGAACACGATGAGCCATACCATCACTATCAAACCTACATGAATCGTTTAAATCATTTTTCAACTTCAAAATATTTGATTCAAGCAAAGAATTGGACTCTTCCAAAGACTGGGATTTCTTTTCAATTTTTCAATTAAACTTAACAGTTTATCTCGCTCTCCCTCAATTAAAACAAACTTATTCCTAAGAGTCTTTTCACGTACCATAAAATCATCGATTAATTTTTTATCCTCAACGGCACAAACGGGAACCCTAGAATTTTTTAAATCCTTCAATTCCTTTCGAAAACTAGGACTTTCTCATCACTCTTCTTTTTGGCAATTTTCAAAGAATTAAAATCAATACACAAACTACTAAATTGCTCACGACAAATATCACTTTGAGTTTGAAACGCTTGCAAATATTCAATCTTACTTTTAGAGAGAGAATTTTCATTTTCGAAAACTTTAATTCTTTTGCAAAGTTTCAAATTCAAACTTTTTAAATTTTCAGCATGGTCGTGAACTTTTTCAAAAATAGGCTCCTCATTAAACGGGCGTTCCAATGAAAAAATTGCGATTTTTCCCAAACTTGATTTTTCAAAAAAATCAATATCACACAAAATTTGCGGAAAATAGGAATACGCAATAAATTAGCGCAACCCTCTCTGATACCAATTTGTAAAATACGTGAGACTGTGTGATAATTGATTAAATTCGTAAATTTCTAATTTGGCACACTTATTTAATTAAAGTCTATTTTTAAACCATATTAATCCAGCCCCTAAACATGCATCTAAAGTACGTGTGTCAACCCATGAATAAATAAAGTATGCGACACAAATATTAAGGAAAAATCCCCGTAGGGCAAAACCTTTTTATTTCTAGAACTTTGAAAAATTTACAAGACCATTGACTTACATACTAACTTGCTTTCGCCCACAAGAGTAACACACGGTGTCTTTGTCAAACCTTTAAAGTAACGGCTAGAAATCTGCAACGGTTCACGCGCAGCTATACCACAAGGACATGCAGCCTAAAATCTTCATAAGGACTCCGTCCACAATAGCACGCAGCTATCGGTTATAGAGATCTCCCCCAAAGAATGAACAAGGGCAAAATATATTCTTGGCTTCCACAAAACAATTCACATAAAAGTAATTGGGATTTTGTGAAGTAAAAACAAAACATTTGAACCCTTAAAATTGTTGGAGAAAAACTGCCTGCCAAAGATATGCAATTAATTCTGGGCAGATACACAAAAGTTTCAAAAAGAAAAAAACACTTTAAATCTAGAAACTGTTCTCCACATTTTTCAAAACAAGGGATGACATCCTTTATATAAAGAAGTTTGAGGCTGTCAAAGAGATCAGCATTAAAGCAGTGTGTCAGCCAAAAAGACATCTCGCTCGAACGAAAACCCCATCTCGCTCGAATGAGATCGCATGTCATTCAAACGACAACGCGCGACATCCACATGTCATTCGAACGAGATGGTGATCTCACGCGAACGAGATTGGCATCGAATCCGAGGTGGGTTTACTGCCTTAGAAATTTTCTCAAAAGTTTCTTTTTCGAAAACAGTTAACACCTTTTTAAAAACTAACATTTATAAAAACATTTTCAATAACAAAGCCTTTTTAAAATTCCTTTTAAGAATATTATAAAAACATTTTTATATTAAATTATTTTAAAACTCCTTTTAAAAATATCCCAACACTCTTAATATGAAATGTATATGAAACTTTAGAACATTATCTTACCAAAGTTCATATTGTTGGGCTTGAATGTAGAAGATAACTTGTAATTCCGATCCGTCTTTTGTAGATGCAACCTTCTCAATTATTCGATGACTTGTAGCGGTATACAACATAATTAATTATGACGGACTTATTAAAAATATGTCCTTACAGCTTGGTTATTCTCTCAGATAAAGATCCTTCTTCGCTGCTTCATCGGTTTGATCTCCTTATTAACATTGAGTTCGGGGCATAGGAAGGTTGGGTCTATTCCCGGCATATCTTCTTGACTCGACACGAAAGCCTACTTTCTATGCCTCAAAATTGCCACCAACTCTTGCTTTATTGTTGGATCAAGTGAAGTTCTAATTTGAGTTGTTCTTTCTGGTCGTTCATCATCAAGAATAATGTTCTCCATCGCTTCCATGACCCGACCCTTCACGAGCTCTGATTCATCTCTGGGGTCCAGTGTCTCAATCTCTGAATCTTCAGACTCATCCACTTAGTAAGTGGTGGTTTTCTTCCTGGTATCCTCCAATTCTTCTTGTTCGGAAGATGAATAGTAGTATTTCGAAGCAACTTTTTTATCGCCCTTCACAAGTCCCACACCAAAATTGGCCGGGAACTTCAAGCATTGATGTACTGCACTACTTCGAACTTTTTCAGACCTACTCTTGCCATGATTATATTATAGGCTGATTGGACATTTTTATCCATTACAAAAAAGCGTAATTTTTCTGTTCTGTAAGCAGACCAGGTACCAATAAGCATGTCTAACTTGATCGTCCCAAGTGTAAAGACTTTTCTCCAGAGAAACTGATAAAAGGGCCTATGTTACGAATCCAACTGGGCGAGTTTCAAGTTTAAACTATCAATGCAAGAGTAGAATATGATGTCTGCCGAGCTACCATTATCTACCAATACTCTTTAGATGATTACATCCTCCATCCTCATCTTTGTCACCAAAGGATCATCGTGAGGATACAAGACACCTTCCAGATTACTTTTGGAAAAACTGATGACTAGTTTATCCTTATTGACCTTCCTAGGACGATCTTCCTCTGCCAGATTTATCCCCTGTATGTAGGAACAAGCTTTGGCCTCATTGAGGTAAGATTTCCTTTCAGCGGTATGATGACCACCTCCTACATCTCCACCTGTTATCATATTATAGTCAAATGAACCAAAGAGGATTGAAAATACCTCACGCTCAGGCTATCTAGGCTTTTTAGGGAGATCGGTGTCATCCTACGAGTCATCATTATGGTCCCTTTTCTTATCATCTCTTGGTCAATGAGGAGATTTAGACCTTTGTCGAACTCTATTATTGGTCTGCTCATCGTTCTGGCGATCAACAAACTTGTTCAATTTCCCTCATCTAATGAGTGCCTCGATCTCATTCTGGAGAGCTATGCACCGCTTGGTCGTGTGACCATGGTCTTTGTGGAACTCGCAATACTTGGACTTATCTCTCCTTTCGGGAGCTATCCATAATTTCTCCGGCCAATTTAGTTCTTCGTTGTTTTTTATTACTTCCAGAACATGGTTTATGCGTACCTTTAAGGGGGTATAATTTGCATAATTCCTTAAGTGCTCAAAAATTTCCTTGCCTTTCGATTGCTTACTGCCTCCATTATGCTTATGATCCTTCCTCTTCGACCTGCCTTCTGCTTTAGTTTTCGCTTTTTCCTTAATATTCTTCTTCACAACCATAGCTTCTTCGACATTCATAATTTTGGTTGCTTTCATCATCAACTCTGCCACAGATTTGGGGGGATCTTCGGCCAAAGTTAAATACAGCTTGTAATACAGCTTATTTGGTAAAACACCACTCATCAGACCTATAATGATTGTCTTCTCTTCATAGTCGATTACCTCCATCTTCTTGTTGTTAAAATGAGTGATGTAGTCCTTGGTGGTTTCTCCTACTTTTTGCCTTATGCTCAACAGATGGGCTACCCTCTTGACTGGCTTTGCACCAAAATAGAAATTCCTTGCGAAGAGCTCAACCAACTGATGGAAAGTTATGATTTCCCCCGAGGAAGGATGTTATACCATATATGAGCAGAACCAGTGATGGTTCCTGAGAACACCATGCACCTAATCTCATCTAGAATCGCATAAATATCTGCAGCAGCTTGGTACTGCTCTATGTAGAGAAAAGGATCAGTCTTCCCGTCGTACTTTGGCGTAACTACAGGAGCCTTAAACTTTGAGGGTATGGGAAAGTTCGCAATTGCTTGTATAAATGGAGATCCTTTGATAAAGGTTCTTTGGAGAGGGTTTCTGGCCTTATCCATTCCCCTAACCTATCTTCCAACCTCTGATTGGAGCCCTTCTATGCATCATTTCCAGGCTCTGATGTATTTGCTCGAGCAATAGATCGCACTGAATTTTCCTCTTGGGATCTTTCTGTACGAGCTCCAAGGCGTGATTGGGAAGAACCTTCCCTTAGATCATTTGATCATTGAGAATTTCTCGATGCAATTTGAGGAGGGTTTTTATTCCTCATAGTGCCCAAATGGTCAAAGGGGGAGACTCTACTCAACCTCTCCAGAGCGCTTGTTCTTTCTGGAGTTAGAGTAACATTTTCTTGAGAGTCCATAACTCTTATGGGAGATGTTCGGACAGGCTGATAGGAAGGATCATCGGACCTCTCAGTATGATGGAATTAAGTATGTCTGGACCGAGAAGCATGAGGGAATAGAGTACGTCTGGATCGTGAAGATGGCAAGTGCATGTTTCACTAAAAGCTTTGCTGGCCTGACTGGGAAGGCGTTAAGTTTTAAACAGTTTGAATGAGTTATTGCATGGTCTCCTGCATAGCTGTTTGTCGTTTGGCTAAGTTTGCCACTATTCTTGTGAGATCATAGACAGTTGGATGAGCAGTCTGGTTGGGAGGAACTCCGTCATTATTCCTAGATTTTGGGATCTCAAACATGTATGATGAATTTTTTAGTGAAAAATGCTATGTATAATTATCCCCACAGATGGCGCCAATCTGTTGATGTAAAAAACTAGAGTTGATCTAATTAATTAATCACTGATAAATATGAATAAAGAAATTAGACAAAGGATTTTTAAAGTGGTTCAGCCTTAATGAAAATGGCCTACGTCCAGTGTCTTGTATTGCTGGGTGTTTTGCCTTGATCTCAATTATGATCGCAAGTGATCGATTAACCCGTTATGGAGGGGGTTACAATGTATTTATAGCCCTTGGACGGCCAATATGAATAGATAATATGTCGTTATTTCATAGACATATACATATGTACATAATAAGAATGTTCATTGAATCCGTTTTTATCGCTTGATCTTCTTGGCTAGATGCTCTGTACGTTGAGTAGCTCATCACGTTTGATTAGCTCGGTACGCTGAGTAGCTCGGCACTATGAGTTGTTCGGTGAATATATTTTATGCTACTCGGGATGACTTCATATAATTGATCCACGTCAGCTGACTAATTTTTGTATTAACACCTAGAAAAGAAAAGATCTTTGGTTTTGACTTTTTAGTCTATCTTGTTGAAGGAAATAGAGACACACCTTTTCATCAATTTTATTTAACTCTTGGTGTTGAAATAGACCCAAAAACTTATAGTGAGGCATTAAGTCGATAGATTCAACATTTTGTAAAGAAGCCATACATGATGAAATGGATTCAATCATGGGAAATAAAACTTAGAAGTTAGTAGATTTACCTCGAGGATCTAAACCCATCAAGTGTAGATGGATTTAAAAAAAATGAAAATAGATGGAACAATTGATAAATTCAAGGCTAGATTGGTTGCTAAAGGTTTTACACAAAAAGAAGGAATTGGTTATTTTGATATCTCTGCACCAGTTGCTAGAACATCTACTATTAGAGTTTTGATTGCATTAGCATCTACATATAATTTTGAAATTCATCAAATGTATGTAAAAACTAAATGGTGACTTAAAAGAAGTAATTTACATGGAACAGCCTGAAGGGTTTGTTATGCCTAGACAAGAACATAAAGTATGTAAACTTACTAAGTCCCCATATTGTCTAAAATAAGCACCTAAATAATGTCATGAAAAATTTGATAAAGCCAGTATTTCTTATGGTTTTAAAATTCACGAATCTGATAAGTGTGTTTATACTAAATTTGTAAATGGTAAAGGTGTGATAATTTGTTTATATGTAGATGACTTGTTAATACTTGGCACTGGTTTATAAAGCAATAATAATATAAAGAGTTTTTCTTCTTTTAAATTTGATATGAAAGATATGGGTGTAGCTGATGTCATATTAGGAATAAGATTATTAGGAAAGATAAAAATATAATTCTCACTCAATATCATTCTATTAAGAAAAGTTTAAAGAAATTTAATCAGTTTGAGTGCACACCTGTTAGTAAACCTTTTGAAGCACAACTAAACATGATCCACAATACTGGTACCTATTTCATAATTAGAATATGCATGAGTAATTTCTTGTTTAATGTATGACATGTGTTACACCCCATGTAATTAAATACCGGGTGATATGTCCCTTATTAAATTAAATCAAAGTGTCTAGTTGGTTCATTCTTAGCATCACTGTCAAAAACAATTTTCTTTATTAATCACCTAATAAATAATTAAGTTAAGTGTTAAAATAATTAATTTTAAAGATTAAGTTCCCCGATTATAATTTAATATGCGAAACCATTTTCATGAACATGGATAATAACATTAAAACCAACCATCCAAGTGAAGTAAACATGCTAGATATATCAACCAAATAAAATATCCGACATTACAGGACAAAGTAATATTTAAAATTAGTCCCAACCAAAATGGAATACTGAAATAAATAAAGAGTAAAAATCTTTCTGAGCTAAATATAAATGGAAATGGGCGACACATGCCCTACCTAATAATGACTAAATAGAAGACTGAAAAGACAAGGATGAAGTCTTCTACTGCAAGGACCTACAACTCCCACACTCACTGCAGCACATCAATATTCCAAAGGTCTAAGCCTGATGCCCCTGTTGCTGGGCACCTGTAATACATATATATATATACAAGAAAAAGAAGAGATGACAGGAAATGGGTAAGTGCCCGAGTGTAAAACAACTTTAAAATAGTTTAGCAAGTATTTAAAATACTTACCAGTTGATATTACATACATGTTAATACCTCGACACTCACTTGGTAATTCTCACCCCTCAGCTAGTGTACACGCCTAATGTACTACTGAACTAATCTAGATAAAATTAACCCAATTCACTAGTCCAACCCACCTCACTAGTCTAACCCAATTTTCCTTCACCAAACTCTGCTTCGAGTAATCACATAACTATAGTTTATATCTGATAAACTTTTCTTATGAATATTAAGCCAGTTATGTTCATCTCAATATAGACTTAAGTTCTCAACCACTTTGTAGAGTGCGCTTGCGTTCAAATAAATAAATTATTTAATTAAACTCATTTTTTCAATTAAATCTTAAACATGCATCTAGGTGTGATTGAAGATGATGAAATCATGCAAGAACATTCAAACACACACAAATGAGGAAAAATCCCCCAAAAGGGTAAAACCTTTTATTTTCACTATAATTTGTAAAGAACGGTTACACGGATTACAATGAAAATAAAAGTGACATGCGAAATACCCTCAGGTGTTGGTTTCGATGTCTTAGATGGAATCTCCCGCAAGAACTCCAGGTGAGCAGCAATGAAGAAGAAACGGCTTCTCCACAAGTGTGAACTTTATAAGGATTCCCTCCACAATAGCCCACAGCTACCTGTTGTAGAGTTCTCCCCACAAAGAATGAACCAAAGCAAAATATGTTCTTAGGTTCCATAAAAAAACGCACACAAAATTAATTGCGATTTTTGTGAACTGTAAACCAAACAAAATATTTGAACCCTTAAATTGTCAGAGAAAAACTTTCAGCTAAAAATATTTTTCTAATTGATTTTGGGCAGATAAACAAAACAAAAGTTTTCAAAGGATAAAACTCTTTAAGGTCGAAAATTATTCTCCACATTCTCCAAGGCTGGCAGAACCCCTTTTTATACAAATTTTGAGTTGGTCAAAGGATAAGAATGAGGTCAGCGTTTCAGTCGAAAAGTAACCTCGCTCGAACGAGAAGCCCATCTCGCTCGAACGAGATCCACGTGTCGCTTAAATGACTACCCGCGACATCTCAATGTCGTTCGAACGAGATGGTGATCTCGCTTAAACAACCTTGGCATCAAAACCCAGGTACACTTGTTGCCTTAAAAATTTTTACAAATCTTTTCAAAAATCACTATTTTCTAAAACAGTAAAGAAACCTTTTTATAAAAAACATTTATTAAAACATATTTATATGAAACCTTTTTAAAACTCTTTTTAAAAATATCCCAACACTCTTAATATGAAATGTATATGAAACTTTAAAACATTATCTTACCAAAGTTCATATTTGTGGGCTTGAATGTTGAAGACAACTTGTAATTCAGATCCGTCTTTTGTAGATACAATCTTCTCAATTCTTCGACCACTTGTAATGGTATATGACATAATTAATTATGACGGACTTATTAAAAAAATGTCCTTACGAATCTCCCCCTATGTCTATGTCGGTGCATATATAAAAAGATCTGAATTATCAAATACCAAATTATCTATACAAATCTACCCTCCCATGAATCCCAACACTGAAAAGCTAAAATTTGCAAGCTCTCAAATTTTTCTTCAACATCAAAAATCTTAAATCTTTTCTCATCAGGGTGTTCAACATCATGATCTTCAATCTTTGTACCTACACACATGAGATAAAATAAAAACCTTCGTGATGCATCGAGTTTGAAATGATATAAGAATAAAACATTAATAAATCAAATCTCCCCCGTAATGAAAAAACTTCCCCAAAACATGATAATTCTTTCTCCTCATTTTTATGATGTCCCCAAATAGACAGATAAGAAGAAAAAATCAAAACATGTAGTGTCACGATAAAATGCATAGGAAATGTGGATCAAACTACGCACAAGCAAAGTATTATCCCACAAACATCCACAAACTATTTTTGGATTTTTTAATTTTTTTATAAAAACATGAGATACTAAAAATCACACCATGGATTTAAACTAAAATAACTAAGTCATGGAAATGGAATGTATGGGTGTGAACACATTCGATAGGTAGATAAACTCAATCAATCATATGTGCACGATGCATGCGTGTACCCCTAACGAATGAACATCAAAAATATCCTTAGGTGTAAAAATTATTGAATTTAGATGGCATTGTCTTATACAAATCAACAAATCAAAGTCAAAGTGATTTCCACACCAATAATGTCCGAAACTATTTAGCGCTTTTTCAAGACTTTTAAGGACGTGCAAACCCGTTATAAAATCTCCAACCAAACTCTCTCAAAAATATTTTCTTTTAGAGGTGTATAAACTAAATTCTCAAACATTAGAGAATTGGTGCAAAAACCTAAATGGCCCATAATTGGCATGAATTTCTTTTTCGGGCTCTTTTAAACCTCTTTGGACCTCGAATAATAAAATTCCTCAATTTTTTAGGTCCAATTTAAACGGCGGATTAATCGCAAAGGATAAAAAATAATCTTTCGTAGCCCTTCACCATTTTTAAACAAAGCACACAAACTCACAAACTTCTCTTACATGCACAACTTTCTTATCAAGTTTTATCGCTCTTGGTTCGTTTTAAGGACAGGATTGAAGTGAAAACACTTAACCAAAATGTGATAAGACAAGCACAATAATCAAACAAATGCGTGCACGTGTGCAATAAAGGTAATTAAGAGTCAAACATGTAGGAAGTAACACTTAATTACATCTAAATGACTCCAAACATTATCAAGCACATGGATGAATTGACCTATTGTCTCAAAACACTATCAAATAGTCACATGAAAAATGGAATGATATTGTGACTCGGTCATCCTAAGTGTTCACCCATAAGAGGTTCAAACAAAATACAAAAATCTTTTTGGATTTTTCAAAATTTTATCAAAATAAAATCTTTATGTATTTTAAAACAATTTCAAAAACAAAATGTATACAAAAACTACATGTCACAACGCTAGCAAAAATATATCATGAAAACACAACTAGTGTATGACAAACATGCAAACACAGTCATTTATATGATATGGCAAGAGAAAAATCATGTGCAAGCAAACGGGAATCAACTTGTTTAAAATCTAGTGTATCCACAAGTGATTTCCTAACCCAAATAGATGTGAAACGGCGTGTAGGGGATTTAGGAACCAAGGGAACACTAGACATATACTTCCTCAGATATTTTCCAAGATCAAAACAAAAACGCCTAAGGTGACCTTTCCTACCACAATATGAACATGTGTAAACGGGTGGAACGAAACCTATGGGTTGACCATTTCTAACATCCTTGAAATTGGTTGATCCTCTAAAACAAATAATGGTTTCGGCTTTGGCTTTAGCATTACAAGCATGAGAACAAGATGAGCCATTACTATCACTATCAAACCTACTTGAGTCTTTCAAATAATTTTTTAACTTCAAAATTTTTTACTCAAGCAAAGAATTAGACTCTTCCAAACATAGGGATTTCTTTATCAAATTATCAATTAAACTTAACAGTTTATTGCGCTCCCCCTCAATTAAAACAAACTTATCCCTAAGAGTCTTTTCACATGCCGTAAAATCCTCGATTAATTTTTTATCCTCGATGGCACAAACAGGAACCCTAGAATTTTTTAAGTCCTCCAATTCCTTCTCTAAAACTAGGACTCTCTCATCACTTTTCTTTTTGGCAGTTTTCAAAGAATCAAAATCAATACACAAATTACCAAAGTCCTCACAACAAATATCACTTTGAGTTTGAAACACTTGCAAATATTCAATCTTACTTTTAAAGAGAGAATTTTCTTTTTTCAAATCTTTAATTGTTTTGCAAAGTTTCAAATTCAAACTTTTTAAATTTTCAGCATGGTCGTGAACTTTATCAAAAATAGGCTTCTCATTAAATGGGCGTTCCATTTGAAAAATTGCGATTTTTCACAAAACATATTTAAAAAAAAATTAAAATCACACAAATTTTGCGGAAAATAGAAATACGCAATAAATTAGCGCAACTGGCTCTGATACCAATTTGACGACGTTAGAAGTCAAATTGTATAAAAAAAATCTTTGAAAGCGATAAATTAGCATAACCCACTCTGATACCAATTTGAAAAACGTGAGTGTGTGATAATTGGTTAAATTCGTAAATCTCTACTTTGGCACACTTATTTAATTAGAGTCTATATAAACCAAATCAATTCAGCCCCTAAAAATGCATCTATGTGTGTGCGTGTGTCAACCCATAAATAGATAAAGCATGCGACACAAATATTAAGGAAAAATCCCCAAAGGGAAAAACCTTTTATTTTCACTATAATTTGTAAAGAACGGTTACACGGATTACAATGAAAATAAGAGCGACACACTTCATTCATTTAATATTAATTATTCAATTTTCATCTACATACAAGCACAGTAGATTAATCACGAGTATATATATATATATATATATATAGAGAGAGAGAGAGAGAGAGAGCACCCCACATAAATCTATGGTGTTGGCATACTCTTCTATCAAGTCCCCATATCACTCATACAAGATGAAAATAGTAGTTCGGAATCACTCTCGAACTGTATTAACACAAAACAGACATATTGGAGGTGAATCATAGTTCCAAGTCACTAAGAGGTCAGAACATACTCTCACGTCTCTTAAGACCATCTGACTATCATTCTCAGATAGCCTGTTCGAAGGATGCTATGTTTTAGGGTACAAATCAATATCCCCCATAAAGGTCCAATCGAGACAAGACTGTCCCGGTGTGGAACCTCTGTGATTACAAGTAGTAAGGGTGTGATTACACATAAATATACAATATTATATATATACATGCACCCATATACATATTCTAATTATTCGACTAGGTCTTCCCACGACCCATAACATATTCAAAATATGCGTGGCATATAACACCCGAGTTCTACGTATACTTAAATTACTCTTTTTATTTTCTCAATTACCTCAAATCCTTAAGTACTTCTCGACTATCGAAGTGTATCCTCTTGATACATATAAAATTAGTAGATGTACATTCACTATCCTACTAGTCTAAGTCGTTCTTGATTCTCGTGAGACCTAATTTAACGTACGCATGATTTCCCATTTAATTTATACCCCCGAAATGGCACAGTTGAATCCCATATAAAATCCTCTTATCCGGACCCTCTACTTATACCCTGCTGGTCCTTCTCAAGTCCCATTATGATATATCGATTATGTCCAAAGGTCCGTACACATCGGTATTGGATTAAAATTTAAAAGGAGAAAATTTTCCCTTTTCCAGGAGGGGTCGATCGATCGATGAAAGGGGGTCGATCGATCGAGATTCTTGAGTCGATCGATCGATCGAGCAGTTTTTGGCCCAGATTCTACAATTCTTTACCTACGGATTTCCTCAACATAAATTCTAAAAACCTATATTAATTCATCCCAAACTCCGAACCAATCAAACCAACAGTTATATTATTCTACATACATGATTTCTAATGTAAAACATATATGAATTTCATCAAAGGCTATAAATTTAAAGGGTTAATTAAAATTAATACATCAAGAACCCTATTTTTATCATCATGATCATTATCTTCCTAATTCTTATAGAATTTAACCTCTAATGGACATCAATTTAGTAATCTATCCTCTACATATAACAATAGGGTTGTCTTTACATGATTTCTATTCAGAATTTTAATATGAATCTCCATATTATCATTTATCTTGCATGAAAACATAAATGTATCATCTCCTAAACTAACATGGATGTGTTATCAACTAAAGAAAAGAAAGTTAGATACTTGCCTGGAAATCAAAGGTCTGATCCAGCGAATTTAAGTGGTATAGGAACGATCCTCTTCATCCGATCTACGCGTTGGTGGTGGAATTGGTGAGAGTGGTGTAGGGTTGGTGGCTCTCCTGCTTGGAAGCCTTCTCTATTCTCTATTCTTTAGACTCTTTGCAACTCTAATGTTTCTAACCCTTGAGAACTCTAACTCCCATAAGATATAACCCTCAATTTTCGTCCATAATTAAGGCCTAAAATTAGAAATTACCAAAACGCCCTTCTGATTACCATTTAGGCCTAAAAATATCCTGAGACCTAAACTAAACCTTCGGGTACACTTTTTTGACTATCTCATCCCTTTTGGACATATTGGTGCACTCGAAATGATCATACGGGCGACTTATAATTAAATTACTTTTTATTCCATTAATTTAGTCCCGACACGAGATACGCGCTTCCCAACTTAATTTCTATGATTGTAATATTATTCCCTCGTGACAATTTTAATAAATTAAATCTCATATATTACTTTACTCATCTAGTAATATTAAACATAATTTTTGCCAATAATTACTAACTCTCGTCACGTTAGTAAATATTCAATTTTAAAAAAAAATCTAGATTAATATTAAATTAATTTATCCTAATTAAATTTAATTAATCCCATAATTAAAGGCCATAAAAATATGGGGTATTACATACTTCCCCCCTAATAAAGGAATTCTGTCCCAAAATTTGGAAAGTAAGGCCTACCTGGTAAAACAATTCTGGATACTTTATAGTACGCGAGACCAACTTCAAAGTAATGAGTTCAATCATTATAGCCCCCGCCTCATAGCAAAATAGTTTAACACTCTCAACACTTTATCAGTTATTGGGTCACACCTCAATAACGGCACTTCACATTGTGGTCTTATTCGACGACATTCGAATAAGATGAGCCTATACATCATTGACCCCCATTATCTCAATATTATTGGGAGGCTGCACCTCACCACGTTCCAACTGCTCGTATTTATCAAAACACAAAACTCCCATCTTGAGAGAAACCATATCATCATTTGATCACTCTTGTTCGTTCCTCGAATCTCAATTTTCGGAGATGTAACTCAAAATCCACCTAAAATAGTCTATGGTAATTCCACCATAGTCATCGGACTTGATAACTTGACTTTTGCGTATATTTGTCGTTGTTGAAAGCCAAGTTAGTCAAAACCTCAAATACCTACAAAATAAATCAATCTAAAGTGTAGAGGTAAGTAAGGGTATCAATCCACTTCCAAGGGAGTAAGCTAGAGACAAATTCAATCGTAATTCACTTTTTATTTTCTTTTTGGGTTTTTCACTTTTCTAATTTTTTTAGCTTTTTCAATATTAAAACAATAGGGTGAGGTGATGATTTAAACTAAACTAAACTATGTGAGATAAAAACAACTAACTAGAAAATTACTAAAATGAATAATAAAGTCTAAACTAAAATAAAAGATAAAGTGAGGTAAATAATTGTGAGAACAATCAAGGAGTGTGATTACACCACAAATTTTAGCTAATCTAATTAATTAATTTAATTATTTGAATTCTCCCAAATTAATATCAAAACTACAAATCAACTCTCGTTGCAAGTATAATTATAATAGTAATCTTTTAGAATATTAAGTTTAACACCCCACAACTATAGAAAAATAGATCTACACTCCTTTTAATTAATCACCCGCTAGGATCGATCAATTAGAATTTATGTAAATCTTAGAAAATAATTTTAGAGTTGAAATTCAAGTTATAATACCCCACTTAAGAAACCCCTATCTCTAGTTCGAATCTAAAATGGATATTATAACTAGAATTTTGATTTTCTCTCGAAAATCATTTACCCTCTCTCGAGGCATAAATCTAAGGGTGAGCGATCAAAATTAACATTCAAAGGTACTTTTCAAGTAATTAAACTAATTAAAATAAAATAACATCAAATAAGGGTTTTACCCCACCCCTTTAAAGGGGATTTATCCTAACATGGTATGAAATATGACAAATTAATAATTAAGGCTACTTAAATAAAATATAAGGGAATAGAACAAGCAAACCAAATCTCTTTTAGAAAGTTGAATTCTACTCTTCCAAATTGAAGCATACAATCCCTCCAATTGAGCATCCAAATGATTTGAAATTAAAATATTCACTCAATTAACTCTCATACAATATTTAATCTTACAAGTATCTAACAAAAATAAAAAGAATAAAATAAAACTATTTACAAATGGTATTTTTCTCTATAATTCTCTCTCTAAAATTTTCCTGTCTAAAAAGCTCTCCCCTCAAATGGGGTCTTCGTCTTCATTTATAGTAGGCACATGGAGCATGGAGGTATAGTTGGAAGAATTAAGATGCAAGAGTATGGGGAGTGTGCACATGGGGATAAATTGGGTAATGGAAGTGCACATGTGATTTGGGTGTGAGGTCATGATAATGGGAGAATGAGGGTATAAAATCTGATATGGTTTGAGGGGTGTTTTGGAAAAAAGGGGATAAGTGGTAGTTGGGGGTATTTGGGTAAAAGAGGGTTAAGTGGGGTTTTGTCACATGTGGGTAGTAGTTGATTTTGGTCTTTATTTTTGGTTTGTTTGGCTTGGGAACTTGGCAGCACACGATTTTAAAGAAACGATTTTTGGGTCTTTGAGTTGTTTGGTATTTTGAAAGTGGGTAAGGTAGGTATGGATTCATGGTGCTGGTGTAGGGTCTCCGGTGGTAGCAGCGGGTTAGGGGTTGTGGATCGGGGGTTCCACCGGAGTAGAGCGGAAGTGGAGCAGGGGTCGAGTCGGTTGCGGGTATGCGGGTTTTTCAAGGGGCGTCGCCGGAGATTTTGCCGGCGCGAGGGGTTGCTAAAGGAGAGGGGACTGGAGGGTTTCGGCGCGGGGTAGGATGTAGGAGGTTTGGGCCGACAGGGGTTGACTGGTCGGCGGGTTTTGAGTGCTGCCGTGGGGGCAAAGGGGACGGTTTTGGCTCAGGAGGTTGGGAGAAGGGGTGTTGCCGCCGGAGCTGCAACGGGTTGGGACCGAGAGGAAGGAGGGGCGAGCGGGGTCACCGCCGGCGATTTTGTAGGGGGTAAGGGGTCGTCCGGCGGGGTGATCGACGAAGTGGTTTTCAGGGGATGGTGTAGAGAGAAGGGTATTGAGTTAGATTGTGGGTTTCGAGTTTGTGTGGCTATGGTGGAATGGTGGGTATGAGTGTGGAGAGAGAAAGAGGGTTTGGTGGGAGTTGGAGAAGATGATGTTGGGGTTTATTGTGTGGGTGAGGGTATAGGTTAGTATGGTGTGGAAGATGATGGGGGTGGAGTGTTAGAGTGTATGAAAGGTGTATGACATTAGTGGGTGGTATGAGTGTGTGTTATTTGAGGTTGTGTGTTTAATTTGGACACTTAAAATAACACTAACTACCTAAAAATAAAAATAATAAAACAAAATCTAACTATCTAAAAAAATAAAAATAAAAATATTAAAACTTAGGAAAATAAAATTCTAAGCTATTAAAAACTAAAATAACAAAACAAAAGAAATAAAAAATGAAAAATATAAAAAAAATATTAAAACAAAAATCCTAAAATATAAAATCTAATAAATTAAAAATAAACTCCTAAAATTAATCCTAATAAAACTAAAAACTAATAAAAATCAAAATCAAAATTAAACTATATAAAAAGAAATATAAAAATTAGAAAATAAATCATAGAAATTCTAAATAAATCTAAAATAAATTCTAAAAATAAAAATGATTCAAACTAAAATCTAAAAAATAATAAAAGGGCACAAACTAACACACACGGGCCTCGGGGTAGGTTTAGGCTAGAGTAAGGGTTTAGATAAGTTTAGGGACAAGGTATTTAACTCCATTTTAACTGCAAATTGCATGGAAATATATCTCTTGATACCGCAACTGCAATTAAACCTGCATATTGAACAATTAAGTACATAAGACCCATATTGCCGAGAATTAGCAACTAAAATACATCTATTTGGGGTATAAATTGTACAGTTTTGGGTGCTTATCAGGACTCTAACTTGACCAATCAAAAATTCTGATTATCCACTCACCTCTAAACAACCAGAGGGAGAATAGTTAAGGTTATTCACATAAAACCTCAATAAGAACTTTATCCACAATAAACAGGTATGAGTGCTTACACACAACTCTATCATTTGTTAATGTCTTCTCCCAAGCACTGTACTATACTTCACATAACAGCTATAATTGTTGCAAAATTGAAATGACCACAATGAGTCCAAAATTACATTCATGCAGCTCCACTAGTCGTTTATCACCTTTCTCTTACTCCTCGGGCTATAGGTGATACAACCTGCTCAAAATGAGACGCCATCCCCACTGCTTCCTGAAATCCTGTATTGGAGGTGGGGTTCAAAGATCTCAACTAGTTCAGAACAATACCGGGTAGGACCACTTACCGACGCCATCCTTCTTTTCAAAGAAAGATAGTGGAAAATGGTCTAATAGTGTAAATCATCCAAAAGAATAATAATTACTTTCTTTTAGGTCAACTTGTTGCACACATTTGAAGGAACTCGTGATCTTAGCTTGAGGTTGGAAAACCATCAAAGAAATTTACAAATTGACTGCCCTTCCATTGCAGGAATCGTCAGCTTGCTACAAAATTCTCTAGTAAGTCCTCTTGCTCCAACTGATTTCTATCTATGAGTGGTGAACGCGGAGACAACTCACTATGTCCCTCTCAAAATCGACTTCTACTTGTAATGTCTCACATTAAGTGACACTTAACACTCCCCTTCTTTCCTTGGCATATACCGAAAGTTTCAATCCGTGCACTTTTCTCCATGATGTGCACTTCTGGACCTTTTATGCCTTACTAACATCATCATTATTCCTACGTGCAAGTCTCTCTTAACATTTAACTAGGTAAAACTCCGCTCCAAGTGTTCTCCCATAATAGTTAAATTTTTAGTCTCCTTAAGGAATACCCATTTTTAAATGGCTTCCCACAGCCTTTCGACCAAATTCGGGTGTGTTATTGTAATTGCACATGTATATATGGATTATTGTCCTTCTCACATGAGGCTTAATTCACCTTACCGTTTCTACTTCGTTATATAAGTCCCTCCGGTATATATTTCACACACGTATTCCCACATCCCTTTAACTCGGAAGATTCTAAAATCAGCTGACCAGGATGCCCGCACACCATATAAACTGTGCACACTGGCATAAACATCATATACGCTTCACACATAATCCTCAATTCTTTATTTCCCATGTGTTCAAAATGTGGTTATAACACTTGGGTATTCTCAATCACCCCAGAAATCGAAATTTTTAAGTCCTCCTTAACAACGTTCCACCCTTCAACTCGTGGTGATAAAACAAATTTTTCAATGCTTCCTTACCACATAACCGAATCCAGTGTTCTTAAAGCATAATTTAACTTCCAACTTACAGTTATTACTACCTGCTCCTATGACGATCGAGGTACTGGACTCATGGAGTAATGACCAACCATCTCCCCACTTTCAACCTTATGCTAAGTTTTATGCATGGGACGTCTCGCAAAGCGAAATCCAAATAAGGAACCCCCCTCGATACACTACTACCTAGCATTGTCAGTTATCGAAATCCGTTAGGCCCTCCGTTCGTAACATGTACCCCTATATTTATGTCTCTTCACATAAAAGCTACATCTCCTCCCGTAATTACATTTAAATAAGGAACTTTTAGCCAAATGAACTATCACTTAGCATTAGTGGTAATCACATTCCATAAACCTCATATATATACAATCGAGACACTTGAAATCCTATTCCCAAACATATGAATATAAATATTAACTCCCATGTCTCTAAAGGATAAATATAACAATGCGCTCTTCCTATCACCAAGTCCTGAGCGTTAAATATGATAATGAGTTAAATCTTTCCGCTCAATAGTAAACCCAATACACACCGAATCATAACAACAAAGTCCATACACACCCCGGGATTTAAACATTTTGATACCACTATACCCTTCTAAGTCTCTATAATATATGATATAAATGCGAGCCCGACCCTCCCACAGGTGAGGCTTCCCCAGAACAAAACATCCCGCATTAGAGAAGTAACCCCGATAGACTTGCGATATCCGTCCACTATCGGTTTAATCATTACTATAAAACCATAATCAGGATAATATAATACTCGTATAACACATCACTAAAACGATTAATCTCAATGAGGTATATATACCATTATCAATACACCCGTTCATCCTCCGCGAATAACACTAAAGGTAATCCCGTTATACCAGGGAAAATATTCACATAATAATAACATTATCGATATACGCATTAAGCTCGTCTCACGTGCGAATCTAGCAAAAATCAAAATATAGTTACTCATTCGTGTAACCTAAAACACACCTCATCCTCCGAGGGTAGTGCTCATACTTCTACCTTGCCAATCGCTTTGGCTGCTCAAATGGTTTTCGGACATAACACGCCTATCCGAACCAAAACAAAAACTACTTTATCCATTGCCCCTTACTAGGCACCATATTCTTGTCCCTTTACTTTCTTCGAGAAAAAATAACGCATGAGGTTTCACTCTCCATAAAATACCTCTATTCATAATCCACTTATCACCGGTCATATTGACGACATTAGGATGTCCTTCTCTTGGATTTTGGTAGGCTCGATCCTGATGGCTACCCCCATTGTTCCCTTAGCTTTATTGGCCCTAAGGAACACACTACTGGCTTCGATGTCCCTTACTGAATTCACCATAGCTTGGTAAGGATTCAGCTACCCGAATAATTTATATGGGTCCCCTGATGGGCCCCCTTGCGGCGTTTTACTAACTACATTTCATACAGTCTTAGTCCCCAACCAAATCTTTTGATTTCTTTATCTCCCTTCACAGAGAAGCGTTAACATCTCTACGGACAAATACGTGACATTTTTACCATATGGATCGACTGTCGAGTAGAATTCCTTTTAAATGTTCTCAACTTTCCCTACGAGTCAATTTCCCACTTGAAATCCTCTTCTCCATTTGTATCTACTTCATTCGGAAAATGATTCGCTAAATAATTAAATTCATTTTCACACATGGAACTATGTTCGTCCCTCCCGTGATGAGTTCAGAATAACATTCACATCTTAACCTGAACATCTGATGAAGGAACTCGCGATCAAACCGTAAACTGTACTTAAGATCCTTCCATTGACACAACATCCCACTTCTAAATATGGTGATTGACTCCCATCATTATAACTTTGCTCCGACGAGGCAAGAAAATTTTTACCCAAGTTTTCACTTCCGATTAACAACACTCCGCCATATGCCCAAGCTTTTGGTATATTACCTTCGTTGGTTAACACACACAATTCTCGCATTTCTAGAACTTCCACTCATGGCTCTCCTCAATGTTTCGTTTGACTTTCTCCCAGTCCTACCACGTTGGGTGAGTATAATTCGGCACCGCTTTCGACTATAGCATCACTTGAAAATCATATGTTGCGCCCTAGCAGTCTTTATAGTCATGGCTTTTCATTTCATAATAGGGGTGACCTCAACTATAGTCCTCATCCTCGAATATACTCTACAAACTCGACTAAGCCCTGCCTCCTATTGTCCGCCCAACGGACCTCGTCTGTCACACTTCATTAAGATTCACTAATATATATATATATATATATATATATATATATATATATATATATATATATATATATATATATATATATATATATATATATATATATATATATGTGTGTGTGTGTGTGTGTGTGTGTGTGTGTGTATATATATATATATATACACACATTATAGCAGTAGAATGAAATCTCACCATAGAAATCAGCAATCCTAAACATAGGGATCTATATAAAAAAAAGCAACACTGGAAGCATAATAAGTCGTACATATCCTAAGCACACTAGAACCTGATGCTCTGATACCACCTGTGACACCCCGTCTATTTAAATACCGGGTGATCAGTCTTTTATTAAATTAAATCAAAGTGTCCGATTGGTTCATTCTTAGCATAACTATCGAAAATAATTTTCTTTATTAATTACCTAATAAATAATTAAGCTAAGTGTCAAAATAATTAATTTTAAAGGTTAGGTTCCCCGATTATAATTTAATATATGAAACCATTTTCATGAACATATATAATAATATTAAAACCAACCATCCAAGTGAAGTAAACATGCTAGATAGATCAACCAAATAAAATATTCCACATTACAGGACAATGTAATATTCAAAAGCAATCCCAATTGATATGGAATACTGAAAATAAAGAGTACAAATCTCTCTGAGCTAAATATAAATGGAAATATGTGACACATTCCATACCTAATAATGACTAAATAGATCACTGAGAAGACAAGGATGTAGTCGTCTACTGTAAGGACCTGCAACTCCCACACTCGCTGTAGCACGTCAATAGTCCAAAGGTCTAAGACTGACGCCCATGTGGCTGGGCACTTGTAATACATATACATATAGAAGAGAAAGAAGAGATGATAGGAAACGGGTCAGATCCCGAGTGCAAAACAACTTTAAAATAGTTTGGAAAGTATTTAAAATACTTACCAGCTGATATTATATACATGTTAGTACCTCGACACTCACTTGAGAATTCTCACCCCTCAGCTAGTTTGCACGCCTAACGTACTACTGAACTAATCTAGATAAAATTAACCCAATTCACTAGTCTAGCCCAATTTCCCTACACCAAACTCTGCTTCGAGTAATCGCATAACTATAGTTTATATCTGATAACCTTTTCTTATGAATATTAAGTCAGTTATGTTCATCTCAATAAAGACTTAAGTTCTCAACCACTTCATTCATTTAATATTAATTATTCAATTTTCATCTACTTACAAGCATAGCAGATTAATCACGAGTATATATATATATATGCTAATAGGGCACCCCACATAAATCTATGGTGCTGGCATACTCTCCTATCAAGTCCCCATATCACTCGTACAAGAGGGGAATACTAGTTCGGAATCACTCTCGAACTGTAAAACAAAACACATATATTAGAGGCGAAGCATAGTTCCAAGTCACTAAAAGGTCAGCACATACCCTCACGTATCTTTGGGCTGTCTGACTATCATTCTCGGATAGCCTGTACTAAAGATGTTATGTTTTAGGGTATAAGTCAATATACCCCCGTAGAGGTCCAATCGAGATAAGATTGTCCTGATGTGGAACCTCCGTGATAGCAAGTAACGCGGGTATGATTTCACACAAATATACAATATTATATATATACATGCACCTATATATATATATATATATATATATATATATATATTCTAATTATTCAAGTAGGTACGCCCACGACCCATAATATCTTTGAACTATGCGTGGCATATGACGCCCAAGTTCTACGTATACTTGAATTATTATTTTTATTTTCTCAATTACCGCAAATCCTTAAGTACTTATTGACTCTCGAAGTGTATCCTCTTGATACATATAAAATCAGTAGATGTACACTCACTACCCTACTAGCCTAAGTCCTTCTTGATTCTTGCAGTCCTAATTTAACATACGCACGATTTCCAATTCAATTTTTACCCCCAAAATCCCACGGTTGAATCCCATGTAAAATTGTTGATTAGGCACATATTCTTCATATTTATCCCCTTAATTTCGGTATTTTTATGATCCCGTGTAGTGTAAATATCTTGGATTTGTCTCGTATTTATGCTACTAACCCCCAAAATCCCACCTCATGTGTTTTACAGGTATTTCACGCAAGCTAGTGCGAAGGAGAACTCAAAACAGTGAAAGAAACGAAGAAATGGAGAGTTGAAGGGCATTTTCGTAATTTTCAGCCTTAGTCCGGAGGTGGGGCCAACTAGAAAGTTTAATATCTCTAAATTACAAGAACACTGAAAAAACGGCACCTCAATCCGAGCTACGGTGAAAAAGTTACGATGTTTTGAAGTTGCACGATAATGGACCGGTCCGGTCATGCAAAATCCAGGCAATTAATTATGCATTTAAAGCAGTGCAACTCTTGGAAAACTTGTGCCACAAGCGAAATTTGATGCCAAATTCATGCAACTTGGTGCTATAAAAGACCAAGCCCTACCTCATTTCAAAGGGAGACAAATTCTAGAGAGTAGAATAGAATTTTAGAGAGAGAAAGTGAGATTTTAGAGAGTTTTCTTAGTTTTTCTTTACATAGAAATTTTCATAAACTCTAGTTTGTAAGGTTGAAGAAGAAGAATTTTTCTGGATTCAAGTTCATCTCTTTTCCCTATTGCTGAATTCAAGTATCAATTTTTCATTCTCTTATTTATTCTTTACTTTATTTCCAATTTAATTCTCAATTCTTTTGCAATTTGTTAACAATGTTTGTTAGATCCATAATTCCATATATTGTTATGAATTTGCTTTCTCATAAAACCATGTTTAGTTAAGTTTTTTAAGGGTTGGGATGCATGAACCCATCCCAATGTAAATTGATTATGTAGAAAATAGAATTTAAATTAAAAATTTGAAAGAGTCGTGCGAGACAATTTTACAACCATTGTAGATCTTTTAATCTCTCTTGCCCTAGGTACTTGGGATGTTTAAGAATATGATGTGCGTAAAATTATTTATCACCGCTTTATATTTATCTTTGATTTCATATGATGCGGGCTAGTTCCCTCATAAATGTAATGCTTAGGATCTATAAAGGCTGGATTCATTCAAATTTATAATTTACAATTCTAGGTTTCTATACGGTAAATTACTAGGGTTAGGGGGATTGTATTCCAACCTACTTTATCATTCATCTTAATTAATTTAATTTCTTTATTTACCTATTTTTTTCCCTTTTCAACCATCATCATCTTTTTCATTATTTCTTTAGAAGTAATAAATCAATTAAATTCTATAAACCATTCCTTGTGGATTCGATACCCAGACTCGCCACTATACTCCTTAAGAAGTGTAGTTACAAGTTTAGTTTATTTTGTATTGAGGTTGGAAGCCGATAACAACGACTAGCGTATTACACGGACGCTCGGTTTTTCCACTCGATCAATCGTCTTATCCGGACCCTCTACTTATACCCTACTGGTCCTTCTCAAGTCCCATTATGATATATCAATTATTTCGAAATGTACTTACACGTCGGGATTGGATTAACATTTAAAAGGATAAAAAATTTCCCCTTACCAGGAGGGGTTGATCGATCGATGAAAGTGGGTTGATCGATCGATCGACATTCTTGAGTCGATTGATCAATCGAGCAGTTCTTGGCCCAGATTCTACAATTCTTTACCTACGAGTTTCCTCAAAATAAATTCTCAAAACCTCTATTAATTCATCCCAAACTCCTAACCAATCAAACCAACAGTTATATTATTCTACATACATGATTTCTAACGTAAAACATATACGAATTTCATCAAAGGCCGTCAATTTAAAGGGTTAATTCAAATTAACACATCAAGAACCGTATTTTTATCATCATGATTAATATCTTCCCAATTCTTCCCTAATTTAACCTCTATTGGACATCAATTTCGTAAATTATCCTCTACATATAACATTAGGGTTGTCCTAACATGATTTCTATTTAGAATTTCACTATTAATCTCCCAATTATCATTTATCTTGCATGAAAACGTAAATTTATCATCTCCTAAACTAACATGGATGTGTTATCAACTAAAGAACAACAAGTTAGATACTTGCCTAGAAATCAAAGGTCTCATCCGACGAATTTGAGTGGTACATGAATGATCCTCTTCTCCCGATCTACGCATTGATGGTGGAATTGGTGAGAGTTGTGAAGGGTTGGTGGCTCTCCTCCTTGGAAGCCTTCTCTCTTCTCTCTTCCTTAGCCTCTTTGCAACTCTAATATTTTTAACCCTCGAGGACTCTAAATCCCATCAGATATAACCCTTCAATTTTCGTCCATTAAGGCCTAAAATTAGAAATGACCAAAATGCCCTTCCAGACACATTGGCACAATTAAAATGACCATACGTGTGACTAATAATTAAATTTCTTTTTATTCCAGTAATTTTGTCCCTACTTAATTTCTATGATTGTCGTAATATTCGCTCACGACAATTTTAATAAATTCAATCTCATATATTACTTTACTCTTCTAGTAATATTCAACATAATTCTTAGCAATAATTACTAACTCTCATCACGCTAGTGAATATTCAATTTTAAAAAATTGGATTAATATTAAATTAATTTATCCCAATTAAATTTAATTAATCTCATAATTAAAGGCCATAAAATACGGGGAATTACACCATGACATTTACTCGATCAGATATTTCATATGTTGTTGGTAAATTAAGTAGATATACCAGTAATCCAAGTGTATTACAATGGCATGCTGTCAATAGAATATTAAAATATTTAAAAGGACATGTGGACTATGGTATATACTATAATGGATATCCTTCAGTATTAGAAATTTTTTATGCCAGTTAGATAACCGAGTGGGGGATCATTTCTTAATGAGTGGATGGATTTTCACTCTTGGTGGAGGAGATGTTCCTTGGGGATCAAAGAAATAGGCTTGTGTAGTTGATTCTACCATGGCAGGTGAGTTTGTTGCAATAGCGGTAACTAGTAAAGAGGCACAATGGTTAAGGAATTTTTAACTGAAATTCCATTTTGGCCAAACCCAATGTCCCCAATATCCGTACATTGTGATAATGAGTCTACACTTTTCAGATCTTATAGTAAAGTATACAATCGAAAATCTACACATATTGGCCTCAGACATAGATATGTCAGACAAATGATTATAGATAGTGTAATCACAATGGATTATGTAAAATTAAGTTAAAACTTAGTTGATCCATTTACAAAAGGTCTTGTAAGAGGACTACTTTCTAACACATCACTGGGTATAGTACTAAAGCCCATTAACAATAATCACTCTTGACGTAAAATCAACTTCATGCTTGACATATTCAAGTCTCAAGTTCAATGATTAAAGTACATCATATGACGTGATTGCAAGCACTACAAAATCAATCATCCAAAAGATAAGTACTTAGTACATGTAATGAATAATTAATGAGGATGAGTTTTATCTTAATAGACTTATGGTGTTTTAGTTACATGGACACCTATGATAGTCTACCTACATTCATGTGGAAGTGGTGTATCTTCCTATGAGAATTTGGCTCGAATATAAAGCACCATGAAATCAAGGTACAAACGCAAGGACTAATACATGTGTCACCTTATATGGATCATCAGTGACTAAAAGATTTGTGTGTGTATACAAGTCCAGCTTATCAATATAGATTGAAAATTCAAATACATGTCTACTATACTTTGATGGATGGCCTTGATAAATCTTCACAGGGTATTAGTTCAAGTCGTGAGACACCAATACTTATACACAGTCTTACAGATAATCAAATATTAACAAAACTTATTTTGAAAATGGTGGATGAATGTTGGGGATTTTTAAAATAAGTGAGTAAAAGTGGTGTGTGAAAGATTTTCCAACATTGGAAGTGTATGGAGAAAAGTGGGAAACAAACCCAATATAACAGGGAGAGTGTTCCAAATTGGAAAATGATCAAAGCTAAGTGAAACCCACTAAGCTATAAAGAAATAGGAAACTTTGTGTCCCACGTTGGAAAAATATAAAGAATGTGTGTACTTAATAAGTAAAAATGGAAGATGAAAAGTTACTTCATCAAGCATTTAATAGGGATATTCACGAGAGCTCCAATACAGTGCGAATCACCATACATGTGCATGCGCGCGCGGAAGCGTGAAGTTATGTGGGATATAGACACACTAGTGGAGAACTTTTCACTTTTCATGCTACATGTCTGCAGTGGTAGAAGGTTGTCAAATTCGTCTGGTTTGAATCACGGTAGCTCGGGGGCTGTCAGTTTTTGGTCGGTCTGTGTAAATCCGGTTCAGTTTAATTATACCTATTCAGAAATGGCTGAAGACTGTTGATGATTAACACTCATACAATTTTGAAAGTAATAAACATTGTTATATTGAACAATCACGACTCTTAAAACAGAGTCTTTAATTTCCTGTAAAGAAAGGCTGCTAATTTAAAAAATGTACGTAATTTATATTAACCCAGCTTCAGAATTTCCAATTACTCATTTACAATTTCCAAGAGATACAAATACTATCTTATTCCGTTTTGTGTACAAAAATAAAATAGGAACTTGATTGTCTGTTCTTCACTGCTATTTCTAAGTTTTGTCTTCAAATATACAATTTATAAAGAGTACAATTGTGTCATTGTATCTTGAGTACGGATTTGCAAATTCCCGTTTATATATCGAATTATCTTGGTGGGGAAAATACTGTATATAGGAAAGTGACATCACGCCTTGAAGTTTTCAAATTTCATTTGAAGTTTAACATTGTTGTATAAAAAAGTATATATTTTTGTAAACAAATTGACATTATTGTTATAAATAGAAGTGTTTCATTTGTGCCATTATATACATATTTTACAACCATATAAATAGAGTATTTAGAAATTGCAGACTCTTCCAAATCACTTTGACAAATAACAGAACGTTTTGTCAAGTTAGACAAATTTGATGGTGGTAATTTTCTGCGTTGGCAAGAAAAAAGGTTCAATTTTTTCTAAGAACATTATAGATTGTCACTGCCTTATCACAAGAAAAAACAAATGAAAAAGAAAATGAAATCGTGGAACAGAATAGAAATGCACAAAATAGGAGGCCGATGATTACCTCAGTCGTGGTCACATTCTCACTGCACTTGCGATAATTTGTTCGACTTGTACCAAAATGTTGGGACTACAAAGACTTATGGGACAGATTGGAGACCAAATATCTTATGAAAGATGCTACAACTAAGAAGTTCCTTATCGGTCAGTTTTAAAGTTTTAAAATGCATGATAATAGGCCTATGCTTGATATTTGTCATGACATGCAGTGCAGCTTCAATAATTTCAAACTTAAAAATTTAAATATGAATGATAATGTAATTATTTTAGCCTTAAGTGAAAAACTTCCTCCTTCATGGAAAGATTATAAGAAAGAACTCAATCACAAAAAGGAAGATCTTTCACTTGAAGAATTAGAGACTCATTTAAGAATTGAACATGAGTCTCGGATTCTAGATAGTAAAGAGGAACTAGAAAATTCTATTTCTAAGGTTCATATGGTGGAGGAAGGAAAGGAGCACAAATTTGACAATCATGGAAAGAATAACAAGCAGAAGAATTTTTCAAACAATTATAAAGCAAACAAAAAGAAGAAAGGAAATTATTTTCATTGCAATAAACCAGGTCACTTAAAGAAGGATTTCATGGGTTTAATAAACTAAAATAAAAAGGAGGGTCATCAGACACAAAGCAAAAATTTATTGTTGTGATATCCGAGGCTAACATGGTGGGATAAGATTACACTTAGTGGATTGATTCTGGTGCCACAAGGCATGTATGTGAGGACAAGAGCCTATTCCCGGCCTATGAAACTGTGGAAGGAGATGTTCTCTATATGGGAAAATCTTCAAATATTGTGATTAAAGGAAAAAGGAGAGTGGATCTCGAATTGACTTTCAAAAAAAATACTTTGTCTTGCCAATGTTTTTCATGTTCCTAATGTTAGGAATTTTTTTGTTTTTGGAAGTCTTCTTAACAAGTTTGTCTTTAAACTTGTATTTGAGTCAGAAACATTTATTCTGAATAAAAATGGTACCTTTGAAGGAAAAAGTTATTTGTATGAGGGCAGGTTTAAGCTCAACATCAATGAAAAATATTTTTTTCTTATATCGTTGATTGTCTTTCTTTATGGCATAGTCATTTAGGACATGTTAATACAAAGAAAATGCATTTTATGATTAATTTAAATTTAATTCCTAGATGTGAGAATGACATGCAAGAAAAATGTATAACATGCATGAAAATTAAAATAACAAGATTAACATTTCAAAAAATAGAAAAAACTACATCTTTGTTGCAATTAGTACATAGTGATGTTTTTTATTTGCATGGAACACCTACTAGAGGCGGTAGAAAATATTTTGCTACATTTATCGATGACTTTTCAAAATATTGTTGCGTATATCTTTTAAACTCTAATGGTGATGTGTTTAATAGATTTAAAATATATAAAAATGAAGTTAAAAATCAATGTGATACTAAAATCAAATGTCTTAGATCTCATAAAGGCGGTGAATAACACTTTCCTTAATTTTGTGAAGTTATGGGTATTATACATAAAGTTATTGTACCTTATTCACCACAACAAAATGGAGTAGCCGAAAGAAAAATAGGACACTAACTGAATTGGTTAATGTTATGCTTTCTTATTCTTGTTTAAATAAAGGGTTTTGGGGAGAAGCACATTTAACTGTGTGTCATATTCTGAATAGAATACATATTAAAGATAATAAGAAAACTCCTTATGAATTATGAAATAACAGAAAACCTAATTTAGGTTATCTTAAAGTTTGGGGTGGTAGAGCTATTTTAAGACAACCTGAAACTAAGAGAAAGAAATTAGGAAGTAAAGGCGTCAAGTGTATTTTCATAGGTTCTGTACAACATAGTAAAGCTTATAGATTTATGGTTAATGAAGCTAATGATTTTGTTCAGGTAAATACTACAATTGAATCTAGAAATGAATTTTTTTATGAACAAAGGTTTTCTTCTATTCCTAGAATAATTAATGAAAAAGAAGTATATACTCCTTCGCAATTAAATGATACACCACCAGTAGAACAATAAGAGATTAGAAAAAGTAAAAGACCAAGAAAAGAAAAAATCTTTGGTTTGACTTTGTAGTCTATCTTGTTGAATGAACTAGAGATGCACCTTGTAATCAATTTTCTTTGACTCTTAGTGTTGAAACAAACCCACAAACTTATAGTGTGGAAATTAAGTCGATAAATTCACCATTTTGGAAATAAGCCATAAATGATTAAATGGATTCAATCATGGGAAATAAAAATTGGAAGTTAATAGACTTACCTCCAGGATCTAAACCCATCAAGTGTAGATGGATTTTTAAAAAGAAAATGAATATAAATGGAACAATTAATAAATTTAAGGCTAGATTGGTTGCTAAAGGTTTTACATAAAAAGAAGGAGTTGATTATTTTGATACCTATGCACTTGTTGCTAGAATATTTACTATTAGAGTTTTGATTGCATTAGCATATATATATAATTTTGAAATTCATCAAATGGATGTGAAAACTGCCTTTTCAAATAGTCAATTAGAAGAAAAAAATTATATGGAACAACCTGAAGGATTTGTTATGCCTTGATAAGAACTTGAGTATGTAAACTTATTAAGTCCTTATATGGCCTAAAACAAGCACCTCAACAATGGCATAAAAAAATTGATAAAGTCATTACTTCTTATGGTTTTAAAATTCATGAATCAGAAAATTGTGTTTATAATAAATTTTCTAATGGTAAAAGTGTGATCATTTGTTTATATGTAGATAACATGTTAATTCTTGGTACTGATTTAGAAAGCATTAAGAATACAAAGAGTTTATGTCTTATAAATTTGATATGAAAAATATGGGTGTAGCTAATGTCATATTAGGAATGAGAATAATAAGGAAAGATATAAATATAATTCCCACTCAATCTCATTATGTTGAGAAAATTTTGAAGAAATTTAATCAGTTTGATTTCACACCAGTTAGTATACCTTTTGAACCGCAGCTAAAGATGATCCCTAATACTGGTAGAGCTATTTCATAACTGGAATATGCACAAGTAATTGGTAGTTTAATGTATTCCATGACACGTACTCGACCTGATATTGCATATGTTTTTGGTAAATTAAGTAGATATACTAGTAAATCCATGTTTATTGTATTGGCATGCTGTCAATAGAATATTAAAATATTTAAAAGGAACTATGGAATACGGTATATATTATAGTGGATATCATTCAATATTAGAAGGTTTTTCTGATGCCAGTTGGATAACCAAACGGTAGGATCATTCCTCAACAAGCGGATGAATTTTCACTCTTGGTGGATGAGCTATTTCTTGGGGATCAAAGAAATAGACTTGTATAGCTGATTCTATAATGGAAGCAAGGTTTGTAGAAGTAGATGCAACTAGTAAAGAGGCAGAATGGTTAAGGAATTTGTTAATTGAAATTCTAGTTTGGATAAAACCAATGCCTTCAATATCCATACATTGTGATAGTGAGTAGAAACTTTCCAAAGCTTATAGTAAAGTATAAAATGGAAAATCTAGGCATATTGGGCTGATACCTAGTTATTGATATGCCAAATATCACCTCGTCTCAGATCATAAGCCTCGGCCACAGTCGACCCTCAACATTCATCCAGAAAAGAGAAGTTTCAACTCGAATTGGAAAGACTTGGCCTATACTGAACCGGATGACTCATCCTCGGCCCTCAGTAGTTGTTCGACAGGAGTTACCTGCACTGTTCCTGATGCTTGAGTATCCTCGGCCTCGATAACTAGGGTCGATCGAGGCCATATTACTGGAAGAACTCATGGATTGGGAGACGCGTGGAGATGTGCGTGTTGATATGAAACACACGTGATCTAAAACCGTTATACCCAGATCATTCTCTCACGTGAGAGAATATTTGATCATCATGGCCTACATGTGATGAAGATAGCTGGCTTCTCCCTCTTGGATGGGAACATTCAGCACATGCATAATGCTTGCCTAAGGGTGAAATACACCCCTAAGACACTATAAATACATATCATCTTGTTCATTGTAAATGATCACATTATTCAAATCCTATCTAAAACTCTGCTCATTTGTATACATAAGAGAGAGAGAGAGAGAGAGAGAGAGAGAGAGAGAGAGAAAGATAAAGAAATCTTGTGTTGTAACTAGGCCATTAGAGCCATATTTACTAGTGGACTTCACTCACACACACACAGTGGATGTAGGTTCCAATTGAACCAGTTATATTTTGGTGTTCATCCTCTTCACCCCACCTCTTTCTCTACTGTCATATTATGTATTTACTGCCATTGTTACATACCTGTTTGAGCTTCTTATATCTGTGACCTGGTGGTGCCATTTTTGGTATCATCAGTTTGGCACCGTCTGTGGGAGCGACAAGTATCATCTCTAATCTTCTTTAACTTGTCCTCACTGGAGTCTCTAGTAGTGAACCAGTCCTCCTCACTTGTGGAGCTGTTTCACCATTAAAAGAGTTCCTATCGATCTACTAAGCTTATACTCGCCAGTTACAGCTCACCCATCAGGTTTAATACATGGCATCAAAATTTCCACCACCACCAGCAAATGGGGGTCCTAGTTCCAGTAACGCACCTCCTTAGTCAGAGATGGCTAAAGTGGTGGAGACATTGAAGTCCTTGGTGGCCAGCCAACAGGCAATACAAGAACAGTTGGCCGCCTTCAGCAAAAATGTGATAATTAGGCCAACTAGGGTACAACCGGAGATGATTACTCTAGCAGCCACGGAGCACCCTCAGGATTCCACCCTAGACACCACGCAAAGATCTTCTACCTATTTATCGATGGAGGGAAGTTGCTGACCCTAGGAATTTACGCCTAGGGAGGTAATGCTAACCCTTCCTGGAGGACCGTTATGATGATTATGAGGCTGAAGATTCTCAGGGTGCTTGCTAGGAGCCATACAAAGTATCTGGGAATAAGATACACCCTACCCAAGGAAGTCAAGGCCATGATAGGTGGTTAAGTCTTATGCACAGCTAAGGGGCTCTACTTCTGATCGATTAAGTAGAAGGTATTCTTTCAAGAGGCTCAGCCCCCTTAGCAATTTGAGAGAAAGGTTGTATATGTCAAGGAGCAATGCCGGCTCAAGAATAGAAGGGAGATTTTCCAACCCTCATATGGACGAGAGGAGGGACAAGGGGAAGTTAGAGACAAAGCAAGTCAGTAGCAAGAGAACCCTCAGTTAGGCTAGTTGAGGTAGCATGAGATAACATCGTCCAGGCCGACGTAGTGATAGCGGTCGAGAGGTACCCTTGGAATGATTTGATTCAGAGTTTAGAGAATAAAATTAGGAACATTCTTAAGATTAGAGACCCCTGGCAAGGGGCTATTCTGAAGGATCTCCTTTTATACCTAAGATAGTCAGTTTTTCATCCCCTGTCAAGTTCAAGCCACTAGTGGTTAATCTAAAGTATGATGGGAGTACCAACCCTGTGAACCTTGTAGAGATGTACCAGTAGGCTACAAACATCCACTCCATCCCAATTGAAATGAAATATCGTGCATTTTGAAGCACTTTAAATGGGGCTGCCCATATATGGTTCACTTCAATCCTGAAGAAATCCATTGAAAATTTCAAGAAACTTACATAATGATTCATCCACAACTTCTACTTTGGGGTAAGACCCTAGAAGAAGACTACTCACCTATTATATTTAAAATGAGATCAAGAATGATCGGTCCCTAAGATGGATCGAAAAGCCAAAAGCTCCCCCTCACAAAAGGAATAAAAACTTATGGTGTGAATTTCACCAAGACCATGGGCACTTAATCGAAAAGTGTTTTTCTCTGAAAGACGAGATTGAGAAGATGCTTAAGGCTGGGAAGCTGATAAAGTGTGTGAGAGGGGTCGGGATGACCCCAGAAAAAGAAGAGCCGATAAGTGCAAAGAGGATGCTCCTGGTAAAAAAGATAATGTGTCAGATGATGATGATAGGGATGACCCATATCTACCACCAAAGGCGATGGTCTTAAAGTTCTCCTTTATATGATTCCATTCAATGTGAAGATGATTTACGGGGGCCTAGAAGGAGGAATATCAGAGCTTGCCGACAGAAAGGCACACATTGCATAAGTCAAAGCTCTTCCTAAGACTGAAGCGGTTAATTCGGCTATAATAGGCGTTAAGTCATAGAAAATAAAGAAGGTGGATATGGAAACTTTGATTGTAGGTTTTTCTAGGCCTGACTTCAAAAGTATCCAAGCACCTCAAGATGACCCCCTGGGGATTACAACTCGGGTTCAACGGTATGATGTGCCCAAAATACTGGTCGAAGATGGAAGTTCGGCCAACATTATGTTCTGGCCATGCTTCAAAGGCTAGGACTCAGCAAGAAGAGGCACGTGCCTTATCATCACCCAATGGTTTGAAATTCCATCCGTTGGAAATATATGAGATGGAAGTCAGGATGGGAGATGTTTGGCCGATGAGGCTCACAAAGAAGGTCAATTTCTTTATAATGTATACTCGGCCTATAACATTATTATGGGAAGAGTGGCCCTCAAAGAGTTTGGGGTTGTTCCCTCCATTTTATACCAAATGGTGAAATTCCTGACTCCTTATAGGGTAGGGAAGTCTAAGGTGATAAAGTATTGGCATGGGAATGCAACTTCAACTCAGCTGACGTGAGGGAAGCTCATAAAAAATCAACTATGACCTACAATATTGATACCCTGGACCCAAGAGATGAGAAGAAACTCATGAAGGGAGAAGGCGCTGAGCAGGTAGAATTCGTCTTCCTGACTAAGGACGAGCCGAAAAAAACCATCCAAAATTGCAAAGCCCTAAAAAGGTAGGTTAAGGGAGAACTGGTGAAGTTATTAAAAAAGAATCAAAGCATATTAACATGGATCCACAAAGACATTCTAGTTATTGACCCAGAAGTTATGTGCCATAAGCTCAACATAGTCGATGATGCTAAGCCGATACGATAAAAAAGATGAGTCTACTTAAGAGAAAAATATGACGTTATTAGAGAGGAGGTTAAGAAATTGGAGAAGGCCAACTTCATCCGGGAGATCATCTATCCTGATCGGTTGGCAAACGCTTTCATTGTCGCTAAGGCCAATGGTAAATGGAGGATGTGTGTTGACTTCAAAGATCTAAACAAAGCATGTTTGAAAGATAACTTCCCTTTGCCCAGGATTGATTAGATGGTACACGCTACAGCCGACCATGAATTGATGAGCTTCATGGATGCCTACTCAGGCTACAACCAGATATTCGTGGACCCGGTCGTGAAAGAAAATATAGCCTTTATCACTGACAATGGGACCTATTGTTATAAGGTCATTCCCTTTGGGTTGAATAATATTAGGGCAACATATTAGAGGCTCATCAATAAAATCTTCGAAGAGAAAATCGAGAAGATGATGGAAGTGTATGTTGATGATATGCTGACAAAGATCCTCAAGGCCGACACACATGTGGCGAACCTTGAGCGCACTTTTGACATGATGGACAAGTATATAATGAAGCTCAACCTCGCCAAGTGTGTCTTTAACGTAGGAGCAGGAATGTTTTTGGGATTCATTATGAATCATAGATGGATCGAAGCCAATCCTGAGAAGATCAAGGACTTGATGGAGATGAAGACTCCCATGACGATAAAGGATATGCTGATACTAATCGAAAGAGTGCCAGTGCTAAATAGGTTCGTGTCTAGATCCACTAATAAATGCTTTCCTTTCTTTCGAGTATTGAGAAAAGTGTGATAGAGCCTTCCTGGAATGAAGAGTGTGGTAGAGCCTTCAAGGATTTAAATTCCTACCTCGTATCTTCACTCCTACTATCAAGACCAGTTCAAGGGGAGAGATTGTTTCTTTATTTAGAAGTATCTGAGTCGGCCATTAATAAGTGGATGGAATCTAAAAACCAGTATATTTCAATAGTAAGGCGCTCTAGGGGGCTGAGAAGAGGTACCCTAAGATGAAGAAGTTAGCCTATGCACTGATTTATTCCTTGAGGAAGATGAAGCCCTAATTTCAGGCACATACCATAGTGGTCCTCACAGACTCACCCCTCAGAAAAGTAATTCACAAACCTGAGAGGTAAGGAAGACTAATGTCTTAGGAAATCAAATTGGGAGAGTTCTACATAATTTATCAACCAAGAACGTCCATCAAAGGGCAAGCCCTAGTGGACTTATGGAAGAGTTCACTTGGGACAAGGCCAACACTGAAGATGTTGAGGCTACTTGTGAGCAACAAAGAAGATCATGCCCTGCCACGACCTAGACTGACACAAGTTCAACAAGAATCAATGTATCTAGGAATGAGGAGGAAAAATATATTTTCAAGAATGGATCCCCAAAAGATGGTAGTTTTCACCAAATAATACTATGTGGAGTCTCTTTGTCGATGGGTTTTTATGTGAGAATGGAAGCGGGGCAGGATTGATAGTGTAGGCCCCAGATGGGACCGATATTAAGTAATCATTGAGGTTTAACTTCAAAGATTCAAATAACGAATCTGAGTATGAGGCTCTACTGGTATGTCTTTCCCTAGCCTAGGCACTGAATGTTAGCCAAATCCTTATGCATGGTGATTCCAGGTTAGTTGTCAATCAAATTTTGGGGGTGTGTGAGTCCAAAGATGGCTGAATGGAAAAGTACCTGGAAAGAGTTGAGACAACATTGAAGTAGTTTACTGAAGTGAAGATGAAAAGGATATACCAACTAGACAATGATCGAGTCGACGCCTTGGCAAGGTTAGTTTTGGCCACCAGAACTAAAATTAGACAGACTTTTCTGGTAGGAGTTTTTCATCGGTTGACGATCGAAGGAGAAGAAAATACCATGGAATTTTGCCTAAATGTGAGTATGGTAGCCTCTTGGATGGATCCTCTAGTCCATTATATTAGATATGGGGAGCTACCTGAGTCTAAGGCTGAGAAGAATAAACTTAGGTACAAATCTATTATGTTCCCCCTCATAGGAGACATTCTATACAAGAAAGGGTTCCTGGTTCCTCCCCTTAGATATGTTCATCCATCTGAGGTGGAGTATGTTTTAATAGATGGGCATTAAGGGTTGTATTCTAGTCACATCGAAGGAAGACCGTTGGCTAAGAGGATCATTACACAGGGTTATTAATGGCCGACGTTGTCCAAGGACGCAGCTGCTTACATAAAGAAATGTGATAAGTGCCGGAGGTTTGTTGCCATACCTCACCAACCTTATCAACCTCTTACCTCCATCATGTCTCCTTGGACCTTCGCTATTTGGGCGATCGACCTGGTTGGACCACTTCATAGAGTTATGAACAATTATCTTTACTTTATTGCGGCGATCGATTATTTCTCAGAATTGGTATAGATCGAGCCAATGATAACAATTATGGAGAATAAGACCTTCCAGTTTATTTGGAAAAACATCATTTGTAGGTACAGCCTACCCAATACTCTGATCTCTAATAATGGAACATAGTTCAATAATGTATCCCTGGAAAAATATTTTGAGCGAGTAGGTATCAAGAAGTTATTCTTTGTTATTGGTCGACCCCAAGCTAATGGACAGACATAAGTAACAAACATGATGATCCTTGAGGGGATCAAGAAGAGGTTAAAAGATGACAATGGTAGGTGGATCAAAAAAGTATATGTTGTCCTCTGGGCATACATAATAATAAAGAGGACTCCTACCGGGGAAAATCCATTTATGCTAGCTTACAGTTCAGAGGTAGTAGTGTCGATGGAGATAGGTCTACCTACTAATAGGATTCAGACCTATAACCAGAAAAAGAACATTTTTGAGAGAAGGCTCGACCCAGATCTTATGGAATAGAAACGGGAAGACGCTGAGGATAGGCGAGCTGCCTACCAGTAAATAACATCAAGTTCTATAACAAGCGAGTAAAGGCACAACCACTTAATGAATAAGACTTAGTACTGAAGAAGACATGGCCAAAACCCAATCAGCTTCATCCAAATTGGCCTCGCCTATACAGAGTAGTCGAATAAGTGGTGTCGGGGACGTACAAATTAAAAAATCTGGAAGGAGATCTATTCTCCAACCCATGGAACGCCGACCACCTCAAGCAATATTACCAATGAGATTTCAATCAGAGGTAATATTTTTTCAATTACACTATAATACATGTATATGAGACTCAGATAGTGAGAAAAATATAAATAAAATTTTATAAAAGTTTCAAGTGTTCTCTCATAGATTTTCCATTTATTTGAATACCTGTTGTTTCTATGTATGAACTCACCTTAAGCTACAAAACATCATTCGTGGTGAAGTAAGATTAAGTTGCCTACGATGATACAAAACCCCATGCGTGGTTTACTTCGTTTGTGGGTTGTCAATAACATCGAAAGACATTTAAAATTCAAACATCTTTAACTTGGTGAATGTGCTCCCCCAGCAGAGACGATATTGGATGGATAAGACGACACTCTATACACTCTCAAAACGATGAGGGAAGACTTGTGCTTAAACACCATAACTTGGTGGATGCAAATTAAAAACAACTTAATTGTGGTTAATATTCAAACAACATTAAGATGGTGAATGTGCTCCCTCGGTCGAGACGGCAGTGCATAGATGAGATGACTCTCCATACACTCTCAAAATGACGATGGAGGACTTGTACTTAAACACCATAGTTTGGTGGATGCAAATTAAAAATCACTTAATTATGGTAAACATTCAAACATTATTAACTTGGTGAATGTTCTCCCTCAACTGAGATGACAGTGCATGGACGAGACGAATCTTCATACATTCTCAAAGCGAGAGGAAGGACCCATGCTTACACACTATAATTTGGTGAATGCAAATATAATTAACTTAATTGTGGTTAATATTCAAACATCATTAACTTGGTGAATGTGCTTCCTCAGTCGAGACGACATTGTATGGACGAGACGACTCTCCATACACTCTCAAAACGGTGAGGGAGGACTTGTGCTTAAACAAAATAATTTCGTGGATGCAAATTAAAAATAACTTAATTATGGTTAATATTCAAACATCATTAACTTTGTGACAATGTTCCCTCGGCCGAGACAACAGTGCATGGGAGAGACGAATCTTCATACACTCTCAAAACGATGAGGGAGGACTTATGCTAAAACACCATAACTTGGTGGATGATAATTAAAAATCACTTAATTGTGGTTAATATTCGAACATCATTAACTTCGTGAACGTGCTCCCTAGGTCGAGATGACAGTGCATGGATGAGAGGACTCAACATACACTCTCAAAACGATGAGGTAGGACTTATTCTTAAACACAATAATTTGGTGGATGCAAATTAAAAATCACGTAATTGTGGTTAATATTCAAACATCATTAACTTGGTGAATGTGCTCCCACGATCGAGACAACAGTGCGTGGAAGAGATGACTCTACATACACTCTTAAAACGGAAAGTGAGGACTTGTACTTAAACCCCATAATTTGGTGGATGCAAATTAAAAAATCACTTAATTGTTGTTAATATTCAAACATCATTAACTGGGTGAATGTGCTCCCTCGGTCGAGACGACAGTGCATTGACGAGACGACTCTCTGTACATTCTCAAAATGACGAGGGGGACGTGCACTCAAACACCATTATTTGGTGGATACAAATTAAAAATCACTTAATTGTGGTTATTATTATAACATCATTAACATGGTTAATGTGCTCCCTCGGATGAGATGACAATACATGGATGAGACGACACTCCACACACTCTCAAAATGACGAGGGATGACTTGTGCATAAACACTATAACTTGGTGGATGCAAATTAAAAATCGCGTAATTGTAGTTAATATTCAAAAATCATTAACTAGGTAAATTTGATCCCTCGGCCGGGACGACCATGCATGTACGAGATGAATCTCCACACACACTCAAAACGATGAGGGAAGACGTGTGATTAAACACCATAATTTGGTGGATGATCTCTTCATTGTGGTTAATAGTCAAACATCATTAACTTGGTGAATGTGCTCCCTCGGTCGAGACAACAGTGCATCGTTAAGACGACCCTCCATACACTCTCAAAATGACGAGGGTGGACATGTGCTTAAACACCATAATTTTGAGGATGCAAGTTAAGAATCACATAATTGTGGTTAATATTCAGACATCATTAACTTTGTGAATGTGCTCCCTCGGCCGAGACAACAGTACATGGACGAGACGACTGTTCATACACTCTCAAAATGACGAGGGAGGACTTGTGCTTAAACACCATAACTTGGTGGATGAAAATTAAAAGTCACTTAATTGTGGTAAATATTCAAACATCATTAACTTGGTGAGTGTGACCCCTCGACCGGGACGACAGTGCATGTACGAGAGGACTCTCTATACACTCTCAAAACGACGATGGAAGAACTGTGCTTAAACACCATAATTTGGGGGATGCAAATATAAAATCGCTTCATTGTGGTTAATAGTGAAATATCATTAACTTGGTGAATGTGCTCCTTCAGTCGAGACGACAGTGCATGGACAAGATGACTCTCCATATACTCTCAAAATGACGAGGGAGGAGATGTGCTTAAACACCATATTTTGGTGGATGGAAGTTAAAAATCACATAATTGTGGTTAATATTCAAACATCATTAACTTGGTGAATGCTCTCCCTTGGCTGAGATGACAGTGCATGGATGGGACGACTCTCCATACATTCTCAAAACAACGAGGGAGGACCTGTTCTTCAGCACTATAATTTGGAGGAAAAAAATTAAAAATCACTTAATTATGGTTAATATTAAAACATCATAATCGGCCGAGATGATAATGCATGGACGAGATGACTTTCCACACATTCTCAAAACGACGAGGGACGGATTGTGCTAAAACATCATAATTTGGTGGATGAAAATTAAAAATCAATTAATTGTGGTTAATATTGAAAAATCATTAACTTGGTGAATGTGCTACCTCAGCCAAGATGATAGTGCATCGACGAGACGAATCTCCATACACTCTCAAAACGACGGGGGAGGACTTATGCTTAAACACCATAACTTGGTGGATGCTAATTAAAAATCACTTAATTATGGTAAATATTCAAACATCATTAACTTGGTGAATGTGCGCCCTCGGCGGAGACGATAGTGCATGGACGAGAGGACTCTCCATACACTATCAAAACGACGAGGTAGGACTTGGTCTTAAGAACTATAATTTGGTGGATGAAAATTAAAAATCACATAATTGTGGTTAATATTCAAACATCATCATTTTGGTGAATGTGCTCCCTCGATCGAAACAACAGTGCATGGACGAGATGACTCTACATACACTCTTAAAATGACAAGTGAGGACTTGCACTTAAACCCCATAATTTGGTGGATGCAAATTAAAAATCACTTAATTGTGGTTAATATTCAAACATCATTAACTTGATGAATGTGCTCCCTCGGTCGAGACGACAGTGCATTGACGAGACGACTCTCCCTACATTCTCAAAACGACGAGGGATGACTTGTACTTAAACACCATTATTTTGTGGATGCAAACTAAAAATCCCTTAATTTTGGTTATTATTCTAACATCATTAACATGGTTAATGTTCTCCCTCGAATGAGATGACAATGCATGGATGAGACAACACTCCATATACTCTCAAAACGACGAGGGATGACTTGTGCTTAAACACCATAACTTGGCGGATGCAAACTAAACATCGCTTAATTGTGGTTAATATTCAAACATCATTAACTTGGTGAATTTGATCCCTCGGTCGAGACGAAAGTTCATGTACGAGACGACTTTCCATACACTCTCAAAACTATGAGGGAAGACGTGTGATTAAACACCATAATTTTATTCATGATCTCTTCATTGTGGTTAATAGTCAAACATTATTAACTTGGTGAATGTACTCCCTCGGTCGAGATGACAGTGCATGGTTAAGATGGCTCTCCATAGACTCTCAAAATGACGAGGGTGAACATGTGCTTAAACACCATATTTTGGTGGATGCAAGTTAAAAATCTAATAATTGTGGTGAATATTCAAACATCATTAACATAGTGAATGTGCTCCCTCGGTCGAGACGACTGTTCATGGACAAGACGACCATCCATACAGTCTCAAAACGACGAGAAAGGACTCGTGCTTAAACACCATAACTTGGTTGATGCAAATTAAAAATCACTTAATTGTGGTTAATATTCAAACATCATTAACTTGGTCAATGTGATCCCTCGACCGGGACGATAATGAATGTACGAGACAACTCTCCATACACTACTCCAAAACACTCTTTTAGTAACAGACTAATTTTGTGATTAGTAACAGTCTTATACCATTACTATTTCTCACAATAAATTACTGTTAGTAATTTAATGTATGTGTTACTAATTTTAGTTTAATATTTTAGCAGTTTATTAAAAAAAAAAAAAAATGGGAGTTTTCCCTCCCAACCAAAAGAGATGGCCCCAACTCCTACCGCCAAAACAGAAAATCCCCCACACTTCACCTAGGGTTTCTTGTACCCACCCAAACGAAAATGCTTAAGACACTCTTTTCAAGATCTGCGAACCTTTGTGATAATCGTTCTTATCATCCATTCAATCTTTGCGAACCTTTTCCAGGTAGCCATACTTTATTCTCCTTTTTTATCTTTAAAAAGCCCTAATTTCTTCTTTTTGCTTCAATCTCTGTTTGTACTCCTTTTTAACTCATGATATGTTCATTTGTTGGGATGGTAATACATTTCTTTTTTTCTTGATGCAACAGGAATCCATTCAGTTTTGGCTTGAAAAACTAAAATTGAAAACAACCTAGTGCTTAAAGAGAAGTTTCTCGGGTTTGAGGTTTAATCTTGATTCCATAGTATTGTACATAGTGATGGAAATGAGGTATATGAAAGCTTTATATGGTCAAACTATGGCTTGAGGTTTAATTTCTCTCTGTAAGAACTGTATGATTCACAATCATATACCTAGAACTCAAATTGTATCTCACATGCCGATTTTGATTAATTGTAAAATATATATATATATATATATATATCAATTTCTTATGAAATTATGTTATGAACTTTGGATTATGACATGAATTTTCTTACCGAGTAATAGCTCATTATTTGTTTGTGAAATTTGCTGACTGACTAAAGCTCGACCCTCGATTGTTCAAATTGATGAGAATTCCATACACCCTTTTTCAGTTCAAGAAGAAAATCTTCCTCATAGGGTCCTAATTCTATCTATACAATATATATATATATATATATATATATATATATATATATATATATATATATGTATGTATGTATATATGTATCTATGTTTATATGTATGTATTTATGTATATATGTTGGTTTAGTTAGACGAATTTGGTAGCCTCCGTTAGGTGTTTGTATTTACATGTTGATATATATTTTTTTAATTCTTGAAATCTGGCTTGTTTACTATTTTTTTCATTGTTTTTTCTATTCTGTTAGTAAAAATGTTAAAGAAACATGTCCTAAAGTGTTTATGTACGGTAAAAATGAATAATGTATATAATAAATAATGAAAGAAATATTTTTTTACATAGACATAGTAGTTTGATTGTGTACCATATTGTTTCTTGAAAGCTTGTGGATTGAGTATTGTGCATGGTTTCATACGTGAGATAATCTAGCTATTTTGTGTTATACATATCTTGTTTATTAATATATATAGATATAGTGGTTAAATTGTGTTGTTTATTGCGTATTGAAAGCCCGTGGATAGAGTATTGTGCACATAATCGTATGATGAAGTGAAAAACGTAAAAAGATGTAGGAAAAAGTGAATAATTTACTCTTGGAAGGCGCCTTTCAATTCCCACATTTACTGTGGACGATAGGTATTGGATGGAAGCAATTTTATATGGGCCACCTCCATGCTCTCGTAAAGAAACAGGGACAGCAGCAAATGATGTGGTATACTCATCTCTTCCCGCTCACCTTGTCCATTGTCTATTTCAACCACTGTTTAATTTTCTTATTTCTTTTCATTTAGATGAATGTGTTTGGTGGCTGACTCTTTTTAAAGTTACATCTTTGATAGAGAATGTAATTGTTTCTACTTTGGACAAGAAGAAACTACATAATGCTTTTGTAGTTTAAAAGATGTAAAAAATTCTATGCGATGCAATTGCTGACACCGAGAAGAGTAAATTTCAAATTAAGTTTTTGTGTTTGTTCCATATAAGGGAGTGACAATAAATTAAATTTAAAAGAGAGCCATATGATGTTAACGTACAGTGTCTTTTGTATATCATATTATATCATATTTTTTTTTCATCGTTTCTCATTATGTTAACACTTCCTACAAGTAACCAGGATAATGTGCCACATATATTTAGAAGATAAGTTCTATAATATTGACTTTGTGTGATAAATGCTCATTTTTTATAATAAAAATGATTTTTTTGATGCATTGGATAGGGGGAGGGGGATCGAACTCACGACCTCCCTAGTGGAGGAATGATTTTCTCCCACCAGGCTATCCCCCCCCCCCCTCTCTTTTTTGTTATAGTTAATCTTTTACGCCACTTATTTTGCTGTAGTTCTTCACATTGAAAAGAAAAGTTATTCTAGTCTCAAAATAATGTGATGCTTTCTTCATCTTACGCGTTACTTTTTCGTGCTCTTGTTTCTCCAATTTAATTCTGCTTTCATTCTAAAACCATGTATTTTAGGTTGTTTGGCACAATGTTTCTTCTTATTATCAAGGTAAGAGAGCAATGGAATAGTTATAGGATCAACTAGTTACAGCATTACTAGCCTAATTTTAAGTAATTGTGTTATCCAGAATAGAATCACTCAGAATAGAATCACTCAAACTTCTTTGTAAGACATCTTGTTTGGGGAATTTGATTCCTAGAAAAATATGAATTTGTGGTCACATTTTGATGGAAACTTGCTTTTCTTTACACACACGCACGCACATATGTCTGCTTTAGATAAGTGATTGTCTGTAAGGTGTGCCTTTTAAATGCAGTGGAGGCTTATCCCAACATGCATTTGGAAAAATAAGTCCATATGTTGTTCATTTAAGTCCAATTTTCATGTTTATTTATTCTGCTTTTACTTCATCATTTTTTAGGCAGATGAACTTTTTTTAGGCAAGTTTTAGGATACTTAAGGGTTACGAACGTCTGGGAAGAACAAGCGATATTCCTCGGGTTTTCTGATGCGCTTGCATTTTTAGGAAATAGATGTTAGTGGAGAGTCTGGTTGGAAACTTGTTCATGGCGATGTTTTTCATCCTTCGCACCATATGGTATTACTTTCAGTTGTTGTTAGTATAGGTTTTTAAATGGCATTATTGGTTCTTCTTGTCATCTTGGTTGCAATTATTGGAATGTTGTACATTGGGTATGGTAGAGAAGTAATTTGAAATACTTTGATATATTTTTATCCTTAAGTAGCACTTCTTTCTTATGTGATTGTCTAATATTATTTATTGCACTGTATGGATCATTAAATTGTAGGTTACGATTCATGTTACTCCTCGTTCTTTATCCATCTTACTCTGTTCAAATTTTGTTTTGTTTTGTTATCTTTTTTCTTCTTATTGTTGTTGTTCACATCAGTCTGTTTATACACGGGACTATGGATCTCCTGGAGCATAGACTTGTATTGGTCTTGTCATTCACAGTTATTTTGAGCTATTTGAGTAGCATTCTCGGAATTTAAGATTTATTTCATGGAAATTGTGCTCATGTCTTCAGGATTTTCTTTGTATTGGCTTTAATGATTACCTGTAACGCTATTTCTGTGCTTCAGGGGTGGAGAGATTGTCATAACTTATATACTCTGTTATGCTTTCACATCATTCATTGATGGTTATGTAAGTGAAGATATGTACTCAAGCCATGGGGGTATTCTCTATGTTTTAATTTTGTATGATTTTTGGGTCTCTTGTTTTATGCATGGTTCTCTATTAAACTCTTTGGAATCAATACTGCGCTTGCCTATTTATCTTTACATAATTATTAAGATGCAACTTTTATGTCCTCTTTGCAGGGAAAAGCTGGATAAAGTCAATGATCCTCACAACATCACTTTTTCCATTTTGTGCTTTGGGATTGGTTTCGTTCTGAACACAATTGCTATATTTTATGGGTCTCTAGTAGCTAATCCATTCGGCACAATGGTGGTTGTTTTTATCATTTGTGCTTTTATGTCTTTCCCCGTGGCTCTTCTTGGTACAGTTGTTGGAGGAAATTGTAGTGGTGCTCCGAACAGTCTGTGTCGGGTGAAGACCATTCCTGGTCTAATTCCTGAGAAGATGTGGTACCTCACACCTTCTTTAGTCTCAATGATGGGAGGATTGTTACCCTTTGGAAGCATATTCATTGAGATGTATTTTGTCTTTACATCATTCTGTAATTACAAGGCATTGGCAAAGTTTGGTAGTAGTTTCTTCTGTTTCGATAACCGAGTGCAACAAACTAATCCAATCAGAACGTGGTTGGGCAATCGAGCCAAAGACCCACACTGGACATACGCATCAATTTTATTTCAAGTAACGAAAATTCAGAGTATAAAATAAACAGGTCATTCACCATGTATTAAAAAATAATTCAACATATACCGTGTCAGCATTTGCATGGTCATGGGGTCCCCCGGGGTGGTTCATCCCCAGTAAAATTTAAGTTCTAGTGATGTTAGTTCTATATGTGACTTGGTATTTGATGTTAGCTCTTTGATGCGCATGTTCCAATGATGAATGAAGCTCATGGCGTCAACACCCTCACCTTGATGAAACATTTACAAGGTATACAGGAGAGACTGAGTTGGTTCTCGATTCATTAATAACTTTTTAATAGAGGCAACAAGACACGGTTCTTGAAATAAAACTGATGCGGATTGCCCAACCACGTCAATTGAATAGAGGCAACAGGAAACATTTATATATTCTTTAATAACTTCTTAGAACTACTCGGGATCATATTTTAAATGTAGTTAACTTGAAGTTGATATTTTGTTGGCCTTTTTGTAGGTTCCCGGAGTTTTGTATTTGTTGCAAGAAGTAGGAGAGGCTGAGATGGTTCTTCAAATCGGTGAGAGTTTGTTGAGAGAGAGGCTACCCAAATAATTAAGTAAGATGTAGTTTTCACAATGGCGCTTGCATATGTCGACATGTCCAGAGATCCTATTGCCGTGTCACTTTCGGATTACATTAAAGGTTGCGAAGTGCTTGAAAGGGTATCGAAGTTGTTGTAGGTCAGTGATGAAAACTTATTTACTGTACTTGTCTGTTTATTTGATGCCATTTATAGAATTTCGTCTTAGTAGTTACGTTATAAATTACTAATAATGCTAACATGAAAAATGGATTGATTCATCTGAATTTAAAGCTATTCTAAATGTTGTAGTATCTTTTTTTAACTTCTTTATCATTATCTAATGATTTGGGGATTATCGATGAAATTAGTTAAAAAGAGAGTCTCAATGGGCATATGCTTTTGGTTAATTTTCTTTTATTCACATAATCTGTGATCAATTTCTGGATTGTCAAACACTTTATACGCTTGAAATTGGTTTGATGATGCATGTATACTTATCTTTTACTTATAGCTCACCTGAAATTGGATTAACCTTTTCTTCTAGTTTTCATTTTAATATGGTATACAAACTATTTGTTTTGTTGCTATGTAATGGTATCAATCTTGCTTATAAGATTTTATAAAGAAAGTAAGATTTTTTAGACATCTAACGAGCCAATTCTTTTTTCATGCATGTTGAGGCTCCAAAGAAGAAGGTTAAGAAAACAAACATACATGTAACTGAGTTGGTTTATCGAGGAATGATACCTGTAGATGTACAGAAAGAAGTTGAGAAGGAGTTTGAAATGGCGTTGCAAGATGTTATGGAAGAAACAAAAGACAGAGGGAATGTTGTTGAGGCCTATGTTTATGACATAAAGAACAAGGTACACTATACCCTCTGAAGCACCCTGCAAGGTACTAAATGTCTTACTTGATTAGACTTCTTATAGAATTATCTAGGAATATTGGTTCATCTATTTGAACAGTTCTTAATTATGATTTCCTTGTGAATACAAGGGTGGGTTTGTGTTCTAGTCTTGGTAACTATTCAGTTTCTTTATAGTATATGTTATGATTCTATGATGATTAAAATGAAATTGACTCTTAAGTGCATTCTTTGACTGAACAATTAAGTTGACATATGGAGATCTAATGCATATACTGATATTTTGAATTTTAAATTTTTGAGTTCATCAATGTATAACAACATTAATATGCATAATGCCAATTGTAGTACTTATTGCATGCTTAGGATATATCACAGTAAACCCTTAAAAAAGTATTCTACTAGGGATGGCAAGTATGGTTCTTTAACTTTTAAAAGAATTTGTCCAACTTGGTATAAGTTAGAAGATAATTCAGAAGTGATAGATCATTAATTAGTGTAGAAGCCCTCTTCTAACGGTAAATTTTCTTTTGCATCTGCTTATGATTTAATAAGAAAATGTAAACTTTCTTCTTATTCTTTTAAGGCTACTTGGAATGCCAAAATTCCTCCCAAAATGTCAGTGTATTCTTGGAAGCTTCTTACTAAGAGTGCACCTATAGATGAATCTTTACGATGTGTGGGAATTAAATTATCCTCTAGATGTAGCTGTTGTAAAGCTGATACAGAGACAGTTAAGCAACTTTTCATCCAAGGTCCAGTAGCTAAGAAGGTGTGGAATTTTTTCTGTAATTGAATGGACTGTCTAATTATAGATAATTCAGTTCATGGTATTCTAATCCATTGGTGGCTTCAATCAGGTCACTCTCAGTTATCTAGATGGCTTTTCAAAGTCACTCTAGTTACTGTAACGTGGGAGATTTGGATTGGTCGAAATAAGGAGCTTTTTGAAGGTAAAAATATGTTCTCTAATAATATTATCTCTAATGTTATTAACAAAATTTCTGAAATGCTCAATGTTATTCCTTTTCTGGTGATGGTAAGGATGTTAATCTAAACATTCTTAACACTTTCAATCTCAAGAAATCTTTAGTCTGCACTATCCCTGATCAGATTGGTATGTGGTAGAAACTGTCAGCTGGTAGTTTCAAAATCAACTCTAAAGGTTTCATTAATAATAATGGTAATATGAGGATGGGGTCTATTCTTAGAGACAACAATGGTAGGATGATTTAGGCTCTTTCTAACTATGATAGTGGAGATGTTCATTTTAGGGGCAGTGGTTTTAGCAATTAAGAGAGCTCTGGAATATAGTCTTAGTAGAGGTGATAGAAACATTGCAGTGGAAATCAGTTCAAGGAAAATTTTGGATGGTATAACAAACAATTTCAGTTACTGTCATTGGAAGCTTAAAAGTCATGTCAAGGAAATTCAAGAATTGAGCATCAATCTTTAAGTCAAATTCAGTCTTTGTTCTCATAAAGTTAATTATGTTGCTAAACTCTTATCTATGGAAGCTAATAGTCTTAATAGAAATATCCAATTCAATAATGCTACCAGTATTTCTAGAAGGATTAGAGGAGCAATATTTTTAGATTCATTAAATTTTCCATATGTTTATATTCTGGTCCATGGTTTTTATTCAAAGATCTCTTTTTCATGGTATGCTCATGGTTTACTGACAATTTCAAAATCAATGGCAATTGGGTTGGTTCCTCAATTGTCTCTTTCTTGTTTCAATTCAAATTATAATTCATTGGGGTGTTATATAACTAATTATTTTTTTTACTAAATTAATTTTATATGACTAAATGTTGATATTATAACTAATATGATAGTTTTATTTTGTTTGACAGAATGTCATTTTTGGATCCTCATCAAGTTTCCAGCGTTGCAGGTTGAGGCATTGATGGCAATGATGATAGAACGAAGATTGATAATAAACAACAACACACTTCTTTTTTATATTTCATTTGATTGGATATAATATAAAAATATTTCATTTGGGGATGATTGTGTTAGGATGTTATATTGGATGCTTTTATTAAAATAATGTAACTTTCGGGACGATTGTATTATGATGTTTCATTTGTTTGGTTTAAGTTTCTTTTGTAAATAAAGAGTGGAGGCATATAAATGTAAATGTTGAATATAATGCCCTTGTTTTTGTGGACTATTTTTGTGTATGTTCTTCGGATTTAAATAGTGTGATAAGAATAATTGAATTTGTTTAAATTTAGGATATTGGATCTTAAATAATATATTTTTTAAAATATGTATTAATATTAGTAATAAAATTTTACCGTTACTAATTCTACATTTTACTGTTAGTATTAGTAACAAAACTTTACTGTTACTAATTCTAAATTTACCATTACTATTAGTAACAGAATTTTCCATTACTAATTTTGAATTTTACCGTTACTATTAGTAACATAATTTTTCGTTGCTAATTCTGAATTTTACCGTTACTATTAGTAACATAATTTTCCGTTACTAGCTTCGTGCCCCATGCCTTTTTTCTAACGGAAAAATTGTGTTACTAATATTTTTAGTAACGGTAAAATTTTGTTAGTAATGGCGTGTTTTGGTGTAGTTCTCAAAATGACGATGGAAGAATTGTGCCTAAACACCATAATTTGGTGGACGAAATTGTAAAATGGCTTCATTATGCACTACACCAAATTTGCACTATTGTCAAGGTCATTGACCCTGACAAATCAAACTTGCCAAGGTCAATGATCGTGACATTTCGAGGCAAGACAACTTTTTTTGTCACGGTCGTGTCACGGTCATTGACCATGACACAAAACTCGCGTTTTGTGTCACGGTCGTGTCGCGGTCAATGACCGTGACACGTTTGTCACGGTTTATAACCATGACAAAGCAGTGACACTTTTTAAAAAAATTGTCACGGTAAATGACCGTGACATGTCCATGACAAATTTTTGTCACGGACTTGTCACGGTCAATGACCGTGACAATTCTGGGTATAATTTTAAAAAAATCTGCTGGGCAGTATGGCCACTGCCACTGCCCAGCAGTATATTTGTACCTGTTATAGCAACGTTGTACCTCTTCCAAACATCATATATCCAAACAAACTAGAGATAATGCAAATATATATTCAAATAGAGACAATATGCATAACGATATAATTAAAATGTAACAACTTAAAAGAATTCAATTCAAACTTATAACAATTCAATTCAAACTTAAAACACTGTCACTACATGTCTGGTGTATTGTTAAAACTGAGGAGGTGAGTAGGCCACATGACATACTAATTGACGCACCCACTAATATACGTCGTGCCGCATTGTTCGCGCAACCACAATAGGGAGTTATCGTTCCCGGGTATGACATGCGTGAAGAGCACCCTGGACTCCATCTCGTGAAGCGCACGTCCATGAACTATTCCACCCTGGACGATATTCAGGTCCCTCAACCCCCGCCCTATCCGCTGGCCATCAAATACGTCCAATATGAACACGCTCGGCCAACCAAGTGTCGACATTGGTCTGTTGAAGGGCGCCAAGTAAGGAAGTGGATCATCGAAGTACGAACGTGTCGGTGATGAAGCATCGAGGTCCAAATCCTCGTCATCCTGAGCCTCGTCCTCCCGCACCTCCTCCTCCACCGCCTTCTCGTTCCCTTTTCCTTTCCCTTTACGGTCTCCGCCTAACATACACTTCATGAATGCGTACATATCTTGGACCGTCACCTCCAAACGGGACAGCTTCGCGTCGTGTGAATCCACCGTTCGAGCCAACCCGGTGTCGCTCGTCTCCAATCCGATGATCCAAGATTTGGCCACCCGCGAGCTCACCCCCCTTGTCCTCCCCTTGCGATCAGGGCCAAGCACTTGGATGAGTGCATCTGTGGATAAAGATGCCTTGTCGGCATCAAACTGCGACTCATGCACTTCCTTAAGCTTTGCCTGAAACGACAAAAAGCACATGATTAGTAAAATAAGTAAACTAAAAAATTATAACGTAATTAACAAAAATTAAATTGTCGAATTACTTATAATCGTGGCCGCGACGCTCGGGGACACTTCCTTGTCCTTCCCCTTCTTCGTCCGAAGAGCCACATAAGTATCGAGCCTATGTGGCTTACCCCCTGGCCCACTCCCTACCCCTGAAATAAAATAAAGTAAAGTAAAATTAGTATTGGCCCCGTAAAGTAAAATAATGAAGAATAATATATTTCTGTAGTTATAGAAAAATTAAGTCTTACCTGCATCCTATGCTCCATCTCGGCGTAAGAGGTCCGACCGGAGTAGTGCACGCTCGTCTTTTTTTCCCGATTTTCCCTCCCCGATTGGCGAGATGCCAATTGTCGAGCCTCGATCTCATTGTCAATGAACTTCTGCCATTGTGCCAATGATATCGGCTCCTTGGGAGGGACGGATTCACGCCATTGGATAATCGACTCTCGTGTTTTCCCAAAGTACCGTGCCCGCATATTTTTTTTCCACGACTTGAGTTTCTCCCTAATCTGATCCAACACGGGATCGTGTAGCTTTGGATCCAAGTTGAATTGTTCCTGTCCAACAAATACAATGTTAGTTGCGAATAAATATTAATATAAATATAAATATAAATATAAATATAAATATAAATATAATATAAATATAAATATAAATATAAATATAAATATGAAATCGAAATTGAAATTGAAATTGAAAATGAAATTGAAATTGAAATTGAAATTGAAATTGAAATTGAAATATTCATATAAATATAAATATAAATATATTACCTGTAGTGCCGCCCAAACAGCTAACTTGAGCTCATATGGAACCTCCTTCCAACTCATAAACCCCGGGCCGATGACCGTCTTTAGCAGAACGAGGGATCTCAGTAATATCTCCGATTTGTTCTCGACGGTAATCCCATATTTCCCATATTTGGGGAGCCTAGGGGCGGAAGAGCCCTCGTCGCCTCCACTACCACCGACCCCAGACGACATCATCATAAACAGCATCATCATCTTCGCCTTAATATCTAAAGGAGACATTTGTTGTAAAAAAATGTTATTAGTACAGATATAATATTATCACAATATGCATATCTTATAAGAGAGTCGGGTTTGGCATTAATAAAGTGAGAATTACACACACACACATAAAAATATTTAATAAAATTCTCATATCTTCTTTCAATTTTTATAAATCATACCCCCCCCCCCAACCCACCCCCACCCACCCCCACCCCAATATGTTTACGGGCTTTCATCACCCGTCATAAATTTTTCGGTCCGTGACTTACTGGCCAGTTGTCTTGGGTCTTTTAGTCCCTTAACATTACTTTAAGAATTTTACCCAATCTAAATACCACATTTTCTTTCTTGTTATACACTTGAACACGTTTTGTTATTTACTCCTTATTAATTTATCTTTGATGTATTACTAGCATCTTTACTTTTATAAACTTTATTTAATTTTCAATTTGAAGGACTATTTTCATCACTTAGTGTTCATCTAAGTTCTAGTATAACAAGTTCCCATAAAAATCTTTAATAAAATTCTCATATCTTCTTTCAATTTAAAGACACACATAGTACTGACTGTCTATTTAAAATAATCTCAATGTTAATTTCAGGTATTGAATTTCTACTATTATTTTGTGCTTTTTATAAATCATACCCCACCCCCACCCCCACCCCAACATGTTTACGGGCTTTCATCACCCGTCATAAATTTTTCGGTCCGTGACTTACTGGCCAGTTGTCTTGGGTATTTTAGTCCCTTAACATTACTTTAAGAATTTTACCCAATCTAAATACCACATTTTCTTTCTTGTTATACACTTGAACACGTTTTGTTATTTAGTCCTTATTAATTTATCTTTGATGTATTACCAACATCTTTACTTTTATAAACTTTATTTAATTTTCAATTCTAAGGACTATTTTCATCATTTAGGGTTCATCTAAGTTCTAGTATAACAAGTTCCCATAAAAATCTTTAATAAAATTCTCATATCCTTTTTCAATTTAAACACACACACACAGTAGTGACTGTCTATTTAAAATAATCTCAATGTTAATTTCAGGTATTGAATTACTTACAATTGTTTTGTGCTTTTTATAAATCATACCCCACCCCCACCCACCCCCACCCCAACATGTTTACGGGCTTTCATCACCCATCATAAATTTTTCGGTCCGTGACTTACTCGCCAGTTGTCTTGGGTCTTTTAGTCCCTTAACATTACTTTAAGAATTTTGCCCAATCTAAATACCACATTTTCTTTCTTGTTATACACTTGAACACGTTTTGTTATTTAGTCCTTATTAATTTATCTTTGATGTATTACCAGCATCTTTTCTTTTATAAACTTTATTTAATTTTCAATTTTAAGGACTATTTTCATCACTTAGTGTTCATCTAAGTTCTAGTATAACAAGTTCCCATAAAAATCTTTAATAAAGTATTATCACAAATATAAACTAAGAGTGATAAAATAACTTTGAGGCATATAAATTAATTGTGACAAATTAAGATTATGGAAACCCCACTTTTCTTTCTATAACTCCTATTTTGTTAAACTTTAAATATAATTAGGGGTGTATAGAAAGAAAAGTTAAATAGGAATAAAAACAACATTTTTAAAATATGAAGGGCTCACCAATTTGATCAAAATTTTCAACAACATAGACTAATTGATCTTTATTATAAGACAATTAGTACAAATTTATGCGCATCGCTCGAGTTCAAAAAGTAATTTAATGACTAAAACAATACTTTTTTTAACTTTAGTTATTCACCACAAATCTTAAAAAATATTTTATTTTTCATGCTTTTAGAAACTTCGGATGCCATTTTAACCCTTATTGTAGTTTTTTAGTTTTCATGCTTTTATTTGATGGATATAAAGTCATGTGATTATTTCACCATATAAAGTCAACAAAAAACGCCATATATGGTTTTTTTCTCCATTAGTATAAGTATATAGCGATTATTTCACACTTAAATCACATATTAAGCCGTCCTTCATTTTTTTATGAAATTTGTAGAAAATTACTTATTTATTTTGAATGAAAATAAATTGTTATCCAATATTTTTGGATATTATTTACATTTACATTTTTGGATAATATTTTTGGATATTATTTACATTTACATTTTTGGATATTATTTTTGGAAATTTATAGAAAATTACTTATTTATTTACATTTTTAACCCCTAACCCCACCCCCTACCCCCCACCCTGCCCCACCCTCAACCCCCTACCCTACCCCCACCTTGCCCCACCTCCTACCCCCACCCTGCCCCACCCCCCACACACGCACTTATATACACACATACACATATATATATACACATAAACATATATATAAATGGAAGAGAGAGAGAGAGAGAGAGAGAGAGAGAGAGAGAGAATTAAACCTGAAAGTAGAGAGAGAGAGAGAGAGTAGTGTCGAGAGAGAGAGAGAGAGGGAGGGAACGACGGGAGGGAAAAAAGAAGGGGGAAAGGGTTTTTGCTGGAAATATTGTCACGGTCGTCTCAAGGTCATTGACTGTAATAATTATTTAAAGAATTGTCACGGTCATTGACCGTGACAATTCTCTATCACGGTCGTGTCAAGGTCAATGACCATGACATAAAACGCGTGTTTTTTATCACGGTCAATGACCTTGACAAGGGTGACCGACTGAAAGGTGAAATTTTGGCCATTTCGGTGTAGTGACGGTTAATAATCAAATATAATTAACTTGGTGAATGTGCCCCCTCGGTCGAGACAACGGTGAATTGACAAGAGGACTCTCCATACACTCTCAAAATGATGAGGGAGGACATGTGCTTAAACACCATATTTTGGTGGATGAAAGTTAAAAATCACTTAATTATGGATGATATTAAAACATCATTAACTTGGTGAATGTTCTCACTCAGTTGAGATGACAGTGCATGGACAAGACGACTCTCCATTCATTCTCAAAACGACGAGGGAGGACCTGCACTTAAGCCCTATAATTTAGTGGATGCAAGTTAAAAATCACTTAATTATGGTTAATATTCAAGCATCATAAACTTGGTGAATGTGCTCCCTCGGCCAAAATGACAATGCATGGATGAGACGACTCTCCATACATTCTCAAAACGACGAGGGACGGCTTGTGCTTAAGCATCATAATTTGGTGGATGAAAATTAAAAATCACTTAATTGTGGTTAACACTAAAAAATCATTAGTTTGGTGAATGTGCTCCCTTGGCAGCGACGACAGTGCATCGACGAGATGAATCTCCATACACGCTCAAAACGACAGGGGAGGACTTGTGCTTCAACACCATAACTTGGTGGATGATAATTAAAAAACACTTAATTGTTGTTAATATTCAAACATCATTAACTTGTTAAATGTGCTCCCTCGGCGGAGACGATAGTGCATGTATAAGAGGACTCTCCATACACTCTCAAAACGACGAGGGAGGACTTGTGCTTAAGTACCATAATATGGTGGATGCAAATTAAAAAGCACATAATTGTGGTTAATATTCAAACATCATTAACTTGGTGAATGTGCTCCCTCGACCAAGACAACAATGCATGGACGAGATGACTCAACATACACTCTTAAAACAACGAGTGATGACTTGTACTTAAACCCCATAATTTGGTGGATGCAAATTAAAAATCACTTAATTGTGGTTAATATTCAAATATCATTAACTTGGTAAATGTGCTCCTTTGATCAAGACAACAGTGCATTGACGAGATGACTATTCGTACATTCTCAAAACGACGAGGGAGGACTTTCATTTAAACACCATTATTTGGTGGATACAAATTAAAAATCACTTAATTGTGGTTATTATTATAACATAATTAACATGGTTAATGTGCTCCCTCGACGGAGATGGCAATGCATGGTAGAGACGACACTCCATACAGAGCGAAAATGACGAGGGATGACTTGTGCTTAAAAGCCATAACTTGGTGGATGCAAATTAAACATCTCCTCATTGTGTTAATATTTAAAGATCATTAACTTGGTGAATTTTATCCCTCGGTCGGGATGACAGTGCATGTACGAGACAACTCTCCATACACTCTCAAAACGATGAGGGAAGCCATGTGCTTAAACACCGTAATTTGGTGGGTGGTCACTTCATTGTGCTTAATAGTCAAACATCAATAATTTGGTGAATGTGCTCCCTCGATCGAGAAGACAGTGCATGGATAAAATGGCTCTCCGTACACTCACAAAATGACGAGGGTGGACATGTGCTTAAACACCATAATTTGGTGGATGGAAGATAAAATTCACATAATTGTGGTTAATATTCAAACATCAATAACTCGGTGAATGTTCTCCCTCGGTCGAGATGACAGTGTATGGACGAGACGACTGTCAATACAATCTCAAAACAACGAGGGAGGACTTGTCCTTATACACCATAACTTGGTGGAAACAAATTAAAAATCAAATAATTTTGGTTAATAGTCAAACATTATTAACTTTGTGAATGTGAACCCTCGACTGGGACTATAGTGCATGTACGAGACGACTCTCGATACACGCCCAAAATGACGATGGTAGAACTGTGCTTAAACACAAAAATTTGGTGGATGCAAATTAAAAATCACTTCATTATGGCTAATAGTCAAGTATCATTAACTTGGTGAATGGGCCGCCTCAGTCGAGACAATGGTGTATGGACAAGATGACACTCCATTCACTCTCAAAATGATGAGCGAGGACATTTTCTTAAACACCATATTTTGGTGAATGAAAGTTAAAAATCACATAATTATGGTTGATATTCATACATCATTAACTTGGTGAATGTTCTCCCTCGGTTTAGATGACAGTGCATGGACGAGACGACTCTCCATTCATTCTCAAAACGACGAGGGAGGACCTGCGCTTAAGCACTATAATTTGGTGGATGCAAATTAAAAATCACTTAATTGTGGTTAATATTCAAATATCATAAACTTGGTGAATGTGCTCCCTCAATCAAGACGATATTGCATGGATAAGACGACTCTCCATACATTCTCAAAACGACGAGGGACGTCTTGTGCTTAAACATCATAATCTGGTGGATGAAAATTAAAAATCACTTAATTGTGGTTAATATTGAAAAATCATTAGCTTGGTGAATGTGCTCCCATGGCAGAACGACAGTGCATCGACGAGACGAATATCCACACACGTTCAAAATGACGGGGGATGACTTCTGCTTAAACAACATAACTTGGTGGATGCTAATTAAAAATCACTCAATTGTGGTTAATAATCAAACATCATTAACTTGGTAATTGCACTCCCTCGGCGGAGATGATAATGCATGGACGAGAGGACTCTCCATACACTCTGAAAACGACGAGGTAGGACTTGTGCTTAAGGACCATAATTTGGCGGATGCAAATTAAAAATCACATAATTGTGGTTAATATTCAAACATCATTAACTTGGTGAATGTGCTCCCTCGACCGAGACAACAGTGCATGAATGAGATGACTCAACATACACTCTTAAAACGACGAGTAAGGACTTGTACTAAAACCCCATAATGTGGTGGATGCAAATTAAAAATCACTTAATTGTGGTTAATATTCAAATATCATTAACTTGGTGAATGTGCTCCCTCGGTCGAGACAATAGTGCATTGACGAGATGACTCTCCATACAATCTCAAAACGACGAGGGAGGACTTGTACTTAAACACCATTATTTGGTGGATGCAAATTAAAAATCACTTAATTGTCGTTATTATTCTAACATCATTAACATGGTTAATGTGTTCCCTCGACTGAGATGGAAATGCATGGATGAGATGACACTCCAAATACACTCAAAATGACGAGGGATGACTTGTGCTTAAACACCATAACTTGGTGGATGCAAATTAAACATCGCTTAATTGTGTTAATATTTAAAGATCATTAATTTGGTGAATTTTATCCCTTGGTTGGGACGACAATGCACGTACGAGATGACTGTCCATACACTGTCAAAATGATGAGGGAAGCTGTGTGCTTAAACACCGTAATTTGGTGGATGATCGCTTCATTGTGGTTAATAGTCAAACATCATTAATTTGCTGAATGTGCTTCCTCGATCGAGAAGACAGTGCAAGGATAAGATGGCTTTCCGTACACTCGCAAAATGACGAGGCTGGACATATGCTTAAACACCATAATTTGGTGGATGCAAGATAAAATTCACATAATTGTGGTTAATATTCAAACATCATTAACTTGGTGAATGTTCTCCCTCGGTCGAGATGACAGTGCATGGACGAGAAGACTGTCAATACACTCTCAAAACGACGAGGGAGGACTTGTACTTAAACACCATTATTTGGTGGATGCAATTAAAAATCACTTAATTGTCGTTATTATTCTAACATCATTAACATAGTTAATGTGTTCCCTCGACTGAGATGGCAATGCATGGACGAGGCGACACTCCAAATACACTCAAAACGACGAGGGATGACTTGTGCTTAAACCCCATAACTTGGTGGATGCAAATTAATCATCGCTTAATTGTGTTAATATTTAAAGATCATTAATTTGGTGAATTTTATCCCTTGGTTGGGATGACAGTGCATGTACGAGACGACTCTCCATACACTGTCAAAACGATGAGGGAAGCCGTGTGCTTAAACCCCATAATTTGGTGGATGATCGCTTCATTGTGGTTAATAGTCAAACATCATTAATTCGGTGAATGTACTCCCTCGATCAAGAAGACAGTGCATGGATAAGATGGCTCTCCGTACACTCACTAAATGACGAGGGTGGACATGTGCTTAAACACCATAATTTGGTGGATGCAAGATAAAATTCACATAATTGTGGTTAATATTCAAACATCACTAACTTGGTGAATTTTCTCCCTCGGTCGAGATGACAGTGCATGGACGAGACGACTGTCAATACACTCTCAAAATGATGAGGGAGGACTTGTACTTAAACACCATTATTTGGTGGATGCAAATTAAAAATCACTTAATTGTCGTTATTATTCTAACATCATTAACATGGTTAATGTGTTCCCTCGACTGAGATGGCAATGCATGGACGAGACGACACTCCAAATACACTCAAAACGACGAGGGATGATGACGTGACTAAGAATTTATCTCAGAAATGCGTTCACTCTAGGCTCAAGTGCAAGCCTGTCGCTCAAGTAATAAACCCGGTAAGTCGGGATCGTATCCACAGGGATCGAGATTTCCAAATAGTAATAAGAAAAATGATTAAATCTTGAAATGATTTCTTAAAAGAAACGAAAAGATGATTAATGATTGGGAAAATTTAACAAACTGAAAAGTGCAAAAGAAATTAGATCTGACAATTGGGAGAAAATAGGGTAGGGTACAATCCCTCAATCCTTAACAAATTACCGTATAGAATACTAGAATTGTAAATTAAAATTATTTACTAGATCCGGTCTTTATACATTCTAAGCATTACATATATGAGGGATCTAGCCTGCATCATATGAAATCAAAGATAGATATAAAGCGATGAATGAATCCAGTCTTTATACATTCTAAGCATTACGTATATGAGGTTCAAGCCCGCACCATACGAAATCAAAGATAAATATAAAGCGGTGCTTTCACGATTCAATCAATATTTTAATTTAACCTCTATTTTCTACAAAAATAATTTGCCTTGGATTGAGTTCATGTACCCCAACCCTTGGGAATTTAGCTACTCATGATTTGGTTCAAGAATAAATTCACACACAAAATTATGGATCTACAAGACATGGAAAATAATTTGCAAATAATAAAAATAGAGAATGGAAAGATATTACTTGAATTCAGCAACAAAAATGGAATTGGAATCCAGAATTTCTTACAAACTAGGGTTCATGAAAACTCTTGAAGGAATAGAAAATTTTCTCTCAAAATCTAACCCTAAAATTCAATCTAGCACTTCTAACCTACTCCTAACCTAGCCTCTCTCTAGCAACTCCCCTTGAAAATGAGGTAGGGCTTGGTCTTTTATAGCACCAAGTTGCACGAATTTGGCATCAAATTTCGCTTGTGGCACAAGTTTTCCAAGAGTTTCACTGCATTAAATGCATAATTAATTACAGAAATCCGCACATCCAGACTCTTCATTATCGTACAACTTCAAAACATCGTAACTTCTTCACCGTAGCTCGGATTGAGGTACCGTTTTTTCCTATATTCTTGTAATTTAGAACTCTTCAACTTTATAGTTGGCCCCACCTCCGGACTAAGGCTGTAAAATTACGAAAATGCCCTTCAACTCTCCATTTCTTGGTTTCTTTCACTGTTTTGAGCTCTCCTTCGCACTAACTTGCGTGAAATACCTGTAAAACACATGAGAAATATACAAAACACGAAATACTTGCCAAAAAAGGTTAGTAGCATAAAGAAGAGACAAATCCAAGCTAAATACACTGCACGGGATCATAAAAATACTGAAATTAAGGGGATAAATGTGAAGAATATGTGCCTAATCACACCCCCTAACTTAGAACTTTGCGCGTCCCGAGCAATGTAAATGAAATTAGCCAAAATTCTACTCTTGAAAATTCTTTTATTAAAATAAAATTCCATTTTCGCAGGCAAGCAATTGCATTTAGCGTATGCAATAAGCCTTTAAACCCCTAGGTTACCCTAGTAGGACGAGTTTTGTCTCGTGAGGGTTTGCAGCGAATACACCCACAAAATTCTTTATTGACTGAAATAAATATCAAAATATTTAAAAATTGTACAATTTAAACTTTTCAAAAAATAATCACCATAAATTCATATTCAAATATCTCAAACCAAAGTATGTGTGTGCAAAGCCAGAAATTAAACCTCAAATTTCCATCGATTGAGTATTACGTTACTTTCCGAAAATTCGTTTTGATTCAAATTCTTACGGAATGCTCTCACAAACGAATCACTCGGATTGTGGCTATTTTCTCTCGGTATGCATGATATAAAGAGTAAATATAATGGACACAAATTCACGCATACAAAATTGAAAAGAAGGAAATTTATGGTGAAAAGATCTCATCATCAGAATACAATTATTAGGAAATGGGAACATCACCTCTAATTCACACCATTTAATCTCTCATATTATCTTTTCATGTCTTAGCTCTCCATGCAGTAATTAATTTCGCCATTTGGACTCGGTTAGGACTTTTTGGGTTAAAAGGTGTAAAGGGTACAAATGGAAATGGAATGTTCGGAATTGGAAAATGTCCTTATGATGTCCATTTGTGCTTTTTCGGGCATTTGCTCATTTTTCTCTTTCATTTTCAATTTTCATTTTTTTTTGTTTTTATTTTCTTGCTATTTTTTTTTTGCAATTTTTTTTCTATTTTTCTCTTGCCCCTTTTTATTACACAATTTGGACTTAATTGATGAATTTTCTCAATTTTCACAATTCCGGGCTATTTGGTTTTTCGGGTTATCAAACGAAAGGAAAAATTTTATTTGGCTCAACTTGGGTTGCAAAGGGATAATTTTTCACAACTTTTTATGGCTAATATTTTTGGGTAACAAATGAGGGCCTACTTCATTGTCCAAATTGCTAATCACATTACCATATGCATCTCGAGATTAATTAAGTTTAGAGATATATTTAGCACGAATTTCGAGACAACATTTCACACATTTCCCATAACCGATCAAAACAAAGGATTGAGATCATCAACGACTTATTAAAATGCTGAAAAGAACTTTGAGTTAATCATAAACTTGGATTGATTTAAAAACTCATAAAAAATTGAAAGGCTCAAAATCTCATCGGGATTGATCAATCTCCGCACTTATTCGTTAAGTCGTCAATTTTCTTTCAATTTCCATCTTTGGTCAATTTTGGCTTAGTGCAATTGAGATTTAACAATTTGAGACTTTAAATAGAATAAAGGCGACATTTTTGAAAAGTTTAAATTCCAATTTTTATTTATTTTGAACAAAAATATTTTTGGCTTTTTTTAAAAAATTTCAATTTTTTTTTTGAAATTTTCTAAAAAACACACTTGGAAAGAACATGTGATCGAATCAAAGAATCTAAACAATAAATGGGAAGAATATCCCACACCCCCTAACTTAAATGTTGAATTGTCCTCAATGCAAATCAAGAACACAACATAAAGAGAGGAAAAGAAAGATATTACCCAAATGGAGCGATCCCCGATGAATGCGAGTCCATTGAATCTACAAAACATGTTAGAACCAAGCATAGCAAAAAGAATAACAAAAACTCTAACTAATTACTCTCCACTATAAAAAAAGAAAGAAAAAGAAAAAGAAAAAAAACTAATTATGTACAACCTACGATTTTAACTTCTAATAATTCATATAATAGAAGTCGAAAAATTTGAGGGTCCACCCAAAATACAATTTGACTTTGAGGGATTAATAGTGTATCCTCACTATGATGCATGCCTCCCGAAAAATAAGAATTCCGTTTGAAAAACGGAAGGCATGTGCAAGGTTTAAAAAATGAGCCATCACCAATTACAAAATTTAGGGGGATAATGAAGGATTTTGGTGCATAAGAGGACAAGTCCCATTGGGATCCAAGAAATATAGAATCACGTTCCAATGATTTTTCAAGTAGTATGGGGAGAGGGGCACACAAAAAGGAACAATCCATATTAGAAAACAATTTAAGCATAGAGTGCTTGTCATCATAAACCGAAAAATGATCCTCTTGTTGCGTAGCACGTGTGTTGGTCTCTAAGTCGGACGATATTTGAGTCGTATCTTCAAGTACCTCCAAAGACTCAAATGGTATGGGTGGAGGTTTAGGAAGGAGAAATTCATCAATTCTATTGTCCCACTCGCTTTCATCTAAATGACGAAATGAGGCCCAGAAAGATTGGACTTCATCATTAAGGCTTGCATCTACCTGTCCAAACTCGCGCTCAAACTCTGCTAGGCTCAACTCCTCTAGCTCTCTCTCTTGCTTGGTGTCCTCAAAATTTTCTCCCTCAAAATTTTCAATTGGATCTGGTGGAGTGACACGTCTAAGTGTGTGGCCCGTAAGATGAAGCATCTCAAAATAACATTCCCATACAAGAAGCGGATCAACATCCTTAAGACATTCATCCAATTCTTGTGATGGATTTGATGGTTCGATAATAGTGGGGACACAAGGAGACAAATGATCCTCAACCTCAGTAGATTTTGTAATATTTATAATAGGTTGAGATTCAAAAGAACTTGGATCAATTTCAATGATTTCATTCTCAAAAGTATTACGTGAACCGCAAATCTCGACCTTTTCTAAGTTGTCCAAATAATCATTCAACTCCTTGCAAGTTGCTATAATTTTCGACTCGAGAACAGTACGGTCATCATATTTCTTTTGTAGATGAAGTAAGAGTTCTTCCAAAGTAGGCTTTCTTGGTTCCAGCACCTCGAATTCCTCATTTGGTTGAAAACTTACTTCATCTTCAAAACTATCGAAAAAAAATCCTCATTGGGATCAAATAATGCATCTAACTCTTGCTCCCAATAACGATTTTTTTCGCGATATTCTTTTTCAAGTCTTTCTTCTTCAAGCAATTGATTTTGATAAATTTGGAGTTTCTCAGCACTAGGCTTGTATTTAATATAATCATCTTTAGTGATATTGATCCAATGGTCATAAGTCTTGAGTGCCTCCTCTTCCTCACTATTAGCATAACAATTAAACCCACCAAAAGAGTTAAAATAAGACATTTCAAATTGGGCAATTCAAGAACGTGACACCCATTTTTTTTTTCAATTTTTGTTATATATATAATTTTTTTTCGAAATCACTTGTAGATAAAAATAACTTTCTTAAAAATTTAACAATTTCAATCCCCGGCAACGGCGCAAAAAACTTGACGCAACTAAGAATTTGTCTCAGAAATGCGTTCACTCTAGACTCAAGTGCAAGCCTGTCGCTCAAGTAATAAACCGGGTAAGTCGGGATCGTATCCACAGGGATCGAGATTGCCAAATAGTAATAAGAAAAATTATTAAATCTTGAAATGATTTCTTAAAAGAAACGAAAAGATGATTAATAATTGGGAAAATTTAACAAACTGAAAAGTGCAAAAGAAATTAGATCTGACAAATGGGAGAAAATAGGGTAGGGTACAATCCCTCAATCCTTAACAAATTACCGTATAGAATACTAGAATTGTAAATTAAAATTATTTACTAGATCCGGTCTTTATACATTCTAAGCATTACATATATGAGGGATCTAGCCTGCATCATATGAAATCAAAGATAGATATAAAGCGATGAATGAATCCAGTCTTTATACATTCTAAGCATTACGTATATGAGGTTCAAGCCCGCACCATACGAAATCAAAGATAAATATAAAGCGGTGCTTTCACAATTCAATCAATATTTTAATTTAACCTCTATTTTCTACAAAAATAATTTGCCTTGGATTGAGTTCATGTACCCCAACCCTTGGGAATTTAGCTACTCATGATTTGGTTCAAGAATAAATTCACACACAAAATTATGGATCTACAAGACATGGGAAATAATTTGCAAATAATAAAAATAGAGAATGGAAACATATTACTTGAATTCAGCAACAAAAATGGAATTGGAATCCAGAATTTCTTACAAACTAGGGTTCATGAAAACTCTTGAAGGAATAAAAAATTTTCTCTCAAAATCTTACCCTAAAATTTAATCTAGCACTTCTAACCTACTCCTAACCTAGCCTCTCTCTAGCAACTCCCCTTGAAAATGAGGTAGGGTTTGGTCTTTTATAGCACCAAGTTGCACAAATTTGGCATCAAATTTCGCTTGTGGCACAAGTTTTCCAAGAGTTGCACTGCATTAAATGCATAATTAATTACAGAAATCCGCACATCGAGACTCTTCATTATCGCACAACTTCAAAACATCGTAACTTCTTCACCGTAGCTCGGATTGAGGTGCCGTTTTTTCCAGTATTCTTGTAATTTAGAACTCTTCAACTTTATAGTTGGTCCCACCTTCGGACTAAGGCTGTAAAATTACGAAAATGCCCTTCAACTCTCCATTTATTGGTTTCTTTCACTGTTTTGAGCTCTCCTTCGCACTAACTTGCGTGAAATACCTGTAAAACACATGAGAAGTACACAAAACACGAAATACTTGCCAAAAAAGGTTAGTAGCATAAATAAGAGATAAATCCAAGCTAAATACACTGCACGGGATCATAAAAATACTGAAATTAAGGGGATAAATGTGAAGAATATGTGCCTAATCAGATGACTTGTTCTTAAACACCATAACTTGGTGGATGCAAATTAAACATCGCTTAATTGTGTTAATATTTAAAGATCATTAATTTGGTGAGTTTTATCCCTTGGTTGGGACGACAGTGCATGTACGAGACGACTCTCCATACACTGTCAAAATGATGAGGGACGCCGTGTGCTTAAACACTGTAATTTGGTGGATGATCGCTTCATTGTGGTTAATAGTCAAACATCGTTAACTTGGTGAATGTGCTCCCTCGATCTAGACGACGGTGCATGGATAAGACGGCTCACCGTACACTCTCAAAATGACGAGGGTGGACATGTTCTTAAACACCATAATTTGGTTGTTGCAAGATAAAATTCACATAATTGTGGTTAATATTGAAACACCATTAACTTGGTTAATGTGCTCCCTCGGTCGATACGACAGTGCATGGACAACTTTTTGTCACGGACTTGCCACGGTCAATGACCGTGACAATTCTGGGCAGAATTTAAAAAAAATCTGCTGGGCAGTATGGCCACTGCCACTGCCCAGCAGTATATTTGTACCTGTTATAGCAACATTGTACCTATTTCATACATCATATATCTAAACAAACTAAAGATAATGCAAATATATATTCAAATAGAAACAATATGCATCACGATATAATTCAAATGTAACAAATTAAAACAATCAAATTCAAACTTATAACAATTCAATTCAAGCTTAAAACAATGTCATTACATGTCTGGTGTATTGTTAAAACTGAGGAGTTGAGTAGGCCACACGACATACGAATTGACGCACCCATTAATATACGTCGTGCTGCATTGTTCGCGCAACCACAATAGAGAGTTATCCTTCCCGGGTATGACATGCGTGACGAGAACCCTGGACTCCATCTCTTGAAGTGCACGTCCATGAACTATTCCATCCTGGACGATATTCGGGTCCCTCAACCCCCACCCTATTCGCTGGCCATCAAATACGTCCACTATAAACACGGTCGGCCAACCAAGTGTCGACATTGGTCTGTTGAAGGGCGCCAAATGGGGAAGTGAATCATCGAAGTACGAACGTGTCGGTGCTGAAGAAGCGAGGTCCACATCCTCGTCATCCTGCGCCTCGTCCTCCCGCACCTCCTCCTCCACCGCCTTCTCCTTCCCTTTCCCTTTCCCTTTACGGTCTCCGCCCAACGTACGCTTCATGAATACGTACATATCTTGGACCGTCGCCTCCAAACGGGACAGCTTCGCGTCGTGTGAGTCCACCGTTCGAGCCAACCCGGTGTCGCTCGTCTCCAATCCGATGATCCTAGATTTCGCCACCCGCGAGCTCACCCCCCTTGGCCTCCCCTTGCGATCAGAGCCAAGCACTTGGCTGAGTGCATCTGTGGACAAAGATGCCTTGTCGGCATCAGATTGCGACTCATGCACTTCCTTAAGCTTTACCTGAAACGACAAAAAGTACATGATTAGTAAAATAAGTAAACTAAAAAATTATAACGTAATTAACAAAAATTAAACTGTCGGATTACTTACAATCGTGGCCGCGCCGCTCGGGGACACCTCCTTGTCCTTCCCCTTCTTCGTTCGAAGAGCCACATAAGTATCGAGCCTATGTGGCTTACCCGCTGGCCCACTCCCTACCCCCTGAAATAAAATAAAGTAAAGTAAAATTAGTATCGGCCCCGTAAAGTAAAATAATGAAGAATAATATATTTTTGTAGTTATAGAAAAATTAAATCTTACCTGCATCCTATGCTCCACCTAGGCGTAAGAGGTCCTGCCGGAGTAGTGCACGTCCGTCTTTTTTGCCCGATTTTCCCTCCCCGATTGGCGAGATGCCAATCGATCCTCTATCTCATTGTTAATGAACTTCTTCCATTGTGCCAATGAGATCGGCTCCTTGGGGGGGACGGATTCACGCCATTAGATAATCGACTCTCGTGTTTTCCCAAAGTACCGTGCCCGCATATTTTTTTTCCACGACTTGAGTTGCTCCATAATCTGCTCCAACACGGGATCGCGTAGCTTTGGATCCAAGTTGAATTGTTCCTATCCAACAAATACAATGTTAGTTGTGAATAATTATAAATATAAATATAAATATAAATATAAAATCGAAATTGAAATTGAAATATTCATATAAATATATTACCTGTATTGCTGCCCAAACAACTAACTTGAGCTCATATGGCACCTCCTTCCAACTCATAAACCCCGGGCCGATGACCGTCTTTAGCAGAACGAGGGATCTCGCTAATATCTCCGATTTGTTCTCGACGGTAATCCCATATTTCCCATATTTGGGGAGCCTAGGGGCGGAAGAGCCCTCGTCGCCTCCACTACAACCGACCCTAGACGACATCATCATAAACATCATCATCATCTTCGCCTTAATATCTGAAGGAGACATTTGTTGTAAAAAAATGTTATTAGTACAAATATAATATTATCACAATATGCATATCTTATAAGAGAGTCGGGTTTGGCATTAATAAAGTGAGAATTACACACACACACATAAAAATATTTAATAAAATTCTCATATCTTCTTTCAATTTTTAAAAATCATACCCCACCCCCACCCCAACATGTTTACGGGCTTTTATCACCCGTCATAAATTTTTCGGTCCGTGACTTACTGGCCAGTTGTCTTGGGTCTTTTAGTCCCTTAACATTACTTTAAGAATTTTACCCAATCTAAATACCACATTTTCTTTCTTGTTATACACTTGAACACGTTTTGTTATTTACTCCTTATTAATTTATCTTTGATGTATTACCAGCATCTTTACTTTTATAAACTTTATTTAATTTTCAATTTTAAGGACTATTTTCATCACTTAGTGTTCATATAAGTTCTAGTATAACAAGTTCCCATAAAAATCTTTAATAAAATTCTCATATCTTCTTTCAATTTAAACACACACAAAATAGTGGTTGTCTATTTAAAATAATCTCAATGTTAATTTCAGGTATTGAATTTCTGCTATTGTTTTGTGCTTTTTATAAATCATACCCCACCCCCACCCCCACCCCAACATGTTTACGGGCTTTCATCACCCGTCATAAATTTTTCGGTCCGTGACTTACTGGCCAGTTGTCTTGGGTCTTTTAGTCCCTTAACATTACTTTAATAATTTTACCCAATCTAAATACCACATTTTCTTTCTTGTTATACACTTGAACACGTTTTGTTATTTACTCCTTATTAATTTATCTTTAATGTATTACCAGCATCTTTACTTTTATAAACTTGATTTAATTTTCAATTTTAAGGACTATTTTCATCACTTAGTGTTCATCTAAGTTCTAGTATAACAAGCTCTCATAAAAATCTTTAATAAAATTCTCATATCTTCTTTCAATTTAATCACACACACAGTAGTGACTGTCTATTTAAAATAATCTCAATGTTAATTTCAGGTATTGAATTTCTGCTATTGTTTTGTGCTTTTTATAAATCATACCCCACCCCACCCCCACCCCAACATGTTTACGGGCTTTCATCACCCGTCATAAATTTTTCGGTCCGTGACTTACTGGCCAGTTGTCTTGGGTCTTTTAGTCCCTTAACATTACTTTAATAATTTTACCCAATCTAAATACCACATTTTCTTTCTTGTTATACACTTGAACACGTTTTGTTATTTAGTCCTTATTAATTTATCTTTAATGTATTACCAGCATCTTTACTTTTATAAACTTGATTTAATTTTCAATTTTAAGGACTATTTTCATCACTTAGTGTTCATCTAAGTTCTAGTATAACAAGCTCCCATAAAAATCTTTAATAAAATTCTCATATCTTCTTTCAATTTAATCACACACACAGTAGTGACTGTCTATTTAAAATAATCTCAATGTTAATTTCAGGTATTGAATTACTTACAATTGTTTTGTGCTTTTTATAAATCATACCCCACCCCCACCCACCCCCACCCCAACATGATTACGGGTTTTCATCACCCGTCATAAATTTTTCGGTCCGTGACTTACTGGCCAGTTGTCTTGGCTCTTTTAGTCCCTTAACATTACTTTAAGAATTTTACCCAATCTAAATACCACATTTTCTTTCTTGTTATACACTTGAACACGTTTTATTATTTAGTCCTTATTGATTTATCTTTGATATATTACCAGCATCTTTACTTTTATAAACTTTATTTAATTTTCAATTTTAAGGAATATTTTCATCACTTAGTGTTCATCTAAGTTCTAGTATAACAAGTTCCCATAAAAATCTTTAATAAAGTATTGTCACAAATATAAACTAAGAGTGATAAAATAACTTTGAGGCATATAAATTAATTGTGACAAAGTAAGATTATGGAAACCCCACTTTTCTTTCTATAACTCCTATTTTATTAAACTTTAAATATAATTAGGGGTGTATAGAAAGAAAAGTTAAATAGGAATAAAAATAACATTTTTAAAATATGAAGGGCTCACCAATTTGATCAAATTTTTCAACAACATAGACTAATTGATCTTTATTATAAGACAATTACTACAAATTTATGCGCATCGTCCGAATTCAAAAAGTAATTTAATGACTAAAGTAATATTTTTTTTAACTTTAGTTATTCACCACAAATCTTAAACAATATTTTATTTTTCATGCTTTTAGCAACTTCGGATGCCATTTCAACCCTTATTGTAGTTTTTTAGTTTTCATGCTTTTATTTGATGGATATAAAGTCATGTGATTATTTCACCATATAAAGTCAACAAAAAACGCCATATATGGTTTTTTTCTCCATTAGTTAAGTATATAACGATTATTTCACACTTAAATCACATATTAAGCCGACCTTCATTTTTTTATGAAATTTGTAGAAAATTACTTATTTATTTTGAATGAAAATAAATTGTTATCCAATATTTTTGGATATTATTTTCATTTACATTTTTGGATATTATTTTTGGATATTATTTACATTTACATTTTTGGATATTATTTTTGAAAATTTATAGAAAATTACTTATTTATTTACATTTTTAACCCCTACCCCCATCCTACCCCACCCCCTACCCCACCCTACCCCAACCCTGCCCCACCCCTACCCCCACCCTGCCCCACCCCCACACACGCATACACACGCGCACATATATACACACATACACACATATATATACACACAAACATATATATAAATGGAAGAGAGAGAGAGAGAGAGAGAGAGAGAGAGAGCAGCGTCGAGAGAGAGAGAGAGGGAGGTAACGGTGGGAGGGAAAAAAGAAGGGGAAAGGGTTTTTGCTAGAAATATTGTCACGGTCGTGTCAAGGTCATTGACCCTGACAATTCTTTGTCACGGTCGTGTCAAGGTCAATGACCGTGACATAAAACGCGTGTTTTTTTCACGGTCAATGACCTTGACAAGGGTGGCCTGCTGAAAGGTGACATTTTGGCCATTTTGGTGTAGTGATGGTTAATAATCAAATATAATTAACTTGGTGAATGTGCCCCCTCGGTCGAGACAACGGTGAATTGACAAGAGGACTCTCCATACACTCTCAAAATGATGAGGGGGGACATGTCCTTAAACACCATAGTTTGGTGGATGAAAGTTAAAAATCACAGAATTATGGATGATATTAAAACATCATAAACTTGGTGAATGTTCTCACTCAGTTGAGATGATAGTGCATGGACGAGACGACTCTCCATTCATTCTCAAAATGACGAGGGAGGACCTGCGCTTAAGCACTATAATTTAGTGGATTCAAGTTAAAAATCACTTAATTGTGGTTAATATTCAAGCATCATAAACTTGGTGAATGTGCTCCCTCGGCCAAGACGACAATGCATGGATGAGACGACTCTCCATACATTCTCAAAACGACGAGGGACGGCTTGTGCTTAAGCATCATAATTTGGTGGATGAAAATTAAAAATCACTTAATTGTGGTTAACACTAAAAAATCATTAGTTTGGTGAATGTGCTCCCTTGGCAGAGACGACACTGCATCGACGAGACGAATCTCCATACACGCTCAAAACGACAGGGGAGCCCTTGTGCTTCAACACCATAACTTGGTGGATGATAATTAAAAATCACTTAATTGTTGTTAATATTCAAACATCATTAACTTCTTGAATGTACTCCCTCGGTGGAGACGATAGTGCATGTACAAGAGGACTCTCCATACACTCTCAAAACGACGAGGGAGGACTTGTGCTTAAACACCATAATTTGGTGGATGCAAGTTAAAAATCACATAATTGTGGTTAATATTCAAACATCATTAACTTGGCGAATGTGCTCCCTCGATCGAGACAACAATACATGGACGAGATGACTCAACATACACTCTTAAAACAACGAGTGAGGACTTGTACTTAAACCCCATAATTTGGTGGATGCAAATTAAAAATCACTTAATTGTGGTTAGTATTAAAATATCATTAACTTGGTGAATGTGCTCCCTCGATCAAGACAACAGTGCATTGACGAGATGCCTATTCGTACATTCTCAAAACGACGAGGGAGGACTTGTACTTAAACACCATTATTTGGTGGATACAAATTAAAAATCACTTAATTGTGGTTATTATTCTAACATAATTAACATGGTTAATGTGCTCCCTCGACGGAGATGGAAATGCATGGTAGAGACGACACTCCATACAGACTGAAAATGACGAGGGATGATTGTGCTTAAACGCCATAACTTGGTGGATGCAAATTAAACATCGCTTCATTGTGTTAATATTTAAAGATGATTAACTTGGTGAATTTTATCCCTCGGTCGGGATGACAGTGCTTGTACGAGACAACTCTCCATACACTCTCAAAACGACGAGGGAAGCCATGTGCTTAAACACCGTAATTTGGTGGGTGATCACTTCATTGTGCTTAATAGTCAAACATCAATAATTTGGTGAATGTGCTCCCTCGATCGAGAAGACAGTGCATGGATAAAATGGCTCTCCGTACACTCGCAAAATGACGAGGGTGGACATGTGCTTAAACACCGTAATTTGGTGGATGCAAGATAAAATTCACATAATTGTGGTTAATATTCAAACATCAATAACTCGGTGAATGTTCTCCCTCGGTCGAGATGACAGTGAATGGACGAGACGACTGTCAATACAATAGCAAAACAACGAGGGAGGACTTGTGCTTATACACCATAACTTGGTGGAAACAAATTAAAAATCAAATAATTTTGGTTAACAGTCAAACATTATTAACTTTGTGAATGTGAACCCTCGACCGGGACTATAGTGCATGTACGAGACGACTCTCGATACACGACCAAAATGACGGTGGTAGAACTGTGCTTAAACACAAAAATTTGGTGGATGCAAATTAAAAATCACTTCATTATGGCTAATAGTCAAGTATCATTAAATTGGTGAATGTGCCGCCTCAGTCGAGACAACGATGCATGGACAAGATGACTCTCCATACACTCTCAAAATGATGAGGGAGGACATTTGCTTAAACACCATATTTTGGTGGATGAAAGTTAAAAATCACATAATTGTGGTTGATATTCATACATCATTAACTTGGTGAATGTTCTCCCTCGGTTGAGATGACAGTGCATGGATGAGAAGACTCTCCATTAATTCTCAAAACGACGAGAGAGGACCTGTGCTTAAGCACTATAATTTGGTGGATGGAAATTAAAAATCAGTTAATTGTGGTTAATATTCAAACATCATAAACTTGGTGAATGTTCTCCCTCAACCAAGACGATAATGCATGGATAAGACGACTCTCCATACATTCTCAAAACGACGAGGGACGACTTGTGCTTAAACATCAAAATCTGGTGGATGAAAATTAAAAATCACATAATTGTGGTTAATATTGAAAAATCATTAGCTTGGTGAATGTGCTCCCATGGCAGAACGACAGTGCATCAACGAGACGAATATCCACACACGCTCAAAACGAGGGGGGATGAATTCTTCTTAAACACCATAACTTGGTGGATGCTAATTAAAAATCACTCAATTGTGGTTAATATTCAAACATCATTAACTTGGTAATTACGCTCCCTTGGTGGAGATGATAATGCATGGACGAGAGGACTCTCCATACACTCTGAAAACGATGAGGTAGGACTTGTGCTTAAGGACCATAATTTGGCGGATGAAAATTAAAAATCACATAATTGTGGTTAATATTTAAACATCATTATCTTGGTGAATGTGCTCCCTCGACCGAGACAACAGTGCATGAATGAGATGACTCAACATACACTCTTAAAACGACGAGTAAGGACTTGTACTAAAACCACATAATGTGGTGGATGCAAATTAAAAATCACTTAATTGTGGTTAATATTCAAATATCATTAACTTGGTGAATGTGCTCCCTCGGTCGACACAACAGTGCATTGACGAGATGACTCTCCGTACAATCTCGAAACGATGAGGGAGGACTTGTACTTAAACACCATTATTTGGTGGATGCAAATTAAAAATCACTTAATTGTGGTTATTATTCTAACATCATTAACATGGTTAATGTGTTCCCTCGACTGAGATGGCAATTCATGGATGAGACGACACTCCAAATACACTCAAAACGACGAGGGATGACTTGTGCTTAAACACCATAACTTGGTGGATGCAAATGGAACATCTCTTAATTGTGTTAATATTTAAAGATCGTTAATTTGGTGAATTCTGTCCCTTGGTTAGGACGATAGTGCATGTACGAGATGACTCTCCATACACTGTCAAAACGACGAGGGAAGCCGTGTGCTTCAACACCGTAATTTGGTGGATGATCGCTTCATTGTGGTAATAGTCAAACATCATTAATTTGGTGAATGTGCTCCCTCGATCGAGAAGACAGTGCATGGATAAGATGGCTCTCCGTACACTCGCTAAATGACGAGGGTGGACATGTGCTTAAACACCATAATTTGGTGGATGCAAGATAAAATTCACATAATTGTGGTTAATATTCAAGCATCGTTAACTTGGTGAATGTTCTCCCTCGGTCGAGATGATAGTGCATGGACGAGACGACTGTCAATACACTCTCAATACGACGAGGGATGACTTGTACTTGAACACCATTATTTGTTGGATGCAAATTAAAAATCAATTAATTATCGTTATTATTTTAACATCATTGACATGGTTAATGTGTTCCCTCGACTGAGATGGCAATGCATGGACGAGACCTCACTCCAAATACACTCAAAACGACGAGGGATGACTTGTTCTTAAACACCATAACTTGGTGGATGCAAATTAAGCATCGCTTAATTGTGTTAATATTTAAAGATCATTAATTTGGTGAATTTTATCCCTTGGTTGGGACGACAGTGCATGTACGAGACGACTCTCCATACACTGTCAAAATGATGAGGGAAGCTGTGTGCTTAAACACCATAATTTGGTGGATGGTCGCTTCATTATGGTTAATAGTCAAACATCATTAACTTAGTGAATGTGCTCCCTCGATCTAGACGACGGTGCATGGATAAGACGGCTCACCGTACACTCTCAAAATGACGAGGGTGGACATGTTCTTAAACACCATAATTTGGTGGTTGCAAGATAAAATTCACATAATTGTGGTTAATATTGAAACATCATTAACTTGGTGAATGTGCTTCCTCGGTCGAGACGATAGTGCATGGACAAAACGACTGTCAATACACTCTCAAAATGACGAGGAGGACTTGTTCTTAAACCCCATAACATGGTGGATGAAAATTAAAAATCAAATAATTTTGTTTAATATTCAAACATTATTAACTTTGTGAATGTGAACCCTCAACCGGGATGACACTGCATGTACGAGACGACTCTCTATACACGCTCAAAACGACGATGGAAGAACTATGCTTAAACACAAAAATTTGGTGGATACAAATTAAAAATCACTTCATTGTGGCTAATAGTCAAATATCATTAACTTGGTGAATGTGCTCCCTCGGTCGAGAAGACAGTGCATGGACAAGACGACTCTCCATATAGTCTTAAAATGACGAGGGAGGGCATGTGCATAAACACCACATATCGGTGGATGAAAGTTAAAAATCACACAATTGTGGTTAATATTCAAACATCATTAACTTGGTAAATGTTCTCCCTCGGTTGAGATAACAGTGCTTGGACGAGACGACTCTCCATACATTCTCAAAACGACAAGGGAGGACCTGCGCTTAAGCACTATAATTTGGTGCATGTAAATGAAAAATGAGGTAATTGTGGTTAATATTCAAACATCATAAACTTGGTGAATGTGCTCTCTTGGCCAAGATGACAATGCATCCACGAGACGACTTTCCATACACTCTCAAAACGATGAGGGACGACTTGCGTTTAAAGACCATAATTTGGTGGATGCAAATTAAACATCACTTAATTGTGGTTAATATTCAAACATCATTAATTTGGTGAATGTGCTCCCTCGCCCGAGACGACAATGCATGGACGAGACGAATCTCCATACACTTGCAAAACGACGGTGGAGGACTTATGCTTAAACACCATAACTTGGTCGATGCTCATTAAAAATCACTTAATTGTCGTTAATATTCAAACATCATTAACATGGTGAATGTTCTCCCTCGGCGGAGACGACAGTGCATAGAGGAGAGGACTCTCCATACACTCCTAAAATGACGAAACGACGAGGGAGGACTTGTGATTAATCACTATAATTTGGTGGATGCAAATTAAAAATCACATAATTTTGGTTAATATTCAAACATCATTAACTTGGTGAATATGCTTCCTCGACCAAGACAATAGTGCATGGACGAGATGACTCTCCGTAAACTCTCAAAATAACGAGGGCGGACTGGTACTTAAACCCCATAATTTGGTTGATGCAAAATAAATATCATTTGATTATGGTTAATATTCAAACCTCATTAACTTAGTGAATTTGCTCCCTCGGCCGGGACAACAGTGCATTGACGAGATGACTCTCCATACACGCTGAAAACGACTAGGGAGGAATTGTACTTAAACACCATTATTTGATAGATGCAAATTAAAAATCACTTAGTTGTGGTTATTATTATAACATCAGTAACATGATTAATGTGCTCCCTCGGCTGAGATGACAATGCATGGATGAGACGACACTCCAAGCACTCTCAAAATGCTAGGGAAGACTTGTGCTTAAACACCATAACTTGGTGGATGCAAATTAAAATCTCTTAATTTTGGTTAATATTCAAACATCATTAACTTGGTTAATGTGATCCCTCCATCAGGACGATAGTGTAAGTACGAGACGACCCTCCATAAACTCTCAAAACGACGAGGGAAGACGTGTGCTTAAACATCGTAATTTGTTGGAATAAAATTAAAAATTTCTTAATTGTGGTTAATATTCAAACATCATAAACTTGGTGAATGTGCTCCCTCGACCGAGATTACAATGCATGGAAGAGACGACTCTCCATACACTCTCAAAACGACGAGGGATGACTTGTGCTTAAAAACCATAATTTGTTGGATGCAATTTAAAAATCACTGAAGTGTGGTTATTATTCTAACATCATTAACATGGTTAATGTGCTCCCTCCACTGAGATGACAATGCATGGACGAGACGACACTCCATACACTCCCAAAACGATGAGGGAGGACTTGTGCTTAAACACCATAACTTGGTATATGTAAATTAAAAATCGCTTAATTGTGGTTAATGCTCAAACATAATTAACTTGGTGAATGTGATCACTCCGCCGGGACAACAGTGCATGTACGAGACGACTCTCCATACATTCTCAAAACGACGAGGGAAGACATGAGCTTAAACATCGTAATTCGGTGTATGAAAATTAAAAATCGCTTAATTATGGTTAATATTAAAACATCATTAACTTGGTGAATGCTCTCCCTTGGTCGAGACGACAGTGCATGGATTAGTCATCTCTCCATACACTCTCGAAATGACGAGGGAGGACATGTGCTTAACATCATAATTTGGTGGTCCAGGTTAAAAATCACATAATTGTGCTTAATATTCAAACATCATTAACGGGGTGAATGAGGTCCCTTGGTCGAGATGACAGTGCAAGGACGAGACGACTCTCCATACACTCTCAAAACGACGAGGGAGGACTTGTGCTTAAACACCATATGTTGGTTGATGCAAATTTAAAATCACTTGATTGTGATTAGTATTAAAACATCATTAACTTAGTGAAAGTGCTCCCTCGATCGAGATGAGAATGCATGGGCGAGACGACTCTCCATACACTCTTAAAACGACGAGGGAGGATGTGTGCTTAAACACTGTAATTTGGTGGATGCAAGTAAAAAATCACATAAAAGCTATTAATATTCGACCATCATTAACTTGGTGAATGTGCTCCCTCGGCCACGACGACAGTGCATGGACGAGACGACTCTCCATACCCTCTGAAAACGACGAGGGAGGACTTGTGCTTCAACACCAAAACTTGGTGGATGCAAATTATATATAACTTAATTGTAGTTAGTATTCAAATATCATTAACTTGGTGAATGTGCTCTGTTAACGAAAATGTTATTTATCTCTAATTAATTAAATTAGTTTAATTAATGTACATTTTTGTTTAAATCTAATATATTGATTTTGATGATTCCAAACATATTTTTATTAAGTTATTTTATAGATATTTATTATTGTATAATATTTATAATATAATCTTGTTCATATACCATTAATGATACACATATATTTATTACATATCTATTCTGAGTGAGTTATATCTGTTTATGTCAAGTTTTATTTTCACGACTCAACATGCCTTGACTTTACTCAACGAACATATTCGACTAAAGGTATTCACGTATGTTGCACATTTGCACTTGACACATTAGACACACATGCATATTTTTTGATCTATGATTTTTAATTGTGTGTCTTATTAATTGTGAGCCTAAATATTTCTTTCTAAAATGAAATTATATTTTTTTTTTGAAAATAATTCTTAAATAAAATTGGTATAAGTTTTACTTAAAAAATGCAGTTTTCGTTGTTTAATTAATTTTCGGAATTTATTAGTCACATTAATTTTTCATTTTGAAAAATATTTTTTAAATTATAATACCTGTTAGTATTTACTTTGGCCGAATAGTACACTATTAGGTTTATTTTTTAAACCTTGTCCTTTTATAATTGACACAATAATCTTTGCTTTGATTTGTCAATACCTGCTATTAGTTCATTAGCTAGGACTACTTTATTATTCATTGGATTCTTTAGTACATAAAGATATTGGATGCTTTAATTTATGTGTACTTGACATGCTAGTCCCATGAGCTAATTTCGTCACTTTTTAAGTGAGGCCTTATGAGAATTGACTATATGAATTTAAGAGATTGTGTTGTACCCATTAAGAGCCTTAGAACCAATTTCGGCTTTATCTGTGTTAATAGCTTAAGATTTGTACCTTACATGATTAGACCTTAGCTTGACTTATGGCCATTAGCTGTACACGATTTGACAATACCATACTATTTGTACTTGACACGTCCGAATTTTTTTTTACTGTTTCATCTCGGGAAACACATTTATAATGTTGTGATTATAATAAAAAAAAAAGGGGAAATCGTGGTTCACTGATTTTGGACGAGTTGTACCATCCGTCATTTTACATGTTCTTATCATATCTTGATTCCATGCGAGTATTTTCAGGCGCAAATCAACCTGACAGATTCTTTGTTTCTTTGAGTCACATCATTGTTAGACTAACAATACCTAAGGACATTATACATATTTGTTTCTATATTTATTTTTACAACGAAATACATATTGAACTGAAACTCCAAATCCTTTGTTTACAAATATATATATCAGCCTTGTTGCTTTATATCTTAAATCGTCGGTTAGTTAAACCTATTATACTTTGGACAGTGATTGAATACCTTTATTTTATTAATTTGTTCTTATTTCGGATCATTTTGTATCAGAATTTTTTTCTCTCTCTCTATTCTTGTACATCATTATATCAGACAGAAAAGTGATGCTGACTGATAGATGACTTGATAAAAACCCTATACTACCTGGTTTATATTTTATTCACTCTCTATCTACTAATCTCTCTCTCAGTCTACATTTTGTTTTTAGACAGAAAGAAATGGTTGATCAGATACGATTTCATTTCAAGAATATTGAGCATTTAATGCTCTCCCAATCTCTCTCTATCAGCTTACAATTAATGCTTCAGATCAAACTTTCTCCAACGGTTATTTTATAAAAAGCAACAAAAGAAGATCTCATTCAGTTGGAAAAAAAGTAGACATGAAAAATTAGAGAGCAACTAAAAATTTATTCAGCTCACATACAATCAAGAGAGAAACCAGAAATATTTTTACTCAGCTCATACACTCAGTTTAAGAGAGTAACACAAATTTATTCAGCTCTACATATTTGAGACAGTAACAATCAATATACTCAGTTATTTGTTGAAGAAGAAATTTGAAGAGCACAAGAATCATTATTCTGCTACAGAAATTTCAAGAAGAAGACTAGTGCCAAAAATCAGACTTATTGTAAAGTCTCACTCAAGAAGAAACTCGGATCAATTTGTATTTTAGAGAGTTTCAACATCCAAACTTTGTATTCAAAACTCCAGTTTTATTTTGGAGCTCGGTGATTAGCTTCGGTTGTACTTGGAGCCGGTATTTTCTTCAAGTGTTTGTAAATGGTGGTTTGATCCTATCGTACAAGTGGATCAGGACTAGTGAAGCGCGGGAGACGGAAGCTTGCTCTTGGCGCGTGGACGTAGGTCGGGTTTTGGTCGAACCATGTTAAAATACGGTGTCATTTATTTTCAGCACTTTTATTTATTTATTTGCTTACGTGTGATTGGTTATTTTTATTTTTAAGCACTTACACTTGCAATTGAATTAATTCTGAAAATTTGATAATTTTATTTTAAGACAGAAATAATTATTTTCGTAATAATTAATTAATTCTAGAATATTAATTTTTATTAAATACGAAAATTGTTTATAAATTTATTGGGTCTTATAATCTTGAAATATAACAACTTGTTTAATTTATTGAGAGTATTTATTTGTTATTCTTGATTTGAATCATTTAAGATTAATTCTAGAAGATAAATTATTATTATACAGAAATTAATTAAATATTTATTTGGGTGTTGAAATCTGTTATTTATCTTGTTTAAATTAATTGGTGGTATTATTTGATATTCTTGTGTGAATCACTTTAGATTAAATCCAGAATATAAAATACGAAAATTGATTATTTATTTATTGGATGTTGTAATCTCTTGTTTAATCAATTGAAAGTATTTATTTGATAATTTATTCATTGTGTGTTTCAATCTCTGATTCAAATTGTTTAAATTAATCGGTAACATTTATTTAATCATTATTGGTTTAACCTTTTAAGATTTATTTAATCTGAAATTTGTATTAAGTGTTTTAAATTAAATATTTTCTGAAATATTAATTTAACCCGAAAAGTTTGTAAAAACTCAATTCACCCCCCTCTTGAGTATTTTTTTGGGCAACATGCTCCCTCAGTCGAGAGACAATGCATGGGCGGGACCACTTTCCATACACTCTCAAAACGACGAGGGAGGACGTGTTCTTAAACACCGTAATTTGGTGGATGCAAATTAAAAATTGCTTATTTGTGGTTAATATTCAAACAATATTAACTTAATGAATGTAATCCCTCGACCGAGATGGCACTGCATGGACGAGACAACTCTCCATACACTCTCAAAACGACGAGGGAGGACTTGTTCTTAAACTCCATAGTTTGGTGGATGCAAATTAAAAATCACTTAATTGTGGTTAAAATTAAAATATCATTAACTTGGTGAATGTTCTCCCTCAGTCGAGATGATAGTGCATGGACGAGACGACTCTCCATTCATTCTCCAAATTACGAGGGAGGAACTGTGCTTAAGCACTATAATTTGGTGGATGAAAAATAAAAATCACTTAATTGTGGTTAGTATTCAAACATCATTAACTTAGTGAATGTGCTCCCACGGTTGAGACGACAATGACTGGACGAGATGAGGGAGAACTTGTGCTTAAACACCATAATTTGGTGGATGCAAATTAAAAATAACTCAATTGTGGTTAATATTCAAACATCATTAACTTGGTGAATGTGATCACCCGGCCGAGACGACACTACATGGACGAGACGAATCTCCATACACTCTCAAACCGACGGGGGAGGACTTGTTCTTAAACACCATTACATAGTGGATGCTAATAAAAAATCGCTTAATTGTGGTTAATATTCAAACATCATTAACTTAGTGAATGTTCTCCCTCGGTCAAGACGACCGTGCATGGACAAGAGGACTCTCCATACACTTTCAAAATGATGAGGGAGGACATGTGCTTAAACAACATAATTTGGTGGACGCAAATTAAAATTCACATAATTGTGGGTAATATTCAAACATCATTAACTTGGTGAATGTGCTCCCTCGATCGGAACAATAGTTCATGGACGAGATGACTCTCCATACACTCTCAAAACAATGAGGGTGGACTTGTACTTAAACCCCATAATTTGGTGGGTGCATAACATGTGCATAATGTGGTTAATATTTTAACATCATTAACATGTGGTTAATATTTTAACATCATTAACATGTGGTTAACATGTGGTTAATATTTTAACATCATTAACATGTGCATAATGTGGTTAATATTCAGACATCGTTAACTCGGTGAATGTGATACCTCGATCGAGAAGTCACTTCATTGACGAGACAACTCTCCATACACTTTTAAAATGATGAGAGAGGACTTTTACTTAAACACCATTATTTGGTGGACGCAAATTAAAAATCACTCAATTGTGGTTAATATTTTAACATCATTAACATGGTTAATATGCTCCCTCGACTGAGATTACAATGCATGGGAGAGACGACACTCCATACACTCTCAAAACGATGAGGGAGGACTTGGGCTTAAACACCATAACATGGTGGTGCTAATTAAAAATCGCTAAATTGTGGTTAATATTCAAACATCATTAACTTGGTGAATGTTCTCCGTCGGTCGAGACGACAATGCATGGACAAGAGGACTCTCCATACACTTTCAAAACGACGAGGGAGGACTTGTTCTTAAATATCATAATTTCATAGACGCAAATTAAAAATCACATAATTGTGGGTAATATTCAAACATCATTAACTTGGTGAATGTGTTCCCTCGATCGGGACAATAGTGCATGTACGAGATGGCTCTCCATACACTCTCAAAATGACGAGGGAGGACTTGTACTTAAACCCCTAATCTGGTGGATGCAAATTAAAAATCACTTAATTGTGGTTAATATTCAAACATCATTAACTTGGTGAATGTTCTACCTCGACCGAGACGACACTACATTGACGAGACGACTCTCCATACACTCTCAAAACGACGAGGGAGGACTTGTACTTAAACACCATTATTTGGTGGACGCAAATTAAAAATCACTTAATTGTGGTTATTATTCTAACATCATTAACATGGTTAATGTGCTCCTTCGACTGAGATGACAAGGCATAGGCGAAACAACACTCCATACACTCTCAAAATGAAGAGGGATGACTTGTGCTTAAACACCATACCTCGGAGGATGCAAATTAAAAATCGGTTAATTATGGTTAATATTCAGACCTCATGAACTTGGTGAATGTGATCTCTCAGCTGGGACGACAGTGGATGCACGAGACGACTCTTCATACTCTCTTAAAACGACGAGGGAAGACGTGTGCTTAAATAACATAATTTGGTGGATGCAAATTAAAAATCGCTTAATTATGGTTAATATTCAAGCATCATTAACTTGGTGAATGTGTTACCTCGGCCGAGACGACAGTGCATGGTCGAGACAGCTCTCCATACACTCTCAAAACGATGAGGGAGGACTTGTGCTTAAACACCATAATATGGTTGATGCAAAATAAAAAACACTGAATTGTGGTTAGTATTTAGACATCATTAACATGGTGAGTGTGCTCCCTCTGTCGAAATGACAGTGCATGGACGAGACGAATCTCCATACACTCAAAATGATGAGGGAGGACTATTGCTTAAACACCGTAACTTGGTGGATGCTAATAAAAAATCACTTAATTGTGTTTACTATTCAAACATCATTAACTTGATGAATGTGCTCCTTCGACCGAGACGACAGTGAATGGACAAGGGGACTCTCCATGCACTCTCAAAACGAAGAGGGAGAACTTGTGCTTAAACAACATAATTTGGTGGATGCAAATTAAAAATCACGTCATTGTTGTTAATATTCAAACATCAATAACTTGGTGAATGTGCCCCCTCGACCGAGGCAACAGTGCACGGACGATACGACTCTCCATACACTCTCAAAACGATGAGGGAGGACTTGTACTGAAAACCCATAATTTGGTAGATGAAAATTGAATACCATTTAATTGTCGATAATATTGAAACATCATTAACCTCGTGAATGTTCCCCCTCGTCTGAGATGATAGTCCATTAACGAGACGACTCTCCATACACTCTCAAAACGACGAGGGAGGATTTGTACTTAAACACCATTATTTGGTGGATGCAAATTAAAAATCACTTAATTGTGGTTATTATTCTAACATCATTAACATGGTTAATGTTCTCCCTCGGCTGAGATGATAATGTACGGACGAGACGACACTCCATACACTCTAAAAACGACGAGGGGGGACTTGTGCGTAAATACCATAACTTGGTGGATCCAAATTAAAAATCTCTTAATTCTTGTTAATATTCAAACATCATTAATTTGGTGAATGTGTTCCGTCGACCGGGACGACAGTGCATGTATGAGACGACTCTCCATACACTCTCAAAACGACGAGGGAATACGTGTGCTTAAATACCGTAATTTGGTGGATGCAAATTAAAAATTGCTAAATTATGGTTAATATTGAAACATCATTAACTTGGTGAATGTGCTCCCTCAGTCGAGGCGAGAATGCATGGACGAGACGACTCTCCATACACTCTCAAAATGACGAGGGAGGACATGTGCTTAAACACCATAATTTGGTGGATGAAAGTTAAAAATCACATAATTGTGATAAATTTTCAAACATCATTAACTTGGTGAATGTTCTCCCTCGGCCGAGACGATAGTGCATGGATGAGATGAATATCCATGCACTCTCAAAACGACTAGAGAGGATGTGTGCTTAAATGCCCTAATTTGGTGGATGCAAATTATGAATCACTTAATTATGGTTAATATTCGAACATCATTAACTTGGTGAATGTGCTCCCTCAGTCGAGACGACAGTGCATGGACGAGATGACACTCCATACACTCTTGAAATTACGTGGGAGGACACGTGCTTAAACACCATAATTTGGTGGATGCAAATTAAAAATCACATAATTGTCGTAAATATTCAAACATCATTAACTTGGTGAATGTGCCGGCTGAGATGACAATGCATGGACGAGACGACACTCCATACACTATCAAAACGACGAATGAGGACTTGTGCTTAAACACCATAACTTGGCGGATGAAAATTCAAAATCGCTTAATTGTGGTTAACATTCAAACATCATTAACTTGGTGAATGTGATCCCTCCGTCGAGGCGACAGTGTATGTACGAGATGACTCTCCATACACTCTCAAAACGAAGAGGGAAGACGTGTGATTAAGCATCGTAATTCGATGGATACAAATTAAAAATTGCTTAATTTTGGTTCATATTAAAACCTCATTAACGTGGTGAATGTGCTCCCTCGGTCGAGACGACAGTGCATGGACGAGACAACTCTCCGTACACTCTCGAAATGACGAGGGAGGACATGTGCTTAACATAGTAATTTGGTGGATGCAAGTTAAAAATCACATAATTGTGGTTAATATTCAAACGTCATTAACTTGGTGAATGTAGTCTCTCGGCCGCGACGACGGTACAAGGACGAGACAACTCTCCTTACACTCTCAAAATGACGAGGGAGGACTTGTGCTTGAACTCCATATATTGGTGGATGAACATTTAAAATCACTTGATTGTGGTTAATATTCAAACATCATTAACTTGGTGAAAGTGCTCCCTCGGCCGAGACGAGAATGCATTGGCGAGACGACTCTCCATCCATTTTCAAAACGACGAGGGAGGACGTGTGCTTAAACACTATAATTTGGTGGATGCAAGTTAAAAATCACATTAATCTTATCAATATTCAAACATCATTAACTTGGTGAATGTTCTCCTTCGGCCGCGACGACAGTGTATGGACGATACGACTCTCCATACACTGTCAAAATGACAAGGGAGGACTTGTGCATAAACACCATAACTTGGTGATTTCAAATTAAAAATAAATTAATTGTGGTTAGTATTCAAATATCACTAACTTGGTGAATGTGCTCCCTCGGTCGAGACGACAATGCATGGGTGGGATGACTCTCCATACACTCTCAAAACGATGAGGTAGGACGTGTTCTTAAAAACCATAATTCGATGGATGCAAATTAAAAATTGCTTAATTGTGGTTAATATTCAAACAACATTAACTTGGTGAATGTGTTCCCTCGGTCGAGACGATAGTGCATGGACGATACGACTCTCCATACACTCTCCAAACTATGAGGGAGGACTTGTGCTTAAAAACCATAGTTTGGTGGACGAAAATTAAAAATCACTTAATTGTGGTCAATATTCAAACATCATTAACTTAGTGAATATTCTCCCTCAGCCGAGATGACAGTGCATGGATGAGACGACTCTCGATTCATTCTCAAAATGACGAGGGAGGACCTGTGCTTAAGCACTATAACTTGGTGGATGAAAATTAAATATCACTTAATTGTGGTTAGAATTCAAACATCATTAACTTAGTGAATGTGCTCCCACGGTCGAGACGACAATATATGGACAAGACCACTATCTATAAACTCTTAAAACGAGGAGGGAGGACTTGTGCTTAAACACTATAATTTGGTGGATGCAAATTAAAAATTACTTAATTGTGGTTATTATTCAAACATCATTAACTTGGTGAATGTGATCCTTCGGCTAAGACGACACTGCATGGACGACACGAGTCTCCATACACTCTCAAAATGACGAGGGAGGACTTGTGCTTAAACACCATAATATGGTGGGTGCTAATTAAAAATCACTTAATTGTGGTTAATATTCTAACATCATTAACTTGGTGAATGTTCTCCTTCGGTCGAGACGACAGTGTATGGACAAGAAGACTCTCCATACACACTCAAAACGACAAGGGAGGACTTATGCTTAAACATCATAATTTTGTGGCCGTAAATTAAAAATCACATAATTGTGGTTACTATTCAAATATCACTAACTCAGTGAATGTGCTCTCTCGACCAGGACAATAGTGCGTGGACGAGATGACCCGCCATACACTCTCAAAACGACGAGGGAGGACTTGTACTTAAACACCATAATTTGGTGGATGCAAATTGAAAATCACTTAATTGTGGTTAATATTCAAACATCATTAACTTGATGAATGTGCTACCTCGATCGAGGCGACTCTCCATACATTCTCAAAACAGCAATGGAGAACTTGTACTTAAACACCATTATTTGGCGGATGCAAATTAAAAATCACTTAATTATGGTTATTATTCTAACATCATTAACAAGGTTAATGTGCTCCCTCGCGGAGATGATAATGCAGGGGCGAGACGACACTCCATACACTCCCAAAACAACGAGGGAGGACTTGTGCTTAAACACCATAACTCGGTGGATGCAAATTAAAAATCGGTTAATTGTGCTTAATATTCAAACCTCATTAACTTGGTGAATGTGATCCCTCATCACGGACGACAGTGCATGCACGAGACGACTCTCCATACACTCTAAAAACGATGAGGGAAGACGCATAAACACCGTAATTAAGTGGATGAAAATTCAAAATCGCTAAATTGTGGTTAATATTCAAACATCATTAACTTCGTGAATGTGCTGCCTCGGTCAAGGAGAGAGTTCATGGACGAGACGACTCTCCATACACCCTCAAAATGACGAGGGAGTACATGTGCTTAAACACCATAATGTGGTGCATGAAAGTTAAAAATCAATTAATTGTGGTTCAAATTCAAACATCATTAACTTGTTGAATGTTCTCCCTCGATCGAGACGACAGTGCATGGACGAGACTACTCTCCATATACTCTCAAAACGACGAGGGATGACTTGTGCTTAAATACCATAGTTTGGTGGATGCAAATTAAAAATCACTTAGTTGTGGTTAATATTCAAACATCATTAACTTGGTGGATGTGTTCCCTCGACCGAGATGACAGTGAATGGATGAGAGGACTCTCCATGCACTCTCAAAACGAAGAGGGTGGACTTGTGCTTAAACAACATAATTTGGTGGATGTAAAGTAAAAATCACATAATTGTGGTTAATATTCAAACATCATTAACTTGGTGAATGTGCTCCCTCGGTCGAGATGACACTCCATACACTCTTAAAATTACGAGGGAGGACATGCGCTTAAACACCATAATTTGGTGGATGCAAATTGAAAATCACTTAATTGTGGATAATATTCAAGCATCATTAACTTGGTGAATATGCTCCCTCGGTCGAGACGACAGTGCATTGGCGAGACAACTCTCCATACACTCTCAAAACGACAACGGAAATCTTGTACTTAAACACCATTATTTTGTGGATATAAATTAAAAATCACTTAATTATGGTTATTATTCTAACATCATTGACATTGTTATTGTTCTCCCTCGGCCGAGATGACAATGCGTGGACGAGACGACACTCCATACACTATAAAAATGATGAGGGAGGACTTGTGCTTAAACACCATAACTTGGTGGATCCAAATTAAAAATCTCTAAATTGTGGTTAATATTCAAACATCATTAACTTGGTGAATGTGCTCCCTCAGTCGAGGCGAGAGCGTATGGACGAGACGACTCTCCATACACTCTCAAAATGACGAGGGAGGACTAGTGCTTAAACACCATACTTTGGTGGATGAAAGTTAAAAATCAATTAATTGTGGTTAAAATTCAAACATCATTAACTTGTTGAATGTTCTCCCTCAGCCGAGACAATAGTGCATGGACAAGACTACTCTCCATGCACTCACAAAACGACTTGGGAGGACACGTGCTTAAACACAATAATTTGGTGGATGCAAATTAAAAATCACCTAATTGCGGTTAATATTCAAACATAATTAACTTAGTGAATGTGCTCCCTCGGTCGAGATGACACTCCATACAATCTTAAAATTACGAGGGAGGATGTGTGCTTAAACACCATAATTTGGTGGATGAAAATTAACAATCACATAATTGTGGTAATATTCAAACATCATTAACTTGGTGAATGCGCTCCCTCGACCGAGACAATAGTGCATGGACGAGATGACTCTCCATACACTCTCAAAACGATGAGGGAGGACTTGTACTTAAACCCTATAATTTGGTGGATGAAAATTAAAAATATCTTAATTGTGGTTAATATTCAAACATCATTAACTTGGTGAATGTGTTCCCTCGGCCGAGACGACAGTGCATTGACGAGGCGACTCTCCATTCACTCTCAAAACGACGAGGGAGGACTTCCATTTAAATACCTTTATTTGGTTGATGCAAATTAAAAATCACTTAATTGTGGTTATTATTCTAACATCATTAACATAGTGAATGTGCTCCCTCGGTTGAGATGACAATGCATGGACGAGACGAGACTCCATACACTCTCAAAATGACGAGGGAGGACTTGTGCTTAAACACCATAACTTGGTGGATGAAAATTAAAAATCACTTAATTGTGGTTAATATTGAAACATCATTAACTTGGTGAATGTGCTCCCTCGGTCGAGATGACAGTGTATTCACGCGACGACTCTCCATACACTCTCAAAACGACGAGGGAGGACTAGTGCTTAAATACCATAACTTGGTGGATGTTAATTAAAATCACTTAATTTTGGTTAATATTCAACCATCATTAACTTGGTACACTATCGAAATGACGAGGGAGGACTTGTGCTTAAACACAATAATTTGGTGGATGAAAATTAAAAATTACATAACTGTGGTTAATATTCAAACATCATTAACTTGGTGAATGTGCTCCATCGGCCGAGACGACAGTGCAGTGACGAGGTGACTCTCCATTCACTCTAAAAACGACGAGGGGGGACTTGTATTTAAATACCATTATTTGGTGGATGAAAATTAAAAATCACTTAATTGTGGTTATTATTCTAACATCATTAACATAGTTAATGTGCTCCCTCGGTTGAGATGACAATGCATGGACGAGAGGACACTCCATACACTCTTCAAAGGAATCCCTCATATTGCCCGGAGGAGAGGATGACCCTATAAACATCAGAGGGAGTAAGGTATATAGTATTCAAAGGAATTAGAAATATGGGCCGTACCAAAATGGGGCCAGCCCTACGCTTTGCCTCGTACTCTTCCTCTATCCTACGAATTTCCTGAAAGAACCTCTCCCCAAGTGTAGGAAACTCTTCGGCCAACTTGTATAGCCTTTGTAGCATCCAAGGGCCGAGGCAAGACTTGAACCATTTTTAGAAAAATTCCTAAAATGCCAACATCTTAAAACGTTCCCCAAGTTTGACTCAAAGATCAACATTACAGAAATGAATCGTTTTTTACCAAGAACAATTTGAAAGTCTGTTTGAGAAGGTGACTGGAGTGTGGCTAGAATAAGTTCAAGGGTCAAATGATAGCTTAAATTGTCTTAGTACTAAATGGAAAACACCTCCAAAGGGCTATGCCAGCTCAAAGCCACCCCAAGCAGAGAAAAAATAAGCACCTAACAACCAAACTAAGTTATCGGAGTTGGAATTAAACTTGCCGAAAAAAGAGATGTCTCAAACTAAGCTAAGAAACTATAAAAGCTTGAGTGAAATGGTGGAAGAATATTACCTAGAAGGGAAAGGATAATGAGGAAGAAAAAATGATCTTAAAAAAATGCTTGGAAGCACAAATTTTAAGGGCTAGAGCTCTAGTTCAGAAAAGATGGCACGCTGAAGATATGAATCGAGGAAGAAGAAAGGTTTGAAAAATAAACCATTTTATATGCTAGTAATGATTTTTGCACGCTTTACAAAGAGGCGCACAGTTTCCCATAACCCTCATCATACCAAGCGTGAAACCCTAAGCATCTAAGCCGTCATTCACACCTCGATTAGACACAACCCTATGGGAAGTGCGATAGCTGTCAATTCAAGATACCACTTACCTGATGGCTGCCACGTGTCCTTCCAACAGTCATTAACGTCACTAGATGACATAACTTCATTACCCCTCAGTCTCATACAGATGTCAGAGGCTAAGGGCTAGGGGTGATTGACATGCCAAATATCACCTCGTCTAGGATCGTAAGCCTCGTCGACAGTCAACATTCACCATTCGTCCAGAAAAGAGAAGTTGCAACTCGGCCTAGAAATACTCAACCCATACTGACCTAGATGACTCAGCCTCAATCCTCAGTAGCTGTCCGATATGAGTTACTAGCATTGTTCCTGAAGCTTAAGTATCCTCGACCTCGGTCTCACGCAGGCCGACTAAGCTAGGCCAAGACTGGTCAACATAACCGATGTCATTCCACAATGGTTCAAAGGTCTATAAGTTTAGCCTCGCCTACTAGGGTCGGTCGAGGTCACATTACTCACAGAGCGCGTTCATTGGGAGACGCGTGGAGATGTGCACGTTGATGTGCAACACACGTGAGCCAAAACCATTATACCCAGATCATTCTCTCATGTGAAAGAATATTTGATCATCATGAACTACATGTAACGAAGAGAGTTGGCTTCTCCTTATTGGCTAGGAACATTCTGCACATGCTTGATGCATTCCTGGGGTGCAATACACCCCCAAGACACTATAAATACATATCATCTTCTTCATTGTAAAGGATCACATTATATAAACCCTAGATAAAACTCTGCTCATTTGTATACAGAAGAGAGAGAGAGAGAGAGAGAGAGAGAGAGAGAGAGAGAGAGAGAGAGAGAGAGAGAGAGAAATCTCGTGTTGTAACCAAGCCATTGGAGCCATATTTACTAGTGGACTTCACTCACACACACAGTGGATGAACACCAAAATATTAGTGGTTCGGTCGGAGTCTAGGTTTATTTAGTAAATATGGACACCAAAAATGTTTTAAAGTCTCAAGTTCTTATTGGATTAAAGTACAACCCATATTTGAGCCCTGTTCCACCCCTCTTTTTTTACAGCTCGCTCTCTCTCTCTCTCTCAAGCGCCAAAACTTAAACAAATTGTAATGTTCTCAGCTCACAGGATTATATTTTATGGTTGGATATGACGAATATATGTGGAATTATGATGGAGATTGATACTTTTTTTTACAAAGAATGTCAAATTTGGCAATATGAAGGTGAAATTAGGAAATGGAGTCATCATATGTGTTCATCCCCCCAGTGATTCTCTGATATTTGTTAATGATTCCCTAAAACGTATTGCTTGGGTGGGTTTTTAAATGGTTTTGATATCAACTACTGCATATGTAACTGAAGAGGGAGAACTTTGAGGAGATAACATGCTATATCACAAACAATGAGAAAAATACCTGTTATTTTATAGAATAGTAAAAGTAAGCAATAAATAGGATCAATATATTCTAATCAAATTGGTTTTCAGTACCCACTCAAGTATTAATGTTATTCATCTCATCACAACGACCAGAAATTGTATAGTAGGTAAAACAAATGTGCAGAGAGCTCAAATAAAAAAGTATACAATGCATACCTAAATGAACAAAGGATAGAATAATTACGTGCTGTGAACTATTACCAGTTAGAGGAATAACATGATAATCACATCAATAGCCTAATGCACATGACAAAATAAAGGGAGAGAGAAGTTGCTGTAATTAAATTATGATAGGAGAAATTACAACAAGCCATAATGTGGGCATGTAAGGGAAGATCTGGAAGTAAGAGATCTTGCTTTATTTTACGTAATTATAGGGTAAGATCAGTTCCAAATCTCTCTTGTTGAGTTGACAAGAGACTACTATGCCCGACAGATTCAACAGGACAATGTCATGGAATCTAATAAGGGGCTTCGCAGGCAACCAAACTAGGATCTTAGTAGCCAAATCACGACCCAACATTGAAAATAATGCATCTTCTTCCTCATCGTATGCCGATGATTTTAACATCATCTTCTGCTTCCCCAACCCGCTCTCTTCTCCACCAGTCAATATTGAAAGCAAAACATAAATTTTTTATTGAGTGGAAAATGACAATACTCAAAGGGCAACACTACCAAAACACAAGACAGAGAGGGAAAGATTGAATTATGGAGAGCAAATCAAGCTGAAAAAGGACAAATTTAATAAGAAGATGAGAAATTAACAAAGGCATGTAATCAATTTTTATTAGTTTATGTTTTTTATTACAAAATTAACCACGGTAACTTTCTTTGATTTGTTCTTTTCTTCATACTCAACCAAAGAATAGTAATAAAGGATAACTTCCATAAGGGCTTTTTTTTCTTGGGGTGGGGTAGGGGTGGGGGGAGAGGAGAGGGGAGCATTTAGGATGAGGCGCACATAAAATAATACTCCAAAAGGCGATAAGAAGCACAGATGCGGGTGCAACGATTAGCAAATTCTGAAAACTTGAGGATGCGGGACCGGCAAGGAAAACATCACAAAATTAAATCGGGAGAAAATTAAAGTGGCATAATTTGAAATGTATAATATTATTTTAAGTGTTTACTGTTAAAAAGCTTAAGTTAATAAGTTAAACAATTTAACTTTATTAATCTCGAAATATGGCCTCATTTTTACATAACTTACAAATTTCAACACACGACAAATAAACAAAATCTGACATGAATCCCCGCTGAATCAATATTTCGGATTTTATTATTTTTTCCAGTTCTTCTTCGGTGTGAATCGGGACGCACCCACACCCAATTTGAATCTAATTCGTACTCGAGTACATTTTGTGCTTCATAGGTAGAAACATATATGATATACTGACCATGCCCAAAATAAGAACTCAGAAAAATACATGCCCTAAGGAAGATATGCGACTACAAATCCTAGCTGGATTATAACTCGAAATTCCAATGTGCTATAAAAGGAAGAACATAGGCCGAAAAATGCTTGTCAAAACTGGCTTTATCCAGATAAACGAAACTAAAAGAATGATTTATAATGCTATCTTTCATTCAAATTGAAAGATATTGTTCACTGATAAATATGTTCACCGATATGTTTATGATAATTAAGATTAAAAATGAAACCCGAAATAAATTCATATTTGCAGATACCCCAAAAATGCATCTCTCTTAAGTAAAAGGTTGTAAGTAAACACTTTAGATATCAATGTGACAACATGTCTTAAAATAAACTTATGAATGGTAGAAGATCAATTGTTGACTAAAGGCAATGCTATTGGGGACATCTGCATGGAGGAAGACATGTCGATGTCTCTGGTCAAAGGTGACCCTTTATCGTGCTCCGGAGGAATTTCCGGAACATAGCTACCTAAGTCAGAAATAATTTATGCATGACCTATAGGGTAACATAGCCAGGTTGTTGAAGGGGTTTCCCCAATAGTCGAGGTAGTAGTGACTGTTTTCATAAGTTCAATAACTATTATGGTTCGTGGGAACAACGGCCGGTAGTGAGGTCCTATTTGTTATTAGAAGGGCGAGGTTGCTTGTGAGTGTGTGAAAGTTATCCTCGAGGGAGAGTTGGTGTATGATGAGTAATTGTGATTCGAGATTTAAGGAAAATGGTTGTTGGGGAATGAATGGGGTTTGTACTGGTTGATGGTTGTAGTTCAGAGGTTGCACTGATGTCCTCACTGGGGATGGAAGCCATGTCCCCTCCTTGAAAGACGGAGTTGATCATGAAAATGGAGAAAACTTGGTTCATGACTAGAGATTATATTTGTTTTCGGTGCGGTAAGGATTGGGGAAGTGATGGTTTATAAGTTCATCATACAAGGTTGAACGTCTGATAATGGTGTCATGATATCGCTAGGGTTTAGCTTCAAGGATAGATTTGGTCCAACACACTGAACATCAATATATCGGCTAAGTTCTCCATGGAGATGAGAACATCTCCCAAATGTAATCGCCTAATGTAGATTTTTTGGAAAGATGTTAAGAGTGCTCCTCAAGATCCAAGGTGTAACCTGCTCTGAAGAACATATGTTGAGATGCCAAGGAGAGCATGAGAATAATGAGATAAGTTATTTGATAAGAAAAATTCCATAAAATTCCATGCATTTTAATGGAAATCAATTTACTTATAAAAAAATAAAATGGATGACAGTTCATTAAATCCAACGCGATAAGAACTTGAATGAGGCATTATAGAAAGTTGGTTGGTGCCTTTAAAGGTTGTCATTTTAGTTGGGGAGATCTTTTGTTATTGGGGAGATTGTTTACGATTATAAGCGAACTTTAGTTACCTTTTGTACTAATATGAAGCCAGTGGCACATTTTGTTGGGACCCTTTACAGTGGTAGCCAAGGTAGTATCTGTCACTCATAAGCAATGTTTAAAAAGGCGAAAGGTGAGGTAGGGAGTTTTAGTCGCGGTAAGGCTAGACGTAAGCCTCACCGAAAAGAAAAAAAAAGTAAAATAATATTATAATAATACTAATAAAATCATAAAAATAAAATAATAAAGAAATGTAAAATAAAACTACAAAAAAAGATCCTTGAGGACTTTCTCACATAGTTAACATTTTTTGTTGCCCCGAGATAACTTTTAAAAAAAAAGTAATTTGAGAAAATCAAAACATTTTGGTCATTTTACAATAAGACAATAAATTAATCAATGCAAAATCAAATTGACAAAATCATTTTTTTAACCTCATTCACATATTGGTTATTTTATAATATGACAACCTAAGTTTATTAAAAAAAAACAGCAACCTTTAAAATATATTAGTTTCTTAAAATATATTCAGTTTAGTTAAAGAAAACATATTAATCTAAGTTGAGAACCAAAAAGAGTCCATAATCAGTGGATAAAACATAGTTTTTACATAATTCAACTACTATTAATAAATTTTACAAAGTTATTAGTAATAATTTTATCCTTAACATCTAAATTATTAGTAATAATTTTGTAATAAAACATAGTTTTTACAAAAAAAATAGCTACTTTAATGGGAAAAAACAGTGGATAAAATGAAACATAAATTTTCCAAAAAAAAAAAAACAGAAACCTTTTTTAAAAAAGTCATATTGAAGTGAATTTATAACATAATTTTTTTACACAAACACTGAATAAAACAAAGTTTTTACAAAAAAAAAAAAAAAAACTGAAAAAGGTTTCTACCAAAAAAAAAAAAAAGGCCGTAGAAATTTTCTAACCAAATAAAGGCCGAAAACCAAAAAAAATAAAAATAAAAAATAAAAACAAAGGCCGTATAAGTTTTTTTAACCAAATAAAGGCCAGAACCCAAAAAAAATTAAAAAAACAAAGTTTTTCTTAACCAAATAAAGGCCGTAGAAGTTTACAGTTATTTTAAACAAATTTAAACACTTTTATTTCAACGGAATGAAGAAATCAACACCAAAATTCTTACCTAGGGCCAGACGAAGGCCGAAATGGAAGAAAATTAGGCCGGAATGAAGAAATCAACGCCGGAATGAAGAAACGATGGCTGGAATGAAGAAACGGTGGTGCTAAAAGGTTTTTTTACCCCCAAACTAGAGGCGTACGCCTCATAGCCACAAGGCGCACCGCCTCAGCCCATAAAGGCGTTAGCCTCAACTTTCACTCATGAGGCTTAAGCCTCGAGGCTATTTTCCTCCTCCTCGCCTCGGGCACCTTTTTAAACATTGCTTATTAGTTCAATTGCTAGAAGGAAGAAAAATTCAGTTGATTTTACATGTCTCATAACTTAAGAATAAAATAGGTCATGATGTTGTTCTGTCCCAAAAACTATCCTTGGTAGGCGATGAGGGTCAGTTGCAAATCAAGCCAATAGCCATTAAGGATCGAGGACTCATCAGGAGGGTATTCAAACTAAACAAGCAACCTTTGGGGAATGTTCTCTTTATAGGTCTCAAAAAACATTGTTCGTTCTCCTGTCCCAACACTATCACTTTTTATACTCCCTCTTCGTTTTACCCTTTCTTCCTTACCATGCCCTCATCCTAATGTCCATCTCTCACTTTCTTCCTCTTCTCCATCTTTCTTGCTCACCCTCTTCTCATCCAATTTGCATCACTCTTCTTCATCCATTATTCTAGCATTTCGGTTTAAAACAATTCTCAGATCCAAAGGTCATCTTCCACCAACCTCGTCAGTATACTAGTCGCCCAGGTTCTAATTAATAGGTCTAACATTGTCCTTGAGCACGCTAGTTGGGTATATTGGGATCTCATACTAGCTCAATTCCTATACTATGACCCTTAAGGACAATGGTGATTTTAAGTGGGGGAGTAATTGTTAGAGCCCTTAAATAAAGGTGTAAATGAGCAGTTAATTAATTGCTAGAGTAAGTTTAACCAGTATGTTGTTTTGATGCGCTTGAAGATATTAAGGAAAAATGGCTCTATAGAGGGACATCTGATGTATTATTCTCTCTATCATAAAACATATATTCACTCTCCCTTAAAAGATCAAATTTCAATAAAAATCATAGGAATGCACTTTGTACGTATATAAATATACATACAAAAAAAGCATCGCGTTCATATACAAATCAGAGGAACGAAATATGAATACACCCGTATATGTTAAATTAGAAGCATATCAAATCAGGGAACACAAATTGAAAATCAGATGTATATTTGTATATAAACACAAATTTATGGCATTTAATATTAATAACACACTTGTATATAAACGTAAATTGCAAATCAGATGTACATCAAATCAGACCAAAATTGCAAATCAGATGTATATATTTGTATATGAACGCAAATGTATGGCATATACACTACACCAAAAACAGGATTCTGGCACAGTTCAAAACCGTGCCAGATCAAATCTGGCACGGTTTTGAACTGTGCCAGAATCAGGTGTTCCAAAATGGGAATTTTTTTCTGGCACGGTTTAAAAGTGTGCCAGAATCAGTCAAACAGGAACACTTCTGGCACACTTTTAAACCGTGCCAGAATTTGATATTTCTGGCACACTTTTGGCACAGTTTTTAACTGTGCCAGATTCAGCAAAATAGGAACACTTCTGGCACACTTTTAAACCGTGCCAGAATTTGATATTTCTGGCACACTTTTTAACTGTGCCAGATTCAGCATAATTTTAAAAAAAATAGCACAGCTTAAAACCGTGCCAAAATATGATACACTTTTGCCACGGTTTTGAACTGTGCCAATTTTTTTAATTTAAAAAAAATATATTTGAAAGCACAAAATTCACAAATTAATAATATTGCGCGTTATTAATAAACTAATGTACATACAAACTTCAAAATATTACAAGTCTTTAATTGCTCATAGGCCCAAAAAAAATTGGGCAGAGTTTCCTCTATTTTCTGGACATTTCAAAACCTGTTAATTCAAAACCTGCCTAACATAAAGCCCGCACGACCACAAAATATAACAACTAACTTACAAAAGCCCTCATGGCCATAAAAGTCAATAATAAAACAACAAAAGACCGTACGGTCATGACACAAAAAAATGGATTCATTAATAAACCCCTTGTTGTAAACCATTGAGTTCTTTGTGTGTTCCATGCGAATAAAAGCCAGCGATAAACTGTTATCCTGCAAAAAAAATAGAATACAAAAAAGATACGATATTAGTAACCCAATAATTTACAAAAAAAAAAATACTCAAAACAAAAAAATTACATATATGAATGGAAATTAACGTCATACTCACAAACCGGGAGACCCAGGACTACGCGGTCAGTTCCTACAAGTTATATTGGTCCCGTGCGAGGTGTTCGTTCCTCCTACGGGGTCGTTTGGGGGCTGGTTTGGATTTTCACCCTTTAACGGCTTGTTTTTAACTTTAAGTGTTGATTTTTGAAAATTATCGTCCTACTCTCAAACCGAGAGAACCGGGACTACGCGATCAGTTCCTACAAGTTAGATTGATCCCGTGCGAGGTGTTCGTGCCTCCTACGGGGTCGTTTGGGGGTTGGTTTGGGTATTTACCCTTTGACGGCATGTTTTTAACTAAGTGTGATTTTTGTAAATTATCATCATATTCACAAACCGGGAGACCCGGGACTACGCGGTCAGTTCCTACAAGTTACATTGGTTCCGCGCGAGGTGTTCATGCCCCCTACGGGGTCGTTTGGGGGGTGGTTTGAGTTTTCACCCTCTAACGGCTTGTTTTTAACTTTAAGTGCTGATTTTTGCAAATTATCGTCATATTCACAAACCGGGAGACCCAGGACTACGCGGTCAGTTCCTACAAGTTACATTGGTCCCGTGCGAGGTGTTCGTGCCCCCTACGGGGTCGTTTGGGGGCTGGTTTAGGTTTTCACACTTTGACAGCTTGTTTTTAACTAAGTGTGATTTTTGCAAATTATCGTCATATTCATAAACCGGGAGACCCGGGACTTCGCGGTCAGTTCCTACAAGTTACATTGGTCCCGTGCGAGGTGTTCGTGCCCCCTACGGGGTAGTTTGGGGGGTGGTTTGGGTTTTCACCCATTAACAGCTTATTTTTAAGTTTAAGTACTGATTTTTGCAATTTATCGTCATATTCACAAACCGGGAGACCCCGGACTACGCGGTCAGTTCCTCTAAGATACATTGGTCCCGTGCGAGGTGTTCGTGCCTCCTACGGGGTCGTTTGGGGGGTGGTTTGGGTTTTCAGCCTTTGACGGCTTCTTTTTAAGTTTAAGTGCTGATTTTTGCAAATTATCATCATATTCACAAATCGGGAGACCCGGGACTACGCGATCAGTTCCTACAAGTTACATTGATCCCGTGAGAAGTGTTCGTGCCCCCTACGGGGTCGTTTGGGGGGTGGTTTGGGTTTTCACCCTTTGACGACTTATTTTTAACTAAGTGTGATTTTTGCAAATTATCTTCATATTCACAAACCGGGAGACTCGAGACTATGCGGTTAGTTCCTACAAGTTACATTGGTCCCGTGCGAGGTGTTCGTGCCCCTACGGAGTCGTTTGGGTTTTCACCCTTTAACGGCTTGTTTTTAAGTTTAAGTGTTGATTTTTGCAAATTATCGTCGTATTCTCAAATCGGGAGACCCGAGACTACGCGGTCAGTTCCTACAAGTTATATTGGTCCCGTGCGAGGTGTTCGTGCCTCCTACGGGGTCGTTTGGGTGCTGGTTTGGGTTTTCACCCTTTAACGGCTTGTTTTTAGGTTTAAGTGTTGATTTTTGAAATTATCGTCCTACTCTCAAATCGAGAGACCCGGGACTACGCGATCAGTTCCTACAAGTTTCATTGGTCCCGTACAAGGTGCTCGTGCCTCCTACGGGGTCGTTTGGGGACTGGTTTGGATTTTCACCCTTTAACGGCTTGTTTTTAAGTTTAAGTGTTGATTTTTGCAAATTATCGTCCTACTCTCAAACCGAGAGAACCGGGACAACGCGATCAGTTCCTACAAGTTAGATTGATCCCGTGCGAGGTGTTCGTGCCTCCTACGGTGTCGTTTGGGGGTTGGTTTGGGTATTCACCCTTTGACGGCATGTTTTTAACTAAGTGTGATTTTTGCAAATTACCATCATATTCACAAACCGGGAGACCCGGGACTACGCGGTCAGTTCCTACAAGTTACATTGGTCCCGTGCGAGGTGTTCATGCCCCCTACGGGGTCGTTTGGGGAGTGGTTTGAGTGTTCACCCTTTAACGGCTTGTTTTTAAGATTATTTGCTGATTTTTGCAAATTATCATCATATTCACAAACCTGGAGACCCGAGACTACGCGGTCAGTTGCTACAAGTTACATTGGTCCCGTGCGAGGTGTTCGTGCCCCCTACGGGGTCGTTTGTGGGGCGGTTTAGGTTTTCACCCTTTGACAACTTGTTTTTAACTAAGTGTGATTTTTGCAAATTATCGTCATATTCAAAAATCGGGAGACCCGGGACTACGCGGTCAGTTCCTATAAGTTACATTGGTCCCGTGCGAGGTGTTCGTGCCCCCTACTGGGTGGTTTGGGGGGTGGTTTGGGTTTTCACCCATTAACAGCTTGTTTTTAAGTTTAAGTACTGATTTTTGCAAATTATCGTCATATTCACAAACCGAGAGACCCGGGACTACGCGGTCAGTTCCTACAAGTTACATTGGTCCCGTGCGAGGTGTTCGTGCCTCCTACGGGGTCGTTTGGGGGTGGTTTGGGTTTTCATCCTTTGACGGCTTGTTTTTAAGTTTAAGTGCTGATTTTTGTAAATTATCGTCATATTCACAAATCGGGAGACCCAGGACTACGCGATCAGTTCCTACAAGTTACATTGGTCCCGTGAGAAGTGTTCGTGCCCCCTACGGGGTCGTTTGGGGGGTCGTTTGGGTTTTCACCCTTTGACGACTTGTTTTTAACTAAGTGTGATTTTTGCAAATTATCGTCATATTCATAAACCGGGAGACTCGGGACTACGCAGTCAGTTCCTACAAGTTACATTGGTCCCGTGCGAGGTGTGCGTGCCCCTACGGGGTTGTTTGGTGCCTAGTTTGGGTTTTCACCATTTAACGGCTTATTTTTAAGTTTAAATGTTGATTTTTGCAAATTATCATCCTACTCTCAAACTGAGAGACCCGGGACTACGCGATCAGTTCCTACAAGTTACATTGGTCTCGTGCGAGGTGTTCGTGCCTCCTACGGGGTCGTTTGGTGGTTGGTTTGGGTATTCACCCATTGACAGCATGTTTTTAACTAAGTGCAATTTTTGCAAATTATCGTCATATTCACAAACCGAGAGACCCGGGACTACGCAGTAAGTTCCTACAAGTTACATTGGTCCCGTGCGAGGTGTTCGTGACCCCTACGGGGTCGTTTATGGGGTGGTTTGAATTTTCACCCTTTAACGGCTTATTTTTAAGTTTAAGTGCTGATTTTTTCAAATTATCGTCATATTCACAAACCAAGAGACCCGGGACTACGCGGTCAGTTCCTACAAGTTACATTGGTCCCGAGCGAGGTGTTCATGCCTCCTACGGGGTCGTTTGGGGGATGGTTTGGGTTTTCAACCTTTAACGGCTTGTTTTTAAGTTTAAGTGTTGATTTTTGCAATTTATCATCGTATTCTCAAATCGGGAGACCCGGGACTACACGGTCAGTTCCTACAAGTTATATTGGTCCCGTGCGAGGTGTTCGTGCCTCCTATGGGGTCGTTTGGGGGCTGATTTGGGTTTTCACCCTTTAACGACTTGTTTTTAAGTTTAAGTGTTGATTTTTGCAAATTATCGTCCTACTCTCAAACCGAGAGAACCGGGACTACACCATCAGTTCCTACAAGTTAGATTGATCCCGTGCGAGGTGTTCGTGCCTCATACGGGGTCGTTTGGGGGTTGGTTAGGGTATTCACCCTTTGACGGCATGTTTTTAACTAAGTGTGATTTTTTCAAATTATCGTCATATTCACAAACCGGGAGACCCGAGACTACGCGGTCAGTTCCTACAAGTTACATTGGTCCCATGCGAGGTGTTCGTGACCCCTGCGGGGTCGTTTGGGGGGTGGATTGGGTTTTCACCCTTTAACGGCTTGTTTTTAAGTTTAAGTGCTGACTTTTGCAAATTATTGTCATATTCACAAACCGGGAGACCCGGGACTACGCAGTCAGTTCCTATAAGTTACATTGGTCACGTGCGAGGTGTTCGTGACCCCTACGGGGTCGTTTGGGGGGTGGTTTGGATTTTCACCCTTTAACGGCTTGTTTTTACGTTTTAGTGCTAATTTTTATCGTCCTACTCTCAAACCGAGAGACCCGGGACTACGCAGTCAGTTCCTACAAGTTATATTGGTCCCGTGCGAGGTGTTTCTGCCTCCTACGGGGTCGTTTGGGGGCTGGTTTGGGTTTTCACCCTTTGACGGCATGTTTTTAAGTTTAAGTGTTGATTTTTGCAAATTATCGTCATATTCACAAATCGGGAGATCCGGGACTACACTGTTAGTTCCTACAAGTTACATTGGTCCCGAGCGAGGTGTTCATGCCTCCTACGGGGTCGTTTGGGGGCTGGTTTTTTTTGTTTTCTCCCTTTGACGGCATGTTTTTAACTAAGTGTGATTTTTGCAAATTATCGTCATATTCATAAATCGGGAGACCCGAGACTATGCGGTCAGTTCCTACAAGTTATATTGGTCCGGAGCGAGGTGTTCATGCCGCCTACGGGGTCGTTTGGGGGCTGGTTTGGGTTTTCACCCTTTAACGGCTTAATTTTAAGTTTACGTGTTGATTTTTGCAAATTATCGTCATATTCTAAAATCGGGAGACCCGGGATTACGCGATCTGTTCCTACAAGTTATATTGGTCCCGTGCGAGGTGTTCGTGCCTTCTACGGGATCGTTTGGTGGCTGGTTTGGGTTTTCACCCTTCAACGGCTTGTTTTTATCGTCCTACCGTCAAACCGAGAGACCTGGGACTACGCGATCAGTTCCTACAAGTTACATTGGTCCCGTGCGAGGTGTTCGTGCCTCCTACGGGGTCGTTTGGGGGCTGGTTTGGATTTTCACCCTTTAACGGCTTGTTTTTAAGTTTAAGTGTTGATTTTTGCAAATTATCGTCGTATTGTCAAATCGGGGGACCCGGGACTACGCGGTCAGTTCCTACAAGTTACATTGGTCCCGTGCGAGGTGTTCGTGCCCCCTACGGGGTCGTTTGGGGGCTGGTTTAGGTTTTCACCCTTTGACAGCTTGTTTTTAACTAAGTGTGATTTTTGCAAATTATCGTCATATTCATAAACCGGGAGACCCGGGACTACGCGGTCAGTTCCTACAAGTTACATTGGTCCCGTGCGAGGTGTTCGTGCCCCCTACGGGGTAGTTTGGGGGGTGGTTTGGGTTTTCACCCATTAACAGCTTCTTTTTAAGTTTAAGTACTGATTTTTGCAATTTATCGTCATATTCACAAACCGGGAGACCCCGGACTACGCGGTCAGTTCCTCTAAGATACATTGGTCCCGTGCGAGGTGTTCGTGCCTCCTACGGGGTCGTTTGGGGGTGGTTTGGGTTTTCAGCCTTTGACGGCTTCTTTTTAAGTTTAAGTGCTGATTTTTGCAAATTATCATCATATTCACAAATCGGGAGACCCGGGACTACGCGATCAGTTCCTACAAGTTACATTGATCCCGTGAGAAGTGTTCGTGCCCCCTACTGGGTCGTTTGGGGGGTCGTTTGGGTTTTCACCCTTTGACGACTTGTTTTTAACTAAGTGTGATTTTTGCAAATTATCGTCATATTCATAAACCGGGAGACTCGGGACTACGCAGTCAGTTCCTACAAGTTACATTGGTCCCGAGCGAGGTGTGCGTGCCCCTACGGGGTTGTTTGGTGCCTAGTTTGGGTTTTCACCCTTTAACGGCTTATTTTTAAGTTTAAATGTTGATTTTTGCAAATTATCATCCTACTCTCAAACTGAGAGACCCGGGACTACGCGATCAGTTCCTACAAGTTACATTGGTCTCGTGCGAGGTGTTCGTGCCTCCTACGGGGTCGTTTGGTGGTTGGTTTGGGTATTCACCCATTGACAGCATGTTTTTAACTAAGTGCAATTTTTGCAAATTATCGTCATATTCACAAACCGAGAGACCCGGGACTACGCAGTAAGTTCCTACAAGTTACATTGGTCCCGTGCGAGGTGTTCGTGACCCCTACGGGGTCGTTTATGGGGTGGTTTGAATTTTCACCCTTTAACGGCTTATTTTTAAGTTTAAGTGCTGATTTTTTCAAATTATCATCATATTCACAAACCAAGAGACCCGGGACTACGCGGTCAGTTCCTACAAGTTACATTGGTCCCGAGCGAGGTGTTCATGCCTCCTACGGGGTCGTTTGGGGGATGGTTTGGGTTTTCAACCTTTAACGGCTTGTTTTTAAGTTTAAGTGTTGATTTTTGCAATTTATCATCGTATTCTCAAATCGGGAGACCCGGGACTACACGGTCAGTTCCTACAAGTTATATTGGTCCCGTGCGAGGTGTTCGTGCCTCCTATGGGGTCGTTTGGGGGCTGATTTGGGTTTTCACCCTTTAACGACTTGTTTTTAAGTTTAAGTGTTGATTTTTGCAAATTATCGTCCTACTCTCAAACCGAGAGAACCGGGACTACACCATCAGTTCCTATAAGTTAGATTGATCCCGTGCGAGGTGTTCGTGCCTCATACGGGGTCGTTTGGGGGTTGGTTAGGGTATTCACCCTTTGACGGCATGTTTTTAACTAAGTGTGATTTTTGCAAATTATCGTCATATTCACAAATCGGGAGACCCGAGACTACGCGGTCAGTTCCTACAAGTTACATTGGTCCCATGCGAGGTGTTCGTGACCCCTGCGGGGTCGTTTGGGGGGTGGATTGGGTTTTCACCCTTTAACGGCTTGTTTTTAAGTTTAAGTGCTGACTTTTGCAAATTATTGTCATATTCACAAACCGGGAGACCCGGGACTACGCAGTCAGTTCCTACAAGTTACATTGGTCACGTGCGAGGTGTTCGTGACCCCTACGGGGTCGTTTGGGGGGTGGTTTGGATTTTCACCCTTTAACGGCTTGTTTTTACATTTTAGTGCTAATTTTTATCGTCCTACTCTCAAACCGAGAGACCCGGGACTACGCAGTCAGTTCCTACAAGTTATATTGGTCCCGTGCGAGGTGTTTCTGCCTCCTACGGGGTCGCTTGGGGGCTGGTTTGGGTTTTCACCCTTTGACGGCATGTTTTTAAGTTTAAGTGTTGATTTTTGCAAATTATCGTCATATTCACAAATCGGGAGACCCGGGACTACACTGTTAGTTCCTACAAGTTACATTGGTCCCGAGCGAGGTGTTCATGCCTCCTACGGGGTCGTTTGGGGGCTGGTTTTTTTTGTTTTCTCCCTTTGACGGCATGTTTTTAACTAAGTGTGATTTTTGCAAATTATCGTCATATTCATAAATCGGGAGACCCGAGACTACGCGGTCAGTTCCTACAAGTTATATTGGTCCGGAGCGAGGTGTTCATGCCGCCTACGGGGTCGTTTGGGGGCTGGTTTGGGTTTTCACCCTTTAACGGCTTAATTTTAAGTTTACGTGTTGATTTTTGCAAATTATCGTCATATTCTAAAATCGGGAGACCCGGGATTACGCGATCTGTTCCTACAAGTTATATTGGTCCCGTGCGAGGTGTTCGTGCCTTCTACGGGATCGTTTGGTGGCTGGTTTGGGTTTTCACCCTTCAACGGCTTGTTTTTATCGTCCTACCGTCAAACCGAGAGACCTGGGACTACGCGATCAGTTCCTACAAGTTACATTGGTCCCGTGCGAGGTGTTCGTGCCTCCTACGGGGTCGTTTGGGGGCTGGTTTGGATTTTCACCCTTTAACGGCTTGTTTTTAAGTTTAAGTGTTGATTTTTGCAAATTATCGTCGTATTGTCAAATCGGGAGACCCGGGACTACGCGGTCAGTTCCTACAAGTTACATTGGTCCCGTGCGAGGTGTTCGTGCCCCCTACGGGGTCGTTTGGGGGCTGGTTTAGGTTTTCACCCTTTGACAGCTTGTTTTTAACTAAGTGTGATTTTTGCAAATTATCGTCATATTCATAAACCGGGAGACCCGGGACTACGCGGTCAGTTCCTACAAGTTACATTGGTCCCGTGCGAGGTGTTCGTGCCCCCTACGGGGTAGTTTGGGGGGTGGTTTGGGTTTTCACCCATTAACAACTTATTTTTAAGTTTAAGTACTGATTTTTGCAATTTATCGTCATATTCACAAACCGGGAGACCCCGGACTACGCGGTCAGTTCCTCTAAGATACATTGGTCCCGTGCGAGGTGTTCGTGCCTCCTACGGGGTCGTTTGGGGGTGGTTTGGGTTTTCAGCCTTTGACGGCTTCTTTTTAAGTTTAAGTGCTGATTTTTGCAAATTATCATCATATTCACAAATCGGGAGACCCGGGACTACGCGATCAGTTCCTACAAGTTACATTGATCCCGTGAGAAGTGTTTGTGCCCCCTACGGGGTCGTTTGGGGGGTGGTTTGGGTTTTCACCCTTTGACGACTTGTTTTTAACTAAGTGTGATTTTTGCAAATTATCTTCATATTCACAAACCGGGAGACTCGAGACTATGCGGTTAGTTCCTACAAGTTACATTTGTCCCGTGCGAGGTGTTCGTGCCCCTACGGAGTCGTTTGGGTTTTCACCCTTTAACGACTTGTTTTTAAGTTTAAGTGTTGATTTTTGCAAATTATCGTCGTATTCTCAAATCGGGAGACCCGAGACTACGCGGTCAGTTCCTACAAGTTATATTGGTCCCGTGCGAGGTGTTCGTGCCTCCTACGGGGTCGTTTGGGTGCTGGTTTGGGTTTTCACCCTTTAACGGCTTGTTTTTAAGTTTAAGTGTTGATTTTTGAAATTATCGTCCTACTCTCAAATCGAGAGACCCGGGACTACGCGATCAGTTCCTACAAGTTTCATTGGTCCCGTACAAGGTGCTCGTGCCTCCTACGGGGTCGTTTGGGGGCTGGTTTGGATTTTCACCCTTTAACGGCTTGTTTTTAAGTTTAAGTGTTGATTTTTGCATATTATCGTCCTACTCTCAAATCGAGAGAACCGGGACAACGCGATCAGTTCATACAAGTTAGATTGATCCCGTGCGAGGTGTTCGTGCCTCCTACGGTGTCGTTTGGGGGTTGGTTTGGGTATTCACCCTTTGACGGCATGTTTTTAACTAAGTGTGATTTTTGCAAATTACCATCATATTCACAAACTGGAAGACCCGGGACTACGCGGTCAGTTCCTACAAGTTACATTGGTCCCGTGCGAGGTGTTCATGCCCCCTACGGGGTCGTTTGGGGAGTGGTTTGAGTGTTCACCCTTTAACGGCTTGTTTTTAAGATTATTTGCTGATTTTTGCAAATTATCATCATATTCACAAACCTGGAGACCCGAGACTACGCGGTCAGTTCCTACAAGTTACATTGGTCCCGTGCGAGGTGTTCGTGCCCCCTACGGGGTCGTTTGGGGGGCGGTTTAGGTTTTCACCCTTTGACAGCTTGTTTTTAACTAAGTGTGATTTTTAAAAATTATCGTCATATTCAAAAATCGGGAGACCCGGGACTACGCGGTCAGTTCCTACAAGTTACATTGGTCCCGTGCGAGGTGTTCGTGCCCCCTACTGGGTGGTTTGGGGGGTGGTTTGGGTTTTCACCCATTAACAGCTTGTTTTTAAGTTTAAGTACTGATTTTTGCAAATTATCGTCATATTCACAAACCGGGAGACCCGGGACTACGCGGTCAGTTCCTACAAGTTACATTGGTCCCGTGCGAGGTGTTCGTGCCTCCTACGGGATCGTTTGGGGGGTGGTTTGGGTTTTCATCCTTTGACGGCTTGTTTTTAAGTTTAAGTGCTGATTTTTGTAAATTATCATCATATTCACAAATCGGGAGACCCAGGACTACGTGATCAGTTCCTACAAGTTACATTGGTCCCGTGAGAAGTGTTCGTGCCCCCTACGGGGTCGTTTGGGGGGTCGTTTGGGTTTTCACCCTTTGACGACTTGTTTTTAACTAAGTGTGATTTTTGCAAATTATCGTCATATTCATAAACCGGGAGACTCGGGACTATGCGGTCAGTTCCTACAAGTTACATTGGTCCCGTGCGACGTGTGCGTGCCCCTACGGGGTTGTTTGGTGCCTAGTTTGGGTTTTCACCCTTTAACGGCTTATTTTTAAGTTTAAATGTTGATTTTTGCAAATTATCATCCTACTCTCAAACTGAGAGACCCGGGACTACGCGATCAGTTCCTACAAGTTACATTGGTCTCGTGCGAGGTGTTCGTGCCTCCTACGGGGTCGTTTGGTGGTTGGTTTGGGTATTCACCCTTTGACAGCATGTTTTTAACTAAGTGCAATTTTTGCAAATTATCGTCATATTCAGAATCCGAGAGACCCGGGACTACGCAGTAAGTTCCTACAAGTTACATTGGTCCCGTGCGAGGTGTTCGTGACCCCTACGGGGTCGTTTAGGGGGTGGTTTGAATTTTCACCCTTTAACGGCTTATTTTTCAGTTTAAGTGCTGATTTTTTCAAATTATCGTCATATTCACAAACCAAGAGACCCGAGACTACGCGGTCAGTTCCTACAAGTTACATTGGTCCCGAGCGAGGTGTTCATGCCTCCTACGGGGTCGTTTGGGGGGTGGTTTGGGTTTTCAACCTTTAACGGCTTGTTTTTAAGTTTAAGTGTTGATTTTTGCAATTTATCGTCGTATTCTCAAATCGGGAGACCCGGGACTACACGATCAGTTCCTACAAGTTATATTGGTCCCGTGCGAGGTGTTCGTGCCTCCAATGGGGTCGTTTGGGGGCTGATTTGGGTTTTCACCCTTTAACGACTTGTTTTTAAGTTTAAGTGCTGATTTTTGCAAATTATCATCCTACTCTCAAACCGAGAGAACCGGGACTACGCGATCAGTTCCTACAAGTTACATTGGTCCCGTGCGAGGTGTTCGTGCCTCCTACGGGGTCGTTTGGAGGTTGGTTAGGGTATTCACCCTTTGACGGCATGTTTTTAACTAAGTGTGATTTTTGCAAATTATCGTCATATTCACAAACCGGGAGACCCGAGATTACGCGGTCAGTTCCTACAAGTTACATTGGTCCCATGCGAGGTGTTCGTGACCCCTACGGGGTCGTTTGTGGGGTGGATTGGGTTTTCACCCTTTAACGGCTTGTTTTTAAGTTTAAGTGCTGACTTTTGCAAATTATTGTCATATTCACAAACCGGGAGACCCGGGACTACGCAGTCAGTTCCTACAAGTTACATTGGTCACGTGCGAGGTGTTCGTGACCCCTACGGGGTCGTTTGGGGGGTGGTTTGGATTTTCACCCTTTAACGACTTGTTTTTAAGTTTAAGTGCTGATTTTTGCAAATTATTGTCATATTCACAAACCGGGAGACCCGGGACTGCGCAGTCAGTTCCTACAAGTTACATTGATCCCCTGCGAGGTGTTCGTGACCCCTGCGGGGTCGTTTGGGGGGTGGTTTGTGTTTTCACCCTTTAACGGCTTGTTTTTACGTTTAAGTGCTAATTTTTATCGTCCTACTCTCAAACCGAGAGACCCGGGACTACGCAGTCAGTTCCTACAAGTTATATTGGTCCCGTACGAGGTGTTTGTGCCTCCTACGGGGTCGTTTGGGGGCTGGTTTGGGTTTTCACCCTTTGACGGCATGTTTTTAAGTTTAAGTGTTGATTTTTGCAAATTATCGTCATATTCACAAACCGGGAGACCCGGGACTACGCTGTTAGTTCCTACAAGTTACATTGGTCCCGAGCGAGGTGTTCATGCCTCCTACGTGGTCGTTTGGGGGCTGGTTTTGGGTTTTCTCCCTTTGACGGCATGTTTTTAACTAAGTGTGATTTTTGCAAATTATCATCATATTCATAAATCGGGAGACCCGAGACTACGCGGTCAGTTCCTACAAGTTATATTGGTCCGGAGCGAGGTGTTCATGCCGCCTACGGGGTCGTTTGGGGGCTGGTTTGGGTTTTCACCCTTTAACGGCTTAATTTTAAGTTTACGTGTTGATTTTTGCAAATTATCGTCATATTCTCAAATCGGGAGATCCGGGACTACGCGATCAGTTCCTACAAGTTATATTGGTCCCGTGCGAGGTGTTCGTGCCTTCTACGGGATCGTTTGGTGGTTGGTTTGGGTTTTCACCCTTCAACAACTTGTTTTTATCGTCCTACCGTCAAACCGAGAGACCTGGGACTACGCGATCAGTTCCTACAAGTTACATTGATCCCGTGCGAGGTGTTCGTGCCTCCTACGGGGTCGTTTGGGGGCTGGTTTGGATTTTCACCCTTTAACGGCTTGTTTTTAAGTTTAAGTGTTGATTTTTGCAAATTATCGTCGTATTGTCAAATTGGGAGACCCGGGACTACGCAGTCAGTTCCTACAAGTTACATTGGTCCCGTGCGAGGTGTTCGTGCCCTTATGGGGTCGTTTGGGGGCTGGTTTGGGTTTTCACCCTTTAACGGCTTTTTTTTAAGTTTAAGTGTTGATTTTTGCAAATTATCGTCCTATTGTCAAATCGGGAGACCCGGGACTACGCGGTCAGTTCCTACAAGTTATATTGGTCCCGTGCGAGGTGTCCATGCCTCCTACGAGGTCGTTTGGGGGCTGGTTTGGGTTTTCACCCTTTAACGGCTTGTTTTTAAGTTTAAGTGTTGATTTTTTCAATTTATCGTCCTACTCTCAAACCGAGAGACCCAGGACTACGCGATCAGTTCCTACAAGTTACATTGGTCCCGTGCGAGGTGTTCGTGCCTCCTACGGGGTTGTCTAGTGGTTGGTTTGGGTATTCACCCTTTGACGGCATGTTTTTAACTAAGTGTGATTTTTGCAAATTATCGACATATTCACAAACCGGGAGACCCGGGACTACGCGGTCAGTTCCTACAAGTTACATTGGTCCCGAGCGAGGTGTTCATGCCTCCTACGGGGTCGTTTGGGGGATGGTTTGGGTTTTCAACCTTTAACGGCTTGTTTTTAAGTTTAAGTGTTGATTTTTGCAAATTATCGTCATATTCTCAAATTGGGAGACCCGGGACTACACGGTCAGTTCCTACAAGTTATATTGGTCCCGTGCGAGGTGTTCGTGCCTCCTATGGGGTCGTTTGGGGGCTGGTTTGGGTTTTCACCCTTTAACGACTTATTTTTAAGTTTAAGTGTTGATTTTTGCAAATTATCGTCCTACTCTCAAACCGAGAAAACCGGGACTACGCGTTCAGTTCCTACAAGTTACATTGGTCCCGTGCGAGGTGTTCGTGCCTCCTACGGGGTCGTTTGGGGGTTGGTTTGGGTATTCACCCTTTGACAGCATGTTTTTAACTAAGTGTGATTTTTGGAAATTATCGTCATATTCATAAATCGGGAGACCCGAGACTACGCGGTCAGTTCCTACAAGTTACATTGGTCCCGTGCGATGTGTTCGTTACCCCTACGGGGTCGTTTGGGGGGTGGATTGGGTTTTCACCCTTTAACGGCTTGTTTTTAAGTTTAAGTGCTGACTTTTGCAAATTATTGTCATATTCACAAACCGGGAGACCCGGGACTACGCAGTCAGTTCCTACAAGTTACATTGGTCACGTGCGAGGTGTTCGTGCCTCCTACGGGGTCGTTTGGGGGTTGGTTTGGGTATTCACCCTTTGACAGCATGTTTTTAACTAAGTGTGATTTTTGGAAATTATCGTCATATTCACAAACCGGGAGACCCGAGACTACGCGGTCAGTTCTTACAAGTTACATTGGTCCCGTGCGATGTGTTCGTTACCCCTACGGGGTCGTTTGGGTGGTGGATTGGGTTTTCACCCTTTAACGGCTTGTTTTTAAGTTTAAGTGCTGACTTTTGCAAATTATTGTCATATTCACAAACCGGGAGACCCGGGACTACGCAGTCAGTTCCTACAAGTTACATTGGTCACGTGCGAGGTGTTCGTGACCCCTACGGGGTCGTTTGGGGAGTGGTTTGGGTTTTCACCCTTTAACGACTTGTTTTTAAGTTTAAGTGCTGATTTTTGCAAATTATTGTCATATTCACTAGCCGGGAGACCCTGGACTACGCAATCAGTTCCTACATGTATCATTGATCCCGTGCGAGGTGTTCGTGACCCCTGCGGGGTCGTTTAGGGGCTGGTTTGGGTTTTCATCCTTTAACGGCTTGTTTTTATGTTTAAGTGCTGATTTTTATCGTCCTACTCTCAAACCGAGAGACCCGAGACTACGCGGTCAGTTCCTACAAGTTATATTCGTCCCGAGCGAGGTGTTCATGCCTCCTGCGGGGTCGTTTGGGGGCTGGTTTGGGTTTTCTCCCTTTGACGGCATGTTTTTAACTAAGTGTGATTTTTGCAAATTATCGTCATATTCATAAATCGGGAGACCCGAGACTACACGGTCAGTTCCTACAAGTTATATTGGTCCCGAACGAGGTGTTCATGCCGCCTACGGGGTCGTTTGGGGGCTAGTTTGGGTTTTCACCCTTTAACGGCTTAATTTTAAGTTTACGTGTTGATTTTTGCAAATTATCGTCATATTCTCAAATCGGGAGACCCGGGACTACGCGATCAGTTCCTACAAGTTATATTGGTCCCGTACAAGGTGTTCGTGCCTTCTACGGGATCGTTTGGTGGCTGGTTTGGGTTTTCACCATTCACCGGCTTGTTTTTATCGTCCTACTCTCAAACCGAGAGACCTGGGACTACGCGATCAGTTCCTACAAGTTACATTGGTCCCGTGCGAGGTGTTCGTGCCTCCTACGGGGTCGTTTGGGGGCTGGTTTGGATTTTCACCCTTTAACGGCTTGTTTTTAAGTTTAAGTGTTGATTTTTGCAAATTATCGTCGTATTGTCAAATGGGGAGACCCGGGACTACGCGGTCAGTTCCTACAAGTTACATTGGTCCCGTGCGAGGTGTTCGTGCCCCTATGGGGTCGTTTAGGGGCTGGTTTGGGTTTTCACCCTTGAACGGATTCTTTTTAAGTTTAAGTGTTGATTTTTGCAAATCATCGTCGTATTGTCAAATCGGGAGACCCGGGACTACGCGGTCTGTTCCTACAAGTTATATTGGTCCCGTGCGAGGTGTTCGTGCCTCCTACGGGATCGTTTGGGTTTTCGCCCTTTGACGGCTTGTTTTTAAGTTTAAGTGTTGATTTTTGCAAATTATCGTCCTACTCTCAAACCGAGAGACCCGGGACTACACGATCAGTTCCTACAAGTTACATTGGTCCCGTGCGAGGTGTTCGTGCCTCCTACGGGGTTGTTTGGGGGTTGGTTTGGGTATTCACCCTTTGACGGCACGTTTTTAACTAAGTGTGATTTTTGCAAATTATCGTCGTATTCTCAAATTGGGAGACCCGGGACTACACGGTCAGTTCCTACAAGTTCTATTGGTCCCGTGCGAAGTGTTCGTGCCTCCTATGGGGTCGTTTGGGGGCTGGTTTGGGTTTTCACCCTTTAACGACTTATTTTTAAGTTTAAGTGTTGATTTTTGCAAATTATTGTCCTACTCTCAAACCGAGAGAACCGGGACTACGCGATCAGTTCCTACAAGTTACATTGGTCCCGTGCGAGGTGTTCGTGCCTCCTACGGGGTCGTTTGGGGGTTGGTTTGGGTATTCACCCTTTGACGACATGTTTTTAACTAAGTGTGATTTTTGGAAATTATCGTCATATTCACAAACCGGGAGACCCGAGACTACGCGGTCAGTTCCTACAAGTTACATTGGTCCCGTGCGAGGTGTTCGTGACCATTACCGGGGTCGTTTGGGGGGTGGTTTGTGTTTTCACCCTTTAACGGCTTGTTTTTAAGGTTAAGTGCTGATTTTTGCAAATTATCATCATATTCACAAACCGGGAGACCCGGGACTACGCGGTCAGTTCCTACAAGTTACGTTGGTCCCGTGCGAGGTCTCCGTGCCCCCTACGGGGTCGTTTGGGGCGTGGTTTAGGTTTTCACCCTTTGACAGCTTTTTTTTAACTAAGTGTGATTTTTGCAAATTATCGTCATATACACTGACCAGGAGACCCGGGACTACGTGGTCAGTTCCTACAATTTACATTGGTCCCGTGCGAGGTGTTCGTGCCCCCTACGGGGTTGTTTGGGGGGTGGTTTGGGTTTTCACCCATTGACGGCTTGTTTTTAAGTTTAAGTACTGATTTTTGCAAATTATCATCATATTCACAAACCGGGAGACCCGGGACTACGCGGTCAGTTCCTACAAGTTACATTGGTCCCGTGCGAGGTGTTCGTGTCTCCTATGGGGTCGCTTGGGGGGTGGTTTGGGTTTTCAGCCTTTGACGGCTTGTTTTTAAGTTTAAGTGTAGATTTTTGCAAATTATCGTCATATTCACAAATCGGGAGACCCAGGACTATGCGATCAGTTCCTACAAGTTACATTGGTCCCGTGAGAGGTGTTCGTGCCCCCTACGGGGTCGTTTGTGGGGTTGTTTGGGTTTTCACCCATTGACGACTTGTTTTTAACTGAGTGTGATTTTTGCAAATTATCGTCACATTCACAAACCGGGAGACTCAGGACTACGCGGTCAGTTCCTACAAGTTACATTGGTCACGTGCGAGGTGTTCGTGCCCCTATGGGGTCGTTTGGGGGCTGGTTTGGGTTTTCACCCTTTAACGGCTTGTTTTTAAGTTCAGGTGCTGATTTTTGCAAATTATTGTCGTATTCTCAAATCGGGAGACCCGGGACTACGCGATCAGTTCCTACAAGTTACATTGGTCCCGTGCGAGGTGTTCGTGCCTCCTACGGGGTCGTTTGGGGGCTGGTTTGGATTTTCACCCTTTAACGGCTTGTTTTTAAGTTTAAGTGTTGATTTTTGCAAATTATCGTCATATTCTCAAATCGGGAGACCCGGGACTACGCGGTCAGTTCCTACAAGTTATATTGGTCCCGTGCGAGGTGTTCGTGCCTTCTACGGGATCGTTTGGGGGCTGGTTTGGGTTTTCACCCTTCAACGTCTTGTCCGATATTAAATGAATACCCAACATGGAAGAAAAATCCGCATAAGTTAGACACATTGTCCGATATTAAATGAAACATATGACCTTCCATGTACCATAATTGAATGGCTGCTTCCAACAAGATCATATTTATTTGACGATTATGTCACAAAGTGATCGAGAACAGGTTGAAAGTCGCGTAATAAAAACTATACAAACTCATGGATTTCAAAACTTTAAGATAAGAAATAAATATTTATGTCATGGGAATGGCGATTAAAGAGACTGGAGTTGTATGCAAGAGAAAAGAGAAGAAATATTGGAGTTAATCAAAATACCCCATTAAGGCCCCTTTTATACCAATAAGCCTCCACAAAATTATGAAAGTTGCTAGATCATCACCATTAATAAAGGAATCAAAGTACTAGGAGTGCAGCAAGAGTGAATAAAAGGTTAAAAAATAATGTACCTAAAAGGGCGTGCCGGCTGACAGGCTAGGGGGTATGCCGATCGACACCCCTATTTTGGAAAAATTACCTTTTTCCTTTTTGTCTTCCTAATTTTCAAATAAGACCTTTGTAAAATTAACTTTTTACAACAGATTTTCTCGAGAAATTCTTTACTTGAAGTTATAAAAACATATTCAAATTTCAGAAATATACTTTCTTACTTTTCTTCCAAGCTAAACCCTTTGTGAAAAATTAAAGGGCGTGTAGAATAAACATTAAATCAAGATAAAACTAAAAGAAAATGCATCATCACCTCTCTCTCTCTCTCTCTCTCTCTCTCTCTCGCGCGCGCGCGCACGTGTGTGTGTGTATATATAATTTTTGAGTTTTAGATACACCAGATAAAGATAACATAAAATAAAGAAAATGAGCATAATTGTCTCCGGTCAAAGATATCTTTGAGTTTTAGGAGTGGGACTTTCTAAAAACCTAGCCTAACATTAGTGGAAGCCTCATGGTATCTATAAAGGCTCTTTCATTGAGGGTGAGAAGTGAAAGTCCCACTCCTATAACTCAAAGACGGTGGAGGATCATCATCCATTGTCGAACGAGTAGCACTAGACCATTCCATTATTCGGATTTTCTTCAATCCAGTCTCGGATGTCACACAGCCAAGACGTTCGCACAACCACGGTCTATAAAAGAAACAACTATAAAAAGTGAAAAATTCAATAACAAACTATAATACATAAACAAAATGTAGAAATCAATTGAGAAAGAATAAGTATATCCCTAATTGGAAAGACCCTCTAGCGCCACGATGGATCGTTGAGGAACCTCGACTGCATGACCCCCTCCCACTTATATATAGTACAAGGGAAAAATATACGCTCGGAGAGGAAGAATATTTGTAAACCCCGATGCTTGAGTCGAAGACCTCTTAACGCCACCACCACCTCCTGCCTCCAGCAATGGAGTTGAAGATCCATCCATGTCATAGATCGATGCTGGCATCAACCAGTTGATCATGATGTACAAAATAATCATGCGCCACTGCTATGACCGTATACAAGGAATAGTTCTCCCCCATTATTGTTGCCATAAGCTCCACTTCCAATATTTTCTCATGATCTAGCATATAGAATGGGGGCTCATTGAAGGAACCACCACATCACTCTTCATAACCTATTGTACCACCCTCTTACCCAGATGCTAGTTGTATTCAAACTCATGCAACAACAAACACTTCATATGGGCATGGAAGTCGGTGACCTCCATCTCCCCAAGGTCGATTCCAATCATAGAATGACACATGTGAAAATAAATCCACTCACTAACATACAATCAAAATAAAAATAAAAAATCAGTAAAAAAACTAGCAAAAAAAAGGCTAACCTGGCCACTCGTCAGAGATTTTAACACAAATCACACATCACTATGGGTCGAGAGGTCCTTCAATATCCCCTTCCCCTTCCTCCATCTTGTCATCCAGGGACACACATCATCCTCCCCTATAACCAATGGTATCAACGGGGTACTGCGCTCGATCAAGTCACAGAACCACGCCTAAAAAGTAGTAAGAAAAAGTTCAAAAAAATTCAAAAACTAAACTGTATACACCCCATTATGTTACCCCTAACTCTCCTTAGGTCCCTAGTACCTCCCTTCATCACTACAAACCCAGGTCATACCCCGGGTACTGACTAAGAAGCCATCGGGTACTCCCCGACTCCGTTTGACCAAAAGTTCAAACTCTTCATCTCGACCGAGACTGAATGAATCTTCGAAGGGAACTAAAACACCTTTCCAACGGTCCATCCCGTGCGTGATTCCAACTTACCATGCGGACGAACGATCCGTTTGCGTCCGAAACTTGATCCGGAGGCCACCGGGCACTCCCGGGCTCTGTTTGACCTATGTCAACTCTTTAGTTCGACCGAGACTGAATGAATATTAGAAGGGCACTAAAACCCCTCTCTAATGGTTCGCTCCGTGTGCGATTTTGACTTTCCATGCGAACGAACGATCCGTTGACTCTAAGAGGTCACTAAATGCTTCTAGGGCCCGGTTTACCAAAGTCAACTACCAACACCGGGTCAAACTCTTTGGAAGTTGAAGTACATCTCCTAACCTTTCCAACGGTCTACCCCGCGTGAGATTCGGACTTACCATGCAGACGAACGATCCGTTTGCGTTCGATGATTCCCCGTCCAATGGACGGATAAACGTTTTCGAGCCATATTTGACCCAAAGTAAACTCCCGAACCCGGGAGCTATCCAAAGGACTTACAAAGGTCTCTGAATTACCTTTCCAATAGTCCATCTCATGCGCAATTCTGACCAACGGTTTTCCCTCGGCAGCCGATTTTCCGAAAAGGACTAAAACACACTACCAAATGGCAGGTTCCAGACCCTACCTATCGAAAGGTGCCGATAGGCAGGACCAAGTCTATGTCGATCGGCCGTGACCTGGGCCTATAAAATGATGCCTTCACCTCATTTGCAAGAGGATCCCAGATCTGATAAAAATCACTCTCGGCGAATCCCAAAAACCTCTCTTGAAGGCAGCGTGATTTCAATATCCAAATCCCTTTTTTACTTCAACTTTTCATCATCCTTTTCATCAAACTTGGTGAATTATCCACTCTCCATAATCATCAAAGTGAAAGGGTTGCTCTCCAACATTCAAGATCGAGCTCAAGGTCTCCAATAAGGTCCATCTTTCTCAGCTTTCTCTTAATTTCTCAATAACTTGTTTTATTACCTAGCACTTTTATTAGCTCATCTCACACATCCTAATATACTTTTTATTTAAGTATTATTGCACAACTCTTATTTTGTAAATAAAACCCAAAAAATAAGAAAAAGAGAGTTTGCTCATAAATTCCAAATAGGAATTCTCATACTTTTCTCACGCTTTTCTCACAACTAAAATACTTTTTCTACACACACACACACACACACTCACAAATAAGAGATCCCCTATTTGTATTTATTGGATAAACCCCACCCCTCGTTTTCTATGCGAACTATGTGGACTTTGATGCCTTTATAGGCTACGTAGGCGTCTCGAGGTAAAACCCAAGACTCGAGTCCTATTCTCGCTTCCCCATTCATTTTCTATCTTCTTTAAATCCAATATTCTTATATTCTATATTCTTGTCCTTAGTCATGTATTACTCCATATACGTTATCGTTCCATTATAACGGTCAACGTAAGGGTAATCACGTAAATCTTATTTTATAATATTATTCTTATATCTTCCTACGGATGACTCGCTTTATCTCTTTCATGATACAAGTCGAGGATTCCTATCTCCACTATATATATACACATGCACACATATCACGGGGAAAATAAAGGAAAATAGCAAATATCCATGAGGAACCGAAAGGGCGGAATGGGTGCCTAACACCTTCCCATTTCGTAACTAAGCCTCCGAACCCTTCTCGAATCGTTTTGGTTTCGCATGCACCAGTATGTCTTTGGATGCCGTCCTTCGGGATGGCTTCCCCTTTTTCTTTTTTCTGTATTGAGTAAAATAGACTAGCGACTCTAAATCTCTCTATATTTTTACACCTTATCTCAAACGACGCCAACCAAAGCGCTCTCGAAAGGGATGCGAGGGACATGAGGATCCTTCCTCCGTGTGCCCGCCCGCGATCGAGGATCGGGGATGGCCACAGTGGCGTTCTGCTGGGGATATGTATTTATTTTGAGGGCTTGACTCTATTTACATGGATGCTATATTTGTTTATTTTTCCCCTATATCTGCATGTTCCCCTTTTCCATGTGTATCCCATGATTATGCTTATATTCACACACTTGTAGAAAATTCTCCATGTACACTTCACACCACGTGCACCTAGGATAACATATATCCCCATGTTGCACGCATCACCCATACTTGGTGTACCTTTGGTACTTGTACTTTGCTCCCTGTTTGGCATAATTAAGAATGGCATTATCATCATAAGATACTAATAAGAGAATCATGCATGATTCACACGACATCACCAAAGAGCATTGTTATTGAATAAATTTTACCCAGTAACTGGAGGGTCACTTCGTGATGGGCACTGGTCCGGTAAGGTACAGTTAGCCTAAGCGATATGACTCTCACCTTCCATTGGCCAAGTACATTCGACGTATATCGAACGGTTCCCCAGCATCGTACCGCTTGACCGAAGTCATGACGGGAGGTATATCGTAGGAAATTCGTTTACGAATGCCGAGTATATCGAATTCTCTCTCACATGTACTGTCCCCACGAGGTATATAGTGAGGCAATTCATGTACACTCAGGTATATCAAATGGCTTGACCACACGTACCGATTGCCCGCAAGAGCAAGACGTATATCGTGGAAGTCATGCCAAAGGGGGGAACCCTGCATACCCGCATATAGGTGTCAAACCTAGGACAAGCACTTTAGATTGCCGATTTCAACCCGAAACTCTGTCAAAATTTTGGGTCGGCCCGCTGACCAAATTTTCACGCATTTTTAAAACGGTACCCTATCCATGAGCCTGGTTATAAGTCCAGTCATAGCTTCACATTTATTAAAAACCCCACTTTTCCAGGCTCGGGTCCCGTCTGGCATTGCATTTAGGAGAATTAAATACAAGTGAGAACATAATAATCATGCTGAGTTCCGTCTCCAAAAACATTTCTTCCATCTTTATCAAAATCCAAAAACATTTCTCCTTTCTTTATCAGAAATCCAAAAATAGTTTCTTCTCCTTTTTCTCAAAAAAATAAATCCCATTATATGCCTTCTCAGGTCGATCACAAGCCCTTGGTCTGTCTCCCTATTGACTTCGATCTTCAGTCAAATCATCAAGGAGTTTCATCCGTTCCTCTACTATTTCTTTCGAGTCCGTAATCCATCCACTATCCATGGAGAATACAGATCAAGTACCAATCATACAGCCGGATCTGACGGCAGTCCTAGATCAGTTGTGTCCAAGATTGACAACCTCCAAACTGAAGTTTGAGAGATGCAACGAAACCAGGTTCCTATTCCTTAAGAGCCTGAGGCCCTATTCCCTCGTGCTATGGGTCCACCCGAGCCTATCCGGGTTCTCGTAGAATATCAGCATGCTTTATGTGCCCCTCCTATCAATGGGTTGCTGCCTGCCCATCTTTCGATGCCAAACACTGCCCAACCTGTGGCTAACCTGCCTGTGGTCGTTGATCCAAAAGCGGAGGAGTTGAATAAAGTCAAAGAGGATCTCAAGATGCTCACCAGGAAGTTCAACCAAGTCAAGATCTCTGGGAATTACATGGACTACACCCATATGTCTCCTTATCCTAAGGCAAGGTTACTCGAGAAGTTAAAAATGCTAAATATAAATATCGAGAAGTTCGGAGGGAGTGGACCCCCGATTGTTCATCTTTACAGTTATCATCGTTCCATGACTCTACTAGGGGCTTCTGAAGAAGTGATGGCCCAATTATTTCAGCAAACTTTTAAGGATAGTGCCCTCCGGTGGTTTTTGTCTCTTGAGGAATCCAGAATTCGTAGCTGGGAGGATGTAGCCCGAGAATTTAAATCACAGTACAAATACAATGAAGATCTTGAAGTCACCCGTCATGATTTAGAGCTGCTCAAACAGAACCTTGGGGAATCAGTCAGTAACTTCATAACCCGGTGGAGGGAGAAAGCAGCTACCATGACCAATCGGCCATCCGAGGTGGAACAGGTCAACATAGTGAAGAAGAACTTCTTGCCCCATGTTCGAGCGACGATGGGAGGACAATACTATCCCCACTTCCGAGATCTCAGAGAGATCGAAGTGGAAATCGAGGAAAGCCTTGTTAAAATAGAGGTTGAACGAAAGAAGATGTCCGGACAGTTCACCCCTAAAAAGTATGATAAGCCTTCCAGTGCTACAGTCTCAACCATCAATAACATCTCTTAACCAACCACATCATGGGCACCAGAAAGACGCCCTACCCCCATCCGAAGGGAATACACTGAGCTCCATGCTCCACTCTCCAAAGTTTACCGAGCCTTGTTAAGCCGAAACCCTTGGATCCCCATCCATTGTCAAATCCACTCCCAAGAAACTTCAAGGCCGATGCCCATTGCACCTTTCACCAAACTGCCATCTATACCACCGACCAATGCCTTCACCTACGAAACATAATCCAAGATCTCATTGACTAGGGTACCATTGCCCCACCATCCAATCCTACGCCGAACACTACTCGCAACCCACTTCCAAATCATACTGTAAGGACACAAATTTCCAATTGAGTCCATATGTAGTTTTGGCTCAATTCCGGACAAAAACATTTATTCATAGGATAGTATGTTATTGTAATACTCTCAAGCCTATGAAGTGTGTGTTGAAGACGTAGCGACAAAGAATATAAAGCTTCATCAAATGTGCCGGTTTGCGTGCCTCGTTTCTACGTCATCAATTATGGTTCCATGCTCCCAAGGTATGAATGCAATTATATTTATATAGGAGCTTGGAACAAAGTTTATTGGGTGTTAGGTTTTATAAAAACTGCGTTTTGTTTTAAGAAAGAAATTATATAAAACTTTAAAATAAGTTCATAAAGTTTTCTGGGCCAAAATCGAATTTTTTCAATCTTTCTGGTCGTTCGTTAGATATGTCGTTCGAACGAGCTGTCAGGTGGGAACAGTTTTTGGCAGTTTTTCACCCACTTCCCCACTTGGTTTTTAACCAACTTTTACTGACTTTAATATGTGCGGGAATGACATTTTCCAACTTAACATTTCCATAACTTTTCCAACTTAGTTTATCTCTTAGAGAGAGTTTGAGTGCAAAAATGGTTTAGGAAAATGTTCATGTTTTGAGTGAGATTTTTAGAGAAAAATATTTTCATCACTCTAGTGTTTACACGCAATTGAGTTTATCCAAGTTCATATATACATATCAAATTGCTTGGATTTTGGCACCGGCTTATCTCTACCGAATTCAAGAAGAGAAGTTTTGGTTTGCTTCTACATCCATCAAAGAATAAGACTTTTTGTTGCGACTCTACCCACTTGGAGAAAGGCTCCATGTACGGGTGACGGTGACCATAGAAATCCCCATCGGTGGATTCCGAGATCGCGGTGGTGTTCTGAGGTTATCCGTTAGGAAGAGGTGTCTACAAGAAGAAGCGTCGAGGCTTGAGAGGGATCGAGCCAGTAGTTGTAAGTCTATCTGTCTTGTAATTGTAATTCCGTATCTAGTGGATTTGTGTCTTGGGCCGTCCGAGGTTGTTTCCCATCTTCGGTTTTTCCTCGTACATCATGGCGTAGTGTGATATTGTTTATTTTATCTTGCTTCATAATTTAGAACGCATGCTTAGAATAAATTCAAGATAAAATTTGGTTTAAATTATAGCACTCAATTTAATTTGGCCTTAAATTGAATATTGGGTAAAGATTGTTTAATTCAAGTCTTTTTCTAAAATTTGGTTTCACCTAATTTGCTAATATGGGTAAATATGGCTTAGGCAAATTCTAGGACTTGGATTAATGAATTGATTTAAGTGACTTTATGAATCAGTTTAATTTTGTTTTATTAAATTAAAATCCGGTGTTTAAAAGTTAAACCATCATCCTTACGCTTCCGCATCGTGTTTGTTGTTTTACATTTACAAAGGAAATTACGAGCTTGTGCTTTTTCATATTGGTATCAGAGCCAAAGCGATAAATTATTTTGTTAACGATCTTTTTAAATTATTTTTGGCTAAAATGGATTTTTCCCCATTTTCAAAATTTCCTATTTTCGATTGTTCAAACTACGCGTATTGGAAAGCGCGAATGAGATCGGGACTAAAATCTATCGACGAGAGAGTTTGGATGTCTGTTGTTAATGAGTGGTCCCCACCAACTTATTTAGTTGAAAATGAACGTGTTATCAAACCCGCCGATAGATGGACTCAAAATGAGTTTAAACTTGCTAATTTCAATTCCCGTGGTTTAAATGCTTTGTTTAGCGCTGTCACACCGGATGAATTCCGCCGAATTATGACGTGTGAAACTGCTAAAGAAGCTTGGGATATTTTACAATTAACTCATGAAGGAACTAGTGTCATTAAAGCTTCAAAACTCCAAAACCTCAGCACTCAATTTGAAACTATCAAAATGAATGAAAAAGAGACTTTTGATGAATTTTATGCTAGACTTTCTGATATTGTTAATTCATCTTTTAACTTGGGAGAGAAAATACCTGACGACCGTATTGTAAAGAAAATTTTAAGGTCCCTACCCGATAGATTTATTCCAACGGTGACCGTTTTAAATTCTTTACCAACTTTAGCCTCTACGAAATTAGAAAATCTTGTAGGTGATTTACAAACCTACGAACTAGATATGTTTCCCTCTAAAACTGAAAAGGAAATCGAAAAGGGTGTTGCTTTAAGAGCCCGAAAAGAGGTCAAACAAGTAGTAGAGAGTGATAGTGATAGTGACTCGGAAGACATGGCTTTATTTGCTCGCAAATTTAGAAAATTTCTTAAATTTAACAAAGATAAATTTAAAAATGATTTTAAGAAATTCGAATCTTCTAAACATGACAAAGGCGAAAAGATTCCTAAAGCCGAGAAGATCCCTAAACATAGTAATGAACATTTCTGATAAGTGTTTTGGTTATGAAGGTTATGGCCATAGGGCTTATGAGTGCCCCACTAAACTAAGGAAAGAGGGTAAGCGACCCGTTTCATATAATGCGACCCTTAGTGATAGTGATAAGGAAGAGAAGCCCGATTCCCCCTCTAAGAAAAATTTTGTGGCTTTTATGGCTAGTCATGTGAGTGATAGTGAGAACTCATCGATTGATGAAACAATAGCACATGCCACTTCCAAGGTCATTGTACATGATTCTCTTGTTTTTGATGATAGTGAGAGTGACGAAGAAAGAGAGAGTGAAAATGAAGAAGAGGTTAATGTGAGTGAACTTCAAAATTCTTTTCAACAACTTTATAAAGAATCTATTAAATTGAAAAGAGCTAATTTGAAGTTAGAAGCTAGTTTAAGGGAAAGTGTCAAGGTCATTCATAAAAATGTTTTAATAGAAGACCTTAGGTTACATGTAAGGACTCTTTAAGAGAAGCTTGAATATGTAGAAGGCGAAAGATATAGCCTTAGGAGTTTAATGGAATCCTTGAAAAAGGAGCTTCTTTCTTTTGAAGAGCGAAATGTTTTACTAGAATCTAACATTTTAGAATTGGAAAATAAATTAAAAGATTCTAGTAATGTCAAATTTGATGTGGAATGTCGTTCAGAAAAACTAGATAAAATGTTAGGAACGGTCCAAATTAAAAATGACACTTGTGGTTTAGGCTTCAATACTTGTAATGAATTTACTCATAATGCCCAAACCAATGTTTTAGGAGAATCTACTAGGGATACTTTTAAAGATCACTCCTTAAGTAAATCTTTTCGACATGTTCTCACTTGTACACATTGTGGTCGACAAGGTCATCTTAGGAAAAAAAAATTTGATCTTAAACGAATTTCTAGAAAATCCCATAGTAATGTTACCACGGTAGTTAAAGTTCCTACACCCCAAGATAGTCATTCTCCATTAATTTGGGTTAGGAAATCCGACTTGGTTGCCTTGCAAAATAGGGTTGTTGAATCTCATTTACTTTCACATGCTTCCTCCCTTGCTAAATCTAAAGGATGAATGTGTTACTGTTTGCATACTTTAGCGTTTGTACTTTATGCTATATTCACATGCTAAATGTATGCTTGTTTAGTCAATTTTCTAGTCATTGCTTTATTTGATATCACATGCTAGAAATTATGACTTGTTTATCTTTTTGTATTATATTTTGTGTTTGAATTAATTGAAAAATATAAAAAGATTTTTGTTTATCATTTGTGTTTTATTTATTTCATTTAAGCTTAATGAAAAATACAAATGATTTTTGTTTGTCCTTTTGAGTAAATATTTATTTTTGATTAAAAATGTTAAAAACTCAAAAAGATTTTATTTTGTGTGTATTTTAGTTTGACACACTTTATGTGGCATATATTTGTGTTTGAATCCCATATTTTACGCTCCCACATGGCTAGAACTTTTGGTTTAGATTTTCAATCCTTAAAATGTTCTTTACCATGCTTTATATGGAGTAGTTGGATTTTGTATTGTTTAAATGAATTCTGTTTTTATATGCCTCTATTCACACATGCACGATCTCTTTTGAAATCTTAATGTCACATGTTATATTTGAACTTTTTGAGGTGTTCTCCTACCAATCTAGTCATCTACATATCTTTGACCTAGGAGGACTAGTGCATGTCAAAATCCGTTGCATGTGAGATTTGTGTGAAAATGAAAACATGATAACTACAAATGTGCACGGGGAAGGGCTCCGAAAGGATGAATTAAATCCTTTGCAATTGTAAGCCACCGTTTATTGGATCTAAAAGAAATACGTGATCCAAAGGACTAAAAACAGAATATTTGGCATTAAAAAGAAAACATTTGCCAAAGCCTATGTTTGTTTGATATATTCATTCAAAAGTAAAAGAATATATATGCTTATTGAGGGAGAATTGGATGGTATGTCAGCGGTTTGCACAATGTCCGTTTATCCTAGTTTTCTTTAATGTCTTGACTCTATTTGGTTTGTAGAATCAGCATCATGCTAGGCTTGTATGCATTGTGTATGTTTGTTCATTGAGTTCAATCTTCATATTGTCACATGAGGTTATATTTAAATGTGATCAAGTTTGCAATCAAATGAGAACTCCGTGAATGTTTATTAAGTGTTTGGGTCTAAATTTAATTGTTGCTAGTTCACACCCCAACACTTACGTTTCCATATGAAACATTTTTGCCATACCAGTGTGCAAACTTATTGTATTTTGTGTTATATGTGTGTTTATATCTATATATATATATGCAAGTGCTTCATTGGTATATTTCTAGTTCATATATATATGATATTTGTTTGTCCTTACCTTGCTTTTATTGACCATATGCTTTCATGTCTTATCACTTTAAGCTTCAACATGTTGTTTATTAGTTCTTTCATGTCGTATCTTAGTTTGGGGAGATTATGGTAACTAATCCTACTATTATCGTATCTTAGTTTGGGGAGATTTATCTTAGGGGGAGACGTATTTCTAAGTAGGTCATGTGTTTGATAAAGGGGAGAAATTAATTTAGGGGGAGTAATTAATTAATTGCATTTAATACTTTGATATTCCCTATGCATTTGATGAGTTTGCTTAAGTGTGCAGGATTTCTTCTACAGCAGCATTGTTTAAAATGGCAAAGCGTTTTATCCTTGGGTTGAGTAAAGTTTGGGTGAGTTATGTTTGAGTCTAGTGAGCTTGACGGCCCTTTAGGATTTTTGTTTGGTTTTTGTCCCGGAATAGCCAAAGGGGGAGATTTGTAAGGACACAAATTTCCAATTGAGTCCATATGTAGTTTTGGCTCAATTCCAGACAAAAACATGTATTTATAGGATAGTATGTTATTGTAATACTCTAAAGCCTATGAAGTGTGTGTTGAAGACATAGCGGCAAAGAATATAAAGCTTCATCAAATGTGCCGGTTTGCGTGCCTCGTTTCTACGTCATCAACTATGGTTCCATGCTCCCAAGGTATGAATGCAATTATATTTATATAGGAGCTTGGAACAAAGTTTATTGGGTGTTAGGTTTTATAAAAACTATGTTTTGTTTTAAGAAACAAATTATATAAAACTTTAAAATAAGTTCATAAACTTTTCTGGGCCAAAATCGAATTTTTTTAATCTTTCTGGTCGTTCGTTAGATATGTCGTTCGAATGAGCTGTCAAGCGGGAACAGTTTTTGGCAGTTTTTCACCCACTTCCCCACTTGGTTTTTAACCAACTTTTACTGACTTTAGTATGTCCGGGAATGACATTTTCCAACTTAGTTTATCTCTTAGAGAGAGTTTGAGTGCGAAAATGGTTTAGGAAAATGTTCATGTTTTGAGTGAGATTTTTAGAGAAAAATATTTTCATCACTCTAGTGTTTACACCCAATTGAGTTTATCCAAGTTCATATATACATATCAAATTGCTTGGAGTTTGGCACCGGTTTATCTCTACCGAATTCAAGAAGAGAAGTTTTGGTTTGCTTCTACATCCATCAAAGAATAAGACATTATGTTGCGACTCTACCCACTTGGAGAAAGGCTCCATGTACGGGTGACGGTGACCATAGAAAGCCCCATCGGTGGATTCCGAGATCGCGGTGGTGTTCCGAGGTTATCCGCTAGGAAGAGGTGTCTACAAGAAGAAGCGTCGAGGCTTGAGAGGGATCGAGTCAGTCGTTGTAAGTCTATGTGTCTTGTAATTGTAATTCCATATCTAGTGGATTTGTGGCTAGGGACGTCCGAGGTTGTTTCCCGTCTTGGATTTTTCCTCATACATCGCGGCGTAGTGTGATATTGTTTATTTTATCTTGATTCATAATTTAGAACGCATGCTTAGAATAAAATCAAGATAAATTTCGGTTTAAATTATCACACTCAATTTAATTTGGATTTAAATTGAATATTGGGTAAAGATTGTTTAATTCAAGTCTTTTGCTAAAATTTGGTTTCACCTAATTTGCTAATATGGGTATATATGACTTAGGCAAATTCTAGGACTTGGATTAATGAATTGATTTAAGTGAATTTATGAATCAGTTTAATTTTGTTTTATTAAATTAAAATCCGGTGTTTAAAAGTTGAACCATCATCCTTACGCTTCCGCATCGTGTTTGTTGTTTTACATTTACAAAGGAAATTATGATCTTGTGCTTTTTCACATACCAATGCCATCTTTCTAGAAGAGAACCCATATTCGATCCCTCAACTCAAATCACACCCATATACTCTCCTAAACCTCTTCAAATTTGCCCATATTTCCTCCTACACCCTACTAGCCTCACTGATCAGGCACTGTCACTCCTTACCAGAGTATGCATCACTGTCCGTACCCATTATAAAAATGAAAGTACGTAATTGTCAGAGGTGTTAAACCAACTCCTAGAGTTCGGGCTGAAATTTACCTCACAGATGGTCATCGATTGCTAGAGATTCAGTACACTGTTCTTGGAAGCACGGAAATGGGCCCGAGATTCAGAAAAGTGGGTGGTACCAACCGACGAAGTCAGCCTAGATGATGTTGTCCAAATTATGGCAGAATTATTTGGGCAAACCAATAGCATTTGTACTATCACCAGGTTACTTGACATTTTAAAGTGGTCCCTTCAACCACACATATCCCCACAGAATGGGAAGACCTGTATGAAGAATCCATTGAAGTTGTGGAATTCATTGACTTTACATGGAAAGACATAATTGTTACCACGATATGGGGGGAAGAATTCGAAGATTCGAGCGAAGAACAAGCTTCAGGAAGAACTGGCCCAATAGTCGACATATGTGGGATGATATCATTTGAAGAACTCCTCGGAGAAATAAACAGGGTGGAAGAACAACCTGAGATTGAAGAGGAAACGGGATTCTAGTTTTTCCCTTCTTCAGTAAATCACATGACCAGATCAGGGAGACATTACCAGGTTCCAAGCTCACTACTAGAAAATGACAAAGGGAAGGGCATTAAAAACCTTCTTATGCCAGAGATGACCATCGAGGAGAGCAAGATCCTTGATTAACTGAAGAAAACTCAAGCTAACATCACTCTATGTGGGGTTTTCATGTCTTCCCAATTGCACAAAAATTCTTTAATCAAGTTGCTCATGGGACCCACAGTTCTTCCTTCTACCACACCAAAAGAAGCGGTAAATCTGGTCGGATCTTTGACCTCTACACGAATACTATCATTTTCTGAAGAAGAAATCCCCAGAATTGGGCCAAATCACAATCATGCACTCAACATCTCCGTCGAAGTTATGGGGAAGGTCGTACCACTCTCTCTTGTCGATAACGAATCCGCCTTGAATGTTTACCCTCTAAGAACCTTCAAGTGTTTAGGCCTAAAAGAAAGCAACCTCGCTCCAACCTCCGCTGTTATACGTGCCTACGATAATACCCGTTGGGAGGTGATGGGATCTATAAAACATGTAATAGGGGTTGGCCCTATAAAACCTATCGTTGAATTCTAAGTCATAGACATCCCATCTTGTTTCAACCTGTTGCTCGCACGACCCTGACTCCATAGTATCAAGGGTGTGTCTTCCTTGCTCCATCAGAAATTAAAGTTCTTCATCGACGGGCGAGTCATTACCATTTTGGGCGACGATAAAAATATCGAGGGTGAAAGAACTAGCAGTCTAATCCTTAAGATACAGCACGAGTCAAATGATATGCTCCTATCAGGATTTCGAGTTAATCCACTCCTACTCCCGACAGGGGACGATTTCAAAGAAAGGGTTTGTCTAGAATATGACCCTCATGGAAATGTCAATGTGATTCAGATGTTTAGAAACATGCACTTCATGCCCGGGCTGGGGCTAGGACAAAGGCAATAACGGATACTTGAGCCCAGCGAACTGAAGAAAGCTTTTCCTCCTTGTGGTTTGGGGTATCAACCATGAGAATAAGAACTCAGAATGATACACCAGTCTCGAATAAAAAGAAGACTAGACTCCATCCGAACTATCCCAGAAGATTCCTTGAATGGACGATTCATAAAAGAAGGCAAAGACTTCCCCTTTTGCGGTTTTCTAGAACCATGGTATGACCACACAAACAAGAAGATGAAGCCTGGAATGGAGATCTTTTTCCAAGATAGCTACCCATGGGTCGAAAGTTTCCAACACCGAGTACAACCGTTCATCAAAGATACCGAAGAGACTGAGGAAAGTGATTTCGAAGATTCCTTCAACTTACAGACACTGGGGCTAGCACTCTATATGGTTCATTCAGGAACTACATCAATGGATCCATCCCATCTGATTAAAGTTGATGATACACCCCTCCTCAACTAGCATGCTGCTCCAGTTCTACCTCTTGAAATCTCCCCTAACCCCAATGTTTACCCTATTTCTTACTCTATTGTTTATCCTTGTTCAAATGTAATCGAGACCTCTTTTGATAAGGTTCTCAATGCTGTTTTTCCTATTAATGAAATAAATAAATATTTTGAGTATCTTGTTATGCCTTACATTAATTGCTTGGATTCTAATCAAACTTTTGATGATGATGATTTTGCAAATGAACAATTCTTAACTGGTCTACATAAGGTTAATAAAAAATAACATAATCGCGTTTAAGTTAATGAAGAAGAGACTGTTGTTATTAATCTCGATTCTAGTAGCCAACTGCGTGAGATTAGGATAGGGGCCACCCTTGATGAGCATTAGCGCGCACAACTCGAATAATTGCTGAAGGAATTCGTGGATGTCTTCGCATGGTCGTATGATGATATGCCCGACATTGATCCTGAAATAGCTCAGCACGAGATCCCCACTCTCCCAGATTACAATCCAGTTAAATAAAAATTGAGAAAGCTTCGCACTGAATGGTCGCTCAAGGTCAAAGAAGAGGTGGTCAAATAGTTGAACGTGGGCTTCATTCGTGTGATCGAATATCCCACATGGCTAGCCAACATAGTACCTATGATGAAATCAGAAGGGAAGGTTCGAATGTGTGTAGACTACCGATATTTAAACAAAGCTTCTCCAAAAGATGATCATCCACTACCTAATATAGACATGATCGTGGACAACACAGCCAGTCATGCTCTCAAGTAATTCGTCGACGGATTTGCCGAATACAACCAAATCAAGATGCACCCAGACCACCAAGAAAAAACCTCATTCATCACCCCATGGGGAACCTTTTGCTACACCGTTATGCCATTTGGTCTCAAGAATGCTGGGGCTACCTACCAAGGGGTTGCCACAACCATCCTGCATGATCTGATTAATAAAGAAGTCGAGGTTTATGTGGATGATATGATTATCAAGACCAAAACTAGAGAAGGTCATATTCCCGCTCTCCGGAAGTTCTTCGAATGACTGTGACGGTATCAGATGCGACTCAATCCACAGAAGTGTGTCTTCGGCATCACAAAGGGAAAACTCTTGGGATTCATGGTTAGTAAAAAGGGGATAGAAGCAGATCCTGCAAAGCTGAAGGCCATACTTGAGATGCCACAGCCACGAATAGAGAAAGAAGTTCGAGGTTTTCTTGAGAAATTATAATATATCAGCCGGTTCATCAGCCAGCTAACCTCCATCTGTGAACCAATTTTCAAGCTCCTCCAAAAGGATTCAACCAAGGTTTGGAACGAGGCCTGCCAAGAAGCTTTTGACCAAATCAAATAATAGCTGACCCAACCTCCCGTGCTCATGCCACCATAGCCTGGTCTCTCTTTGCTCGTATACCTAACCATAACTGACACTGCAGCTGGGGCTTTGCTAGCCCAATACCTTGTAGACTCCCGCAAAGAAAGATCCATCTATTACGCCAATCACAAATTGGCCAGGTACGAGGCTAACTACAGTGCTTTGAAAAAGTCATTTGCCGCACATATCTGGGTCACCCAAAAGTTACGACACTACATGCTTGCCTTCCCTATTAAACTTGTATCCCGAATGGATCCCATCAAATACCTTCTTGAGAAACCCACCTTATCCAGTCTAATGGCCCGATGGTTGATGCTCCTAACTGCGTTCGATATCGTGTAAGTCACGCAGAAAGCCATTAAAGGAAGAGCCATCTCTGACTACCTCGCTGATTACCCCGTAGAAGAAGCCTATGTCTGGATCTCCGAATTCCGAAATGAAAACATCCTCTGCACCGTTCAAGACAACCTTCGATGGCAAATGTTCTTTGACGGTGCTACCAACAAAAAGGGATATGGCGTTGGAATACTTTTGATCGCCCCAGATGACTCCCACACTCCCATCACCATCAAATTAGATTTCCCTTGCACCAACAACATGACGAAATACGAGGCATGCACAATAGGCCTTAAAGTTTCTCTCAAGGAAGGTATTCAATACCTTGATGTCTACAAGGATTCTTCCCTCATCATCGGTCAACTGCTCAGAAAGTGGAAAGTCAAGGATGAAAGATCCAACCCTTTCATGCCCAATTAGAAGATTTAGCCTCCCGATTCCGAGATATCACCTTCCATTACCTACCCCGAGAAAATAATAACCTAGCCAATTCTCTCGCTACCTTGGCCTCCATGGTCGACATGCCCGAAGGAATAACAATGACCCCCTTCCTAATTCAAAAGCAAGACAAACCAACCCACTGCTACCATATCAAGCTTGTCTCCCCCGAAGATCCCGAACTAGCCAATTGCTGGTACTATGATATCTGGTGCCTCCTCAAATATGGTAGGTATCCCGAGGGTTCCAATAAAAAAGATCGAACAACTCTTCGAAGACTGGCCGCCCAGTACATCACCTGTCATAAAACTCTACTCAAGAGGAACTTCGATGGAACTCATCTACACTGTATCGCAGGGGCTGAGATTGAGAAACTAATGCAAAAAATCGACAGCGAGGAATGAGGGCCCCACATGAACGGTCATATGATTGCCAAGAAGATCATCCGACATGGCTACTACTGGACTACCATGTCCCAAGACTGCACCGCCTATGTCCGAAGATGCCTCAAATGCCAACAGTTCTCCAATCTTCAGCACTTGCCTCCGCGAGAATTATACAACATGATCTTTCCCTGGCCATTCTCCACCTGGAGTGTCAACATCATAGGGAAGGTTACAGCAAAGGCTTAAAACGAACATGACTTCATCCTAGTTTCCATTGATTACTTCACCAAATGGGCCGAAGCTGAGTCATACGTAGTACTGAACGCCAAGAAAGTGGCCAAATTCCTCAAGAAAAATATCATATGCCGATATGGAGTCTCGCAAGAGTTGGTATCAGATAACGGGTTGCACTTTAAAGCAGAAATCACAGAAGTAGTCAACGAGTATGGGATTCAGAGACACAAATCTTCTCCCTACCAACCTTAAACAAATGGTGCAGTTAAAGCCGCCAATAAGAACCTCAAAGCCATCATCCGCAAGATGACCGAAAGTTGTATGGATTGGGCCGATCGGATCCCGTACACCCAATGGGTCTATCGAACCTCAATCCGAACCTCTACTGGGGCTAACCCTTACTCTCTGGTCTACGGCATGGAAGCAGTCCTACCTGTAGAGCTCGAAATACCCTCGCTACGCGTCATGCTCAAAAGCAAAGTTAGTGAAGAAGACCGGTGCCAAAGCCGTCTTAATGAGCTGACCCTCCTAGATGAAAGGATATTTAAAGCTCTTTACCACATACAAGGGTATCATCATCGAATAGCGCAATCATTCAATAAGATAGTCAAGGGCCGCGGTGTTCGGGAGGGGGATTTAGCCCTCAAGGAGATAATAGAACCCATCTGGGACCCCAGAGGGAAATTCAAGCCCAATTGGAGCGGACCTTATATTGTGCAGGGAATCTTATCCGACGGTGCCGCCATGCTCACTAACCTAGATGGGGAAGAGATGGCTTATCCAGTCAACCTGGACCATCTCAATAAATTCTACCCCTAGTCTGGAATCTCGGTGCGCTACGACTCTTCTCATGTCCCTTAAAAAAAAATCTTCATTTCCCTCTACCCAGAACTACGTGGGCCTGATCCTCTACAAAAACTATTTTCAAATAGATAAAAAACTTTTCAAAAACCCCAGAGGTACGTAGGCAGCTCATACACCTCACATGAGTACGACCCTTTCTTTTTCATAAAATACTATTCTTTTCTTACCTCCGAGAATGGCTGTTCATTCTAAAAATACTTGAACAAAAGGATTATGTATGCCTTAGCGATCAGTATAGATAATTTAAAATACAAAATTCATCGAAAGTCACAGCTGGATGATCAGAAATTTGTTTATTTCATTAATAAGAAATTATAGTACGAATTACATAAGAAAAGGAACGGATAACTCCCTTCCCCCTACTACCATAAAAAGTCAAATAAAACCCCCACATCTATTACATAAATAAACTCTCCAAGAGTCCTACCCACAGCTACCAAAGGAGACTTCACCCTCATCATCTACATCCTGAGGTCCCCAAGTTTCCCCTGCCTGAATAGAGTGTCGTAAAACTCTATGGACCGATGAGCCCGAGCCATCTTCAAAAAGACCACAACACCCCCTTCCATGGTGTTAAATAAAACAAACCACCTTTGTCCAGTCTCTACTGCCAACATCTTGCTGACTACTTTCCTCCACAAACACTTCATGTAATCTTTAGGAATATGCCAAACTCTCCCGACAGACTGAGAGGGACGAGTCGAAGGACGCCAATCTTCCCACAGAGATCTAAGCAACAGATGCAGGTGCTCAGTTAAATCTTCTAACGGAAAGAAATTTGAGGTCCGAGGTGGCATGACCTATGCCCAGCCAAATTTTCACAGAAGCCGCCAAGGGAAATAAAAAGAGGTTTGCCTGAGACCAACCAACCGCATATACGAGTATTCCCTTGATCCAGAACAGGCAGCAACTGTCCCCACCAAGGAACTGACCAGCGCAGACTCTAAGTCCCATGCTCCACAAGCCAATTCTCCCAGCTCTCAACATACAGGCCAATGCTGATGAAGTAATGCGAAAAGAAGTTGGGTACAATCGACAAGGGATATTCTAGAGGAATCACCAAGAGGAGTCTTTCAGACAACCACATGAACAGAATCATGGGGCTACCCCTCAAAAAGTCAGAACGACCTTCTCTCTAGGCATCCAGTCCATTCAGGGTCTCCTCCAGTATCAACGTTGCAGGATTGCGACAGTATGACATCCACGAAGTAATGGCTGCAAGTTGTGGGTCCACCAACAGTTCTCCAGTTACCAGCAATAGTTTTGAAACCAAGCCCAGAATAATGGCTCCAGCATAACCAGCATCACCTACGTCCCGCGAATGCACAAGTTGCAGCACCACCGAGAGGGAGATCATTCCTCTAGCAACCAATGATCTGGCCGCTGAAGGAAAAATATGAAAAAGCCCGACTAATAAATCCCTAAGAGAACAGGAAAATCCGGGCAAAGTCGCAGCAACACTGGGATTTACACCCAGCATGATAGAAAACTCCTCGTAGGTAGGACAAACTTCATCCAACCCAAAGTGGAATACATGGTCTTTGGGCTACCAGAATTGTACCGCCGCCATCAGCAGGTTCCACTCAATAGGACGATTTCACCATAAGGAGACTCGACGCATGTTAAAAGCATCATAGTCGACATTATAAGAGCACATCGCTTCCAAGGCTTTGAGGTAGTTAGAAAATTCAATGCTACCAGCGAGAGCCATCTTACAAAGCTAAGAGATAATGGGCAAGTAGGTAAGAGTGAAAAGGTGTGATGAAAACACTCCAGCCTTCCCCCTTTTTATACTTGAGAGCCCTCACAAGAGACATAATCCCTGCAGAAATCGGAGGGAATCCTACCCCAAAAAGTGCAAAAGGCTGAAGAGGGTACCATTTAAAGCTTTGAATTGATGGGATTGGACTGAACTGCCGATAGGCAGGACAGGGTGCTTGCCGATCGACAACCGCCCATTTTTAGAAATTTGCCTTTTTCCTCTTTTGTCAAATCAAAAAACTCAATAAAAATAAATTGATATTCTCAACAGAATTTCAAAATCCCTTTTCCTCCTTATATAATTTCCCTTTTAAATAAAAATTTTCCTTCAAAAATTCTAAAAATACTCCTTTTTACGGCCTCAGCAGCAAAGTAAAAAGCGCATGTGCATGCATTCATTCATCATTAATAAAAGATAATAAAAAACTCCATTGAATTGCATCTATTTGTGTTTTGTGTTACATCAATTTTTCAGGAAATAAAAAGAAAAAGAAAAAATAACGGGACTCAGCCCAAACCCACATTCTCTCTCTCTCTCTCTCTCTTTCTCTCACTAAGAGCTTCCACCCCTGCGACGTGCTCTCTTTCCCCTATGGCGAGACGTTGCGCCACCACTACCCGAGCCAGAATCCTCTTCGGACGAAGCAGACGGCACCAAGTAAGAAGGAACAGGAATCGCATCCCGAATATGGGAAGTCATCGAGGATATCCAGTCTCTGATGTCCCTTAGTCAACTGGTCGACACTCGGACTTGCTGTAAGGAAAGGCAAAATTAGTATAAAAGCAGAGATGATCAAAAAAAAAAAGAAAAGAAGAACAAAAAGGTATACTGCAGGTCGAAGGACCTCCTCTGTCAAACCCAACTCCTCTAGATCCATCGCATGAGGACGGTGCAACATAGGCACTATCCCTCCATCAGCCCACCGAATGTTGTACGAAGGGTTATGCAACCGAACAAAAGGAACTTCTAAAGTTTCCATCATTGTAGATGCCGTCGGACCGCCACCACTGTGGGAAGATCCCCCCGCTCGACTCGAACCCGTAGGAAGGAAAGGCAGGGCATCATATATAGTGGGCGCCATCAACCAGCTCGTCACAAAGTCCATATAGTCATACGGCGTAGCCGTATCGGTGTACAAAAAGTAGGACTCACCAATCATCGCCGCAATCCTCTCATCCTCCAACAGCAGTCGTTCCGACCTCATAGACGTAGGAGGCTGCGCAGGTGGCACCATCACCTCCTCCTCAGCAATCTGGCGAACCACCCGCTCCCCGAGATACCAAGAATGGCCGAACTCATGTGCCAACAAACGCCTTATCTGCGTGTTCACCCCGGTCCCCCCCCCCCCCCCCCCCACATCCTGAATGGCTGTCCCCCAGGGATAAAAGGTCACATGAAAATATCCAAGCAAGCATAAATCAATACAAGATCAGAAGGTGCAAAAACCAAGGCTGAAATGGAAAGAGTCTTACCCTACCACTAGTCAGGTCATTTAAGACCTGACGCACCGCCTCCAGAGAGAGAGATCCCTTCGACTGCCGATTGGCCTTACGCCATCGATACAATCGGCAGAAGTCCCCAACAGTGTCGTCCTTCAAAGCGATCAGCGGGGTATTGCACCCAATCACCTCATAGAACCACGTCTGAATTCACAAAACAAAAAGAGACGCATAAGGAAAATGCGAATGCATGAAAGAAAAATGCGAATGCATGAAAAGAAATGCACAAACTAAAGAATACCTCAAGAAGGTACGTGGCTCCAGTAATGGTGTGTCGATAACACCGACTAAATGCATCCAAAGAAGAGTAAAGGGTCACCAAAGTCAGACTCCCCCAATCATAGGAAGGGATGTTCAAAAACATCCTCAGGTAGAGTAAGAACCATAAATGAATGACGTCGCCGCTCGACGCCACCATGAAATCTCCCAACACCAACAAAATGAATAACCGGGCCATTTGACTCACTTGCATCCCGTCCTCCACATCAATCACCCTACTCAACAGAACATCCTTCAGCAGGGACAGTTGAATAGAATCCTCAGAGACTATCCTCCCTACATCACCAAGTGCCGCACGCACTGCCTCCGGTCTCACCCGTAAAGAGTGATCCACCTCTATCTGCTCTCCATCACAATCCAACCCCAACAGCTGCTGCACGTCTATGGGAGTCACAGTCATCTCCTCGAAGCGAAATGGAAGGTGTGGGTAGTATCCCACCACCTCTCTCCCAAAGCGCACAAGATCGCTGTCGAACGAGGCGTCTTATCCAGCGCAAATGCCAACCTACCAAAACTCACTGATGATATCACCCAACGCACCATAGGTGGGAGATGTTCCCAGACATCCCTGAGCCCCATTGTCCCACGGGCGCGCATGTTCTTCAAATAAATATCAGATTGGCAAAAAGGAAAAATCTCATCAAAAGTCAAGAAAGAAAGAAAAATCACCAAAAAAAGAAAGGAATGCCAAAGGTCGGGTTACTTACATAACCGTCGGGATTCACTCTCGAAGAGCGATGACGCGATGGCTCCCACAGCAAGGTCCGCTCATCCGCAACAAGATCAAACGCATTAAAGGAGTTATCACTCCCCAAAGCAAGAGGCGCCCTGGCCCTCCAATCCACATTCACCCAGTCATCAATGGTCAACCACTCCCTGTGGACTACAGTGCTCACAAAAGCAGCAATTTCTTGAAGATCAAAATGCTAGAACAATTTGTAGAGAAATCGCAGAAAAAGAGAAAGCAAAGAAGCTGTGAAAAAATGAAGGGATTCGCCCCCTTTTTATAGGATGCCAAGCGCCATGTCGATCGGCACTTACCCCAGCCATAACGATCGGCACTCACTCCTTACCTTCCCGAGGCAATCCAAAAGTCTATGCCACTACCAAATGGCACCCTTCATACTATGCCGACCGGCACTCCCCCTTAAATTTGGTACAAAAATTCCAAGAAAATACCAGAAAGCCCCGAAAAATCCTCGAAAAATTCCTATAAATCCTGGAAAGGATTCAGAACATTTTCACCTGGAAAATTTCATATTCCCTCAAGCGGAACCCCTTTTTCCCAGCGAAATCCTCAAAACCCAAGTCAATCTCCTCCCGAAAAAACTCTAGAGGATCTCTAAGGATCGCCTGATCACTCCCCCAGCGGAATTTTTACATCACCAAAATAGGTTGTTCCCCCTACGAGGTCACTTAAAGAAACAAAAGCTCCCCAGCTCAGATAAAAATCACAAGGCACTTTCTTCAGCAGAATCAAAATCCAACCTTTATCCACTCTTAAGTCAGAATTGACCTCAGTCTTGGATCGTCACCTTAGTTAGGTCAGAATTGACCTCGTTCCTCGGTCGTCGCCACTCTTAGGTCAGAATTGACCTCAGTCTTGGATCGTCACCTGAGTTAGGTCAGAATTGACCTCGATCCTCGGTCGTCAACACTCTTAGATCAGAATTGACCTAGGTCTTGGATCGTCACCTGAGTTAGGTCAAAATTGACCTCGATCCTCGATCGTCACCACTCTTAGGTCAAAATTGACCTCAGTCTTGGATCGTCACCTGAGTTAGGTCAGAATTGACCTTGGTCCTCGGTCGTCACCAATCTTAGGTCATAATTGACCTCGATCTTGGATCGTCACCTGGGTTAGGTAAAAAATGACCTCAGTCCTCGGTCGTCACCACTCTTAGGTTAGAATTGACCTCGGTCTTGGATCGTCACCTGAGTTAGGTCAGAAATGACCTCGATCCTCGATCGTCACCACTCTTAGGTCAGAATTGACCTCGATCTTGGATCGTCACCTGAGTTGGGTCAGAATTGACCTCAGTCCTCGGTCGTTACCACTCTTAGGTCAGAATTGACCTTGGTCTTAGATCGTCACCTGAGTTGGGCCAGAATTGACCTCGGTCCTCGTTCGTCACCACTCTTAGGTCAGAATTGACCTCGGTCTTGGATCGTCACCTGAGTTAGGTCAAAAATGGCCTCGATCGTCACCGCTCTTAGGTCAGAATTGACCACGGTCTTGGATCGTCACCTGAGTTAGGTCAGAATTGACCTCAGTCCTCGGTCGTCACCACTCTTAGGTTAGAATTAACCTCGGTTATTAGATATTCACCCTAATCCCGTGGAATTGGCTTTTACCCGCAAAATTCGTCATCCCCCAGCACCACTTAAGGTCCTCAGAATCGACCTAAACCTTTGATCGTCATTCCATCCCCAGCACACCTCTCAGGTCCTCAGACTCGACCTCGACCCTCTAAATCGATCGTACTCCCTCAAAAGCATCATGTGGTGTCTATTCGACGACAATCATTTGTTCCAAACTCAGCCGTTGAGGGGCTCTGTAGACACCCCATTCTGTTACCCCCTAACTATCCTTATGTCCCTAGTACCTCCCTTCATCACTGCAAACCCAGGTCACACCCCGAGTACTGACCTAGAAGCCATTGGGCATTCCACGGCTCCATTTGACCAAAAGGTCAAACTCTTCAGCACGATCGAGGATGAATGAATCTTCGAAGGGCACTAAAACCCCTTTCCAATGGTCCATCCCGTGCACGATTCCAACTTACCATGCGGATGAACGATCCGTTTACGTCCGAAACTTGATCTGGAGGCCACCGGGCGCTCCCAGGATCTATTTGACCTAAGTTAACTCTTTAGTTAGACCGAGACTGAATGAATCTTCGAAGGGCACTAAAACCCCTCTCCAATGGTCCGCTTCATGCGCGATTCTGACTTTCCATGCGAACGAACGATCCGTTTGACTCCAAGAGGTCACTAAATGCTTACAGGATCCGGTTGACCAAAATCAACTCCCCACACCGGGTCAAACTCTTTGAAAGTCAAAGTACATCTCCTAACCTTTCCAACGGTCCGCCCCATGCACGATTCGGACTTACCATGCGGATGAACGATCCGTTTGCATTCGACGATTCCTCGTTCAATGAACCGATAAATGCTTCCGAGCAATATTTGACCCAAAGTAAACTCCCAAACCCGGGAGACATCCAAGTACTTACAAAGGTATTTGAATTACCTTTCCAACGGTCCATCCTGTGCGCGATTCGGACAAACGGTTTGCCCTCGGCAACCGATTTTCCGAAAAGGCCTAAAACACACTACCAAATGCCAACTTCTAGACCCTGCCTATCGGCAGGTGCCATAAGCTCCACTTCCAATATTTTCTCATGATCTAGCATATAGAATGGGGGCTCATTGAAGGAACCACCACATCACTCTTCATAACCTATTGTACCACCCTCTTACCCAGATGCTAGCTGTATTCAAACTCATGCGACAACAAACACTTCATATGGGCATAGAAGTCGGTGACCTCCATCTCCCCCAAGGTCGACTCCAATCATAGAATGACACATGTGAAAATAAATCCACTCACTAACATACAATCAAAATAAAAATAAAAAATCAGTAAAAAAACTAGCAAAAAAAAGGCTAACCTGGCCACTCGTCAGAGATTTTAACATAAATCACACATCACTATGGGTCGAGAGGTCCTTCAATATCCCCTTCCCCTTCCTCCATCTTGTCATCCAGGGACACACATCATCCTCCCCTGTAACGAATGGTATCAACGGGGTACTGCGCTCGATCAAGTCATAGAACCACGCCTAAAAAGTAGCAAGAAAAAGTTCAAAAAAATTCAAAAATTAAACTGTAGACACCCCATTATGTTACCCCTAACTCTCCTTAGGTCCCTAGTACCTCCCTTCATCACTACAAACCCAGGTCATACCCCGGGTACTGACCAAGAAGCCATCGGGTACTCCCCTACTCCGTTTGACCAAAAGTTCAAACTCTTCATCTCGACCGAGACTGAATGAATCTTCGAAGGGAACTAAAACACCTTTCCAACGGTCCATCCCGTGCGTGATTCCGACTTACCATGCGGACGAACGATCCGTTTGCGTTCGAAACTTGATCCGGAGGCCACCGGGCGCTCCCGGGCTCTGTTTGACCTAAGTCAACTCTTTAGTTCGACCGAGACTGAATGAATATTAGAAGGGCACTAAAACCCCTCTGTAATGGTCCGCTCCGTGCGCGATTTCGACTTTCCATGCGAACGAACGATCCGTTGACTCCAAGAGGTCACTAAATGATTCTAGGGCCCGGTTTACCAAAGTCAACTACCAACACCGGGTCAAACTCTTTGGAAGTTTAAGTACATCTCCTAACCTTTCCAACGGTCTACCCCGTGTGAGATTCGGACTTACCATGCTGACGAACGATCCGTTTGCGTTCGATGATTCCCCGTCCAATGGACGGATAAACGTTTTCGAGCCATATTTGACCCAAAGTAAACTCCCGAACCCGGGAGCTATCCAAAGGACTTACAAAGGTCTCTGAATTACCTTTCAAACGGTCCATCTCGTGCGCAATTCTGACCAACGGTTTGCCCTCGACAACCGATTTTCCGAAAAGGACTAAAACACACTACCAAATGGCAAGTTCCAGACCCTACCTATCGAAAGGTGCCGATAGGCAGGACCAAGTCTATGTCGATCGGCCGTGACCTGGGCCTATAAAATGAGGCCTTCACCTCATTTACAAGAGGATCCCAGATCTGATAAAAATCACTCTCAGCGAATCCCAAAAACCTCTCTCGAAGGCAGCGTGATTTCAACATCCAAATCCCTTTTTTACTTCAACTTTTCATCATCCTTTTCATCAAACTTGGTGAATTAGCCACTCTCCATCATCATCAAAGTGAAAGGGTTGCTCTCCAACATTCAAGATCGAGCTCAAGGTCTCCAATAAGGTTCATCTTTCTCAACTTTCTCTTAAATTCTCAATAACTTGTTTTATTACCTAGCACTTTTATTAACTCATCTTACACATCCTAATATACTTTTTATTTAAGTATTATTGCACAACTCTTATTTTATAAATAAAACCCAAAAAATAAGAAAAAGAGGGTTGGCTCATAAATTCCAAATATGGATTCTCATACTTTTCTCACGCTTTTCTCACAACTAAAACACTTTTTCTACGCACACACACACACTCACAAATAAGAGATCCCCTATTTGGATTTATGTGATAAACCCCACCCCTCATTTTGTATGCGAACTATGTGGACTTTGATGCCTTTATAGGCTACGTAGGCGTCTAGGGGTAAAACCCGAGACTCGAGTCCTATTCTCACTCCCCCTTTCATTTTCTATCTTCTTTAAATCCAATCTTCTTATATTCTATATACTTGTCCTTAGTGACGTATTACTCCATATGCGTTATCATTCCATTATAACGATCAACATAAGGGTAATCGCGTAAATCTTATTTTATAATATTATTCTTATATCTTCCTACGGATGACTCGCTTTATCTCGTCCATGATACAAGTCGAGGATTCCTATCTCCACTATATATATGCACACATGAATACATATCACGGGGAAAATAAAGGAAAATAACAAATATCCATGAGAGACCAAAAGGGCGGAATGGGTGCCTAACACCTTCCCATTTCGTAACTAAGCCTCCGAACCTTTATCGAATCATTTTGGTTTTGCATGCACCAGTATGTCTTTGGATGCCGTCCTTCGAGATGGCTTCCCATTTTTATTTTGTCTATTTTGAGTAAAATAGACCGTTGACTCTAAATCTCTCTACATTTTTTCACCTCATCTCAAACGACACCGGCCGAAGCGCTCCCGAGAGGGACGCGTGGGACCCGAGGATCCTTCCTCCACGCCCCCGCCCGCGGGCGAGGATCGGGGATGGCCACACATCTTGTCATCCAGGGCCACACATCATCCTCCCCTATAACCAATGGTATCAATGGGGTACTGCGCTCGATCAAGTCACAGAACCACGCCTAAAAAGTAGTAAGATAAAGTTCAAAAAAATTCAGAAACTAAACATGTAATATAAATAATAGAGGAATGCAAGAATAAATTCAAAAGAATTTAAATAATAAAATACCACTTGGAGATATGTCCCTCCCATAAAGGTCGGCCGTGGGCATTGGCTGAAAGTATTGAGGGAGACATACAAAGTAGCCAACAATAAGCTCCCCAAATCATTGTTACTGCTCTACGAGGTATCCCAAATGTTAGGGAAGAATTAGAAATGTACATCATCCCCACTCTCCTCCACCAGCATACTCCCTAGCAGGAGTATAATGAAAAGTCGATACACATGTCGCATCTGCTATCCATCTATCACACTAATCACCCTCTTCATTAAGGTATCCTTAAACAAGGACACCTTCATGAACTCTGTTGAGCCTACCCGTGCCCACCCCCACACACGCACATATACACACACAGCCCACCCATGCCCCCCCCACCCCCCCCCCCCCCCCCCGCCCACTCCCACTCCCAACCCTGCCCCCTCCCCCCAACTACGACTTCCCACCACACATGTACACACACACACACACACACACACATACACACACACGTACATATACACACACACACGCATATATACACGCACACAAACACACACAGTGCCCCCCATCCCTGCCCCCCTCCCCCACATGCATATATACACCACACACACACACACACATGCACATTTATACACACATATACATAAATGGAAGAGAAATAGAGAGAGAAAACATACCAAAATCATAGAGAGAGAGAGTGCAGTCGCTTAGAGAGAGAGAGAAATGGAGGGAAAGAAATCAGTGGGAAAAAAGAAGAGGGAAGGTTTTTTACTAATAGAATTGTCACAAACATGTCATGGTCAATGACCGTGACAACATTATACGTTTGTTACGTCCATTGACCGTGACAAGCCTTTGTCACGGTCTTGTCACGGTCATTGACCGTGACAAAAAATGCGTATTTTTTTTTATCACGGTCAATGATCGTGACAATGCTGGACGGTTGAAGGGTGTCAATTTCACCATTTTTGTGTAGTGTATAAGCCCCAGTGCCGCCCTGATCACAACATCATTCAGACAAAGGACCCGATTTACTACGATCTACATCCCCTCACATGGTAGCCCCAAGATATAGTGCGTGTCTATCAAGTGACTATCATATCTCCCACATTAAAAATTGAAGGTGTGGGTTCAATTGTGAAGAAATCTGGGATTTGCACTCTTATTGATGATAAAGTAAAAAATTAGAGTTCTTAAGAATAAAATGGAATTTGAGTAAATTGATTCATGTTAATGATGTTTAAATTATTTTAGATACGTTAGAACTTATCCATATATGATGGTATATGATCTGAATATCATGAGATTAAATTGGGAATCATTTGGTGAAGAAAAGTTGGAGTTTAGATGATGTTCATGGATAAATATAAATTTTAGTTTTTCTGAAAATAGTATGTTTTAAATACAAACTTCTTGATGACTCTAGGTTGTTAGTAGGAATCATTTACATATGTGGATATATCATGTGGTATGGATTATAAGAAGTTTGGGACGTTAAAATAGATTTTTGATTGATTAAAAGATGTGAAACCCGTAGAATAAAGATTGTGGAATCTGGGTTGATATCTGGGTGATCGATCGATCGACCTCCCCAGTAAAGATGAAGTTATGACTTTTCATTATTTATTTAATCCCAAACCTTTTAGGACAATTTTGTGATTATTATTTGAACACAATGGGACTTGGGGAAGGGCAGTAGGCCATACGTAAGACTCGAAAAATATTATTTTTGGGATTTTTGAATGAGGTGAAATTAACGAGTCTTAATTAAACGAGTTATTATTGAGACTTATATTACTTGAGATTTAAATTGGATAAATAATAATTTAAGGCTGGGACCAGTAGTAAGAGAGTTATTAATTACCGGTATAACCTTATGATTAGGTGGGATTAACCCTAAGACTTATAATAAAGGGTTAAGAATGAATTAAGGGCTATCGGGAATTAAACCTAATTAATGACGAGTTTAATTCATAGAATTTTGAAAGTTGTGATGACATGGGCAAGTAGGGTATAGACATTTACCTGCTGAATTAGGTTAAGGAATACTTATTTAATCTTAGAGTAATGAGTGAGACTCGGGAATATAAAATAAAGAGGTAAAGTCATAGTCTTTAATAAGTAGGATTTGATAAATAAAAATACTATGTATGTGAAATATCATATGATTGTGTGAATGCCTTATGGATGTTAAATTTATATAGGTGTGATGATTACCTATAATATTATTTGTATGTATGACATACTTACGCTGCTTGCTATCGGGGTGGAGGTTTCGCATTGTGGACGGTCTTATCCTTGTGCACCCTATTGGGAGTGATTTTAGATTCATACCCTGAGCATAGGACCTTGGACACGTGCTATCGGTTTATATGATAATTTCAACAGTTGAATGGGACCTTAGGTATGTGTGTGACCCATTTTACTGGGGAGTATGATCGCCTCCAATATATTTGTGTTATGATATGATTCGTGAGAGTCGCCGAATAAATAGTCCTCTATACAATGACATTATGTATCAGGACATGATAGCAGTGAGTGGGGAGGTGTCGTATTAGTATATATAGAATTAGTGTGATATTATATATATAAACTGTGATGTAATCTACTGTGTGATATTATAGATATAGAGATGTAATCTTCTGTGTGAAATTGTAGATTAAAAATATAAACTATGATTTAATCTACTGTGTAATGTTGTACGTGGAAGTAAATAATGAAATCTGAATTGAATTAAGTAAGTGAACACTTAATTCCAAGGTTATAACAAGACTAGTTCATATTAAAGAGAAATGAATATGAATAATTATAATACGTATGGTATGGGACATACGGGTTATTTTATGGGTTAGAATTATGTTAATAGTTAGGATGGAACCTTAACTAGAAAGATAATAAGATACGATAGGTGTGCACTCTAGATGAGAGGTGAGAATTCTCAAGAGAGAGTCGAGAAACTAACATATACATAATAAATGCTTAATTGTAATTGTTAAGCACTTGCTATTTTTAAAATCTTTTACAATCTGGCTCTGATCTGTTTCCTTGCATATTCTCTTCTCTACTATATCTTGTATATCAGGTATCCAGCAACAGGGATGCCTTGCTTATATTATGGATGTTCTGTTGGATTATAGCTACTAGTAGAGATGAAAATTTTGTTTAGACGCTTCCTTTCTGTTGATTCACTCATCTGTAGCGTCTACTTCATTTAGGGCTTGTCACCCACGATTCTAGAGGTTGTAATTATTTATGTAAGCATTGTGGTTATCAATTTTATTTAGTGTAAAAGTTATAATTTAATTGGAGAATTATTCCAGTCACATTTATTCTTGTTATAGTTAATTCAGTTGTGATGTGTTGTTGCATATTAATATTCCATGTTGTGGAATGGTTTTAATTAAATTAAAAATGGAAAAAGTTTTTGACACTTAGCTTAATTAACTATTAGGTGATTAATAAAGAAATTATTTTCGAGAGTGATGCTGAGAATGAACCAACTGGATATTCTGATTTAATTAAATGAAGGACTGATCACCAGATATTTAATCAGACGGGTTATTACACTAAACAAAGTCCCTTCAAACCTTGGACCCCCTATATTCCTTCACAACCTAATCGGAGAACAATTAGATGCTTTTTTAGCCCCTTTTGCCTTTGGTAAACTCTCAGACCCGAGAGTATCTCAACAAACTTTCATAGATCTCTGCATCCTTTTTCCAATGGTCCCGTATGTGCATAAATAGGACTTACAGTTTTCATTTTAAAACTGTTTTACCAAAAATCCAAAATTAGTGTGCCATTTGGCACCACCCACCTACTGATTGGTAAGTAGGACATTACTTGGACAATACGTTTGGCCACCCTGCTGACAAGCAGTGCAACTCATATTCTAGCTAGCACACCCCATAGGGACATCATGGTAATTTTATCATTTAGGATTTCCTATCTAAGGAAACGTTGACCTTATTATTATATATCCTTCAACCTCGTAATTCTTGCGATAACTCCATTACATCACTCCTAAAAACATCCCCTTACAATTTTCACACCACCTCTCACCTCACCATTTGCCACTATTTTTTACCACTATGCCACCATACTTTATATCCAAAAATAAGATTACAAAACCTTTAAAAATTAATATTATAACTTAGAAGGTCTAAGTCTTCTTTATCCTACTTTGCGACTTTTTTGCTATTTCACAAGTTTGTTACTTTTAGCATATTTCTTATTACTTCTAGCTTTCTTGCACCACTAACTTCAACTTTTATTATATATTACTTTCAAATCTATTTTTATAAATCTCAAAAACCCCAAAACAGGGTTTATTCCATAAATCCCAAAGTAAAGTTTTCTCACATTTTCTCACACTTTTACCCATTTTACACACTTTTCATAAACCAAAAGAGAAATTCTTATTTCGAATTATGGGTTAGACCCCACTTTTTTCCCCATTCGAACTATATGGAGTTGTTTGACATTTTGGATACATTAGCGTCCCCAAATTACTTTTAAGATTAGAGTTCAATTTACGTGTTCATCTTTATGTTTACATATGATTTATTTCATTTTCTTAGATTATTTATATTTATCACTATTTAGCGGTCCCATTGACATGTATACTCACTTTTCTATAGAGACATCATGATTCAGTGCATCATTCATATTTTATTTAGTCTTTATTTTATCCGTATATTGAGCATTTCTTGTATTCGTTGACTTTTTAGTAATCCCATTTACATGCGTACTCACTTTCGTATAATGATGTCACGATCCCAAGCATCGCTTACATTTAGTCACATTCACACATTTTTCTTTTTGTCTTATTCCTTGGAATTATTCGTTCCCATCTTTCTATGACGTGGATGTGAATATTTCACTTCTCACCTAGACATTTCATATACATAAGACACACACTTTGTCACTTTATGCACATATACACAAACAATAGGAGAAGGAGAACATTTTATTGCCCATGAGAGATCGAAAAAGGTGGAATGGGTGCCTCACAGCTTTCCATTCCATAATATAGTCTTTGATCCTATATCTTCTTAGTTTCACATGCACTAATAGTCTTTTATTTCGTCTCTTTAGAGATGAACATGTCTTTTGTTTGTTTAAGTAAAATGGAATGGCGACTCTGATCTCTACACCCTCACACACCTTACACCGTAGCTGATGTTTTTTCCCCTATAGGGCTCATTCCCCAAGCATGCGAGGGTGGAAAGACTTTGTCTCTTTTCTCCTCTTGCCCCTCAATGATGGCGACAGACTCTAGATGTAGGATATTTTTTAACAAAAGATACCACGAAGGAATTAGCCATAAGAAGAAAGATATTCATAATTTCGTTCGAAGAGAGATAGATGAATGCCTCGCTCATCGAGGTACCATATCCACTAAAAAACTGGCCATAAGGGACCTCATCAGCTAGATAAAGTCTCCTTTTTCAAGGACAATAATATAATCTAAACCTCCTATGAATTTTGTTGTCCCTAGATTAAAATCTATGATGGGAAGTCTGATCCCATCGATCTTATTTTCTAGTATCGACAAGCCATGGACCCCTGTAGAAATAATGCTTCATGTGTAACATATTACCTTCCAGTATAGGGGATATCGCACAAAAGTGGTTTGAAAAGTTACCACATAGGTTGATCACTAGCTTTAAGTAGGTCGTGGAGGCTTTCATAACTAGATTTATCACCAACAGTTACTAGCCAAAGAGGATGGGTTCAGCCATCATCATGACAAATAATCCCCACGAAACCTTTTGACGGTATTGGAAAACCTACAATGAAGTAGAGTATTTGACCAACTAGGTAGTTGTTGATTCATTCAAGATAGTGTTACCCAGAGGTTCTATGTTTCATCACTTCTTCACTAAGAAGGAGGCCAACATGATGTGACACCCCACCTATTTAATTATTGGGTGGCTCCTCTACTAAAATAAAACAAGAATCTCAAAATGGCTCATTCTTAGCATTAGTGTAAAAAAAATCAATTATATACTAATACGAAATCCCTGCAAGCACTTACAAATGCTATAACACCGTCTGACTGGAAATAGAGGTGCAACCGGTACAGGTTTTTATCATACCGTGCCGGTACAGGTTTTGGTCCGAAAAAAATGGTTTTGGTTTCATATTATGAAATAGCGAAAACCGATTTTACCAAAATCGAAAATACCGCAAAAAAAATGGTTGGTTTTGGTTTTTAGATATAAAAAACCGATTTATCGAATTTATCGTACTGAATTTACCATACTAAAATTATCGAATTTACCGTACCGAAATACCATTCCGACCAAAATTGACACGCAATTAACCCAAAATCAGCCCATTATAACCCGATTATAACACGATATCAAGGATTTCTAACCCAATTAGAACCCATTTAAACCCGCACTGTCCCATTCTATTTTTTTACACGATCAAATCCACTAGTAAGTTATTAACATAACCTAACCTAAAGTAACCCACATCCACATCTGACATAATACAAAACCTTTTCTCTCTCTCTCTAGACTATACCTCATGCCCACGCCCTACTCAATAAAACCCTCCCTAACACTAGTGCCGCTGCTCAACCATTGTGGCTACGCCGCCACTGCTCAATCGTTAGTACACCACCGCTGCTCATCCATTTCGGTTAGTGATTTTAACCAACTGTTAGATTTTATTTTAAACGACTATGAATATTTTATTTTAAACATCTGGTATGAACAACGCCTCATCCTTCTTATCTATCAGATTTTTTATGCCTCCTCTGTCTATCTTACTATCACTTCATTTTAGTACCATGGACAGAGAAAAAATTGCATACCCATATTAAACCCTCATCAAAACTAACCAAAGTAACAGTGAGAAAGAAGGCATTTTTTCTAAAATACCAAACATTTGTGTCCTTTTCTCTTGTATTATGTGTTTAAGGATTTGTGGAGGATATGTTTGTGTTCAATGTTGTGTTTGTTTTTGTGATGTGTTGATGACTATTTTGTAAACTGAAAAACTATACTGTGTTAGAAATATGATTGAAAATGAATTTTTATTATTAAATAATTTTTTCCAATAAATCACAATAAATGATGTAAAAATAATTTTTCTTAATGATTTTCGCAGTCTCAGATTTCGAAATTAAGATTCACAGTCCAAACAAATAAAAAAAACCAGTTCTAACTGTACTGTACCGGAAAAATCGAATTGAAACCGAAATTATCGAAACCAAAAAAATTCAAAAATACAAAAAAAACTAAAAAACCGATCGGTTTGGTTTTGGTTTTTGTTTTGATGTACTGGTCGTTAAATTAGTATGGTATGATTTTACCATTTAGATTGTGGTTTTGGTATTGGTAAGGGGTCATTACCGATCGTACCGTACCGGTTGCACCCCTAATTGGAAAGAATGATCATGCCTGACATCCCTTTGGATGGGCACCTAAAAGGTTTTGGAAAATATTTTGATATGGGTCAGAGCCTAAAAACCATTTTAAATTACAAAAATAATTATACAATTTAAGAATTCATATTTAAACCGACGTCATAATCCCATGAGATAATCCTCACCCCTTGTCTATAGTGAACACCTAATGCATGTATCGTAAACACACTAATTATTCTTCCCTGCCTAACTAGTATTGCCACTTACCTTAGCCGTATTCTATAATCCTCTAGTAAATTTGTGTCATGTACGTTTATTCTTTACTTTAATTTTTATTTAGCTAACACATATGCTAAATCATTTTAATTCTCATTGTTAGTCGATAGATATAACTTCACACCAGTTATTATTTCAATATTCACACATCTATGTTATTCATCTATATATTTATCATGCTTATATGCGTATATTCATATAACATCTCGTACATATACATATATATATCGCTCGTATCCCCAGAGCTGAGACCTCGCATATGCATTCTCTAGCATGATATCGGCTCCATGTGCATCATGCGCCACTCCTGGGCCAACATGTCAAAATCTCGCCACCGAACCTAAATCATAAACACATAACCGGAGGCGGACGAAGTCTTACATCCATAGGTCATAACAATATTACATTACCCCACTAGACTCTAAACTCACATTCAGTGGTCATGCGATAGAACTATTATCTTGGAACCGATCCAACACTTACTGGTCAATGCCAGGGTGGACCGCCCAATATGGACAACCTCCAATGATAGCATCCATAGAGTAGGTATGTCCACATATATCAAATCACACACACACACACACACACACACACACACACACACACACACATACACACACACACACACACACACACACACATATATATATATATATATATATATATATATATATAAAACTGGCTAAGCATGTGTATGTCACTCGTAGCACTAGCCCATAATCCCCGAGTCTAACCTCAACTCCTGAATAAATAAGTAGTCACTTACTTGTAATTAGTTCACAAATACCATTATTATTCTATACACTAAGCTATTCTACTCCAACCCATATCCTGATTCTATCCGAAATCCCAAATCCATTTTATTAATTAATTACTGAGTGTTGCTCACCCTAAACAACCATATTTCCATATCATAAAATTTATACCCAGGGTAAAATAATGTCCCTAAATATTTTCCAGAGGTCCCAATCTTATCTACGGACCTCCTAAATAAACCCATACCCAAACCGAATCAAGAAAACATTAAAATATCCTACTTGGGTTGAACAGTTGGACCAAATTAGTTCACCCCTTGGATGAAATAGTTCTCCCCCTAGTTCTTGCTTGGGTTCGTCTCTTATGGGTTTGACCAATTTTCCCTATCTTCTATGCACTATAGGGTCTCCGAACTTCACCCAAATTCAACTCAACATAATCCCGTAAATTCTAAACATAAAGAAACATGATTTTTTATGTCCCAAAATCATCCAATAACATCCTATTCCATATATTTTGACATAAACAATAAGAAAGCACTCACATTCTTAATTAAATTTCAAGAGTCTTAATTTCTCTGAAGAACCAATAAAGATTTCATCTTTTCTATGAAACACTATCATATTTTAATCAAGATCACATCGTGTATATATTTCAATCTCAGGTTATATATATGGGATTACAATTAAATCATCTACTATGATATGATTTTGAAAATCCCATTTTTACCATTTGAATACCACCCAAAATCCATATTTTTCACCAACTCTAACATGAATTCAAAACATAGAATAAATTATCAAAGAGAGTTTAAACAATTTCCTTATGAGGTTAGAAATTCTGAATCCCTTCTTGGTGATCCTTCTTGCACAAGAATCTTAGCATGGAATCGTCTCAATCTCTCCCCGTAATGACCTTCTTGAGTTTCTCTTGAGTTCTCCCTTATTTTTTCTCCTCTATCTCAAGCTTATGTATTTTAGAATAATGGAATGTCTTCCCCCATCATCCAATATCCCTAATTATCCACCTAATCCCCAAATTATGCACATGGTTAAGTAAAAATGACTTGAATGCCCCTATTCGTGTACTAATTAGTCTAAAAAACCCTCTTAAAACTCGATTACAACCCCCGTATACCTAATTTTGACTATTTCAACCCATTCTGGATCATTCATGCAGTAGAAATCATCACCTGAGTCACCTAACCTCAATTTTCTATCTCATTCCCAACACCCCACACACGCGTTCCGAATAACATACTGTCAAAACCCGTCGCTTTTTATTCCTTACGACGTAATATCATTTGACATAATTTCATTTACTCGTCACACTAGTAAATACATTATCACATAAATATTAATCTTTTTCTTAATAATTAATATTTATTAAATTCTCGTTATTCCTCATTTCGTTTAAATTACATGCGCACTTGTACTTTTAAATGCTCAAATATAAATACTGAAAAATAAGCGGTGTTATGCACAACCAACGACCTCATCTTTAGAATTGAGAGGTATGCCAAAGTTGATGACGTGATGACGGGCACACAACCGGATAATGGTCGGTCGAAAATGAGCAAGAAGGGGGACACAGAGAATGCTCTAAGAAAGGATAATGGAGGACCTAAAGGTAACGACAAGGCGAACACCACAAAGTAATCAACACAGTTTTTAAAGAGTCGATCTATAAATATTGAACTAGATTAAAGATAAATAATATTTTAAGTGTCCGAGGAAGATGGAATGGGACACATCGAAGATAAACATCACCCTGAGATGTTCCTGTAATAAGGAACACAGGCATAAGATAGAAAATTATAAGGCACTGAAGTCTCACCTAGAAGATCTTTTCCAGGAAGGTCATATAGAGGACTACGTGGAGGAGAAAGATAGAAAATCCCCTATGGAGCACAACAAGAAAGTCGACAATATCCTAAACGACAGTAAGATGGTATACGAGTTAGCGGTAATCTATGATGAACCAAGTACGAATCAAATTTAGTGTAACATTATTCGGATGGAGTTAAATAAGGTTACTGCAGTCATGGATGCTTTACAGGTTAACCTTGCTAAAACCTTAGTGGGAAAGCACCATCGACCAGAAGACAGGTACTATAACAAGCATATAGTGTTTATCGAGGAAGATCTGGTCAAAGTCGAAACTCTATATCATGATGCACAAATAATCACTCCCAAAATTGGACAATCTACTAGTTGACCGGGGGACTTCCTCAAAGGTCATGTTCCTAAACATGTTCAATAAGCTTAACATCAAGATGGAAGATCTAAAGGAAGCAACCATCCTTCTTTGGTCGACTTCGCTTGAAAGTTGACTAAGCCCTTAGGAAATGTGGTGTTGCCAATATGAATTGGGAATATATTTAATCTAATAGAATTCTTGGCTATATATATTGACTCTCCCTATAACAAAATATTTGGGAGAGGTTGTCCCCATTTGATGAAGGATGTCCCTTAAACTTATCACTAGAAGCTTAATTTCATTATCGAACAGAGGATAATTGAGATAAGGGGAATTAGGCAGTCTCTTGGCAATGATTTATCATTGCCACAAGACCTAAGAAAGATAAGAAAAATGAGAAGGTGGTGGTAGGGGAAGATACCATAGACGAAAATACTCTTTATATGTATCCACTAAAGTATGGGAGACTGAGGGTATACAAAACATCGGTGTCCCCCACATACAGAGTCAAATAACCATTGTGAGAAGTCATGTTCGACGACTCACACCATAGAAGACTTTTTTCATCAGTAGTTCACTTACCGATTATGAATAGAAATAACTGATCTCTTTGCTCAAAGAGAATCAAGATGTATTAACTTCGAAACCATACGATATTATCGAGATTGATCCTAGTCACGTGCTTTCGACTTTAAGTAGATTTGTTATTCCAGCTGATCATACAGAGGCATGGAAAAAAAACCCCAAAAGGCAAAAATAATAGAACAAAAAGTAGGGAAACTTCTAGAAGCAAGGTCATCGTAAAGAATAAAAACTAGAATTGAAGAGAAACTTTAATGACCTAAATGTCTTTCTAACCGAGTCATCGTAAAGAAGAGATGCTAGAAGTGAAAATTTTGCATAGACTTCACCGACCTGAACAAAGCCTATTCCAAAGACAGCTTCTCCTTACTAAAGATTAACCAGCTAGTCGATGCCATTGCTAGCCATGAGCGAATGAGTTTCTTGGATACTTAGAAAACAAGAGAAAACCTCATTCATTAAAACCCTAAGCTTATACTGTTATACATTCATGTCATTTGGGCCTAAAAATATAGGAGCAAATTATAAAGAAGTAGTCACCAAAATGTTCAAACAATAGCTGGGTGACACCATGGAAGTGTACATATATGACATGATTATAAAAAGAAAGAAAAAAGGCGACCACCTGGAAAATCTAACTAAGACATTTTAGGTCCTCTGGTATTATAGAATGAAGCTGAACACAGCCAAGTGCTCTTTTGGACTTTTCTTCAAAAAGCTCTTAGGTTACCTACTCAGACAAAGGGGAATTGAAGAAAAGCCCAACCAAATCAAGGACATAAATATTTTTTATCCATCAAAGATGGTTAGGGTAACTCAAAAAATGACTGAAATGTTAGCAACGCTCAACCTCTTCATCTCTAAGTCCTTTGAAAAGTGTTGAGAATTCTTTCAACTCTTTAAGAATGATAAGGGCTAGGCGTGGAACGCAGAATGCTCAAAGGAACTTTCAGAAATCAAACTTTAATTAAGATGACCATCTCTGCTTGTAGTCCTAAGTTAGAGTGACCTATTTTACATGTATCTCACGGTGTCCAATCATGCAGTTAATGTGTAATAAAGAGGGGCCTCAAGACTCGATCTATTGTGTTAGAAAAATGTTATTATAGACACTGAGAGAAAATACCTTCCTATGGAGAAACTAGTTTACTCTCTAGTTATCACTTCATAAAAATTGAATCAATATTCTGAATCCCACTCAGTCATCACTATCACCTCTTTCCCATTTAAAAAAGTGCTCATAAAGGACATCCTCTCTAGATGGATGTCAAAATTGTTAGTGGAACTAGAGAGGTTCGATATCCATTATTAACCAAGATCCATTATCAAATTACAAGTGTCAGAGGATTTCATTACTAAGCTCACTAGAGGGCATTGGACCAACGAAAGGGAACTTATTAACCGAACAATTTCAAAGGGAAATGACCAAATTAGAAAATAGATGCTCTATATTGATGGGGCCTCTAACTTAAAAGGTCTGGGATTAGGGATCGTCCTAGTAACCCAGATCACACTATGCTCGAGCAAGGGCCAGGCTTCGAGGTGTATAATAATGAAGTCGAGTATGAGGCCCTCATCATAGAATTGAAAAACGCTTTATCTCTTAGCAAAAGTCACCTTTAATCTATTGTGATTAAAGGATGGTAATTAACCAAATACTCGGAGACTATAATCTTTGGGATGAACGCATGTCAACACACCTCCAGATCGCCCAGGACTTAGTTAAAAAATTCAAGTACATCCAAGTCAAATAATTTCCACGTGGAAATAACAGTCATACAAATAATTTGTCCATTATATCCTTAGATGTCGACTCCAACCTCAAGAGAACTATTGAAGTAGAATACCTGGTGCAGTTGAGCATCTAAAGAACACTATTGTTGATTAAATTTTTGTCGTAAAAAAATCTCCTAGCTGGATGTATACATTCATTTCATATTTATGATAAAACCTTTGCCTCATGATAAGAAGCATGCTCATCAGATCAAGGTTAAAGTGGCTTGATTTCACTTATACACTAAGGGGAAGCACTACAAGAGTTCTTTCATTGGGCCGTACCTGTAATGTGTGCACCCTAATGAGATCGATCAGATTCTATACGAATTATATGAGGGTATATGTGGGATCCATGATGGGGGAAGATCTTCGGCATTTATGACCATAAAAGAAGGGTACTAGTGGCCTTATATACAAAAAGATAAGATCTTCCACGGGAGGAAGTGAAGTTCCAATTTTTTTCACCTATATTTCATCAACCCACAAGTGACCTCAAATATTTGACTAGACCATGTATTTTTAAGGAGTGGGACCCCTACCTACAGCACCTAGAAATCACAAGTATTTCTGGATCGACACAGATTACTTCACTAAGTAAATATAAGCTGAACCTCTGGCGAACATAAGGGACACCAACATGATTATGTTCATCTAGAGAAACATTGTGACCTGATTTGGTGTTCCAACCAAATTTAAAAGATGGCCATTCTAAGACTTGTGCAATACTCATGACATTAAGAACTACTATGGTTCGCTGGCCTACCCTCAAATCAACGGGAAAGATGAGGCCTTCAACAAAATAATGCTTAATAGAATGAAGAAAAGGTTATAAATAGTAAAAGGTTCTTAGGTGGATGAGTTTACCCATATTCTATGGGCATATCGAATAACACCCAATAGGTCAACCGGGGAAACGTCAATCGCCTTATCTTACAAAATGAAGGCCATAATTACACTAAAAGATGTCTTGTCGACTATAAAGGGCACGGTATTGACCAACGAAATAAAAAATAAATAATAAGTAATGAGCTCGACGTGGCAGAGGAAATAAGAGAAAAAGTCATGATCAACTGATATCCTAACAACAACAGTTAGCTAAGCAATACAATAAAGGCATAAATTAGAGGAGGTTCTAGGTAAAAGATTATGTGCTCAGGAATATTATCGGCAACATGAAAAAGACGTTAAAAGATAAATTAGGACTGAACTGGGAGGGCCCATTGAAAGTCATTAAAGACTACCTCGAAGGAGCCTACTGATTAAGAGTGAAAAGTAGCGTCACGTTAGAATGCTAATCGTTATTTTAGTTTCACCGCGATAATATAAAAGAAACCTAAATTATGACTACACTCAACTGGTGAGTAAAGCGGTAATTCGGGTATCGAATCCATAGAGAAAGTTTGATAGATCGTAACAGATTATTAATATAGGAATAAAAGTGTAAAAAGGTGATGGTTGGTTGTAAATAAAAGAAAAGAATAAGTTAAGTCTAAATAAAAGTAAAGCGAGGATCGAGATATCGTCCAACCATACGGATCGAAACAACTACTAATTAAGATTTCGGCTCGAAAGCAATTTAATCGAGCATTATCAATTAAACATACACTTCACACAATAAGGAATTTAAGCCAAAGTTATGAGAATAAACACTTAACCGAAAATTGGTCGCACGCGGGTTAAACTCGGATTATCGCTTTAAACACTAACATTGCATGACAAAGAAAATTAAACGCATAATAATCCGACTTTAATACACGCGGGTTCAATTAAATGCAATTGTGTGAAGTTACACTAGTAATGAAATAGGATGCAACAGAAGAACAAGTAAACCAAAAGCTAGATAAGAAAGCAATAAAAGATAAGGCCACTTTTGCAGGTGAACGATTGCATTTAGCATATGAAATAAGCCATTAAACCCCTAGGTTACCATAGTGGACGAGTGTCATCTCGTGAGGGTTTTCGGGGATGGTACCCCACAAACATCATAAAGTTTCCTCAAAATATGCCCAATCAAGCATGCGACAAGCCCAACAATGGCGAAAAGGATTTCATACGCATTATTAGCACATTCAACGGATTCAAACAAAAGTCCGAATCATTAACATTATAGAATGCACCTCATAGAATTTGGCAAAAACTTAAATAACTAGGATACTAAATATCAAAGCATGCATAAAATTCAATCCTCACGGGCATTACACTCATCAAATGAAATCACTTGAAATAGGGAGGTAACACACGGGACATGCGGGAATAAGGAGAAAATGTAAAGGGAAACTAGGCCGCACACATGTCACAAATGAAAGAACGCTATATAGAAAATAAAAATTGTAATCTCAGTGAAAGATACCGCACATTAAAGGAGGAGAAATGCATTTTCACAAATTATCAAAAATATTTAAACCTTTAAATTATATCTACTTAAGATCACATAGGACTTTATAGGGTTGTAATGTAGGCTAGGTTAGGGTACGAAATGAAATGGATGTATATACGGATTCAAAGGTCTTTGTGGATGAAACTCGGGAAAATGGAAAAAAGTGGGCAATTTCAAAATTGGACAAAGATGTCCAAATAAGCATTAGATATAACAATCAAGAGAGTAACAAGGATTATTCCACTACAAACAATATATACAACTTTCTCTTTCATTTTCCTTTCTTCTTTTTCTCACTTTTTTGTTTTGTTTTGTTTTGTCTTCTCTTTTTCACTACACTTTCTTCTTTTCTCACTCTTTTCATGCTCAAATCGCAACCACAATACACAACAATATCATTCAATCCCAAGGAACAATCCAAACAAGGGTATGTAAAGTAATATGTATGGTATAAAACTCCAATTTGGAGTTGGTTATGGGATTTTGGGTGATGAAATGAAATGCTAGTATTTGGGCTCAAGTGGGTTGGCTAGGGAACATATAAAAGGTGAGGTAAAGGTCATATGGGTGATATACAAAGATGCCTATGATCATTTCAAAAAGTTTACGCAATTATCGAGTCAAAACAATATATGAAAATCATGATCAAGTAACACATTTCAAGTATGAACTCAATTAATGAACGATCAATGAAAGAATAAAGAGATTACCAACGACTGTAACGTTTTCAAAGAGGAAAGAAAAGTGTATACACTCACAAATGACGATAAGTGTCTAATGTCACTCGGTGTAAGTATATACAATGCAACAAAATATTACCGAGTTATAAAAATCTTAAACCAAATCAATATAACAAGAAACATGCATGTGCTCAAGGGATAAAGTTTAATTCATGAAGTTATTCATAATATTAATGATTTAAGGACTAAATTCTAATAACTTCTAAAATTGAGAACATGCATTGTTGAATTGTCAATTGGATCAGGTAATTATTAAAGTTTATCATCGGAAACAAAGGAAAAAAGCCCAAAAAAGGAGAAAAAAGAAAGAAAATATTTTTGAAAATTTTCAAATTTTTAACAAAAACATGCTTTGTAACTAAATTGTGGTCAAATTCAATGACTAATCATGAAATGGATAGAATATCCCACACCCCCTAACTTAAATGTTGCATTGTCCCCAATGCGTGCATTAAAGAACACAACACAAAGATATGAAAAGAATGATATTACCCACATTTGGAGCGATCTCCATAAGTACAAGTCCAAATGAATCTGCAAAATAAGTTAATAAAAAGCAAAGAAAGAATATGTACCGATGTATTAAATTAAAAGAATTTATGTCACAAGTCACAATAATATAGAGGGGCTGAAGTGCAAATACTAGATAAATTGATGGTGAACATTTTGATTTTATAAAATGGAAGGTTACACACATCAAAATCTAATAAACAACCACAAACTACATTTTCATTTCCCATTACATAAGTTCAATACAAAATCACTTAATACATTACAACTAAAATAGAAAGAAATAACAATAAAAAGTACAACATAATATCCGACCCATAAATGCCAAAAACCACCCAGTACAACAGTAGCCTAATGGTCAGAACCACTAGGATCAGATGGATCTTGAAAATGAGGAGGTAGAGCAGCATCCGAATCATGACGCTGCAAATATAAATCTCGTAGCATTGCCTGCATCATCTGGAACTCTCGTCTCTGAAGTGCTCTCGCCTGCCTCTGCTCGGCCCACTCCTGCCGCTGATCGGCCTGATGCTGTTGTAGCTCTAACTGCTGCTGGTCCAGGCGGGACTCCCATGTAGCCCACCTTAGCTGGGTCTCCTCCCAGCGGTGGTCTTACAGTGCCCTGTATGCCTCAAAGAGGGCATCAAAATCTGTGGGTGGCACCTGCGAACTCTGCCCCTGATCTACCATCCTAATCTCAGCCTCCTCATCGTCGGGCTCATCATCTATCTCTTCCCTCTACCTCTTGTTCTCCGGTTGTCCCCACTCTTGTTTCAGCATCTTAGAAATATTTCTCTTTGTGAGAAGCCAGAGTGGGTCCTGCTTGCGGTCAGCGTCGAATTCAGGGTAATCGTACGATAAACAAATCCTCTTGATGAGGGCAGGAAAAGGAAGGGAAAATGTCCTAGCTCTCTCCTTAGCCGTCGCACACATCATATCCAGAAATATATTGGGCAAGCTAATATCGCCCAAATTATTTATCAGTGCGTAGATAAATGCGGCGTGCTTGTGACGCAACTCTGACCGGTTGTTCGTCACCATGAAGGACTGTACATTGATATAGTGAAGTAGTATCGGTAAATCCTCCATTGCAGCCGAACGAAAGGCCATTATTTTCCATTCTTCCCCCGGTTCAAGGGTCTCAATCAATGTCGTGAGTCCAAAAGCATCCCCAACGATAAAACTGACTGAATCCTCGGGGTTCGGTACATTCATAAAGACAGCCAAATCAGAATGACGGAATGGTACCCTCACCTCTCGGACCATGGCCTCGTATGTCGTCGGCCCGTGCCCTTTTACCACCACCAGTGTCGCATAAAAAATCCTGACCACTTCTTCATTAATACGCCCATTAATGAAGAGAAAAGGTTCCCATCCCTGGCGGCACAAAAGAACACGCGCCTCATCTGGAAAATCAGCAAGTATCCTGGCCAAATTATAGGCCAAAGGCCTCTGAGCAGTCTCAAAATATGCCTGGAACCACTCCCGTTCTTTCTTACAACGGAACCCCTCAAAATCTTGGGTGGGCACGCACAGAGTGGAATCATATATCTTCAATTGTGCCATTTCAACCTACAAAACAAGAATTAAGCAATACAAAAAAATTGTAAGCGCAATTAATGGTTAGTTAGTGTACAAATTGAAATGGGGGTGCAAGTGCGCAAAACCGAGGGAAAAAAATCAACATTGCTATAAAATATGCCGGAATGTGACAAGGAGTAAAAACAACCCAAGTGTGCGCCAAAAATTGGATGGAAAACTGTTTGGGGCATTTCAGCGAACACTTGGCGTGTGAAATTCGAAATGAGGGTGCGAAATACCATTTTGAACCAACCAAAGAGCCCCACTCATGAACAAAACAACAATGCAATAATATACAAGTCTTCATGAGTGGATATACATCAATAATGACAAGAAAAATCGGTTGGAACAACACAAATCAGGGAGAAATCCACACATAATCAAAATATGTCAACAAGGGATAAAACAGTGAAATTATGACAAAAATCAACCTAAATCTACACATATATAATAAAGTAAGAAGAATTATACCTTGGAAGTGTAGAAAAATGGTTGAAATTAAGGAAATGTGGTGGGGGAAAAATTAGGGCACGAATTAGGTTAAGAGGAGAGAAGAGAGAAAAGAAGAAGAAAGGGGAAAATAAGAAGCAGTTTTGATTTTACTGGTCGATCGATCGATCGACCCCTGGGAGTCGATCGATCGATCAAACAGCAAAATGCCCACTGTTTCCTATTTTTAAATGGGGGAGGGGGAAATTGTCATTATGGGGCATATGGGGGGGGGGGGGGGGGAATAAGTAAGACACACATATATAAGTATATATATAGTATATATAAGTATAATTATATAAAAATATGAAATAAAAAATAAAAATAAAAAAATAAAATAACATAGACTAAGGCTAAAATATGCACATACATAGGCCAATGCTAACCAAAAAAATAAAAAATATGTACAACGAGCGACACACACGCATGTTCACGACAAAATGAATAATATAATAAAAGAAAAAGGAAAAAAAATTCAAATGCGTGAGAATAAGTGTGTCTAAATAAAGGAAAAAATGTTTTTGTGACTTTTTTCATTGTTTTCTTAACAAATGTGTTCCGGGGCGTCTAGTCTCCGTAAATTCAAGTGCGTTGAACCTACAAAAGAGTTAGAACCAAGCATACACAAAAAACATAAAAAGAAATTAACTAATTACACTAGACTAAATTAAGAAAACATGAAAATTAAGAAGTTAACTATATACAACGACATTTAGAACTCTAATTATCTATATACTAAAAGTTGAAATTTTTGAGGGTCCATCCAAAACACAATTTGACTTTGACGGATCAACGGTGGACCCTCCCGAACATGCATGCCTCCCAAAAAATAGGAATTCCATTCGAACGACGGAAGACATGTGTAAGGCGATAAAAGTGAACCATCCCCAATTGAAACTTTGGGAGGGAAGATGGGGGATTTGGATAGGAGGGGAGACAAATAAACGTGCGGGCCAAGGAAAATTAAATCATCTCCCAAGTATTTTAAAGTTGGAATGGGAGGCGGCGCACATAAGGGCAAAGATGCCGTTATGGAAAGCGGCTCGAGCGAGTACTCCTCGTCGGTGAAACGATTTGGAATTGTAAAGCTTTGAACCGATTCATTGGGTACTAGAATTGGTGTGACAGTATAGAATAAAGACGGGGATGAAAGAAATTCAATCTCAGGTGATGAGTGATCATCGCTTGAAAATTGAATTTCGAAAGACATAGGATCGTTTACAATGAAGCTTTCTTCTTTGAAAATCATACAAGAAACGAATTCATTGCAAATGGATACTATGATATTTTCATCCTCATTTTCATTCTTTACTATACCATGGGTCAAGTCAAGGATGATTTGTTCCAAAGTAGGAACGAAGTCCTCATTTTGTTCAAAACAATCCTCGACTTTGGCAGTCTCCGAAGAAAAGTCATCGTCGGATTCGAATATCAAATCCAACTCGTGTTCCCAACAACGATTTTCTTCCCGATATCAATTTTCAACCCTCTCATTTTCAAGCATACGCAATTCCTCACCGAAAGTCATAGGGCGTGGTGCGGATTCTTGGATTTGGGAAATTTGGAAATTGTTCTCGGGACTACACTCAAAATCATTAACATAAGAATTTTGAAAATGATTACAATTGGTTTCAAAATTCTTATTGTAAGGATCTTGTGGCCTAGAATCAAAATGATCACGCCCAAAATTGATGTAATCCATACTTTGACTTTCGTAATACTCACCCAATGTCATTTTAGATGTTGCAACATTTTGGGATTGCAAGTATTGACCAAAATTCATAGGTTTACCAGAATTTTGGGAGTTATCATTAGGATTCCCAGAAAGTTAGAATAAGGCATGCTTACCCCAACAAAGGCTCGAGAGGAGAAATTCCACAAAGCAATGTGCGACGGGAAAATTCAAGCGTTTCTAGGCGCTCAAATATAGAAGTCCAGCAAAAAAGGTTAAAAGAAAGAATACAAACACAAAAGAAAGAATACTATGAACTAATAAGATAATTACAATCTAAATCAAAACATACCCCGGCAACGGTGCCATTTTGATTAAGGGTGAAAAGTAGCGTCGCGTCAGAATGCTAATCGTTGTTTTAGTTTCACCACGATAATATAAAAGAAACCTAAATTACGACTACACTCAACTGGTGAGTAAAGCATTAAGTTGGGTATTGAATCCACAGAGAAAGTTTGATACATAGTAACAGATTATTAATTCAGGAATAAAAGTGTAAAAAGGTGATGGTTCGTTGTAAATAAAAGAAAAGAATAAGTTAAGTCTAAATAAAAGTAAAGCGAGGATCGGGATATCATCCAACCATACGGATCGAAACAACTATTAATCAAGATTTCGGCTCGAAAGCAATTTAATCGAGCATTATCAATTAAACATAAACTTCACACAATAAGGAATTTAAGCCAAAGTTGCGAGAATAAACACCTACCCGAAAATTGGTCGCACGTGGGTTAAACTCGGATTATCGCTTTAAACACTAACGTTGCATGACAAATAAAGTTAAATGCATAATAATATGACATTAATATGCGCGGGTTCAATTAAACGCAATTTTGCACAAAACCTAATTTTCGGAGCTCGGGGCCCGACAATGGCGGAACGAAATCCTGACCCTATTTATCTAGGGGCAATACATGAATTAAACTAAATTATGTTAATTAAACTAGGAAAGCAAGAAATAAAGCAATTAAACTAACTACAAAGCATGTAAACAAAATTACAAAGAAAGGAAAAATGAAGAACAAAACTATATCAATGGAGATGGAAGTGAATAGTTCAATCTTACAAAACCAAATAGTTGTCAATCCAAGAAGAGAAGAATATGAGCTCTCAAAACCAAACCCCAACCTAAAATGTCTTATAAAACTAAGTATAAAAATGAATATCTGAATATTACACAAAATTGGGTTATATAGTAAATTGGAATAAAAGAAAAGAAGAAAGAAAAGAAAAGAAAATATCTGCAGAAAAATAAGGGATCGATCGACCCCTTTGGTCGATCGATCGACAGTTGAAATCGTGGAAAAATTATGAAGGGTCGATTGATCGATCCTTTTGGTCGATGGATTGATCAAGCAGGGCAAACTGCAATTTCCCCTATTTTCTCTTCTCCTCCTATTTTGCTTTCCTTGTTTTTCCTTCCGTTAGAAATGTCATAACTTCTTCATTCGGGATCAGAATCATGCACCATTCACGGCCACGCGAAGCTTGCGAGGAGGGACATAACTTCCATGTAGATGTCAGGCCAGGTGCCCAACTGTGAAATGACCGAATTGCCGTTGAATGTGCGATTGCGTTGGAACTTCACCGCAATGCGTCCGAACTCCATACTTGGTACCTAAATACCTACAAAAGCCCAATTATACCTCATATAGCATGTTAACAATATAAACCGAGGTTGTCTGGTTAACGGGATTAAATATAGAGATTAAGGCACCCGAGGGGGCTAAAATGCGTAGGTTCGACGGATGAAATACGCAATATTTGCGTATTATCACCTACAATCTAGAAACAGTTGAGGCTAGGGAGATTCATAGCCCTAGAATACGACCAACCTTAGTAAATTTTATTTTTGCAATTTTTAACATCTGTTTAATATTTCAGTTGTTTCATCATTCAAACTTCTTAAGTATTTAAAGATTCAGTTAATGCAATTATATATTTTTTTTAAATGGTAGTCTAACATCATAGAACCTTGACCGAACAAATCATGATTTTCATTATGGCAAGACCATTATGAATACAAATTCATTCAAGCTTATTAAAACTTATCCAATCAGACTCTGATTGCCATATTTATGATTTAGTGAGACTATGCTTAACCTGATTTTTATGTTACATGTTTTTGTCACCGAAAAACATGAAAACATCAAGAATTGACAAGGTAACAAAAAGACCTATGGGGATCCTTAGGCAAAAAGTGCCTAACTTTGGTCGACGAAAATCCTGAAAGGGTGGATGGCCCTGCGACTAGGTGCATTTTTGCTATAGTTTGTTCAAGGCCTAAGGAGGTATGACGATACTATCCTAAAAGATAAGGTAGACAATAAAAACATGCTCAACATAAAAAATGAAAAAAATGCAAAACATGGAATTAAATGATGATTTCATTCACGTAAAATTAATTTAATTATAAGTATCCAGATCAGCAGGATTACAAAGTGAATATACACGATATCACAAAGATTTAGTCAACCATCATCATCCCTGAGTCACTAGCTCAGTTATAGGATCTCATCCACCATCATCAGGATTAGGTTGGAACTTATCATCAGTATCATGGGCCAAGAGATCATTTTTCACCAGTTTAAGAGAAACTGCATTAGTAGGTATCTGATATTCATCACTCCCAAGAGGAGGAAGTGAAATATAAAGACAATCTACCTGGTACTAGTACCAGAACTTATAATCCTTAGGAATCTTTTAAATTGCTAATGCGTAAAGCCAGCCGTAATTATAAGCCACATATTCGTCCTCATCCAAGTTGTCGGCGACATCCATTCAGATTTTGTCGTACCCAAAAGCCTAAATCACACAAGCACCCTTCATAAAATTATACCTCAGCTTCATGATCTAGCGATGCAAACCTTTATTGATTGTCTCATTTTTCTCAAAATCTTGTCCGACCTTACCGAGATGCTACCTTAGAAAATTATTTTCATTTTGTAGCAGACTGATATAATCTCTAATATCTTTATACTCATCTCGAAGAGAAGAAACCACATGAATCTGGTCTCCATAAGCACATGTCATCTTTTGAAGCACTTGTTGAACAGTGGAGAAAACTTTTCAATCTCATCTAGAAGGGTCCTGACCAAGAATTAACTTCAAGTCTCTATCCTCTTAAACTATTATCACTAAGGCCAAGTTGTTATCAGACTATAAGAATTAAAAAAAAAGTCCATTCATAAAGGGAATACAAGCAAATACAATCAAGTAATCAATATTAGTCGAACATATGATAATGAGATTATATCATTTCATTAAATGGAAAAACTAGGCAAGACCTTACAAGCGAACATAAAAAAGACATGAGATACAAAATACAGGAAAGTCGTAAGCTAATTTTAATTAGTCAGGGACTCATTCTCTGACGCCACCAGCTCTTAATTAATCATGGTCTTATCCTGATTTATGGCCTCTTTTGTTTATTTGGCACCTCTTTCTCCTACTCGACGCCCTATGCTCTTCCTTCCTCTTAAAGGTTTGGAGAAAACCTAGAATATGCTCGCCGAATAGCTCAAATTCAGGAGGAACCCTAGTCTTTCAAAAGACTTCATCCCATCCTTTATTAAAGAATGGCTTGTGTATGAATTCTAGTTATTTCTTGGTAAAACTGAAGGCCTTGTCCAAGTCTTGTTCGTAAGCTTTAACCTTTGAATTTAAGGTGAAAGACAAATATTGTGAAGAATCCTTAACAACCTTCTCCAAATACTCAACCCTGGTCTTCTACATGGAAAGATTAATTCTGTATCCCTCATCACAACATCAAATCCGTTTTCCTTATTTTGGGTAGCAGTCAAGCATTTTCGAGCCTCTTCCACGGCATTGCCAACGTCGTCATTATCCTTCGACTAGTCGACCCTCGTATCGATTGGTCAATAAAATCCACTAGAAATTACAAGTCAAATGTTGAGCAAAACAGTTAATATATAAAAATTTGAATACAAAAAATATCTAAATAGATATTACAAAGATTTACTAGTGAATGTGTTTAAGTATCATGAGCAATGAGACTATTGGTGGAAAGCTCCCGGTCATTTCCTTATCTACTGGAGGATAATCCCCTGTTAGAAATTCAAAGGCCAGGTCAACATTTTTAGTCACAGACCCATAGGTAGGGTCCTTCCCCTACTTGGAGGCATCCACTTTCTTTTTGGTAGGCAAAATAACAATAAGACTTGAGTCGGTCTTTCTCTTTTGCATAGGTTGGGTATGTGTCTTGTTAGGGGAATCCCCCAAGTTAATTGGGTCGGATGAAATCCCGACCTCCTTCCTTTTGAAAGGTTGGGCATCTGGAGAACTGGGGCCAAAGGACCCCTCCGACAAATTTGGGATTTTTTTCCCTCGACGACATCCCTTACTCATTAGTATAAGGCGTTATAGTAGGGTTGGTTATGATGCCCATAAATTTAAAAGAGCCTGAAGTTATCACGATTAAAGACTTTTCCTTATCGCGCAGAATAAGGCTTTTTGGTTCCCTATCGATTGGTCAGGCGATGAAAGAAGAAGTGGTTCAAGTGTAATTTAACAATAATGAGGCCACCATGGGATGTTCATCACCAACAGTCAAAAGATGCCTAAGCTTCCAGACTCTTCTTAACTCGTCAAAGTTTACGTTCTCTTCTTGGGTTTTTCTGCACATGACAAAGTGTAACAACATCATTAAAAATCAAGAAAGATTTGTCCAAACAAAAATGAGTATAAGATCTAATGATAGAACTATCTCATAACCCCTATTAGAGAACTTAGGGACCCTATAGAATTCACCACCCTTTAAAATTGGTAAAAAATTTTGCTCTCTAACAATGAAGTTATGCGACCAGTAATCCTTGTTGGAATCTAGTAAGTTCACAAAAAGGAGTCTTTTAACCTTCCTTGCCTTCAGATAGTAGATTCCTTCATTCAACCTCACCCATATAACAATACCAAATCTCTGGGATCCCTAACCTAGTACCACACACCGAATTTATGCTATGAAAGGATTTTACTATTATTTAGGTTTTCGAAGAACATTGGACTGTAACTACACTAAAGAACTAGAAAAATTCTAAGAAACTTTGGTTTGGTGTAATGGTTACAATTGCCTTAGTAATGAATTAGGAGAACATCCAGTGTCCTCCCTAGATATTATAGCAGTCTGTGGGATGCTCCCCTAACTCTATAACTGGCCCATCTAGAATGGAAAAATGCGTCTTAAATTCCATAATAGAACCCTCACTAACCATGTACATTATATTTTGAAGCAAACAAATAAAGATGGTGAAATAATGAAAGACGATACCTAATGAAAGATGGTTACAGTTGCCTTAGTAATTATCTTTTCAAGAGAAATGAAAGACGGAGAAAAAAATGAAATTACAATTAGAATAGAAGGCAAATGGCTCTGAAGTTGTTTTTGAAATTCAATGAAAGTGAAATGGCGCTTCAAGTGACAAAAATTAGGTCATTTATTAGAAGGTTCAACTCCGAAGACAGTCTCATCATTATTGGCACCTCCCCAGATGACGGTAGGCACACGATGCCACCTATTAGTCTAATTAGCAGAGATTTGCCAATGTGTCCTTAAATAAATGGGACAAATTACGAGCGTACCCTTCAAGTCTAACGAGCAAAATAGAGGTTATTCTATAACTCCAAAAATACCAAGTGAAACACTTTCCAACCATAACTCCTATGGACGATCAAATCTCACAACCAATTATGACCAAGACTATAGTTAGCAGGCGAACAAACGTTTGCACCATATTCAACTACAAATCTTTGAGAGAAATTGTGGGAAAATTATTTGACCTTATTTGAAAAGACAACACGTGTGCGATAGTCTCCTCAACAACCAAAGTTCAATAGGATAAGCACACGATTCAAGAACCAATACAAATTAAGGTTAATCAATGAAAATTAACTAAGTTCATGGAGTCCCACATGAGTCGATCTCTTTATGTTAACTATAAATATAACCCACACCCTTGAAGGGGCGTGTAATCTTTGTTATCAATAATCCACTAATAAAGAGAGCGAAACAACACGTGAACGTAGGCATATTATTAAACCACTTACATACCGTGTGTGATTGTGATTACCTACCTTGCTCGGCTTTAATCGTGTTGACTTTATAGTAGTAGGATTTTACCACCTACACATGGCTATGTAGATACATTCCTTTCATAAGTTCAACAAGTAAATAATCAATAAACAAATCATTACCACACAAAATAATTTTCTTCATATCAACATATGATTGTACGTAAACCTTTATGATTATAGTTTATTTAAGATAATAAAAATATAATAAATAACATCTTATTCATGATTAATCTAACATGTATAAACTAATTGTTCACAAAAATTAACATAAATTGATAAATAAATAAAGTTTTACTTTATTCCTTTATTACCACGACATCCTATATTATTTAAGGAGTGGAGAAAAAAATATTGAGAAGAACTTTCAAAAGTTTGCACTTTAGTTTACATAAACTTTTATAGTTACCATCGGTTAAAAAAGAAATATAAATAGAAAAATAAAAATGCATGGTGTGTATGTGGGTGCGTGTGTATTAAATTACGGAACTTTTAAGTCATTAGTTTCTCTATGGAATTATGAAATGCACTAATAAGAGAATAATATGTAAATCTATTTTTTTCTTATTATTCAAACAAAAATATTCTTTTTAAAAGATATATTTTTTTACTATATAATATATGAGAATTTACATTCAATGGGTACTTTTCAGAGATTCTAATATTCATCTATATTTAAAAAATAAATAGTATTGTCTTTTGAAAGATTAACATTATATTCAAGATAATTCATTTGACTTTAGATTGTTAGGGATATTGTTTATTTTATCACAAATTTATATATCATAAAATTATAAACAATTTCAGTCCAAATTATATATAGATGAATATGCATAAAGAATCTCAGAATAATGAAAATAATAGAAATGCTCAAACAACTAATATGTGTAATCGAGCTACCAAAATTGTAATGGGCTCTTCAAGAGTTAGAATACGAATGTAAACAGATTGAAATATTTAAGTAAAAAAGTGATTATAAAAAAGAATTTGACAGAAAGACATCAATATTTGTATGTACATAGATGAGAACAATATTGAGTCATGTCTATGACTATTGCTGCACTAGACCCCATATAAGAAATGATAAAACATTATCCTTCTCGTAAATTATTAAGCATGAAAATTGAGCTGGCAAATGGTTGAATTTCAGATTTGACCGATTTGCTGTGGTTGCCCGTGCTTCTAAAATATAAATATTAAAGATATGGCTTCAGATTCAAGATTTGGTGCTATTTTTAATTTTGAATTGAAGTTTTGTTTTATTTAGAGTTTGTTAGAAGTTTGGTCACATCGACAGATTTAGAGTTTGTTAGAAGTTAGGTCGTATTGACAGATTCACGTGTTAATTTGTGCAGCGCAACTGCGCAATAAAATATAATTTCATCACAATTTATCACAATTATTCATTAATCTTCACGGATCGATGATTGGTTTACAACTAGAAACGAAAATGGAAAGTCAAACACATAATGTAAATTATTTAACTTCTGAAATGCAGTGAATGATGCAAAAGATTATATATTCTGCAAATCTTAACCATCCCTTTAGAGAATTTTAGCTCTGTAGTTGGTCTAGGCATTATTGCGACAATCACGCAAATCAATCACTAGGACTTCACATTCTCATAAATCTGTTGAAGTAGTTTGTCTTTGGCTCATGCTATTCACCTGGTGTTTTAAGTAAGTAGTCACTATTAGGAGATGTTCCTAAAATATTCTCTTGTGTTGAAGTAGGTCTGACTTTTTTGTTTATATATATATATATATATATATATATATATATATATATATATATATATATATACACACACACACACACACACGCGCAGAGAGAGAGAAAAACTCTCATACATATCAAGTATACATATTTGTTGGTGCAAACTTATTTTTTTAAATATTAAAAAAAAATATTTTGAGTTTTGTTTTTTTGTGTAGTATTTAAACATTTCAAGAGATCCATATAAAAAAAATTAGTTCAAAATAATTTATTTGCTATTTTAAAAAATTGATCAAACTTTCGCAGCTTTTAAAGTGCTTTAAAAGTTGCGAAAGTTTAAGCGTTTTTTTTAAATAGCAAAAAAGATTATTTTGAGCTGATTTGTTTTACATCTCCCCTAAAATGTTTAAATGTCATATAAAAAAAATTAAGTCGAAACATAATTATTTTAATACTAAAAAAATAGGTATATATATATATATATATATATATATATATATATATATATATATATATATATATATATATATATATATATATCTTGTGATAGCTCTCTTATACCATAAATGTAGAACACCACGAGGATGACTCATAAGATGCCACGTGGGCTCTCTAAAGACAAATAAAGAGGTCGTCTTTATTAGTTAATTATGCGTATCCATGTGAAGATGTACTCGGCTCAGATACACGCATGTTCGACCCTGCCATTCCATCTACCGTCTTGATAGGTGTCTTATGGTATTAATTAGTTGTGTTATTTGATTAAGTCAATACCACCCTTACACTAGCTTATACACGTAAAGAAAGATCACCGGTCACGTTTATTATGTTTGTGCACATGAAGAGTTTATACACTCACCCACTCCGATTGTACTATAACAAACTCATCATTATCTATCCCACTATGTATAAAGGTTTAACTGCTTGAACTATAAAGGTAATTCACATGATCCTTAATATTTCTTGAAAACTAACTATAAATAGCACGAAATCCTACGTGATAAGGGATAGAGAGCTATCTCAGTAACAACATATGCAAATCTTAATGAGAGGGGAAAAAAATCATAACTTGTACTCACTGGCGATTGTCGAACATTAATAATCACACCATCACCACACCTATGGACTTAGGCACCTCTTTGAGCTGAACCACATAAATATAAGTCTTCTTTATTGTGTATCATCCGCTTTCTCTCTTTCAATTTAGTTTCTCACAATTAAGTCATTTATTTTCCATTGTCTATTATTGGAAATTCTCTAGCTAACACATAAAATCCAGAAATCAATTTTAGATTGTAAAAGATTGGCGCCTCATGTAGGGAATTGACAATCCATTGTTGTTTCCTAACATTCTTAACCCTAAATATTTCCCCCACTTTCTAACCATACGCTCGTAAATTTTGGGAAATGGTCGAAAACCCAGAAAGTAGTCGCGCAATAGAAGTACTTCCACCCTCCACACCAGTGGGAATGGAAGACATATGCGGAATTTTGATGAGCTTGGAAAAGTTCTAGGAAGCAATGCAAGAAAGTAATAAGAAGCTGACACAAATGCTCTAGGATGGGCAGAACAGGCCTGCAGTGGATCCTACCACTCCGACCCAAAGGGGAAATTTGGAAGGAAGGAGAGAGATGTTACCTCTAGCCCCTTACAGAGATAGGAGGCACATGTACAATACGCAATCCCTAGAAAATCCAAGGAGGCTGAACCTGGGCTTGCACGATGGCAGAAGTACATCTAGGCATTCTAGATCACAAGAGGACAGGTCCTACTGCCCCAAAGTTACATCCTCCCTTAAGGGAATCGGATACAACGATGAACAATCCTTATCTGAGAAAATTCCCAGTGTGTTGGAGTGGATAAGAATAGGATCTGTTTTTGATCGTTTAGGCCTACGTCGAATGAGCGATCAACAGTTAATAGATCCCAGAGGACATAATGTGCATCAGGAAGAATCTGCTCGGTCAGTCACCAGGGGACCACAATGCCTGGCCAATCTAGAGAGACCGTGAGAAGATCGGCCAAGTCGAGCAGACTTCCCAAGATGAAAGCTCATCCGAAAGAGGAGGCCGAAGAGTCAAGTCCATTATAGTAAAGGTCGAGTAAAGGATCATCCCTAGAAGGGATCCATCTAGTGACTGGAGGACTGTTTGGGATAAATGGTCATATCCAAGAACACCCTACACAGGGACTTTGTGAAGGGATCTCCCTTTGTCCCAGCGATAGTGTGTTACCCTATGCCATAAAAACTCAAACCACCAGTCATTATGTAGAGATACGATGAAAAAACCGATCCCATTTTGCATGGTAAGTAATATAAAGATAATGCTGGAATTTACTTTATCTCAGATGAAATGCGCTGCTGAGAATTCTCTAGTACGATCACTAGTTCAACTCAAATCTGGTATGATAACTTTCCACGAGGGCTAATATCCAGTTTCTAATAATTGATCGATCTCTTTATCAGTAATGTCTATTTTAGGGCAAAGCCTAGTAAGAGAGTTTCCCATTTTCTCAATGTACGACAAAAGGTCGACGAGACTACACGTGACTTCATTACTCTCTTCAAATATGAGAAGCTTGAGTCCATAGATTACAATGATCAAATCTCCATCACCGCACCGATGAGTAGACTACAGCTGGGGATGCTATTTTTGGCATTGGCTAAGGAGCCACCAAAAATAATGAAGGAAATCTTGACCAAGATAGGTAAAATCAGTAATACCGAGGCGGCCATAGAGACCAAGGAATCAGATCATTTGAAGGCTGCCTCAAGTAAGAGTAATGAGAAGAAGGATCACAAAGATAAAAAAGTTGAGAAGCCAAAAAGTATGATGAGTACACCCCTTTGACTGTTGGCATCAACTATTTCCTCGAGGAGATCAGAGAAAGCAAGGATCTCTAGTGACCTGGAAACCTCAAATACTCGCTAACAGGTATGACAAGAGCAAATACAATGAGTTTTACAAGGATCACGCCCACAACACAAACATTTGCATCTCTCAGGAATAAAATTGAGAGTTTAATTAGGAGAGGTAAACTATCCAGGTACGTGGATAAGGATGAGAACATATGGACGAGCGTAATGGTAGACAACGATCAGAATCCCATTGTTAGAAGGCAAATGAGAAGAAAAGGGGACGATATGAAGACTTAGATGATAACTCGAATCTCCCAAAGAAGCCAAATGAACCAGTCCATAAAATCAAGATGATATCCTTCGAATGCCATTTTAACGCTAGTGGAGATGCGGGAGAGGAGACGAGTTGGACGAAAGAAAGACTTACTTTAACTAAGCGAAGGCTTGTTCTCATATAAGGCATATTAACCTAACAGGTGACGTGGATGCTCGCACAAGAAAGGTAAACAAAGATTATCTTATTATTAGATTTTCTAAAGTTGATTTATCTAGAGTTTTATAACCTCATGACGACCCTCTAGTCATTACCACGATGGACCATGAAAAAAAAGTAACTAGAATCCTTTTCGATAATGGCAGCTCGCCCTACGTTATGTTATATAATTGCTTCAGAAGATTGAAGCTTCGCGATAGTAAGCTAACCCTATATCATCGTCCTCTGATCAACTTCTCAGGAGAAAAAGTGTACCCTTTGGGAACAGTTGAGTTGGAGGATATAATAGGTGTTTGAATAACGTTCCAAATACAACATGCACGCTTCTTCGTCCTGGATAAAAATATTTATTATGTATATAACATTATTCTTAGCAGATTGGGGTTAAAAATATTTAAAACCACACCATCCATAGTGCATCAGTGCTTTAAATTCCCAACTCACTATAGAATAAGTGGGGTAAAGTGGAATTAGGTAGAGGTCTTAGAGTGATACTATACATCGACTGACCAGAAGGAATAGAAGAGGATGACTACGGATTACTAAATTAAAATGATAGATCCACAGTCTGAGGAGAATTTGGTCAAGGGATAAGTAGTCAAAGAGATAGAATCTATCGTACTCGATGACGAACACCACGAGCAGATTGTCTAGATTAGTTCATCTCTAGAACCCAAACTCAAGAAAAATCTTGTTAACTTCCTTAGATAGTGAAAGAGCATGTTTTCCTGGAGCCATGAAGACATTCCTGAGATCGACCCAGATTTCATATGCCATGAACTAAGAATTATTAAAGATGCTAAACAAGCCAAATAAAAGTAGCGAGTTTTCGACGCTAAGGAGAATATGGAAATTCAAGAAGAGGTTCAGAAGCTACAAAAGGCTAATTTCATAGAGAATGTCAAATATGCCGAGTGGGTCTCCAACGTGGTAATGGTGCAAAAGAAGAATAATTAATGATGAATGTGAGTGGAATTTACTGACTTGAATAAATCCTGACCCAAAGACCACTATCCACTACCCAGGACCGACTAGCTAGTTGATGAAACTTTATGTCATGAGCTACTCAGTTTCATGGATGCCTATTCTAGGTACAATCGGATCAGAATGAAGTGGGAAGATCGAGAAAAATCATTCTTCATTACCAACAGAGGCACTTATTTCATAATGTCATGCCATTCGACCTAAAGAATATTGGGTCCACTTATTAGAGATTAGTATAAAAGGTATTTAAAGATCAGAATGGAAATAATATAGAGGTATATATCGATTACATGCTTACCAAGAGGTAAAGGGCGGTTGACCATGTGAAGGACTTACAACAAACCGTTGATTAGTTGGAAAAATATCAGATGAAGCTTAATCTAACAAAGTACGTGTTCGATGTGAAGGAAGTAATGTTCTTGGGATCCATTGTCAACTAAGGTAGGTCCAAGGCTAATCCCAAAAAGATCTAGGCCTTGATTAACATATAGTTCCCGATAACAAAGAATGAGGTGTAAAGATTGAGAAGACACGTCGCCTAGCGCAATAGGTTCGTCTCTAGAGCTACTAGTAAATGATTCCCATTCTTTAAAATGTTGAGAAAAACTTTTGAATGAAAGGACGAGTGTGGAAATGCAATGCTAGAATCAAAGCGACAATTGGGGTCAACATTTCTCTTATCAAGACCAATCTTCAGGGAGAAACTCTACCTCTATGTAACCGCATCAGAATCGGTGGTTAGTTTAGCTCTAGTGAGATGGGAAGTAGGGATATAGAGGCCTATATATTACACCAGTAAAGTATACCAAAGAGCAGAGATCGGATATCCTAGGCTGAAAAAATTAACCCTTGCACTAATAGAAACTTCAATAAGGATGAAGCCCTACTTTCAGGTCCATACTATTGTTATATACACAAATATACCTTTAAGGCAAGTCCTTCATAAGCCTAAAAAGTGTGGACGATTGATGATGTTGGTCATAGAGATGGGAGCATACGATATCCAATACAAACCCAGTACAACTATCAAAGTCCATGTTATGTGGATTTCATCACCGAATTTATATATGAATAGAAACGAGTTAAGAAGACTCTTTCGGGGGAGAGTTTGACACGTATGGAAAATCAGACTTCTACGAAAGATACTGAGTTGTAAATGAAATCGAGCAGACTTATTCGGAAGAAATCTCACCTGTCCAGAGAAACGAGCAAACCCCTTTGGGAGAGTGCTTAACCATGCCGATGTCAAATCAAAATCAAGATATTCTAGAATCGTCAACTAGACGAGAAAAATTCGTTAATGACTAGGATCATGTAATAAAATTATTCAAACATTGAGAGTTGATTGTGTGAGAACATGAGAAAGACATTCCCATGTGAAAACTATTTGTGGACGGCTTATCTTGCACCAAAGGCATGGAGTAGGCCTTAACATCACAATGTTTGATGAGATAAATATGGAATGCACACTCTAATTTCAGTTTGAATCCTCTAACAACAAATATGAGTATAAGTCTCTCATATAGGGCTTTGGGTTGGCCTCAGCATTGGGTGCCGAGCAAGTTTTAGCACATAGTGACTCCCAGTTGGTAGTCAATCAACTGTTCGGGGTGTATAAACCTAGAAAAGAATACATAGTCAAGTACCTGGTAAAAATAAAATGGTGGCTGATAAAATTTCCAGAGGTTAAGATGCGGAGAATCCCCAGAACTAAAAATTCATGAGTAGATGCACTGGCCTATTTAGAATCAGTTACTCGAACAGAATTATGAATAACCATCCCAATAGAAATACTCACACATCGAAGCACAGACGAGGAATATATCAACATTATGGAAATAAATCTCATCCCATTATAGATGTACCTAATTCAGACTTACATTGAAATTAGCGCATGTTGTCTAACCCAAAAGAAGAGAGTAAGCTCCAATACAAAGCAACTAACTATGTGTTGGAAGGAGGAATCTTGTACTAATAACGATATACAGTTTTATTATTGCAATGCGTTCACTCAACCGAAGTGAGTAACTTAATCAAATAAGTTCATGGAGGATGTTTTAGGTCACGTTAAGATTTCTTTAAAATGAGTTGCCACTCAGGCTTATTATTAGCCCACCATGAAGCTAGACTACGTTGACTACTAGAAAATGTGACAAATGCCAGAAGTACGCCAAGATCCATAACACTCTAGGAGCCTCTCTCATGTCGATCACATCCTTGGACTTTTTCAATCTGAAAAATAGATTTTGTCAGTTCATTATCTAAGACAAGGCGAAAGGTTTAAATATTTTGTGGTTTCTGTAGATTACTTCACCAAGTGGGTAGAGGTTGATCCCCTCGTGGAAATGCCATAAGAAAGTGTCTTCCAATTAATCTGGAGGAATATTATTTATCATTACGGATGCCTTATGTCTTCATTACAGACCACATTATCCAGTTTGACAACCAAGAGTTTAAACATTACTGTATTCACTCCACGATACAGAAGTTGCATTCTACCCTAGGCCATCCTTAGTCCAATGGACAAACTGAGGTCACCAATAAAACTCTATTGGATGGAATCAAGAATAGATTAGATGACACAAAAGAAAATTGGATCAATGAGCTGCAGAGTGTGTCCTATGGACTTATAGGACCACCCCCAAGATGACCATAGGCAAAACTCCCTACATATTAGCCTCCGATAAAGATTAAGTGGTTCCAATTGAGATCGACCTTCCTAGCCACCGAGTTCTTAATTTTAACTCGTCGTGAAGTGACCTAATGAGGATACTAGGACTTGATCTTATAGAAGAAGTAAGGGAATATGCCGCCTTGAGGGTAGTTAATTACTAGCAAAGAACATTCCAATTCTATAATCGAAGAGTAAGGTTGAGCAATTTGAAGGAGGGTGACTACGTACTAGAAAAAGTGATCCAGAAAGGAAAAAGCTGGAAACCAACTAACATGACACTTATCACATTTCCTCCATTTTCAAGCCAAGAACTTATCGAATTGAGACCTTAGAAGCCGAGCAGTTCAAGAATTCGTGGAATGTAGAGCACTTGAGAAAGTATTATCAGTAATATAGTGGAAAAACTTTTCTTTTTGCCTTGTTATGCAGTATGTACTTCCCATTTATTATGAATAAAACTTTTAATTCTGCCATCATTTTTTTTATTTTGTGGGCATGGGATATGTACATATCAATATACGTCACCAGACACTAACCCGCATGTACAATCTTTTTGCAAGATAGATTGCAAATAAAAGGGATTAACTTAAACTTCATGTATGACTTCGTTGAACAAACAAGTCACGAAAAAGAAGTTAAACGTTATGTATGACTTCGTTAAATAAATAAGCCATGAACAAGAAGCCAAGCTTCATGTACTACCTCATTTTACGATAGGTCACAAACTAGAAGAACACCCACCAAAGTAAAGGGATTTCATGCCTAATAGACAATAAAGATCTAACCATAATCCAACTCAAGAATAAATCCCCATAAACTTTGGTTGACCTTGATAGTTTAGCTGCATCCATGAGATTAGTTAGTTGGGTAAAACACTGGTACAACCCAAGTTAGAACAACTGAGGTTTGTCCACAAATACAAGGTAGACCCGGTCAACTGATAATTGACTATACGATCAAAGTACCTGAACATAATATATGAGTTATTTCAATAAATAAAAGAAATAAGAATAGAGAAGATACAAGAGTTATATATGCAATGGTCATTTATATAAGGTTGAACAAATCAATATTAGCCATTATCATAGAATAAAAATAAAAGGAGAAATTCATATATCCATTACATTTGTTCGACAAAACGAAGAGAAGTTAAAATTTCCATTGCAAGATAAAGCAACTAACTATATAAAAAATTTCATAACAAATTTTATTATGTCGAAGTATTCTCGTTAGTGACCATATCTGGGGAAACTAAGTCAGCACGAACATCATTACTTCCTGGATGAGGATTTAACTCAGGCATAACCTAAGGGGAAGTAATTACATTTTTCGCAGTAGGCATATCATTTACCATCATCTACTCAATAATAAGAGAGGTGGCTTCATCATTGTTGCATTGCCATCAACTCACTACTTCTATGTTGTTTGGGTAATAATTCATCACTCTCTTACTCAACTCATCATACCCATCCATGAAAAACTTACGCAGTCAAAATTATAATTTGCTGAAGATTTATACCTGGCTACGCCAACCTCCTCGACAGTTTCCAAAGCCTCTTTAGTATTTACAACTCCTGAGATAAATTTGTGTTCGTCAAAGTAGTAGTCTCGGTTACCTAATATCATGTAGATAAATCCTCTTTAACCTTATTCAAAGCTTCTTCTAGACTCTTCAATTTGGCATCATCAGTAGCCACCTTGTCTTTAAGCTTGCCATTTTCTTCCTCAAATGTACTAAGGGCAACAGTCTTGGCCACCAACTGGTCATCCCTCTCCTGGAGCTCCTTGTTACCTTCTTGTGGTCATTCATAGTTTATTTCAATTCAAATTTTAGCTTCTAATGCTCCTCATCTAGATCTTTAAAATTATAATTATTATTAATAACCTTCTCTCTCAAGACTGTAGACGTTGCAGTAGTCTACTAATAAAAGAAGATAAGTCCACGACTAGATAATTAAAATTACAAAATGGAAAGTGTCCATGTTAAAACTTACCATAAACAACCTATGTTGAATTAATTTCCATAACTAATCAGGGTCATAGCCCCTCAAAAATTCTTCAACCTCTTAATCGTGAAGAGTAACTCCCTAGCCTCATACCAGTCAATGAAGAGGCCTTAACTCAGCTATCCTTCGATCCTTGGGAATATTATGACTCATAGCGGGGTCAATAGGTCTCTTATCCCCCATAGCAGAAGAACTGGGGTACATATAGTCCTTTCCTTTAAATTTTTTTTAGGGCAACAATGACTTTCTCAGTTTTTTTTACCATTTTACTTGGCCTGGTTCTTTTCTTCTTAGGCCTTCTTCTTATCAGCCTCTACTCTCTGCTTCTCAGCTTTCACCCTATTATTTTTAATCTCTAACGTCTTCCAATGGGATATCTCCATGGATTTTCGATCAATATGTGACACCCCGCCTAATTAAACATCGGGTGATCATGCCTTTATTAAATTAAAACAGGTTTCTCAAATGGTTCATTCTTAGCATCACTGCCGAAAACTTTTCAATTACTAATACCCTAAGTAAAATTAGACCGGTGCCAAATTTTATCTTTCTTAAAACAGATAAATCAACCATGCGGAAAATAGTAAAGCAAATACCATGATAAAACCCAAACCAACAAAGTATAAGTACAACAGCGCAAAACTATTACCGAATAAACCATCGGCTAAAAATGCTAAACAACAATAGAACAACTACTAATCTGAAACTAACATCTGAGACTAATACCGGACTACAAGTCCATACATGGAATAATGTGACATCCTGTACTAGATCTGAATGAGAGATATCGTCTAGTCAAAATTGTGTAAGCATCCACTGTGCTACAGCTGCGAGTCCATGGAATAGAATCATCATTCATGGCGTCCCTGTGGCTGGACACCTAAAAGGTTTTGAAAATATTTTATAGCAAGAGTTATTACTCAAAAAATTTTGAAAATATTTAGCAAGCGTTTATCACAATATAAAATGCGGTTATTGATTACACATGTTAGGTTTTCGTACACTCTCTTGAGTTCACTCACTTCGCATTTATTGTGCACACCTAACTTTCTACACCTAGCCTACCTAGCCATGTTCCCCAAGTTAATTAGGTCTAAGTAATCATATGAACTTATTTAAGCTTAAGTTATCACATCGCCCACACCGTGCATTCATTTCAATAACATCTCGCAAAGGTTAATTAATACTCAAATAACATTTCACCTATGTTATGCTTCAAATCTATTTAGTTTCACTACTAAATTTCTCGGATTCTCACAATTGTTATCTTTCCACTTATGTAATTAAGTTTCACTACTTAAGTTACTAATTAGATATTCTCTATCTAAAGATACATTCCGTAATTAAGTTTCACTACTTAACTTACCAATTTGATACGTAACATTAAACACATCATATTCATATACTTATTCACAATGGTATAATATCATTAAGTGTATATATTTCACACATAATATATACTAAATACCATTCATTACTATTTGTCCTTTTTACACACGTAAAGAACTCTTGGTTCGGAATGATTCATCGACCCCAAGTAAGAATTGGTTTAGAATGATACATCGACCCCAATTATTTATATACACAAATTCTGGCTCGGACTCTTTCATCACGCCACCAGTTCAAAGGTTTGGTTCGGCATTTTACATCGACCCCAAACATATAATAACCCTATGTTAGTTTGGAATGTCTCATCGACCCTAACATAGTTAATTTAAGTATATATCAATCTACTAGTACACATAAGTAAAATATCATTAAATATATATTTCACACACAATATATATTAAATATCAGTCATTATTATTTGTCCTTTTTACATACATAAAGGACTCTTGGTTCGGAATGATTCATCGACCCCAAGTAAGAATTGGTTCGGAATGATACATCGACCCCAATTATATAATAACCCTATGTTAGTTCGGAATATCTCATCGACCCTAACATAGTTAATTTAGGTATACTTCTCTTAACCTAAAAGTTCATACAATTCAGTAGGTACATGCCCGACCTATCAACCATGTTCGTACGTAATATTTTATTCTCTTATATTTACCGTACAATATTGATTGTACGATTTATCTCATTAATCGAATTTATTTGAGTATTCACAACAATCTAAGGACCCTAGTTACCCCTAACGTAATATCAATTCAGTAGCTACCCTTGTTAACATACTGACCCTATAAATTTAAGCTTGCTCATGCTTTTTCGTAATTATATTCTTATCATCTCGAATTAGAATACGTCACAATCAAGCCTATGAATCTCCACTTTAATTCGCTCACAAAATTAAAGTCCAATGCTCAATCATAGACCTACTTCCATAACTTTATTCCAAAAATATATTTCATCAAGGTTCCAAACACTTTCCCGATAAAATTTTAGGCATTTGAGGCTTAAAATTAAATATCTTACATTTTCTCGCAGCCTAACGAATCATAAAATTTTCTGGCAGATTAAATACCTTCTAGTAAAACTTTGATTTCTCCCTCTACAGAACTCCGATTGACCTGATTCCAAGTTCATTGGAAAGATAAGAGATATACCTTTCCAGACATCTATGATTAATACTCTAATTCTAAGTACAACTCAAAGTACATGTTTAAAGTCATGTCAAACTTCTGGCAGATTACTATGCTGGCAGATTAAACACCCTGTTGTAATATGTCTATTACTCCCTCTACAGAACTCCGATTGACCTGATTCTAAGTTCATTGGATAGCTAAGAGAAATAAATTTCTACTAATGTATGGTTCACACTATAATTCTAAGTACAACTCAAATGGCATACGTTTAAAATTGTGTCAAAAATTCTGGCAGATTGACATCTTGTGTTCATCAATTAAACCCTAAGTCATTCAAGATTCATGTTCTTTAACCAAGAACTCATAAAGATTCTATGTTAATCATCAAATATATTCAAATTTAATTTTAACTTTACTTAGGGATTCATTATACATGCAATCCTACCCAAACATGTGATCAATTCAAACATTTAATTCATGGTTTTTCAATAGAATTAATCAATTCTTAAAACTCCCTACACATGGGTATTATAACTTAAATTTGATTTGCAATAAACACTTGCCTTGATAGAGGGGTTCTGATTTTGTGATTGTTATTGATGATTGATTGTTTTTCTCCTTCAATCTTCCTTCCCCACAAGTTTGTGGTGAAAATCTCCTTTGAATCCTTCCCAATTCTTCCTTTTGCCTTGAGAATTGTTTCTCTCTTCTCTCTAATGGCTATGGTGTGTTTTTTCTTCTCTCTAACCCTAGCCTCCAACTCTTATAATCTGACTTAGAGTTATTAAATTCGTAGGTCTTCTCACTCCTATAATTTAAAAGACTAAAACGCCCCTGAACGGTCCCGGCTTAGCCCAAAAACATCTCGGGACCCAACTAGTACCCCTGGGTATACTATTTTGACTATTTTGACCCTTCCGGGGTTAACCGTGACCTCTAAATTGTCATTTGAGTCACTTAAAAATATATTACTCGTTCTCGCCCCAAAACGGTCTACATACGTTAAGTAACTATTTACTACTCGCACTAAGTAAATATAATGAGGCAATATAAATCGGTAACTATCTCTCGATTAATATACTATAATTACAATTCTTAATAAATATCATTAAATTACTCCTCTTACGTAATTTAAATTAAGCCGTATTTTCTCATTTAATTTTCCAATTTAATTAAATAGAATATTCAGAAATATAGGGTATTACATACTTCCCCCCTTCCAAAGGAATTTCGTCCTCGAAATTAGGATAAGGCTGGTATTAAGACTAAGGACCTTAAATATCACTGCATCTTCTAATACTCAAAACCAAATCATAACATCCTAACAGTCGTCCCAAGTACATGCCTTGCTTCATTATAAATTCTTATCGCATGTTACCCATGCCGCATATATCATAATTAAGTCTCACTACTTAATTTCTCCATAGATTTCCCCAATCTAACGTTAACTCTTAAAATTAAGTTTCTCCCTACTTAATTTACCCTTTTGATGTATATCTCTATATATAACATCTATGGATCTACTATCACTCATAAGTAGAATATTAATAGGTATATATTTCACACACAATATATACTATAAGGAATTGGTCCAGCAAAATCATCGACCCCAAAATTCCTATCATTTACATTGGTCCGGAAATCCCTCGACCCCAAGGTAGATGTAATGCATATGTTGGTTCGGACCTTCCATCGATACCAATAATTATCATCGATTTGGTTTGGAAAAATCATCGACCCCAAATCGATCCTTCATGTATTGGTCCGAAACATCATCGATCCCAATATAGAATTACGCATACTTATTATCGCACATAAGTAGGAAAACCATAAGGTATATATTTCTTACACATAACATATACTATCAACACTAATATTATAATCACCCCCCCCCTTCTAAAACACTTTTGGGGTTATTGGCTCGGAATCTCACCTCGATCACCAATAGTGATTTGTTATATTGTCTCGGAATCACACTTCGAGAACTAATATATGTAAATATATCTCATCGCACATGAGTAGACAATTTATGAGACATATATTACACACTTTATATATCCTAAAATTTCATACTCCAATATAATGTCCTCATAGCACGCGTTAAGGACTAAGAGTTCAAAATGTCTCCTCGAACCACACCTCAAAGTACATATAAGTTCATAATAGGTATCCAAGAACCTAATCCTTATGTATAGTCCATATAGGCACCCACACTACCTATAAAATATGCTCATACGGTTATACATTCAACCAATGAATTGATCAGTGGTTTCTTCCAAAATTCCACTATCGTTAGGACGTAGTATTTTCCTTTCTCACAATCATTGGGTCATAGGTGACACAGAACACCCAAAATACATTATCTCCATTCCTCCCTAACCATCTCTCACAGGATGGGATTTTAGGATTTCATCCTGATTCACAACAATATAGAGAGGCACCTTGCACTTGTGCACTCTACCTTTTTAACGACATATTAGTTCATAACGGTCAACCCATTTCGCTAACCCAACGGAATGTTGACTTAGTTACGATGTCCATAGCCCATCCATAAATTATAAGTCTGCCTACGCATTCCATCACTGGAAACGTAGGTTCACCACCGAATTTCGGTTGCTCATTTCAAGACCGTCTTTCTCTATTAACTAGTGGTGCGTCTGGAGACAATCTCACTATATCTCTTCCGTAACACCGCTTCCCACTTACGTCATCTTTCCTCAAGTGGTAACCTATTCCCCTTTCACTCCGGGTATATTATACTTTACAATCCGTGCACTCTTAAAAATTGGCGCACTTTTAGGGTTGATTACCTTATAAGAATCAACATTTTAATAACGCGTATGTCACTCTCAACACTCAGTTAAGTAGAACCTGGTGTCACTTCTTCACAACAGTTAGGCCTCCCATATCAAGAGATAACTTTTGAACGGCTTCCCACCGACTTTCATCCCATAGGGTGTGCTGGCTCTCTCAGTACATAAAAATCTTGGATCATCGTCTATTTCCTATGACGTTCAATCAATTTCATCGATACGACTTGCCTCATAACCTCCCCACCGACAAACTTATCAAATATAATTTTTTTCGGCATACCTCTACCTCGGATGACTAAGAAAGTCAATTGACTAGGGCGCCCATACCCCCTTTTCTCCGTGAACATTTGCAAAAACATTGCAAACATCGCACTCGTAACATTCTTTCCTCAACTCTCGCCTTGTCTTCACGGCGTGCCTACAATTTTGTGGGTATTCACAATCCCCTATAGAACAAAATTCAAATTCTTGCTCACAAAGTCCCACTTATCCTTTCGTGGTGAGATAAGCTTTTCAGTGTTTCCCCGTAACACTACCGGCCCCACCGATGTCCTAGCATCTAACGTCTCTTCTCCTGACGTGCATAAAAATCTAGTCGTATTCCCTTGAATAACTTGGAAAGATCAAAATGTGTGGTCTTACGTCCCACATAATACATCTTTTCATAAATCCCCTTATTCCAGGCCACACTTACTGGTTTAGGGTATTCCTCCTCTCGGAGTTGGCAACCATAATTCTGAACACTATCATCATGGTTCCCTTAGTTTCGCTGACCAAGAGGAACACACTATTGGACTTAACAGTCTTGGCTTAGAATCAAATCAATGAATCCCCTAGTGGTTTTCAACTTATGGCTTGCACTAGCCCCTTTGCATTCAGTCTTACTCTTTGACTAAATCCTTAAACTCTTTTAGTTCCAGTCACCTAGGAGCATTTACATCAACCTTGTAAGAAGCACCATACAACCTTCATACACATAAGTCGTCCAAGCACAGTTTTACCAAAATTGTGGATGACAACTCGTGAGTCCATTCTCTCAAGGGCTCTTTTTCCTTTGTACCTATCTCATCGGGTACCAGTTCCTTCAACGGATAAATTTCTTTCTCACAATTGGCCTTTACCAGGTTTTCATGTGATGGGTTCAGAAGTTTCCATTCACTTCGCTTCTTAACCATCATTGGAGAAATTTTCGGTTAAACTATACGTAAAATCCCTCTAACTGTATACTGACCCTAGGTTTGGATGTGGTGCCTGGTACCCCCACCACGTCACCTAAAAAATCTATACCCAAACTTTCACTTCTGGGTATTCCTACTCTATCCTAAATGCCAAGATCTCTAGGCATTCAACTTCCATGCATGAACATGCACAGTCGTCGTTTTATCACATTTTTACGGCCCGTTCTCATAAAAATCCTCCCGACCTCCTCTCACTATCACTGCATTTGGCGGTCTATATTAGCATTCCCCTTTTGCCATCGCGACATTTGGAAAATGCCTACTATGCCTCAACAGCCCTTGCGGCATTTACTTAAAATTTAACACTTGGAGAGACCTCGACAACGGTCATCTCTTCTACGATTACCATCCTCGAACACCCCATGCCTCAAGCCGAGCCCCTTCCTCATGCAGTTCTTCCAACACCTCCGCTAGTTTTTATCACCATGTTCGACGTATCATACCCAATCGAACTCGTATATACTACACTTCATCAACTAAATAGCAGGAGAACGTAAACCACATACGTAGAGGAATACAACAGTCCTAGTATAGGGCTCTATATCAATCAAACGATACGCTGAAAACGTAGTAAGCCGTACAGATCCTATGGACACTAGAACCTGGTGCTCTAATACCATCTGTGACACCCCGCCTAATTAAACATCGGGTGATCAGGCCTTTATTAAATTAAAACAGGTTTCTCAAATGGTTCGTTCTTAGCATCACTGCCGAAAACTTTTTAATTACTAATCCCCTAAGTAAAATTAGACCGGTGCCAAATTTTATCTTTCTTAAAACAGATAAATCAACCATGCAGAAAATAGTAAAGAAAATACCATGATAAAACCCAAACCAACAAAGTATAAGTACAACAACGCAAAAGTATTACCGAATAAACCATTGGCTAAAAAGGCTAAACAACAATAGAACAACTACTAATCTGAAACTAACATCTGAGACTGATACCGGACTACAAGTCCATACATGGAATAATGTGACATCCTGTACTAGATCTGAATGAGAAATATCGTCTAGTCAAAATCGTGTAAGCATCCACTGTGCTACAGCTACGAGTCCCTGGAATAGAATCATCATTCATGGCGTCCCTGTGGCTGGACACCTAAAAGGTTTTGAAAATATTTTATAGCAAGAGTTAGTACTCAAAACATTTTGAAAATATTTAGCAAGCGTTTATCACAATATAAAATGCGGTTATTGATTACACATGTTAGGTTTTCGTACACTCTCTTGAGTTCACTCACTTCTCATCTATTGTGCACACCTAACTTTCTACACCTAGCCTACCTAGCCATGTTCCCCAAGTTAATTAGGTCTAAGTAATCATCTGAACTTATTTAAGCTTCAGTTATCACATCGCCCACACCGTGCATTCATTTCAATAACATCTCGCAAAGGTTAATTAATACTCAAATAACATTTCACCTATGTTATGTTTCAAATCTATTTAGTTTCACTACTAAATTTCTAGGATTCTCACAATTGTTATCTTTCCACTTATGTAATTAAGTTTCACTACTTAAGTTACTAATTAGATATTCTCTATCTAAAGATACATTCCGTAATTAAGTTTCACTACTTAACTTACCAATTTGATACGTAACATTAAACACATCATATTCATATACTTATTCACAACGGTATAATATCATTAAGTGTATATATTTCACACATAATATATACTAAATACCAGTCATTACTATTTGTCCTTTTTACACACGTAAAGAACTCTTGGTTCAGAATGATTCATCGACCCCAAGTAAGAATTGGTTCAGAATGATACATCGACCCGAATTATTTATATACACAAATTCTGGCTCGGACTCTTTCATCACGCCACCAGTTCAAAGGTTTGGTTCGGCATTTTACATCGACCCCAAACATATAATAACCCTATGTTAGTTCGGAATGTCTCATCGACCCTAACATAGTTAATTTAAGTATATATCAATCTACTAGTACACAGAAGTAAAATATCATTAAATATATATTTCACACACAATATATATTAAATATCAGTCATTGTTATTTGTCCTTTTTACATACATAAAGGACTCTTGGTTCGGAATGATTCATCGACCCCAAGTAAGAATTGGTTCGGAATGATACATCGACCCCAATTATATAATAACCCAATGTTAGTTCGGAATATCTCATCGACCCTAACAAAGTTAATTTAGGTATACTTATCTTAACCTAAAAGTTCATACAATTCAGTAGGTACACGCCCGACCTATCAACCATGTTCGTACGTAATATTTTATTCTCTTATATTTACCGTACAATATTGATTGTACGATTTATCTCATTAATCACATTTATTTGAGTATTCACAACAATCTAAGGGCCCTAGTTACCCCTAACGTAATATAAATTCAGTAGCTACCCTTGTTAACATACTGACCCAATAAATTTAAGCTCGCTCATGCTTTTTCGTAATTATATTCTTATCATCTCGAATTAGAATACGTCACAATCAAGCCTATGAATCTCCACTTTAATTCTCTCACAAAATTAAATTCCAATGCTCAATCATAGACCTACTTCAATAACATTATTCCAAAAATATATTTCATCAAGGTTCCAAACACTTTCCCGATAAAATTTTAGGCATTTGAGGCTTAAAATTAAATATCTTACATTTTCTCGCAGCCTAACGAATCATAAAATTTTCTGGCAGATTAAATACCTTCTAGTAAAACTTCGATTTCTCCCTCTACAGAACTCCGATTGACCTGATTCCAAGTTCATTGGAAAGTTAAGAGATATAGCTTTCCATACATATATGATTCATACTCTAATTCTAAGTACAACGCAAATAGTAGATGTTTAAAGTCACGTCAAACTTCTGGCAGATTACTATGCTGGCAGATTAAACACCCTGTAGTAATATGTCTATTACTCCCTCTACAGAACTCCGATTGACCTGATTCAAAGTTCATTGGATAGCTAAGAGAAATACCTTTCTATTAATGTATGGTTCACACTATAATTCGAAGTACAAATCAAATGGCATACGTTTAAAATTGTGTCAAAAATTCTGGCAGATTGACATCTTGTGTTCATCAATTAAACCCTAAGTCATTCAAGATTCATGTTCTTTAACCAAGAACTCATAAAGATTCTATGTTAATCATAAAATATATTCAAATTTAATTTTAACTTTACTTAGGGATTCATTATACATGCAATCCTACCCAAACATGTGATCAATTCAAACATTTAATTCATGGTTTTTCAATAGAATTAATCAATTCTTAAAACTCCCTACACATGGGTATTATAACTTAAATTTGATTTGCAATAAACACTTGCCTTGATAGAGGGGTTCTGATTTTGTGATTGTTATTGATGATTGATTGTTTTTCTCCTTCAATCTTCCTTCCCCACAAGTTTGTGGTGAAAATCTCCTTTGAATCCTTCCCAATTCTTCCTTTTGCCTTGAGAATTGTTTCTCTCTTCTCTCTAATGGATATGGTGTGTTTTTTCTTCTCTCTAACCCTAGCCTCCAACTCTTATAATCTGACTTAGAGTTATTAAATTCGTAGGTCTTCTCACTCCTATAATTTAAAAGACTAAAACGCCCCTGAACGGTCCCGGCTTAGCCCAAAAACATCTCGGGACCCAACTAGTACCCCTGGGTATACTATTTTGACTATTTTGACCCTTACGGGGTTAACCGTGACCTCTAAATTTTCATTTGAGTCACTTAAAAATATATTACTCGTTCTCGCCCCAAAACGGTCTACATACGTTAAGTAACTATTTACTACTCGCACTAAGTAAATATAATGAGGCAATATAAATCGGTAACTATCTCTCGATTAATATACTATAATTACAATTCTTAATAAATATCATTAAATTACTCCTCTTACGTAATTTAAATTAAGCCGTATTTTCTCATTTAATTTTCCAATTTAATTAAATAGAATATTCAGAAATACAGGGTATTACACAGTATTTCTGAGATCCATTCCTAAGGTGGATTCTGATGGAGGTTTAGAGGTATAAAGAGACAAATTTGGCCGAGCAAATAAGTTAGCAATCCATGGAAAAAAAGGGAAAGGATAAGCCAAGAAAAAGGCATGGTTACCTGCACCAACTTTAGCTTCAGCCTCTAAATCAACCTATGTCTTAGAATTAGTCTCAAAAAGTATGTAATCTTAATGGGATAACTACTTCTACTGGGGAGATACCACCTAAAAGGGTGTGCTATCTACCAGCAATGAACTTTTCAGTAGAAAATAAATCTTCAAACTTGGGAGGCTTCTTCACATAGTAAGCCTTGACTAGATCATTAATTGAAATAAGGATCCATGGTTACCTCTTTATTGATATGAATAAAAGGATAATACCAGAATATAATAGTCGATTATAGAACAAGGTATGTATCAATAATTATTTTTTAGGCAATGAACGTACCAAAAATATGTCCTCAGTAAGATTAAATCAAGTTACGGTTTTCCAAAACATCATTGCCTCGAGAATAGTCCTATAATCACCACGAGAGAGCTGAATTAGTGTGATAGCATATCCACTAACGATGGACTTGATAATAGAATGTATAAGCAACCAAAGTCCCACTTGGAGGGCCTAAAGAGGAAAACATATCTCATCCGCATTTGAATTATCATACACCCTTTCTTCACTAGTGGGCAACCTAAATTAGATGCTAATGGGTGTTGATACAAAATTTAGTCTGCTGACATGGCTCAATTAAGTGGAGACACATGGCAATCTGGGTGGCAATAACAAACACTTCTGAACAACACCTTGACTTCGAGGAACTCAATTTCCCCGACAAACTCAGACACTCCGAGCAGTATGTGCTCTCCGAGGAACTTTACAGCCCCGAGAAACTCATGGATACCGAGATACTTAGGCGGTCCGAGAAGCTTAGGCGGTCCGAGCTGCACCTCGATCAAAGCATTTATTATCAGACAATTAAGAGGATTAAATGCACATTAAATGCTGATTATTATCATACAGATGTATACACTTATTGGACAGCTATGTATGATCCTTTCTCATGTACAGCCTCAGGGATATAAATACATTGTATCATCCTCATTATAAGGGGACCGGAATTTCTGGAGATAAATCCTACCACGAGAATTCCCAAACAATCAATAATAACACAAACAGTGGACGTAGGCCATTCGTTCAAGGATGAACCACTTTAAAATTTCTTTTGTCTTATTTATTTTTTATTTGTGATTAAATAATTAGAGATAATCTAATTTTTTACATCAACAGATTGGCGCCGTCTGTGGAAAACGACTATAATTATCGTTTTTCACCAAAAATAATTCATCAACAATGGCTGACAATCCTGAATTCAGCAATCGAAAAGCCGGAAACCCCCCAAATCCATCCGCTCCACCAAACGTCCAAGATCTGACCGGAATAATGACAAATCTGGCTCAGAGCCAGACAGCCATGCAAGAAACTATGCGATAGCTCATACAAACTATCCAGTGTGGAGTACCGACCCATTCAGGACAACGAAGTGTTCAAAGAAACACCCATTTATTTTCTTCGCATACTAGGCATACCGATTCATATCGTACTGAGAGATCTGATGATTTTTCTTATCAACCAGGTAGAACTTCGTCAGTACGAGCCACAGATACTGAGAAAAAGGTTACTCTCTCTCCAAAAAGGATTAGTGCACTGGAGAGATTAAGTAGAGCATCTCATTTTGATTGTTTGGGCCCAAGCAGGAATAGAAGTCCTCCCAAAGCTGTGTCGAGGAACTTTCGACAACCATCCGATCTAAGAGAGGGTTCTGCCCAATCAAGACCAACTGCTTGTCATGAAAAATCTCAGGAAGTGAACTCAACACGATCAGTTGCTCGAATAAATAACCACGAGGATGAAGCATGGAAAGGCTCTATTCAGAGGCTAGAGGATAGACTAGGGGAAATGGCTAAGGCCAAGAATCCTCTCCAAAGAACTTTTATCCAAGGGACACCTTTTATACAACTAATTGTGGATTTTCCCACACCGTCGAAGTTTAAATCACCTGTCCTAACTCCTAAATATGATGGAAAAACTGACCATGTCCTTCATATAGAGCGATACCAAGCCGCTGCTGACATCTATGTTGTGCCAGATGAGATGAGACGCAGGGCATTCTCGGGAACTCTTACAGGATCTGCTCAAATATGGTACAATAATCTTCCTCGGGGTAAGATTTTAACTTTCTTTCAACTGGCCGAGATCTTCATTGGAAACTTCTGTTTTGGAGCAAAACCGGTTAAACGAGTAGCACACTTGTTAAGTGTTAGACAAAAGGCAGGTGAGAGAACCAGGGATTATATAACTCGTTTTAATAACGAGAAACTCGAAGTTATTGATTATGAGGAAAAGGCAGCGATTGCTGCTCTGATGAGTGGGTTGTTGCCTAACAAGTTGTACTACACTTTGGCCAAAGATCCACCCAGAACCATGTAAGAACTGATGGCAAAAGCGGCCAAGATCATGAATGTCGAGGAGGCTATGGCTGCAAAGAAGAATATGGATACCAAAGAGACCAAGGTGGAGGTTGATAAGGCCAAAAAGAAAGAGCATAAGAACAATAGTGGTGACAAGCACTCAAAAACAAAGCTATTATGGGACGTATTAAAGAAATTTGAAAATTATACTCCTTTGAAGGTAGACATCAACCATGTTCTAGAAGAATCAAGAACAGTGAGGAGTTAAACTGGCCAGAGAAAATGAAGTCAGACCCTGACAAGAGGAATAAGGCCAAATATTGCGAGTTCCATAAAGATCATGGCCACACGACCAAAAATTACATAGCTCTTCAGAATGAGATCGAGGCACTCATTAGACGAGGAAAACATACAAAGTATGTTGATCGTATAAATGAAAGAAGAAACAACGACCGAGCAAGAGAGAGGTCTAAATCTCCTCGTCGAGTAGAGGAGAACAAGAAAAGAGACCATGAAGATGATCCAGAAGACTATCCTGATCTTCCCAAAAGACCAAGGCAGCCAGAACGTGAGGTATTTTCAATATGTTTTGGATCATTTGATTGTAACGTTATTACAGGTGGAGATGCCGGAGGTGGAGACCTTACTACAGAAATAAAAACTTACCTCAATGAGGCTCAAGCCTGTTCATATATTCAATGAATAAAATTGGCTAAAGATGATCTCCCGAGGAAAGTAAATAAGGAAACATTGGTCATCGGTTTCTCCAAGAATGACCTCGCAGGTGTCCTGTATCCTCATGATGACCCGCTGGTGATCAAAATGAGGATGAAGGAAGTAATGATCTCAAGAGTACTAGTAGATAATGGTAGCTCGACTGATATTATGTTTTATTCGTGCTTCGACAGCTTAAATCTAAATTTGTCTCAGTTGTAGCCTTATGAAAGGCCCCTCCTCGGTTTTGCTGGCGAGAAAGTTTTTCCACTGGGGACGATCAAGTTGGATATGTTCATTAGTACATAGCCTGCTTGTCGAACAGAAAGATTACGCTTCTTCGTGATGGATAAGAATGTTCAATCAGCCTACAATATCATCATGGGAAGGGTAGGATTGAAGAAATTCGAAGCAGTACCATCTACGGTACTTCAATGCCTAAAATTTCCAACCAATTTTGGAGTAGGAGTTGTGAAGGGTGATAAAAAAGTATCTCGGGAATGCTACTATTCATCTGCCGAGCAGGAGGAATTGAAGGAATCTAGAAAAAAGACTACTACCTATCAGGTGGATGAAGGTGCAAAAATTGAAACATTGGATTCTAAAGACGAGTCATAACTCGTGAAAGGTCAGGTGGTAGAAGCTACTAAAAGCATCATTCTGGACGACGAGCACCCTGAACGAACAACTCAGATAGGTTCGTCGTTAGATGCCTCACTAAAACAGGAATTGATAGTTTTCTTAAAAAGTAGAAAACAAACTTTTGCTTGGAGTCATGAAGATATGCCTGGAATAGACCCGAATTTCTTATGTCCCGAGCTCAATGTGAATAAGGAGATCAAGCCAGTGAAGCAAAGAAGAAGAGTGTTCAGCCCCGAGAAGAACCAAGCTATACAGGAGGAGGTCGAGAAGCTCCAGAAAGCTTGCTTTATTGAAGATGTTAAATATCCAGACTGGTTAGTAAATGTAGTGATGGTGAAAAAGAAGAACAACAAATGGAGGATGTGTGTAGACTTCACCGACCTCAACAGGGCATGTCCAAAGGATCATTTTCCCTTTCCCCGAATTGATCAATTAGTGGATGCTACCTCGGGACATGAGCTGCTGAGCTTCATGGATGCTTATTCCGGATATAACCAGATTAAAATGAAACCTGAAGACAGGGAGAGTACTTCTTTCATTACCCCTAGGGGAACTTATTGTTATAATGTTATGCCTTTTGGTTTAAAAAATGCAGGTGCAACATATCAGCGACTGATGAATAAGGTGTTTGCAGAGCAAATCAGTTGCAATATGGAAGTTTATGTTGATGATATGCTGACAAAGAGCAAGAGAGCTGCCGACCATTTAGTTGACTTAGGCCAGACCTTTGATCAATTAGATAAATATCAAATGAAGTTGAACCCGACCAAGTGCATATTTGGAGTACGAGAAGGTATGTTTCTCGGGTATATTGTCATTCAACGAGGCATTAAATCAAACCCCAAAAAGATCAAAGATCTATTAGGGTTGCGATCCCCAATGACGAAGAAAGAAGTATAAAGTCTTACAGGGCGAGTAGCAGCACTTAACAGATTTGTATCGCGAGCAACTGATAGATGCCTCCCATTCTTCAAAATGCTCCGAAAGACTTTTGAATGGAATGAAGAATGCGAGAAAGCTTTTCAAGAATTGAAGAAATATTTGGGAGCACGTCCACTGTTGTCCAGACCAGTGATGGGAGAAAGGTTATACTTGTATCTGGCAATTTCGGAAAATGCAGTTAGCTCGGCATTAATAAGAGTAGAGGATGGAGTACAAAAATCAATTTATTACGCTAGTAAAGCCTTCCGGGGAGCAGAGATCAGATATCCAAAACTGGAAAAGTTGGCACTAACGCTGATCGAAGCGAGTAGAAGAATGAAGCCATACTTCTAGGCTCATAACATAGTCGTATATACCGATATGTCATTGAGGCAAGCTCTTCATAAACCAGAAAAACCAGGGAGATTGATGTATTGGGAAATAGAACTCGGTGAATATGATATAATTTATGAGCCTAGATCGTCACTAAAAGGGCAAGCAGTAGCAGATTTTATAGCAGAGTCCACTTATCCTGATACCTCTGAGGAGAAAAAGCTGAACACCGACCAACCTGTGGATGTTACAAGATCATCAAATTTAAACCCCGATCAACTTAAGTTGGTCGGAGAGCAAGAGGAGAAGGTCGACAAGCAGTGAGGTGTGGCAGAAATGGAGATAACGGAACAATAAATATTCCATCGAGGAACTTTTTCCAATAAGACATTTAAGGACGAGATACCTATATGGAACCTGTAAGTGGATGGCTCATCGTGCACCTTAGGTAGTGGAGCCGGGATTGTATTGAAAAGTCCAGACGAGGTTGATATAGAATATACTCTGCGCTTTCAATTTCAAGCTTCTAATAATGAGGCCGAATATGAAGCGATGATTGTAGGTCTTAGTCTGGAAAAAACCATGAATGAAGAGCAGGTAATCGTATGCAGTGACTCACAATTGATTATAAACCAAATGCTCGGTGTATATGCAGAAAAATGAGAGTTGATGATTAAATACCATGCAAAGGAAATGGAGTTGGTATCGGAATTTGTTATTGTTCAACTGGTCAGAATACCAAGAATGGAGAATGCAAGAGCAGACGCTTTAGCTCGATTAGTATCGGCTACTCGTACCGAGCTACGAAGAACAATCCCAATTGAAGTTCTAGCTGGTCGAAGCATAGAAAAAGATCTGACGATAAAATTTATTACCCTTGATTTAGGGCCATCTTGGATGGATCCCATCAGGGCTTATATTGAGGAGGGAGAATTACCGATTGACAAACTCGCGACCAAGAAATTAAAGTTTAAAGCTTCTTGTTATGTACTGACTAATGGTATTCTATACAGATGAGGAATTATGGCAGGTTTACAAAGATGTGTGCATCCCTCCGAGGTGAAAGACTTAATTGAAGAGGTCCATGAAGGGTCCTGTGGAGCCCATGTAGCAGGTTGGATGCTTTTGCAAAGAATAGTGACGCAGGGATACTACTGGCCAACGATGAGGGATGATTGTATTGCCTATGCCAAGAAATGTGACAAGTGTCAGCGCTTCTCTTCCATCCGAAGAACTCCCCAAGCATTGTTGACACTCATTCCCTCCCCTTGGCCATTTTCCATGTGGGGAATTGACTTGTTCAGGCCACTTCCAATGACTAGAGGAAGATTTAAATATCTCATCATTGCAGTGGATTACTTTACTAAGTGGTTTGAAGCCGAGCCTCTTATCGATATGACGTACGAAAAGGTGTACCAATTTATTTGGAAAAATATCATTTGTAGATATGGTCTTTCCCATGCATTCATCACTCACCATGGAACACAATTTGACAACGAGGAGTTCGCTGCCTATTGTCATCAGTCAAATATCTTGAAAATCCACTCGGCACCAGGCCATCCCCAAAGCAATGGGCAAACTGAAGTGACAAACATAACGCTGCTAAATGGATTGAAGAAAAGACTGAATGACGTGAAAGAAAACTGGATCAACGAGCTACATTCAGTACTATGGGCTTATCGTACTACTCCCCGAGCAGCAACTAGAGAATCTCCATATATGCTAGCATTTGGAAGTGAAGCTGTTATACCTGCCAAGTTGGGCCTCCCAACACACCGAGTATTGAACTTCAACTCCCCTGTCAGCGATTTAATGAGAAGGTTAGACTTAGACATGCTCTAGGAAGTTAGAGAAGAAGCAGCCATCAGGAATGCTCCTTACCAGCAACGAACAACTTTGTTCTACAACAAGAGAGTGAAGAAGTGAGACCAGAAAGAAGGAGACTATGTGCTAAAGAAAGTGATTTAAAAGCACAACAAACAGGATGTTAATTGGCATGGGCCTTACCGAGTTACAGAAGTTGTTCGACCAGGAACCTACAGAATAGAAAATTTAGAAGGGGAGGAGTTTAAGAATGCATGGAATGCAGAGCACCTGCGCAAATATTATCAATAATGTAAACCCTCATGTAATGCAATTTCATCAGTATGAATAAAATATGAATATTCTACCCAATTCTCTCCCTTTGTTGAAATTTTTTCGCGGAATACTAGTGCTACACACTACTCAGCAAAATCCACCAACTCCGGTTGGTCGGGAATAAAAATATTTCCCAGAAATACCAACTCCGGTTGGTTGGGAAGAAAATCCACCAACTCCGGTTGGTCGGGAATAAAAATATTTCCCAAAAATACCAAGTCTAGTTGGTCGGGAATAAAAATATTTCTTAGAAATACCAACTCCGGTTGGTTGGGAAGAAAATCCACCAACTCCAGTTGGTGGGGAAGAAAAATATTTCCCAGAAATACCAACTCCGGTTGGTTGGGAAGAAAATCCACCAACTCCGGTTGTTCGGGAAGAAAAATATTTCCCAGAAATACCAACTCTGGTTGGTTGGGAAGAAAACCCACCAACTCCGGTTGGTCGGGAATAAAAATATTTCCCAGAAATACCAACTCCGGTTGGTTGGGAAGAAAATCCACCAACTCCGATTGGTCGGGAAGAAAAATATTTCCCAGAAATACCAACTCCGGGTGGTTGGGAAGAAAGCCCACCAACTCCGATTGGTCGGGAAGAAAAATATTTCCCAGAAATACCAACTCCGGTTGGTTGGGAAGAAAATCCACCAACTCCGGTTGGTCGAAAAGAAAAATATTTCCCAGAAATACCAACTCCGGTTGGTTGGAAAGAAAACCCACCAACTCCGGTTGGTCGAGAAGAAAAATATTTCTCAAAAATACCAACTCCGGTTGGTTGGGAAGAAGATTCACCCACTATAGTTGGTCGGGAATACAAAATTTTTACCAACTAAGGTTGGTGGAGAATTAAAAACACCAACTCTCTTTGGTCGGAAATAGTTAGTTAAACAAATAATGGCTTAGAATTAAAAAGTGATCAAGTAAAATTTTAATACTTGAAACATTTCAAATTACCACCAAGTTGGTCGAGAAACAAAATATCATCAACTCTGGTTGGTCGACAAATGATTGTCATCAATTTAAGATAGTCAACAATAAATTTCACCAACTTTAATTGATCGAAAAATAACACAATGTTGTTATCTTTTTAACAGATATACATGCACATTCATTAGTAAATAAGTAAAGTGTTTTACAAAATATTTACAAGACAATGGCAATCAAGATGGCAAAGAAAAATAGAAGTTTTTCATTAAATCCAAAACAAAATACATCGAGAATGAAATACATATTAATTATTACATCAGGATTCCTACTCTATTGGTTTCTTCCCCTCTGCCTTTGAAACAGGTTCCTCGCCAGCAGGAGGATCGTCTAAGGCATAAGGGGAATTTATGAAATTAAGGTCCTTGAGCATCCTGATGTTCATCACAGATGGCCGATCGAGTAGGTGCTCTGGGCGAGATATCTTGTCATTGGAATGGAGACTATAATCGCCAAGATATTTGGAAATCAAACACTGAGGGATTGCTCGAGCAGGAATCCAGCTCATGTCGAGTTTGAATGGTGGCACTGGCAGGTCGAGCAACCCAGGATTATAGTAATCCCATAAATAGTGACCATGTTCCAAATGTAGAACACCCAAGGCATTTAACCATCCTTGCTTATACCCCTCGTTGTTCGACTACTGAATCCGGTCATCGAGGTGATAGAGGGCTTCATTATAGCCATCCATCCAAAATTCTCTTGGTTGCTTATGGAATTGATAAGTCAACCTTTCCAGCTACTCATGGAGATTTTTTACGAAAAGTTCTTTATTCTCCAAGGCAGACTTTTGTGTAGAGAGTTTCTCATCCAACTTCATAATTTTCTTAGACATCTCTGCCAATGCTTGATTATTCGCCTTTAGCTGAAAGGATTGATTCTCCAAAGCTGATTCAGTTCTTTGCTCTTCAATAGTAAGTTGAGCAGCTCTTGCTCGTCCCCGAGAACCTCTTTCTCGACCGCGAGAAGAAGTAGAAGCTCCAGTTCTCTTCAAAGTCTCCAATTCGTCTCTCAAATTGGCATTTTCGACCTCTAAGAAAGAAAAACCTCATCGTTGACAGGGACTAAGGCGTTCGAGGAAGATGTTGCAGACTTCAACTGAGATACCTCTCCTCGCAGGTTATTATTTTCCTTCTCCAACAACTTAGCTATCTGCCTGTGCTCTTCGACCTCGGTCTTCAAAGTTCTCTCCCTCACATCATAGGCAACAATCAATCTATCATATCCTTTATCAGCACTTAGTTGCTGATACTTCTTCTCATATCCCTGGTGCAAAAGGGCTGTAGACTCCTTGTATTATTGTTGAAGCTCCTCGAGAGTACCCTAGAGGTCTTCAATCATTTCATAATACGCTACATTATTAGCCACTGCCCGGTCGAGCAGACACTTTAAATACTGGTAGGCTTCAACTGCTTGCTCTGAAGCATCTTGACCAAGGATATCAATGATTTGAGCCTCAGTCATATCTGAATGACCAGCATTGAAGTAATCATTGCATTGTCTCAATAATTTTGTATCATGAGCAGATAATAATTCCATCCTGGACATAAACTAGTAAAAAGAAGAGATAATAAGAATTAATAAGGAGCAAGAGGAAGAGAATCAACAGTATGAATAGCCAAAATTTCAAATTTTATTACATCACATAGTTCAGAGATACAATTGGCAAAAATAAACAGAGATAAAAATCTGAACAACTCTACACCTTCTCCTTGTCTCCCAAAACTTTCTCAGGAGGCTGGGACGAGGAGGTAGGTTGCTCGAATGGCACAGATGGTTGCTCTATGGGTACTGGAAGCTGCTCGAGTGAAATAATGGATCGTTGAAGTTGCTCGCAGGAAGAATGGACAACTGGGGGATGAGAAATTTGATCTCCCATCACCATAGAGGATTCCTCAGAGGCAGCTTCGTCCTCTTCCTCTTCTTAAGGAGTTGGAGGGGGGCCAGGGACGTGTCGCTGAAACAGGTCGGAATTTTCATCAACATCCATCTCTTTTAAAGCAGCGACCCAGCCATCCCTAAAGTACTTAAGGCTACCATATTCCACTTGTGACATCATGGAAGCCAGACCCTTATTCCACTCTTTATCCCAGCCGACACTGAAGGGCTTTTTTACAGCCAACTTCCTTTTCACCTTCTCCAAGGAAAGCTTCTCGGATAGAAGTAACTCGTCATCTTTCAACTTCTTTTCTGCCTCCTCCTTCTGACGACCAATGTCACGAAGTCTACCTAGCTCAGCCTCAGCAGACTTGAGCTTACCTTCAAGCTCCCAAGTATTTTGGAGCTTCCCTTCGAGCTATTTATTCTTACTTTCCAATTCTTTTATTTTCTTCTCCAATCCTTTAGAGACCTCAACAACCTGATCCCTCTCCTGCTCGGTCGAACTGAGCTCCTTCTCCCAGGCAGCTTTATCATCAACATACTTCTGACGAGAATCTTTCAAAGACTGCGTCAGACCCACCAAAGCTTCCTCTACACCTGACGAGGAACTTGAAGCCTTAATAGCTTCATCCTTATTCAAAATTGTATTGAAACAGGTTACCAACTGGGAAAAGAAAACCATAGAAAGTCAGTGCAAATATATAACAACGGAAAAATGAAAGTTTAGTATAATAATACTTACAGAAGCAATATGACGAGCGGCTAATGTGGTAACCATATCTCGAGAAATATTTTCTTCAATACCTTGGATCTCGGAGAGGATCCAAGATTTCACCGAGCTCATGACAGAGCTCGGAGCAATGAAAGTGGGAACACCACTTCCAGTAGTTGGAGGCTTAGAGATAGATTCAGCCAAATTAACCAAGGAGCTCTTCTTCAGCCTCCTCGGAGGAACATCAACGGTCTCGACTAAGGATGTAGTCTTAGTCGGAGATATGACAATAACCTCGCTTGGAGCAGTGACTTTGTCGAAGCCACTAGGGGCTTCTCACCAACCTTCACAGTAGTAGCCGGAGGAGACGCATCGATTTTCCTTGTCCCTTCTTTTGGGACATCATGTTTTCTTTTCTTTGCCTTTCTAGTAATAGAGGAAGATTTCTCGAAGAGGGCAGGATCTCTTCTTTTCTTCATTCTTTCACTCAGAGGAATATGTGACTCAGGTGAAGAACTTGCAGAAGCTGGTACTGGTTCTACGTCACTTATCACCGGACGAGCAGTAAAAGAAGAGGTGTAACTCTTGTACTATAGCAAATATGAAGCTGATCTGATATGCTCGTCAGCAACAGTCTGATGCAAACCCCAGATAAGTTTCAGATGTTTAAAATTAACTTCTGTCTCTTTTGGAGACTTTCTCTTGCTGTCAACTGCAAATAAATCAAAATTAAAATATCAGGGACACATTTTATCAAAGACAAAGGAAGCATAATTTCAAAATAAAATAAAATAAAAACAACCTATCCCATTGCCATAGGGAGGGCATCTAGGACCCTGGTACATATCATCTTCAGTTAGTGGAGGGTGTTGCCAATTTTTCATAACAACACCGTGCTCGAAGTAATCCCTATTGGCATCTGGGAGGTTGACTACTAGAGCCCTATTCAAAAACCTAGTTTTTAAATAAAAAGTGTTGTCACCAACAACCCATCTATAACAAAACATAATTTTTGGAATTCCTATACTAGTTCCGTGAATCTGATTTAATCTATGAACTCCATTAACTATTATCCATTTATTGGGGGATATTTTTGCAGGAACTACATCAAAATATTGATAGAATTCCAGACACAAAGGGCTTGGGGAAAAAGAAAAGCCACATTCAACCATAAAGAGGTTGGGGAACCAATGTCCCTCAGCCAAACGGAAATAATCTGAAGGTTCAGAAAGTTCCTCCAGAACAACCCATGAAGGAATAGAGAAATCAGAGCGAAACTTATCAAGCTACTCAACAAGGTAAACCATGGTGAATAAAGGAAATGAAAGAGAAGGAAGAAGATCTTACAGAAAAAGGATGGATCTGTTGACAACGAATGATGAAAGGGATGAACGCACAAGAGAGAGAGAAAATGGTAAACTCAAAGATACTGATTTGAAAAAGTAGAAGACGATATGATTTTCTACAACGCTTAAATACCTTACCTTGGGAAAAGGTAAAAATAATGGTTATAAAGGGAGACGTTTACGCTACCAGCGGCTAAAAGGACAAAAAGGCCGCAGAGATCAAAGCAGTTAAGAAAATTTGAAAAGTCTGATTCTATGAATTCGAAAAGAAAAAATAAATGCAAAGAAAACGTTCCTAAAATTCAGGATGACCATTTAATCCCATCATATTTTGAGAAGAATGTTCCACACTCCTCAGTCTCGAACTGTGAAACATTGGGGACTTCTGTTGATACAAAATTTAGTCTGCTGACATGGCTCAATTAAGTGGAGACACATGGCAATCTGCGTGGAAATAACAAACACTTCTGAACAACACCTTGACTTCGAGGAACTCAATTTCCCCGACTAACTCAGACACTCTGAGCAGTATGTGCTCTCCGAGGAACTTTGCTGTCCCGAGAAACTCATGGATACCGAGATACTTAGGCGATCCGAGCTGCACCTCGATCAGAGCATTTATTATCAGACAATTAAGAGGATTAAATGCGCATTAAATGCTGATTATTATCATATAGATGTATACGCTTATTGGACAACTATGTATGATCCTTTCTCATGTACAGCCTCAGGGCTATAAATACATTGTATTATCCTCATTGTAAGGGGACCAGAATTTCTGGAGATAAATCCTACCTCGAGAATTCCCAAACCGTCAATAATAACACAAACAGTGGACGTAGGCCATTCGTTCAAGGATGAACCACTTTAATGGGTATAATATATTTCTCCCTAAGATGAACCACACAAACAGTGGACGTCTTATTTATTTTTTATCTGTGAGTAAATAATTAGAGATAATCTAATTTCTTACATCAACAATGGGTATAATATATTTCTCCCTAAGATGACTTAAGTCATCCTCAAGGACATTATTATCATACTACCTCGCATCAGTACTAGAAGGGTCATAGGAATTCGAAGACTCTCTAAAATCACAATCCTCATCTTCTGTCCCATCATTAAGAGGCTCATTCAAAGGAAACACAGAGGGAAATGGTCCTACACTCTCAGTCCTGAAATCATCACCCTTATCTAATCTAACCTCCTCAGAGGAGGATTCCACATTTATCGCTGATATTGATACTCTATTTTATCGACTAATACTGACTTGAGGCGGAACTGAACTACCCACTCCTTGATCATCAATATCAAGGGTTAAAAATGGGGATTTTGTCAAAATTGGGGTTGAATAACTAGAGGATGCTACTTGGGCATATAGTTAGGATGACCTGGTTCATCCTCCAGTCGGATAACTTGAAGGGGTTGTGGAAACCTCCTAACAGTGATACTTAGACAGGCAAGCTCCAACTCTGATAATATCTCAAACAAATGTTGTATATATGGAGGATAACTCATTAAGATTATAAACGAGAATTTTTGGAGGGTGAAATAGGATTTGGGGGAAAATGGGTGAACAAAAAATAATATAAGCAAGAGAAAACCCTATAAATGATTAATTTATAGGCCAACCAACTCAATGGCCACCAAAAAGTCCAAGTTTTTAACCAAATGTCCCACAATCCAACCTAATAACAAATTCAATAAATTATAAACACGAAAACCCTAAGATGGAGGATGAAACCCCTAAAAATATTTAAGGGACAAATGGACACGTAAATTCTAGATGAAAAAAGAAGTTGAAAGCAAAAGATGAAGGACTGCACCAGAAAATCAAGGAAATGGGTAGATGACGAACATCGAATAATGGCAGGTCAAACTTTCTTTCTGAAAAATCTTCTTTCTCTCTCTCGTACAATGCTTGGGGTATTTAAAACAGTGGTGGTTTTCAAAAAACAAAAGTGACAACCTTTTAAATACTTTGGCCTTGGCAGTAAAGGGTAACTTGCCAATAACAAGATCACCATTGAAAAGCCAATCGGTGCTGCAGGTTCGTTGTATCCATATGCGCGTGTGTAATGATTAATAAGGATCATTTCCAGTGAACTGACACGTGTCCTTTCCATGGAATAATGTACTAAATTCAATCTGCTCAGCGCGGGTCGAGGAAAAATTAAGATGACTAGATCTTGCTTTATTAACTAGTGTTAATACTTCATCCATTCATTCTTTCTAGCAACCACTTCAGAACAACACTAATCTAGAGAAGCTTCTTCAAACTCCAATCATGCGTGAAGTCTTGTTTAAGATTAATTCTTGTGCTTAGTTGTGAGTGACTTTCTTGGAGAGATAAAGAGTGTGAGTGTGTAACCTTGTGGTTCCTCCATTTATCAAAGAAAGAAGAAATCCTACCATTGTTGATGTAACCCTTGTTTGGGTTAACCGCGTTATATTGTTATCATTGCTTTGCTTTGATTGCTTGTGTGTTCTTGTTATCCTACTTGTTGATGCTTGGTTGGATTAATTTTGAGTTTTCACACTCAGTTTTCATTTGGAAAAAGGTCTTGGGTGTTTTCAGCACACCTAGTGTTTGGTAAAATTCCAAAGTGAATTTTATGGTCTTGGTGCTTAACATAGGACTGTTTTAGCGCAATAAGTGGTATCAGAGTTTTGGTTGCTTGGTTTGCTCGGTACTTTGGTTCGGCTTGAATCAATTTGACTGATATTGGCATAAGTTCTAGAATTTGTTCCAAATGGCGGAAAAGGTGTCGCGTACTCTCGAATCAACTTCTACAAGAGGAGGCTTTAAGAAGTGGGATCCTAGTTATGGATCTGTAGGCTCAATGAATTTTGAGATTAAACCTTTTGATGAGAAAATTAATTTTGGCTTATGGCAAACAAGGATGCAGGGTGTTCTTATCAACAACGGTTAGTTATAGCATTGTTGGGTATAGAGAAGCGTCCGGTGGATATGACCGAAGCCGAATGGAGCGATATTGATCAAAGGGATATTTCTTCAATTGAAATGTATATCACACATAATGTGCTCAATCACGTGATATCGAAAACTACGGCCAAGGGCATGTGGGATCAATTGGAGGAGATTTATTTCGGTAAGTCTTTGTCAAATAAATTGTTATTAAAGAAGATGCTCTTCAAGTTAGAAATGAAGGAGGATAGTGATATGATGAAGCATATAAATGTCTTCAATGCTCTGATCAACGATTTGAACCAAATTGATGTTCAATTTAGCTAGGAGGATCGAGCGTTGTTGTTGCTTGCTTCATTTCCTGATTCACATGAGCACTCTATCACGACACTTATGTTTGGGAAGACTACTCTCAAGTTCAATGATGTAATGCAGGACATCATTTCTCACGTGGCCATGAAGAAGAAAAATGGTAGCGATGGAGGTAGTTCATCTTCTTAAGGTGAAGGCTTGGTAGCCAAGGTTTGTGGTGGTGGACGAAGAGGAAGGTCGAAGTCTCGAGGTGCAAATAATCGGGGCTTCCAAAGGTCTCAATCTCGAGACATTAGCACGGTTGGGTGTTTCAAGTGCCATAAAAAGGGTCACCTTATATGAAATTGTTCGAAGTGGAAGAAACATTATAAGAAAGGAGACGCTACTAAGGATGTGGCCGATGTTGTTACTTTAGAGGAAGGCGAAGAGGTTCTTGTTTATTTTTTCGCCGATCACGTTGATGGTTGGACTCTAGATTCCTAATGTTTACTCCACATGTGTCCGAATCGAGAACGGTTTGAGGATTACAAGTCCAATACCGGTGGTGAGACTCTCATGGGAAATAATGCTACGTGCAAAGTAGTGGGAATCGGTTCGGTGCACATAATGATGTGGGATGAGGTTTTCCTAACCTTAAGTGAAGTGAGGCACATTACAGCACTTAAAAAGAACTTGATTCCCTTAGGTGCACTCGATTCTAAGGAGTGTGTGATTCAAGCAGCGGGTGGGGCTTTGAAGGTGAAAAGAGGATCGATGGTGATTTTGCGCGACACAAAGTTACTGAACAATCATTATAGACTGAAGGGAAATACAATAATGGGTGGAGAGGCAGTCTTTACGGAGTCGAAAATTGACGAGCTACAATTATGGCACATGAGACTTGGTTACATGAGCCAACGGAGCATGAAACAACTTCATCCACAAAAGTTATTGAAAGGGGTGCACGGATGCAAGCTCAATTTTTGCAAATATTGTGTGATGGGAAAGCAAACTCGAGTGCAATTCACTATATCTACGAACAAAAGCAAAGAGACTCTTGACTATATTCATTTCGACGTGTCTCGGCATGCGAATGTTGTTTCCATAGGTGACTTTAGATAGTTTGTGACTTTCATAGATGATTATTCATGAAAAGTGTGAGTCTACTGCTTGAAAGAAAAATTGGACATTTTCGAGAAGTTCAAGGAGTGGAAAGACATGGTGGAGAATCAAACGGAAAAGAAGGTCAAGTATTTGAGGAGCGACAATGGGGGTCAGTATAGAGATGTTGGTTTTCTCAAGTATCATAAAGATGATGGCATCACAAGGCACTTTACTGTTAAGAAGACTCCACAACAAAATATGGTGGCGGAGAGGATGAATCGCACCATTATGGAAAGGGCAAGGTGCATGAGGTTTCATGTCGGGTTGTCAAAATCATTTTGGGCAGCAGCTCTTGATTACGAGTGTATTTGGTGAATCGGTCACCAAATTCGAATCTTGGTTTAAAGTGTTCGAAGGAAGTATGGTCGGGGCACGAGGTCGACTACTCTACTTTGAGGGTGTTCGGATGTTCGGGATATTCTCACATTCCTAGTGACGAGAGGAGAAAAAATGACCCGAAAACTCATCAGTGTATTTTCCTAGGCTATAGAAAAGGGGTAAAGGGGTTAAAGATTTGGGATCCGTCTACGAGGAAGCTAGTTGTTAGCCGGGATGTGAGGTTTGACGAGATTTCCATATTGAAGGCCAAGGAGTTCCTGGAAGTTGCCGATGACAGTGGTGTTAGAACCGTCGAGATTCCTTTGGTATTTTCGAGATCATCAACCACTAATAGTGATAGTGCATCTACTAGTGGTTCAAGTGATTCTCAATCGGGTGATGACACGATTGAGTTGGAGCCGAATGAGGATGATTAGGAAGAGAAATTGGTTGAGGTGGAGGACACTAAACGGGTGGAGCAAGTGCCATCCATAGCACGTGACCGAGAGCGTAGGGAGATCAAGCCACCATCTATGCTTGGTTGGGAAAAGGTCAATTACGCTCTCATTTCTAGTAGGGGTGATCCAAAGACATACAAAGATGCCATTAATTGTGATGTCAAGGCGAGTTGGATAGGTTTTAGGTCAAAAAAGATGGAAGCTCTACAAAAGAACTCTGTGTGGGAGTTAGTTCCTAAACCCAAGGGGCGACACATTGTTGGCTCTAAGTGAGTGTATATGAAGAAAGAGGAAATTAAAAAAATAGAAGAACCAAAGTACAAGGCAAGGCTAGTAGCGAAGGGGTTTTCACAAAAGGAGGGGATTGACTATGATGAGATCTTTTCCCCGGTGGTGAGGCATACTTCGATACGGGTGTTGTTGGCAATGGTAGCTCAATTCAATATGGAATTGGAGAAAATAGATGTGAAAATGGCTTTTCTTCACATTGATTTGAAGGAGCTTATTTACATGGTGCAACCGGAGGGGTTCAAGGAATTGGGAAAGGAAGATCATGTGTGTCGGCTTAAGAAGTCATTGTTTGGGCTTAAATTGTCCCCGTGAAAATGGTACCTACGGTTCGACACCTTCATGTTGCGGGTTGGTTACACGAGATGTGACATTACCATTGTGCATATTTTTAGGTTCTTGAGGATGGTTCATTTGTTATGTTAATGATCTATGTGGATGATATGCTCATTGCGTGTCGAGACATGTCACGGATAACGGAGCTCAAGGTGGAATTGCGCCGGGAGTTTGACATGAAGGATCTTGCTTCGACGCAAAAGATTCTTGGTATGGAGATTAGATAGGATAGAAAATTTGGCAAGTTATGGTTATCAAAATAAAATTATATTTCGCATGTCATTGAGAAATTTGGCATGTTGGATTCCAAGGCCACTTCTACCCCATTAGCTTCACATTTTTCTTTGTCTGCAAAATAATGTCCCTCTACGGATAATGAGTTATAAGAGATGGCTTCAACGTCGTATGCTTGTGACGTGGGGTGACTTATGTATGCTAGGGTTTGCACGAGGACGGATATTTCCCAAGTCATGGGTGTGGTTAGTAAGTACATGTCGAATTCGAGAAAAGAGCATTGGAAAGAGATGAACTGGATTCTTCAGTATCTAAAGGGAACCAAGTCTACCGGCATTGTGTTTGAGCGGAAGAAAGGGGCCGAGTTTGTTACGGGGTACGTGGATTCGAATTATGCGGTGAATTTTGATCAAAGGATATCTACATCGGGGTATATATTCACTATTACTAGCGGACCAATATCTTGGAGATCCATGTTACAAGTGACAAGTGCTTTGTCTACTACAGAGGCGGAGTATATGGAACTTACAGAAGCATCAAAGGAGGCGATTTGGTTAAAGAGTTTGGTGAGTGAATTGGGGATGAAGCAAGAGAGTGTTCGTCTTCATTGTGATAGTCAAACTGCTGTGCATTTGTCTAAGAATCAAGTGTATCATGCCCGCACAAAGCTTAATGATGTGTGGTATCATAGATTTCAGGATTGGGTTAATTTCGGTGAGGTTTTGATTGAGAAGGTGCACACGGATGAGAACGCAACAGATTTCCTCATTAAACAGGTAACTACGGAGAAGTTTAGGCATTGCCTAAAGCTTCTAAATCTCACTTCTTATTGAAGTTCGAGGAGAGGCTCCTCGGTTAGGTGGAGCCGCATTGAGCTTGGTAGATTTCGGGGTGATCTTCAAGCGGGTTCGATGATTTTCATTCCGGGGTTTTGGTTGGATCATTCGGATGGACAAGGTGGAGTTTGCGGTGTATTTTAGCTCTCCGGTTGCTTCCCGTTGGTTCACGACTATTTTGGGAGAAAAATACTTTTTTTCTCGATATTTACAAAATTGCCACTTTGAGGAAAATCTATAAATAGAAGCCTATTTTCTGTTTTTAAGGCAGTGCTATTTTTGCCAGCAAGAGTGAACATTTTGTGAGTTTTTCAAAGAGAAAAGTGAGTGAGAGATTCTTATTTAAGATTAATTATTGTGCTTGGTTGTGAGTGACTTTCTTGGAGAGATAAAGAGTGTGAGTGTGTAACCTTGTGGTTCCTCCATTTATCAAAGAAAGAAGAAATCCTACCATTGTAGATTTAACCCTTGTTTGGGTGAACCACGTTATATTGTTGTCGTTTCTTTGCTTTGATTGCTTGTGTGTTCTTGTTATCCTACTTGTTGATGCTTGGTTGGATTCATTTTAAGTTTGCACACTTAGTTTTCATGAGGAACAAGGTCTTGGATGTTTTCTGTACACCAAGTGTTTGGTAAAATTCTGAAGTGAGTTTTATGGTCTTTGTGCTTAACATAGGACTGTTTTAGCGCAACAGTAATTTCCTGACCTATAAAGGTACTCGATCGATCCCTTAATATTCCATGATAAATAACTATAAATAGCATCAAATCCCATGTGATAAGGGATATAGAGCTATCTCTCTAACAACATATGCAAACCTTAGTGAGAGAGAAAAAAATCAGAACTTGTATTCACCTTCTCATCGGTGATTGTCGAGCATTAATAATTACACCATCACTACACTTGTGGACATAGTCAAATATTTGGACCAAACCATATAAATATATGTCTTCTCTCTTTGTCTCTCACCCTTTTTCTCTCTTTCAATTTAGTATTATTAATCATTGAAAATTCTCTAGCTAAGACATAAGATCCATAAACCAATTTGGTTTTGAATAATGACGTTTTGTGAATAGTTACTATTGATACCAAATTTAACCTGCTGACGTGGACCGATTATGTGGAGACACGTGTCAATCTACATGGCACCCGAGAACATTTTTGACAACACCTGGACTCCGAGGAACTCAACCTCCCCGACCAACTCAGGCACTCCGAGTAGCAAGTGTTCTCCGAGGAACTTTATTGTACCGAGCTACTTAGGCGGTCCGAGATGCACCTCGTACAGAGCATTTATAATCGAATAATTAAGAGGATTGAATGCGCATTAAATGCTGATTATTATCATACAGATGTACACACCGATTGGACATCTATGTAATATTCTCTCACATGTACAACCTCAAGGCTATAAATACATTGTAACCTCCTCATTAGCAGGGGACTCGGAATTTCTTGGTAAACTCATTATCGAGAATTCTGCAAATAGTCAGCAATAACACAAACAGTGGACGTAGGCCATTCTTTCAAGGCTGAACCACTTTAAAATCTCTTGTCTTATTTATTTTTTTATCTGTGATTAAATAATTAGAGATAATCTAATTTTTTACATCAACAGATTGGCGTCGTCTGTGGGAAACGACTGAAACTATCGTTTTTCACCAAAACAATTCATCCTCAATGGCTGATAATCCTGAATCCAGTAATCGAAATGCTGAAAACCCCCCAAATCCATCCACTCCTCCAAGTGTCCAAGATCTGGCTAGAATAATGGCTAATTTAGCTCAGGGCCAAACCGCCATGCAAGAAACCATGCGACAACTCATGCAAACTATCCAGGGTGGAGCAACTGCCCAGTCAGGACAACGAAGCATTCAGAGGAATACCCAATTGCCTTCCTCACGAACTAGATGAACATTACTCCCAGAGGAATCTCGATCTAGACATGTCGATTCATATCGCACTGATAGATCTAATGATTTTTCTTTTCAACCTGGCCGAACTTCATCAGTACGAGCCACAAATACTGAATAAAACGTCACTCTATCTCCAGAAAGGACTAGTGCTCTTGAAAGATTGAGTAGAGTCTTTATGTTTGATCATTTGGGTCCTAGGAGGAATAAAAATCCCCCTAGGATGGTGTAGAGGAAATCTCAACGATTCTCTGATTTAAAGAAAGGTTCTGCCCAATCCCGAACAGCTGCTCGTCATGAAAGATCCCAAGAGGCAAAATTCAACACGATCAGTTGCTCGGACCAACAGGCCCGAGGAGGAAAATGACGCATGGAAAGGCTCTATTAAGAGGTTGGAGGATAGACTAGGGGAAATGGCTAAGGCCAAAAATCCTCTACAAAGAACTTTTGTCCAAGGGACACCCTTTATCCAAGCAATTGTGGATTTTCCCACACCATCAAAGTTCAAAGCCCCAGTGGTAACACCAAAATATGATGGAAAAATTGATCCTGTTCTACATATAGAACAATATCAGGCAGCTGCTGATATCTATGTTGTTCCAGACGAGATGCGATGTAGCGCATTTTTAGGAACTCTCACTGGATCTGCTCAAATATGGTACAACAATCTTCCTCGGGGGAAGATTGCAACTTTCTTTCAACTGGCCGAGCTCTTTATTGGAAACTTCTATTTTGGAGCAAAACCAGTTAAGCGAGTAGCACACTTGCTAAGCGCTAGACAAAAAATAGGTGAGAGCACCATGGATTATATTACTCGTTTCAATAATGAGAAGATCGAAGTCATTGACTACGAGGAAAAGATAACAATCACTGCTCTGATGAGTGGATTGTTGTCAAATAAATTGTACTATACTTTGGCCAAAGATCCACCTAGGACTATGTCAGAATTAATGGCAAAAGCAGCCAAAATCATGAATGCCGAGGAAGCTATGGCTGCAAAGAAGAGCATGGATACTAAGGAAACCAAAGTTGATGCCGAGAAGATTGAGAAGAAGGATCAGAAAAAAAATGGTGGTAACAAGCAGTCAAAAGCAAGGCAAGCATTGGAATAGTTGAAGAAATTTGGAAACTATACTCCTTTGAAGGTAGATATAAACCATGTTCTGGAAGAGATCAAGAACAGCGAGGAGTTAAACTGGCCTGAGAAAAGGAAGATAGATCCTGACAAAAGAAATAAGGCCAAATATTACGAGTTCCATAAAGACCATGGTCACACGACCAAAAATTGCATAGCTCTTCAGAATGAAATTGAAGCACTCATCAGACGAGGAAAGCTGGCCAAGTATGTTGATCGTAGAAATGAAGGAAAAAACAACGACTGAGAAAGATAGAGATCTAGATCTCCTCATCGATCAGAAGAAAATAAGAAAAGAGATCATGAAGACGATCTAGAAGACGACCCTGATCTCCCTAAAAGACCAAGACAGCCAAAACGTGAGGTATTCTCTATACGTTTTGGGTCATTTGATTGCAATGTTATTACTGGTGGAGATGCAGGAGGTGGAGACCTTACTGCAGAAAGGAAAGCTTACCTCAACGAGGCTCAAGCCTGTTCGTATATTCAATGGATAAATCTAGCTGAAGAAGATCACCCGAGGAAGATTAACAAAGATAAACTGGTCATCGGTTTCTCTAAGAATGACCTCACAGGTGTGCTATACCCTCATGATGACCCATTGGTGATCAAAATGAGGATGAAGGAAGTAGTGAGTTCGCGAGTCTTAGTGGATAATGGTAGCTCGGCATATATTAAATTCTACCCATGTTTTGATAGTTTGAACCTAAAGCTATCCCAGTTGGAGCCATATCATCGACCACTCCTCGGTTTTACTGGCGAGAAAGTTTTTCCACTTAGGACGATCAAGTAGGATATGTTCATCGGTACATGGCCTGCTTGTCGAACAGAAAGAGTGTGCTTTTTTGTGATGGAAAAGAATGTTCAATCAACTTATAATATCATCATGGGAAGGGTATGATTGAAGAAGTTCGAAGCAGTACCATCTACTGTACATCAATGCCTAAAATTTCCAACCAACTTTAGAGTAGGAATTGTATAGGGTGACCAAAAAGTAGCTCAGGAATTCTACTATTCATTATCCGAGAAAGAAGAACTAGAAGAATATAGGAAAAAGACTACCACTTATCAAGTGGATGAAGGTGCAAAAATTGAAACGTTGGATCCTAGAGACGAGTCGCAGCTCGTAAAAGGTCAGGTAGTGGAAGCTACTGAAAACATCATTCTGGACGACGAACACCCAAAACGAACAACTCAAATCGGTTCATCGTTGGACACCCCACTAAAACAGGAATTGATAGCCTTTTTGAAAAGCAGAAAATAAACTTTCGCATGGAGACACGAAGATATGCCAGGAATAGACCCAAATTTCTTGTGTCATAAACTTAATGTGAACAAGGAAATCAAACCTGTGAAGCAGCGAAGAAGAGTGTTCAGCCCCGAGAAGAACCAAGCTATACAAGAGGAGGTCGAGAAGCTCCAAAAAGCTTGCTTTACTGAAGATGTCAAATATCCAGACTAGTTAGCTAATGTGGTGATGGTGAAGAAGAAGAAGAAGAAGAAGTGGAGGATGTGTGTAGACTTCACCGACCTCAACAAGGCATGCCCATAGGATCATTTTCCTTTGCCCCGAATTGATCAATTAGTGGACGCTACCTCGGGACACGAGCTGTTGAGCTTCATGGATGCTTATTCTGGTTACAACCAGATTAAAATGAAACCTGAAGACAGGGAGAGTACCTCTTTTATTACCCCTAGGGGAACTTACTGTTATAATGTTATGCCTTTTGGTTTGAAAAATGCAGGTGCGACATATCAACGGCTGATGAACAAGGTGTTCGCAGAGAAAATCAGTTACAATATGGAGGTTTATGTTGATGATATGCTGACGAAGAGCAAGAAAGCTGCTGACCATCTAATGGATCTATGTCAAACCTTTGATCAATTAGATAAATATCAAATGAAGTTTAACCCTACCAAGTGCATATTCGGAGTACGAGAAGGCATGTTCCTCGGGTATATAGTCAACCAACGAGGTATTAAATCAAATCCAGAAAAGATCAAGGCTCTATTGGGGCTACGATCTCCAACGAAGAAGAAGGAAGTGAAAAGTCTCACAGGGCGAGTTGAAGAACTTAATAGATTTGTATCACGAGCAACTGATAGATGTCTCCCATTCTTTAAGACACTCCAAAAAATGTTTTAATGGAATGATGAATGCAAGAAGGCCTTTCAAGAGTTAAAGAAATACTTGGGAGAACCCCCACTATTGTCCAGGCCAGTGATGGGAGAAAGATTGTACTTGTATCTGGAAGTTTCGGAGAATGCAATTAGCTCGGCATTGATAAGAATGGAGGATGGAGTGCAAAAACTAATTTATTACACTAGCAAGGCCTTTCGAGGAGCATAGATCAAATATCCAAGACTAGAAAAGTTGGCACTGGCGCTGATCGAAGCAAGTAGAAGAATGAGGCCGTACTTCCAAGATCATACCATAGTAGTGTATACCGATATGCCACTAAGACAAGCTCTTCATAAACCAGAAAAATCTGGGAGATTGATGTACTGGGTAGTAGAACTTGGTGAATATGATATAATTTATGAGCCTAGGTCGTTACTTAGAGGGCAAGCAGTAGCCGATTTTATCGCCGAATTCACTTATCCTGACACCTCCGAGGAACAAAAGCTGAATACCGACCAACCTGTGGAACCCCGATCAACTTAAGTCAGTTGACGATCAGGGGGAGATGGTCGACTAGTAACAAGAAGTACTAGAGGAGGATAAAAGGAAGCAACAAATATTCCACCGAGGAACTTTATCCGATATAAAATTTGAGGATGAGGTACCTATATGGAATCTATATGTGGATAGTTCATCTTGCATTACAGGCTGTGGAGCAGGGATTATTTTGAACAGCCCGGATGAGGTCGATGTGGAGTATGCTTTGCATTTTCAATTCAAGGTTTCTAATAATGAGGCTGAATATGAAGCTATGATTGCAGGACTTGGCTTGGCAAAAACCATGGGGGCGGAGAAGGTTATCGTATTTAGTGACTCGCAATTGATCATAAATCAAATGCTGGGATTATTTATAGCCAAAGGAGAATTAATGATCAGGTATCATGCAAAAGCAATGGAAGTTTTATCAAGCCTGATCGCAGTATAGATAATTAGAATACCAAGATTGGAGAATGCAAGAGAGAATGCCTTAGCTCGGTTAGCTTCACCCACACGCACCGAGCTACGAAGAACAATCCTAATAGAAGTCTTGTCTAGTAGAAGCATAGACGAATATCTAATGATGAACTTTATTACCCTTGAGTTAGGACCATCTTGGATGGATCCCATCAGGGCATATATTAAAGAAGGAAAATTACCAATCGGCAAACTCGCATCCAAGAAACTAAAGTTTAAAGTTGCTCGCTATGTATTGACTAATGGTATTCTATATAGACGAGGAATTATAGCAGGTCTGTAAAGATGTGTGCACCCTTCCGAGGTGAAAAATTTGGTTGAAGGGGTCCATGAAGGGTCCTATAGAGCTCATGTAACAGGTCGGACGCTTTTGTAAAGAATAATGACTCAGGGATATTATTGGCCGACGATGAGGGTTGATTGCATAGCGTATGCCAAGAAATGTGATAAATGTCAACGCTTCTCATACCTTCAAAAAACTCCTTAGGCATTGCTAACACCCATAATATCCCCTTGGCCATTTGCCATGTGGGGAATGGACTTGGTCGGGCCACTCTCGACGACAAGAGGAACGTTCAAATACCTCGTCGTCGCTATGGATTATTTTACTAAATGGGTGGAAGCTGAACCTCTTATTGATATGACTTATGAGAATGTGTATCAATTTATATGGAAGAACATCATTTGTAGATATGGTCTTCCTCATGCATTCATCAAAGACCATAGAACTCAATTTGATACCGAGGAGTTCACTGCATATTATCATCAGTCAAATATATTGAGAATCCACTCGGCACCAGGCCATCCCCAGAGCAACGGACAAACTGAGATGACGAACAGAACGCTGCTGAATGACTTAAAGAAAAGATTGGATGATGCGAAGGCAAATTGAATCAACGAGCTACATTCTGTACTATGGACTTATCGTACTACACCACGAGCAGCAATAGGAGAATCTCCGTACATGCTGGCATTTGGAAGTGAAGCTGTTATACCTGCCGAGTTGGGCCTCCCAACACACAGAGTACTGAATTTCAATTCTCCTATCATCGATTTGATGAGAAGATTAGATTTGGATATGCTCGTGGAAGTTAGAGAAGAAGAAGCAATCAGGAATGCTGCTTACCAGCAATGAACAACTATGTTCTACAACAAGAGAGTAAAGAAATGTGATTTGAAAGAAGGGGACTATGTGGTAAAAAAAGTGATTCAAAAACACAATAAATTGGAAGCTAACTGGAATGGACCCTACAGAGTAACAGAAGTTGTTCGCCAAGGAACCTACAAGATTGAAACCTTGGAGTGGGAAGAATTTAAGAATGCATGGAATGCAGAGCATCTACGCAAGTATTATCAGTAGTAGGGATTCCTATGTAAATGAATAAATGAAGTTTTCTTCAGTATGAATAAAGTGTTGAAGTTTTTATCCAATTCTTTCATTTTGATGAAAATTTTTGGAGTATTAGTGCTACACACTATGCATCAAGTTCAAAATAAAAATCCCACCAACTACGGTTGGTCGGTCTACCAACTACGGTTGGTCGATAAATAAAACCCTACCAACTACGGTTGGTCGGTCTACAAACTACGATTGGTCGGTCTACCAACTACGATTGGTCGATAAATATAAAACCCTACCAACTACGGTTGGTCGATAAATAAAAATCCCACCAACTATGGTTTGTCGGTCTACCAACTACGGTTGGTCGATAAATAAAAATCTCACCAACTACGGTTGGTCGGTCTACCAACTATGGTTGGGGGATAAATATAAAACCCTACCAACTACGGTTGGTCGGTCTACCAACTACGATTGGTCGATAAATAAAAATCCCACCAACTACAGTTGGTCGGTCTACCAACTACGGTTGGTCGATAAATATAAAACCCTACCAACTACGTTTGGTCGATAAATAAAAATCCCCTAGCTATGGTTGGTCGGGGAATAAAAGTTCACCAACTCCGGATGGTCAGAAACAAATATCTTAATAAACTCTAGTTGGTCGGTAAGCCAATTACAGTCATCTCTACTTGTTTAAATTGAAGAGGATCATGAGATAGAGGATATTTTATCACATAAAGATCAAAGATTGATAAATCACTGCAATGAAATAAAACAACCAGCAAGCAAAAACATTCTACAAATTATTTAGAAGAAAATGACGAAAGACAAATTTTCATTCATACTAAATAAAATTACAAATGAATTACCAAATTTTTCATTCAAATTAAATAGAATTACATAAGTAGCGAAAAGTACAAGTCATTACATAAAATCCTATTCTATGGGTTTGTTTCCCTCTGCCTTTGAAGCAGGTTCCATTCCGGCAGGAGGATCGTCTAAGGCATAGGGGGAGTTTATGAAGTTTATGTCTTTCAGCATTCGAATATTCATTATAAAAGGAAGAGCAAGCAGGTGCTCTGGACGAGATATCTCAAAATTTGTATGAAGATTGTAATCACCAAGATACTTTGAAATCAGGCATTGAGGAATGGCCCGAGCAGGAATCCAGCTCATATCAAGTTTAAAAGGTGGAACTGGAAACTCGAGAAACCCAGGGTTATAGTAATCCCACAAATAGTGACCCTGTTCCAACTGCAGCACACCCAAGGCATTCAACCGTCCTTGCTTGTACCCCTCGTTGTTCGACTGCTGGATCCGATCATCAAGGTGATAGAGGGCTTCATTATAACCAGCCATCCAGAATTATCTGGGTTGCTTGTGGAATTGGTAGGTCAACCTTTCTAACTGCTCGAGAAGATTCTTTACCAAATTTATTTTGTTCTCCAAGGTTGAATTTTGGGTAGTAAGTTGCTCGTCGAAGGTCTGAATCTTCTTAGACATCTCAGCTAATGCTTGATTCTTCGCCATCAACTGGAAGGCCTGATTCTTCAGAGATGATTGAGTTCCTTATTCCTCAATTTAAATATGAGTTGCTCTTTCTCATCCCCGAGAAGTTCTTGCTCGCCTGCGAGCAGAGGTAGAAGGTCCAATACTTTTTAAGGTTTCCAGTTCATCTCTCAAGTTGGCATTTTCAACCTCCAAGAAAGAGAAACCCTCGTCGTTGACAGGGACCAAAGCGCTCAATGTAGAGGCTGCAGATTTCAGCTGAGATATCTCTCCTCGTAGGTTATTGTTTTCCTGTTCCAGCAACTTCACGATCTGCCTATGCTCTTCGACCTCAGTCTTCAAGGTCCTCTCCTTAAAATCATAAGAAGCGACTAACTTATCATAGCCTTTGTCAGCATTTAGTTGCTGATACTTTTTCTCATACCCCTGATGCAAAAGGGCAGAAGATTCCTTGTATTGTTGATAAAGTTCCTCGATGATACCCTGGAGATCTTCAATCATCTCACAATAAGCCACGTTATTAGCAACAACTCGGTCGAGTAAGCATTTCAGATATTGGTAAGCTTCCACTGATCGCTCAGAGGCATTTGAACCCAGGATATCAAAAATTTGTGATTCATCCAAATCTGTATGGCCAACTTTGAAATATTCATTACATTTTTTCATCAGCTCAGTATCGTGAGCTGAAAAGAGTTCCATCCTGACCATAAACTAGCAAGGAAAAGCCATAAACAGGATTAATAAATAATAAAGGCAGAGCAAGACAAAGAAAGTCAACATGAACAACAGAAACTCAAATTTTTATTCATCAAAAGGCAAGTACAAGGTTCAGGGTTACATTAAAAATAAATAATAAAATTAAAGCCCGAGCAACTTTACACCTTCTCCTTATGTTTTGCGACTTCCTCGGAAGGCTAAGATGAGGAGGCTGGTTGCTCGGAGGATATTAGCAGTTGCTCGAAAAAAGTACTTGTAGATTGAAGCTGCTCGGTAGGAGTAATAGTTGCTTGGGGCTGCTCGTAGCGAAGTTCAACTATAGGGACCAGATACACAACCATCATTGAAGATTCTTCAGAGGCAGCTTCGTCCTCTTCTTCTTCACCAGGGGAAGGAGGAGGACCATGAACATGACGCTGAAACAACTCAGAACTCTCTGAGACCGTTAACTCATGTAGAGCAGCAATCCATCCGTCCCTGAAGAATTTGAGGCTAGCAAAATCCAATTGAGAGGACATGGCAGCTAGGCCTTTGTTCCAACCTTTGTCCCAGCCAGCACTGAAAGACTTTTTAACAGCCAGTTTCCTCTTCACCTTCTCCGAGGAAAGTTTCTCAGATAGAAGTTCCTCGGCAGCTTTTAATTTCCTTTCTGCCTCTTCCTTCTGACGATCAGCTTCACGAAGTTTGCCAAGTTCTTCTTCAGCAGTTTTAAGCTTGATCTCAAGCTCTCCAGCATTTTTGAGCTTTTCCTCAAGCTCAGTATTCTTCTTCTCATATTCTTTCATTTTCCTCTCCAACTCCTGAGAGGCCTCCACATCTTTCTCTTTCTCTTGCTCAATGGCTTTTAATTGCTTTTCCCAAACAGTTTTATCTTCGTCATACTTCTGACGAGAATCCTTTAATGACTGTGTCAGACCTACAAGAGCTTCCTCCACATCTGACGAGGAGCTCAAAGCTTTAATAGTTTCATCCTTTTTCAAAATGGTGTTGAAACAAGTTACCAACTGGAAAAAGAAAAAAATTGTAAGTCAGTGAAAGTACATAATATTGAAAAGTGAAAGTTTAGATTAGTAATACTTACTGAGGCAATATGTTGAGCTGCTAAGGTGGTAATCCTATCCCGAGAAAGAGTGTCTTCAAGACCTTGGATTTTAGGGATAATCCAAAACTTCACAGAGCTCATGGCACAACTCGGAACAACAAAAGTGGGAACACCACTTCCAGCAGTTAGAGGCTGAGAGATGGATTCAGCCACTTTATCCGAGGAGCTTTTCTTTAACTTCCTCGTGGGAGCAGGAACATTTTCGACCAAGGATGTGGTCTTAGTCGGTGATATAACTATAACCTCGCTTGGAGGAGAGACAGAAACAACCTTACCCAGAGCCATAGGGGGCTTCTCGGCAACCTTTTTAGCAGCAGCAGGAGGGGGTGCATCAACTTTTCTTGTCCCTTCCTCTGGGACATCATGCTTATTTGTCTTTGCTTATACATTAGTAGAGTCTGATTTGTCAAAGTATGAGGGAGATCCTCTTCTCTTTATTCTGTCACTGAGAGGAATATTTGATTCAGGAGAGGAACCTTCAAAAGCTGGTGCTGGTTCTATGTCACTTATTACTGGACAAGAAGTAAAAGAAGAAGTGTAACTCTTGTACCGCAATAAGTACGAGGCTGATCGGATATGTTCGTTAGCAATAGTTTGGTGCAAACTCCAGATAAGTTTCAAGTGCCTCAAATTAACATCATTTTCTTTAGGGGATTTCTTTTTGCTATCAACTGCAAATAAACAAAAACTAAGATGTCAATGACGCATTTTATCAAACACAAAAAAAACATAATTTCAAAAATAAAATAAAATAAAAAAAACCTATCCCATTGCCATAGGGAGGGCATCTAGGACCCTGATACACATAATTTCCAATTAATGGAGCATGTTGCCAATTTTTCATAACAACCCCATGCTCGAAGTAATCCCTGTTGGCATCGGGGAGATTGACAACTAAAGCCCTATTTAAAAACCTTGTTTTTAAATAAAAAATGCTATCACTAACAACCCATCTATAGCAAAACATAATTTCTGGAATTCATAAACAGGTTCCATGAATCTGATTTAACCTATGGACTCCATTAACTATTCTTCAAGTATTGGGAGCTATTTTTGCAGGTACCACGTCAAAATATTGACAGAATTCCAAACACATGGGGTTTGGAGGAAAAAAAAGCCACATTTATCTATAAAGAGACTGGGGAACCAATGTTCCTCAGCCAAACGAAAATAGTCAGAAGGCTCAGAAAGCTCTTCTAATATAACCCAGGAAGGAATAGAAAAATCAGAGCGAAATTTGTCAAGAGATTCAATGACGTAATCCATGATGAACAAAAGAAATAAAAGAGAAGGAAGAAGATCTTACAGGAAAAAGATGAATCAGGTGACAACGAACAATGAAAGAAACGAACGCACAAGACAGAGAAGAAGTGAAGAAATTCTAAAGATGCAGATTTGAAAAAGTAAAAGACGATCGAGTTTTATGAAGCGTTTAAATACTTTACCTCGAGAATGGAGAAAAATAATGATTACCAAGATGGACGATTGCGTATCCGGCGGCTAAAAAGAAGAAAAAGGCACGAAACACGAAGCGATTATTGAAATTTGAAACACTTTAAAATCCTGATACTATGTACTCAGGAAAGGAGTTATGTACAACGAATGATTGTCTAAAATTCATAAAGTTTAGGCGGAATAAATGTTCCATACTTTTCTTCAACATCAAACCACGAAACATTAGGGGCTTCTATTGATACCAAATTTAACCTGCTAATGTGGACCAATTATGTGGAGACACGTGTCAATATACATGGCACCCGAGAACATTTTTGACAACACCTCGACTCCGAGGAACTCAACCTCCCCGACCAACTCAGGCGCTCCGAGTAGTAAGTGTTCTCCGAGGAACTTTATTGTACCGAGCTACTTAGGCGGTTCGAGCAGCTTAGGCGGTCTGAGCTGCACCTCGTACAGAGTATTTATAACCGAATAATTAAGAGGATTGAATGCACATTAAATGCTGATTATTATCATACAGATGTACACACCGATTGGACAACTATGTAATATTCTCTCGCATGTATAGCCTCAAGGCTATAAATACATTGTAACCTCCTCATTAGCAGGGGACTCAGAATTTCTTGGTAAACTCATTATCGAGAATTCTGCAAACAGTCAGCAATAACACAAACAGTGGCCATAGGCCATTCTTTCAAGGCTGAACCACTTTAAATCTTTTGTCTTATTTATTTTTTTATTTGTGATTAAATAATTAGAGATAATCTAATTTTTTACATCAACAGTTACCTTTGATAGTCACTATTTTTTTTCTTACTACCACAATAATATAATTTTTTTACTAGGTTTTGAATAATGACGTTTTGTGAATAGTTGATGAAGTTAATTTGGGTATATATGTAGTTTAAAAAATATTAATCCATTATAAATATGGTATGAAGAAGGAATTTTGGACAGATCATTGTATATTTATACCAGTGCATTATACATATGCCGTTGATTCGTTGCATACAACTGTTTTGGGGTATTTGATAATTATATTATATATTTGGTAGTTTTGAGCATCACATGAAATAACTTTTTCCCTCTGTCCATGGCAAACTATGACAATCACACAAACAAATCACTATGCCTCATATTTTCATAAAATTGATAACTACTTTGTCCGTGGCTTATTCCATTCATTTGGTCACTACAAACTATGCATTATTTTGAGAAGGTTCAAAATTAGCCATGTCTTCTGTCGTACGCATGATGTTTTGTCTTTTGTGTTGCGATAGGTTTTGTCATAGCAAACTTATATTTTTAATTTAAATTTTGAATAATGATTTTTTGTGAATATGCAGTATAAGAAATATTAATTTATTATACACAAGGTGTGAAGAAGGATTTGTGAAAATACATTAAATTTATCCGAATCTATATATTTGTTGTATATATAATTAGTTTGGGGGGGATTTATTTGGATTAATAATTATATATATGATCTTATGTATTACTATGTTTTGTTATACTATAATAGTAATATTTCTTGTAATGCTTAACATTTCTTTTTCTAACTTCGTGTTAATATTATTATGAGATGAATACTAGGCTGAAAATTAAATTATTTTTGGTTGGATCAAACATGTGAAAAAAATGAAATTTAGCAACTAGGTCTCTTGCGAACAACTCTGTTTCAAAAAAGTCTAGTGTTTTACACTTGTTAATTAGTCCCCTTTGTCACTCTAACAAAAGAAGTCTCTCTAAAATTTGGTTAGGTATCAAAAAATTTCATATGTTATTTGTGTGAATTTCATAAAAATACATGTGTAAATTTCCAGTTTGGTAAGATAATCGCATAATTTTCACTTATCAGATCTTCCTTCAGTCTATTAGCTCTCTTGCGAGACTTCTTTTCTAAAACAAAAATTTAATTGAGCTTTACGCAATCCCTAATTCTCTATGGAAAGTGCCACATTTACCAAATCATCCTTCAACTGATGTGAATTCATCAAGTCTTGTAATTGTTGTGCCTAATGAGTTGGAGAATGATTTGAGGAATATAGTTGAGACTCGTAGCATTATTCAATTCTCAAAAGAAAATTCAATTAAAAAATTATTTGGAATGGATTTGCAGCTAAGTTCAGTTTAAATTGAATTTGATTAAAAAGAGGTTGATATAAAACTGATCAACCCTCCTAATTAGAGAAATTTAAATTTACTTTTAAGAATATAATTATTACTATGTCGTGCGAGACTGAGCAGTGGAGATTCTATTTCTTCTAATTTTTTTTATACTGCCCACCGCGGTAGTTTCCTGTCATAGACTTAATATGTCCACTAGTTAGGCCACCTAAATCATTGATATTGGCCATTGAATTCGTGGTTTTCTAACACGAACTTTTAACAATAAAGATGCTAAACAAACAACATTTTTTCCAAAACATCAACCTATTCGTGGCTATGCTAGAAAGCATAGAACCCACGTGCCCAATACATGACTGTTCAGGTATGGTCAACGCATCCCTAAAAAAAGCCAGTCATGTGTCAAAATCCTATGAATAGCCCCCCCACATGTTCATTTTAAAGCACAAAAGGATCATAGGTTGTTAGTTGTCCAACAAAAAATGGGTGGTTCCTATGGTTTGTTTAAATCCCTCATCCGCGGTTTCTGTTATCACTGTCGCGCCCTAATGACCATCACCCAATCTCTCTTCTCCTTTCATATCAAATAATTAATCAACCCAAACACATGTGTGGAGCTTATCCAAACAGTTAAAATCATTATTAATAAGATTGTAGCCATCATGTGTTAAAACTTTGAAGAAAAAATGTACTTTGTACTCAACCAAAGATGGCTATTGGGTTAGCTGATATTGGTAGGCCAACTTGAGAACATAATCATATTTTGCCTTTAGTGGCCCTGGTGAACAATAATCTATGCAAACATTTATTTCAACTTGATTATAATAACTAATCATAAGAAAGCTTTGGTTAAAGATTTCTATTTCTGATTTAAAGAAAAAAAAAGCTTTGGCTTTTTGTGTGTTTTTTGGTATATGCTTGTTTTTGGTGTTAAAGCAAATGTAGACACACACACACACACACACACAGACAGTTCTTTTTTAGTTATAGAAGTAGAAACCGCAAAAGAAAATGTTACATTCAAACTTCAAAACTCAAGGAAATTTTAGGGGATGACTCCACTTTTTACTTGTAGATCTAGCAATACGTTTTTAGGGGACAAATCAAACAAGCACACATCGATACCATATGTGGAGTAAACTTAATTGGAAGGACAATTGTTGTATAAGGGTAAATTACATTAAAACACCTATGATTTAGGGGTTGGTACATTCATTACCCTCTAAACTATGTTACTTGACAAGTCCGTCCTAAAACTATTGACTTCTTTCACACACCAATTCTAATAATTAAGTATGATACCCTAACGGAATGTTCAATTATTTTTTGATGGAATTCTAATGAAATCGGAGTTCAGTTCAATAGGTCAATTGTTTAGTAGGGCGGCCTAATTGGTAAAATAGTTCAGGGGCTACGTACGTGCCTGAAACATTAGAGTCCTTTAATCTAATTTATCGTAATAGTAATCATTTGGGGGTAAAGCCTATAAATGATATTTTATAAAATATTGATGTATTTTAGTTTTTTAGGCATTATGTGGCTAGTCGATCAGTTTCAATTAGTTTTGCATTTAATCCAATCATTTCACACCAAATGGTGCTATGGTATTCATGGATTGTTTTTTGCGGTCTCTTGTCAACGTGAAGTTGCACATGTAATATTATGACATTATGGCTTCATTTGTTTGACCGGAAAAGGAAAGGAAAATCTGATAAACTTATTTTCCTTTTCCTTTTTTCTTTGCCTGGTTTACCGAAAAATAGTGGGACCCATCCCAAATCTACTTTCCCTTCCCTCAAAACTCGTCTAACCAAAGAGATAGGAAAATGCGTCGTGGGAATCAATAAATCTCAAAACCCTCTCCTAAAATCCATGTAACCCACTTTGAAGAAGTCCTCATGTTTTGTTGTCAGTCCCACCAAATCACAAAAAATGCCACAAATTGTTGAACCTAGTTGGAGTAATTGTTGTATATAAATACCTATCCCATATATATCTCCAAGATGTAAAAAAATTGCAAGTATTACTCTCTTACGTTTGAACTGCAAAAAAATTGTAAATATTCATCTCTTACCTTTGAGTTGCAATTTTTGCAGACGGAGTGAGTGTTCAAAAAACCCAAATAGAGGGCATTCCTCTCTCTATGTGTAACCCAAACAAAAGATGTAAAGGTACGATTTTGTTGTTGTCATATTATACTTGTTAATAGATGTAACCTAAACAAAAGGTCTAAACCCAACTAACAATTGTAGACCCAGCTAACTAAACCTTCAAAGAGAACATACTCTTCTCTACATCATATTAATCAATTTCGATAAAGGGTACTTTTGTAATTTCAATGACAGGTTAGTGAGTCTTATTTGTTTTCATAACTAGTTGTGCCCACGTACGTTGCACGTGTGGCCATTTCCAGATATTAATCTTTCACTGCAAATCTGTGAAGGACAAAGTAATAAAAATACTTGCAACATATTATGTAGAATCTATTTTGTTAGAATATAACATAAAGTACCTAGTACGAAGCATCAATCATTACCCCCCAAAAATAAAACCCTATTCAACAGTAAACAATACAAGATATTCCTGTGAGTACTCTAAATCTATCACAAACAAACTCAGAACTCCATACTCAAAAGCAGGAAGAAATACACACAAACACGTATGTATATATAATCCGAATAAATATATCACAATGAAATTAGCTTGAAATGATTTATAGGGAAATATCATTAAAAAAAAAGAAGTTAAAAAAAGCTTCAACAAGCAAATTCCAAATCGCAGTTATTGAAAGATGATATTTGATAAAAACACTGTGTAATCCTAAAAACGAAAAATTTAATGCTTAAATATGTTGCTTTTGATGTTTGTTAAAGGTTCTTCTTCCTCTTCAACTTTATGAGCGACGAACATGGATGACATTATCCGAAGAACCTTTGTACAACATTCTTGTTCGGGGCCCTCATCATGTGTTGATACTTTCGTCCCATTGCCAATCCTTAGAAAGAAGTCGCTAAGTGAGGAATTGATACCCAAATGTTTAATTACTTAATCATCACTATGAAGTTAAATAGGGCATTAGTTCTTTTTAGTCATTACATTTACATAATATGATGGATGGATTATTAGTCTTAACATATCAATACAACAACTTTCAAAGATAAATTACATGAGATAGAGAAACTGCATTCATGTTCATTGAATACAAATTACAAAATAACAAAGAGAATCCATCCGGTTAATAAGTATGGGAAAACCTAAGTTTTTAAAAAATTAAAACAATTTACTCAATAATAAGATGAATTGAAAACAACAATTGTAAATTAATTTTAAAAATACAAAAAAATTATGGTACTTGATTAAGTGCAATGTATTCCATAAGTATTCATAAATCATGAACTTAAATAAGTGACACTCAGTACTAAATATTAAGAGCAGGGAAGAACAAACTGAAATTCTTTGAACACTATGTATCTAAAGATGCTAACGATACAGTTTAAAGTGTGTGTTTGAGTTGACAAAGATAATTCAACCAAGGCATGTAATTGCAGCTTCAGTAAGGTAATTTGGACTCATTTTTCTCACTTATTTTGTTGTTCTTGAAAGTTATGTTTTTCTTAGTTGGGAACCTGAATCGACGTAAGACTTAATAAGAAGAATATATGTATGTAGATAGAAAAAATGAATACATTGAACCATACAGTATGAAAAAATTCCAACACAGAGAAATTTCAAAAATAATCTTTTTACTATTTAAAAAAAAGGTCCGCACCAGCCGTTCGCATAGGCGGAGACCATTTTTTTATTATCTAGGTACGCGTCAGCGGTATTGTTGATACCAAAATTAATGTGCTGATGTGGACGAATAAGATGAAGACACGTGTCAATCTACATGGCACAATAGCAGCGAGGAAGATCATTTCCCGACCAGCCATGCTTCTTTCCGAGCAACGAGAATACGCCGAGGAACTCTATCATACCGAGGAACTTTAACACACCGAGGAACTCTATAGCACCGAGGTACTCTAATGTTCCGAGAAACTCTTGATCAACAAGCAACTAAGGCGGTCCGAACTGCATCTCGGCCGTATCATTAATTACCAGACGGACAACTGTTCAACTATTCATTATATTATTGACGCACACGCTGCATTAAATGTATTACCCTTTCATATGTATATCATTTAATGTATTGGACCTTTCATGTACAGCCTAAAGGCTATAAATACCATGTACCATCCTCATTCAAGGGGACCGAAATTTCTTGAGAGAACTTGTAATCAAGAATTCCACAAACACTCAGCAATAACATAACAGTGGACGTAGGCTTTATTCCTAGCCGAACCACTTTAAAAATATTTGTCTTATTTATTTATCTGTGATTGAATAATTAGAGCGATCTAGTTTTTTACATCAACAGATTGGCGCCGTCTGTGGGAAACGACTGTTATTATCGTTTTTCATAAAAATCGTTTATCACCAATGGCAGATAATCCAGAATCCAGTAATCAAAATGTTGGAAATACTGGAAATCTTCCAAATCCATCTGCATCCCCAGATCTGGCTGGAATTATGACGAATCTGGCTCAAGGACAAACCGCCATGCAAGAATCTATGAGGCAACTCATTCAAACTCTTCAGGGCGCTGCACCTACCTATTCAGGGCAAAGGAGTGATCATAGGCAATCGCAATCTGGACGTACTGGGCCATATCGCAATGAGGAGTCTAATGATTCTTCTTATCAACCTGGGCGAACTTCATCGATACGGGCTACGGATACAAATCAACGTATCACTCTCTCTCCGGAGAGAACTAGCGCTTTGGAAAGGTTAAGCAGAGTGTCTCCTTTCAGTCGGTTAGGACCAAGGAGGAACATGAGTCCACCTAGGGCTCCATCAAGAAGTTTTCGACCACCACCAGGTTTGAGAGAAGGATCTGCGCAATCACGACCAACCACTCGTCGAGATAAATCTCAGGAAGCTACGTCAGAGCAATCAATTGCTCGGACTAAGCATCCCGAGGAAGGGAATGAAGCATGGAAAGGTTCCATTCAACGGTTGGAGGATAGACTGGGAGAAATGGCTAAAGCGAGGAACCCCTTACAGAGAACTTTTGTTCAAGGAACACCTTTTGTGCAAGCCATTGTGGATTTCCCTACACCGTCGAAATTCAAAGCACCCGTAGTGACTCCCAAGTACGATGGAAAGACAGATCCCGTACTTCATATAGAACAATACCAAGCTGATGCAGATATCTACGCTGTCCCCGACGAGATGAGGTGTAGAGCATTCTCGGGAACTCTTACCGGATCTGCACAGATATGGTACAATAATCTTCCTCGGGGTAAGATTTCAACTTTTGTTCAGTTAGCCGAGCTGTTTATTGGCAATTTTTGTTTTGGAGCAAAGCCGGTAAAGCGAGTAGCACACTTGCTAAGTGTTAGACAAAAATCAGGTGAAAGTACTAGAGATTACATAACTCGTTTCAATAACGAAAAGTTGGAAGTCATAGATTATGAAGAAAAGACAGCAATCACTGCTCTGATGAGTGGTTTGCTCCCTAACAAGCTGTACTACACTTTGGCCAAAGATCCACCTAAAAATATGTCGGAGTTGATGGCAAAGGCGGCCAAAATCATGAATGCCGAGGAGGCTATGGCTGCGAAGAAGAATATGGATAAAGAAGTTAAAGTGGAGATCGACAATTCTAAGAAGAAAGATCAGAAAAGTAATGGTGGTGACAAACATTCCAAGAATAACAGGATGAAGTTGGAAGCCCTAAAGAAGTATGATAATTATACTCCATTGAAAGTGGGTATTAATCATGTTTTGGAAGAAATCAGGAATAACGAGGAAATCAAGTGGCCAGAGAAACTGAAGACAGATCCCGACCTGAGGAATAAGGCCAAATATTACGAGTTTCACAAAGATCATGGCCATATGACCAAAAATTGTATAGCCCTTCAGAACGAGATTGAAACACTCATCCGAAGAGGAAAATTATCAAAGTATGTAGATCGCAGGAGTGGGAGGAAGAATGATGATAGAACTAGAGAGAGATCTAGATCTCCTCGTCGTGCAGAGGAGAAAAAGAGGAGGGACCATGAAGAGGATCCAGATGATGACCCCGATCTTCCCAAAAAGCCAAGGAAACCCGAACGAGAGGTATTTTCCATACGTTTTGGGTCATTTGATTGTAATGTTATTACAGGAGGAGATGCAGGAGGAGGAGACCTTACTGCAGAAAGAAAAGCTTATCTCGGAGAGGCTCAAGCTTGTTCATACATTCAGCGAATAAACCTGGCCGAGGATGATCGTCCGAGGAAGGTAAACAAAGAGAAGCTAGTGATTGGTTTTTCAAAAAACGACCTGGCAGGTGTTCTCTACCCTCATGATGATCCTCTGGTGATCAAAATGAGGATGAAGGATGTGGTCATTTCAAGGGTGTTAGTAGACAATGGTAGTTCGGCAGACATCATGTACTATTCATGCTTTGATAGCTTGAATTTAAAATTATCTCAATTAGAACCTTATCACAGACCCCTTCTGGGTTTTGCTGGCGAGAAAGTTTTTCCACTTGGGACGATCAAGTTGGATATACTCATTGGAACTTGGCCTGCTTGTCGAACAGAAAGAATACGCTTTTTTGTGATGGATAAGAATGTGCAGTCCGCCTACAACATCATCATGGGAAGAGTTGGATTGAAGAAGTTCGAAGCAGTTCCATCTACAGTACATCAGTGTTTGAAATTCCCAACGAATTTTGGAGTAGGAATTATGAAAGGTGATCAAAAAGTAGCTCGGGAATGCTATTATTCGTCTGCCGAGCAAGAGGAACTTGAAGAATCAAAGAAAAAGACTACTACTTACCAAGTGGAGGAAGGCACAGAAATTGAAACTCTTGACCCTAGGGATGAATCTCAACTCGTAAAAGGGCAGGTTGTGGAATCTACAGAAATTGTTATCCTGGACGACGAGCATCCTGAACGAATAACTCAGATAGGATCGTCGTTGGATTTTTCAATAAAACAGGAGTTGATAACTTTCTTGAGAAACAGGAAGAATACTTTTGCTTGGAGTCATGAAGACATGCCAGGAATAGATCCAAACTTCTTATGTCATGAACTCAATGTGAATAAGGAGATCAAGCCTGTGAAGCAAAGAAGAAGAGTGTTTAGTCCCGAGAAGAACCAGGCCATACAAGAGGAGGTCGAGAAACTCCAGAAAGCCCAATTCATTGAAGATGTGAAATATCCAGATTGGTTGGCGAATGTGGTGATGGTAAAGAAGAAGAACAACAAATGGAGAATGTGTGTTGATTTTACTGATCTCAACAAGGTATGTCCAAAAGATCATTTTCCATTGCCCAGAATTGATCAACTAGTGGATGCTACCTCGGGACACGAGCTACTCAGCTTCATGGATGCTTATTCTGGCTACAACCAAATCAAAATGAAACCTGAAGACAGGGAAAGTACTTCTTTTATTACCCCAAGGGGAACTTATTGTTATAATGTTATGCCTTTTGGTTTAAAAAATGCAGGTGCAACATATCAGCGGTTGATGAACAAGGCGTTCACCGAACAAATCAGCCGTAATATGGAGGTCTATGTCGACGACATGCTCACCAAAAGCAAGAGAGCTGCAGATCATTTGGTTGACTTGAGTCAAACTTTTAATCAACTGGATAAATACCAGATGAAGCTTAACCTGACGAAATGTACCTTTGGAGTACGAGAAGGAATGTTCCTCGGATACATCGTCAACCAACGAGGTATTGAGGCAAATCCAGAAAAGATCAAGGCTCTTTTAGGGCTGCGATCCCCGACGACGAAGAAAGAAGTGCAGAGTCTTACCGGACGAGTTGCAGCACTCAACAGATTTGTATCCCGAGCAACTGATAAATGCCTCCCATTCTTCAAAACACTACGAAAAAGTTTTGAGTGGACTGATGAATGTGAGAAAGCCTTTCAAGATTTGAAGAAGTATTTGGGAGCCCCACCATTGTTGTCTAGGCCAATAACTGGAGAGAAGCTGTACTTGTATTTGGCAGTATCAGAAAATGCAGTTAGCTCGGCGTTGATCAGATTGGAGAATGGAGTCCAGAAGCCAATTTATTACACAAGCAAGGCCTTCTGAGGTGCGGAAATCAGATACCCAAAGCTGGAAAAATTGGCACTGGCATTAATTGAAGCAAGTAGAAGAATGAGGCCATACTTCCAGGCCCATACCATCATTGTGTATACCGACATGCCGTTAAGACAAGCCCTTCACAAGCCAGAAAAATCAGGAAGATTGATGTACTGGGCAATAGAGCTCGGTGAATATGATATTGTGTATGAACCCAGATCATCGTTGAAAGGGCAAGCCGTGGCAGATTTTATAGCAGAGTTCACATACCCTGATACCCCCGAGGAGCAAAAGGTGCTTGCTGACCTACCTGTGGACGATACAGGATCAACAGACACAGATCCAAACCAACCAAGGTTGGTAAAAGGACTTGTGGATGTAGAAAAATCATCATATTCAAACCCCGACCAACTCCGGTTGGTAGAGGGGCGCGAACAAATGACCGACGAGGAACGAAGGATACCCGGGGATGATGAAAGAAAACAGATGATATTTCACCGAGGAACTCTAACAGATAAGAAATTTGAAGACGAGTTACATACATGGAGATTATATGTAGATGGATCATCTTGCACGGCTGGTTGTGGAGCAGGGATTGTTTTAAACTCTCCAGATGATATTGACATGGAGTATGCCTTGAGATTCCAATTCAAAGCTTCCAATAATGAGGCTGAATATGAGGCTATGATAGCAGGTTTTCATTTGGCGAAAGTTATGGAGGCACGTCAAGTAATTGTTTTCAGTGATTCTCAATTAATTGTGAATCAAATGATGGGAATATATGCAGTGAAGGGAGAGTTAATGGTGAAGTACCATGCAAAAGTGATGGAGTTATTGAAAGAATTTGATGCTATTCAATTGGTGAGGATACCGAGAATGGAGAATGCTAGAGCAGACGCATTGGCCCGACTAGCGTCAGCTACGCGCACCGAGCTGCGAAGAACAATACCAATTGAAGTACTAGAAAGTCGGAGCATAGAGGAAGATCTGACGGTGAAGATTATTACCCTTGATTTAGGACCATCTTGGATGGATCCTATCAGAGCATACATTGAAGAAGGAGTACTACCGAAGGACAAACAAGCTGCCAAGAAATTGAAGTATAAAGTTGCTCGGTATGAGTTAACTAATGGTGTTTTGTATAGACGAGGAATTATGGCAGGTTTGCAGAGATGTGTGCATCCATCAGAAGTCAAAGAATTGATTGAAGAAATCCATGAAGGATCTTGTGGAGCTCATGTAGCAGGTCGGACTCTTCTGCAAAGGGTGATGACACAGGGATACTACTGGCCGACGATGAGAGCTGATTGTATAACCTATGCTAAGAAGTGTGACAAGTGCCAACGTTTTTCCTCCATCCGAAGAACTCCACAGGCATTATTGACACCCATAACATCACCTTGGCCATTTTCCATGTGGGGGATTGATCTGGTTGGACCACTGCCGACGACCCGAGGAAGGTTCAAGTATCTCGTCGTGGCAGTAGACTATTTTACTATGTGGGTGGAAGCTGAACCACTAATTGATATGACGTACGAGAAGGTGTATCAGTTCATATGGAAGAATATCATTTGTCGGTATGGTCTCTCCCACGCTTTCATCACAGACCATGGAACGCAATTTGATAATGAAGAATTTGCTGCCTATTGTCATCAGTCAAACGTCTTGAAGTTTCATTCAGCACCAGGCCATCCCCAAAGCAATGGACAGACTGAAGTGACGAACAGAACATTACTAAATGGGTTGAAGAAGAGGTTAAGTGACGCTAAAGCAAATTGGATTAATGAGCTACAGTCAGTTTTGTGGGCTTACCGAACAACTCCCCGAGCAGCAACAGGAGAATCACCATATATGCTAGCATTTGGAAGTGAGGCTGTGATACCTGCCGAGTTGGGCCTACCAACACATAGGGTGTTAAATTTCAATTCTCCGATCAGTGATCTGATGAGAAGGATGGATTTGGATATGCTCGAGGAAGTCAGAGAAGAGGCAGCCATTAGGAATGCTGCTTATCAACAACGAACAGCTCTGTTTTACAACAAAAGGGTAAAGAAATGTGATTTAAAAGAGGGGGATTATGTGCTAAAGAAGGTCATTCAGAAGAAGAATAAACTGGAAGCAAACTGGCATGGACCTTACCGAGTTACCGAGGTTGTTCGACCAGGAACTTACAGAATAGCAACTCTAGAAGGAGAGGAATTTAAGAATGAATGGAATGCTGAACACCTACGCAAGTATTATCAGTGATGTCAAATGTAAAGCATTTCTTTCATTATGAATAAAATGAAGATGTTTCGCCATTTTCTTTCTGGTTGAAAGTTTTTCGGGGAATACTAGTGTAATACACTACACAACAAAAGTGCTCTAAGGAGCCAACCTCCTTTGGTTAGGAGGACAGCTCTACGGAGCAAAAGTGTTATAAGTAGCCAACCTCCTTTGGTTAGGAGGACAGCTCTACGGAGCAAAAGTGCTCTAAGGAGCCAACCTCCTTTGGTTAGGAGGACAGCTCTACGGAGCAAAAGTGCTATAAGTAGCCAACCTCCTTTGGTTAGGAGGACAGCTCTACGGAGCAAAAGTGCTATAAGTAGCCAACCTCCTTTGGTTAGGAGGACATGCTCTAAGGAGCCAAAAAATGCTCTAAGGAGCCAAAAGCTTTAAGGAGCCAGAAAGTGTACACCAGCATGATCAACTACGGTTGGTAAGATAAAAATATACTCTCATATTACAACTTATGTTGGTCGGGAGGTAATATTATTACAATGAGTTCTTTGAAGAACAAAATGTTCAAAAAATACACCAAGTATAGTTGGTCGGGGATAAAAACCCAACAACTGTAGTTGGTCGGCGAGGACAAATTATTGATCTTAGTTGGTTGGACGCATTTTTATAATTGAACCAAGTATAGCTGGTCGGGGATAAAAAAACCCATCAACTGTAATTGGTCGACAAACATTATTCACCCACCTTGGTTGGTTGGAAACAGTTTGAACATTTTTACTCATTACTTTATTATTAAGTGATCGAGAAACATTACTAATACTTGTAACTTTTTATTAAGTTGCTTAATGAACAATATTATCGTTATCTTTTTAACAGATACATATGTACAAATATAAGTGTGCTTGATAAACACAAGACTAACAAAATTGGCAAACGGAAAATGAAAATCTTTTCATTAATCTAGAATAAATTACAAATTACAAGAAGGTACTAAATTGTTACATGAATATTACTATTCTATTGGTTTTTTGCCCTGTGCTTTAGAGACAGGTTCCTCGCCGGCAGGAGGGTCTTCTAGGCAAAGGGGAGAATTGATGAAATTAACATCTCTGAGCATTCTGACGTTCATAACAGAAGGTGTATCCAAAAGATGCTCAGGACGAGATAATTCAACTTGGGAGTGAAGGCTATAATCACCAAGATATTTTGAAATTAGACTGCGAGGAATGGAACGAGCTGGGATCCATGCCATATCCAATTTGAAAGGTGGTACAGGCAAGTCTAATAATGATGGAGCATGATAGTCCCATAAAAAATGCCCTTGCTCCAACTTTAATACACCCAATGCATTTAACCATCCTTGCTTGTAACCTTCATTGTTAGCATGTTCAATGCGAGCATCCAGATGAACGAGAGCTTCATTGTATCCTGCCATCCAGAATTCCCTTGGCTGTTTATGGAATTGGAAGGTTAATCTATCCAATTGTTCATAAAGGCTTTTGTCAAAGAGATCCTTGTTATGCAAGGCAGATTTCGTTGATGCCAGTTGATCTTCCAGAGACAGATTTTTATTGGACATTTCAGTCAGAGCACGGTCTTTTACTTTCAACTGGAATGCTTGAGTTTCCAGAGTAGACTGAGTGCGAGCCTCTTCAACATTTTGGCTGAGGACTCTTCCTCGCCCCCGAGAACCTCTTCCTCGTCCCCGAGCAGTTCCAGAAATGGCAGATCTTCTTAAGTCCTCCAGCTCTTGCCTTAGTTTGGCATTTTCGACCTCTAAGAACGAGAAGCCCTCATCAGTAAATGGTATTAATGCAGTAGAAGATGAAGCAGCAGATTCATATTGAGCTAATTTTTTCTGCAAATTATTATTTTCTTGTTCCAGGATCTCGACAATTTGTCTACAGGCTTCAACTTCACCTTTTAGGGTCCTCTCCCTAACGTCATACCCAGCAATGATCTTCTTGTGGCCTGTTTCTGAAGAGAGCTGCTGGTATCTATTTTCATAATCCTTATGCAACGAAGCCATTGATTCGTTGTGTTGATTTTGAAGATCCCCTAAGGAACCATGAAGCTCTTCAATCAACTCATAGTAAGCGACATTGTTGGCCACTGCTCGGTCGAGTAAAGATTTCAAGTACTGATAAGCTTCAATAGCCTGCTCTGAAGCACCATGACCAAGGATATCAGCAATTTCCGATGTACTAAGATCTGTATGACCAGCCTTATAGTATTGATGACATTGCTGCATCAGCTCGGTATCATGAGAAGAGATCAATTCCATTCTAGCAACAAACTAATGACAAGAAAAAGACAACAATCAACAAAAACAAGTTATCAACAACAGAGATAAGCAAAGATATATTTTATTAGATCATCAAAAAGTTACATCGTTCGATTACAAGGAAATACAGAAATGCTACCGAACAACTTCACACATTTTCCTTGTCTCCCAAGACTTTCTCGGGAGGCTGGGACGAGGAGCTCGGTTGCTCGGTGGTAACTACAGCTTGATCGGTAGGAATCTTCTCGGGAGGAGGAGGCATAGAAGAAATGTCCTCGGTGGCAGAGGGTTGAGAGGCAGAAACTTGATCGCCCATAGCCATAGAAGACTCATCTGAGGCAGGTTCATCTTCTTCTTCTTCCACAATTGGTGGAGGAGGACCAGGGAGATGCCGTTGGAATAACTCAGAATCATCTTGGACTTTTAGCTCTTGCAGAGCAGCTACCCAACCATCATGGAAGTATTTCAGCTCCCCATATTGAACTTGGGACGTCATTGCAGCTATCCCTCTCTCCCATCCTTTCTCCCAACCAACGCTGAAATGTTTCTTGATTGCGACTTTTCTCCTCGACTTCTCCGAGGAAAGCTTCACCTCCAATTCCTCTTTCTTAACCTTGATATCTCGCAGAGTAGATAATTCTTCTTCTGCCTTCTTCAATTTATCATCAGATTCCCGATGTTTAACCTCCAAAACTTTAACTTTCTCCTCCAAATTTTTGGAGGCTTCAGCCATCCTCATCTTATCAGCCTCAGCCGCAGCCAATTTTTTCTCCCAAACAGTTTTCTCCTCGATGTACTGCTGGCGAGATTCTTTCACAGATTGGGCTAAACCCAACAAAGCATCGTCAACATCGGACGAGGAACTGGAAGCTTTAATAACTTGATCTTTCTTCACGATGGTATTGAAGCAGTTCACCAGCTGAAAGATAAGAAAAACAGTAAAGTCAACACAAATACAAGAATTCAAGAAAAAGAAAGAAAGACCAAAGGAGTGAGAAATTTACTGAAGAAAGATGGCGAGCAGCTAGGGATGTCAGTGTATCCCTAGGAATTTTTTCATCAACCCCGAGAACCTCGGGTATAACTGAGCTCGTTGAAGAACTCGGAAGAATGATTTTTGAGACACTACTACCACCAGCGGGTAGAGAAGATGCAGTTCCAGCAAGATTAACTGAGGATGATTTCCTCAATCTCTTCAAAGGACGGTCAGCAGCATCAACCAAGGAAGAAGTCTTGGTCGGAGAGATGGCAATTACATCAGCAGGAGCATCTTTCTTGCTCGGGGCCACTGGGGGCTTCTCGGCAACTTTGGAGGAACCAGCATCTACTTTTTTAGTCCCCTCTGGGACATCAATTTTGCCTTTCTGGGCTCCAACAGCAGAAGAAATTTCACCAAATAGAGCAGGAGGAGCTCTTTTCTTGCCCATTCTCTGAGATAGGGGGATATGAGAATTTGAAGATGAACTTTCTGGTGTTGAAGCTGGTTCAACAGGACGAGCAGTATAAGAGGTTATGTAACTCTTATACTGTAGTAAATATGAAGCAGATCTAATATGCTCGTCAGCAATGGTCTTATGAAAATTCCAGATAAGTTTCAAATGCTTGATATTCACTTCTGACTCTTTTGGAGTTTTTCTTTTGCTATCAACTGCGAATAAATACATGTCGAGATATCAGTCATACATTTTGTCAAACATGATGAAAGCATAATTTCATAAGTAAAATAAAATGAAAAATAAACCTATCCCATTGCCGTATGGGGGGCATCTGGGACCGTTGTATACTTCATTCCCAGATAAAGGCGCATGTTGCCAATTTTTTATGACCAACCCATGCTCAAAATAATCCCTATTTGAGTCAGGGAGATTAACTACAAGAGCCCTATTCAAATACCTAGTTTTTAAATAATAAATATTATCTAGAACAGCCCATTTATAACAAAACATAATTTCAGGGATCCCAATACGAGTCCCATGAGTTAGATTTAATTTGTGCACCCCGTTAATTATTCTCCATGAATTGGGGGCTATTTTTGCAGGAACAAGATCAAAATATTGACAAAACTCAAGACATAATGGGTTTGGTGGAAAGGAAAAACCGCATTCAGCAACAAAAAGACTGGGGAACCAATGTCCCTCAGCCAATCGAAAATAATCTAAAGGCTCAGAAAGAACCTCTAGAGTTACCCACGAAGGAATGGAAAAATCAGAACGGAATTTCTCAATAGACTCCACAATATAAACCATATTGAATAAAAGAGATACAGAAGAAAGAAAGAAGATCTTACAGAAAGAAAGGAGATGTGTTGACAACGAACGGAAACAAGGATGAACGCACAAGAGAAGAAGAGAAGAGAAAGCTTGAATGCAGAGAATGAAAAACGTAGACGACGGTATGGTTACCAAAGAAGTTTAAATACTTTGCATTGGGAAGCGGCGAAAGAAATGATTACCAAAAAGAAACTACTAAACTTCCGGCGGCTAAAAGGACAAAATTTGCACGAATATCAAAGCGCTTATCAAAAAGGCGAAAACTGCGAAATAAGAAGGAAATTTGAATACAATGTTCCTGAAACCCGGGAAGTACATTTAATATTGCCATATACCGAGAAAGAATGTTCCATACTCTTCAAAGTTCAAAATATGAAACATTGGGGGCTTCTGTTGATACCAAAATTAATGTGCTGATGTGGACGAATAAGATGAAGACACGTGTCAATCTACATGGCACAATAGCAGCGAGGAAGATCATTTCCCGACCAGCCATGCTTCTTTCCGAGCAACGAGAATACGCCGAGGAACTCTATCATACCGAGGAACTTTAACACACCGAGGAACTCTATAGCACCGAGGTACTCTAATGTTCCGAGAAACTCTTGATCAACAAGCAACTAAGGCGGTCCGAACTGCATCTCGGCCGTATCATTAATTACCAGACGGACAACTGTTCAACTATTCATTATATTCTTGACGCACACGCTGCATTAAATGTATTACCCTTTCATATGTATATCATTTAATGTATTGGACCTTTCATGTACAGCCTAAAGGCTATAAATACCATGTACCATCCTCATTCAAGGGGACCGGAATTTCTTGAGAGAACTTGTAATCAAGAATTCCACAAACACTCAGCAATAACATAACAGTGGACGTAGGCTTTATTCCTAGCCGAACCACTTTAAAAATATTTGTCTTATTTATTTATCTGTGATTGAATAATTAGAGCGATCTAGTTTTTTACATCAACAGGTATGTATAGGCGTTATTATAAAATATTTTAAATAAAATGCACAAAAAAAATCTGTTTTAAATAATTTTTTAAGTGCCTAAAGATTTTATTCAAAAAAAATTGTTTTAAGTAAAATCCAAGCATGGGAGTGTTTTAAAAAAATTGTTACAAAAATTCTAATAGTTACAAAAATTGTTACAAAAATTCTAATAGTTACAAAAATTGTTTTATTAAAATAAAAAGTCAGTAGTTCCAAAAACAATAACTATTAGAATCTTAATTTTTTTTCAATAAAATCTTTAGGCACTTAAAAAATGGTTTAAAACTTTTTTTTTGTACATTTTATTTAAAATGCTTTATAATATGCGACCAAAATAAAATTAACACGACATGGCACGATACGCCTCAAAATCTTAATTTTACGTAAAATGAATATGACATATGAAAGTGACATGGCACGACACCAAATTTTTTTTTTTACGAAATGCGAACACGGCGCACTTGTCGTGTTGCATTTTAAGTGGGTTGTGTTAGTATTTGGTTAAAAAAATGAGTTTTCGTGTTGTGTCTTATTACTTTTATAGGTGAAAATAAGATTTTGAGGCGTGTTGGGTCATTTTTATTTTGGTTGGGTTCGTGTTTGGTTAAAAAAATAACATATATTGTGGCGTGACGCTTTTACTTGGGTCGTGTTCATGTTTTGTAAAAAAATAATATTTTACATTGTGTCGTATCACTTTTATTAGGATCGTGTTCATGTTTGGTTAAAAAAAATTGTCATGTCGTGTTGTGTCGAGTTGCTTTTATTTGAGTCGTGTTTGGTTATAAAAATAATTTTCAATTTAAAAAATCATTTTTTATTTGTTAATTTTTTTCCCAATTTTATGTAAAAAATATTTTTTTGAAAAAAAAAACCGTTTTTAAATCTATCTTAAAAAAAAACTTCTGTAAAAGTACCATAACAGTTTTTTTAAATAAAAAAGGGTTTTTAAAACTACCATAACAGTTTTTTTTAACAGTTTTTAAAAAAAAAAGTTATTTTTTTAATTTTAAAAAATAAAAAATGTTCTAAAAAACAGTTTAAAATATTGTTTTTAATTGAAAATAAAATTAACAAATAAAAAAATATTTGTTTGATCTTTAGAGCAAAGGGCAAGTTTGTCTTTTAAAAAGTAATTGGAGTGTTTTAAGAATTTTTAGAATCTTTAAGAAATAAACATGAATACAAATATGTTCAACTGAGAAATACATATGAATGCATAAAAAACATTAATATAATAAGGTGTGAACTTGGTAATTCCTTAACTTAAAAAATATATATAATTTTTCTAAAATTAACATTGAATTTAAAATTATTATAAAACATGAATAGAACAACAATAAAATTGGAAATACAAAATCTGAGCACAAAAGAGAGACAACATTCATGAATGAGATAGATGTAATTACAAAAATTATGTATTTGCTTTCAAATTAACAAATGTATACTTTTAATGGAAAATGAAAAAGGAGTAAAAAATTTAGAGAGGAAATTAAGAGTATTGACCTTGTTTTTTGAAACGAAACAACAACAACGAATAAACTATGCAATATGAATCTGATGAGAAGATGAATGAACTTGGACAGCTGACTTTTGATTTCTAGGGTTTCCAGATGAATGTATTTGGACGTTTTGTTAGATGGATGTATTAGGAGAGAGAACGTATCAAGTTAAGATTCATGGAATGATTTTAATTTAATGAATGTGTGAGACTAATATTAAGGGTATGATAAAAAATATTAATATAATGAGGGAGTTTAGTACTTTGAGATTTAAAATGGAACTTCCCTCTTTTTAAGTAATAGAGATATGATAACGGGGTATGTCGCATTGCTGCATATGTTACTTGTACATGGATAGTTTAGGTAAATAATAGTGGGAAATATCGTCATATAATTATTGTGCTATTATATACGATTTATAAAACATTCAATGGTGAGATTTCTAAAATTATACAATACTTGTTTTGGTGTACCTATGCATGACCAGCTGACTTTGAGTTAATAGAAATAATTTTAGTTATATAAAAACAGTTGTCTAACAAAAAATCCTTTGTTATAAAAAAATAGTTTTTAAATATAATTTTTTAATTAAAAAAGCTATAAAACTATTTTTTAATTAAAAAACAATTTTTTAAGAATAATTGTAGGGCCCTTAAAATTGTACACAAAACTCAAACTTGGTGATGTGTCACACGGTATTGGTTGGTGTTTTTGTGTTTGTGGGTCCACGCCAGCAGCATTACCTAATACATGTTTAACACATCACCGAATTTTTATTTTGTGTACAATTTCAAGGCCTCCCTAAAATATCTTTTTTTTTTAAAATTCTGAATATGTTTGTCTTCTTGTTGTTTTGTTTCTTTATTTTAATTGTTCTTTAGTTCAAGAATTTATTTATATGTTTGTAATTTAATTTTTGTTGCTTAAAAAATATTATTTCTTCCATTTATTTACATGTTATCAAGTAAAATGACCACAATTATTTCTTCCATTTATTGGTTTCACGCGTGTTTAGATGGCTTCATAAGAAGGTTCTGACGATGAAATGGAAGTAGCACGTATCGCGGTTGCTAGTGCGGTAGTTTTATTAACGAGTGGGGAAAATTATTTGGAATATCTTGACAAAGAACCACCTTGTAATAAATATTTAACATATAGACAATTTAGAGAAGATATAATTAAGTCCAGTGAACATTGTTATAATTTATTGAGGATGAACGTGGAAGCATTTGATAGATTGGTATATATTCTTAAGGGAACGGGTAGGTTAAATGATACAATATATCTTAAGATTGCCGAATAAGTAGCTATTTTTCTCCACACCATTTCGCACAATGAGAAGAACCGAGCGTTAAAGTGCTACTTTAGGCGTTTGGGGGAAACAATTAGTTGTAATTTCAATGAGATTTTGTACGCCATTATCTCATTACACGATGATTTTATCAAACCGTCTGGAGAAGAAATAGAATAAGAAATACAAGATAACCCAAGGTTTATGCCATATTTTAAGGTAATTTTGCGACAGTATTTTCATTCATAAGCTACTCAAAATGTTATTTATAAAATGAATATACTTATGATTTTTAACTATATATTAGGATTGCGTGGGTGCGATCGATGGACCACTTATACCTACTAAAGCATCAAATGATATCATAGCATGAATTTGTGACCGAAAACATTGTACTTCAAAAAGTGTTTTAGTTGTTTGTTCATTTGATCTAAAAGTGACATGTGTTAAATCGAGTTGGGAAGGACCGACTTTTGATTCTAGGATATTAGACTGTGTGCTCACAAGGAACCACAAATTACTTGTCCTTCAGGTAATTTGCATTATCATGTGATTCCCTATATAACTAATATATTTCATCGTTACTTAGTGTTCTTAAATTGATTGTAGGAAAATATTATCTTGCAAATGCGGGATTTCCATTACTGAAACACTTAATTACATTATTTTGTAGTACGAGGTATCATTTGAATGAGTTTAAAGGACACACTCGAACCATTGCGAAGGACATTTTTAACCATAGACATTCCTCTCTACGAAATGAAATTGAGCGCACATTTGGGGAAGTAAAGAAGTGGTTTGCTATCTTGCGAGAGGAACAAATGTTTTCATGGAAAACCCAAAGTTATTTAGTGATTGCTTGTTGTGTCATTCATAACCATATCAGAGGAGTAATGACTCATGATTCTTTGTTAAATGATGTGAATACGGAATTGGAACAATAAGAGTCCCCAATCAATGAAGAAAATCTTTCTAGAAATGAGGATGGTAGAGACGAAAAGATACTTAGGTCTATGATAATGAATACTATATGGCAAGATTATAATGATCATCATTAATACGGTGTCAACTGTAATTTTAATTCTAATCTTTAGTATTGTGTTAATTATTATTTTATTTCTAATCGTTTCTTATATTTTTGTGTGCCATTTTTCTTAAATTAATTTGATATTTTATAATTGGTTTACGCATATTTCTAACATTTGCTTAAAATAAAAATTATGAATGCAATATATTATAACAATATGGAACAATTTGAGGATCCTACCCCAACGGGGAAAGAAAAAAAGAGAAATACCACCTGGACTTCAGAAATGGATAAATATCTCATGGAAGAGCTTATCATTCAATGCAACGAAGGAAACAAAGTAAACAAGGGGTTTAAGGAGGTAGCATATGTGGCCACTGCTAATGCTTTAAAAACAATTTTTCACATTGACATTAACAAAGATAATGTTATTAATTTGATGAAGACAATCAAGAAAGGCTATAATATATTGAACAAATGCTTAGCTAAAGTGATTTTAATTTTAATGTTTCAACTAAAAAGGTCGAGTGCAGTGATGAAATGTGGGGGACTTATATTAAGATAATTTGTGCCTATAATTTTATTATTACTTATTAAATTTATTTAAAAATATACATAAATTGAAATTATTTTTATTGGCACATCCAAAAGTGAAGAGCTTGAGATATAAACATATTAAAATGCTTGAAGACCTGGGAATCATTTGTGGGAATGATGGAGAAACTATTGAATGGTGTCAACAAGGGCCAAATATTAATACTAGACGGGCGACTGGAGAAAAGCCTTCTTATTCTGTCGTGCACCAATTCATTGGCACGGGCATCGAGTTGACCCTGACGCGTCATCTCCGAGGTTGCTATGATCATGAACCCAGGTTTGGTGGGATTACCCACTGAGTTTAATAATATCAATAGGCGGAGGAAATGAAACTTACAAGGATTCCCTTAGTAACGACGACGAAACCGGGAATAACCCAAATTGAGAATTTATGCTTTATTTATCACTAGGGCGAGATGAATACTATATGGTAGCGATAGGAAATTCTTTGGCCTTGAATCAGGGTATTCAGGAAGAACATGTTATTCTAGCTCGATACTGTCAAGAATTCCTGACTATTTCCTAGGAACAGTTTCATCTTCGAAGTATTTTTCCCTTCAATTAGTTTTCTATTGGAGCTTCCCCCATTCCTTTTATCAATCATAATGATGCGAATCGGGCTTTAATGAGTTCTAGTAGATGTCACGAATCTTGATGACGCCGGGGACATAATTGGTGAGGGGTATAATACTCAAACTAATTAATTTGGAGATTTAGGTGCCGGGAGTAGTAGAGGAAACTCGTCAAGACGATCAACTATTAAAAAACATTGTCATTGCTCTAAAAATTTTGACGCCTATTTTGAGACTATGAATTTAGTGGCTTCGAGCATTAAATAAATAGCAAAAGCAATGGAACAAAAAAGTGAACTTAAAGCCAAGAAAACAAAATTAGATGAACGTAAAGCTGTAGCATACCCCTCTATATTGTTACAGACACTGAAGGAACTTGAAGTATTAAGACAATAAGATATTTATGTTTCTTTTTAAGGTATTATAGAAGATGAAATCAAGGACAAGGCGTTCATAGCAAATCCTTCAGACATGCAAATTACTTCTATATAGGTATTATGGTGTTGGATCTTTTGGTTTTGGTGCTTATAGTTCTAGTGGCAGTTTTGAGTTCTTTTCATTTGACTGATTACTTTGTCAAGTTCTTCAATTTATTCATGTTAGGATGTTTATTATTTCATTTTAGCTAATTTATTGAGTGGATTTGAACCTCTATTTTAATATGTTTAATGTAGTTTAATAGTTTATCATTTTGCTAACTATTTGTGGTGTGTTGGGAATTATTTATTCAATTGGAAATATAAAAGTTTCATGCAATTTTTCGCAACTTTTATGACAACCAAACAGACAATTCTTTAATTTTCATGTAGGAAACTGTTGTCAACCAAAACACACACACGGAAATGATTTATCTTTTTCTTTACGTCACTTCACCTAACTTTTCTTGAGAATCATTTTCCAGCTTAACTTTCCTGTCAAACAAACGGAACCTATAAGTGTTATTATGGTATAAGTACAATATACACATGTATTACACTACTATGAGATACATTTTCATTATGTGTAGTAGAGGGGGAGCATGCGTGTACCTGTATGAAATAGTCTTATTCTTTTTTCCCTTTTAACAAGAGATTACGCTTATTTTCCTTTCCACACAGGATGGAGAAAAATCATCACCTTGAGTCAGGTAAAAATGTTCGGGATAGTGGGGAGTTTAAATGATAATTACTTATCATTAACCCATACTCGTACATCAGTTAAGAAATTTAAGGAATTATATACCAACGGTAAATTGTGAATCCTCAAAATTTTCGTCAGACAACTGTGAACCTCACAATTTGTTTTATATTTTACTATAGAAGTGAATAAATAGTTATATTTTCAAAATTATAGTCATGTAAAATCATGGTTATGTCATAATTATATTAAGAAAGTGATAGTTAGGCTCTTTTACAATAATAAATCATCTTGAACTGCAATCAAAGTCTTTGAATTTTTTTTTATTTAAAACTAAATGCTTATTGTTGTGGTGGTTATTATTATTTCTGATGCTAGAAATTAATGTTATGCCAAATTTTAATATAGATTAAAAAATTTGCTAATAATAAAAAAATTAAGAGATAAATTAATTATCCAACCATTTTAAATGACGAGATTGAGATAAAGTGGGACACAGAGAACCCGAATTTACATGGTTCGACTCAAATTGGTATATGTGTCCACATGTGAAGTCATATAGTACTATATTAATGAATAAATATCAATGGGAGTAGTCTTATAAATCGTAACACCTATGCCGAGACTTTATCCCTTTTCTGTGTAATTTGTAATTACAGAGAACCCTTTGGTCCTTTGACTAATAATATATGGATTGTTGTCTATATTTCAATGTCCATGTGGCCTTTATACTAATAATTGGGAATTAAATGACCAAAATTAATATAGACATTTAATTTAGTCATTCAAATGAGTATGAGAGTTGTTTGAACGATATTTTTATCTCATTTGAATGATATTCTCTAGTTTGAATGAAGTCCCTCCCTCATTTGAACGAAAATCAAACGAACATCTGATGACCCTTCATTGGTCTAAGGTTTCCCACCTCGTTTGATAGTCATTTGAATGTAGTTCCAATGAGATTCGAATTCTTGTTCAAACAAAAAGTGATTTCGTTCGAACGATTTGTTTAGAAAATCTTTATTTTGTCATTTTCTTATTTGTTATCAACACATATGCCTTTGGATCTTTGAGGTGTCAATTCTGGTGGCAACAAATCATCAAAACGTTTTTGGTTTGGGATATCCCTTGCGTAAAAGCCATTTTAAGGGGTTTCGTGGGTTATTTATGATATATAAGGGTTGGGGTAATCCCACCCATTTTGCATCAGCCAAAACGGCTCTACCTTTCTAGTTTAAGACTTCTTCTTCCTCCCTAAACCATATTCCACTATAGTTACACCATATCTACATCTTATTCCACCATTTTCACTCCATTTTCAAGCTTTATTCTTCCACTACAAGCCTTATGAAGGTAAAAGTTGGTTGAGTGGAGAAAGTAGGAGCATTCAAACTAGCTTTGAAGGGATTTTGGAGTCTAGAGATTCTCTCTTCATCTTTTTCTTTGTTCTCATGTTCAAACATTATAGTAGGGTTTTTCTCTCTCCAAGTTTTCAAGGTCTCAAGTTATGAAGAATATGTAGGATGCATGCTAGATATGGTTTAATGTTATAAATGAAAATATTTTCTAGTATGTTTAAGTCTTGTAAAAAATAATGTTTTAATAGGATAAGACCTAAATGTGTTTTGAAGAATAAACAATATTTTTAAACTTGAAATATGAAGAGTAAGTACATAAAATATAAACTCATATTAATATCTTGTTTAGATTCATATTTGAGGATTTCTTGGCTTGAAATCCTCCCAGACATATGTAGGAATATGTAGTATGTTGGTAGAAGACATCTAGACTTGATAAATAATTTTAAAATGGATTTAATGAGAAAGTAAGAAACTTTGAAAAACAACCCTTAAATGTTTTTTAAATATTGTTAAGAGTGAAGAAAAATAATGTTTGAGATTACATATGTTAATAGGGCAAAGTACTAGATATTTTTGCTAAAATGGTCTTCAAATGATTAAGTGTATTTTATGAAGTTTGAACATAAAATGATGAAATATAATTTTTGAACATAAAATCATAAAGGACGGTTTTGAATGAAAAATGATGATTTATCATGTCATAATGAATTAAGTATGTTTTTCATAAGGTTTTGGTGAATAAAGGGTAAAACGATAATTTTTATAAAATTATGGGTCCTAGCGGTCGAACTTCCTCATTAGTCCTTATCGATCGATTTTTGTGAAAAACATATGAAACAAATAAAATGGAATGTAGATGATATGAAATGATAATATAAACCGTAGAAATGATAAAAAATGATAAATGGTGGAAGAACTTAGACATTAGCAAAAGTATTAAAACACATTAATATAAACTTGGATGACACCGAAAATAATTAAAAAGAGCCCGGAGCCCTGAGGCGAAAGACCAAAAATCACTAGCTAAAGCATATGGTAGCATAGGCGGAAGTGTGAAGCCCATTAAAGTATGTAGATATTTGAAAGATTCTGATAAAAGATAATGGAATGAATATGGTTGTGCTCGAAGAAAGTAAATAAGACAACCTAATGAAATGGGATAAAAATGAGATCAATGGATAAAATATGATTAATACTCTATAAACCCGGTAAATGGAGGTATGAAGTGGTTAAGTGTGAATATGAGCACATTGCTCGGGTGGATTTCATGATAGCTGCATTAATACTAGCTAAATGGTTAAACGTTTTCAAAATTATTAAAATACATATTATATGTATAGTATTTTTGTAGAAAATATATAGCTTAGTATTACCCACCATGTTGAGCGTTCTCTTACCCCTGCTTTTTACGTAAAAATCCTCACCCCCAAGTACATCGAGTAAGGATGTTAGAAAGGACGCCAATAAGTCCCCTGAGGGTAGTCATCGTCATTAGAGGCTTTGTAACTTTATTTAAATTTTCTTTTGAAACATTAAAAATATGGACATTTAAACCTTTTATTCGGGACTTTGGCCCAGTAATGTAATAATACAATCATAACTATGATTTACTTCTCATTTAATTAGTATTGTTGGATTAATAAGATTTTCATAAATAGACCTTGCAAATTAACTTAATTACTTAAAGTGGTCACTTCTTTTCTCAAATTAAAATCGGTAATTTAATCTTTAACAAATGGGGCAATTGAAGGACTTTTTCTTAAACAATAAAACTGGACCCCCCCCCCCCCCCCCCCCTAACTCCTCGATTCGATGCGAGTTGACCTAACAATGACCCAAATCCCGTTTAGGGCATTACACGAAGTTCTCTCACTTTAATGCTAATTGTAGTTTGAAAACATAAGAGTAAAAGTTTATAAATCCCATGCCTATTTAGGGGATTAAGGGTTATTATTTTTAAATTGGTGTATGCGAGAGAGTGTGGATCCTGGAACCCATATCTCACCTCTATAAAGTAATGTGAGATCACCATTACATCACAAATCGAGAATGGTCACGGTCTTGGTCCGCGACCATCTAGTCACAGTCATGTGCCATGACCAGCATCAAAATAACATGACTAGGACCGCGACGATGCAAAAGGGTGACAATTATGGCTTTGGTCACGACCATAAAATGTGACCATAGGAGTCACGACTCAATTTTATGGCCAACCCATGACCAAATAGTGCCAAATTTCCCGCACTAGTGGGTGACTACCCCAGACTATGACCACATACATGACAAATGTAATGGGTTCAGTTAAGTCTGGTCATGGCCCAGGACCATGACCATTTTGAAATAGTCAGTGTTCTATGTCACAGTTATGGACCGTGATAATTTAATTTTTTACACGTCGCCAACATGTTGGTGACATGTAAAAAATAAATATTCAAGTCATGGGGTCACGGTTCATGACTATGACCAGACACACACACACACACACACACACACACACACACATGTACTCTCTTTCTCTCCCTCTTTAACCAATGTTATTGTAATGGTAATGTGTGTATTTTGGGTGTCTATGTGTGTATATTGTGATGCGTGCATTTTGTATAAAATTAGTATATATTTTTGTATTCAAATATCTATGTGCGTATAGGTGTGTGTATTCAAATAAATGTGTGTGTATTTCAAAATATACACATTTTTGTGTGTGTGTATTTTCTTATATGTGTGTATTTGAAATTCAATTTTTTGCAATTATTATTAACTCATCATTACAATCTATAACCAGTCTACCAAATGACAATTTTAAGGTCTAGAGAAATAACCTATATTGCCAAATCTCAATCTTCACTTAAAACCCTAAAAAAATAACCTATATGGAACCCACCTAATAGGAGGAGTTAAAAACTAGTAGGAGAAGGGAAATAGTAGTAATAGTAATAGAAGTAATGAGTCTGATTTTGAGATTGTTGAGAGTGAAAATGAATGTTTTAATATGGGTGAAAAAAGTTAGGGTTTGGGTCAAGTTGAAAATACTATTGTGTGTCTATATTTTGTTATAATTTTTATTGAAAAGGTGTATATGAATTATTGTATGTGTGTTTATGTGTGTGTGTATGTGTGTGCGTGATAGAATGGTAATGTATAAAGTGTTTGACAGAGAGAGAGAGAGAGACACACACACACCCACACAAACAATGGATTGATTGTAACGAGTAAATAAATAATTTGGTATGCCACAACCTTTTAACATGGATTTCTTGTAATTAATTACATATTGGATTGATTGACATATTTTAATTAGATGATGTGATGTGCCTCTATTACTATAATGAGTTATACTCACTACGCCAAAAATAGAAATCTGAAACCGTTTTAAACCTTGTCAAACCCAACATGGCACAGTTTAAACCCCTGCAAATATTTAGCGTGCGAGATTTTTAGACATGGTTTAAAATTGTTCTAGATTTGGCAATAGGGTATGCTTTTGGAACAGTTTAAAACCGTGCCAAATATTGAATGTGACATACTTTTGGCACAGTTTAAAACTGTGCCAAAATTTTATTTTCTAGCACGCTTTTGGCACGATTATAAAGCGTGCCAAATTGTGGCATAATTTAATAATATAACATGGTTTTGACAGATATTTAAACTGTATCAGATGTTAACACGTTTTAGCATGATTTCTAGCATGCTTATGACTGTAACAACCCGTCCTTTTGGAGACCATTTAATTCCATAAATAGATATAAATTGACAATTTGGAGAATTTCTCGAAATAGTGATTTTTGGGATTTTTGAGGATTTAATATTTTTCGATGGGTGTTGAAATTATTTTTGGGACTAAATAGGTCAAAGTATTTTAACTATATGTCGCTGTGGAGTATAGCAAAAAAAGAGTTAAGATTTTCATTGGAAAACCCGCATTTACTTTTATGGGTTAGAATAGTGATTTGCGGTCAAATACCTCAAATGGGAATTTCGACTGTGCCCTGAGTCTCGGAATGGCCGAGATAGTCGAAAAAGAGTGTTCGATTGTCGAAATTGAGTTTCGGGGAATTTTAGAGTTAAAAAGGGCTCGTAATTGAGTAAACGAGTCGTTTTTGAGTTTTAAGGGGTTAAACCCTTTTTCCTTTTTATATAAAGAGGGAGAGTGGGAGAAAAAGAGAAAGAAATAAAGAAAAGAGAGAGAAGAGAGAGAGAAGGAGAGAAAAGAGGAGAAAAGGGGAGGTTCCGGCCAAACTCCGCGGGATTCGGCTCGAGGTCGTCGGATTTTATCCACAAGGCAAGTGATTACTTGCTTTATTTACTTTTGAGCATAAATTTCATATCGTAGTTTGGTATAAACAAACCCTAAATGTTTGGGGTTGGGTTTTCGTGGATAAAACGGGTTTTTGGGAATTAAAACAAATAAACCCCAATTATAAATCAATTTGAGGAACTTAGGTTTTAACCTAAATTATTTGGTGATTTCGGGTTCTAGTATGTTTAGAACCCTTAATATATGTGTATTTGTAGTTGGTTGAGGTTGTAGGACGTTGGGTGAGGCGACAAAAGCTTGGGAGAATCTTTAATGGCCGAAACCGTCTCGGAGAAGACGATGAATAGTGAGAAAACGTCTTTTCGAATCGATTCGGCCCTGATCCGAATCGATTCGGCTCTTGGTCAAAAAATAAAATTTGTAGATCTATTCGACGCAGTCGCGTGTGTGCCGACCGCATATTTTTCTAATTTTTTTTTGTATTTATAGTGATTTTTCTATGAAAAGCTGTGGGAGATCGCAATCATTAGTTAGAACTTTTTGGAGATAAATATTAGGGGTTCTCAATTGGAGTGTTAGAATCTCCAAAGAAATTGAGGAGATACGAAAACTTTGGGTTTGTAGGGATAAATCCAAGTTATGAATTAAATAGAGATTGGATTGAGTTTTGGGTATTTTGGAGTTTGAGAAATCACCCAAACTGTGGCCCTCGAATAGGCCAAATCGATTCGGGTCCAGACTGAATCGATTCGCCTAAGGGGACTTGGGTTTCTACAGTGGGCCGAATTGATTCGGGTTTAGAACAAATTGATTCTCCATTAGGGACTTGCTTGTATAATGTTTTCCGAATCGATTCGGGTTGGTAACCGAATCGATTCGCCTAGACGAATCGATTCGCAAATGGAGTGAATTGATTTGGGTAGGATTGCTAGTTTCTTCCCTTAAAGAGTATAGGGTGATTAAATTACAATTTGGGGTCTTATATGGGGTATCCTAATTATGATACCAGGACTCCCAAATGATGGTTTTGAGGGTTAGTTAACCTTTAGATGAGGAGAAGGCCTTGGATTGGTGTAGGGCATAATCCGGGGAACGAACATAGTTAACGTTCGGGACGAATAAGATTTGAGAGATAGAGTTCGGCTACCATCGAGCCTAGGTATCTATGTAATTGAATGTATATGAGGAAATACTTTGGGTTTAGTATCATGCTTATATGAATGCATGATTTTGATTCTTTGAGAGAATCTTTGGGATTATTTGTCATCGCTAGATGGTTTGGAAAATATGGCCATATATATATATTTGAGGGTGAATATATAGTGGATATATATATATACACACACTAGGTGATTAAAGTATATAAATATGATATGATGTAAATGGTTTTGAAAATGTAAAAATAAATGTTTTTAAAATGGATAAAGGAAATGATTTTCATAATTAATAAAATATGGTTACACACCTCTCTAAATCGCGATCATAAGGGAAGTTGCGTACGTATGGTGAAGCCCCCTGGCTAAGGAATGCAGGGTGGATATAGTCTTATAGGCCATATGAGCGATTATTGTTTCTGCGCTGGTTAGGAGATTCCGGGTGTGGTCTTGACTATCCTGCAGGCATATGGCCGTTTCCCGACATCTTGTGTTGTAGGATCCCAGGTTTTCTTGTTTGATAGGCCCTGGAAGACGATAGCCATTTAGGGGCGCACACAGTGGGGAAATCCGAATGGGCGGTCTTAGAACGCGTTATATGTTAAAGCAATTTATGGTAACAAATTGGCTTTAATTACATTTCTTGGATGGAAGAAGGGAAATGGGATAAATATTTTGGCTTCGGTAACACTTCCCGGATGGAAGAAGGGAAGTGGAAGCATATGATATGGTAAAAGCATTTTTATGGTAATAAAAATGGCTTTTAAATACATTTCCCGGATATGAGAAGAGAAATGGGATGTTTTAAAACAGAAAATCATTTTTTATGATAATAAAACTGGTTTTTAAAAAGTATGTGATTTGTTAAAGCAATTCATGATAATGAATTGGCTTTTAGATACATTTCCTGGATATGAGAAGGGAAATGGAAAGTTTTGAGAAATGAAAAGTATTGATAAATACTCGGTATATGAATTCTCATTCTCGGAGATAGATCCGGATGTATATGGTAATATGTATATATATGGATAAATCGAGTGTCGAGGGACTAATGGATCCCAACGATCGACCTTGCCGCGTAGTAGTGTATCGAGGGGGTTCCTTGTTTGGATTTCGCTTTGCGAGACACCCCACGTATGAATATGGCATTGTGTTGTGACTGGGGTGAAGTTTAATCCTTAGTTCTCTAATATTAGTAATTCTTATTGTATATATAAATTTATTTATATTCTGTACTGAGGGACTGGTGGATCTCGACGATCGACCTTGCCGCGTAGTAGTGTATCGGGGAGTTCCTTGTTTGGATTTCGCTTTGCGAGACACCCCACGCACGAACATGTCTTAGTGTTGAGATTTTGGAGATGTTTATCCCTTAGTACATTACTTGGACTATCTAGGGTTGATAGTGGTCGGGTGATAGACTAGTTTAGCAGGGTTGCTTGACTTGGATGTTTAGAGGGATGCGATAGGAGTGCACTATTAGTGGAGAGGTGAGGGGTATCTCATGGGAGTGCGATACCAAATTTAAATATGAGATAAAACCTTTTATTAAAAATAAGGCATTTATGCACTTGCAAAATATTTTCAAACTCGGGCTCTGACCCGTTTATCTACTTTTCCTCTCTTGCTATATTCACTGCAAGAAAAATGATTTTTAGTGGCATAATTTTTTGCACCTAATTATAAAAAAATCACCACCAAATCTTTTGGTGCCAAAAAAAATTCCGTCATGATATTGCCACTAAAGGGGTGCCGTGGATTGTTTTCGTGGCAATTTATTAAAATCGCCACTAAAAATTGATTTTTTAGTGACAAAATCACTTCGTCACCAAAACATCTCTTTTGGTGGCAAATTTTTTTTGCATCTAATAAAGATTAAATTGCCACTAATAGTTGATATTTTTCCACCAAATGTCTATTTTTTGTAGCAAAATAAAAATCACCACCAAAATGAACCTTTCATGGTAAAACGAATCGCCACAATTGAACTTAAATATGTATGGAACGATTTTGTAAATATTAAATTGCCACCCCTAGTTGATAGTTTGTTACCAAAAGGCTAATTTTTGTAGCAAACCAAAGAATCGCCACCCAAAGTGTTGTTTCGTGGCAAAAAATCGCCACGTTTGATCTTAAATTTGTATGGAACAACTTTCTTAGCAATTTAAATTTGCCACTAAATGACATTTTTTATTGCAAAAAAATCTCCATAAATTGATGCAATATTTTTCACAATACATATACACGTTGCTTTGGTAACAACTTAATTTCGCCGCATGTTTTTATTACTTATCGTCCAATTCATATAATACTAAAATAACTCATATACACAATTCTAATAAAGTCATTGACATTTATATAGCTCATAAAGATATCAATCTTTGAAAAATGAATCTGTCTCAAAAGTTCCTACGCTAAATACAATTTCAAGCAAATTATTATCAAGAAATGTGCTACCATTCAAAATAAATAAATAAAATAGGTCTAATCTATCATTCTTCTTTATTTTTACTCTCCTATACAAAAGCTTCCACTGAATCTGCAAAAAAAACACAAAGAATTTGTTTAGAATTATCACTTTGAAAAACAACGACAATAATTTTTGGAAGATTAATCAAAGTACATTATAAATTTCACTTACAAGTTTTGTAAAATAATAATAAAAATATGATGAATCACATTCATTAACATCAAATTTGTTTCCCAATTATACCCCACCCACCCATAAAAAAAACAATATTTTTTCTTCTCTGTGTATTAGGATTATTATTAGCGGATAACAAGAGAAAACAAAAATTGTGTGTGTCAAATATAAAACAAGTTTGAGGTTATGTGCTTACCACAAAGAGTTATATTGTTGTGTTACTAGGTTACTTAATGCCTCAAGTTTTCCATTAAGCTCATCCATTTTTCCTTTCATTATCGCGTTCTCCCTTCTTGCTTCATTAGCTTCTCCCCTTGCTTCATCCGCTTCCCTCCTTGCCTCGTTGGCGTCCTTCCTTGCCTCAGCAACCTGTCTATCTCTCTCAGTGTCTTTATCCTTTTGCATAGAAGAAACTGCGGATGGTGTGGGTTTAAGACCAACCCCACGACCACATACATATCCCGAGCGATGTCCTAGAATTTCTTAAAATGCATCAGCATCATTCATCACTACACCATCTTCAAGTTCAGATTGTGAATTGAGTATTGCTTGCACATCATCCTATTAATAACAACGAAGATATTATAATTATATCATACGATATAGGTAAAAAATTTATTAACAAACTACTATTAAAACACTTCTTACATAGACATTGCCAGATGTTGTAGTCACCCAATTTCCCTTTTTTTTGCTCCAATGAGTCGTATGCCATACCTTACTCATGGACGCCGGAGTTCCGATCTATTTATCACACTGTACAGATTTTGATACAAAATAAAGTGCTAAAACATATTAAAATGTTTGGTTTAGACAAAAGATTTATAGAGATATTTACCACCTCAAACTCCACTTGACGAAATCCTTTGCTTCCACTGCAGTGGAGAATGGTCTGCTTCGATCGATTGTTCGAGTTTATGTCACTTCTTTTCTGCATATATTCATGTTCAAATAAATTTAAAAATAGATAAATAGATGTAAACCCCTAATTAAGTCAAAGAGTCAGACATAATCTAAACATTGGATCTTAATTGGACTCTCCCCACTAACATTGGTTGGTCTAGTAAGTATGAGAAAAATCAGCACTTCGCATAAATAATAAAAAAAATTAAAAGTCGCATTTAACCCAAAAATTTTCATCCACAAGTGTTAAACAAAGATCATGCCATTTAGCCTCACTTAATTCCGGAGGATGATGCTGAAGAGCCCGTTCCAAAGAGCCACGTGGCTTGAAGTGTTCACGATGCATTTTCGAGTGGCAGTTACGAAATTGATTATTGAGTTGTGCCAATACTATAGACTTCATGTAATCATCATTTGAGAATTGAAGCTTGTATTATTCAAAAGAAATAAAAAAATAATAATTTACAACTCTAAATGCGAATTGTGTTCCATATATGAGCATATGTAGCTTACCCGAACAAGTATCCACATATGATTTTTGTTCTCCTCTGGAACTTCCTTCCAATACTTGAAATTGAATGGGGTATTTTCTCGAATAATAATGCCTGCCTCAGATTTTAAATTAGAAGAAGAGAAACCTACTAAATGAACCTTCGATATTAGGATTTGGATGTTCTCCCCCCTCTCTAGCTTCTTCTGAAAACCAATCCCTCGTGTTGGTCCCCTGACTCGCTTCTTGGAACTAGAACCTATTAAAAAAATAGCATAAGTAATCACATTACAAAAAGAGCACACAGACATATCTCTTTCATCCTCAATAACCCAAAAAATAAATCTATGACAAGAAATATAGAATAAAATCAATGAGTAAAGCTACTAAGTTCACAATTATACCCTCATTGGTATTAGCACCCGATGAAACAGTGTCTGTAAAATCGACAACATTTTGATGACTAGGGTGTGAAGGAGGGTGATCGGACTGTCTCACAAATTATTTCACTGGTGTTACTCTTCGACCTATAACATGCATGAAATGGATCAACATAATACTAATTAAATTTATACTTAAAAAAAATATTGATATCCCTACTTAACTAAAATTATTTATATGTTGTCAATTAATATGTTTCCAAATACGAATATCGTACCCTCATAGTTGTTAACATCAAAAGCGATATCATTGGGAGAGTCGTTGATATTTGGATTAGTTGAACTAGAATGAAGACGCATGTATTCCCTCGTGAATCCTTGCCGCATAAAAGATTTTGGGGAGCGCACACGACTGGAGCCTAATACAACAAAACAAAAGGTTACATTAGCTATGGAGATATTTATGCAATATCTATCGGTGCACACCCAAAGTGTACGCGATGAATATTGATATCAAAAGGATGAAAACAAAATAAATCATATACGAAATTAAAAACAATCAAAATAAGAAGAAAAGAAAGAATTAGGCATATATAGGTTTTCAACAAACAATTGAAAAACTATATCTGAGCATATATAGGTTTTCAACAAACAACCTCATGCCCTGCCTTTAAATTTGAAAGGCCCCATGTGTAAGCTACAAGGTTTGACATGAGATCTGATTAGAAGACTATTTTGTGCACTCGGGCCCCCTCTTCTGTGCATTTTCTGTATGAAATCTCGTAATTACATGCATGTCATCAGAATTCGTATGCAGTATGTAAAAATTGTAATTATAACACATGGCATGGCATGGTTGCAAAATGCAAAATTGAGCCCAACAGAACATAATTTTTAACACTGATAAAAACTGAATGCATATGAGAAGCTATATGTGGTGTTTGAGAAAAAAACAGTAATGAATCTAGATTGGTCATGTAGTCATAGAATATTATTAGCACTACTAATGATAAGTTTGTCATAGGCTTGAAGCACGCACTTTTCTAGGCACAAGTGTTGTTAGTGCAGCCTTATAGTAATCAAAAGATGCACGCTCGCTTGAACACTTTGGATTATTGGTCTGTGAATATTTTAAAATATTCAATCTTGCTCGAACACTTTGGATTCTCTGCATCTCACAGACCAATAATTTACAATAGTATGACATTACATGTAGGCCGTACTAACAATAGTATGATATTACAAAAGAAAAAGAGATTTGGCATCCATCCACCATAGAAGAGTTCACATTTAAATCTTCCTTCCAATGCTGCAGATCACAGACCAATAATTAACACATTCTGGAGTTCAAAACGATCGTGGGATAGGTCATTGCTGGATAGAAAATTTCCAACAGCAGTTGCAGTAAAAACTAGTAGCTTTAAGGAAATCTGGTATGAGTGTCCTGATAAATTGATTTGGAGATCAAATTCTACTGGTGTTTTTCAAACAAAATCTGCTTGGGAGATTTGCATTCCTAAATTCACCTCCTAAGCTAGTTCCAAGTGTTTTTGGCATTCAGTTATCCATAAGAATAATCATAGAGTCCAACCCCAACCAAATATAATTTCATCCATAAGAATACGCCAACTCTATCCTAGTAATGACTACACACAACTCAATATAAAAAGCAATGTGAACTTCTTTAAGATTCGTGCAAAAAGCTCCTTTAAATATTTTGAATTGTTTGCATTTGGTCAAGAATGTGGTGTTAGTCATTTTTTTTCATTTGGTCATTTCGTCAGGTGTTAGTCATGTGTAATGTATGGCAGATTCTTTCATTTTTCATTTGGTCATTTTTTTCATTAAGTGGTCACATTACACATTACACATTATGTATACTGTTGTTCTATTTGAATGATTAACACATTACATACATAAATGTGTACCACATTACACATTCAAATAGAACATTACATATTTAAATGAAAAAAATGCACATAATGTGTAATGTGTACCACGGTATACAACAGTATACATAAATGAAAAAAATGAAAAATAGAACATTACATATTTAAATAGAGCATTACATTCATTACATTCATTCATTATATTATACGTAATGTGTACCACAGTATACAACATTCATTCAAATAGAGCAGTATACAACAGTATACATTCATTACATTCATTCATTACAATAAAATAGAGCAGTATACATTCATTACATTCATTACATTCCTTCATTACATTCATTACATTCAAATAGAGCAGTATACATTCATTACATTCATTCATTACATATTTTGTTAGCGCATTACATTCATTACATTCATTCAAATAGAACATTACATATTTAAATGAAAAAAATGACCTGTTACACATAACACATGACCAAATGAAAAAAATGTGTACCACCACATTCTTTTATTTGGTCAAGTGTTAGTCATGTGTAATGTGACCACTTAATGCGATCTGTATTATGTATACTATTGATTATGTATGCATTTGTTGGTATGCATTTTTTATATCATATAAACTACTACAACAGGTCGAGTCCATAACTTATAGATATGAGAATGAAAGATCCACCGAACACAAACAGTATACCGTGGATGAATTTATTCTCCCTATATGAAAATGATTATTTTATCAAATAAATATTTGTTAAAACTTGGCCACCTTAAAACTTTCGATGGGTGAGCTTAATACGAAAGGAGTTGGAGTGAGAGGAGGCACTAGAATAGGAAAAGTAAAATGTGAGGCTCTTCTTTGGCCTGCTACCCTAAAGGCTTTGAAGGAGTTTAATATTTATCTCACTGTTAATAATTGAGGTGGATGAGGGACTCTTGGTTTATAGGAAAATATCCCATGAGGGTGTTCAAATGGTCTATAAAAAAATAATTCGAGTATGGCACGTGTTTGTGTTGAAGCGGATTTGACTATAAAGATACCTAATAGAGTTTGGATAGGGTGTGGAGATAGTGGCTTTTGGCAAGAATTGTTAGTGGAAAATCTGCCAAAGTTTTACAGTAGATGTTTAAAGAAAGGACACGATGAAAATAACTGTATGTTCAATATATCATATTAAGAAGAAGTAGACTAAGTTAAACCATTGAAGAATATAGATCAGAGGAAGATGAAAGTTTATCAGATAAAGAATGAAGTAGCTGAAAACAAAGTAACTGATGAAGAAGCAATGCAAGGAAAAATTGTGAATTTGGAAGTAGAGAAGTCTAAATTAGATGGAGAAGTAGCAGAAGCTAAAGAACAAAATAAAGTTAGTAATGTCTAGGTTATTCTGAGTAACAAAGGGAAGGGCATTATATATGAGGTGGAAGCAGGAATAAGAAAAGCCATTGGGGAAGATACTTTAACTAATGATGTTGCTCAAGTTGGGGAAAGTCAGGAGGCTACATTTAATATGGTTGAGGAGGCAATCAGAGATAATAGGATCATCATAACTACTCCAATACAAGCAGTTGTTACAGCAGAAGGTGAAGAGCTAACCAAAGTCAAATCTGTCCAAGCTAAGCAAAGTAACAAAGGGAAGGACATTATATAAGAGGTGGAATAAGGCATAGGAAAAGATAGTGTGGAAGATTCTTTAACTCGGGTTAATGCTCAAGTTGAGGCAAGTATCAAGGCTGCAGTTGATATGGTTAAGGAGGTAAACAGAGATAATAGGGACATTATAACTCATCCCACACAAAATATTCCTAAGATTGCTCAAGAAAAGATCCAAGATCACATTCACAAAATCCGCAGTGTCAGTTTAAATGTAGATGAAGTATCTTTGGTGGATAAATGCTCTTTGTTTCCAAGAGCTACTGTATTGCCAGATTATGAGATCAATAAAGACTCAATATCTTTATACATCTAAGATAATGAAGAAGGCTTAGTTCAAAAATAGGTTCCTAGGGAAGACCTACACCAAATAGCTAGATTGTTTGACAGAAAATTAAAGAAACTTAAAGAAAAATAGCAAGTGGAAGACATCTATCAAGATGCATTCTAGATCAACTCACTCATGTCAAGAAAATCAAGATGTCAGATCCTCTCTTCAGGAGATTAACTCGTTCTAGGTCCAAAGGTATCAAACAATCTAACCTCTATATTACTAAATGATTAACATCATTGTTTGGAATATCAGAGGGGCTACAAATAAGTCCTCCTGTAGAAGAATTAAATTTCTGATGAAAAGGCACAAAATTCTTCTTTTGGCTCTGCTAGAGCCTAAAGTTGAGTCTCACAAAATTGATAAGTTTAAGTTAAAGTGGGGTTTTGAAGGAGGTGGATCTAACATCAGTGGTAAAATTTTGTTTTTTTTGGAGGTTCAACATCTCTATAAAGGTTATTAAAGACCACCCCCAGCATATTACCATTCAAATAGAGCATCTTGCTTTAAAATCTCTAATTTTTCTTTCCATCATCTATGCTAAGTCTACTGTTGAAGAGTAAGAGATTTATGGGATCATCTTGTGGAAGAAGAAGCTCATGGTAATGAATTGAAGAAATTTTATCAGAAGCTGAAGAGATTAAAGCAGGTCCTAAAGAGAAAAATGCGAAACCAATTGTAAACATGTTTTGAGAAGATTTATGATAAGTGGGAGCTTATTATGAAGAACTTTCCAAAAGAAGATAGAGAATTTAGGTGGAATATAGGTTTTCCATATTAGAACGGACCACCTTGATCAATCAGATAATTTTTTCGTGTGCTTAGGCTAAGCACTTCAACAACTAATTAATTTAATTCCTCTATGAACTAGACTAAATCGGAATTAAAATCCCTGACTCTTTTGATGCCAAATGAGTTGTATATCTCCCATATTATGCAATAAATCTAACATATAAGAAACAAAAAAAATCATTAAATATTTTGTTTCTAATTAGAAGTAAATCATACCCTCATTGGTATTAAAACCCGATGAAATAATGTCCGAAGATTCATCTACATTTAGCTGACTATGTCCTGAAGAATGATGATTCGGCTCTACCACAAATCGTTGCGCGGGAGCAGCTCTATGACCTATAACATGTATGAAATGGATTAAAACAATACTATTGTAACTAGTGTTGGTGGTGTAGTCAAAGTTACTATTGTCCAAGTAATTTGATTTAGAATAAAAAGATTATACCCTCATTATTGTTATCATTTGATGCAATAGTGTTGGTGGAGTAGTCAACATTTAGGTCCTTTGATTGAGAAGAAGAGGGGCGTGTGGATTCTCCCATGAATCTTTGACGCGTAGAAAATTTTGGGACACGGCCACGACCGGAACCAGGGATAACTAAACAAAAAACCAACAACATTAGCTGAGGATAATTAACAAATCTAACAAATAGTCGTCGTCGTCATTTTTTTCCTAATGATTCTTTCAATGAAACTCTTAAAACTTATATCAAATCAATAGTCACTAAACAAAAATAGAAAATTGTCTTCTATATTAACATAAATTTAAAATTATGAATTGACAATTCATGATATTATATAGCATTCAAGATTAGTAGCATGGTTGCAATATCCAAAATTTTCTACTCACAAAATTCCCATTATGGATTCTATGTAATGCTTTAAAGTTTAAGTTTTGTTATACATGAACATAAATTTAAAAACTTGTTTGGAAAGTAAATCATACCCTCAGTGGTATTAAAACCCGATGAGAAAGTGTCGGGAGAGTCGGCTTCATTTTGATGATTATGTTGTGAAAAAAGTTGATTCGGCTCTTCCACAAATCGTTGTCCGAGAGTTGTTCTATGACCTATAACATGCATAAAATGGATTAAAACAATACTTTTATAATTAGACTTAACTTAATGTTGGTATATTTCCTACTTAATTAAATATTTGTAGTTGTCAAGTAATTTGACTTAAAATACAAAGACCATACCCTCACTGTTGTTAACAACAGATGCAATAATGTTCGAAGAGTAGGCGGAATTTGGTATAGTTGAATGAGAAGGACGTGTGGATTCTCCCTGGAATCCTTGATGCGAAGAAGATCTTGGGACATGTGCACGCGCGGAACCAAGCATAACTACACAAGAAACCAAAACCATTAGCTAGGGATATGTATGCAGGAATTATGTCAAACACGGGCATTCCAATAAGGAACTATCACAACTTGTGAAACAATAATAATCACAGCCAAATTGTGGAGGAACAGTGCCAAGGGTCAGTGTTGAAAATTTTAGAGAAGATACAACCGCTAGTTTGTATTTCTTCATAATTGGCTCAATAGAACTCCTAATTAGCTCGGATGCTGCCTATGCCATCACATGTACAAAAATGGAAAAACTAATTCTTAGTTTGCTTCTGAACTCAAGAGTTTGAAATGAATTTGCAGAGTTTTTTGGGGAACTTAAATTCCATGCATTGTAATTGAGATCAAATTCATTCACACTTTATTTTTTCTCAATTTTAATTCGAAATCATGGTATCGGAGCTCCTAAGCACACACTAAAAAAATATAAGCTAGATTAACATGCAATAGCTTAGATGTGGATTATCATGATGACTGAGTGGATATGAAATAACACGATGAATGGCGTCATCTGTAATCCATCCCAATAAAAAACCTTGAATAGAGCTCATACTTTTTATTATTTTTCCCCATGTTTCCCGTTCATTTTAGGATGTATAGTTTTGCTTAGATACGAAATTCTATTTAGTTTTGATGAAGGATTATTGGATAATATTTATTCTTCTTTAGGGTAACTTTTATTCAAGTTCTTGTTTGATTAGGATAACTTTTACCTCTATATAAAGAGGCATAGTCTTTGTTTTCTCTTCCTATTGTAAGTTCCTTACCTTCTTCTTTTGTTCTGTTCTTCTTTACGCTTCCTCTACATTCAGTGGTATCAAAGTGACAGTGATTGAAATGGCCGCTAATGAAGAAATCCCCAGTACCTGGAAAGTTTGTCACCAAAACATATCTTGTATTTGAGCTTCATGATTTTTGAACATTCATGCTCGAAACCATGGTGGAGAGGATTCGCCATGATCAAATTTCAAACATGGATAGCAGATTCTCAGTTGCAAACCCTGCTATTAGCTAGTAAAGCCCAAAGAACAGCCAGTTATGCCTAGGCAGTGAGTAATCTTCCTTATTATCCTCAACAAGCATACCGACCTGGCCAACAATTCAACCATACCTATCAAAACCAAATCCCACAACCACAATATATCCTCCTATCACTTATGATGATGAAAATGATGAAGTTGTAGAAAGTTCCTCCTCCCATATGGACACCGAACTAGAAAGGACAAAGAGAGCCAATTGAGTTTTGCGTCAAAACTGATTTTCCTACTTTTGATGGCCTTTTCCATATTGAAGACATTCTAGATTGAATTTTTTCAGTGGAATGTTTCTTTGAATACATAGGCATTCTGGAAGACAACCAAGTTAAGATGGTATCATAAAGGCTGGTTGACGGAGCCTCCATACGCATTGTAGTTCAGAGTGAAAAATATTTCCAGATATCATTGTCCATACGCATTATAGTTGAGAGTGACAAATATTTCCAGATCTCATTGTCTGGATGCTAAATGATTTTAGATGTGTGTTAATTTATTGTCCTTTTTTTGTATCAGTGAATGAAGATGTATTTCGTTGTGATGTTCCGTGTGCTTTCCTTAGGTGTGAGTGTAATTGATGCCAGTTTACTTTGTAGGGTGATTCCTTGTGAAATTTTAGTTATCCTCATAACTATAGTTATGCTTGGTACATTTGATTTAAATACATAAAGACATTCTTCCAGCCCATTGAAACCTTTATCTTATACTCTAAAATCATCCATGAGCCATCCATGAACTCATAAAATATGTCGAATTCTGAAAAATATACTGCACCGAATATACGTACATTTTGGCTTTCATAATTAATTGTTTTAAAGAGGACTGATTTCCTAAACTTCATTCCATAACATTAAGTCGATTTTCTCTGTCTAAAATATAGGGTGTTCTTCCGGATTTATCTCGAACTCTACTTCAAATAGACTTTCCATGTGAGGGTTCAGGATCATATCCATTCAAAAACACATAAAACACGGATGGAAGAGAATCTATATTCCCAATGTACCCACCAAGGACAAGAGTAACAACTAACCAAAATAGAATTTAATTAGATCATATATTATGCTTATTGTTGCAAACCACAATTGATATGAAGAAACCAAAATAGATTCAATGCCCCAATGGTCCCCGACTGAAACATTTGGATCTCTTTCATCTCCTCCCTTGAGTTATCTTCACTACCTTAATTTTTTGACAAAACAACACAACTGAGCCCAAAATATCCGCAATAGTTCAGACATAAAATAAATTTCTCGGAGAATAAGAATAAAATTTTAATTTAAGATATGATTGAACGAAATATGAATTCAATAAATGTACCAATCTAGCATCTTAGATAATTTGGTGGGTTCCATTAGATTTGTTACGAACTAAAATGATCACTGTTCTAAAAAACCCGCCTAGGCTCCGCCTAGGCACGCCTAGGATTGAGGCTTGGGAGAAACGCCCCGCCTTAAGATTTTGACGCCTTATGGTTGGTAAAACCTTTAAGGCATAGTTTTTCTCTAAAAACAACAACAATTTAGTAAACCGATATCGCCGTTTAAAGATTTTTTTACAAACCGGACCATTATCTCATCCAAAATAATCAAATAGTATTTTAATTTGCAAATATTCACACATATTTTTATGATATGTACAATTTTAGTATTTTAATAGCCTTGTTATCGTTAAAAAATATTAAAATATATTAAAAAGGCCTAAACGCCTTTTCACGCCTTTTTACTCCTAAGGCCCGCCTAGGCTTCTAAGGCTTAAGGCTTGGCCTCCACGCCTCAATCACGCCTCGCGTTTTTTAGAACCTTGAAAATGATCATCAGGTTCTGTTGAATAAAAATGAATATTTTCTTGTATTTATCTTCTTTGTAGTTTTGTATCCTTCCTCTATTTTGACACTTGTAAGTTGTATAAAAAAGAGGGGAAAAACAATGCTTTATATCTCCTCCCTCTAAACCAAAGATATTCTATTTTAGTCAAACATTATGAAACTTAAAATTTAGTTCATTGTGTGTTCAATACTACAACATGTTGAAGGTTTTAAACTTCCTTTTCAATAATTCCATCATTATTAAATAGGGAAAGTTTATATACACAAAGATTGAATGACTAATCATACAATATCAATACTGATTCAAATACATGAATATTAAAACATCACGAAAATGAACAAACTTACGAATATAGGTGATGATCCATAGACTTGAATGAAACATAGAACTGTAATCGAATGAGTATAAGACATAGGATTCATAAAGAATCATTACTTTCAACATTACTAAACTCTAGCCATGCAATATGTATGGAACAAACATGCCCCATACCCCAGATAGTATGCGATAAGGGGAGGTAAAGAACGAATAACTGTGAAGGTAAACAACCGACAAAAATGAAGGATTCTGTCCGGTTGGTAAGCACAGAAAGATCTATCGAATTAAGGCGTAGAAAGGGAGAGAAAATATGTGGTCCATTGGCTAGATGGTGGGAGGGGAGAGATAGAGAGAGTTGATTACGGTGTCCATTTAGTTTTAAATTACAAAATAGAGAGTGAGAGAGCTGACGGTTCAATATGGTGTGTGTGAGGTTTTCACAGAGGGTAAAGAGAGTGGAGATGAAGGGTCTAGAAATTCAATGGTTTTTAACCAGACTCATTCTCAACACTTCTTTTCTTTGGAAAGCCTTATGTTATTGGGACTTTTTAGTAGAGATGGCTTTCGCCTCATTAAAATTCTATTTACGTAGCTCAAACTCCTCGACCAAGAGACTCACTTCCTTCAAACCGCCATTACGTTTTTGTCCTGCCTCTGAAATAGAGTAGTAAGATTTAATGGGAGTGATTTCGCTGAGAGTTTAGAGTTCCAATGGATGATGTTTTTGAATGATGTTTCAAACAATACTTAACAAAAACGGATTAGAAAATATTAGTTGAGTTATTTACTTCTATTTTTGACGCTATAAGGCTGCTTGCTAGCAGTTGAGTAATTTGTTATTTCGGTTCGATTACTTCCAGTGGTGTCTGTTGTAAATTGTGTTTGACCACATTGATATGGTGCTCTTTGTGGATATGATGCCTTGTTTGTGTGTCCGTGTTACTTTTTTATGTTCTCACTATTTTATTCAACATAAGTTAGCATGCCATGTGTATAGATATCTATGTATAGATTTCTTAAAGCTATCAGGAAGGCCTTATCACATTATTAGAACAATACTGCATTCAAAAACATTTTTCAAGCCACCAAAGATGCTGAGGATGAGGTTTTTCACAAGGAAGTTTCCTTAGAGACTATGTACTGAAGAATGATGAGCAGATAATGTCCGGAGAAATAAGAAACAAATAATGTTCAGAGATTCAATAAATAAGAAACAAATAGAAGTAAATCATACCCTCATTGGTATTAAAACCCTATGAAATAATGTCCGCAGATTCAGCTACTTTGGGATGACTATGTACTGAAGAATGATGATTCCGCTCGACCACAAACTGTTGTACATGAGTTGTTTTATGACCTATAACAGGTACAAAATGGATTAACACACTACTATTATAATTAGATTTAACTATACATTGGTATATTTCCTACTTAATTAAATATTTGTATATTGTCAAGTAATTTAATTTAGAATACAAAGACCATACCCTCACTGTTGTTATCATCAGATGCAATAGTGTTGGTGGAGTAGCCAATATTTAGGTCCTTTGATTGAGAAGAAGGGGGCGTGTGGATTCTCCCATGAATCTTTGCCGCGTAGATAATTTGGGAACACGAGCACGACTGGAACAAGGCATAACTAAATAAGAAACCAACAACATTAGCAGAGGAGATATGCATGTAGAAATTATGTAAAACATCAATACACTTTTAACATTTTAGCATAATACCAATAAAAACATGGAGGAAAATCACATCACTAATGAAAATTTTCAAGCATGAAATCATATCAAATAATTGAGATAACATCAGCAGCAGTAGTAACATCATATCATTCAAAGTAGTTTATAAAAAGTGACAAGGATAATTGACAAACCTAACAAATAGTCATTGTCATCATCTTCACCTTCACTCAAATAACTTAACCCTTCCTCTCTTTCCGACGGGATATACTCTTCATCCTTGTCAACCTCTTTTCTTTCTCCCTTTGTCTCACTCTTATTATTATTCCTCTTACAAGAACCCATGTAGAATTTATCCCCTCTATGCAACCCCATTGCCTTCATTGTTGCTATGTTATCTTGAATCCTATTCATCCTTTGTTTCTCATAGTTTGACAACGTCATTGTTATACCCATTAAAGATATACATAAACATGTAATTTAGTACAATAAAAACATTTCATAAGTGTAATTTATTAAAACATTCCTATAGATCGAAGTGTCATAATTAAAATAAATTAAAACACTTACTAAGAAGAAAAAATAACTAACTCAAACCGTCAAAAGTTCTCATCCTCTTCATCTCCATTATCCTCGTTAATATCAGCATTGTCATCCTCGGATGACAAGATGTTATCATCTATATCATGTATCCGATTTTCTCTTTCCACATTAGCCATACTAACCTCTATTTCTAGGATATCATCCCTTCGTAATGGAAGACATTCGTCGTCTATTTCCATTATTTCATCATCTACAATATTATTCTCAAGTTGTTGGTACGGTTCCCCATCACCCATCTCCTCATCATCCTCGTCTACTGTTTCAGGAAAGTCATACTTGTCTCGTGGAGTATTCTTCACTATAACTTTCCAATCATTTCCCAACTTGATGTCTGGCACATAGAAGACTTTCTGTGCTTGATAAGCTAACGCAAATGGTTGGTCTTTGTACCAAGTATTAGCGGTATTCAAACTAATGAAATCATACTCATCTTTACATAATCCACACACCCCCTTCTTTTTTTCAAGGTCCCACCAGTCACACTTGAATAGAACAACACGATTATTTTCTAGGTATTCCAATTCGATAATGTCAATCAACTCACCATAAAAATCAATATCTTTTTGTTCATGTTCGTACACTACAACGATTCAACTATTTTGAGTTTTTATTTACTTGTCACGATCTTGGGTGTGAAACCTATAACCATCGATTAAACAACCCTTATAATGTTTCACTCTTCGATCGGGACCCCAAGATAAAGAGCGAAGTTACTTACTAGAACGATCGGGGGACTCGCGCTCTAATATGCTAACTGCTTATTGTTTATATATAAATGCTTAGTAAGATATAACAAGTCCAATCGATTTTCACCAAAAAATATTGTATTCAACTACTTACGCGGTCTTCAAACCATTTGGGAAATCTCTCTGCATGTCTTCGGTCAATATTTGTGTTCCTTTCGTCTTTTAACAAATTCTTGTACTCACTAAACATATATAAATGAATTTAATTAGAAAAAATATTGTGTATATATGTGTGTGTGTGTGTGTGTGAGGAAAAGAAGTAGTATAGCTTAATATACTTCACAAATTCTTGTATATCATCACAGTTATCCAACACATATAAACGAGCATTTTCCCATTCACTTTGTGTGAGGTATTGGTAATCTTCTTTTCCAAGAAAACGACCGTTGTATCGAAGAATGGATAAACCTTCTTGAAATCAGCATTATCATATTTTTGTTTGGGTTGATTGAATTTTGTCTTAACACCACGTAGATACATCAAGCAAAATGTAAGGCATTCGTTAAGAATGTAAGCCTCGGCAATTGAGCCCTCCGGACGTTCTTTGTTTCCCACGGTAAGTTTTAAGGTGTGCATATATCTATTGAGAAGTAAGATGGTCAGAAAATGCAATGAAAACATTAAATTATTACTAAAATAAGATATTACTTATTACATTTACCTTTCAAATGGATACATCCATCGATACTGCACTGGTCCACCGAGAATGGATTCTCGTGCAAGGTGAATTGGCAAGTGAACCCTAACATCGAAGAATGACAGTGGAAATATCCTTTCAAGTTTACACATAGTTATATCAAGTCTCTCCTCAAGTCTCTCCAAGACATCCAATCTCAATGTTTTTGAACATAACTCCTTAAAGAATAACCCAAATTCAATTAACGGTTGACACACTTCCTTCGAAAGATGACCACGAATTTCAAGCGGTAGTAAACGTTGTAAAAAAATGTGGTAGTCATGACTTTTCATCCCTGAAATCTTGCCATCAATAGCACTCACACATCGAGAAATGTTGGACGCATACCCGTCGGGTAACTTCAGTAATTGCCAAAATTCGCATAAAACCATCTTCTCTGCTTTTGACAAATTGTAGCAAGAAGGAGGAATCACCCATTTGTCTCCCTTTTTATATGGATGCAAATCTTTGCGTATACGCATTGCCTTTAAATCTAACCGAGAGTTGACAGTGTCTTTTGTTTTCTCATCAATGTCTAGCAATGTTCCTAAAATGCTTTCATATGCATTTTTCTCAATATGCATGACATCTAAATTATTACACAATCTAAGATCTTTCCAGTATGGAAAATCATATAATATACTTATTTTGTCCCATTGCAACTCATACGACTTGCGGTTCCTCTTTTTGCATGCTTTCCTAAATACCTTAGGTCTAACCCTCTCAAGTTGAGCAAGTACTTCATCATTACTAAGCTCTTTTGGTCATTCTCGATGCTCTTTCTTAACATCAAAGGAAGATATATTTTCTCGCCATTTATGATTCATCGGTAGAAAATGACGATGCCCCATGTAGCATGTCTTATGTCCGTTCTTCAAATACATGGAATGAGTATCCTTATTGCATACTGGGCAAGCCAACTTCCCATTTGTGCTCCAACATGACGAGTTAGCATAAGCTGGAAAATCATTAATAGTCCACATCACTGTTGCACGTAACATAAATGTAGTCTCTATGATGGCATCATATGTTTGCACCCCAACATCCCATAACTCTTTCAACTCTTTTATCAATGGTTGAATAAACACGTCTATGTCAGTTACAGGATCCTTAGGACCCGATATAAGCATTGATTAGATAAAAAATGGTTGCTTCATACATTTTCATGGAGATAAATTATATATCACCAGAACAACTGGCCATGTGCTGTGCTTGCTACTCATATTTGAAAATGGATTGAATCCATCACCAGAGAGTCCAAGCCTAATATTGCGAGCATCTCTAGCAAATGACTCATGAACCTTATCAAATTCTTTCCATGCTTCCCCATCCGCTGGATGTCTTAATACATTGGCCTCTTCAACGCGCTTATCTTTATGCCACCTCATCTCTGAAGCTATATCCTTTTTTATAAATAGACGCTGCAACCTCGGTTTAAGTGGAAAGTAACGAAAAACTTTCTGAGGGATCTTCACAACATTGGCTTTTTTTATTTTCCATCTAGATTCTCCACATGTTGGACATTTAATTTTTTCCTTATTTGGTCCCCAAAAGAGAACACAATCATTTATGCAAACATCAATCTTCACATAGTCTAACCCCATGTCACGAACTATTTTCTTCGCCTCGTAAAATGACTTTGGAATGTGGGCATCATCTGGAAGTGCTTTCCTAAAAAGTTCAAGAGGCGAGTCAACTGATTTCTCACTCCAGTTGTTCATGGACTTTAGATGCATTAGCTCAATAATGAAAGATAATTTAGATATCTTCTGAAAACCCGAATAAAGTTGTTGTTGCGTATCCCTGGCTAATCTAGCAAATTTTTCTCCTTCACCCTCGGGCATTTGAGTAGCATGGCCATCAGATTCATCCACTAAAACATCATTGTTGTAAGGTGTGGCAAACATATCATGTAACATTCCCTCTATGTCATCTTGATCAAACTCGTTTCCAGTGTGTTCTTCCTGCCCTATAATATCATCATCTCCAACTTCAAACTCATACTCATTGTAATCATAAGAATTATCGTTCTCTAATTCCAATGGTTCACCATGATATATCCACCTAGTATAACTCTTCACTATGACATGTATAAGCAAATGACTTTGAACATCTTGACGATTTTTCCAATATAAGTTATTACATTTCTTACACGGGCACTTAATCTTGCCATTTTGCTCAACATTAGCAAATGCAAAATCAAGAAATTCTTTAACCCCATCTCAATATGCACTATTAATTCTATTTGGATGATGCATCCAACTCTTATCCATTTCAAAACCCTACAACTTGAGAGAACATTCAAAAATATCAATGATAAACAAATACCAATAAAATCACGAGATATTTAGAAATAAAGAACAATAGTTATATTTAAAAAGCACGCAGTTGTGCGCGATGTAGTGCTCGATTGCGCTTTTGTGTGTGATAACGCGACATTCCCCACTCTAATTTACGAGAAGACCAAATAGTGTGCGCGATTGATGACATAGCACGCGATTTTGACGCTTTTTTACGCCATTTGCGTGATTGACCCTATTTAGCGCTATTTGGGAGCAATTCGGGCACAAGTCATGTTAATGCATCAATTACAAAACTGCGTCGTTTTGTTCCTTTCTTCATTTTTTCCCTTTTTTTAACCTTTAAAAATGAAAATCAATATCTTAAAACGCTAAGGGTGTGTTTAGTTGTATAAAATAAGGTTTTTTTCCAAAAGAAAATTCTCAAAAATTTCCATAAAAATGAAAATATATTAAAATTTATTTTTTCAGAAAAAGTTGGAAAATAGTTTTTAGATTTTCCAAATTTCCATAAACGACTTTACAATATTTTCAATAAATTTTCGAAACGTTCAAAATTACATTTACATCCCTAATTGTTTTGCAAATTACATTGTGGCCCCTAAAATTAAAAAATATATATTTTATTCCTAAATATTAAGAAAAAAAAAACAAGTTAAAAACTATCGGTTAATTACGATTTGTCCCATGAAATCTCCGTGGTTATATTAACGTCCCTAAACTTTCTATAAATTACATTTTAGCCATTACACTATTGGTAGACTACATTTTAGACATCAAAGTTTCTCTAAGCTATGTTTCGTCCTTTTAAATATCTACAAATTACATTTTAAAAATAATGGTCTATTTCTAACAAATGAATGTGCTTCCCTCGTTCTCTAAATGTTCTATTGAAAATGAAAATAAAAAATAGAAACGAAAACTCAAAATAAAAAACAGAAAATAAATTTTTGTTGGAAATATGATTGGAGGTCATACATCCAATATGGATATAAACGCATAATAGACAATGAGATTCATATCTCAAATATGTAATAAATACTACCATACAAAAACAACTAAATTGAACAAAAAAAAAAAACTGTTTCAGCTATAAAAAATAACTCCTATTTCAGCTCTTAAAAAATGATCAAATACAAAAAAGTCCCTAGATCATTTTTTAAAACACATTTAGTCCAAGCCTTTTGTTTTGTACCAAAACGTCTCTTATTCTCTTATCTTTAAAGGTCGCGCTAGCGACATGGTAAAGCCTTTTTGCCATGGTGAAGGACTTTTTGGTGCAAAATAAAAAGCCTTTGACTAAACGTGTATTAAAAAAAATTAGAGGGGCTATTTGGTATATGCCCCATTAAAAAATAACTATTTCAGCTAAAAGAAATGTTTCAGCTATTAGAAAAAAAAGCTATTTCATCTATAAAAAAAACTCTACATACATCAATTTTTTTTTTATTAAAATCCATTTAACATGGACTGAGTCGAAGTTCACACAACCACAAATACAGTAATAGGTATATATAAATGTATGTATACATTTAAGAAAATACATGGTATAACCTTGAATTTAAAATAAAAAATTATAGAAATGTACTTACCTGAGATCTCTGGCAACCAACTGAATTAGGAAGAAAACTTTTGTCCCTAATCACGTACTGAATTTCATAAAAATATAGAAAAATAAGAGATGTTACCATAAAATTGCAAGAAAGTTAATAAAACTTAGCAAAAGCAATGAAACCGAAAAAAAAATCAAAGATTTTATAATATTCATTTGAAACTTGATTCAAATCAGATGTATAATACATATGTATACATATGTAGTTGTATGTATATGTGATTCAAATCAACCCGTCAATAAAATAGGTAAAAATTTCATAATACCCATTGTTCTAAAAAACCCGCCTAGGCACGCCTAGGCTAAAGGCTTGGGAGAAACGCCTCGCCTTACGCTTTTCACGCCTTATTCTTGGTAAAACCCTTAAGACGCACTTTTTTCTAAAAACAACAATGCTTTAGTGAAATGGTGTCGCCTTTTAAAGAATTTGTTTATAAATCGGACTATTATCTCATCCAAAATAATCAAATAGTATTTTAATTTGCATATATTCAGACATATTTTTATGATATGTGCAATTTTTGTATTTTAATAGCCTTGTTATGGTTCAAAAATATAAAATTATATTAAAAAGGCCTAAACTCCTTTTCACGCCTTTTTACGCCTAGGCCCGCCTAGGCTTCTAAGGCTTAAGGCTTGGCCTCCACGCCTCAATCACGCCCCGCGTTTTTTAGAACCTTAATACCCATTTAAAACTAGATTCAAATCAAACCTATGATATATATATATATATATATATATATATATATATATATATACATATATAGTGATACATAGCTGATTCAATTAAGCAAAGATTTGAAAGACAACCTTCAATGCAACTTTCAAAGTGCCCTTCAATGAGAGAGAGAGAAACCCTTGGCTGTTTTTATAGAGAAGGGAGTAGAGAAACGTGAGAGGTGAGAGGTGGAATCGTGGGTCAAGTGGGTGCACGTTTGGTGTATTTGAGCATTTCGTGGCTAAGCAGTTCTGATTTGAGCGGGACTCCTAACAAGGAGGCAAAAGTAAATTCTTAATTAAATTTAATTTACAAAATATTTTTTTGCAAAATTTCAAAATCGCTTCTAAATGTTGATTTTTAGTATAAATATTTTTAATTTGCCACCTACTTCACTACAATTTACTTCCCGCAAGCTATAATTTTTTGCGCCAAACTTTTAGTGGCAATTTTTGTGACAATCTCACATTTTTGCTACTAATACTTCCTCTACAATTATTTTTAGTGGCAATGAAATTTTTTGCCACCAATTATTATATTTCATGGCAAAAAATCATTTTTCAACCAATTGGCAACTTTCTTGTAGTGATTATATATATATATATATATAGTCAGACGTAAGCTACAACAGCTGTGGATGCGTGCAGGATTCTCAGTAGACGCTTTTATCCTTGAAATCTAGATAGGAGGTACTGTATACACATTCGGGCTAATGGCCCAACAACATTTATTTATTCTTTTAGTACAACATTCGATATGGTTATATATTTTGACCGAGTGTTCGGTTATTTTATTTTATTTCAGTTTCATTTACGCAAAACTGTGTGGCTGTTTTAATTTAGTAGTTGTTTAAAAAGTGTAGTTAAGTAAAATTTTAACACTGCCCTAATAGGTTATTAGTAATTAAATGGATTTTCGACAGTGATGCTAAGAATGATCCATATGAGACTCCTGTTTTAATTTGATATAGGAGTGATCGCCCGATATTTTATTAGGCGGGGTGTCACAGATGGTATCAGAGCATCAGGTTCTAGTGTCCTTAGGAATCTGTGCGTACGTACTACGCTTTCAGCGTTGCTCTCAATTTGATATAGAGCCTCAGGACTAGGATTGTTGATTTCTATTGTGATATTTCGTTTTCCTGCCATATTATAAGATTATAGTGATCTTTTGCATAATCGTTTGAGAATCATGTGCAGGGCTTGGATGGAAGAAGGAGGTGGGGCTTAGATGGAGCAGCTAGTAGAAGTTGGGGACGAGGACCTTAGTAGAGGTCACTCTCCTTGTGGTAATTCTTAAGGGTTTGAAAGGGATCTTACGGATAGTCTTAACCGTGAGTCCCCACGATTTAGCCGGAATGAGAAGAATGTTGTTATGAGTTTTACCTCAATCGGGGAGGTATAATTATTGTGGCTAGATAAAGTCACGGTGTTCATTAGCCCTAGACTCGTGTGTGTAATTTTGAGTTTTGTGGCGGTATCGATAACAGTATATCATGTATGCCTATGTGTTTTTCGCGGCAGCGGAGTTTTATTTTCCTTCATTCTCCATAGAGGCGGGTGTTGATATATTGAATATATATATATATATATATATATATGGTTAGTGATACTCGTTCTATATGTTTATACGAGTATGGTAATATGGTAAGTATAAGATATTATGGTATTATCGGAGCGATAGCAGGCTAATGATGGTAAGACTATCGTGTCCGTAGTTCATGGGTGGAACGGATTATTATTGCCGGATCTCACCTGGATACAGGTTGAGCTCGCCTTATTTATTATGTGTAGATGGAACTTCGATGAGCGGAGGCTTCATTATCATGATTGGAGTATGTGGCGACCTTATAGATAAGATTTAAGGCTGCGGGATTTTCGCTGAGCTGTAAGATAAAGCTCATTATTGATTGTGCAAGGACTTAAAATTAGTGCGAGACGCTCCACACATGAATCTTAACGGCATCGGGAGTGGAGAGATGTTATAGGGTGCAAGGATGTTGATTTTGTGGAAAAGTCTTATAGTGTGGATGAATCGCTATAGACTATGCCATCTGATGATGGTATGCTTATGGGAATATTGTGCTATGGAAAACCACTAAAGTGGTCCTCTCGCCACAAGTAGGTGGGTGGAGTAGGACTTAGAGAAATTGATTTGAGGATTATGGCTAGGCCTTAATGAAAAGGCAAATTTTGAGGAAATATGATTTGGGTATGATGTTCGTAGTGCTTTACAGAGAGTTGGCACTTCGATTAGTTAGATTTCCTTCCATATGGGCGAAAGGATAGAATAGTATAAATGCGTTCATAGGCTAGTGAGGTAGGATTTAGGACGTCCCGCTGGTGGGCCGTAGGTCGCTATATCTCGATGACCGATAACGCGAGGGAGTAGTGTAACGGGAGGGTTCCTTGTTTGGATTTTTCTTTGGCGAGACGTCCCATGCACGAAGCCAAGAAAATTTTGGTGTTTGAGAGAGACCTTGGGCACTAGGGATATACTTAGGATTTTATTCGTTCCGCGTAGGTAGGACATCGCATAGACCTTAGTATTATTAGGAGGTAGGTTTAGTAGTGTTAGTGGCGCCGAGGTTAGGAGAATGGAATTTCACGGGTTGGGAGGACCCATAGGAGAGTATTACACCAAGGAAAATAAACCCTTGCTGGGAGAGAGTGTTACGTGTCAGACGTTCACTAGAGTTGTACATATGTGCACAGGTTTAGAAGGTGTATGGGCACCTTAGTAAGTTGGTTTTATATACTGCCTGAAGTAGAAGGGGCTTAGTACATAAAGTTGAAGTTTATACCGTGAGGCACTATAAATGATGAGTGCAATGTGGCTCTATTGGAGTCACTTTACGACCGTGGTAGCCGTATAGAATATGGTTGGGAACCATTGGGTTAGTGTCGTTCCACTTTAGGTATTAGGATTGGGAGCGATTCTAGGATTTGCGATGTAGGTTGTATCTGAATTTCGAGGACGAAATTCCATTGTAAGGGGGGGAGTATGCAACAACCCGTCCTTTTGGAGACCATTAAATTCCATAAATAGATATAAATTGGCAATTCGGAGAATTTCTCGAAATAGTGATTTTTGGGATTTTCGAGGATTTAATATATTTTGATGGGTGCTGTAATTATTTTTGGGACTAAATAGGTCGAAGTATTTTAATTATAAGTCGACGTGGAGTATAGCGACAAAAGAGGTAAGATTTTGATTAGAAAACCAGCATTTACTTTTATGGGTTAGAATAGTGATTTGCGATCAAGTACCTCAGATGGGAATTTTGACTGCGCCGTGAGTCTTGGAATGTCCGAGATAGTCGGAAAAGAGTGTTCGATTGTCGAAATTGAGTTTCAGGGAATTTTAGAGTTAAAAAGGGCTCGTAATTGAGTAAACGAGTCATTTTTGGGTTTTAAGGGGTTAAACCCTTTTTCCTTTCTATATAAATAGGGAGAGTGGGAGAAAAAGAGAAAGAAAGAAAGAAAAGAGAGAGAATAGAGAGAGGAGGAGATAAAAGAGGAGAAAAGGGGAGGTTCCATCCAAACTCTGCAGGATTCGGCTGGAGGTCGTCGGATTTTATCCACGAGGCAAGTGTTTACTTGCTTTATTTACTTTTGAGCATAAATCTCATATCGTAGTGTGATATAAACAAACCCTAAATGTTTTGGATTGGGTTTTCGTGGATAAAACGGGTTTTTGGGAGTTAAAACAAATAAACCCCAATAATAAATCAATTTGAGGAACTTTGGTTTTAACCTAAATTAATTGTTGATTTCGGATTCTAGGATGTTTAGAACCCTTAATATATATGTATTTGTAGTTAGTTGAGGTTGTAGGATGTTGGGTGAGGCGACAAAAGCTTGGGAGACGCTTTAATGGCCGAAACCGTCTCGGAGAAGACGATGAATAGTGAGACAACGTCTTTCCGAATCGATTCGGACCTGATCCGAATCGATTCGGCTCTTGGTCAAAAAATGAAATTTATAGAACTCTTCGACGCAGTCGGGTGGGTGCTGATCGCGTATTTTTTTGATTTTTTTTGTATTTATAGTGATTTTTCTACGAAAAGATGTCCGAGATCGAAATCATTAGTTAGAACTTTTTGGAGATAAATATTAGGTGTTCTCAAATGGAGTGTTAGGACCTCCAATGAAATTGAGGAGATATGAAAACTTTGGGTTTGTATGGATAAATCCAAGTTATGAATTAAATAGAGATTGGATTGAGTTTTTGGTATTTTGGAGTTTGAGAAATTGCCCAAACTGTGGCCCTCGAACAGGCCGAATCGATTCGGGTCCAGACTGAATCGATTCGTCTAAGGGGACTTGGGTTTATACAGTGGGGTGAATCGATTCGGGTTTAGACCGAATAGATTCTCCATTAGGGACCTATTTGTAGAATGTTTTCCAAATTGATTCGGGTTGGGAACCGAATCGATTCGGGTTGGGAACCGAATCGATTCACCTAGATGAATCGATTCGCCTTGGGCAGGATTGCCAGTTTCTTCCCTTAAAGAGTATAGGGGGATTAAATTAAAATTTGGGGTCTTATATGGGGGATCCTAATTATGATACCAGGACTCCCAAATGATGGTTTTGAGGGTTAGTTAACCTTTAGATGAGGAGAAGGCCTTGGATTGGTGTAGGGCATAATCCGGGAAATGAACATACTTAACGTCCAGGAGGAATAAGATTTGAGAGACAAAGTTCGGCTACCATCGAGCCTAGGCATCTATGTAATTTAATGTATATGAGGAAATACTTTAGGTTTAGTATCATGCTTATATGGATGCATGATTATGATTCTTTAAGAGAATCTTTGGGATTATTGGTCATCGCTAGATGGTTTGGCAAATATGGCCATATATATATATATATATATATATATATATATATATATATATATATATATATATATATATATATTTGAGGGTGAATATATAGTGGATATATATATATACTAGGTGATTAAAGTATATAAATATGATATGATCTAAATGGTTTTTGAAAATGTAAAAATAAATGTTTTCAAAATGGATAAAGGAAATGATTTTCATAATTAATAAAATATGGTTACACACCTCTCTAAATCGCTATCATAAGGGAAGTTGCATATGTATGGTGAAGCCCCCTGGCTAAAGAATGCAGGGTGGATATAGTCCTATAGGCCATATGAGTGATTATTGTTTTTGTGCTGGTTAGGAGATTCCGGGTGTGGTCTTGACTATCCCGCAGGCATATGGCCTCTTCCCGACGTCTTGTGTTGTAGGATCCCAGGTTGTCTTTTTTGATAGGCCCTGGAAGATGATAGCCATTTAGGGGCGCACACAGTGGGGAAACCCAGACGGGAGGTCTTAGAACGCGTTATATGTTAAAGAAATTTATGATAATAAATTGGCTTTAATTACATTTCCTGGATGGAAGAAAGGAAATGGGATAAATGTTTTGGCTTCGGTAACACTTCCCAGATGGAAGAAGGGAAGTGGAGCATATGATATGGTAAAAGCATTTTTATGATAATAAAAATGGCTTTTAAATACATTTCCCGGATATGAGAAGAGAAATGGGATGTTTTAAAATGAAAAAGCATTTTTTATGATAATAAAACTGGCTTTTAAAAAGTATGTGATTTGTTAAAGCAATTCATGATAATGAATTGGCTTTTAGATACATTTCCTGGATATGAGAAGGGAAATGGAAAGTTTTGAGAAATGAAAAGTATTGATAAATACTTGGTATATGGATTCTCATTCTGGGAGATAGATCCGGATGTATATGGTAATATGTATATATATGGATAAATCGAGTGCCGAGGGTCTAATGGATCCCAACGATTGACCTTGTCGCGTAATAGTGTATCGGGGGGTTCCTTGTTTGGATTTCTCTTTGCGAGACACCCCACGCATGAATATGGCATTGTGTTGAGACTGGGGAGAAGTTTAATCCTTAGCTCTCTAATATTAGTAATTCTTATGGTATATATAAATTTATTTATATTCTGTACTGAGGGACTGGCGGATCTCGATGATCGACCTTGCCGCGTAGTAGTGTATCGGGGGGAGGGGTTCCTTGTTTGGATTTCACTTTGCGAGATACCCCGCGCTAGTGACATGGTAAATCCTTTTTGGCATGGTGAAGGAATTTTTGGTGCAAAATAAAAAGCCTTTGACTAAACGTGTATTAAAAAAAATTAGAGGGGCTATTTGGTAGATGCCCCATTAAAAAATAACTATTTCAGCTAAAAGAAATGTTTCAGCTATTAGAAAAAAAAAAACTATTTCAGCTATAAAAAAAATTCTACATACATCACTTTTTTTTTATTAAAATCCATTTAACATGGACTGAGTCGAAGTTCACACAACCATAAATTCAGTAATGGGTATATATAAATGTATGTATACATTTAAGAAAATACATGGTATAACCTTGAATTTAAAATAAAAAATTATAGAAATGTACTTACCTAAGATCTCTGGAAACCAACTGAATTAGGAAGAAATTTTTTGTCCCCAATCACGTACTGAATTTCATAAAAATACAGAAAAGTAAGAGATGTTACCATAAAATTGCAAGAAAGTTAATAAAACTTAGCAAAAGCAATGAAACCGAAAAAAAAAATCAAAGATTTTATAATACTCATTTGAAACTTGATTCAAATTAGATGTATAATACATATGTAGTTGTATGTATATGTGATTCAAATCAACCCGTCAATAAAATAGGTAAAAATTTCATAATACCCACTGTTCTAAAAAAACCCCCTGGGCACGCCTAGGCTTAAGGCTTGGGAGAAACGCCTCGCCTTACGCTTTTCACGCCTTATTCTTGGTAAAACCCTTAAGGAACACTTTTTTCTAAAAACAACAATGCTTTAGTGAAACGGTGTCGCCTTTTAAAGAATTTTTTTATAAATCGGACTATTATCTCATCCAAAATAATCAAATAGTATTTTAATTTGCATATATTCAGACATATTTTTATGATATGTGCAATTTTTGTATTTTAATAGCCTTGTTATGGTTCAAAAATATTAAATTATATTAAGAAGGCCTAAACACCTTTTCACGCCTTTTTACGCCTAGGCCCGCCTAGGCTTCTAAGGCTTAAGGCTTGGCCTCCATACCTCAATCACGCCCCGCATTTTTTAGAACCTTAATACCCATTTAAAACTAGATTCAAATCAAACCTATGATACATACATATATATATATATATATATATATACACACACATATATAGTGATACATAGCTGATTCAAATAAGCAAAGATCTGACAGCCAACCTTCAATGCAACTTTCAAAGCGCCCTTCAATGAGAGAGAGAGAAACCCTAGGTTGTTTTTACAGAGAAGGGAGTAGAGAAACGTGAGAGGTGGAATCGTGGGTCAAGCGGGTGCACGTTTGGTGTATTTGAGCATTTCGTGGCTAAGTAGTTCTGATTTGAGCGGGACTCCTAACAAGGAGGCAAAAGTAAATTCTTAATTAAATTTAATTTACAAAATATTTTTTTGCAAAATTTCAAAATTGCCAATAAATGTTGATTTTTAGTAGCAATATTTTTAATTTACCACCTACTTCACTACAATTTACTTCCCGCCAGCTATAATTTTTTGCGCCAAACTTTTAGTGGCAATTTTTGTGACAATCTCACATTTTTGCTACTAATACTTCCTCTACAATTATTTTTAGTGGAAATGAAAATTTTTGCCACCAATTATTATATTTCATGGCAAAAAATCATTTTTTCACCAATTGGCAACTTTCTTGTAGTGATTATATATATATATATATATATATATATATATATATATATATATATATATATATATATATATATATATATATATATATATATAGGTGTCCAGACACATGGATGCCTGGATGACACATCTTTCGAGTCAGACGTCAGCTACAACAGCTGTGGATGCGTGCAGGATTCTCAGTAGACGCTTCTATAGGAGGTACTATTTACACATTCGGGATAATGGCCCAACAACATTTATTTATTCTTTTAGTACAACATTCGATATGGTTGTATATTTTGACCGAGTGTTCGGTTATTTTATTTTATTTCAGTTTCATTTACGCAAAACTGTGTGGATGTTTTAATTTAGTAGTTGTTTTAAAAAGAGTAGTTAAGTAAAATTTTGACACCGGCCTAATAGGTTATTAGTAATTAAATGGATTTTCGACAGTGATGCTAAGAATGATCCATATGAGACTCCTGTTTTAATTTGATATAGGAGTGATCGCCCGGTATTTTATTAGGCGGGGTGTCACAATGACATGGTTTAAAATCATGCCAAATAATATTATAATAAAAATAAAATTCTATGGGATGTTAGCACGGTTTAAAAACGTGCCATATTTTTCAATAAATAATATATATATATATATATGTGTGTGTGTGTGTGTGTGTGTGTGTGTGTGTGTGTGTGTGTTATTTGCAAACAAATCAAATTGCAAAACTGCAGAAAAAATATTTATTATTTATAAAAAAATAAAAAGAATCAACAAAATGTGAATTTGGCATGTTATTATTGATAAACTAATGTACATATTAAACTTCAAAATATTACAAGTCTTAATTGTTCACAAACGAAAGAAAATGGGTAGACTTTCCTTTATTTTCTGGACATTCTAAAACCTCGTAATATAAAACATCTTTTAATATAAAGCCCGAACGACCATAAAATTTAACAATAATATCAAAAAAGGCCGCACAACCATAAAATCAAATAATAATATCACAAAATCCAACATGACCATAACACATTAAAAACAACGATCATGAATGTCAACAATAATAAATAAATAAACTCCCTAGTGTAAACCATTGACTTGTTCATGTGTTCCACCTGAATAAAATATAGTTTAAAAAGTTATATTCAGGCAGAAAATTTGTGTATAATTATCATCATATTTACTTCTAAGTCTTGAGATTGCAAATTAGTGTCATATTCTAAAAGTGGGAGTCTCGTGAGGACACAATTAGATCCTATGATTTACATTGTTCCCTTGTGAGGTCTTCGTGTCTCTTACGGGGCGTTTAGGGGTTGTTTTCAATTTTCGCCCTCTAACAGCATGTTTTTAAATCAAGGTTCTAAAAAACGCGGGGCGTGATTGAGGCGTGGAGGCCAAGCCTTAAGCCTTAGAAGCCTAGGCGGGCCTAGGGGTAAAAAGGCGTGAAAAGGCGTTTAGGCCTTCTTAATATATTTTAATATTTTTTAACCATAACGAGGTTATTAAAATACAAAAATTGCACATATCATAAAAATATGTTTGAGTATATGCAAATTAAAATACTATTTGATTATTTTGGATGAGATAATGGTCCGGTTTGTAAACAAATTCTTTAAAAGGCAACATCGTTTCACTAAAGCATTGTTGTTTTTAGAAAAAAGTGCACCTTAAGGGTTTTACCAAGAATAAGGCGTGAAAAGCGTAGGGCAAGGCGTTTCTCTCAAGCCTTAAGCCTAGGCGTGCCTAGGCGGAGCCTAGGCGGGTTTTTTAGAACAGAGTTTTAAATGCATGTCTAGATATTTTCAAATCATCATCATATTCTTAAATCGGGAGTCCCATGTCTATGCAGTCAGTTCCTACGAGTTTTATTGGTCCCGCGCGAGGTATCTGTGCCTCTTACGGGTCCATTTGTGGGATGTTTTGTCTTTTTGCCCTTTGATATCATGTTTTTAAGCCTAAATCTTAATATTTGAAAATCTTCATCATATTATCAAACTAGGAGTCTTGTGACTGGACTGTAAGTTATTACGAGTCATATTGGTCCCGTTGGAGGTGTTTGTGTCTCTTGCGGGATCGTTTGGTGGTTGTTTTGGGTTTTCTCCCTCTAACGTCCTGTTTTAATCCGAAGTCTAAAGATTTAAAAATTATAATCCTATTCTCAAATTGTGAGTTCCGTGTGTATGCGGTCAGTTCCTATGAGCTACATTGATCCAGTGCAAGGTGATCATGTCTTATACTGGGGCGTTTGGGGGTTGTTTTGCATTTTCGTCCTCTAACGGCATATCTAAATTTTAGTCTTGAGATTTAAAACTATCTTTATATTCTAAAATCAGGAGTTCTATAAGAACATGATTAGTTCTTATGGATTACTTAGTCCCGTGTGAGGGTTGTGTCTCTTACAAGGCCATTTGGGGGTTATTTTGAGATTTTACCCTTTAATGACATGTTTTTAAGACTAAGATAAGATATTTAAAAATTATCATCGTATTCTCAAACAGAGAGACCCGTGAGGACACAGTCAACTCCTACAATTTACATTGGTCCCGTGAGAGCTGTTCATGCCTCCTACAGGACCGTTTGGGGGTTCTTTTGTATTTTCATCCTTTAACGGCATATTTAAGCCTAAGTCTAAATATTTACAAATTATCATCATATTATCAAATACGGAGTCCCATGACTACCTGATTAGTTCCTACCAATTTCATTAGTCGCATGTGAGGAGTTCTGGTCTTTTAGGAGGTATTTGGAGGTTGTTTTGCATTTTTTCCCTCTAATGACGTGTTGTCTAAGCCAAAGCCTAGAGTTTTCCAAATTATCATCATATTCTCAAATCTGGAGTGTTGTGACTACGAAGTCAGTTCCTAGGAGTTATATTTATCCCTTGCGAGGTGACGGTGCCTCTTACGGGTTCGTTCCTATGAGTTACATTTATAACGTGCAAGGTGTTCGTGCCTCCTGCGGGGCCGTTTAGCAGATGTTTTGGGTTCTCTCTATAACGAAATATTTTATCCTTGAGTTTAGATTTTTGAAAATTATCGTCATATTCTCAAATTGGGAGTCCCATGACTATGGGGTCTGTTCCTATGAGTTACATTATCTTGTGCAATGTGTCTATGCTTCTTACGGGCTGTTTGGTGGTTATTATGGGTTTTATCTCTCTAAGGGAATGTTTTGAAGCCGGAGTCTAGATATTTATGAATTCTCATCATATTCTCAAACTGGGAGTACTGTAAGGAGATGATCAATTCCCATGAGTTACATTTGTCATGTGTGAGGTGTTCGTGTCTCTTACGGGACCGTTTGGGTGGTGTTAATTCCATTTTAACCTAAAACCTACGTATAGTTGTCATTTTTAATGTCAATAAGCATAATATTAAGAAGGAACTAAAATATACATTAAGCATCAGATAAAGAGGAAACTAAAATATATATTAAGCATCATATAAAGAGTGAACTATAATAGATATTACCTTTGTTATAAAGATCAATATTAGTGTATGTCCTCATCATTCATAGGCATCATCAATGGGGGAAGAAAGTCATCATGCCAATACAAAAATCCAATTTTCTACATCTCCCGATGTTGCACAAGATGCTTATTTTCCACACAAAAATGGATATTCAGGCAGTTTATGACATCTAGTACAACATGCACTTCTCTATTTCCTAATTGATATAAATGAACTGAAGATACATATCCTCGCGGAATTTTCCTACCATAACAAACTTCATGAGTGTGAGATAGTATTTTTCATTTGACCATCGAGCTAAAACTTGAAACATGGGATGCAGGGGTAGTAAGAGTACTAGAAGCAGTTATAATGCCTGAAGATAGTAGTATATGAAAATTGTGTCAAACACATGCAAACATTCCACTCTCAAAATTCTTGATTAATTTCGAGAGTGTAGACTTCACCTACTCCATTTCATCTTTGAGTTTATCCACATGATCCTTCCAACTTTCATTGTCTGCATTTACATATTGAAGCATTTATTGAGCAAATGCAGACGTGAATATAAGTGTTTTAGACGCAACGAACATGTCCTCGTGTGTCTTTCCCCAATACATAAAAAATAGGCCAAATATCTAAGGTCTCCTCTTGACAACTCTTTTGGTATAAATCTAGGAGAAATGTAACGTTACCAAGTGCATAAAGAGATTAAACATATAATTTGTATTACATATTGAGCAAAAGAAAAAAAAAAGAGGAAAACATTAAAACTAAAGTAATGTAAATTTTTTATCATGAGGTGCATAATCTACTCCTTTTACTTTATGTTCAACACGGGTTGGTTCACGCCCATGCTCATTTTTTCAATTCTCTACAACTCAGGCATAACCATAGTGACCCGTGTTATGAGTGATCATTTTCACACAGCTCTATTTTATATCTTTATTCTTTTTTTCGCAAATCCTTTTGGTCCTCTACAAATTCATTATCAAAAAATACCTCCCAATCCTCACATTTAACATTTTTAGTAACTTTCTCCTTCCACTTTGTAACATCGTTACCTATTATCTTGGCCTCAAACTTCTTCCAAACATTGTTATATTTTTTCATAAACAATCTTTTATTTTATTTTATGTCACATCGATAAAGTCTTTCTATAATATAGGAAAGAAATATAATTTATGATTTACTAATTGCATGCAGTAACTATTACAATCGTAGCTAAAGAGAAAAAATAGTATATCTTGAACATTTTCCAAATTTGATTATTATGTCACGCATCTACATGTCTCCGTGTTATATAAGAAACTAGTACATGCATCCTTGCAAGGTCTCCCAATCTACTTGAGGGTGTAGCTAAATTATCCCCCATCGGAAGGCCAATATCGTTAAATCTTAATTTATTTGTAGAAGATGCATTACCTACTCATGAAGAACCCTAATCAACCTTCGAACATGAGTTTAATCCTGGTTTCGCACCACTTGGTAAAAGATTTGATGTATCTCTCACTAAGACATTTATTTCACAAAAAAGACTGTTTGGCACCAAAATAGTTAGAATAAACAAACTATTATATCACCAAAACAATAATACATCGCCAAAACAACAATAAACCTAAAACTACAATGCCATATTACGTTGCCAAACAATTACCTCACAATAATTACCACTAAAACATAATATTATATACCAAAACAACAATTAATAAAATAGTGCATGTCAATTCAGAAAAATATCTTGATAAATTCAATAGGTTGACAATAACCAAATACCAAAGTTCAAATAGTTAACAAATAATAACAAGTTTGAAGAACCAATGTGCAACATGATCACATCATTGCAATAAGACAATGAAAATTCCATAAGGTGTAGTTTATGTCCATGCCACAGTCCATCAAATAAATAAAGATTTCAGCTTAAGTAACATATCCTATCCCAGTGAGACAAAGCCTACACGGACATGAATGTATAACATCGAGAATAGTTTTATGCACATACTGTGAAAACTTTAACACCTCAATTCTATATGCATCGGTCTCATAGTTTTTCTCCTTTATCCACTCTTTATGGATCATTGACAACATCCTGATAATGTTTCATGAACATACTTTACACGAAAAGACTTAATTACTCTTTATCTTACTACCAACGAAATGATTTGACATTTTTTTTTATATAATATGACATATTTTTTATATATATAATATGACATCCTGATAAAGTTTCAATTTATGAAACATTATACATTAGACCCCGAATAAATTTTTTAATTGAATGAATCTTATTATACTAGGTGTGTCAGAAATCTAATCTATAAAGAGAGAGACATTATTTTCCTTTGACAACCAACAAGGGATATGTTGCGAGAGTGGATCCAATTTTTGCGACATCTCACACATTGAAAACCTATTCATAGCCAAGAAGGAATAAATTAGAAAGGAACTTAACCAAAAACATGCAGTTTCACACACGCTACACACACTTTCACACATGCACACACACACAGACGCACATTACACAAACTTTCATATACGCACACACATACACTGAGTTGCGGTGAAACACACATACTTCACAGTGCACACACACAATTCATATAGCACTACAACACACATTAATTCAGAATTACACACGACATCACAACACACATGAATTCAAAAATTTAATATGTTGAACAACATAAACCTTTTTAAAAATTGAACAAACACATCAACATAAACTTAAATAAAAAATTGAATAAAGCACCTCAACATAAAAATATAATTGTGTACATGTTTATATAATATCAAATTTAATAGAAAATTGAACATAAATTAAATAAAAAAATTCAAAGATTCAGAGATGTTTCATGTCCGATTTACAAGATGCCCGGAGACGATTTTCTAACTAATTTTATAAATTTTATAAGGTAGTGTTTTATTGAATTAGAAAAACAATCGGAGATTCATATATGTTTTTCAAACACATTTGATACAACTTGCAGATCAAATCATTTTCCAAAATTGGTATTGATTGGAAAGATAGTTGAGGTTGGGCCTTGATGGATCTTCGTGGGTTTAAGAAGGAATAAGTGAAGGTGGAGGTGGAGGTTGAAGAGGGTAGAATTCTTCGAATTAGTGGGGAGAGAAGTAAAGAGCTGGAAGAAAGGGATCAAAAAAAGTAAAGGAAGACGATCAAGGCGGCCCTTGGTGGAGGAAATTGATCAGGTGTATAAGGCGGTGTATTTTTCCACTTATAGAGGAAGATAGGGAAAAGTGATTAGGTCTAGACTTTTGGTTTGTTTTGGAATTTTAGAATTCTAGGGTTTTAGTTGTTTTAATGAAACGTGACCATGCTGTCAAGGTTTTAAACCATGCCAAATGGGGAGTAAACCATTCCAAAATGTGACACAGTTTAGAACTCTGCCAGATTGTCCTATTGCTAGCGTACTAGATTAGCATTTTTAGTGCATTGACTCCCCCTATAACACAAAAAAAAAACACACACGTGTATAACACACACACACACACACACACACACACACATATATATATATATATATATATATATATATATATATACACACACACACACACACATATACTTGAATGTATTTTATACCCGTTTCATGTGCGCATGTAATTAGAAAATAATAATAACTAAGTTCAACTAATTATAAGTGCTTTCTTTATTCAGGTAACTTTACTTATCTTTTCTCCTGAGTAACATAGTCTTATAACTATTTGGTTAACTGTTATAACTATGTATACGAGTATAATGCATATAATTCAACTTGTACATATCTTTAGTTGACTATTATAGCATGCACATTTGGTGGACATATAGTAATTTTAGGATTAATTTAAACAAATTAAACTTAATTTGGACTTGTTGATATTTTTTGGGTGAGTATATTGATAATACTATTTAGTTGACCGATGTGATCATGTTCACTCCCTCCTTAAGTGGTTGTTGTTTTGGCGAACAAAAATTAGTGGAAGGGGTTGCACATTTGGTGGATATATAGTAATTTTAGGATTTATTAAAATAAAAGAAACTTAATTTGTACTTGTTAACACTGGTAGGGTGAATGCAAATAGGCGAAAGATCGTATAAAAATCTTATGATTAAATAAAATAAGATAAACATAAATTAGATTGGTTGAAAAATATTAACGAGTTAATAATTGATTAGAATTATTACTTATAAGACTCATATTCACACCTTCGCATATTCTTCTCCAGAAAAATGAAGCACAATGATAATCACTGGAAGGTTGCAATTGGACCATACTTATACATCTTTTATAAGTGCTAGTCATATATAGCCTACTCTGATTCACAAGTATGAGAATAGGAATATTGAACAATTTAACTACCTTGCAAATCGTAGAGTTAATCTCTCGTAAGCACAATTTTTCAATCTTATTCTATTTTCCCTATCAGAATGTTGGGATGAAGAATTAGAGAATATATTTCGCCTACATAATCCTGACATAGCCCTAATATTACTTACAATATTAGAGACGGCAGAAAAAAATATTCATCCATTGTGGATATAACTACGTAAAAAAGCATTGACTAAAACTATGATGTATCATGGCATATGCACGATAAATTGAATCTTGCCAAAATGCTGATGAAGAAAGGATTCATGGTTCATGTCAAGAAAATCTAAAATCGATCATATATACGCTTCCTCCTGGTTGATCACGTGAAAAAATCCATAGATTTTTAAAAAGTAATACTGAATGGATGGAGATCAGACACGTTGAACATATTTTAAAGTCTTATTACGAGAATGAATATGCATATATATTGTCGTAAACATGATTAGTTAGTCATAAACATGTTAGTTTAATGAATTCGTCGTCATTTTTTTTATTGTAGGCAATGTCAAATGACAATGGAGATAACGTACCAAATGATAATGTGACATCTCATGGATTCTCATCTCATACACGCTAACCTAAATCCTCATCACCACTGGGTGAACAATACTCTTCTCCACCAATAGTTAAATCTACCACTCCATCTACGAGTAGAAAAAAATGCATGTTAATTCAATACCCCCACCCCCTGCTACTGACACCTCCTGAGTAAATGAGAAGAAGCCCATTGGGTTCTCCCTTCTCGGAAATAATCCTACTCACACTAAAATTGATGTCCAGATCTTTAAATCCATTTCTTTGTCACTTGAAAAAATTCAAGTGGGAGTCAGGGCAACAAATAACGAGAAAAAAGTTGATCAATCTATTAAAAAAAACTTTCGAACAACTTTGTAAGAGTTTTTAATTCCCCGATTGTTCAAAGTAAAATGTTATTTCTCGAGTTACTGAATAAACGAGAACGTATTAGAGGAACCTTGGACAGAGACATTTCCCAAAAGAGCAATCAAGCTCCGACATTTTGGCAATGAAATACAGAGTCCCTCTGAATATTCAAATGTCGATCGATCAATAGAATAAATTTTTGAAAATGAGGTATGGATAAAAAAGCTAGTCCAGAGGGAAAAAAATCGAAGAAAGTTGATGTCCATAGGCCGGGGTATAAATCATATGAAAATTTAAGGAGTGAATGATCATAAAGGACAAAGGTTGGTCAATATGATAACAAAACACCTAATCGGGGCAACTTGTAAGTGCATGCTTGATGGGCCAAAGACAATAAATTCCCATCAGACTTCCCACATACTTCGTGAGTGTGACCAGTTATATATATATATATATATATATATATATATATATATATAGAGAGAGAGAGAGAGAGAGAGAGAGAGAGACACACACATACACATTATATAAAATAATTGATATGCAGGGTTTTGCCGCGATGCGAGAGTCACCTACGCGTCGGTCGTGTTATATTCGGCTCACCTAAACTATACAAAGACCTAAATTATGACTGCACTTAAGACACAAGTATAACGGTAAGTAGGGTATCGAATCCACAGGGAGTGTTCGACAGATTTTAATTTGATTATTAATTCAGGAATAAAAGTGTAAAAGGGTGATGGGTGGTTGTAGATAAAAGAAAAGAGATAAGTTAAGTCTAAATAAAGTAAAAGCGAGGATCGGGATATCATCTAACTATACGGATAAAAAAAACCAGTAATTAGAATTCCTTCTCGAGAGCAATTTAATCTATCATTATATAATTAATCGTAAACTTCTCACAATAAGGAATTTAAGCCAAAGTTGCGTGAATAAATATTTAATCGAAAATTGGTCGCACGCGGATTAAATTTGGATTATTGCTATAAACACTAACATTGCATGACAAAGAAAGTTAAACACACAATAATCCGACTTTAATACGCGCGGGTTCAATTAAACGCAATTCTACACAAAACCTAATTTTCGGAGCTCGGGGCCCGTTAATGGCGGAACGAAATCCTGACCCTATTTATATAAGGGCACAACATGATTAAACTAAATTACAACTAATTAAACTAGGAAAGAAAGAAATAAAGAAATTAAACTAATTAACAAAGCATGAAACTAATTTACAATTTATTAATGGTAAATGAGATGGAAAGTTCAACTTACACACACTAAATGGATATCAACCTAAAGAGAAATGAAGCCAAGCTCTCAAAAACCACAAACCCTATCCTAAAACTAAAGAAAGATGAATACATCTGATATTTACACAAAAATGGATTATATAGTGTGTGTAGAAACTGACAATCTAACCTGTGTGTCCTAGGCTTGACACCTATATGCGGGTATGCAGTTGGTTGTGTTAATCGGAAAGGGTTCCCCCACTTTGGCGTGACTTCCACAATATACGTCTTGCTCTTGCGGGCAATCAGTATGTGTGGACAAGCCATTTGATATACCTGAGTGTACGTGAATTTCCTCACCATATACATCGTGAGGATAGTACATGTGAGAGATAATCCGATATATTCGGCGTACGTGAACGAGTTCCCTGCAATATACCTCCCGCCATGACTTCGGTCAAGAGGTACGATGCGGAAGAAACCGTTCGATATATGTAGAAGGTACTTGACCAATGGAAGCTGAGAGTCATATCGCTTAGTCTAACTGCGCCCTGCCGGACCAGCGCCCATCATGAAGTGACCCTCCAGCTACTGGGTAAAAATTTGGTCAATAACAATGTTCTTTGGTGATGTCGTGTGAATCATGCATGATTCTCTTATTAGTACCTTATGAGAAAGTTTTTTTTCGATTATGCCAAATAGGGAGCAAAGTACAAGTACCAATGGTTCACCAAGTAAAAAATAGATGATGCTTGAAACATGTGGATATATGTGACCCTAGGTGCATGTGGTGCGAAGTGTACATGGAGAATTTTCTACAAGTTGTGAATAAAAGCATAAGTATGAGAGATATATGGAAAATGGGAACATGCAATAATGGGGAAAATATGAACAAGTATAACATCCATGTAAATAGAGTCTATCCCTAAAAAAAAGTCCCCAGCTGAGTCGCCACTGTGGCCATCCCCCCGATCCTCGCGGTGGACGGGCACGTGATGGAGGATCCTAGGTCCCGCGCATCCCTCTCGGGAGCGCTTCGGTCGACGGCATTTGGGTGAGGTGAAAAATGTAGAGAGATAGAGTCGCCAGTCTATTTTACTCAAAACAGACAAAAGAAAGGGAGCCATCCCGAAGGACAACATCCAAAGACATACTGATGCATACGAAATCATAAATAATTTTTAAAAGGGTCCGGAGGCTAAGTTACGAAATGGGAAGGAGTTAGGCTCCCATTCTGCCCTTTCGGTCTCTCATGGGTTTTTGTTTTTTTCCCCGTGATATGTGTGCATGTGTATATATAGTGGAGATAGGAATCATCGACTTGTACCATGGAAGAGATAAATCGAGTCATCCATAGGAAGGTATGCAAATATTAGAAAATATGATTTACGCGATTATCGTTACGTTAACCGTTATGATGGAACGATAACGCATGTGGAATAATATGCCACTAAGAACAAATATATGTATATGTATAATATAAGAGAGTGGAGTTTAGAGAAAATAGAAAATGAGAGAAAAAGTAAAAATAGGACTCGAGTCTCGGCTTTTGCCCCGATACGCCTACATAGCCTATAGAGGCATCAAAGTCCACGTAGTTCGCATGCAAAACGAGGGGTGGGGTTTATCCCATAAATCCAATTGGGGGATTCTCTTATTTATGTGTGTGTGTGTGTGTGTGTGTGTGTGTAGAAAAAGTGTTTGAGTTGTGAGAAACATGTAAGAAAAGTGTGAGAATTACTGTTTGGAATTTATGAGCAAACCCTCTTTTTCGTGTTTTTTGAGTTTTTATTTATATGAAAATAAGAGATGTGCAATAATACTAAATAAAAATTATATTGGGATGTGTGAGATGAGATAATGAAAGTGCTAAGTAATAAAATAAGTTATTGGGAATTTATGAGAATTTAAGGAGAGAGTTGAGAAAATTGGACCTTTTTGAAGATCTTGAGCTTGATCTTGAATGTTGGAGAGCAGCATTTGCAATTGGATGATGATGGAGAATGGTTAATTCACCACGTTTGATGAAAAGGGTGATGAAAAGTGAAGGTTGGAAAGGGATTTGGGTATGGAAATCAAGCTGACTTTGAGAGAGGTTTTCTGGATTTGTTAAGAGTGATATCAATCAGATCTGGGCTCCCCTTGCAAGTGAGGTCAGACCACCTTTTTATAGGCCCAGGGAATTGATGATCGTCATAGCCCTGCTCCTTCCAATCGGCAGGTGCGTTTAGGCACACTAGGACCTGCCGTTTGGTAGTGTCTTTCAGGCCTTTTCGGAAAATTGGCCGCAGAACGCAAATCGTTGATTAGAATCGCACACGGGGTAGACCATTAGAAAGGTATTTCAGAAACCTTTGAAAGTCCTTCGGACCGCTCCTCGGTTCAGGAGTTAACTTTGGGTCAAATATGGCTCGGAATCATTCGTCGGTCCATTGGACGGGGAATCGTCGGATGCAAATGGATCGTTCGTTCGCATGGTAAGTTCAAATCATACATGGGGTGGATCATTGGAAAGGTTAGGAGATGTACTTCGAGTCCGATTCAGGGAGTTAACTTTATTCAACCGAGCCCTAGAAGCATTCGGTGACCTTTTAGAGTAAAACGGATTGTTCATCCGTACCGTAAGTCAAAATTGCTCACCGGATGGACCGTTGGAAAGGGGTTTCAGTGGCCTTCAAAGATTCATTCAGTCTCGATCAAGTTAAAGATCTTACTTAGGTCAAAAAGTGCTCGGGAGCACCCGGTGGCCTCCTGATTGAGTTTAGGGGGAAAACAGGTCGTTCGTCCGCGTGGTAAGTTAGAATCGCGCACGGGAGGGACCGTTGGAAAGGGGTTTTAGATCCCTTTGAAGATTCATTCAGTCTCGATCGAGTTGAATATTTAACTTTTGGTCAAATGGAGCGTGGGAGTGCTCGATGGCTTCTAGGTCAGTACTCGGGGTATGACCTGGGTTTGTAGTGATGAAGGGAGGTGCTAGGGACCTAAGGAGAGTTTAGAGGTTAACATAATGGGGTGTCTATAGAGCCCCTCGACGGGTGAGTTTGGAATAAATGATAACCATCGAATAGACACTACATGATGCTTTTGAGGGTGGATGACCAATTTAGAGGGTTAAGGCCGATTCTGAGGACCTAAGGGAGAGAGGATGACCAATTCAGAGGGTCGAGGCCGATTTTAAGGACCTACGGAGTGTGCTGGGGATAACTAATTTGGTGGAGAAGTCAATTCTGCGGTCTTAAGTTTAGATGACCAGTTCTACGGGTCGAAGCCAATTCTGGAGGCTTAAGTAGAGATGACCAATTCTGCGGGCTTAAGTGTGACATGACCAATTCTACGGGTCAAAGCCAATTCTAAGGGCTTAAGGTGGGATGACCAATTCTGCGGGTCGAAGCCAATTCTGTGGGTTTATGTAGAGATGACCAATTCTATGGGTTGAAGCCAATTCTGCGGGCTTAAGTTGAGATGACCAATTATGCGGGTCGAAGCCAATTCCGTGGGCTTAAGGTGGGATGACAAATTCTTCGGATCAAAGCCAATTCTGAGGGATTAAATTGAGATGACCAATTCTTCGGGTCGAATCCAATTCTGTGGGCTTAAGGGGGGATGACCAATTCTGCGGTCTTAAGTTAAGATGACCAATTCTGCGGTCTTAAGTTAAGATGACCAATTCTGCGGGCTTAAAGATGAGGTGACTAATTCTGTGGGTCGAAGCTAATTCTGTGGGTTTAAGTTGAGATGACCAATTCTGCGGGTCGAAGCCAATTCTGCAGGCTTATGTAGTGATGACCAATTTTGTGAGTCGAAGCCAATTCTGCGGGCTTAAGTATGAGATGACCAATTATGCGGGTCGAAGCCAATTCTACGGGCTTAAGTTGAGATGAACAATTCTGTGGGTCGAAGCCAATTCTGTGGGCTTAGGTAGAGATGACCAATTCTGCGGGTCAAAGCCAATTCTAAGGGCTTAAATTAAGATGACCAATTCTGTGGGTCGAAGCCAATTCTGTGGGCTTAAGTAGAGAAGTTCTTGGGGAACTCTGCCGGGGAGATTTATCTTGTGGTTTTGTTTAGGGCTGGGGAGCCGACTGCTGGGGAAATATTTTGCATCCTCTGAAGGAAAATCCAAAATTCCACAGGGGAGATTTAGGTGGCCCGGGGTTTGGATGAATTGCTTGGGGAAAATTAAGGCTTTTGGGGCATAGGGGGTGATCTTTAGAGATCCTCCGGGGATGTTTCCGGGAGGAGTTTTACTTGGTTTTTGAGAGTTCTGCTGGGGAAATAGGGGTTCCGCTTGAGGGTGTGCAAAATTTTCTAGGTGAAAATGTTTTAAATCCTTCCTGGAATTTTTAGGAATTTTCTGAGAATTTTTCAGGGTTGTCTAGTATTTTCTGGGACTTTTTGTACGATATTTATAGGGGGTGTCGGTCGGCATGATGAAGAGGGTGCCATTCGGCAGTGGCACGGACTTTTGGACTACCTCGGGAAGGTAAGGGGTTAGTGCCGATCGGTGGGTGGGGGGTCAATGCCGATCGGCATGACCCTTGGCATCCTATATAAAGGGGGTGAATTCCCCTCATTTTTCACAGCTTCTTGCTTTCTTTCTTTCTATGATTTTCTTCTGCAAATCGTTCTAACGTTCCAATCTCTAAGAAATAGCTACCTTTGTGAGCACTGTAGTGCATAGGGAATGGTTGACTGTTGATGACTGGGTGAATATGGAGTGGAGGGCCAGGGCGCCTCTTGCTTTGGGGAGTGAGAACTCCTTTGACGCATTCGAGCCGATTGCTAATGAGCAAACTTTGCTGCGAGAGCCGTCACGTCATCGCTCCTCGAGGGTGGTGAGCCCTAGCGGTTATGTAAGTAACCTGACTTTTGACATTCTTCTCTTTTTGGTGATTTTTCCTTCCTTCTTGAATTTTGACAAGGTTTCTTCTTTTGACAGTTTGATATCTCTTTGAATAACATGAGTGCCCGTGGGACGACAGGGCTTAAGGACGTCTGGGAGAATCTTCCACCTGTGGTGCATTGGGTGGTATCATTAGTGGGATTTGGGAGGTTGGCGTCTGCGCTGGATGAGACACCTCGGTCGACAACAGTCTTATGCGCTTTGGGGGAGAGATGGTGGGATACTATCCACACCTTCCATTTCGGTTTTTGGGAGCTGATCGTGACTCCCATAGACGTACAACAACTGCTGGGGCTGGATTGCGATGGGGAGAAGATATAGGTGGATTGCTCTCTGAGGGTGAGGCCGGAGGCGGTGAGGGTGGTGCTTGGTGACGTAGGGAGGATAGTTTATGGGGATTCCATTCGGCTATCCTTGCTGAAGGATGTTTTGCTGAGTAGGGTGGTTGATTTGGAGGACGGGCTGCAGTTGAGGCAGATGGCCCGGTTGTTCATTTTTTTGGTACTAGGAGGCTTCATGGAGGCGTCGAGCGGCGACGTCGTCCATTCGTGGTTCTTGTCATATTTGAGGATATTTTTGAACATCCCTCTCTATGATTGGGGGAGTCTGACTTTGGCGACCCTCTATTTTTCTTTGAATACATTAAGCCGGTGCTGCCGACAAACTTTTACTGGAGCCACGTATCTCCTCGAGGTATTTTTCAGTTTGCGCATTTTCCTTTCATACATTCGTATTTTCCTCATGTGCCTCTTTTTTTTATTGCGAATTCTTATCTTTGGAAGACGTAGTTTTATGAGGTGATTAGGTGCAATACCCAACTGATCGCCCTAAAGGATGATATTATTGGGGACTTCTGCCGATTGTATTGATGACGGAAGGCCAATCGGCAGTCGAGGGGATCTTTTTCTCTGGAGGCAGTGCGTCAGGTCTTGAATGGCCTGACTAGTGGTAGGGTAAGACTCTTTCCTTTTCAACCTTGGTTTTTGGCATGTTCTGATTTTGTATTGACTTATGCCTGCTGGGGATTTTCAGGTGACTTTTTACCCTTGGGGAAAACCATTCAGGATACGGGGGCGATCGGGATGAATGCACAGATGAGGCATTTATTGGAACATGATTTTGGCCATTCTTGGTATATGGGGGAGCGGGTGGTTCGACAGGTTGCGGAGGAGGAGGTGGTGGTGCCACCTACGCAGCCTCCTATGTCTATGAGGTGGGAGCGGTTGCTGTCGGAGGATGCGAGGATCGTGGCTATTATCGTCGAGTCCTACATGTTGTATACTGATACGACTGCGTCGTATGACTATATGGACTTTGTGACGAGCTTGTTGATGGCTCCCAACATATATGATGCCTTGCCTTTCCCTCCTGCGGGTTCGAGTCGGGTGGTGAGGTCTTCCCACAGCGGCGGTGGTCCGTCGACGTCTGTGGCAATTTCAGAGGTTCGCTTTGTTCGATTGCATACCCCTTTATACAAGATTCGACGGGCTAATGGAGGGATGGCGCATATGTTACATCATCCTCATGCGATAGATTTGGAGGAGATGGGTTTGATAAATGAGGTTCTTCATCCTGCGGTATACCTTCTTCCTCTTTTTGGCTCCTTTTCTGTTTTGATCCTTCTTTGATACTGATTTTGCCTTTTACTTGCAGAAAGTCTGTGGGTCGACCACTTGGATGAGGGACATCATAGACTAGATATCTTCGGCAACTACCTATATTCGGGATGCGATCCCGGTTCCTTCTTGCTTTGTGATGTCTACTTCGTTCGGGGAGGACTCTGGCTCGGATAGTGGTGGTACGTCGTCTCGCCGTAGGGGAAATAGAGCGCATCGTAGGGGTGAAAGCTCTTAGAGAGAGGGGTGAAGGGTAGGTAAGAGAGAGAAAATATGGGTTCGGGTTGAGTCCCATTTGTTTTTTACTTTTCTTTTATTTCCTGCAAAATTTGATGTAACACAGAAGAATATATATGCAATGCAATGGGATTTTTTATGATCTTTTGTTAATGGTAAGTGAATGCATGCACATGCGCTTTTTACTTTGCTGCTGAGACCGTAAAAAGAGACATTTTTGGGATTTTTAGGAATGTTTTAAAAATGAGAAATTATATAGGTATGGAAGAGGATTTTTGAAATTCTCTTGAGAATATCAATTTATTTTTATTATTATTATTATTATTATTATTATTATTTATTATTAAGCTTCTGATTTTGACAAAAGAGGAAAAAGGAAAATTTCCAAAAATAGGGGGTTGTTAATAGACAAGAGCCTTCTCCTGCCTATTGTCCAGTCAAGTCCAGTCCCATTGATTCAAAGCTTTTAATTAGTGCCCTCTTCAGCTTCTTGTACTTTGTGGGGTAGGATTCCCTCCGATTTCTGCAGGGGTTATGTCTTTTGTGAGGGTTCTCAAGTATAAAAAGGGGTAGGGGTGGAGTGTTTTCATCACACCTTCACATTCTTACTTATTTGCCTACTATCTCTTAGTCCTGCAAGATGGATCTCCCTGGTAACTTTGAGTTTGCTAACTACCTCGAATCCTTGGAAGCGATGTGCTCTTACAATGTCAACTACGATGCTTTCAACATGCGTGTGTCTCTTTGTGGCGCAATCTATCCATTGAGTGGAACATGCTGATGGCGGCGATACAATTTTGGTACCTAGAAGACCATGAATTCCTCTTTGGGTTGGATGAAGTTTGTACTACCTACGAGGAATTTTCTGCTATGTTGGGGATAAATCCTAGTGTTACTGTAACTTTACCCGAATTTTCCCATTCTCCCAGGGATTTATTAGCCGGGCTCCTTCGTATTTTGGCTTCGATGACTAGATCACTGGTTGCTGGAGGAATGATCTCCCTCCCGACGGTGTTGCAGTTTGTGCATTTGTGGGAAGTAGGTGATGCTGGCTATGCTGGAGTCGTTGCTCTGGGCCTGGTTTCAAAATTACTTCTGGTGATTGGGAAACTATTGGTGGATGCGTAACTTACAGCCATTACTTCATGGATGTCATACCGTCGCAATCCTACGGCGGTAATATTGGCGGAGACACTGAACGGTCTGGATGCCTGGAGAGAAGGTCATTTTTACTTCCTATGGGGTAGCCCCATGATCCTATTCATGTGGTTTTCTAAAAGACTCCGCTTGGTGACTCTTCCAGAATATCCTTTGTCAGTTGTACCCAACTTCTTTTTGCGTCGCTTCTTCAGCGTTGGCCTGAATATTAAGAGTTGGGAGAATTAGATTGTGGAACATGGGACTCAGAATTTGTACTGGTCAGTGCTTTGGTAGGATAGTTTCTTCCTGTTCTGAAGCTAGGAGAATACCCATATGTGTAGCTGGTTGGTCTCAGCCAGACCTCTTTTTATTTCCCTTGGCGACTTCTACCCCAATTTGGCTGGGCACAGGTCGTTCCACCACGGACACTAAATTTCTTTCCGATAGAGGATTTAATTGAGCATTTATGCATGCGGCTTGGCTCTCTGTGTGAGAGTCGGCGTCCGTCGAACCGTCCCTTCAGTCTGTTGGGAGAGTGTGGCCTATCCCTGGGGATTATATGAATTGGTTGTGGAGGAGAGTAGTTAGCAAGATGTTGGAAGTGGAGACTGGAAAAAAGTGTCTTGTCTCTTTTAATACCATGGAAGGAGGTGTTGTGGCTTTTTCGAAGCTGGTTCGAGCTTATCGGTCCATGGAGTGTCTACGACACTCTATTCAGGTATAGGAAACTTGGGGACCCTAGGATGCAGATGATGATGATGGAGAGGGCTCCTCTGGTAGCTGTGGATAAGATGGTTTATTTTGTAATGGGGAATAAATGTGGGGATTTTATTTAGCTTTTTTAGGAGGGTAGGGGGAAGGGAGTTATCCGTTCCTTTTCTTACGTAATCTGTACTGTAATTTCTTATTAGTGAAATAAACAAATTTCTGATCATCCAACTGTCCCTTTTGATGAATTTTGTGTTGTTTGAATTATCTATACCGATCGCTAAGGCATACATAATCCTTTTGTTCAAGTATATGTTGGAATTGATTGTTGTTCTCGGAGATAAGAAAAGAATAGTATTTTGTGAAAAAGAAAGGGTCGTGATCATGTAAGGTGTATGAGCTGCCTATGTACCTCTGGGGTTTTTGAAAAGTTTTAGTTTGTTTGAAAATGGTTTTTTGCAGAGGATTAGACCCACGTAGTTCTGGGTAGAAGGAAATAAAGAGAATTTTTTAAAATAGAAGGGAGATGAGAAGAGTCGTAGCGCGCTGAGATTTCGGACTAGGGGTAGAACTTCTTAAGACAGTCCAGGTTGACTAGACGAGCCATCTCTTTCCCATCTAAGTCAGTAAGCATGGAGGCACTAACGGATAAGATCTTCTTGATAATGTAGGGGCCGCTCCAATTGGGCTTGAATTTCCCTCTGGGGTCCCAGATGAGTTCTATGATTTCTTTGAGGGCTAGGTCCCCTTCTCAAACACCGCGGTCCTTGACTCTCTTATTGAATGAATGTGCTATTCGGCGATGGTACCCTTTTATGTGGTATAGTACTTTTAATCTCGTTTTGTCTAGGAGGGTCAGCTCGTCAAGACGTTTTTGGCACCAGTCTTCTTCGCTGACCTTGCTTTCAAGCATGACGCGCAATGAGTGTATTTCCAACCCCATGGGTAGGACTGGTTCCATACCGTAAACTAGAGAGTAAGGGGTACCCCAATAGAGGTTCAAATTGAGGTTCGGTAGCCCCATAGGGCGTACAAGATCCGATCAGCCCAATCCTGATAACTTTCGGTCATCTTACTGATGATGGCTTTTAGGTTCTTGTTGGCGGCTTCAACTATACCGTTGGTCTGAGGTCAGTAGGGAGAATATTTGTGTCTCTGAATCCCATACTCGTTGACCACTTCTGTAACTTCTTCCTCGAAATGTAACCCATTATCTGACACCAGCTCGTGCGGGACCCTATATCGGCAGATGACGTTTTTCTTGATGAATTTGGCCACTTTCTTAGCGTTTAGCACTGCGTATGACTCGCCTTCGACCCATTTAGTGAAGTAATCAATGGCAACTAGGATGAAATCATTCCCATTGGAATCCTTCACTGTAACCTTCCCTATAATGTCAATGCCCCAGGTGGAGAATGGCCAAGGAGAGGTCACATTGTATAATTCATGCGGAGGCAAATGCTGAAGGTTGGAGAATTATTGGCATTTGAGGCATCTTCGGACATAGGCGGTGCAATCCTGGGTCATAGTGGTCCAGTAGTAGCCCTGTCGAATGATCTTCTTGGCAAGCATGTGACCATTCATATGGGGTCCACATTCCCCACTGTGGATCTTTTGCATTATCTATTCAATGTCAGTTCCTGCGATGCCATGCAAATGAGTTCCATCGAAGTTTCTTTTGAGCAGTTCTTTGTGACAGATGATGTACTAGGCGGCGAGTCTTCGAAGGGTTTCTCGATCTTTCTTATTGGAACCGTTGGGATACCTACCATGCTTGAGGATGCACCATATAGCATAGCACCAATAATTGGCTAGCTCAGGATCTTCTGTAGTGACGAGATCAATGCGGTAGCAGTTGCTTGGTTTGTCTTGATTTTGAACTAGGAAGGGGGTCATAGTTATACTTCGAGCAAGTCTACCATGGAGGACAAGGTAGAGAGAGCATCGGCTAGGTTATTCTTTGCTCGAGGTAAGTAATGGAAGGTGATATCTTTGAATTGGAGGCTAGTTCTTCTAAGTGGGCATGGAAGGGTTGGAGTTTCTTGTCCTTGACTTTCCACTTTCTGAGCACTTGACCGATGATGAGGGCGTAATCCCCGTAGACATCTAGGAATTTAATACCTTTCTTGAGAGCAACTTTGAGGCCTACTGTGCATGCCTCGTATTCAGTCATGTTGTTGGTGCAAGGGAAATCCAACTTGATGGCGATGGGAGTGTGGGAGTCATCTGGGGTGATCAGAAGTATCCCAATGCCATATCCCTTCTTATTGGTATCGCCATCAAAGAGCATTTGCCATCGAAGGTTATCTTGAGCAATGCAAAGGATGTTTTCATCTAGGAATTCAGAGATCCAGACATCAGCTTCTTCTATGAGGTAATTAGCTAGGTAGTCAGAGATGGCTCTTCCTTTCATGGCTTTTTGCGTGATGTACATGATATTAAACTCGATTAGGATCATCAAACATCGGGCCATTCGGCTGGATAAGGTGGGTTTCTCAAGCAGGTATTTGATGGGGTCCATTAGGGATACAAGTTTGATGGGGAAGGTGAGCATATAGTGCCGTAACTTTTGGGTGACCCAGATAAGTGCGATACACGTCTTTTCCAAAGCAGTGTAGTTAACCTCATACCCGACCAATTTGCAACTGGCATAATAGATGGCTCTTTCTTTGCGAGAATCTTCAAGGTATTGGGCTAGCAAAGCCCCAGTTGCAGTGCCGGTTATGGTTAGGTGTAGAAGTAAGACCAGGTTGTGGTGGCATGAGTACCGAGAGTTGAGTTAGATATTATTTAATTCGGTTAAGAGCTTCTTGGCATGCCTCGTTCCAAACATTAGTTGAATCCTTTCGGAGGAGTTTTAAGATAGGTTCACATATGGAGGTTAGCTGGATGATGAACCGGCTCATCACTACACCAAAAATAGCAATTTAGCACACCCTGATATTAAAAATCTGGCACAGTTTAAAACTGTGCCAGATTCTGGCATGGTTTAATGACAATCTGGCACACTTTAAAACAGTGCCAAAATTTGGCACTGCTTTAAAGTCTGCCAAAATTGAGTACACTTCACTAAAATATAAATAACCAAAAAAAAAATTTATCCCCCTTAATTTTTTAGCCTCCCGCTCTCTCCCTCTCTCGATCGCTCAGCCCCCGCTCTCTCAATCTCTCTCTCCCTCTCACACGCTCAACAAATTCTCCATCCACCATCATCGCCGACCTTCGCCATCCTCCACCATCGTCGATCGTCGCCATTCTCGCCATCCACCGTCCTCTACCGCCGTCGTCCTCGCCATCCACCATCCTCGACCATCGCCATCCTTGCTCAGTCCCGATCCGTCGACATCCTCTCCATCCTCCACCATCCACACATCTCCATCTCCATCCTCCACATCCTCCACCATCCACCCACCTGAGCGGAAAAATACAGATAGACGCAACGACGGAGCCCTAGCCAGCCCAGGTAAATCCTCCCATTTTTCTATTAATATATATATGTACACATTGTTGATATTATGAGATTGCTAAGGTTCTAAAAATATTGTTGAGATTAGTGTCGTTTTACCCCTTATAATATTTGTATAAATGTGAATATTGATTTATAATAATTGTTGATACCAAAATTAATATGCTGATGTGGATGAATCATACGAAGACACTTGTCAATCTACGTGGTGCAATAACGACGAGGAAGTTCATTTCCCGACCAACCACGATTCTCTCCGAACAACGAGGATACACCGAGGAACTTTAGCGTTCCGAGGTACTCTAACACTCCGAGGAACTCCTGAGCAACGAGCAACTATGGCGGTCCGAGCTGCACCTCGGTCGTATCATTAATTTCCAGATAATCAACAGTTCAAATATTCATTGAATGTTTATATTCTTGACGCGCACGCTGCATTAAATGTATTACCCTTTCACATGTATATCATTTAATGTATCGAACCTTTCATGTACAGCCTAAGGGCTATAAATACCTGGTATCATCCTCATTCAAGGGGGACCGGAGTTTCTTGAGAGAACTTGTATTCAAGAATTCTGCAAACATTCAGCAATAACATAACAGTGGACGTAGGCTTTATTCCTAGCCGAACCACTTTAAAAATCTCTGTCTTATTTATTTATATGTGTTAAAATTAGAGCAAGGGCATTATTTATGGGATTATCATGCTCCAGGGTTATTAGACTTGCTTGTGCCACCTTTCAGATTGGACATGGCCTGGATCCCAGCTCGTTCCATTCCACGTAGTTTGATTTCAAAATACCTCGGTGATTATAGCCTTCATTCCCAAATCGATGTATCTCGTCCAGAGCATCTAATGGAGACACCTTCAATAATGAATGTCAGAATGTTGAAGGACTTGAACTTTATTAATTCTCCCCTTTGCCTGGAAGATCCTCCTGCTGGCGAAGAGCCTATTTCTAAAGCAAAGGGCAAGAAACCAATAGAATAGGACTATCAATGTAATAGTTAGTACATTCATTTAACCTGTAATTTATTTTGAATTTTAATGAAAAGACTTTCATTTTCTGTTTGTAAATTTTGCTGTTGTCTTGTGTTTATCAAGCACCTTTATATTTGTGCATATGTATCTGTTAAAAAGATAACAATAATATTGTTCATCGAGCAACTTAATAAAAAGTTACAAGTATCAAGGTTGTTCAATCACTTAATAATAAAGTAATGAGTATAAAATGTTCAAACTGTTTCCAACCAACCAGGGCGGATAAATAATGTTTGTCGACCAACTACAGTTGATGGGTCTTTATCCCCGAATAGCCATACTTGGTTCAATTTCAAATATTTTCATAAAATGTGTCCGACCAACCAAGGTCAATAATTTATCCTCGTCGACCAACTACAGTTAGTGGGTTTTTATCCCCGACCAACCATACTTGGTTCATTTTGGAATGTTTTGTTCTCTGAGGAACTTTTGTGATAATATTACCTCTCGTCCAACAAAAGAGTATATTTTTTGGTTCTTTCGAACTGTCCACTAGTTATCTTACCAACCGTAGCTGATCACGCTAGTGTCGTCTCCTAACCAAAGGAGTATTTTTTGGTTCTTTCGAACTGTCCACTAGTTATCTTACCAACCGTAGTTGATCACGCTAGTGTCGTCTCCTAACCAAAGGAGTATTTTTTGGTTCTTTCGAACTGTCCACTAGTTATCTTACCAACCGTAGTTGATCACGCTAGTGTCGTCTCCTAACCAAAGGAGTATTTTTTGGTTTTTTCGAACTGTCCACTAGTTATCTTACCAACTGTAGTTGATCACGCTAGTGTCGTCTCCTAACCAAAGGAGTATTTTTTGGTTCTTTCGAACTGTCCACTAGTTATCTTACCAACCGTAGTTGATCACGCTAGTATCGCCTCCTAACCAAAGGAGTATTTTTTGAGCATAGAGTGTAACACTAGTATTCCCCGAAAAACTTTCAACAGAAAGAAAATGGTGAAAACATCCTCGTTTTATTCATAATGAAGGAAATGCATTTACATTTTACATTACTGATAATACTTGCGCAGGTGTTCAGCGTTCCATGCATTCTTAAATTCCTCTCCCTCTAGAGTAGATATTCTGTAAGTACCTGGTCGGACAACTTCTGTAACTCGGTAAGGTACATGCCAGTTTGCTTCCAGCTTATTATGCTTCTGAATGACTTTCTTTAGCACATAATACCCTTCTTTTAAATCACATTTCTTCACCCTTTTGTTGTAGAACAAAGCTGTACGTTGTTGGTAAGCAGCATTCCTAATGGAGGCCTCTTCTCTAACCTCCTCGAGCATATCCAAATCCAGTCTTCGCATCAAATCGCTGACTGGGGAATTGAAATTCAGCACTCTATGCGTTGGGAGACCCAACTCGGCAGGTATCACAGCCTCACTTCCGAATGCTAGCATATATGGTGATTCTCCAGTTGCTGCTCGGGGAGTTGTTCGGTAAGCCCATAGTACTGAGTGGAGCTCATTAATCCAATTTGCTTTATCTTCACTTAACCTTTTCTTCAAACCATTTAGTAATGTTCTGTTCGTCACCTCAGTTTTTCCATTTCTTTGGGGATGGCCTTGTGCTGAATGAAACTTCAAAATGTTCGACTGACGACAATAGGCAGCAAATTCTTCGTTATCGAATTGTGTTCCATGGTCTGTGATGAAAGCATGGGGGAGACCATATCGACAAATGATGTTCTTCCAAATGAACTGATATACCTTCTCGTACGTCATATCAATTAGTGGCTCAGCTTCCACCCACTTTGTAAAATAATCCACTGCCACGACGAGGTACTTGAACCTTCCTCGGGTCGTCGGCAATGGTCCAACTAAATCAATCCCCCACATGGCAAATGGCCAAGGTGAAGTTATGGGTGTCAACAATGCTTGTGGAGTTCTTCGGATGGAGGAAAAACGTTGGCACTTGTCACACTTCTTGGCATAGGCTATAAAATCAGCCCTCATCGTCGGCCAGTAGTATCCCTGTGTCATCACCCTTTGCAAAAGTGTCCGACCTGCTACATGAGCTCCACAAGATCCTTCATGGATTTCCTCAACTAATTCTTTGACCTCTGATGGATGTACACATCTCTGCAAACCTTCCATAATTCCTCGTCGATACAAAACACCATTAGTTAATACATACCGAGCAACTTTATACTTCAATTTCTTGGCGGTTATCTTATCCTCTGGTAGTTCTCCTTCTTCAATGTATGCCCTGATAGGATCCATCCAAGAGGGTCCCAAATCAAGGGTAATTATATTCACCATCAGTTCTTCTTCTATGCTCCGACTTTCTAATACTTCAATTGGTATTGTCCTTCGCAGCTCGGTGCGCGTAGCTGACGCTAATCGGGCCAATGCGTCCGCTCTTGCATTCTCCATCCTCGGTATTCTCACTAATTGAATAGCATCAAATTCTGTCAATAACTCCATCGCCTTTGCATGGTATTTCACCATTAATTCTCCCTTAACTGCATATATTCCCATCATCTGATTCACAATTAATTGAGAATCACTGAAAACAATTACTTGTCGTGCTCCCATAACTTTCGCCAAATGAAAACCTGCTATCATGGCCTCATACTCAGCTTCATTATTGGAAGCTTTGAATTGGAATCGCAAGGCATATTCCATGTCAATATCATCTAGAGTGTTTAAAACAATCCCTGCTCCACAACCAGCTGTGCAAGATGATCCATCTACATATAATCTCCATGTAGGTAACTCGTCTTCAAATTTCTTATCTGTCAGAGCTCCTCGGTAAAATATTTGCTGTTTTCTTTCATCATCCCCTGGTATCTTTCGTTCCTCGTCGATCATCTGTTCGTGTCCTTTTACCAACTGGAGTTGGTCTGGGTTGGAATATAATGATTTTTCAACATCCACAAGTCCTTTTACCAACCTTAGTTGGTCTGGACCTGTGTCTGTTGATCCTGTATAGTCCACAGGTAGGTCCGCAAGTACCTTTTGTTCCTCGGGGGTATCAGGGTACGTGAACTCTGCTATAAAATCTGCTACAGCTTGCCCCTTTAATGATGATCTGGGTTCATACACAATATCATATTCACCGAGTTCTATTGCCCAATATATCAATCTTCCTGACTTTTCTGACTTGTGAAGGGCTTGCCTTAATGGCGTGTCGGTATACACGATGATGATATGGGCCTGGAAATATGGCCTCATTCTTCTACTTGCCTCAATTAATGCTAATGCCAATTTTTCTAGCTTTGGATATCTGATTTCGGCACCTTGGAAAGCTTTACTTGTGTAATAAATTGGCTTTTGGACTCCATTCTCCAATCTGATCAATGCCGAGATGACTGCATTTTCTGATACTCCCAGATATAAGTACAACTTTTCTCCTGTTATTGGCCTAGACAACAATGGTGGGGCTCCCAAATACTTCTTCAAATCTTGAAAGGCCTTCTCACATTCATCAGTCCACTCAAAACTTTTTCGCAGTGTTTTGAAGAATGGGAGGCATTTATCAGTTGCTCGGGATACAAATTTATTGAGCGCTGCAACTCGTCCTGTAAGACTCTGTACTTCTTTCCTCGTCGTTGGGGATCGCAGCCCTAAAAGAGCTTTGATCTTTTCTGGATTTGCCTCAATACCCCGTTGATTGACGATGTATCCGAGGAACATTCCTTCTCGTACTCCAAAGGTACACTTCGTTGGGTTGAGCTTCATTTGATATTTATCCAGTTGATCAAAGGTATGGCCTAAGTCAATTAGATGATCAGTAGCTCTCTTGCTTTTGGTGAGCATGTCGTCGACATAGACCTCCATGTTGCAACTGATTTGTTCGGCAAAAACCTTGTTCATCAGTCGCTGATATGTTGCACCTGCATTTTTTAAACCAAAAAGCATAACATTATAACAATAAGTTCCCCTTGGGGTAATAAAAGAAGTACTTTCCCTGTCTTCAGGTTTCATTTTTATCTGATTATAGCCAGAATATGCATCCATGAAGCTGAGCAGCTCATGTCCCGAGGTAGCATCCACTAGCTGGTCGATTCTGGGCAATGGAAAATGATCTTTTGGGCATGCCTTGTTCAGATCAGTGAAATCAACACACATTCTCCACTTATTGTTCTTCTTTTTTACCATCACCACATTTGCCAACCAATTTGGATATTTCACATCTTCAATGAATTGGGCTTTCTGGAGCTTCTCGACCTCCTCTTGTATGGCTGGTTCTTCTCGGAACTAAACACTCTTCTTCTCTACTTCACAGGTTTGATCTCCTTATTCACATTGAGCTCATGACATAAGAAGTTTGGATCTATTCCTGGCATGTCTTCATGACTCCAAGCAAAAGTATTCTTCCTGTTTCTCAAAAAAGTTATCAACTCCTGTTTTATTGAAACATCCAACGACGATCCTATCTGGGTTACTCGTTCAGGATGCTCGTCGTCTAGAATAACATTTTCTGTAGATTCCACCACCTGTCCTTTTACAAGTTGAGATTCATCTCTAGGGTCAAGAGTTTCAATTTCTGTACCTTCCTCCACTTGGTAAGTAGTGGTCTTTTTCCTTGATTCTTCAAGTTTCTCTTGCTCGGCAGACGAATAATAGCATTCCCGAGCTACTTTTTTATCACCTTTCACAACTCCGACTCCAAAATTTGTTAGGAATTTCAAACACTGATGTACCGTAGATGGAACTGCTTCGAACTTTTTCAATCCAACTCTTCCCATAATGATGTTGTAGGCTGATTGCACATTTTTATCCATCACAAAGAAGCGTATTCTTTCTGTTCGATAAGCAGGCCAAGTTCCAATGAGTATATCCAACTTGATCGTCCCAAGTGGAAAAACTTTCTCGCTAGCAAAACCCAGAAGGGGTCTGTGATAAGGTTCCAGTTGAGATAATTTCAAATTCAAGCTATCAAAGCATGAATAGTACATGATGTCTGCTGAACTACCGTTGTCTACCAACACCCTCGAAATGACCACCTCTTTCATCCTCATTTTGATCACCAAAGGATCGTCATGAGGGTAAAGAACACCTGCCAGGTCGTTTTTTGAAAAACCAATGACTAGCTTCTCTTTGTTTACCTTCCTCGGACGATCCTCCTAGGCCAGATTTATTCGCTGAATATATGAACAAGCCTGAGCCTCTCCGAGGTAAGCTTTTCTTTCTGCAGTAAGGTCTCCTCCTCCTGCATTTCCTCCTGTAATAACATTACAATCAAATGACCCAAAACGTATGGAAAATACCTCACATTCAGGCTGCCTTGGCTTCTTGGGAAGATCAGGATCATCATCTGGATCATCTTCGTGGTCCCTCTTCTTTTTCTCCTCTGCACGACGAGGAGATCTAGATCTCTCTCTCGTTCTATCATCATTCTTCCTCTTACCCCTGTGATCTACATATTTTGATAATTTTCCTCTTCGGATGAGCGTTTCAATCTCGTTCTGAAGGGCTATGCAATTTTTGGTCGTATGACCATGATCTTTGTGAAACTCGCAGTATTTGGCCTTATTCCTCAGATCAGGATTTGTCCTCAGTTTTTCTGGGCACTTGATTTCCTCGCTATTCTTGATTTCTTCCAAAACATGATTAATACCCATCTTCAATGGAGTATAATTATCGTACTTCTTTAGGACCTCCCATGACGTCCTATTATTCTTGGAGGGTTTGTCACCACCATTACCTTTCTGATCTTTCTTCTTAGACTTGTCGATCTCCACTTTAATTTCTTTATCCATATTCTTCTTCGCAGCCATAGCCTCCTCGGCATTCATAATTTTGGCCGCTTTCGCCATCAACTCTGACATAGTTTTAGGTGGATCTTTGGCCAAGGTGTAGTACAGCTTGTTAGGCAGCAAACCACTCATCAAAGCAGTGATTGCTGTCTTTTCTTCGTAATCTATGACTTCCAACTTCTCGTTATTAAAACGAGTTATGTAATCTCTAGTACTTTCACGTGATTTTTGCCTAACACTTAGCAAGTGTGCTACTCGCTTTACTGGCTTTGCTCCAAAACAAAAATTGCCAATGAATAGCTCGGCTAACTGAATAAAAGTTGAAATCTTACCCCGAGGAAGATTATTGTACCATATTTGTGCAGATCCGGTAAGAGTTCCAGAGAATGCTCTACACCTCATCTCGTCGGGGACGACATAGATGTCGGCAGCAGCTTGGTATTGTTCTATATGAAGTACATGATCTGTCTTTCCATCGTACTTGGGGGTCACCACAGGTGCTTTGAATTTCGATGGTGTAGAAAAATCCACAATGGCTTGCACAAAAAGTGTCCCTTGAACAAAAGTTCTCTGTAAGGGGTTTCTTGCCTTAGCCATTTCTCCCAGTCTATCTTCTAACCGCTGAATGGAACCTTTCCATGCTTCATTTCCTTCCTCAGGCCGCTTAGTCCGAGCAATTGATTGCTCTGACGTAGCTTCCTGAGATTTATCTCGACGAGTAGTTGGTCGTGATTGTGCTGATCCTTCTCTCAAACCTGATGGTGGCCGAAAACTTCTCGATGGAGCTCTAGGTGGACTCATATTCCTCCTTGGTCCTAACCGAGTGAAAGGAGACACCCTGCTTAATCTTTCCAAAGCGCTAGCTCTCTCCGAAGAGAGAGTAATATGTTGATCTGTATCCGTAGCCCGTATCGATGAGGTTCGCCCAGGTTGATACGTAGAATCATTAGACTCCCCATTGCGATATGAGCCAGTACGTATGGATCGTGATTGCCCACGATCACTCCTTTGTCCTGAATAGGTAGGTGCACTGCCTTGAAGAGTTTGAATGAGTTGCCTCATAGATTCTTGCATGGCGGTTTGTCCTTGAGCCAGATTTGTCATAATTCCAGCCAGATCTGGAGGTGCAGATGGATTTGGAAGATTTCTAGTATTTCCAGCATTTCGATTACTGGATTCTGGATTATCTGCCATTGATAATAAATGATTTTTGTGAAAAACGATAGTAACAGTCGTTTTCCACAGACGGCGCCAATCTGTTGATGTAAAAAACTAGATTGCTCTAATTATTCAATCACAGATAAATAAATAAGACAGAGATTTTTATAGTGGTTCGGCTAGGAATAAAGCCTACGTCCACTGTTATGTTATTACTGAATGTTTGCAGAATTCTTGAATACAAGTTCTCTCAAGAAATTCCGGTCCCCCTTGAATGAGGATGATACCAGGTATTTATAGCCCTTAGGAATGAAGGCTATAATCACCGAGGTATTGTGAAATCAAACTACGTGGAATGGAACGAGCTGGGATCCAGTCCATGTCCAATCTGAAAGGTGGCACAGGCAAGTCTAATAACCCTGGAGCATGATAATCCCATAAATAATGCCCTTGCTCTAATTTTAACACACCCAGTGCGTTCAACCACCCTTGCTTATAACCTTCATTGTTGTCATGTTCAATACGAGCATCCAAGTGAACAAGAGCTTCATTATATCCTGCCATCCATAATTCCCTGGGTTGCTTATGAAATTGAAAGGTTAATCTATCCAATTGTTCGAGAAGGTTTTTGGCAAAAAGATCCTTAGTATGTAGAGTAGACTTCGTTGCAGTAAGTTGATCTTCCAAGGATAGATTTTTCTTGGACATTTCTGATAGAGCTCGATCTTTGACGTTTAATTGGAATGACTGAGTTTCGAAAGTAGATTGGGTACGAGCCTCTTCGACATTACGACTAAGAACTCTTGATCGACTCCGAATAGCGATTGGAGAACTTTGCTCCTCAGCAACATATTGAGCAGCTCTTCCTCGCCCCCGAGAACCTCTACCTCATCCCCGAGCAATCCCAGAAACAGCAGACCTTCTTAAGTCATCCAGTTCTTGCCTTAATTTGGCATTTTCAACCTCTAAGAACGAGAAACCTTCATCAGTAACTGGCACTAAAGCAGTGGAAGATGATGCTGCAGATTCATACTGAGCCAACTTTTTCTGCAAATTATTGTTCTCCTGTTCCAACAACTCAGCAATCTGCCTGCAGGCCTCAACCTCACCTTTTAGAGTTCTTTCCCTAATATCATATCCAGCGAGGATCTTTTTATGGCCTGTTTCAGAAGAGAGCTGCTGATATCTATTTTCATATTCCTTGTGCAGCAAAGCAGTTGATTCATTATGTTGATTATGAAGATCTTCTAAGCTACAATGAAGTTCCTCGATCAATTCGTAGTATGCCACATTATTGGCCACAGATCTATCAAGTAAATCCTTCAGGTACCGGTAAGCCTCAACTGCTTGTTCTGAGGCATCGTGACCAAGGATGTCGACAATTTCTGATACACTTAGGTCTGTATGACCAGCTTTATAACATCCATTGCATTGTCACATCAACTCAGTATCAGGAGCAGATATCAATTCCATTCTGGCCAAAAACTAATAACGAAGAGAAAGCAGGAGTTAATAAATAAAAGCGGACAGAGGATCAACAATGAAGAGGAATGAAGATGTGTTTTATTAGATCATCAAAAGATTACATTGTTCGATTACAAGTAATGAAAGAAAGAAATGATACCGAACAACTTCACACCTTTTCCTTGTCCCCCAAGACTTTCTCGGGAGGCTGGGACGAGGAGCTCGGTTACTCGGTAGTAACAGCGGTTTGATCGGCAGGAATCTTCTCAGGAGGAGGAGGTATGGAAGAAATGTCCTCGGTGGCAGAGGGTTGAGAGGCAGAGACTTGATCACCTATGGCCATAGAAGATTCATCAGAGACAGGCTCATCTTCTTCTTCTTCCACAATTGCTGGAGGAGGACCAGGGAGGTGTAGTTGGAATAGCTCAGAGTCGTCTTTGATCTTCAACTCTTGCAGAGCAGCTACCCATCCATCATGGAAGTATTTCAACTTCCCATATTGAACTTGGTATGTCATTGCAGCAATTCCCTTATCCCATCCTTTCTCCCAGCCAGCGCTGAAAGATTTTTTGACTGCGATTTTTCTTCTTAGTCTCTCCGAGGAGAGTTTCACATCCAATTCTTCCTTTTGGACCTTGATATCTCGCAGGGCGGACAATTCTTCCTCTGCCTTCTTCAGTTTATCCTCAAGCTCTCCAAAATTCTTGAGCTTGTCGTCGTATTTTTTATGCTCAACCTCCAAACTTTTTACTTTATTCTCCAATCCTTTGGAGATCTTGGCCAACTTCACTTTCTCGGCTTCAACTATTGACAACTTTTTCTCCCAAGCAGTCTTGTCCTCATTGTACTGTTGGCGAGATTCCTTCAAGGATTGGTTCAAACCCAACAGAGCATCCTCTACACCAAACGAGGAACTAGAGGCTTTAATTACCTCATCCTTCTTCACTATGTTATTAAAACAGTTCACCAGCTGAAAGAGGAGAAAAACAGTAAGTCAGTGCAAAAATAAAAATACTCAGAGAAAGAAAGAAAACCCAGAGTATGAGAAATTTACCGAAGCAAGGTGACGAGTAGCTAGGGATGGCAGCATATCCTTGAAGATATTTTCATCAATTCCTTGGACCTCGGGTATGATCCAAGTTTTTACCGAGCTCATTGCAGAGCTCGAAGGAATGATGGTTGGAACACCAACAACACCAGATGGTGGGGAAGAGGCAGTTTCAGCCAAATTGACTGAGGATGATTTCCTCAATCTTCTCAAAGGGACTTCAGCAGCTTCAACCAAATAAGAACTCTTGGTCGGAGAGATGGTAATCACTTCCATAGGAGCAACTTTCTTGCTCGGAGCCACTGGGGGCTTCTCGGCAGCTTTAGAGGGTGCAGCATCCACTTTCTTAGTCCCCTCTGGGACATCAGTTTTGCTCTTCTTAGCCCCAACAATAGAAGTAACATCATCAAAGAGAGCAGGAGGAGCTCTTTTCTTACCCATCCTTTGACTTAAAGGAAGATGAGAATCTGAAGAAGAATCTTCTGGAGTTGAAGCTGGTTTAACAGGGCGAGCAGTATAAGAGGTTGTGTAACTCTTATACTGTAGCAGATATGAGGCAGACCTGATGTGTTCGTCTGCAACGTTCTTATGCAAACCCCAGATAAGTGTCAGATGCTTAATATTAACCTCTGGTTCTTTTGGAGTTTTTCTTTTGCTATCAACTGCAAATAAATACATAATGAGATGTCAGTCATACATTTTGTCAAACAAGATGAAAGCATAATTTCATAAGAAAAATAAAATGAAAAATAAACCTATCCCATTGCCATATGGGGGGCATCTGGGACCGTTGTATACTCCATCTCCAACTAAAGGGGCATATTGCCAATTTTTTATAACCAACCCATGTTCAAAATAATCTCTATTTGAGTAAGGGAGGTTAACTACAAGAGCCCTATTCAGAAACCTAGTTTTTAAGTAATAAATATTATCTAGAGTGGCCCACTTATAACAGTACATAATTTCAGGGATCCCTATACGAGTCCCATGAGTTAGATTTAATTTGTATACCCCGTTAATTATTCTCCATGAATTAGGGGCTATTTTTGCAGGGACAAGATCAAAATACTGACAAAACTCAAGACACAATGGGTTTGGTGGAAAAGAAAATCCACATTCAGCAACAAATAGACTGGGGAACCAATGTCCCTCAGCCAATCGAAAGTAATCTAAAGGCTCAGAAAGAACCTCTAGAGTTACCCACGAAGGAATAGAAAAATCAGAACGAAATTTCTCAACAGACTCCACAATATAAACCATACTGAATAAAAGAGAAGAAAGGAAGAAGATCTTACAGGAAGAAAGGAGGTATGTTGACAACGAACGAAAACAAAGATGAACGCACAAGAGAGAGAAGAAGAGAATAGAAAGCTTGAATGCAAGAAATTCGGAAAAGAAGAAGACGGTATGGTCACCTAAAGTTTAAATACTTTGCATTGGGAAGCGGCGAAGGAAATGATTACAAAAAAAGAAACTATTGAACTTCCGGCGGCTAAAAGGACAAAAAGGGCACAAAGATCGAAGCGCTCTTAAAAGTTCGAAAAAAGGCGGATTCTTTGGATTTAGAAATAAATTCAAATACGATGCTCCTAAAACCCAAGAAGATCAATTCAATATGGCCAAGTACCGAGAAAGAATGTTTTATACTCCTCAAAATTCGAAATATAAAACATTGGGGGCTTCTGTTGATACCAAAATTAATATGCTGATGTGGATGAATCATACGAAGACACTTGTCAATCTACGTGGTGCAATAACGACGAGGAAGTTCATTTCTCGACCAACCACGATTCTCTCCGAACAACGAGGATACACTGAGGAACTTTAGAGTTCCGAGGTACTCTAACACTCCGAGGAACTCCTGAGCAACGAGCAACTATGGCGGTCCGAGCTGCACCTCGGTCGTATCATTAATTGCCAGATAATCAACAGTTCAAATATTCATTGAATGTTTATATTCTTGACGCGCACGCTGCATTAAATGTATTACCCTTTCACATGTATATCATTTAATGTATCGAACCTTTCATGTACAGCCTAAGGGCTATAAATACCTGGTATCATCCTCATTCAAGGGGGACCGGAATTTCTTGAGAGAACTTGTATTCAAGAATTCTGCAAACATTCAGCAATAACATAACAGTGGACATAGGCTTTATTCCTAGCCGAACCACTTTAAAAATCTCTGTCTTATTTATTTATCTGTGTTAAAATTAGAGCAAGGGCATTATTTGTGGGATTATCATGCTCCAGGGTTATTAGACTTGCCTGTGCCACCTTTCAGATTGGACATGGACTGGATCCCAGCTCGTTCCATTCCACGTAGTTTGATTTTAAAATACCTCGGTGATTATAGCCTTCATTCCTAAGGGCTATAAATACCTGGTATCATCCTCATTCAAGGGGGACCGGAATTTCTTGAGAGAACTTGTATTTAAGAATTCTGCAAACATTCAGCAATAACATAACAGTGGACGTAGGCTTTATTCCTAGACGAACCACTTTAAAAATCTCTGTCTTATTTATTTATCTGTGATTGAATAATTAGAGCAATCTAGTTTTTTACATCAACAATAATTATTAGTATAAATGGCACAGCTATTTTACCCCTTTTAGTATCACAGTGTTGTTTTACCTCTTTTTTTTTAGATAATTAAATGACATTAAGAAACCTTGCAAAGGGTGTGAACCTATATACAGGGAATATACAACGCGTCTAACATTAGTATAAATGTTGTTTTACCTCCTTTAATATTAGTCTAAATGTTGTTATTAGTTTGTAGTATTTATTTTTTAGGCATGAGGTAAGGAAAAACAAAAGTGTACCTGAGCGGCAGTTGTGTGTGAATGAGTTGAGAAGAGCTTAATAATACAAGTTGTGCTAAATCCATGCACAGGCAGCCCTATTGCCGCTCTGAGGCCGGCACCATCTGCACCTACCACCACCGCATCGTACGTATGATCTACTATAGTATATGATGACCCTCCAACAATCTCTTACATTTTATTCAAATAATCAAATGTTTAATCAATAACAGGTTCTTAAATGAAATGACATAAGATCAGAAGATGATTTAGACATACAGATTCGGAAGAGAAGAGTCTAGGTTTGACGGAGATGGATCTCTTTGAACGAATGCTAAGGCCATGAGCAACGGACCTCCGTAGCAACCCTCACACAACCCACGAACCTTAATCAGGTATTACGAAACACTAATATCTGATTTATTATTTGTGTTAAAAGATCGATATTCACGGATCTGAGTTAGTGTACCTACATAGGTTATTTTGACATTTATTTGCTTTATTTGCAGTTACCAATCTTATGCACCCTTTTTTGCACTTCAAAAGCCTAACAATGGTGCCCGGGGTTCTAGAGCTACTAATATTCCATTTTATCTTTTAGTTTTTGCCCCATGATAAGTAATTTCTAACTAATTTGACATGTATTTTATTCTTTCACTTGTTATTAACCTACAAGATGTTCTGTAATTTAACATGTATTTTGTTGAGACAATATTGTGTTATGCATACTAGACGGACAGTAAAAAACATTCCCAAGTATGCTCCATCACAATTCTACATTGCAATGTGTTTCCTCGGATCAAGGAGAAAAAGATAATGTCCCTAAAACCTTTTGTTGAACGCCTTCGGTAAGTTTAAGGATGTTATTCAGAATGTTATGTTTTCAATTTAGTACATTTTTTAAAAGTTCAAGTTTGTGTTAGTTTTTTAATCTATTTTTCATCTCATGGCTTGAAATCATCGTAACTGCAATTGTATATCATAATGTGCCCATACATTTTTCAGATTCTTAGCTCTGGAGTGGAAATGAGAGAAGGAATAAGGTTTGTAGTTACACTACTAAAGATGGTAGTTTGGTCTTCTGTAAGTTGTTTCTTAAATAGTCCCACATTATGATTAATAACGTCTTGATTATTCTCCCAAGTATTACCCTCTTCATCTTTAATGGAGTGAATCCTAAGCTTTTAGTGCTTGGTTTTAACACTAGCCTGGCCATTACCAAACTTACCTCATCTCTGTTATTACATCAAGTTTATATTGTCCCCTATAACCTGGCCATTACCAAACTTATCTCATCTTTGGTTTGGTTTATTTGTATTTCAATATGAGTTGAAATTGATAGATTATGTATATGAATTGACTTATACTATGAATCGTTCATAAACCCCTTGAATATATGCGTAAATATTTAGAGAATGGGATCAAATTGATTAAGATTGAATTTTTAGGGTTCTTGATACAGAATTGGGTTTTATCATTAAATCTTGAATTAATATTGTGTTTTTGATGTTTTAAGCATGTTTAAATCATAGTTACTTTATTTAGATGCTATACCAATTTAAGTAAGATCCTACTTCTATGGTAACATTATAGTTCATGCTTATAGACTTTATGACCGTCTTATTTATTTTTTACACTCGCAATTATTTAGTATAATGAATAGGACCCAGGGTGAGGACAATACTCAATATTTCACAATAGGACTCGGAATAAATCGACAAATCGATAGGACCCACATCGAACACATGTTCTTGGTTTTTGGCCTTTCTCAATTACTTACTCATTTTCACTAATTCTTCATGTATGCCAAAATTGAAAAACTGGTAAATAAAACAAAAAACCAAGAACATTTCACAAGTCAGAAAATTAAGTCACATGTTGTAAAATGACTACTTTCCCTACATAATGGTTAATATATCTTTTTAAAATATAATTTTGGTATTGCATGACCTCTTTGTGTCGGGACTGATACAACATCAGCACACTGGTGAAATCCAAAGCGGAACTCGAAGAAGTGATTGGAAAAGGGAAGATCTCAAGTTGTTTGCACAAATACGTAAGGATTAAGAATGAGGGAGCTTATTCGGAGGATCTCAAGTTGCGAATAAATTTGGTAAGTATTTTATATTGATGATAGAAGATTTTATAATGTAGTGCACCTTTACCAAAGTAAATTCTTCATTTAATTGTGTGCGCGTGTGTGTGTTGTGTAAGATGTGTGTGTTAAGGCCTTAATAAGTGGTTGACATGGAGGAAGGGGCTATATGGATTTATATACTATTTTTAGATGATAAATCGGAGGAAGAGATTTATTGGTGGTTTAGCTGCGGCTTTTGTGCTTGTTGTTGTTGTTGGGCTTATGTTAATATTATAATAAGTTGGATTTCATGAATAAACAAAGGAAACTCTGTCGAAATTTTATGAAATTAGAAAGTGTTCTAAATTGATTAAGGCTAGCATACAACATTTGAAAATTGAGCATTGGTGAATGAAAACGTAAAACAACTAATAAACATACATGAATGAGACACGCGTAGTCGCGAACACCTCGCACGGGACCAATGTAACTTGTAGGAACTGACCGCGTAGTCCCGGGTCTCTCGGTTTGTGAGTATGACGATAATTTGCAAAAACTAGCACTTAAACTTAAAAACAAGCCGTTAAAGGGTGAAAACCCAAACCACCCCCCAAACGACCCCGTAGGGGGCACGAACACCTCGCACGGGACCAATGTAACTTGTAGGAACTGACCGCATAGTCCCGGGTCTCCCGGTTTGTGAATATGATGATAATTTGCAAAAATCACACTTAGTTAAAAACAAGCCGTCAAAGGGTGAAAACCCAAACCACCCCCCAAACGACCACATAGGAGGCACGAACACCTCACACGGGACCAATGTAACTTGTAGGAACTGACCGCGTAGTCCTGGGTCTCCCGGTTTGAGAGTATGACGATAATTTGCAAAAATCATCACTTAAACTTAAAAACAAGCCGTTAAAGGGTGAAAATCCAAACCACCCCCCAAACGACCCCGTAGGGGTCACGAACACCTCGCACGGGACCAATGTAACTTGTAGGAACTGACCGCGTAGTCCCGGGTCTCCCGGTTTGAGAGTATGACGATAATTTGCAAAAATCAGCATTTAAACTTAAAAACAAGCCGTCAAAGGGTGAAAACCCAAACCACCACCCAAACGACCCTGTAGGGGGCACGAACACCTCGCACGGGACCAATGTAACTCGTAGGAACTGACCGCGTAGTCCCGGGACTCCCGGTTTGAGAGTATGACCCGAATTTGCAAAAATCACACTTAGACTTGAAAATAGGCCGTTAAGGGGTGAAAACCCGAACCAGCCCCCAAACAACCCCGTAGGAGGCACGAACACCTCGCACGGGACCAATGTAACTCGTAGGAACTGACCGCGTAGTCCCGGGTCTTCCGGTTTGAGAGTATGACGATAATTCGCAAAAATCACACTTAGACTTGAAAACGGGCCGTTAAGGGGTGAAAATCCGAACCAGCCCCCAAACGACCCCGTAGGAGGCACGAACACCTCGCATGGGACCAATGTAACTCGTAGGAACTGGCCGCATAGTCCCGGGTCTCCCGGTTTGAGAGTATGACGATAATTTGCAAAAATCACACTTAGACTTAAAAACAGGTCGTTAAGGGATGAAAACCCCAACCAGCCCCCAAACGATCTCGTAGGAGGCACGAACACCTCGCACGGGACCAATGTAACTTGTAGTAACTGACCGCGTACTCCCGGGACTCCCGGTTTGAGAGTATGGCGATAATTTGCAAAAATCACACTTAGACTTGAAAATAGGCCGTTAAGGGGTAAAAACCTAAAATAGCCCCCAAACGACCCCGTTGGAGGCACGAACACCTCGCACGGGACCAATGTAACTCGTAGGAACTGACCGCGTAGTCCTGGGACTTCCGGTTTGAGAGTATGACGATAATTTGCAAAAATCGCACTTAGACTTGAAAACAGGTCGTTAAGGGGTGAAAATCAAAACCAGGCCCCAAATGACCCCGTAGGAGGCACGAACACCTCGCGCTGGACCAATGTAACTTGTAGCAACTGACCGCGTAGACCCGGGACTCTCGGTATGAGAGTATGACCCGAATTTGGAAAAATCATACTTAGACATGAAAATAGGCCGTTAAGGGGTGAAAACCCGAACCAGCCCCCAAACGACCCCGTAGGAGGCATGAACACCTCACACGGGACCAATGTAACTTGTAGCAACTGACCGCGTAGTCCCGGGACTCTCGGTTTGAGAGTATGACCCGAATTTGCAAAAATCACACTTAGAATTGAAACCAGGCCGTTAAGGGGTGAAAACCCGAACCAACCTCCAAACGACCCTGTGGGAGACACGAACACCTCGTAGGGGACCAATGTAACTTGTAGGAACTGACCGCGTAGTCCCGGGACTCCCGGTATGAGAGTATGACGATAATTTGCAAAAATCACACTTAGACTTAAAAATAGGTCGTTAAGGGGTGAAAACCCGAACCAGCCCCCAAACGACCCCGTAGGAGGCACGAACACCTCGCACGGGACCAATGTAACTTGTAGGAACTGACTGCGTAGTCCCGGGACTCCCGGTTTGAGAATATGATGATAATTTGCAAAAATCACAGTTAGACTTGAAAACAGGCCGTTAAGGGGTGAAAACCCGAACCAGCCCCCAAACGACCCCGTAGGAGGCACAAACACCTCGTACGGGATCAATGTAACTTGTAGGAACTGACCGCGTAGTCATATATGAAATTTTTCTTCTTGTATATGCAATTTTTTTGCTTGAATATTTTTTTTTAAATGACTTGGTTACTAATATTGTATCTTTTTTGTGTCTTATTTTTTTTGTAGGATGACATTCAATCGTTAGCTTTTATCCACTTGGAACGCACGAAGAAGTCAATGCTTTACAACAGGGGGATTGTGTATTTAGTGTCGTTAATATTCAGGATTCTATTTTTTGTGTTATGTCCGAGCAGGCTTCCGTAGTTTTATGGTTTATTTTTATGGTCGTGCTGGCTATAGTAGTTTTATTGTTGACTTTTATGGCCGTGCAGGCTTTATATGGGCAGATTTATGTTAGCAGGTTTTGGAATGCTAAAAAAATAGAGGAAACTCTGACCAATTGTTTTTTTGATATGAGAACTATTAACTCTTGTAATTTTTTGAAGTTATTGTCGACTTTTATGGTCATGTGTTGGTTTATATTGGTATTATCTCTTGTAATTTTTTGAAGTTTGTATGCACATTAGTTTATCAACAACCTGCGATATTCATAATTTGTGAATTTTCTTGATTTTGTTTTTGCAAATAATAAATATTTTTCCTACCGAATTTGGAATTTGCAGATTTTCCAGATTTGGTTCCTATTATTATTTTTTTAATCAACTGAAAAATCTGGCACGGTTTTAAACCGTGCCAAAACCGTGCCAATGCATAAAAATGAGAACGCTTATAAAACAATCTGGCACGCTTTATAACCGTGCCAAAAGCATTCCAGAAAATAGATAATTTGGCACGGTTTTGGCGTGTACCAAAAGCATGCCAGATTTAACATCTGGCACTGTTTAAAAGCGTGCCAAAAGCGTGCCAGATTAAAAAACTGGCACAGTTTAAAAGCGTGCCAAAAGCGTGCCAGATTGAAAAATCTGGCACGGTTTTAAACCGCGCCAGAAAATCTGGCACGCCTGATTCTGGAACGGTTTTGAACCATGCCAAATTGCGTCTGGCACGGTTTTAAACCGTGCCACTTTCCTATTTTTGGTGTAGTTGATGTACTGTAATTTCCCAAGGAAACCTCAAACTTATTTCTCTGTTCGGGGAGGTGGCATCTCAAGTATAACTTTTAGCTTGGTGGGATCTGTTTCTATCCCCTTCTCACTGACCATGAATCCCAAGAGTTTTCCCTTTGTAATGTCGAAGACGCATTTCTGCGGATTGAGTCTCATCTGATATTGTGGCAGTCGTTCGAAGAACTTTCGGAGAGCAGGAACATGACCCTCTCTAGTTTTGGATTTTATAATCATATCATCTACATATAACTCAACCTCTTTGTGAATCAGATCGTGCAGGATGGTTGTGGCAGCCCTCTGGTAGGTAGCCCTAGCGTTTTTTAGACCAATTGGTATGACAGTGTAGCAAAAGGTTCCCCATGGGGTGATGAATGCGGTTTTTTCTTAATGGTCTGGGTGCATTTTTATTTGGTTGTATTCGGAAAACCCATCGATGAATGACTTGAGAGCATGACTGGTAGTGTTGTCCACGATCATGTCAATATTATGTAGCAGTTAATCATCCTTTGGAGAGGCTTTATTTAAATCTCGATAGTCTACACACACCTGAACTTTTCCTCCTGATTTCGGCACGGGCACTATGTTGGCTAGGCACGTGGGATATTCGATCACACGAATAAAGCCTATGTTTAACTATTTGACCACCTCTTCTTTGACCTTGAGTGACCATTCGGTACGAATCTTTCTCAACTTTTGTTTGACCGACTTGTAATCTGGGAGAGTGGGAATCTCGTGCTGAGCTATTTCAGGATCAATGCCAGACTTATCATCGTAGGATCATGCGAAGACATCCATGAATTCTTTTAGCAATTCTTCAAATTGTGCATGCTCATGCTCATCGAGGGTAGCCCCTATCCTAATCTCGCATAGTTAGATACTAGAACCGAGGTAAACAACAATAGTCTCTTCTACATTAACATGAATGCGGTTATGTTGTTTATTATTAACCTTATTTATATCAGTTAAGAATTATTCATTTACAAAATCATCATCATCAAAAGTTTGATTAGAATCCAAACGGTTAATATAAGGCACAACAAGATACTCAAAATCTTGTTTATTTCATTGATAGGAATAACAGCATTAAGAACCTCATCAAAGGAGGTCTCGATTACATTTGAGCAAGGATAGACAACAGAAGAAGAAAATGGGTAAACATTAGGATTAGGGGATGTTTCAGCAGGTAGAACTGGCACAGCATGCTAGTTGAGGAGAGGTGTATCAGTAGCTTTAATCAGGTGGGATTGATCCAGTGATGTAGTGCCTGAATGAACCATGTAGAGTGTCATCTCCAGTGTCTGTAAGTTGAAGGAATCTTTGGAGTCACTTTCCTCAATCTCTTCGGTATCTTTGATGAGCGGTTGTACTAGGTGTTGGGAATTTTCAGCCCATGGGTAGCTATATTGGAAAAATATCTCCATTCCAGGCTTCATCTTCTTGTCTGTATGGTTATACCATGGTTCCGAAAAGCCGTAAAAGGGTAAGTCCTCACCCTCTTTGATGAATCGTCGATCAAGGAGTCACCTGGGATAGTCTGGACGCGGTTTAGTATTCTCTTTGGTCGAGACTGGTGGATCATTATGAGCTCTTATTCTGGCGGTTGATACCCCAACCCACAAGGAGGGAAAGCTTTCTTCAGTTCAATCGACTCGAGTTTCCCTTGCTGTCTTTGTCCTATTCCCAGTCCGGGCATGAAGTGCATGTTTTTGAACATCTGAATCACATTGACATTGCCATAAGGGTCGTATTTTGGACAAACCCTTTGTTTGAAGTTGTCCCCTGTCGGGAGTAGAAATGGTTCAACTCGAAATCCTAATAGGAGCATATCATTTGACCCATGTTGTATCTCAAGGATTGGACTACTGGTACTTGCACCATCGTCATTGTCATCGTTGCCCAAGATGGTAATAACCCGTTCGTCGGCGAAGAACTTTAATTTCTGATGGAGTGAGGAAGACACGCCCTTGATACTGTGGAGCCAAGGTCATCCTAGAAATAAGTTGAAATAGGCTGGGATGTCAATAACTTGGAATTAGAGGACATGGTTTATTAGGCCAACCCCTATTACAAGTTAATGGATCCCATCACCTCCCGACGGGTATTATCATAGGCACACACCGCAACGGAGGTTGGAGCGAGGTCTCTTTCTTTCAGGCCTAAACATTTGAAGGTTATCAGTGGGAAGACATTCAAGGCGGATCCATTATCGATAAGAGAGAGTGGCACAACCTTCCCCATAACTTTGACGGAGATGTTGAGTGCATGATTGTGGTTTGGCCCAATCTTGGGGATTTTTTCTTCAGAAAAGGATAGCATTCGGTTAGAGGTCAAGGATCCGACCAAATTTATCGCTTCTTCTGGTGTGGTAGAAGGAGGAACTGTGGGTCCAGTGAGCAACTTGATCAAACTGTTTTTGTGCAGCAGAGAAGATATGAAAAGCCCCCATAAAGTGATGTTAGCTTGAGTTTTCTTCAGTTGATCGAGGATCTTTCTCTCCTCGAGGGTCATTTCTGGCGTAGGAAGGTTTTCAACGCCCTTCCCTTTGTCATTGGTTGGTAGTGAGTTTGGGATCTAATAATGCCTCCCTGATCTGGTTATGTGATTTACTAAAGAAGGGAAAAACATGAATCCCGTTTCCTCGTTCATATCGAGTTATTTTTCCACCTTGTTTATTTCTTCGAGGAGTAATTTTAATGATATCATTCCACACATGTCGGCTACCGGGATAGTTTTCTCGAAAGCTTGTTCTTCATTTGATTCTCTAAATTCTTCCCCCCATCCGGTGGCAATAATTATGTAAATTTGATGCATTCCACAACTTTATCGGCTTCTTCATATAGGTCATCCCATTCTGTCGGGATGTGTAAGGGTGAAGGGATCAGGCACCCCTATAGCTTCAGAGTATCAAGTAACTCGGACATACTACAAATGTTGTTGGTTTGCCTGAATAATTCTACCATAATCTGGATAACATCATCCAGGCAGACTTCATCGGTTGGTACTACCCAATGGTCTAATTCTCAGGCCCATTTTCGTGCTTATAAGAATAGTGTACTGAACCTCTGGCAATCAATGACCATCAATGAGGGCAATTTTAGCCCGAACTCTAGGAGTTAGTTTAACACTTATGTCAATTCCATGCTTCCATTTTTATAATGGGCATGAACAACGATGCATGCTCTGGTAAGGAGTAATAGTTCCTGATCAGCGAGGTTAACAGGGTGTAGGAGGAAATATGGGCAAATTTGGAGAGGTTTAGGAAAGTATATGGGTGTGATTTGAGTTTTGGGATCGAATTCTGGATTTTCTTCTAAGAAGATGGCATTGGCATGATTTGGAAGTGGGTTGTGAGTAGTGTTTGGCTTAGGATTGGCTGGTGGGGTGATGGTACCACGGTCAATTAGACCTTGGATTATGTTTCGGAGGTGAAAGCAATGGTCAGTGGTATGGCCAACAGTTTAGTGAAAGGTGCAATGGGCATCTGCCTTGAAGTTTCTTGGGAGTGGATTTAGCAATGGACAAGGATCCAAGGGTTTGATAAGGTTTCGGCTTAGCAGGGCTTGATAAACTTTGGATAGGGGAGCATGGATCTCGGTTTATTCTTTTAGGACTGGGACAGGAAGGATTTTTGGTGCCCATGAGGTGGTTGGTTGAGAGATGTTATTGATGGTTGAGACTGCAACACTGGTAGGCTTATCATATTTCCTGGGGGTGAACTGTTCGGACACCTTCTTTGGTTCGACTTATGTTTTGGCAAGACCATCCTCTATTTCTACTCCTGCTTCTTTCAGAGCTCGGAAGTGGGGATAGTATTATCCTCCCATCATTGCTCATACATGGGGCAATAAGTTCTTCTTCACTATCCTGACTTATTTTTCCTCGGAAGGTCGATTGGTCATGGTAGCTGCTTTTTCCCTCCATCGGGCGATGAAGTTACTGACTGATTCCCCAGAGTTCTATTTGAGCAGCTCTAAATCACGGTGGGTGACCTCAAGCTCTTCATTGTATTTGTACAGCAATATGAATTCTCGAGCTACATCCTCCCAACTACGAATTTTGAACTCTTCAAGAGACAAAAACCATCGGAGGGCGCTATCCTTCAAAGTTTGCTAAAACAATTGGGCCATCACTTCTTCAAAAGCCCCTAATCGAGTCATGGAACGATGATAACTTCGGAGATGAATAATCGGGGGTCCACTTCCTCTAAATTTCTCGATATTCAGCATCTTAAACTTCTCGGGTAACCTCGCTTTAGGATAAGGAGACATGTGGGTGTATTCCATGTAATTTCCTTAGATTCTGACTTGGTCAAACTTCTTAGTGAGCATCTTGAGGTCTTATTTGACTTTGTTCATCTCTTCTTCCTTCAGATCAATGATCATATGCAAGTTGGCCATGCTGGGCAAGGTTTGGCATCAGAAGTTGGGCAGGCGATAACCCATTAGTAGGAGGGGCACGTGGATCATGCTGATAGTCTTCGAGAACCCAAATGGGCTTGGGTGGATCCATAACACGAGGGAATAGGGACTCAAATTCTTAAGGAATGAGAAACTGGTTTCATTGCATTTCTTGGACCTCAGTTTGGAGGTTGTCAATCTAGGACATGAGCTGAGCTAGGACTGCCTCAGATCTGGCTGCACAACGGGTACTTGATCCGTGTTCTCCATGGAAGGTGGATGGATTTCGGACCAGAAAGAAGTATCAAGGGAATGGGAGGAACTTCGGTGTGATCTGACTGAAGACCGTAGCCAATAAGGAGCCAGGCCAAGGGTTTGCGATCCACCTGAGAAGGTGTAAAATGGGATTTATTTTTGAGAAAAAGGGATGAACTTTTTTTTAACATTTTTTTTCGAGGTTGAAAGACAAAATATTTTTGGATTTTTGATAAAGAGAGGAGAAATGTTTTTAGATTTTGGATAAAGAAAAAGGAGAATTTTCCCTTTGGAGACGGTCTCAGCATGATTATTATAATTATTATGTTTTCACTTGTATTAATTCTCCTAAATGCAAAATGAAATGCCGGACGGGACCCGAGCGTAGAAACTTTGGGTTTGTAATATATGAAAAGCTATGGATGGACTTGTGATTAGGCTCACGGACAGGGTCCCATTTTGAAAAATGCGTGAGAATTTGGGCAGCAGTCCTACCCGAAATTTCGATAGAGTTTCAGGTAGAAATCGACAATCTAACATGTGTGTCCTAGGCTTGACACTTATATGCGGGTATGCAATTGGTTGGGTGAATTGGAAAGGGTCCCCCCCTTTGGCGTGAGTTCCACGATATACGTCTTGCTCTTGCGGGCAATCGGTACGTATGGACAAGCCATTTGATATACCTAAGTATACGTGAATTGCCTCACCATATACCTCGTGAGGACAGTACTTGTGAGAGAGAATTCGATATACTCGGCGTACGTGAACGAGTTCCCTGTGATATACCTCCCGTCATGACTTCGGTCAAGCGGTACGATGCGGGGGAACCGTTCGATATACGTCGAAGGTACTTGACTAATGGAAGGCGAGAGTCATATCACTTAGGCTAACTCCGCCTTGCCGGACCAGTGCCCATCACAAAGTAACCCTCCAGTTACTGGGTAAAAATTTGGTCAATAATAATGCTCTTTGGTGATGTCATGTGAACCATGCATGATTCTCTTATTAGTACCTTATGAGAATGTCTTTTCCGATTATTCCAAACAGGGATCAAAGTACAAGTACCAATGGTTCACCAAGTATGGATAGATGATGCGTGAAACAAGTGGATATATGTGACTCTAGGTGCACGTGGTGCGAAGTGTACATGGAGAATTTTCTACAAGTGTGTGAATAGAAGCATAAGTATGGGAGATACATGGAAAAGGGGAACATGCAAAAATGGGGAAAATATGAACAAGTATAACATCCAAGTAAATAGAGTCTAGACCTCAAAATAAAGTCCCCAGCGGATTTGACACTGTGGCCATCCTCCCCCCCCCCCCCTTGATCCTCGCGGCGGGCGGGCGCGTGATGGAGGATCCTAGATCCCGTGCATCCCTCTCGAGAGCGCTTCGGCCGGAGTCATTTGGGTGAGGTGAAAAATGTAGAGAGATAGAGTGACCAGTCTATTTTACTCAAAACAGACAAAAGAAAGGGAGCCATCCCGAAGGACAACATCCAAAGATATACCGATGCATTCGAAACCAAAAATGATTCGAAAAGTGTTCGGAGGATAAGTTACGAAATGGGAAGAAGTTAGGCACCCATTCCTCCCTTTCGGTCTGTCATGGGTTTTGTTATTTTCCTTTATTTTCCCCGTGATATATGTGCATGTGTATATATAATGGAGATAGGAATCATTGACTTGCACTATGTAAGAGGTAAACCTAGTCATCTGTAGGAAGGTATGAAAATATTATAAAGTAGAATTTACGTGATTATCCTTACGTTGACCGTTATGATGGAACGATAACACATGTGGAATAATACGCCACTAAGAAGAAATATTTGTATATGTATAATATAAGAGAGTGGAGTTTAGAGAAAATAGAAAATGAGATAAAAAGTAAAAATAGGACTCGAGTCTCGGGTTTTACCCCGAGACGCCTACGTAGCCTATAGAGGCATCAAAGTCCACGTAGTTCGCATGCAAAATGAGGGGTGGGGTTTATCCCATAAATCCAATCAGGGGATTCTCTTATTTGTGCGTGTGTGTGTTTGTAGAAAAAGTGTTTGAGTTATGAGAAAAGTGTAAGAAAAGTGTGAGAATTTCCGTTTGGAATTTATGAGCAAACCCTCTTTTTCTTATTTTTTGGGTTTTTATTTATATGAAAATATGAGATCTGCAATAATACTATATAAAAAGTATATTGGGATGTGTGAGATGAGATACTAAAAGTGCTAAGTAATAAAACAAGTTATTACGAATTTATGAGAATTTAAGGAGGGAGTTGAGATAATTGGACCTTCTTGAAGATCTTGAGCTTGATCTTGAATGTTAAAGAGAAGCCCTTGCACTTGGATGATGATGGAGAATGGTTAATTCACTAAGTTTGATGAAAAGGATGATGAAAAGTGAAGGTTGGAAAGGTATTTGGGTGTGGAAATCACGCTGACCTCGAGAGAGGTTTTCTGGATTTGTTGAGAGTGATATCTATCAGATCTGGGCTCCCCTTGCAAGTGAGGTGAGGCCTCCTTTTTATAGTCCCGGGGAATTTTTGATCGGCATTGCCCTGTTCCTGCCAATGGGCAGGTGCGTTTAGGCACACTGCCGATTGGCAGGGTCTGAGACCTGCCGTTTGGCAGTGTCTTTCAGGCCTTTTCAGAAAATCGATCGCAAAATGCAAATCATTGATCAGAATCGCACAAGGGACGGACCATTAGAAAGGTAATTTAGAGACCTTAGAAATTCATTGGGACTGCTCCCGGGGTCGGGAGTTGACTTTGGGTCAAATATGGCTCGGAAGCATTCGTTGGTCCATTAGACGGGGAATCGTCGGACGAAAACGGATCGTTCGTCTGCATGGTAAGTCTGAATCACGCATGGGGTGAATCGTTGGAAAGGTTAGGAGATGTACTTTGGCATTATAAAGAGTTTGATCCGGTTTGAGGAGTTGACTTCAGTTAACCGAGACCTGGAAGCATTCGGTGACCTTTCAGAGTAAAACGAATCGTTCGTCCGTACCATAAGTCAGAATCGCGCATGGGGTAGACCGTTGGAAAGGTGTTTCAGTTCCTTTCAAAGATTCATTCAGTCTCGGACGAGTTGAAGAGTTAACTTAGGTCAAATGGAGCCCGGGAGACCTTGTGGCCTCTTAATTGAGTTTCAGGGGAAAATAGTTCGTTCGTCCGCATGGTAAGTCGGAATCGTGCATGGGATGGACCATTGGAAAGGGGTTTTAGTGCCCTTCGAAGATTCATTCAGTCTCGTTCGAGTTAAAGACTTTGACTTTTTGTCAAACGGAGCCTGGGAGTGCGTGATGGCTTCTAGGTCAGTACTCGGGGTATGACCTGGGTTTGTAGTGATGAAGGGAGGTGCTAGGGACCTAAGGAGAGTTTAGGGGGTAACAAAATGGGGTGTCTACATATAGTAAGTTGGAATAAAATAAGAAAAGAAAAGGAAAAGGAAAATAAAGGGAAAAATATCTGCAGAAAATAGGGCATCGATCGATCGATCCCTTTGATCAATCGATCGATGGTTGAAAGTCATGCTCACTGTCTCCCCACGATGTCCAAAATCTGAAGGATCGATCGATCGATCGATCCTTTTGATTGCATAATCTTCCTCCTGTTTTGGTTGGTTTGGAATTCTCTTCCGCTAGAAATGTCGTAACTTCTTCGTTAAGGATCAGATTCACGCAAAGTTGACGTCCACGCGAAGCTTGCGAGGAGGGATATAACTTTCATGTAGATGTTGGTCCAGGTGCCCAAACTATGAATTGACCAAATTGCCCTTGAACGTGCAATTACGTACGGAACTTGAGCGGAATGCCTCTGAACTCCATTCTTAGTACTTAAATACCTACAAAACCCCAATTATACCTCATATAGAATGTTAACAATATAAACCGAGGTTGTCTGGTTAACGGGCTTAAATATTGAGATTAAGGCACCCGAGGGGGCTAAAATGCATAGGTTCGAGAGATGAAATACGCAATATTTGTGTATTATCAATAATGTAAAAATCAAAAGATTGAATATAATTTCATGCTATAATAATCGATCGAAGCCCTTAACATCGGTTCGCTTCGAAACCTTATGATGATATTGATGTTGATGCACTAACTCGAACCTTCAAAAAGGACAAAAGAGGGAGGATGAGAGGTGTCTGATTATACAGAATATCACCTAGAGATAGATTCATCTTAGTTTCTAGGTTTGTATAAAAATAGCGACGTAAAGCATAAAAATAACAAGCAAAGAGGATGAGAGATAAATAAGAGACACAAATATAAGTGTTCGGCCTCAGACTATGTCCACTATGTAAAAAGTAAATCACTTTTACTAAATAATGAGGCTAGAATCCATTAACAATAATACAATATTTTTTATACTTTCTCTGTCTAACACAATACAATATAGTAGGGTTTTAACTGATCCATCCTCATAAAAGAAGATGATGAGTTCCTTTTATAACCTTGGTGATGTGTAGTATCACACCTAGAGTGCCACAAGTATGAGTGAGATCAAATAATGAGCAGGAGTATGACAATTGTACAATGAGGTGTATAATTCATGATGGCTAAATATTCCCTTTATGTGGGGGTTGATACGCTATAACGGTATTGGTCAAGTGTGCCAATAATACATTTATCACATGATCCATGCACGTATGTTATATCTGAGGCTGAGAGTCTCGACCGGTCGAGACTAATGGAGTATCAATACTTAATGGTGGAGCCTAGACAAAGTAAACTCCATTTCTAGCATACGTAGTGAGTGATTAGGTCGCGGCCTTATAAAAATGTCTGAGGCCGACACTACTGGACTAATATTGGATTTTTGTCATTTGTATGGCCGATAATATGCTCAGTAATTAATGATTATAGTTACAAGATGAGATAGTCTCTGAGGCTGAGACTAGTCGGCATGGCTCAGTAAGTGAGGAGCTCGACATCTTATGAGTACGAGATGATCTGTGAGCAAACACACTACCATAGTGGGTCTCATCTAGACGAGACCATAGTTAAGTATATAAATTACCCCATAGACCATAGTCTTCAATGTCAATGAGAGGTTGAGGTATAAGTTCATCTTGGACTGTAAGTTGTTATGTGTACGCTCAATATTAGAGCGTCACTCATTGATTGTAGTGGGATAATGTGTTGTCAGAGACGTTATTTTAATGTCCCAAGGTTAAAACTTGTTGGTGTATGGCTTAGTGTGTGACCAAGTGCCTATGTTGAAATGTGTCGCTTCGAGTGACGCGCCATAATCATTAGCTTCTGGAGTTTTGCGCGCACACCAAAGGGTTTAAAAACCCGCCAAAATCCTTCATTTCTATTTCTTTTTCCATTCTCGATCGTTTTTTACCCAGAGCCCTTGACCTCTTTTTTCCATCTCTATGTCATTTCTTCTCCGTTGATCGTTATCTCATGTTTCCATCGTTTCTCGTGTCTTCTGATCTTTAGGTCCCTCTCTATTCTACCACTCTTGATTTCCAGTTTGTATTTTTAAAAATTTCAAATTATTCTACTTTTTTATTATCGGTAACATTTTTGGCTACCATTCCAAGTGGTGCTAGGTTAAATTGGTTTGGTTTAAGGAGGAATCAGAGCTGAGGAACTTCTTTAGGGTTGATATTTACAAATTTTAGGAATTTTAGGGCTTTGGATAGGTTTTTCAATGAGTTCTTTGGTTGAAGCTCATCACAGATGTCCTTAGTGTTCTTGACTATTTCATTTCAATAACTTTTTAATTAAAGTTTTTGATCTTTAGTCAACGGTAGTCAAACTTTATTCTTATTTTTTATGTATTGCAAACTTTTTGAATTAGGAGAAGAATATCCCTATCTCTGTGAGCGTATTTAGCAAGAGATCCATAAAGCTGAGGCCGATGCTAGGTAAAATGCTAAAGCCGAGAGTCAACTTCCTCTCACCCCCATTCCATTATCTCTAGTACATCCACCTCCACTTCTTACTTACCTACCTTTAGTCGAGTTTATACTTGTCATTTCAATTAGCAGTGATACCATTTCGGTTTCGTCCTGTAAGGACTCCTTATCTTCTCCTTTTTCTAAGGACTACAACTCCTCTCATATTCCAAACCCTCGTATAAGGTGAGAGAAAGCTAGGGATGATTCATTTGAAAAGGATATGAGGGTTCCCATTGATTATTTAGACGAGGGGGGTATAGTCGATTCCAGTAATCATGACAATACCACAAGTTTCTCTTGCCAACAGGGGGATCCTGAGCCCATGGTCTACAATATCTCTGATGATGAGACAGAGGTTGAAGTGGGTATTAATGTTCCCCCAAATGGAAATTCCTATCTCATCCATGACCGAGGTCGAGTTTAGAAGGTGTGATCCTTGTAGCAAAGCTCATGTTGTTAAGGAAGATGAAGATGAATACACTATGGAAATAAGTGTGGCCTCGTCCATTAACAGTTTTGTTTATGATATCGACCTCATAATTTAGAGACAACTATATGGTGTTAAGTCTTCCATCAAAATGAGGGGTCCTTAAGAGGACGAATGTGCCTTTAATAGAAAGGTTTAGGGAGAGATAACCATCTACGAAAAAATGTTAAAGGTCAGCTTTACCCTTCCCTTTCACTTGTCCATCCGAGCCATTCTTGCCTCTATAATCTTGGCTCCTACTCAACTTAAGAGAATTCATGGAGGACCCATATCGGGGTTTCTCAGCTTTGAAAGATTGCCTATGAGGAATATATCCCTATTGATGTTTTTTGGGCCTATTACACAGTATCTATGATTAAAGTTCCCCCCTGTTACTATCATTTTGTGGCTCATCGCTCCCATTGAAAGCTCATCCACGTCAAATAAACTTCCAACTATGATTGGAAGTCCCATTATTTCTTTATCTCTGGGGATTGGGAGTTTGATAGTAATGTGTTGCCTTCTAATGACGAACCAATGATCCCTAGACAATGGGATATGGTCTCAATCTCGAACAAAATATATCATAGTCTGAGCACCGATACGAGAAAGAATACATAACAATTGCATGGATAAGGAAACAAGTCGCATAGTTTTTAAAGACTTGATGGACCCTAAACTTCTTGAGTGCACTAGGTTGGGGTTGGCCCCCATACTGAACTTCGTAAACTTTGTGAAAAATTAACTTTACGATCGTTTGATTTTTCATAGGCCGATATTAATTCATTAGTTCTTGTTTGTAAATTGTCCAGAAGGACATCCATACCGAGCGTGGGAGATGGATGCCCCCATGACCAATAACATACTGTCCCATCTTCAGAGAAAATCTTCGGTGCCGACTTAGGCTCAGAAAAATATACAATGGTTGAGCCCCATGCTAATAAGGGGTTGAAAAATAGGAAGTATATCCCTTAAGGTACTTCTTCCAACCCTCCTCCCCAAAATAAAAAAATAAGGATGGACCTTAGAGGCAAGCAAACGACCATAAATGTTATTGAATTGAATGTGCAAAATATGTAAATTATTCTCCTCGATGTTCTTCCATGTTTAAAATCTTTACAATGAATAAAAATATCTTAAAATAACCTTAATTACTAAATATATAGGCTATAAGTTGTTTAGAAGAGTCCTCAAAACATAAAACTCTCTAGGCTAAAAAGTAGGACCAAAGTAAAAATCCCGCTTTAGGTAATTTGTCATGGTTCTAAAGCGTGAAAAATTTTGTCACATTTCTGGAGCATTACTAATGGGTAATAAGATCCCTATTTAACCGAACCAGTTCATTTTTCTAGTATTGTCCAAGTCTTGCCTTGTGTGCTCAAATTTCACTTATTTACAATCCTGCCACTAGATTTTCTTCTCAACTTCAAACACACATAACTTCTTCGATGTAGCTCAGACTGAGGGGTTATTTTTTGCAGTAGTATTGTGGCTTTAATATCTTTAACTTTTCAGTTGTCTCCTCCTCCGAGTTCTGGATGAAAAATTACGAAAATTCCCTTAACTTCCCTTTGTTTATTCTTTCACTGTTTCAGTTTTCTCTTCCATTCACTTGCACGAATTACTTGTAGAACATGAGAGAAATACACGAAATACCAAATACTCACCGAAAAGGGTGAGTATCATAAATATTAGATAAATTTAGGTTAAATACAATGCACGGGACCATAAAAGAACCAAAATTAAGGATATAAATATAAAATATTTATGCCTAATCAAATGCCCCTAACTTAGAATTTTGCTCGCCCCGAGCAAACTAAAAGAATAAAAACATGAGTTTAAATGGACGTATATGTAACACCCCATATTATTAATGATTTAAATAATTATGTGATTAATTATTTTGTTGGATTAATTGAACTAAAATGTGAGAATTTAATTGTTAATTAATCTGGATTAAAATAATTATTAACTAGCATGCCAAGGGTTAATACTTATTCCTGAAAATTATTGAATATTACTGTGTGATATGTAATATGGAATTATAATATTTGATAAATTGTCGGAAGTGAGAAATACGACAGTTTGGTAATTTAAGTCCGACGCGCGTGTGAGTCGTGTCGAGACTAATTGACTGGGATAAAAGAGAAATTATTTTTATTAACTTGTATAGTCATTTCGAGTGCGTCGTTGAGTTTGGGAGGGTCGAGATAGTCAAAATAGTATACCCGGGTGTTTAGTTTGGGTCTCGGGACAATTTTAGGCCTAACCAGCGTCCCGAGGGGGTATTATGGTAAATTGTATTTTTGGGTTTAATTAATGGACGAAAATTGGGAGTTATTTTATCAGCTAAGAAAAATACTTTAGGGTTGAGAGATAGATAAAGTAAAGAACGTCCATAGATGGTGTGAGGGAGAACCAATTTCCAAGAGGGAAGACCAAATTATCACCACCTTGCACATCCACCACCACCAACGCGGAGATCGAGAAGAAAGGAACGCGTCTATACCAACATCACCTAAGGATTCAGACCTTCGATTTAAGGCAAGTGTTTATTACTTGCTTTCTTTTAGCAATAATCATACTCATGTTAGAGTAGGTAAAATTAATCATGATTTACATTTTAACTCGGTGAAAATTTGAGGTTAAATGATGATTAAAGGCTGGGTTAATTAGTTGTTGATACTCCCTCATGTATGTAAAGGATTAATCACTAAATTGAATCATATACTCATGAACGAATCTGGGTTGGTTAGGTTCTTTAATTAAAATTTTGGAAACTAGGGTTCATGTGAATTAATTTGGGGATTTTATATATTTATGATGGTTGATGACGAATTAATGATCCTAGGATGTAAAGAATGATTTATAACATGTCATATGTTGATTGGGATTGATGATGAGGTGTTGGGTGATGAACCTTAGAAGTTTTTAGGGTTAAAAATAGTGAAAGCGTAACTGTTGCAGAACAGGTCTGACGGAACGGAACCAGTTCCATTTCTGGGGGATTCGGTTCCATTTGGTGAAAACGTAACTGTTGCAGAACAGGCCTGACGTAACGGAACCGGTTCCCTTTCTGAGGGATTCAGTTCCATTTTTTGGGGATTCAGTTCGGTTCATTTTCTGCAGATTTTCAGTGTCGCTGCATAACCCTGGAGAACCTGGGAATTTTTCTTAGAGTCCAGTTTTGAGTTTACCGGTTTATTGGAGTGAGAGAAATTGTCAGATAGTAAACTTAAACAAAACAGAATTTCAAGAAAGTATGTGAGAATTAATACTTTAATTATTTCGGTATAGAGAGAATGTACATTGGAGATTACGAGAGAGATAGTAATCTGAATATTTATACTATACATAGTGATGAGAATGAAATATGTATGAGAAGTGTATGATTAGGTTGGGAATATGCCTATGAATCTTAATAGGATGTGTGTATGCCTATTATATTATATTATTATTAAGAGCACTTATGGATGATAACCCGGGGGTGTAAGAATCTTATTGTTAAGCGCACTAATGAGTGATAACTCGGGGGTACAGGAACTCTATTATTAAGTGTACTAATGGGTGATAACCCGGGGGTACAAGAATATTATTGTTAGGTGTACTAATGGGTGATAACCCGGGGGTACAAGAATATTATTGTTAAGTGCACTAATGGGAGATAACTCGGGGATGTAAGAACATTATTGCACTACACCAAAATAATAAAATTGTCACCTTTCAGCTGGCCACCCTTGTCAAGGTCATTGACCGTGACAAAAAAAACACGTTTTTTGTCACGGTCATTGACCTTAATACGACCATGACAAAGCGTTGTCACGGTCATTGACCGTGACAAGTTCGTGACAAGTAAATTTGTCACCGCCTTGTCACGATCAATGACCGTGACAATTCTTTAAATAATTGTCACGGTCAATGACCTTGACACGACCGTGAAAACTTTTGCAGCAAAAAAATCCCTAGGCTTCTTTTTTTCCCACCTTTTTTGGTTTTCCTCTCTCTCTCTCTCTCTCTCTCTCTCTCTCTTTCTAAGCGATTTCTGCTCTCTCTCTCTCTAAGCTATATTTTTTTCCTCTCTTTCTCTTTCATTTCTATATGTGTGTGTATGTGTATGTGTGTATATATATGTGTGTATATGTATGTGTGTGTATATATGTGTGTGGTGGGGGAGGGGGGAAGGGGGTAATGGGGGTGGGGTGGTGCAGGTGTGGTGGGGGGAGGGGCGGAGGGGGTGGGGTATCTGTATATGTGTGTGGTGGTGTGTGGTGGGGGAGGGGGTAGTGGGGGTGGGGGGTGGTGGGGGGTGGGGGTGGAATTTTCTAACTAAAAATATGATAATATTTTGTTATAATTTGTTAAAACTATGTAAACCTTAGTATGAATGCAAGGTTAGTGATAGTTAGAATTGTGTAAATGTTAGAAAAGTTCTAGAATTCATATGTTAAATTTAATTATATAAATATTTAAATTTGATAATAATTTTATTCATGAAATTAATTCAAGTAGGTAAAACCCTAGATAATTTTTTAACAGAATTTGATAATATTATATAAAGTTTAGTAAATTCACAAAATGTTGTCAATTGTATGTTTTTAGGAATATCATTAGTTACTTTCGTGCCCAACTATGTAGAATCCATACACATGCATGTTGTTAGAAAGTCTTAAATTTAATTCTCACTTTAATTTGTAGAATCTCTGTACTTGGTTGGATTTATCCCTTTATGATAATGAAATTTATGCTCCAATTATAATTATCTCAGGTCATAATTTTATTGATAAACAATAAAGTAATAAAGTAATAAAAATATGAAAATACCCCAATTGATTTAGTAAGATTCGTTCTAGACTTCATTACAAATTATTCATGCCAAACCCGACTATCTTATAAGATATGCATATTGTGATAAAATATAATGAGGATAAGAGACTTTTGAAATATAAATGAATCTCAAAGAATAAATATAAAGATAAAGGATTAAAGAAGTAGATAATTGCAATGAATATACAGATAAGATGATGATAAAAGATCGTGCAATGAATAAGATGATAAGACACGAATTTTGTGTCACGGTCATTGACCTTGACACGACCGTGACAAAGAGTTGTCACGGTCATTGACCGTGACAAGGCCATGACAAATGTAGTTGTCACGGCCATGGTGGGGGGAGGGGGGGAGGGTGAGGGGTGGTGGGGGTGGGAGTTGGGTGGGGTGTGTGTGTGTGTGCGTAGGTGTGTGCATGTGTGCATGGCGGGGGGAGGGGGAAAGGGGTGTGGTTGGGGTGGTGGGGGGGGGGGGGGGGCAATTTTAACAATTGTATAGCTTTAATTAAGAAATTGTATAGCTTTAATTGTAATTTTAATTGTATAGTTTTAGATGAAAGTAAATTAATATTAGTGCCAATTTCATATGAAAGTAGGATTGCCCTTCATCGTAAATTAGTAAATTAATAATTTTATACTTTAATTGTTAGTTTAATTGATGAAATGTTGGGTTGGTTAGTTTTAAAAGTGGCATAACGTGTGCGTGTGTGTGGTGGGGGTGGGATAGGGGTGTGTGTATGTGTACTATTAACATTTTTTTATCTGTACTAATAACATTTTTTTACAGAAAATGTCTCCTTCAGATATTAAGGCAAAGATGATGATGTTGTTTATGATGATGTCGTCTGGGCTCGGTGGTAGCGGAGGCGACGAGGGCTCCTCCGCCCCTAGGCTCCCCAAATATGGAAAATTTGGGATTATCGTCGAGAACAAATCGGAGCTATTAGATAGATCCCTCGAGATGCTAAAGACGGTCATCGGCCCGGGGTTTATGAGTTGGAAGGAGGTGTCATATGAGCTTAAGTTAGCTGTTTGGGCGGCACTACAGGTAATATATTTCAATTTCAATTTCAATTTCAATTTCAATTTCAATTTCAATTTCAATTTCAATTTCAATTTCAATTTCAATTTCAATTTCAATTTCAATTTCAATTTCAATTTCAATTTCAATTTCAATTTCAATTTCAATTTCAATTTCAATTTCAATTTCAATTTCAATTTCAATTTCAATTTATATTTATATTTATGTTTATATTTATATTTATATTTATTCGCAACTAACATTGAATTTGTTGGACAGGAACAATTCAACTTGGATCCAAAGCTACGCGATTTCGTATTGGAGCAATTGAGGGAGCAACACAAGACGTGGAAGAAAAATATGCGGACACGGTACTTTGGGAAAACACGAGAGCCCATTATACAATGGCATGGATCTATCCCGACCAAGGTGCCGATCTCATTGGCACAATGGCAAAAGTTCATTGACAATGAGATCGAGGATCGACAATTGGCATCTCGCCAATCGGGGAGGGAAAACCGGGCAAAAAAGACGGACGTGCACTACTCCGTCCGGACCTCTTACGCCAAGGTGGAGCATAGGATGAAGGTAAGATTTAATTTTTCTATATTATTCTTCATTATTTTACTTTGCGGGGCCGATACTAATTTTACTTTATTTTATTTCTGGGGGTATGGAGTGGGCCAGGGGGTAAGCCACATAGGCTCGATACTTATGTGGCTCTTCGGACGAAGAAGGGGAAGGACAAGGAGGTGTCCGCGAGCATCGCGGCGACGATTACAAGTAATCCTCCAGTTAAATTTTTATTAATTACGTTATAATTTTTTAGTTTACTTATTTTACTAATCATGTGCTTTTTGTCATTTCAGGCAAAGCTTAAGGAAATGCATGAGTCGCAGTCTGATGCCGACAAGGCATCTTTGTCCACAGACGCACTCAACCAAGTGCTTGGCTTTGATTGCAAGGGGAGGACAAGGGGGTGAGCTCGCGGGTGGACAAATCTAGGATCATCGGATTGGAGACGAGCAACACCGGGTTGGCTCGAACAGTGGATTCACATGACGCGAAGCTGTCCCGTTTGGAGGCGACGGTCGAAGATATGAACGCATTTATGAAGCGTACGTTGGTCCGAGACCGAAAGGGGAAAGGTAAATGGAAAGGGAAGGAGAAGGAGGTGGAGGAGGAGGAGGAGGAGGTGAGGGAGAACGAGGCGCAGGAGGACGAGGATGTGGACCTCGCTGCTTCTTCACTGTCACGTGCGTATTTCGATGATCCACTTCCTTATTTGGCTCCCTTCCCCAGGCCATTGTCGACACTTGGTTAGTCGAGCGTGTTCATATTGTATGTATTTGATGGCCAGCGGATAGGGCAGGGGTTGAGGGACCCGAATATCATCGAGGGTGGAATAGTTCATGGACGTGCGCTTCAAGGGATCGAGTCCAAAGTGCTCATCACGCATGTGATACTCGGGAAGGAGAACTTCCTATTGTGGTTGCGCGAACAATGCGGCATGATGTATATTAGTGGGTGTGTCAATTCGTATATCGTGTGGCCAACTCACCTCCTCACATTTACCCAAGACATGTAGTAACATTATTTTTAAGTTTGTAAATTTTAATTATATTTTGATTATATTTTCATGTATATTATTTCTATTTTGAATATTTGGATTATATCGTCAGGAAAATATATTTGCATTATCTTGGGTATATTTGGATATATGATGTTTGAATAGGTACAACCAACGTTGTTATTACATGTACAAATATACTGCTGGGCAGTGGCAGTGGCATACTGCCCAACAGAATTTTTTTCAATTCTGCCCAGAATTGTCACGGTTATTGACCGTGACAAGTCCTTGACAAAACTTGTCACGGACTTGTCACGATCATTGATCGTGATAATTTTTTTAAATATTGTAACGAGTTGGTCACGGTTGTTAACCGTGACTAACTTGTCACGGTCTCTGACCGTGACACGACCGTGACAATTCTAATGGACTTATCAAGGTCAATGACCGTGACAAAAAAAATTGTCTCTCCCAGAATTGTCACGGTCATTGACCTTGACAAGTCCAATTTGTGAAGGTCAATGACCGTGACAATAGTGCAGATTTGGTGTAGTGTTGATTAAGTGTACTAATGGGTGATAACCCAGGGGTACAAGGATATTATTGTTAGGTGTACAAATGGATGATAACCTTGGGGTACAAGGATGATTATTGTTAGGCGCACTAATGGGTGATAACCCGGGAATGTTGAATTATTATTGATAGGTGCATTAATGGGTGTTAACCCGGGGATGCAGGATTTTCTTGATAGGTGCACTAATGGGTCTTAGCCCGGGAGTGTAGGATTAGTATATATATATGTATAGGGATGATGTGACTATATATATATATATGAAATTTGTAAATATTTCTACTGTGTGAAATTAGTAGACTTGGTAATAATAATAATCATTACATTGCGCCAAGTGGCCTTAACCTAAGGGTGCAGGATTAATATATATATATATAGGGATGATGAGACTATATATATATATGAGTATACTTGGGTAACTTTCTACTTTGTGTAACTAGTAGATAAAGTGGAAATGAGAAATAAAATAATCTTAGTGGATAAAAGATTAACCATTCGAACGATGAATAATGAAACTTAGCATGTGAGATAAACTATCTGAATAGCGTATTGTATGGGCGATACGGGAATACTACTAGGGAGCATAGTTAGTATTAGTATGGATTCTGACTAGTTAGACTGTGTGTTATAACTAGGGGAGATTAGATGTACGTTAGACGTGCACAACAGATGAGAGGTGAGAAACTCATGTGAGAGTTCGATAACTAACATACGTATAAGACTTGTTTTAAGAACCAGTTTTAAATACTTTCTAAATCATTTTTAAACCTCAGGCTCTGACCCGTTTCTTGTATCTCTTCTCTCTTTTGCTATATATATACATATATATATATATATATATATTATTAGGTGCTCAGCCATAGGGGTACCAGAATTAGAGATTGGAGTGTCAGACGTGCCACAGCTGTTGTGGAAGTTGTAGGTCTTTGAAGTTGACGTATCTATCTTTTCCATTCAGTTTCATCTAGACTTCTCATTTAGGGCATGTGACGCTCACTTCTAGTCTTTTATCTGAGATATTGTATTCAGTTTACTTTATTGTTTAGAGTTTTGAACTGGGAGGTTTTACCCGATCTTATTTATTTCAGTACTTGATTAATGTTCACTATTTATTATATTCCTATGTGTGGTGAATGGTTTATATTTTAAGACTGAATGAAAATGGAATTACTTGGTTTTGCTAAAATTGGAAATGTTTTGACACCTAGCTTAATTTTATATTAGGTGATTAATATGTTAAAATGTTTTTCGACAGTGATGCTAAGAATGAACCAACCGAACATTTTGTTTTAAATTGGTACATGACTGATCACCCTATATTTAATTGGGTGGGGTGTCACAGTATAAATAACTAATGTGATAGAATACCTCTTTCGCGAGTAAGCGATTGCATTTTGCGTATGTAACAAGTTATTAAACCCTTAGGTGATCCTAATAGAACCAGTAGTGTCTCGTGAGGGTTTGTAGTAAATTTACCCACAAAATTTGTTTTTTGAATAAAAAAATTAAAATAACTAAAAACCTTACAATTTAAATTTCTGAAAAATAATCACTTCAAATTTTTAATTAATAGATCTCAATTCATTGTGTGTGTGCGAAGCTGAATGGGTTTTTCGAGTTATCAAACGAAAATGCAAATTTTTATTAGGTTCAAAATGGCTAGCAAAAGGGTAATTTTTCATTACTTTTTATGGCTAATATTGTTGGGCAACAAACGACGGCTTAACATCATTTATCCGAATTATTAAATATTTTACCATACCCGTCTCAAAATTATACTTAATTTAGAGATATTTTTAGCGCGTTTTCTAGACAATATCTCACTCGTTTTTCGTAATAGGTCAAAACAATGATTTAGAGATCATCAACGACTTTTTAACACTGAAAGAACTTTTGAGTTAACTTTTAACTTGGATTGATTTAATTAATCAAAAAAGAAGATAGGCTCGAAATCTCACTGGGTTAAAATTTTCCACACTTATTCGTTAAGTCATCAATTTTCGCTCAATTTCGGCATATTGCATTGGATTGAGACTTCAAACAAAAATTTAATGATATTTTTGAAGAATTTAAATTCCAGTTTTTATTTATTTTGAAGAAAAATATTCTTGGCTTTTTCAAAAAATTAAAAAAAATTGATTTTTTCTGCAATTTTTAATTTTTTTTTAATTTTTTGACATTTTTCAATTAATTTGGGCATTTTAAAAATTTGTGAAGTTTTTAAAAGACGCATTTGTCCCCCCCCCCCCCCCACCACCACCAAAAAAAAAAAGAAAACTTGGACTTTTGCATTAACCTCAAGCAAAACGACTAAAATCTAAATAAGAAAAGCAAAGTTTGAAATTAAAATGAAGAAACATTAAAATGCAATAAGACACTATATAAAACCAACACACGACTCAATATACAACAAAAAAAATCACCCCATACGCATCGGGGGTGTGGATAACTCTCTTTCAAAACCTACTCAACCCTGTGTACGGGGATCGTTAAACTCATCTCCACCATCCACGCATCAAAAATCAAAAGTCGGAACAATTAGGAGTCAAGCCAATAGAACAAGTAGACATATAGAGGCACATAATGAATGCGGTGAGTGAATTTATCGACATGCACCGCCACATCGTAACATAAATGGTTAGACTTGAAGAATCTATTACACTGAAATTTTGACTCACACATTAAGCCTAGATTTCCATATAATTTGAGAATGGATTAATCGGGCTTCAAATATGATGATACTCTAGATATGTCCTCAATCTAATCCAAGAACTCCAATGGCATAGGAGAACGTGGTGGAAAATGACAATGCAGTATGACAAACCATGCGTCACCAGGTGGAAACGCTTGAATTATTTTCTCAATATCGTCACTAATAGATAAAACCTTGCATTTTAGCATACTTTTGAAAGGCTCAAATGCACGTTCATCAAGAAGAAATTTATCGATCCTGTCATTCCAGTCACTCTCATTTAGGTGACGAAATGAGTCCAATAATGATTGGACTTCAAGAGTGAGGTCCTCATTCACCGGGCCAAATGCCAATTTCTTTCTCAAAAAATTTCAAGACTTATATCTAAAAGTGATTCGGTTGTGTCATTGTCCCGTGGGGTGATCTCAAGACTCATATTTTTATTTTTATATATATTTTTTATTTTTTTGGATATTTTGATTTTTTTTTTTGTGAATTTTATGGTTTTTATGATTTTTTTGGTTTTTTAGGAATTAGAATCAAATCCTTAGATTAATTAAACCTAACCTAATATGTCTACTTAGTCCCTAGCAACGACGCCAAAAATTTGACGCGACTTAAAAAGTGTATCCAGTACGTATAAATTACGGCTTAAGTGGAAGACGGTCGTGTAAGTAATAATTCGATCAAGTTGGGTATCGAACTCAGGGACTAAGATGTGAAACGTAATGACAACTAAGGAAGGCGACTAGATCTAACGATCAACTCACAAAAAGAAAGGAAAAGATGTTGACTGTTTGAATGAAATTTCTAATGAACTAATGCAACCTAATTAATAAATGTGAAATAACTATGCATGTAAAGACGATTTTTTTTATTTTAACTATGAGAGAAAAATGGAATTGGATTACGATCCTCGGAACCCTCGATAATTTCGTTGTATACAAAATTTTCAAAAACTGTATTTATAATTAGAAGAAAATATTAAAATTTTCAAATTACTAAACATATGAGAATTTTACTCTTCATAACATCTAGTCAATAAATAATATAACGTTAATGACTAACTTGCTGACAAGTATATTGTACCCTCAAACACTCCGATTACCTAGGGCAAACGAAGTTAAGAGACCTATAATACTTGTTTCGGCAAAATATCAAACCTATGAATATACAATTTCATCCAATTTTAAATCCAACTTATTAACCTAGGTTGGGTTCATGTACCTTAACCCTTTAATTATCTAGGCGAACATAATTATTCTAACTAAGGATGAATTATTTACATTGTATGATGACATGATGAATGAAAAATAAGAAGAAAGAATGTAAATAATATTACTAAAAGGGTAGAGAAGCAAGAACATACACTAACCAAGCTTTGAAAGAAATAAACCAAAAATGTTATTGAATTGAATGTGCAAAATATGTAAATTACTCTCCTAGATGTCCTCTCCTTTTTAGGAGCTTTACCAATAATGAAAATCTCTTAAAAGAACCCTAATTACTAAATATATAGGTTAGAAGTCGTTTAGAAGAGTCCTCAAAACATAAAACTCTCTAAGCTAAAAAATAAGGCAAAAATAAAAATCCCGCTTTAGGTAGTTTGTCACGATTCTAAAGTACGAATTTTTTGTCACGTTTCTGGAGCATTAGTAATGTGGAATTGGTTCCCTTTTTAACTGAACCAGTTTATTTTTCCAGTATTGTCCAAGTCTTGTCTCGTGTTCTCGAATTTTACATATTTAAACTTCAAGCGCGCATCACTTCTTCACAGTTGATCAAATTGAGGTGCCGTTTTTTTCAATATTCTTATGACTTCAAGATCTTTAACTTTTCAGTTGTCTCCTCCTCCATGTTTTGACTGAAAAATTATGAAAATGCCCTTGATTTCCTTTTCTTTTGATTCTTTTACTGTTTCGATTTTTCTCTTTCATCCACTTGCACGAATTACCTGTAAAACATAAGAAAAATATACAAAATATGAAATACTCCTTCAAAAGGGTTCGTAGCATTAAATATCAGATAAATCAGGGTAAAATGCAAGGCACGAGACCATAAAATAATCGAAATTAAGGGGATAAATATGAAACATTTATGCCTAATCACTATCCTTCGGCGAGTCCTTGTTAAAGATTGTGAAATCGACACACATTCCCCACTTTACATTTCGATTGGGCATAATGACAACACTGGAAAGCCATTATAGGTATTGAACTTCTTTAATGAAGTCCACAATCTGTAATTTCTTGACCTCATGTTGAATTACATCACGCCGATATGTCATGAAGGTGCATCGTCTTTGCTTTACTGGCTTGGACTTTTCATCTATATTGAGACGATTAAATTTAATTCGGGGTCAATTCCCAGCATATCATTATTGCTCAAGGAAAATATGCTATGTTCTCTCAAAAACTTGATTAGGTCCTTCTTGATTTATGTTCTTAAAGACGAGCTGATTTAGACAATTATTTTGATTAATCCTCATTGAGGAGGATGGACTCTAACTCCTTGGTGGGATCTCCCTTCTTGAGTTTCCTCTCATCCCTTGGGTTAATGGTATCAATGTTATATGAAGTAGTCTTCCTTTTGTGGACTTCTCTCTCTTCAATCGAGGTAAAGTAAGACTCTCAGACCTACACCTGATCACATTCCACTTCTCCTACTCTATAAGGAGTCGATAATTTCATCATCTGGTGTACGGTGGACGTCATAAATTTAAATTCCTTAAGTGCTAATCTCCCTAAAACAATGTTGAAGGATGAAAAGACATGTTCATCCATTAAAGAGAAAGTTATTTTCCTGGTCAGGCATTTGGTCGGGTTCTCATGCATATATCCATCTCGTAGACTCCGAGCGGGTGTACTTTTTCCCCATTAAATCCGATCAAAGTATGGTGATAGGGAACTAGTCTCTTCTTGCTTAGCTTTAGGCCTTTAAAACAGTCCGAGAACACAACAGCCACCGAGCCCCCTCTTCAGACTAGAATACGAGATACATTATAGACATGAACCTGCATGTTGATAACCAGAGGGCCATCATATGGGGCCAAATACCTTTGAAGTTTAGCCTTGAGAATCACACTATAAGCCTATCTAATTCAACTTTCTTAAGTTTTCCTAGTTTAGCTTTAATTTCAATTGAGTTAACCTCGACCATTTTTGGTCCTATTTTTTCTTCAACTACATGGGCCTTCCTATCGACTGGATTAATAACTCTAACTGCTAATCCACCACAGATCATTTTAACACCAAGGGAAATTATGCACGAATTACCTTTTATCTTAAAAAGTTTTGTCAGAAGGCCAGGGTCGTCCTCGCCATTGTCGTCTGAATCTTACTCATTCTTATTTGCTTGAACTTATTTTCTTGTATTGGTATACTTTTTTCCATTGAAACTCTTCCTTCCTTCATCTCAGACCTTATTATTATCAACATACTTTTAGATCTGTCCCTGTTTTAATAATTTCTCGATCTCGTCTTTCAGGGCAAAGCAATGGTCGATTGTATGGTCGTGGTCTTAGTGAAACTCACACCATTTATTTTTATCTCACTTGTAAAGTGGGGACTTCAACTTTTCAGGTCATCTGAGTTCCTTGTTATCCATTATTTTATTCAGTATCTAGTTTGGGCTTACAATTAGTGGGATGTACTGAGCAAACTTATCATCGTCGATTATCTTCTTTCCATCCTTGTCTTAGTCACTACCTTGGCCAAAATTTGCACTGCCTTTCTCTTTCATGTCATCTCTCTTGGCCTCCATGACCTTCTCCGCATTTATAATTCTCCCGATTATTGTCAAAAGTTCTATCATGAAATTTGGAGTCTCCTCAGAGAGGTTCCTTAGGATTTTTCATGGCTTAACCACTGATCAGGATTGTTTTTGCAATACTTTCATTATAATCTTCTACCTCGAACTTTTCCTTGTTCAAATGAGAAATGTAATCCCTCAAAGGTTCATTCTTCCCTTGTTTGACATTTAACAGGTGAATCACACACTTTGTCGACTTCATGCTGAAACAAAAGTTGTGGATGAACTTTTCTGCGAGGTGCTTAAAATTATCTTTGGATCCTCTCGACAGGTCGGTATACCAAACATGCGTCATGCCTATAAGAGTAATAAAAAAAGATTTGCCTCTCATTTCATTAGGTGTTGAGTAAATATCGACAACCACCTGACATATTTCTATACGATGAACAAGGTTCATGTTCCCATCATATCTGGTTTCACACTAAGCAATTTGAATTTTGCGGGAGTGGCGTAACTGACAATCCTCAGCACAAATGGATTCCCCTCCACATATTTCCTGTATCAGGGTCTTAACTTTTAATCAAAGAGATGATCTTGTCCTCTAGCCTCAGAATTAAACTATTTTGGGGCTTTTCCTATTGCACTACAATGTCCTCAACTCCTTTAACTAGCTCAACCACTTCAGGAGGTAGTTCTCTTCCCATTGTTCTGCTGTTAAATTCTCTGTGATCCTCCCTTTCCTGCTGTCATTTCAGCCTCACTTCATCATGATGACTAGTGACACGCGTGCCACCTGGACTACTGGAGTGTTGGTCTCGTTACATCATCCCTTCGACCAAGATTATCAAAAGTTAACCCCTACTTATTATGTTGAACACCGAGCCTCTCGGGTGACTCTAGGGAGTATGCAGAACACTTTATCCTTAGTGTTGAACCTAGAGTTCCCCCTGGATGCTATGAAGTATCGGAGGTTTCATACATTTCCTAATATCCCTCTAATAGATACGCGAGAAGTGTGCGCGTGTAAGTGCACAGTCGTTGTTTTCTGTCTCGCTGCGACTATACAAACAAACCAAATTTACGACTACACTCAACGGGTGAGTATAGTGGTAAGTTGGGTATCGAAAATCCACAGAGACGAGTTGTTAGAATTTAAGTGATTCAATATTCCGAAATGAAAGTGTAAAAGGTGCATGAAATGGAAATGTTAATCTAGGCAAGTGTATTGAAACTAGACTAACAAAGCGAGTAAAACTATAGGTTTCGTCGAATATCCTTCACCCAGGTTAATTTGTATAAAATGGTTACATGGGTCGACGAGTTATTACAAATGCGTCTCGTTTCGACAGTTAATTAAATCAAGGGTTGTCACGCCCCTAAATCCCCATAAAATCCTAATAAGATTTTGGCATCAACAAATATCCTGAAAATTATGCGCGAAAGGTCGTAATCATGGGACATACATGATATGCCCCGTCAAATCTCCTAGGCATAATTACTAGGACAACGCACCCGAAATAGACCCGTAAACACTATCACCAAGAAAAGCAACAAGCTAACCCGAGTGAGTTCCATTCAAACACAACCTAATTTAAATTACCTAGAAAACATTGTAAAAACGTGATAAATAAATGCAATAAATAAACGCGGTAAAACTATACTAGAAAGCAAGGAAATAAAGCAAGTAAACCTAAATTAGAAAGCAAGAAATGAAGAAATACAAACTATATGAAGGAAGAGGATGATGAATAGTGCAACATTCAACCCAAATAGGGTGTCAAACCAAGAACAATTGAAGAAGAACTCTTCAAAACCCTCAAACCCTAAGCTAAACTAACCTAAAATCGTGTATATCTGTTTATTACATCAAAATTGCTTTATATAATAAGTTGGAATTAAATTAGAAAAGAAAAGAAAAAAGAAAAGAAAATAAATGCCAAGATATCTCCTGAAAATAGGGGATCGATCGATCGATAAAAAAGGTCGATCGATCGATCAAGGCAAAATTTCGACTGTAAAGAAGGATCGATCGATCGACCATCCCTTTTCTCCTCCTCTTTTGCTTTCATTGTTTTTCCTTCTACTAAAATCGCCGTAACTTCTTCGTTATGAATCGGAATCACGCATTGTTCTTGGCCACGCGAAGTTAGCGAGGAGATCTACAACTTCCATGAGATGTTGGTCCAGGATCCTAAGATGTAAAAAGACTTAGCATCCAGATACCTATAAAATCTCATTTAACCCCTGTCAAATATCTTAACGTAGAAATTCGAGGTTGTCTAGTTAACGAGAATAAATATAGGGAATAAGATACCCGAGGGGGCTAAAATGCGTCCGTTTGGAGGATGAAATACATAATATTTACGTATCATCACACCTCCTAACTTACACATTTCTAGTCCCTAGCAATGAAATACGATGCAACAAGAACTACAATCAAACCAAAAGAAGGAGATAATACAAAAGTATGGTATAAAAGCAAAAGCCACTTTCGTGAGCGATTCGATTGCATTTAGCATATGCAATAAGCCGTTAAACCCCTAGGTCACCCTAGTGGACGAGTGTTTTCTCGTGAGGGTTTACAGGGATGACACCCACAAACATCACATGTTTTCCTCAAAATATGCTCAAACCAACATATGACAAGCCCAACAATGGCGAAAAGGATTTCATACGCATTATTAGAAAAGTGAATGAATTCAAACAAAAGTCCAAATCATTAACATTATAGAATGCACCTCATAGAATTGAAACCTTAAAATGTGGGAGGGGGAGCGAGCACATGCAAAGTGTGATTTGGAAAAAACTTATATAAATCGGATAAACAATAAAGCAAGCATACATTCAATCCTCACGGGCATTACGTTCATCAAGTGAATTCACTCGAAACAGGGAGATAACACACGGAACATGCGGGCATAAAGAGTAAATATAAATGGAAACTAGGCTGCACACATGTCACAATGAAGAACACTATATATAAAATGAAAAACTGTAATATCAATGAAAGGATACTGCACACTAAAAGAGGCGAAATGAATTTTCACAGATTATCAAAACAATTATGACTTTTAAATTACATCAACCTAAGATCACATAAAACTTTAATAGGGTTATAATGTAGGCTAGCCTAGGGTACGAAATGAAACGGATGTATATACGGATTCAAAGTGTTCAAAATGAAAACTCGAGATAATGGGAAAATGTGGGCAATATCAAAATTGGATAACAAGTTCCCAAAAGGCATTAGATATATCATCGGGGAGAGTAATCAAAGCTTATTGAACTATATACGCAACATTTACAACTTTATCTTTCTTTTTCTTTTCTTCTTTTTCTCATTTTTCTTTTGTTTTCTTTTGCCTTTTTTTTCTTTCTCTTTTTCTTCCCTTTTTCACTTTTTCTTTTGTTTACTTATCACACTCTCATATGCGTAAATTGCAACCACAACACAACAACATCATTCAATCCTAAGCAACATTATCAACAAAGGTATGGAAGGTGTATGTATGGTTTAAAACTCCAATTTAGAGTTGGTTATGGGAATGGGGTTATGAAACAAAAGGCTAATATTTAGGCTCAAAGGGGGTTAACGAGGGTAAACATATAAGGGTTAGGTTAAGGCTAATATGGGTGATATAACAAAGAGGGACTATAATCATTTCACAAAGTTTACACAATTCTCGAATCAAAACAATATATGAAAATCATGATAAAGTAACACATTTCAAGTATGAACTCAATTAATGAACGATCAAATGAAAGAATAATGAGATTATCAACGAATTCAACATTTTCAATGAGAAAAGAATAGTGTATACACTCACAAACGATGAAAGGTACAAAGCTTACTCGGTGTAAGTATATACAATGCAACAAAAAAATACCGAGTTATAAAAATCTTAAACCAAATTAATAGAACAATAAAAGTACATGTGCTCATGGGATTAAAGTTTAATTCATGAAGTTATTTATAATATCAATAATCGAGGACTAAAGTCTAATAACTTCTAAAATCAAGAAAATGCATCATTAGGTAGTCTATTGGATCGGGCAATTATCGAAATTTATCATCGGAAACAAAGGCAAAATGCCCAAAAAAGGAGAAAAAAGAAAGAAAATCTTTTTGAAAATTTTGAATTATTCTAAGAAAACCATACTAAGTAACTAACAAGCGAGCAAAAACATGGACTAAAATAAAGAAATGGATAGAATATCCCACACTCCCTAACTTAAAACTTGACATTGTACTCAATGTGAATTAAGGACCAAGTTAAAGAGAGGAAAATAACGATATTACCCAAAATTGGAGCGATCCCCATAAGAACAAGTCTAAAGAGTCTACAAAACAAGTTGGTACCGAGCATAGCAAAAACAAATAACAAAAAGTTAACTAATTACACTAGACTAAAAATAAAAAGAAAGAAGGAATAAAAAGCTAACTATATACAACCTACTATTTAGGCCTCACACTAACTATACACTAAAAGTCTAAATAGCTGAGGGTCCATCGTAAAAACTATTTGACTTTGGAGGATAACCGTTGTACCCACACATACATGCATGCCCTTCGAAAAAGATGGATTCTGTTTTAACAACGAAGGGCATGTGTAAGGCGGAAGAAATGAACCATCGCCAATTAAAAGTTTTGGAGGGACGATGGGGGGTTTGGATTAAATGGGTGACAGAAACATGTGGGGATCGATAAAAGTCGAATACCCTCCCAATGATTTTGAAAATGGAATGGGAGGAGGCGCACACGAAGGCACGAATGCGATCGTGGAAGGCGACTCAAGCAAGTACTCCTTATCGGCGAAAAGGTTTAAAACATTAAAGTCTGAAACTGAATCATCGGGTACTTGTGACGGTGTGATAATAGAGAATGAAAATGGGGATGAAAGAAATTCAAACTCATGAGATGAATCATCATCGCATGAAGCTTGAATTTTGAATGAAATAATATCATTTTCAATTAAATGTTCTTTTTTAGGGGGCAAAGAAGAAATCATTTCATTGCAAATAGATATTACGTCATTTTCATCCTCGCTTTCAATCTCTATTACGCGATGGGAAAAGTCTAGAATTGTTTGTTCCAAAGTAGGCACAAGTACCTCATTTGGTGCAAAACATTCTTCGACTTCGAAAGTCTCGGAAGAAAAATCATCGTCAGACTCAAAAAGTAAATCCAAGTCATGTTTCCATGAACGATTTTCTTCCCGATAATGATTTTCAAGTTTCTCATTTTCATACATACGCAAACCCTCACCAAATGTCATGGGTCGAGGTGCAGATACATGAAAATGGGAACTTTGAAAATTACCATCGGACTTAAACGAAACCTCATTATGATAGGAATTTTGAAAACTATTCGAATTAGTTTCAAAATTCCTATTATAAGGAGGTAAAGGCCCAAAATCATTGTCATCATCATCAAAATTCGAATAACCTAAGTTTTGACTTTCGTTATACTCGCCCAAAGTCATATTTGAATTTGTTATACTTTGGGATTATAAGTATTGACCGAAAGTCATAGGTTTGCAAGAATTTTGAGAATAATAACAAGGATTACCGAAAGAATTGGAATAAGACATGCTTACCCAAAAAATGGCTCAAGTGGCGAATTCCACAAGGTAAGTGCGCACGGAAAAATTCAAGCATTTCTAAGTGCTCAAATGTGGAAGTCCTGCAAAAATATTAGAAAATAATACAAATAGAAAGAAAATACTATGAAATACTAAATCAAATAAAGTCTAAAACAAACTAGTCCCCAACAATGATGCCATTTTGATAAACACGCGAGAAGTGTGCTCGTGTAAGTACACAGTCATTGTTTTCTGTCTCGCACCGACTATACAAACAAACCTAAATTACGACTACACTCAACGGATGAGTATAGCGGTAAGTCGGGTATCGAAAATCCATAGAGACAAGTTGTTAGAATTTAAGTGATTTAATATTCTGAAATAAAAGTGTAAAAGGTGATTACAAACTAAAAGAAAAGGTGCATGAAAGGGAAATGTTAATCTAGGCAAGTGTATTGAAATTAAAATAACAAAGCGAGTAAAACTATAGGTTGCGTCGAATATCCTTCACCCGGGTTAATTTGTATAAAATCGTTACATGGGTTGACGACGTTTCGATAGTTAATTAAATCAAGGGTTGTCACGCCCCTAAATCCTCATAAAAGCGTAATAAGATTTTGGCGTCAACAAATATCCCAAAAATTATGCGCGAAAGGTCGTAAGCATGGGACATACATGATATGACCCGTCAAATCTCCTAAGCGTAATAACTAGGATAATGCACCCGAAATAGACCCGTAAACACTATCACCAAACAAAGCAACGCGTTAACCCGAGTGAGTTCCATTCAAACACAACCTAATTTAAATTACCTAGAAAGCATCGTAAAAACGTGATAAATAAATGCAATAAATAAATGCGGTAAAACTATACTAGAAAGCAAGGAAATAAAGCAAGTAAACCTAAATTAAAAAGCATGTAAATCTAATTAGAAAGAAAGAAATGAAGAAATACAAACTATATTAAGGAAGAGGGTGATGAATAGTGAAACATTCAACCCAAATGGAGTGTCAAACCAAGAACAATTGAAGAAGAACTCTTCAAAACCCTCAAACCCTAAGCTAAACTAACCTAAAATCGTGTATATCTGTTTATTACATCAAAATTGCTTTATATAGTAAGTTGGAATTAAATTAGAAAAGAAAATAGAAGAGAAAAGAAACGCCAAAATATCTTCTGAAAACAGGGGATCGATAGATCGACAAAAAGGGTCGATCGATCGATCAAGGCAAAATTTCGACTGTAGAGAAGGATCGATCAATTGAACAAAAGGGTCAATGGATCGATCAAGCAGGGGTAAGCCAAGCAGCAGCACACTGCATTATTTTCTCCCCTTTTCTCCTCCTCTTTTGCTTTCATTGTTTTTCCTTCTGCTAAAATCATCGTGACTTCTTCGTTATGAATCAGAATCGTGCACCGTTCACGGCCACGCAAAGCTAGTGAGGAGGGCTACAAATTCTGTCTAGATGTTGGGCCAGGTGCCCAAGCTATGAAAAAACTAAAATTCCCCCGAACATGCGATTGTGTACGGAAACCGAGCGGAATGCTTTCGAACTTCACACTTAGCATCCAAATACCTATAAAAGCTCAATTAACCCCTGCAAAACATGTTAACGTAGAGATCGAAGGTTGTCTGGTTAACGAGCATAAATATAGGGAATAAGTACCCGAGGGGGCTAAAATGCGTCCGCTCGGAGGATGAAATACGTAATATTTGCGTATCATCACCCTCCTCGTCGCAGGCCAAGCCATTCAGGTCCTCTTAGATTTGTTTTTCAAAGTGGAGACATTGTGGATCAGTGACATCTTTCCTCCTTAGGTGGTGTTAAAACTTCTTTGCTGGAGTTGGGGGTGGTCCCCTGCTATTGGATGCGTAGTTTCCCTAGCGACCGAAGTTAACAAATTCACAATAGGACCATTAGGGATTCTGCTCATTATGTCTTGGATGAAGGTCAAGAACTGTTGTTTCATTTACATCTTACTGGACACAAGGGACCTCAGTACCGCCGCCATGTCTTCCATTTTTTTATTGTTGAGGTGGTTGGATGGAGCTCACCTTAGCATTGAAAGGGGGATATGTGGCCATTTTCGGTGATAGAGTCTAGTAAATAACAAAGAAAGTAGAGATGAGGAAAGAAACCCATAAATAAAATGAATTATCGAAGCTCAAGAAACACCCAACTCAATCTTTTTCGACGGTAATTCACACCCAATAGTAGTGGATCTGCATCACCACCAGACACAATGAGGGGAGCGTTCAAGATAAGATGAAGAAGAAAACAAAGTCTCTTCCCACAGACAACACCAAAATAATGACATATAATATCACCTAGAGAAAAATTCAACTTAGTTTCTAGGTTTGCATAACAATGGTGATGTAAAGTAACAAAATAATCTGTAAAATAGTAAGTAGAGATAGTGAAAGATGAAGAAGAGACACATATATAAGTGGTTCGGCCTTGGCCTATGTCCACTGTGGAACGAGTAAATCAATTTTACTAAATTAGGAGGCTAGAATCCATCGACAATATTACAAGCTTTTCTGTACTTTCCCTTTCCAACACAATGCAATGTAGTATGGTTTTAACTGATCCATCCTTGTGAAAGAAGATGATGAGTTCTTTTTATAGGATTTGGAATGTGGAGTACCACCCCCTAGCATGCAGTCCATGTGAGTGAGATCAAGTAACTAATAGGAGTGTAATAATTGTATAATGAGGTTTGTAATTCATAATGGCTAAATATTCCCTTCACTTGGGGGTTGATATGCTATAAACGTACTGGTCATGTGTGCCAAGAATACCCATGTCATATGTTCAACGCGGATATGTTATGTCTGAGGCTGAGATTCTCAGCCGGTCGAGATTGGTGAAGAAACGATACTCAAGGATGGAGTCGAGATAAAGCTAACTCCATTTATATCACGTGTAATGGGTGATGAGGTCTCGGCCTCATAGGACTGTCTAAGGCCAACATTATTGGGCTGACACTTTTGGACCAACATTGGGTTTCTTTCATTAGTAAGGCCGATAATATGCTCAGTAATTGATGATGATAGTCATTAAATGATATAGTCTCAGAGGTCGAGACTATTTAGCATGGCTCGGTAGGTGAGAAGTCTAGTATTTGATGAGTTCGAGATGATCTACGAGGGGACATGCTACCAGAGTTGGTCTTATCTAGACGAGCCCAGAGTTATGTATATCAGTGTCCGATCACATATGCTGAAAACTAAATTACAACACGCTACAACTTTCGTTGAAGATATCTCTTCGGTGATGAATAATACCTGGAGATAAGAGGTTAGTCAATCCAAGACAAATAGAGATGTGGAAGATATTAAGAGTAACATGGGAGTGCTGGTGAGTAAAATTGGGAAACTTATGTCCTTATTAACTCTAGTTTTTCGGCCCTAGATGCCTCCTCAAGGCTACCCCTACCCTCCTTCTCAAGGTTTCCCCTATCCTCGATATTAATGTTTCCCCTATCATTTATCTCAAGGTTTTCCCTCCCAAATTCCACTTCATATAATATTCCCCTCCCAATGTCTCATTCTGTAACTTTTCACTCCCAAATGCTCCCTCTTGCCACATTCCCTGGATCATCGTCATCCACTTTCGGTGACTATGGAGAGCAGTACTATATAATGGAATTTCCATTAATATGATTATTGACACAATCACACTCGTCCCCTTAAATGTCAAAACTCTTATTCACAATCGCTTTTTTCATATGCGTAAGGCTCGGATACTAGCTGATAACATGTACATCGGTTATGGAGAAAAGTCTGTTCACTTTGATAGTGGAGAAGGGCCATTAATTTGTATCACTGCGCTAGTATATTTGTTGGTCAATATTAAGCGATGAACAATGTTTAATTTAATTTACGGATGTTTTGTTGCCTTGCTTTGAATTGTTAATTCCACGGTGTGAAATTAGTTTGCGTACATTTTTCTCGTCCTTATTAACTAACATTATACATAACTGGTATCTACGTCTCTAAAATAATTTTGCAAATTTTATTGGTATATAGGTTAAGCAACTGCAGTTGGTCCTCACATGTGAGTGGCATTTTTGTTTGGATAAATTAATTTAGATGTAAGACAATTAATGAAGTGACCAATGGTGATTATAAATTTCTCTGTTACTTTCAAAATTTTGAAATAGTGATGGCATTTCACGTATTTCATTTTTTTCAAAATAATATGCTTAGATAACAGGTCAATGTGATGTGAGTATTATAAAGTAGCTACAATATTGCTGAATTGTATATAAATTGGTTGCTGACTAGAGGATTTTTTTAAAGGCTGCATATAAATAAATAAAAATTATTAAATGGATATGGTCATGGCCATAATTTGTCGCCCCCATTTTTAATAAATAAATAAATGGTCACGGTCCAAGATTGTGACCATTTATTTATTTATTTTAGAAAAAATCATGGGTCGCAGATTATGGCCATGACCAAATTCGAACATTATGCCATACTGCTCACGGATCAGGGCCGTGACCATGGGATCACGGATTAAGTCCCTGATCATGGAGATAATATTATGTTACTGAAGAGACCGTGAACCCCATTTAGGCGTTTTGATCACATAAGATATGATTATAGACAGGGTCTGTGACCTATAGCCCTGGTCGCGACCGAGGCCTATGATCATCTCCGGTATATGATGTAGTCCACATTTTAAATGGACGCGAGAGAATGATATGAGTTATTTATAGCACATGGTGAGGATATGTTTATATTTCCTCTCATATTATAGGTTTGCTTCATGTTTTCGTCACATGGTCACGCGGTATTGCTGATTGAACTAACGACTTTTAATCCTTCAAATCTAGTTTGAGACTGAACTCTCCCGAGGATGGCTCAATGTCCACTATGCATGAGATTATGCGCACTGATGGTGAAGTTGGGTCGGCTGACTCGGAAAATGTCATCCTATGAATCTTCCAAGTGTCAAGTCATATTTAGGATATACAAATTATTATTATTAGTATTTTTACTTAAATCCTACTTTTTAGTGACTTGTTTGACTCAATCCCTCCTTCTTAATCTCTTTGGCATAACACCTAGTTTTCTAACAAATTAGTAACACCATTTGAAAACCTCTTCTTTATAGTTAGTCTTTATTATAGTTATCTCAAAATACTATTAGAGGCAGCTTTATTGCATCGAATGAAATCTTTGCTGCAATGAAGGGGGCCGCCGTAGTGAATGGGCACAGATCTAAAAATTGTGCTTGTAGAGTGGAATATTTTGGAGTTTTTCACGTGTAACCTTTGGGTTATAAATATAGTGATATAAAGGGCTTCTTATTAAGGTTTTATTGGTATTAAGAGAGATATTCATAAAAAAAAGAGGCAAAAAGAATTAGAGGTTTAGGTATCTAAACTTGTTTCCTTAACTGATTTGGGTGTATTTAGGGCTTGGGTTGAGAGAGAGTATAACTATTGGATAATTCTTCCACTGTAACCTATTTTCTCAGATAGTGAAATTGTTATCTCTCTCTTGTAGATGTAGGCTATGTACTATTGCCGAACCACATTAAATCTATTGCGTTCAACTTGTTATTTTTTGTACTTACTTATATTTCCATCACACACACACACACACACACACACACACACACACACACACATATATATATATATATATACACACTTGTGTTTGGTTGAGTGTGGTGCCTTATATCATAACAATTGGTTTTAAGTTTTGTTGCACACTTAGTGTTTAAAACTGTCCTAAGTTAGGCATTGGTGTTAAATCACTGGTGTTTGGGAATCTTGGGTTTGTTTCTTCATTCAACCATATCCAGAAATGCAGTTTCACATTGGATGGTGGATTGTTTTGATGGAAATGGTAGATTTTATTTATGGAAGGTCAAGTGAAGGATCCCCTCGTTCAATAAGGATTAACGAAGGGCATGGAAAAGGAGGAGTGCAAAGCGGGAGAGGATGGATGATGATGATTGGGAAGATATAGAGTCAAGGTATTTGATTACTATTCGACTGTTTATCGGTGATAATATTATCAGCAATGTCAATTACGGGGACACATCGCCAAAGTTGTGGGATAAGCTAGAGAATCTCTATTTAGTGAAGAGTCTCACAACAAATCTCAAACGAAAGCTTTACTGGTTGCTAATGGAGGAGGGAGGGAACCTCATGGTTACATGTAATTCATGAGATTTTGCATCAACTAAACAAGGTTGATGTGAAAACAGAGGAAGAATATCGAGCACTGATTCTTTTTACCTTTCTTTCGAATTCCTATGAGAACATTGTCACTACCATTTTGTATTGTAAAGATATGATTAAAATGGATGATGTGAATTCAACTCTATAATCCTACAAGAAGAGAAAGTCTTCGGCGAATGAGAGTTCAGGCTCGGGTTTGTATGCTCGTGGTGGGAATCGGGGAAGGAATACCAACCGGGAATCTAATGAAGGTAGTAATGGGTCTAGATTAGGGGTGGTGGAAAAGGTTGGAAACATTACTAGTGTGAGGAGTGGGGTCACGTAAATGGATATTATCCTTTGAAGAAGGATGAAGGTGGGCCCGATAGTGTGACAGTGACATATTCAAAGGATGAAGATTTGGGAAAGTCTTTCACACTTTCCAAAGGCAACTCTCATTCTCAAAGTGAATGTATATTAGATTTAGGTTCTTAGAATCACGTTTGCTCCAAGAGAGAGTATTTTGAGATGTTCAAAGATAAGAAGATTTTTTTTTTATTTTTCCTAATAGGAAGAAATGTGATGTGGATGGAGTGGGAACGATTAAAATCAAAATGTTCGATAGGGTGGAGTGAATTTTGAGGGGTGTGGCCTATGCCCCAAAGTTACCGACAAACTAAACATACATTAGTCAATTGGATTTAAAAGGCTTTCGGGTGTCGGTAGCAGGTGGAGTCTTGAGAGTCGCACATGGTTGTATGGTCTTAGCAAAGGGAGAAGCAAGAGGAGGTTTGTATTGTCCGAAACAGACTGTGAGGGTAATGGGGAAGCTGAGTGCACGAGTCATTAAGATCTTGATTCATCTCTCATTTGTGGATAGAACGAAGACATTGGTTGCAAGTTTCCCGATGATAGATATTGTGGGAGGAAAATTCCTATTAAGGGGGGGGGGGGGGGGGGGGGATGGCTCAGGAACCCCCTCTAGGGTCAACGAATGATTTTTGACACAAAGGGTAGTTACACTCATGTATTAGTCATTTATGAATTAAGGATCGTTAGGACCGTATTTAGATTCAAGGTGTGTGTAACTAGTATAATATAGGCTAATGGGTGATTATTTGTGTTTTTTCAAATGGGAGGCCTAATTTGGTAGAGTAATTGTATTTTTTGCCAAGGTAGAGATTTATAATAGTGGGCTCAAAATATTATTAGAGTATCTTCGTTGCAACTAAGGAAAACTTTATTGCAACTAAGGGGGTCGATAGATGTGTGTTCTTCCAAGATTTATTGGTGTGTGTGGTGTGACCAGCGAAAGAGGTTCACCGCAGCAAAGGAGGTTCGCCCAGATCTATGAAATATGTTTGTTAGTTTGGGGTATTTTTTGGGGTTTTTTCACATGTAACCTTTGGGGTATAACTGGAATGATATGGTGGGTTTTTTATTATTATTATTATTTTTTATATTGAGAGAGTTCTTCATAAAAAAGAGAGGCAAATATAGTGATAGGTATAGGAATGTAAACTTGATCCCTTAGGTGAGATATCAGTGTATTTGGGGCTTAAGCTGATACTGAGTATAACTTTTGAATAATCCTTATATTGTGACCTATTTTCTCATATGGTGAAATTTTTCTCTCCCGTTCTCTTGTGGATGTAGGGAAGTTATTATTGTCGAACCACGTTAAATCTCTTCCATTCATCATGTTATTTTTTGTGCCTGTTTATATTTTCATCAATCTTGTATAATATATTTTCTTATATTTATTTGGGTGTGGTGCCTTTTAGCATAACATACTTACCCCCTAATACCACTTGAGACAAAATACCCTTAAATTAAAGACATCCCCAAGTACTCGTTTTGATTTTGTAACTCGATTGTCATTTCTATATACAAATCCAAATATTGTGTGTTGGGTTATTGTTGTGTGAGAGTCTGGGTGGGTTTATAATAGATTTTGTGATTTCAATACAATCACAAATGGTGTGTCTTGGGTTTTTGTTATATGGGAGTGTCAATGAGTTTGTAAATTGATTTTGATTTTTGTTGTTGTGTGATATGATGAAAAATGAATTGTAGATTTTTTGAATTCAATTTTTTAAACATCCCAAGGAGGATTTGATTAATGTAACCAACATAAAGAGAAAAGAACAACCTACCTGAAACAAGCCCGGGTTAACCAGGGGAGAGAAGAGAAAAAAATACTGATAAACTGAAGAAGTGGCACAACACCCAAACATAGGCTTTTAAAATAACTAACAAGTCTGAGAGTTTGTTCACAACTCATTCTAGGAATAATATAGAAAAAATGGTGTCGACGACACCAAAGGGTGAGCTGCACCTAACATAGTCTATGCACAGGGTAAGTAAAAAGTGGGATAATGTAATACGAATAATTCATAAGCATTAGATCCGAGGAGGGAGACTCTAAATCTAAGGGAATTAAATAAAGATACACTGCGTTAAAGAGGGAGACACCCAAAATGGACCAAAGTCCATATAAGTTTCAACTCGAGAGAAATAATAGCTGGACAGTTGAACCCGACCCCTAAGACTTGACAACCACACTAAAAGTTGACAAAACACTCCAAAAACAGACGAGAGATAGGACTCCAAATGGAGCCTAAAAATATAACAAATACATAAAAAGATAACTAAAATAAACAAACAATAAATCTTCAATGTCACAAGTTGAATTTACCTCCAAAGGAGTAGTTGTTATCTTAACCCTACGATATGCTTTTCGAGAGGGTCTTTAAGAGTCGAGGAGACCATTTTACTCGTGTCACCATTTCGACTGACCAAATTGTGAAAGACCCGATTTTGATTTTTTTCCTATTAATTTATATTTGTATATGAGGGAACCCGAGTGTTCCTCCCCACCTCTCACATATAGTGATAGTGGGGAGGAGGAATTGGGAGAGATGAAGGCAGGGGTGGAGGGGGGAGGGTTAGGGATGGAGCAAGGAAGAGAGAAAGGGTTAGGATTAGGGTTGGCTGTGTATTCTTTTTTGTGATAGTTCTGTCTTAGAGAGAGACGATAATGTTTTTGACTCAGGTTTCAATGAATGCATTGAAAATGATGAATTGGATTTTAGAATTAAGTTAAATAAGATTGGTTCGAATCCTCTTGGGTACTCCTTTGTGCTCCTTTGTGGAATTTCCATCAATCCCCTTAGAGGCATGTTTCACATGGGGAGGGCTACCCCACATTGTGTAGCTCATCTTTCTTCTTTAATAAAATATGTAGCTCTAATTGGAGTTTCCAACAAGATTTTTTTTTAAAAATAAGGGCTACATAAAAAAAATCCTTATTGTTATTAACTCTTTTGAAAAAATAATTCTTATTATTATTATTATTATTATTATTATTATTATTATTATTATTATTATAACAATTTGTACATTTCTTGCTTTGGCAACCCCTATATCCCCCTCTACAACTTTGCATGTGGTTAGTTTTTTTTTTTCGGACCAAAGAATACCGCAGAGATCACTCTATTAATTACAAGAATAATGATACAAATCTCAAATATATGGCTCAAATTCCGTCCAAAATGATGTGTTGTAAATGATAATAAATTACAATATTTTATTACTATGCAAGCTCTTTTGAGGGATAATTTCATACAAAATGCATCTTCTAATGGACGGGGGGAAGGAAGGAGACCATCCAATCTAAAGGCAGGTGCCTTTAAGCCTCATGGTTGCGACCACATGGGCTGCTCCACTAGGTTGATGTAGTTGTCTGAGACTAGTTAGCAAGGCACACTGCCCTGACAGATGATGTTCAGTTTCGTCTGAGTCACGGAGAGATCAAAGCAGTCCCGTACTTCTTCTACTCGTCTGGTTTGAAAGTCTAAGCTCCACACTATTATCAATGAACGATGGCAATTCACAAAACTGACACTGAGACTATCCTTTATTCTTGTATGTTTACGATAAAACCAAAGCCTTTTTTACTGAGTGATAAGGGTATAGTATTTTATTACTCATTGTATAAAAATATTAAAATGGGTAAAGACCTTTTTCTATAATGCCGATTGAAAAACTACTCATACGTCATCAAAAGGTAAAGGGATTGCTTTAGTTCTGGTAACCATCTTCGGTGTGTTTATCATACCAGTAATTATTCTTACATTAATAGAAAGACTAAAAAGTGAAGGAACTATAAAGAAGAAGAGAATTAAAAAAGAGTTATTCCTGAGTGTGACAAAGAGTCAACCTGAGGAATTTATTGTGGGACTTCTGCCGAACAAGCTAAACAATGGGCAGTCATATATGCTCACCAGCCTTAACTTCTATGCACATGGAGGGGTCTTTTATTTGAGCCATTTTCTTAGTATTTTAGTGTCGAAGAGGTAATAATACCAACCTGATCAATCTACTATTCCTTTTTATCGTCGTTTATGCAATTGTTTATTCTACGGGTACAAAAAAACTCGTATCATTTTGGATTCTGTGGTTGAGTATATATAGTTTCCACACCCGCTTGAATAATATATTAGTTAATGCTTTAGTGGCATATTCTTCCTTTTAAACTAAACAATTTTGTATACATATGAGGTTTAGTTGGTATTCCGTGTCCTTCAATCTCATAAATAATCTTCTAGAAGTCTTTTTCACTAATGCCCTCCACATAGATGATTATTGGGTTTGATTCAATCCATTAGGTATTATATAGCAAAAGCCTAATCTTTTTTGCCAATTTAGCATGGGCCATGGGGAAAGGACTCGTGTAAGGTATTGTTTTCGCTGCTAATAATAGCATTGCCTTCTTTTACAATGCAGGAATGAATTGATAATCATTCATTTTTGCATGATTGCATACCAGGAACTACTCATTACCAAGTATTGTTTTCGGGGGCATACTGTCGCAAAAGGTCTTTTTAACGCTGCTATTGGCATGTTCGAGATGGATGTGAAACGACTTGAATAAGCCATGGATCAGATTATCCAATCCTTTAAGGATTCCATAGACCCCGCTGAGGAGCGTTTAACTATCCGAAAAATGAGTAAAGATACAAATACTTACTGTTGTACCGACCCAATACCGAACTTACTTATTTTACATGCATGGTATCATTGAATGGGCACCACTAAGGTAGAATGCCTGTAAAGCACATTCGGTGCTCTCTGGCATCTCGAGGCTAGGTTAACCCCTCGAGAAATGTAACTATTGTGAAATAATATGGGTCCTGTTATGTAGGACAATGTTCCTTCATCACTATTATAATTTCGGTTTATAAGGTATTGTTTGAAAGCAAGTGAGGGGAAGACTGTTTGTAAATTAAACTTAGACACCTGACTGAAATTCAAGACTTATTCAATAAATAAAAACAATAAACAAAGACAAATGGACATGTAACACGTTTACATATAAAAATGTGTTACAATATTATCTTATTTTTGTGAGATTATTGTTCATTAACGCATATATGAGAATGGGATGAATCGAACCCAGGCTAACCCGACTGGTTAACTTCTTCTCGCCCTAAAATGTCCCCTCCATTGGTTAAAAACTTCACCCGAATAAGTGCGATGAGAACTGTATCTGCATTGGATTTCTAACAATTTTGTGCGGACTAATTCGAATTTTAAGACTGCGAACCGGACATGTGTCATTTATCGGCGAGCGTAGAAATTATCGGCTAAATTATAAGCACACTCTCTCTCTTTTCTGTACTCACCGTCAGGTGACACATGTCCGGTCTGCACTCTTAAAATGCGGACTAGTCCGCACAATAGCAGTACTCTCTATTGCTATTGTGCGGACGAATCTGTATTTTAAGAGTGCGGACCGGACATGTGTCACGTGAGGGTGAGCCAATAAATTATTGGCTAAATTATAGGCACACTCTTTTTTTTTGGCTCACCACCAGGTGACACATGCCTGATACGCACTCTTAAAATGCGGACTATTCCGCACAAGAGCCATGCTATATATATATATATATATATATATATATATATATATATAGGAAGGCTCACCTACATCATACACTATACATCACACCTAATTCTAGGCTCTAGAAATTTTTTTTTCAAATTTTATATTTTTTCCTTGAAATTAACCTTCCAATCAACCCATATGCAAAAAATTAGGTCAAAATACATTTTGTAGCTATTTTTAAAAAATCCATAAAAAACTGCTGGCGCAGACCCTTATAAATAAGGTATTTTTAGCAGTTTTTGTGGATTTTTTCAAAATGACTACAAAATGTATTTTGACCTAATTTTTTGCATATGGGTTGATTGGAAGGTTAATTTCAAGGAAAAAATATAAAAATTGAAAAAAAAAGTTTTTAGGGGGTAAAATTAGGTGTGACGCACCGGTGATGTATAGAGTATGATGTACTATAACCTGACTCTCTCTCTCTCTCTCTCTCTATATATATATATATATATATATATATATATATATATATATATATATAGAGAGAGAGAGAGAGAGAGAGGTTTTAGTGCATAAATACTGTAAATTTGGTAGTTAAGTCAGTGTAATATCGATAGTATCACATGATTGTTTCTACAGAATCTCTTCATAAGTCTTGCTACATAGAGACAATTAAAGAGAAATTAAGCATGATAATTCACTAATATAGACATAGGGACTAAACAAAGCCCTCTCTTCCTCAAGTCCCCACAGCCATTATTCTTCCCTTCCAAAGCCACTGCACTTCCTTCATCTTTCTGCAGTTCAAAATCATGATCCGAGCCATTATTCTTCCCTTCCGCTGCACTTTCAATGCTATCATATGTTTTTCCTTCATTGAATCCCATCTGCTCCAAACTATCAACCTATTATAAGGACCAGAAATATTTCATTAAAAGAATACATCACGAGGAATTAAGAGGAAAAATAAAATCCCAAGGGTTGTTCGAGTTGGTAGAACTGGATGTAGCTGTAAATCCAGACACCCCACGGTCGAAACTCGCAGTTGCGTCTTGGGGCACGGACCGCAAGAATTAAACGTCTGTTTCGTAAGCCTTGTTCGGGATGGAGGGATTAATCCGAAGTGCGCGTAAGCTGACCCAAAATTATGCTTTGTCTAAAAAAAAAAAAGCGAAAAGAAAAAACTCTTACATACAACCGTTGTATTACAAAATGGTTTTGCCTCACCACCGATTATAAAGATGCGAGTGCATTGCTGATATGATACAAAAGTTATGCTTAGTGCTTGTTTGGTTGGAATTTTGTGGTTTTCCCTCATTTAAAATGATGGGTTCACAACCAAAAAGTTCATAATTCATACAGAGACCTTAAAAACAAGACATCAAATCATTTTCCATATCCAAAACTTTCACTTGAAATATACCAATTTAAAATTCTTATATATATAGGGAAATGATAAGTGATGTCCCAGTTTTAGGACCCTGAATGAGGACCATTTTTTTAAAATAGTAAAAAAAATATTTTTAAGCTATTTTTTTTATGATTTTTAAACATTTTAATAGGCCATAAAAAAATAATCAGTTCAAAATAATTTTATTTGCTATTTTAAAAAAATCGGTCAAACTTTGTCAGTTTTTAAGTAGTTTTTAACTCACAAAGTTTGACCGATTTTTTTAAAATAGTAAAAAAATTCATTTTGAGCTGATTTTTTTTATATGGCCCTACAGAAATGTTTCAAAACTTTATAAAAAAATTAGCTCAAAAATATTTTTTTTACTATTTTATCAAAATTGGTCCGCGACAGCGGTATGCAAACAAAGATCATCATGAGATCCTCTCTCTCTCTCTTTATATATATATATAAACTCAATCCAATCGACCACCCAGTTTTCCTAATTCGTGTTGCTTGAGTTTTTGCACTCTCTTGAAATCTCAAATCGGTTAATTTGGGTATAAAGCTTGAGCTTTAAGAGACAAAAGACATCTCGTCATTCAAAATCTTAACATGATTTTTAGGACTTCATGCATGTGAATTTACCAATACGGAGTTTTTGAAAACGCGAAAAATTGTACAAAACAATCACTTGACAGATCAAATATATAGTTGGATTCATCTAACCGTGGGACTATTTACAGGAGAACTAGCCGTATCTTCCAATGAATCGTCATAAGAAATTTCTCTTGCTCTTGTTTTCTTCAAATTGAGTTTTTTGGAGAATTTTGGTAAGCCACCCGTGGAAGAACATGAGATGACCAATGGAATGTTATGTGAGTTTTTCCATTCAACAAAAGAAGCAGCATCAGAAATGAAAGAAGTACCACCAGCTGTAATATTTGAACATGAGCTATGTTCTCTTTGGCTTGATAAGAAATCTTCAAAGTAAGAAGTCCAACCACTCTCCTCATGAGTGTCTGTTTTTCCTTTGGAGGCAGCAGATTTGTCCTCGGAAATATTCAACGAGTGATCCATCAATATGTGAGAGAATGGATACGTTGAGGCTTTGACAGACTTTTGTGTGGAGATATTTATAAGCTCAAAAGGATGATGTAAATAAATGAGAAAAAGGGTACCCATATTGTTGAATCTTGGTGTGGGCCAGCATGGTGAGTTCAGGAAGTTAAAATCGGCAGTTGCAACATACTCGTATATAAATAGAGTAAGGCTCTTGCATAAATCGGTCGGCATTTTAAGAGCGTGAAAGATCGATAATTTTTAAGGTCATTGAGTGACCTCTTAAAATGCAGGTCGAGCCGTACAATAAATAAATATATATATATATATATATATATATATAGAGAGAGAGAGAGAGAGAGAGAGAGAGAGAGAGAGAGAGAGAGAGAGAGAGAGAGAGAGAAGAGAGAGAGAGAGAGAGAGAGAGAGAGAGAGAGAGAGAGAGAGAGAGAGAGAGAGCATGCAAGGAAGAAAATAAACTTGATAAAATGGTTGTGGGTTGACCTTTTGTAGTTCAAACGGAATTTTCACAGGCATTGAGGCAATATTTTCTTCGATAACAGTTACCCTCGAAAATTTCAACCGAATGCATTAAGAAGCATTGGACTCTTTGGCAAAAGGAGCATATGAACTAATTTAAGTTCTGTGGGGGCAGTACAAATTAGGTTCAGAGTGGAAAATGCCAAACCAAGTTGGACCATCGTGTTAATTAGTATATAGCGAGTCCCGGTGAAGATCAGCAATCCATCCACCATTTCCAAATGCAATGCAATTCACACCATGAGCAGCCTAAGAAATAATTATTGAAAATATAATAATTATTTAAACTAATTAAATAAAGAACTACTAATTTTATTATTAAAAGCACCCATAAATCTCTGAGAGAAGTCTTAATATTTATATGATTTTATCTAAATAATATATTTAGTATGCTTTTAAGTATATATGTAAATTTCATGTATTTGTTTTTATTCACTGTTGATTATTTGTATTTACCATTTATTGGAAAGTTCTTCAAGATAATATTAAGAGTAGCACTAGGGAGACTCAGAAAAAAAATTCACTTCGTAAACCCAGTGCATAAGATAAAAATATGTACAAGTTTTTAATGCACATTTTGATGCCCTGGCGGGATCCACAATAATAAGGTATAAGCTTTTAATGCAGTGGGTTTACGAAATGGGTTTTTTTCTGGGTCTCCCTAGATTTATTCTAACTAGTTGTGCCCACGTGCGTTACACGTGTGGTCGTTTCCAGATAATAATTTTCCACTGCAAATCTGTGAAGGACCAAGTAATAAAAATACTTGCAACATATTATGTAGAATCTGTTTTGTTAGAATATAACATAAAGTACCTAGTACGAAACATCAATCATTACCCCCAAAAATCAAAACTCCATTCAACTGTAACTATACAAGATATTCCTGTGAATACTCTAAATCTATCACAAACGAACTCAGAACTCCATACTCAAAAGCAGGAAGAAATACACACAAACATGTATGTATATATAATCCGAATAAATATATCACAATGAAATTAGCTTGAAATGATTTATAAGGAAATATCATTTAAAAAAATAAGTTAAAAAAAGCTTCAACAAGCAAATTCCAAATTGCAGTTATTGAAAGATGACATTTGATAAAAACAGTGTGTAATCCTAAAAACTAAAAATTTAATGCTTAGATGCTTTTGACGTTTATTAGAATTCAAAGGTTCTTCTTCCTCTTCAACTTTATGAGCGACGAACGTGGATGACATTATCCGAAGAACCTTTGTACAACACAGAGGAAATTGGAATTAAATTATATTACAAAAACACTAACAATAAAAAGATTTGAGATTTTGAATTCTCAAATCAAAAAAGCTAACATCATGGTATTTATTTTAATAAATAGAAAGCCAAAATAAGTATTCCTTTTATTCCTCTTCATTGAAGATTTTACCTAAACATGTTATGTGTAATCTGAAAGAGAACATTAAACTTAAACAAATAGTAACAGTAGCTACTTACGAAATATTATTACTTTATAACACAACTATACACCAAATTACAAATTAATTATGGAGTTGAGTTTATATCAAACAGGAAGCATGCAGGAGTTTGTGTTTGGTACATTTGATCAAACATAGCCTACACAATAATATATATAACATAAACCTAAGACATATACAACAAGATAGTAAGAAGAGCGAACTGAACATCATTATCTATCGAATAATCACAAGAAAAAATGTCAATTGAAATCAGTTTAAAGCATATGATAGGTTAATACCTTCAGCAGAAATAACTCATAATCAATCCTCAAAATTTTCTCCTCGATAAACCACAACGAGACATTTAGAATCCCTATAACTGCAACAGAGGTATTGCAAAAACTCTGATAAAAATAACTCTACCGAGTGGTTGAGACGATTTATTTGGCTTATCAAACGGGTAAAAAATGAGGGAATGTTAATACAGAGTATAAAATTTGTTCGTACGTAGATCTAGGAAAGGAAATTTTCCCAGGCTTAATAATGACTCTAGAATTAAGGATTTGTTACCTAATAAAAGCCTCTCGAGATTCAAAAATAAACCAATCTCTTATTGAATTCGCCATGTAACCCCACAAAGTCAATAAAGGTAAATTTTGGCAGTTTGAAATTTCTTTAGGTTATTATCCTCTGAAATCATTTTCCGACGAGTCTAGAGTTTGTAAAATGTAATTTTTCGTGAGTGACACTATGCTACCTAATCTGTTCTCCGATTCCCAAAACTCTTTCAGCTTCTCAAATTCAAACCCTAAATCTACACTCAATTTGTTGGCGCTCAGATCAACATACTGAATATTAGAGCATACATCAAGGGAATTTCCTATCTCACCAGTTAAATTATTATTCCAAATATTCACAACAACCAAGTTGTCATAAATTCTAGAAAAATGTACTGAATTCCACCATGAATTATATTAAGTGAAAGGTGCTAAGCTCAATAGTAAACCAACTTAGAAGACACCACAAAATAAAATTAACACAGCATGGCACGACACACCTCAAAATCTTAATTTTACGTAAAATGAATATGACACATATGAAAGTGACATGGCAGGACACAAAATCCATTTTTTTACGAAATGCGAACACCGCCCACTTGTCGTGTTGCATTTTAAGTGGGTTGTGTTAGTGTTTGTTAAAAAATGAGATTTTGTGTTGTGTCATATTACTTTTATAGGGAAAAATAAGATTTTTAGTCGTGTCGTGTCATTTTTATTTTGGTTGGCTTCGTGTTTGGTTAAAAAAAAATAACATATATTGTGGCGTGACACTTTTACTTGGGTCGTGTTTTGTAAAAAAATAATATTTTATGTTCTGTCGTGCCACTTTTATTAGGATCGTGTTTATGTTTGGTTAAAAAAAAATTTATCGTGTTGTGTTGTGTCTAGTTGTTTTTATTTGAGTCGTGTTCGGTTATAAAAATAATTTACAATTAAAAAAACATTTTTTTATTTGTTAATATTTTTCCCAATTTTATGTAAAAAATATTTTTTTGAAAAAAAAACAGTTTTTAAATCTATCTTAAAAAAAACTTATATAAAAGTATCATAACAATTTTTTAAATAAAAAAGGGTCTTTAAAACTATCATAACAGTTTTTTTTATAAAAAACAGTTATTTTTTAATTTAAAAAAAATGTTTTAAAAAACAGTTTAAAATACTATTTTTTATTGAAAAAAAATTAACAAATAAAAAAGTATTTGTTTGATCTTTAGAGCAAATGACAAGTTTGTCTTTTAAAAAGTAATTGAAGTGTTTTAAGAATTTTTAGAATCTTTAAGAAATAAACTTGAATACAAACATGTCCAACTGAGAAATACATATAATGCATAAAAAATAATAATCTAATAAGGTGTGAACTTGGTAATTCCTTAACTTAAAAAATATATATAATTTTTCTGAAATTAACATTGAATTTAGAATTATTATAAAACATGAATAGAACAACAATAAAATTGAAAATACAAAATCTGAGCACAAAATTGACTTTTGATTTATAGGGTTTCAAGATGAATGTATATGGAGGTTTTGTTAGATGAATGTATTAAGAGAAAGAACGTATCAAGTTAAGATTCATGGAATGATTTTATTGAAGAACTAAGATAATAACAAAGTGTAATGATAAAATATTAAAATATAATTGTCAAATACAAATATGTTGCATTTGACATTTGTTAGAATTCGATGTGTCTTATTCATCTTCAATTTTATGAGCGACAAAATGTGCAGGCTTTCGATTAGAATTTCTAAGCAATTTTCCTTTAATGTAGAATCTGCTAATTTTGCCAATGCACGTATATAACTTTCTAATATAGTCCGAGTGCACAATCCCCTGTGGAATAAATTAACATAAAAAAAATAAGTATATGAAATTAGTATAGAACGTTTGAAATGTATGCATGAATTTTAAGTTTTAATAAGAATGATATTACCTTTTCTTTAGAAACGATGAAAGTTTGAATGTTGCAAGCAATGAAAGACTATGTTTCCTTGAACAGTGTGACTGTTGCTCTTTCATTGTCATCTTGAACCATTAATTGAAGTAAGTACCTTGTGTTTGGTTGAACAATGAGTCAATATCCAATAATGGAATATAACGTGCCCAAATTATGAACAACAAAAATTGAGCTTATAGATATTTCTTAAAAACGTAAGACAAACTTACCTGAAAAGTTGGAACAGTGAGGTTGTAAACATATGTCAAGGTCTAATCCTAAGATTAAAAAATATATTTTTTAAGATTTCATATTTTTTTTAAAACGGTAAATTTTAAAAATATATTATTTTATAAAACTATATATATATATAAAGAAAAAGACACTTTTTTTTAATAAAAATTGTAATTTTTTTAATGAAAAAACTCTTGTGTATAAAAGCTGTATTACTAAAAAACTTAATTTTTAAAACAAATTGTATTGTTAAAATTTGTATTCATAAAAAATACAATTTAAAAATGCATTTATAAAAATACTGTTTTTTTATAAAAAAAAATAAAATACTATTTTTTTATAAAAACAAAAAAAAATTATTGTTTTTTATATAAAAAAGTAACGTTTTTTAAAAATACAATTTATATAAAAAAAATACAATTTTTTTCTATATATTTTTGTTTTTTTCTTTACATATTTTTAGGAATACAATTTTTTCTTATAAGAAATGAAGTTTTTAATTAAAAAATAAGGTTTTTATAAAGATCATAATTTTCATAAAAAAATTATACCATGAAAGAGGAAATCATCTCTTTCTATTTATAAGAGATAGAGATAGAGGTGTATTTTCAGAGATGCAGAGATCATGAAACCCCAGAAAACAATTAATATGAAATCTAAAGAGCTCCATCCGTGTTTTTTTTACAATTATACTCTCTCGAGTTAATAATAAGGATTAAATGTCATAATTTTAAATAAGAACATAGTCAGATGAACCAGATTCTCTCCATACGTGTCTTTTTACTGTCAAAATGAAAAAAATACAATGGTCGGTAATACTGACAAAGGGAGTATACACACAAAGAAATAAATAAAGATAATGCAGATGAACCGGAGTCTTGATTAAAAATCGAATAACGTCTTCACCCGTGTAAAATTCGTACCAAATATGTTCCAAGTGGATTCCTGTTCAGGTATTATTTAAAAAGTGTCAAGATCAAAATTCTTATTTTAACAGTCTCAAGATCAAAATTCAACATACTAAATTACAGTCTCAAGTTTTAAAAACTCAATAAATTGTTAAAACATCCATTTTCAAACAGTTTTTGTTCTTAAAACTGTTAAAACCTATGCACATGAATTAAACCCATATATATCACTACACCAATTATATAATGTAAACTCATAAAAAAAAAGAAGATAAATTAATGTGTTCAAATTTGTGGGCTTTAAACAGGTTATTATGTAACATGAAACATATTAATCTCTAAAATAAAATAAACAACGTGATAAACAGATCTACACAAAATGATCGCAAATTTAAATGTAAATTCGAACCTCATATTTGAGTTACCTTCCACAATGACATATATGTTTGGGACGGTTTAGTGTTGCTAAGATTATTTTTAGTCCACCTTCTTTTTTTGTGATTAGTTAGAGGATGGTTTAGTGAGAGAGATGAGATATTTTGAGAAGTGGGTTTCACTTGGGAAGTCTCCATAGCAAAAATTGGGCTTTTTCGTATATTGGGTTGGAAGTTGTGCCATAGGAGATCGTCGTCAGTGTACAAATTAAAGTGCAGTGTATGTGGGTGGGATTAAAATATAATGTATAATATATTCTTGAATGAAAGAGAAAGATAGAAGGGTATTAATGGATTTTTAAATTGTATGAGGGTAAAATAGTCTTTATATCATTAAAGAGAAACTCTCCTCTTTTAAAGTAGTAGAGATATTAATATGTACGACATAAATAATATTATAAGCCTTAAAGTTTACACATCTAATAGATTACTAACATTATAACCGTTCTTGAGTTGTAAATAAAAGGAAGTATAATTTAAAAAAGGAAATATTATTAAGTTAACATTTACATAACTTTTAACTTTAGATGAGGGAAAAAGTGGACATATTTTAATTATTGTAGTAATATAATGTATATTTTCTCCCCAAGCTCTAATGCCTATTTTTTTTCCAAAAAAGTTAAGGCAGGTTGTTTCCCACACATCCCTATGCTTTAGAGCATCTGCCAGAAGCTTCCATTCCCATGTCATATTAATAATATATGGACGACATGCAATTACACAAACACACCCCTCGGGGCTGTTGGACAGTTACCTACTGCATATATGTGCAGTGAAAATATATAGTCATTTAGAGTCGTAGTTTAATAAATAATAGTAATCCATAAACACTCGTTAAGTAAAAAGTCTACACATGTGAGAGAGTTTCATGATATATAAATACCAATGTCAATGTGGATCTCCTCCCACTTTTTCCTTGCTAGCGGATTGACTTTAAGAGCGAGAGAGAGAAAGACTCCTTGTTACAGCTTTGTTTCTTTCGAAATGATAGAAAGACAATCTCTTTATTATTGGTATTGCACAGTATTGCTTTATAGGTGAGTAATGAGTAAGAATTGAATTCTTTGTGAGAACCAAGAAGCTATATAGTAGAACTTTTGAAAACCCAAAAGACATGTTTCCTATCTGAAAAGCAACCCAAAAGATAATGCATGTGCTGCGTGAGAAAAAAAAATGGTCGGAGGTCAGCCTGTTGACCGACTCTCGGTCTAGCATCAGAACAACCCCCTGAGAAGACCAGGGGCTAAAGACGGGATCTTGGGCATCGACATGGTTTGGTGGCCCATCACCACAATGGGGGATTCCACCTTCTTGGTGGTAACATCAACATAAGAAGATCGAATAGTTTTATCCTTATTGGACTTCTCTTTTTCTAAGAATCTATAAGAGTAACATGCTTAGAGGGACCTCCGACCTCCCTCCTTTTGGTGACCTTTTCCTTTGGGGAGGTGAGGAGGTCAGATTCATCCACAAGAGTAAGGTCTCTTTTTCTAGAAGCCATTTCATCCTCCTCGGTAATAGGGATGGTATTCATGCTCAAGGCCTCAAAAGAGGACGAGATGGAGTTTATAAAGGATCCCTCACTTGTTGAAGGTATTGGTATATTGGGGATAAAATCCATAGACCTACGTATGAAAAATGGTTAAAATTTGTAGTCATGTGAGGACTACATGAAATGTATCATCTCAAAAGATACAAGCACAAAACATGTTTAAGATTTTATAGATATATCAATGTAAAATAAAATGAATCCTAGATCAAACAAACAATATATCCAACACGAAATATATATAAGTGAACCACAAGGACCAAATAACCAATAGTTATCGTATACAACACATTAATCATCATAGTCGTCATAATCATCACTTCTCTCCTTATATAAGACATGAAGAATCCTAACCTCACTACTAAGGTGAAACATGATCTGTCTAAGATCAGATAAATGATGAGAATTACTAGTGATCAAAGTGTTAATCCTCTTGGACAAATTGTGAGCCGCATCAGTCCGAGTGGGTATTTATGGTTGGATATGGCCTGCAACCCTAAATGATAAAGAATCAAGTTGGTTAGAGGAGATTCTAGGTTGTTTAAAAGATGATTTCAAGAAGTAGAGGCTAATGTGGATGTGGATGCATGTGGATGTGATCTCCTAGGCCTTCATCATTTTTCTCTTCTATGATCCAATGCTCCTCGCGCCTCACCAACTATCGAGCACAAATGAAAGATGTATACATATACATAATCGTTGAAACAAGAGTATGAAACCCTATGAAAATATCTAAACATATCACAACAATCTCGATAAAAAAAACTCAATGGGATCATATAGAACATAAGGCTCTAAACTTGGTTGTGATACCAACTATTACACCCCTTATTTTCCCCATATCGAGTGGCAAAAATTGTAACTCCCTGACCCTAATTTTTGGGTAACCCATGGGTCAATCCGTTCCGGTCCAACTACTTTTGGTGTGAAATGATGTGGAGCAACCTAAATAATGTCTCAAGTTCGTTCTAATTTAATTATGGTTTCATTAATAAGCATGCAATTCCATTTTCGGGAGATATAGAATAATATAACAAGTGTAGAGCCCATTAGAAAGCATTCAGAGTTCGGGTTATCGGCGTTACTAATGTAAGAGGGTAAGGGGTAACTTACCTGTAAAACTATCTCAAAATATGGAACCATATTTAAACTGCGGTAACAAAGGAACGAGGAGAGCTACATGCACTTACAGAACATTATAAGCATTAAACCATGTTGTATTACCAAAACATTTCCATTTACTTGGAAAAAATTCTTAATCGTTATATTTTTTGCATTTACAGTGTTTTAACACCAAAAATATTCCCTTTATTGTCTAACTCGTTCGGTTAATATGAAAGGGTCATATTTACATTGTTACCCTTCAATATTATTCGGGTTGTTATCGAAAACCATAAATTTTTCATTTAAACCGCCAAATCCATGGAATTTTTGAAAATAATATTTTAACACATGCACGTAATGTATAAAAAGGCTTGTTTAAACTTATGTATCAACCCAATCATATAACCACTACAAGTTATTCAAACTTTCAATTACAATCTTTGTTTTTTATTCCTTTAACATTTAACTTAACCTAACCATTACTGCTTGCCATAAATGTCGTAGCCTATTACTCCCTTAGCAAGTTGTTTTAGGTCTAAGCATATGTCGTACCCTAAGGCTCTGAGCCCTCCTTTAGTTTTCCCGATACTCCTTTATGAATATTATTTCAAAATTTACATTTAGTTTGTTTACTTGCAGTCCAACCGTCATTTTTTAGCAAAACATCAAGCATATTGTGGTTCCTTTTATTTGCATAAATATGCCTTTAAGTTTACTTTAAACATTTTACCCATCTCGAAGGCTAAATCCCAAGGTAAATACCATTGCAGACACCTTATCCTAGGACCCCCTAAGCATCTCCTTAGGTCCCTAGCACTCATCCATCCACCATATATCCTAGGTCATACTCCGAGTACCAATTTAGAGGCCACTGGGCGCTCTAGAACCCTATTTGACTCCATTTAACTTCCTCGCCTGAGCAAACGCTCAATGAATCTTCGAAGGGCATTGAATACCCTTTTCGACGACCCGTCCCATGCATTAATTGGCCTTACAGTTTGCACGAATGGTTCATTTTACTCTAAAAACTAATCTGAAGGCCATTGAGCACTCCCGAGCCTCATTTGACGCCAGTAAACTTCCTCGCCTGAGCTAAATCTTAATGAATCTTTGAATGGATATGAATTTCCTTTCCAACGGTCCGTTATGTGCCTGAATCGGTCTTACGATTTAGATAAATGGTATGTTTTACTCCGAAACCTAATCTCAAGGTCGGGCCCTGTTTAACCCTGATCAACTCTTTAACTTAAGTAAATCTCAATGAGTCTTTGAATGGATTTGAATACCCTTTCCAACGGTTCGTCCTATCCCCGAATAATCCTTACAATTTAAACGAACGTCCCATTTTACTCCAAAAGGTCACCAGGTGCTTCTAGGCCCTGTTTGACCTTGGTCAACTCTCTGAATCGAACAAAGTTAAATGAAATATCAATGGGCACTGCATACCCTTTTCAACGGTCCATCCCTTGTGTGAATCAACCTTACGATTTGGACGAACAATTCATTTTCCTCCAAAAACCTCATGTCTAATGATCAGTGGGCACTTCCGAGCTCCGTTTGACCTTGGTCAACTCTCGAACTTGAAGTGGCTCAATGAATTCTTAAAGGGCTCTAAATTCATAAGAAAGCCATAAAGAATAAAAAAAGGACGTATCCATAAATTTCAAAAGAGGGATTTCCATTTCACACTCCCACTCTTAAAACACATTTTTCTCTATATACACACATAAGAGAAATCCCCCGTTTGGATTTATGGATTGAACCCCACCCCTATTCTATTCCGAACTACGTGGACTTTGATGCTCCTTGGGCTATGTAGGCGTCTTGGGCCAATCCTAAGATTCGAGTCCTTCCCTATTCGTGTTTATATATTTCTTTCACGTCTTATATATTCTTTGTGAGTTCATATTATTACATGCTTGTATTTCGTCCGATAAACACATCCGTTCTTCTATATCAACTTGTGATTCGGCGAACCCTTACATAATATTTTGAATTACTATTTTTGGGAACACTCCTATAGATGATTTCACTTTGTCTTGTTCTATGATGCGGGTTGAATGATTCTATTATCCACCATTTATATTATACACATGTGCGCACACATCACGGAGTTTAAAAGCATAAGATTAACATTTGTCCATGAGAGATCAAAAGGGCGGGATGGGTGCCTAACACCGTCCCATTCCATAACTTAGTCCCCAGATCTTCGAACTATTTGGTTTTGCAAGCATGAGTATTGGCCTTGATGTTGTTCTCTCAAAATGGCAACATTCTTTTGCCTATTTTAAGCAAAATAGGTTGGCGACTCTATCTTTACATATTATCCCCCACAATGACAATGATCGAGCGCCCCGAAGAAGGGAGCAACCCCGTGCGCACGTCGAAGGTAATTCGTGACCTCGGGATGGCAACAGTGGCGACTTTGCTCAGGATTATTTTAAGAGGACTAGACTTTATTTCTACATGGATGTTATTCTTTTTTATATGCACTACAATAAATCTACCGAATTGTCATGGTCATTGACCTTGATAAGTCCAACTTGTCAAGGTCAATGACCGTGACAATTATGTGCGAGATAACTTTTTTTGTCACGGTCATGGACCATGATAAGTTCGTTAGAATTGTCACGGTCATGTCACGGTCCCTGAACGTGACAAGTTTTGTCACGGTTTATAACTGTGACAAGCTCGTGACAGTTTATAAAAAATTGTCACGATCATTGACCGTGACAATTCTGGGCAAAATTGAAAAAAAATCTGTTGGGTAGTATGGCCACTGCCACTGCCCAATAGTATATATGTACCTATTATAGCAACGTTGTACCCGTTAAAACATTATATATCCAAATAAAATAGAGATAGTGCAAATATACATTCAAAATAGAGACAATCTGCATCACGATATAATCCAAATATAATTCAAATGTACCAACTTAAAAACAATTCAAATGTACCAACTTAAAAATAATATAATTCAATTTAAATAATGTCACTACATGTCTTGGGTAAGGTTAAATCCGAGGAGGTGAGTAGGCCACATGATATACGAATTGACACACCCAATGATATACATCGTGCCGCATTGTTCGCTCAACCACAATGGGGAGTTGTACTTCCCGGGTATCACATGCATGATGGGCACCTTGGACTCGATATCTTGAAGCTCACGTCCATGAACTAGTCCACCCTGGACGATATTCGGGCCCCTCAACCCCCGCCCTATCCACTGACCATCAAATATATCCAGTATAAACATACTCGGCCAACCAAGTGTCGACATCGGTCGGTCGAAGGGAGCCAAATAGGGAAGTGGATCATCATAGTCCGTATGTGTTGGCGATGAAGCAGCGAGGTCCACATCCTAGTCATCCTGCACCTCATCCTCCCGCACCTTCTCCTTCCCTTCAACCTTGCGTTTTCTGCCGCCCAACGAACGATTCATGAATGAGAACATATCTTGGACCGTCGCCTCCAAACGGGACAACTTTGCGTCATGCGAGTCCACCGTTTGAGCCAACCCGGTGTCACTCGTCTCCAATCCGACGATCCTAGATTTGGCAACCCGCGAGCTCACCCCTTGTCCTCCCCTTGCGATCAGAGCCAAGCACTTGGATGAGTACGTCTGTGGACAAAGATGCCTTGTCGGCATCACACTGCGACTCATGCACTTCCTTAAGCTTTGCCTGAAACGACAAAAAGCACATGACTAGTAAAATAAGTAAATTAAAAACTTATAACGTAATTAACAAAAAGTAAACTGTCGGATTAGTTACAATCGTGGCCGCGACTCTCGGGAACACCTCATTGTCCTTCCCCTTCTTCGTCCGAAGATCCACATATGTATCGAGCCTATGTGGCCTACCCCCAAGGCCACTCCCTATCCCCTGAAATAAAATAAAGTAAAATTAGTATCGGCCCCGCAAAGTAAAATAATGCAGAAAAATATATTTTTGTAGTCATAGGAAGATTAAATCTTACCATTATCCTATGCTCCACCTCGGCGTAAGACGTCCGGACCGAGTAGTGCACGTCCGTTTTTTTTTTCCCGATTTTCCCTCCCTGATTGGCAAGATGCCAATTGTCGCTCTCCAATCTCATTGTCAATGAACTTTTGCCATTATGCTAATGAAATCGGCTCCTTCGGCGGAACGGATTCACGCCTTTGGATAATGGACTCTCGTATCTTACCAAAATACCGGGTCCACATATTTTTCTTCCACGTCTTGTGTTGCTCCCTCAACTGCTCCAAGACGGAATCGCGTAGCTTTGGATCCAGGCTAAATTGTTCCTATCCAACAAATACAATGTTAGTTGCAAATAAATATAAATATAAAATGAAATTAAAATCGAAATTGAAATATTCATATTCATATGAATATAAATATAAATATAAATACATTACCTGTAGTGCCACCTAAATAGCTAACTTGAGCTCTTATGGCACCTCCTTCCAACTAATGTACCCCAGGCTGATGATCGTCTTTACCATCTCGAGGGATCTCGTTAATAGCCCCGACTTGTTCTCGATGGCCATCCCTAATTTGTCATATTTGGGGAGCCTAGGGGACGAGGAGCCCTCGTCGCCTTCGCTACCACCGAGCCCAAACGACATCATCATAACAAGCATCATCATCCTCGCCTTAATACCTGAAGGAGAAATTTGCTATAAAAAATGTTATTAGTACATATCAAAATGAATTAAAAGAAGACATGCAAATATGTACAATTACTACAAATAAAAATGAATTGTTACTCTCAAACACCTCAATTCTGGATTCCAAAACAACAACATCTAGCTCATAATATGTACAATTACTAAAAATCCGAAACATCTCCACCCCCACCCCTACTGCCCCACCCCATTCCCCCACCCTGCCAACACACGCACACTACACAAAAGTGAAAATGATAAAGTGCAAATCAATTAAAAGAATTAAAAATGGATGTTTCGGTATAAATTAGAATATTTATTACAAATTAAAAAATTGTTTAAAATTCGGGTTATCATAAAAAATAGATTGATATTTGGTAGAAGCAGCCAAGTCATCCACACTACTATTTAGACATTTTGATCCCGGCTCGTTGGACAATTGACCCCGGCTCGTTGTTGATATACTCCGAGTAAAACACTTGGTTAACCTTTTGAAATGCACAAATAAACGGATCATCACTCACGTGGTCATACTATATATATATTGTTCGATATACAAAGTAATTTTTAAAAAAAAGTTAAAAAATCCCACCCCCATATGGACAATAATCCAGTGGTCATGCCACTTTTAAAACTAACCAACCCAACATCGATCCACTATAATCCAACAACAATGTCAACAACAAATGTGTATCCTGTACTCCTTCTAATTCATCTACTCAATTAATTATTTTCATCAATTAAACTAACAATTAAAGTATATAATTATTAATTTACTAATTTACAATGAAGGGCAATCCTACTTTCATAATTAATCATATATTAATTTACTAATTTACAATGAGGGGCAATCATATATTAATTTACTAAAAAAATTAGTAACCAATAAATTCGTTTACAAGGGACATTACGTACACACACGCACATACACGCACGCTACACACATATACATACATGCGCAAATACACACACACACACGCGCGCACATTCACACACACACACGCAACCCCCTACCCCACCATTCACCCACCCATCCCTCCCCCCCCCCCCCGACCCTGCTCCACCCCTTCCCCCTTCCCCCACCACACACACACACGCACACACACCACTACACATACACGCACACACACGCACACACACGCACACACACATAATCAACCCCCCATCCCTGCCCCTTCCCCCCACATTGCCCCACCCCCTCCCCACCCCCCACTCACCACACACACGCGCACACACACATACACACACACGCACATATATATACACACACATACACATATATACACACACACACACACACATATATATATATATATATATATAAATAAATGGAAGAGAAAGCGAGAGAAAGTAACCTAAAGTAGAGAGAGAGGGAGAGCAGCGTAGAGAGAGAGGGAAAAAAGGAGGGAAGAATCGACAGGGAAAAGAAGAAGGGGAAAGGGCTTTTTACTGCTACAGTTGTCGCGGACGTGTCACGGTCCTTGACCGTGACAATATTATAAGGATTGTCATGATCATTGACCGTGACAAGCTCGTGACAATTGTACTTATCAAGGTCTTGTCACGGTCATTTACCGTGACAAGTCTTTGTCACGGACTTGTCACGATCAGTGACCATGACAAAAAACGTGTGTTTTTTTGTCACGGTCAATTACCGTGATAAGGCTAGCTGCTGGAAGGGTGCAAATTTACCCATTTTGGTGTAGTGATGTGTAGATCCCACCCGTATGTTCTATATACTCATCTACTTACTTTTTTCTTGTATATACCAAGTTCCCTTCTCATTTATATATCACTTTTCACTCACTTAAACACTTCATACACTTGTATATATTCTCCATTCAAACTTCACACGCTTACACTTACTTTCACTTTTACTCATATGATCCACATACCACTTAGATTATCCATGCTTAGTTTAACTAGCACATAACCACACTACTCTCACTTGTATATATCTCCATACTCACTTACACATCTCACACACCGCACACAGTTGATCCATGTATAAGCTCACTAGCACACACACTCATATATATATTTATATATATATTCACATGTCACTCACTCACATGTATATATCCCCAAGCTTCCCTATCACCATGCTTAGTATAGTCTTCATGCTCAATGTTAGATTTACTTTTCACAATACTTATATATCCTCCCTCATTAGTATAAATCTCCTTTTACTTATCATCCAAATAAAATCTCTCTCCATAATATACTAATTAAGACTCGTGAATTTTTGCACACTATATCACAAGAGCATGGAAATATTGACCAAAATTATATCCCGTACTGGGGGATCAATTTATGATGGGTGCCGGCTTCATTAGGGCACAGTTAACCTAAGAAATATGACTCTCACCTTCCATTGGCCTAATACCTTTGATGTATAACGAATGGTTCCATCCACATAGTACTGCTTGATCGAACTCACGACGGGAGCTATATAGCAGGGAACTCGTTCGCGTACATCAAGTATATTGAATTTGCTCTCACACGTACCATCCCCATGGGGTATATCGTGAGGAAATTCACGTACAATCAAGTATATCAAATGGCTTGTCCACACATACCGATGAATGATTTCCCTTTTAGGCAGGAGGTATATCATGGAAATCATGCCAAAGGGGTTGTAACCCTCTCACTAACCCGACATGTCCATAAACCTCATATAGGCATAAACCTTAGGGCACTCATAATTAGTTTGTCGGTTGCCATGTGAAACTCTGTCAAAATTTGAGGTCGGTATCCCGCTCAAATATTTACGGTATTTCGCTTATTTTAAAGAGGATCCTATTCGTGAGCTTGGAAACAAGTCAAACAATGTTTTATATCTTTAAAACCTATTTTCCCAGGCTCGGGTCCTATTCAACATTTTTTTCTTGCATTTAGGTAAACCTAATAGAAATGAAAACTTAATAATAATAATAATAATAATAATAATAATAATAATAATAATAATAATAATAATAATAATAATAATAATAATAATAATAATAATAATAATAGGGTTCGGCTATACCCACTCCCACCAAGTCTTCCACCACACCATTTTGGTGCCAAAAGACAATCACATCCTTACACATTTACAAAATCTAAATGTTTACTTTTTTATCTTGAACTAAAATAAATGCATTTGACAAATAATTAAAAATTTGTATTTTCAATAAAAAAATATTCTTTTTATAAAAAATTGTTTTTAATAAGAATATGTTTTAAAAATATTTTATTTTTAACTTTTCATAAATGATTTTAAAAAACATTTAAATTGTATAAAAAAAAATTTATATATTTTTTAATTAAAAAATTGTTTATAAATCATAAAAAAATGTTTTATATAAAATAAAAATTGTTTTTACTAAATAGTACCTTTATGTACATATGGAAAGTAAATAGTGCTATTATGCAACCGTAAAATTAAAAGAACGAAAATTATAAAGCTTTATTTAAAATTCTAAAAATTACAACAAAAATAATTCTACAAAATTGAAAAATACAAAAAAATTACTCTAAAAAATACTAATAGATATTAAAAAAACTAATGTCGATTAGGAAAAAAAATGTTTCTCGCCCAAAAAATGATTTCCAACAACAACAAATCAGCAATAAAATGCATTTCAAAAAGAAAGAAAAAAATATTCGACCAAAGAACGAATTCTAACAAACCAAAAAACTATTTTCCACTCAAAAAATGGCTTCCAAGAGAAAAATAATAATTTCCCGCGAAAAAAAATTATTTTAAAAAAAATTCGAACGAAAAATTATTAAATTTTTTTTATTACAAAACAAAATTTTATTTTTTTTAATATCTACTAGTATTTTTCAGAGTTTTTTTTTTGGTATAAAATAATTTTAATATCTATTAGTATTTTTGGGAGAAAAACAGTATTTTTTTTAGTGAAAAACAATTTTGGTTTTTGGGTGAAAAACAGTTTTTTTGTTGTTGGAAATCAGTGTTTGGGTGAAAAATAATTTTTTACTGTTGGAAATCATTTTTTTGGTGAAAAAAAGTTATTTTTCCCTGCTAGACATTATTTTTTAAAGGCACTACTTAATTTTCAAATGCACATAAAGGTACTATTTTGTAAAAGCAATTTTTATGTTATATAAAACAATTTTTATGTTGGAATCGTTTTTTGGTTGAAAACAGTTATTTTCTTAATTAATTTTTAATATCTATTAGTATTTTTCAGAGTTTTTTTTTTTATTTTCAATTTTGTAGAATTATTTCTTTTTGTAATTTTTAGAATTTTTAAATAAAACTTTATAATTTCCATTTTTTTCATTTTACACTTATATAAAGGCAACTATTCACTTTTCTTATGTACATACAATTACTATTTTGTAAAATACAGTTTTTATTTTATTTAAAATAATTTTTTATGTGTTATAAATAATTTTTTAATTAAGAAAACATATAACAAATTTGCCTTCAACTATTTAAATGTTTTTTTAAATCATTACAATTTAAATGTATAAGGGTATAATTGTCCCTTGCACCAAAATGGTGTGGGGGAAGACTTCTTGGGAGTGGGGATAGCCACTCCCTAATAATAATAATAATAATAATAATAATAATAATAATAATAATAATAATAATAATAATAATAATAATAATAATAATAATAATAATAATAATGATAAGATTTGTCTCCTTTTTCCCTCATTTTAGAAAAACCAAAAAAATACCAAAAACATTTTTCTCATTTTTTTCGAAAATCGAAAACATTTTTCCCTGCTACTTTCAAAAGTACCAAGAAAAATATTATCCTTCTTTCTTTTAAAAATAAATTTGAAGTGTTTTCCCTCTCAGGTCGATCACATACCCGATTTTTAGCCTGACTCCCTATTGATTTTGGTCTTCACTGAAACCGCCCCGAAGCTCAGCTGCTTCTCCTGCTACTTAAACCAAATTTGGAACCTACCTCCATAGGCTCTTCATGGAGAACACCGACCGAGCAGCGAATGTGCTGCCTGATATGATGGCCATCTTATCCCAACTCGGTGCCAAGATTGACAACCTTCAAACCCATGTCCAAGAAATACAGTGACACCGAGCCGAGAATCCAAAGGAACCTGAGATCATTTTTCCTCGTGCCATGGGTCCACCTACCCTCGAGTATGTTTGGGTCCCACAAAACTATCTGCATGTCCCGAGCACCCCACCTGCAAACAGGTCACTGCCTACACAGCTCCTGATTTCAAGCCATGTCTAGCCAAGGGCTAATCTGCCAAGACCCGTGGATCCCAAAGAAGAGAAACTGAAGAAGGTCAATAAGGACCTTAAACTGCTGTCAAAGAAGTTCGACCAAGTCAAAATATATGGAAACTACATGGATTACACCCATATGTCTCCTTGTCCCAAAGCCAGAGGGCTAAAGAAGTTCAAGATGCAGTGGGATCCCTACTATACACCTTCGAATCTATCATTGAGCCATAACCCTTCTTGGTGCCTCCAAATAGATAATAGTCCGAATATTTCAGCAAACCTTGAAATAAAGCACTCTCCAATAGTTCTTGTCCCTCAAAGAATTTGAATGCAGCAGTTGGGAGGATGTTGCCTTGGAATTCATGTCTCCGTACAAGTACAACGAAGAGTTAAAAGTCACACACGATGACTTAGAGATGCTATAAAAAAAACCTAGGTAATCAGTTCATAGTTTTATTGGAAGGCAGAGAGAGAAAGCCACCACCATGACTAACGGGACCTCAAAAGAGGAATAAGTGAGTATTATGAAGAAATTTTTTTTGCCTCATCTCCGAGCGTCTATGGGATGAAAGTATTACTCGTACTTTTGATCCATCTAATAAGTTGGTGTGGAAATTGAGGAAAGTATCACCAAAGTAGAATCTGAACCAAATAATCTTACTAGACAATTTACACTAAAAAAGTATGATAAGCCTATTAGTGCCTTAGTCTCAACCATCAATTACATATCATAACCTTCTATCTCGTGGGCATCAAAAAGTTGCCCTAATCATGCCAGAAAAGATTAGACCGAACTACATTCTCTCCAGTCCAAAGTTTACCAGGCCCTACTTGTATGAGATCTCATCAAATCCTTAGAACCCCATCCATTACCAAACCCACTCCCTAAAAACTTCAAGACCAAAGCCCGTTGTGACTTCCACCAATCCACCGGACATATCGCAGACCAGTGCCTCCACCTCAGAAATATGATCCAAGGATATATAGATCGGGGTAGTATCGCCCCGCCAACTAATCCTAAGCCCAACAACACTCACAACCCACTTCCAACACATGCCAATCCCATAGTCTTAAAGGCAACCCTGAGTTTGACACTTCCACTCAAATAGTACACATCATCCCCTTAGTTTCACCTAAACCTCTTACGATTTTCCCATCCTTTATCCTACACCCAACATGCCTCGTAGATCAAGGTCTGTAACTCCTTACAAGGGCCAACATTGTCACCCGTACCCAAATTGAGGGGGAGGTATGCAACTACCTACTATGTTAGACCAACTACGAGGATTTTGACTAAAATTTCTCGCTAAGATGTCCTTCGATTATCAGAAATTCAGCATCCTATTCATGGAAGCCCAAAAGTTGGCTCGGGAATCAGACAAATGGGTGGTACCTGTGGAAGAAGGTAAATTATGACTGATATGTTTTGCCAAATGGAGGAAATCTGCGTTATCTCTAAACTTCTCACTTCTTTGGAACTTCAAGGAAGGTTGGTCCTTTCATTCTTGCATTACCTCGATGAGTGGGAGGACTTATATGATGAAGTCTTAGAGGTTGTCAAATGCATTAATTACTCTTAGTAGGAAGACATTATCGCCACCAGATGGGGGGATGACTTTGACAACTCAGATTATGAATCGGGTCATGAAGAAGCCGGTTCAATTACTAGGTTATGTGGAATGATCTCCTATGAAGATTTATTGGGAAAAATTAACAAAGTATCCATTCATCCTGAGATACATGAATCCACGGTGCTCTTATTCTTCCCCACCTTTATCAACCATGTGATCAGATCAGGGCAGTACTACAAAGATCATATTCTCCATTTAACCAGAGTAGACAAAGGAAAGGGAATTTCCAAAGAGATCGCAATTCCATAAATGATCATTGAAGAAAATAATGTCCTCGATCATCTCAAGAAGACCCAAGCCAATATAACTTTATGGGGACTCTTCATGTCCTCCCAGCTACATCAAAATTCCTTAATAGAGCTCCTCACAGGACCCACAGTTTCTCCCTCTACTACACCTGAAGAAGTAATGAATATAGTTAGATCCTTAACCTCTGATAGACTTCTCTCTTTTTTGAACAAAAAATCTCAAAGTTGGGCCCTGATCAAAACTATTCAACAACTCCATCGAAGTATAGGAAAAGACAGTCCCACTATCACTTGTCGATAATGGATCTACTCTTAATGTTTGTCTTCTCAGAACCTTTAACTATTTTGGGTTTAAAGTCGGTGATATCACTCCCACCTCTGCCTTTATACGTGCCTACGATAACACTCGATATGAAGTAATGGGATCAATGAAACTCACACTAGGGACTCGCCCTATAATTCCTCTGATAGAATTCTATGTCATCGATATACCTACTTTCTTTAACTTGATCCTTGGTCTCCCTTATCTACACATCATCCGAGGAGTATCTCTTCTCTCCATCAGAAACTAAAGTTCTTCGCCAGAGGTAAAGTCATCACTATTTTGGGGAACGATGACAATACCGACAAGGCCAGCACCAATAATCTAGTCCTAGAAATTCAGCATAGGACCAATGATATGATCCTCTCTAGTTTTATAATTGACCTACTCCCTGTCCCAGTAGGGGACAACTTCAAAGACCGAGTATGTCCAGAGCACAACCTTCACGACAATGTCAATGTGATCAAGATGTTCAAGAACATGCACTTTATGCCCTGAATGGGGCTAGGGAGGTACCATTAAGGAGTTCTTGGGCCCATACTCCTTAAACAAGCCTTTCCCCCCTGAGGCCTAGGCTACCAAACTTTACCAGCTGAACTTAAAGCACTTCACTGATAGAGACCGAAGAAAATCCTAGAGGATGAAAAGACTGTGTCGGGGGACTCTCTAAATGGAAGATTTATTAAAGAGGGTGAAGACTTTCCCTTTTATGGGTTCTCAGAACCATGGTATGACCACGTTAATAAAAAGATAAAACTAGGGCTATAGATCTTCTTTCAAGATAGTAACACGTGGATCAAAAACTATAAATATGATGTACAACCTCTCACCGAGCAAACCCTAGGAATTACTAAAACCTCCGAGGTTAGTGACTTTAAATAATCCTTCGACTGATAGACACTAGGGCTAAGTCTCTGCATAATCCTCTCAGATGACGATCCATCAAACCTATCTAACCAGATAATAACTTATGTTATGCCTCTCCTCAACTAGAATGCCATCCCAGTCTAGTTTGCCCAAATTCAATCCAACCCTACTGTTTATCATATTCAAATCTCTTCACCTATTGTTGTTTCTCCTTTTTCTGATATGCATATAACTGAGACCTCTTTTGATGAGGTTATCAATTCTGTTTTTCTTGAAAATGAAATAAATAAGGATTTTGAGAATCTTGTTATGCCTTATATTAATTGTAGTGATTCTAACCAAACCATTGATGATGATGACTTTGTAAATGGATAATTCTTAACTAATATCAATAAGGAAAATAATAAACAACATAACCGCGTTCAAACTAATGATTATGAGACTATTGTTATTAAATTTGGTTTTAGTAGCATGAGCGGGCATAATTTGAAGAACTACTAAAAGAATTAATGGACGTCTTCACACAGTCTTGTCATGACATGCTAATTATTACCCCAGAATAGCTCAACACGAGATACCGACATTCTCCTAACGGAACCCAATCAAGCAGAAGTTAAAAAAACTCCGAACCGAATGGTCGCTCAAGGTCAAAGAGGAAGTGGTCAAATAATTGAACGTAGGTTTCATTCGCTTGGTCGAATACCCAACATGGATTACCAACATCGTCCCTGTGCCAAAATCAGGACAAAAAGTTTGCATGTGCATCGACTATCAGGATTTGAACAAAGCATACCCAAAGGACGATTACTCACTGCCCAATATCGACATGGTCGTGGATAATAGGACCAACCACGCCCTCAAATCATTTGTCAACGGATTTTTCGATTATAACCAGATTAAGATGCAACCTAATCATCAGGAGAAAACTACCTTCATCACCCCCTAGGGGATTTTCTACTATACCATCATGCCATTCAGACTCAAAAATGTTAGGGCTATTTACTAAAGGGTTTCCACAACCATTTTGCACGACCTTATTCATAAGGAGGTTGAATTCTATAGGGACGATATGATCATTAATTCCAAGACTCATTATGGTCATATTCCTGCCCTCCGAATGTTCTTCGAGCGACTATGACAGTACTAGATGTGGCTAAATCAACAAAGTGCATTTTTGGCTTCACGAAAGGAATACTCTTAGGGTTCATGGTCAGTGAGAAAGAAATTGAAGCAGATCATGCCAAGCTAAAATCCATACTTGAGATGCCACCACTCCCAATGGAGAAGGAATTCTTGCGATTCTTGGGAAAATTGGAATACATCAGTCTGTTCATCATCCAATTGACCTCTATTCGGAAAATCATTTTCAAAATTCTCTGGAAGGATTCAACTAAAGTCTGGAACGGGGCCTGCTAAGAAGCCTTTGACCAATTAAGAGATACCTCACCTGACCTCTAGTGCTCATGCCTTCACAACGAAGTCTCCTTCTCCTTTTGTACTTGACCGTAACTAATACCGCAACAAGGGCTTTACTAGCCCAATACATAGAAGAATCACACAAGGAAAGAGCCATCTACTACGTTAGTAAAAAACTAGTTGGGTATGAAGTTAATTACACTACTTTAGAGAAAGAGTGTGTGGCCCTAGCCTTGGTCACACAAAAGTTATGAAACTACATGCTTGCCTTTCCTATCCAACTAGTATCCCGAATAGATCCCATTAAATACCTGTTAAAGAGACTTGCTCTACCCAAGCGAATGGCTCATTGGATATTGTTGCTAGCCGAGTTTGATATTACGTATGTCATGCAGAAAGCCATTAAAAGTAGGTCCATCTCCGACTACCTTGCCGATTATCCCATGGAAAGAACCGATGTTTGGGTCTCTGAATTCCCACATTAAGACATTCTATGAACCTCTCAAGAGAACCTTAAAGTGAATATGTTCTTTGATGAAGTTGCTAATAAAAAAGTATACGGCATTGGGATACTCCTGATCGCCTCTAATGACTCCCACACCCCCACTACCATCAAATTAGACTTCTCTTGCACCAATAACAAGACTAAGTTTGAGGCATGCACCATAGGTCTCAAGATCTCCCTTAAGAAAGGAATCCGACACCTAGATGTCTATAGGGACTCTTTCGTCGTCATCAGCCTAATCCTAAAAAATGGAAGGTTAAAGATGAGAAACTCCTACCCTTCCATGCCTACCTAGAAAATCTCGTATCCCAGTTCATAGATGTCACCTTCCATTACCTTTCTTGCTAAAAAAAAATTATATCTGATGCCCTTGCAACCCTAGACTCCATGATCGATATGCTCGAAAGAATAATAATGGCTCCTTTCTTGGTTCAGAAGAAAGTTATACCCACCCACTGTTACCAAATGGAGCTCATCACCGAAGAAAGCATCGATATGGCCGAATTATGGTACTACGATATTTGGAACCTCCTCAAGCATGGTTGATATCCATGAAATGAAGATAAGAAAGACCATACGACCCTTCGCAAGCTGGATGCCCAATACATCAACTGCAAAAAAGAAATTTTTAAGAGATACTTCGATGGAACCCATTTGCATTGCCTAGCAGGGGCTGATATTGAAGGAATGATGTAGAAAATCCATAAGGGGGAATACGGACCCTACATTAATGGTCATATGCTTTCCAAGAATATCATCCTTCAAGGGTATTCGTTGACTACTATGGTTTAAGATTACACTACCTATTTTTGAAGATGCCTCAAGTGCCAGCAGTTGGCTAATCTCCAACACATGCCTCCTCGAGAATTATACAACATGACCTTTCCCTGGCCCTTGTTCCCTTAGGGCATAGACATCACAGGGAAGTACATCCCCAAAGATTCAAATGGGCACGAGTTTATCCTTATCGCCATTGAATACTTCACTAAATGGGTCAAAGCCCAGTTCTACGCAGTGTTGAATGCTAAGAAAGTGGAGAAGTTTATCATAAAGAACATCATTTACTAATACGGGGTTCCTCATTAGTTAGCATAAGATAATGGACTCCACTTTGAAGTCGAGGTCAGAGAACTGGTCACGGGATTGAGAGACACAAATCTTCTCCTTATCGACCCCAAACCAATGGTGATGTCGAAGCTGCCAATAAAATCCTCAAGACCATAAAAAATATGATAGAAAGTTATAGAGATAGGGACGATCGAATCCCATACGCCCTCTAGGTATACCAAACTTCTATCAAAAAATATATTGGGGCTACCCCTTATTCACTAGTATACGATTTGGAAGCAGTCCTCCTCATTGAGCTAGAAGTACTTTCCTTACGCGTCATGCTCGAAAGCAGGATTCGCAAAAAAATTGGCCTCATAGTCGCTTTGATGAGCTCTCACTCTTGGATGAAAAGATACTTTAGGCTTTATACCATATACAGGGGTACCATCGCTGGATAGTGCGATCATTCAATTATAAAGTCAAGGACCACAGTGTCCAGGAAGGAGACCTTGTCCTTAAGGAGATTGTAGAACCCGTTTGGGTCCCCAAAGGGAAATTTAAACCCAATTGGAGTGGCCCCTACACTATGAAGAAAACTCTATCAGGTGGTGCCACAATGCTCACAGGCCTTGATAAAGAGGAAATAACACGCCCAATCAAATATGGACTGTCTCAAAAATTTTTACCCCTTAGTATGACACTTCTCATCACCCTTTTAGTCTAAATAAAAAAATCTTCATTCCCCTTACCTAGAACTATGTGGGACCTGATCCTCTCAAAACATTTTCTTTTCAAAAATGAAACTCGTGAAATTTTTAAAACCCCCAGAGGTATGTTGGGAACCTATACAACACACATGGTCATGGTTCTTTATTTTTTATAATTTGTTATTCTTTTTTAACCCCTGAGCACGACGGTCTATCTAATCATTTACATGAACAAAATGATAGTTCAAAATGTGAAACTCATCAAAAGGCATAACAAAACATAATCAAAATTATCTTTATTTCAATTCATGGAATACAAATGTTACATAAAGTTCAATGGAGGGAGTCAAGCAAATTGACCCCTTTCCACTAAGAAAATTATCCTATAAAACCTACCTAGATCCAAGCAAACCCGTACCAGCTTCACAAAAAAGACCCTAAAAATGCAAGATACCAACACAAATCACCCAAAACACAAATTTATCCATCTTGATAAATGCTACCCCCACCTACACAAACACTACCCTCAATGGAAAGATGGCCATACCTCATTATCATTTCATGCCCACAGAGGTCCCCAAGTATCCCACTCCTGATTAACACTCCGTATGTGCTCTATGCAACGATACACCTTGACAAAATTGAACGAAACCACAACACCCTCCTCCATGGAGTTGAAGGAGATAAGCCACCTTTGCCCAGTATCTTCCTCCATAATCTTCCCCACTACCCACTTCCACAACCACTTTAGATAGTCTTTAAACACATGTCCGACACCTCCCACAGATTGTGACGGACTGGAAGACGGTTGGCAGCACTTCCACAAGGGTCCCAGTATCATCCGTAAACATTCAATCAAATCCTATATTAGAAAAGTGCATTATGTAAGGAGGAAATTTTTTTTTCCCACCCCACTTAGATCAGAAGCCGCCAAGGAAAATAAAAGGAAATATGTCGGAGGACAACCAATCGTACATACCGGTACTCCCGTCACTACAAAACGGGTTGTAAGTCCCCTTGCCATGTCACCGACCAATGAAGATATCGGGCTCCATGCTCCACAAACCAGTTGACCTAGTTCTCTATTAAAGGGGCAAACGAATAAATTATGCACACTCGACATGGGATACTCCTGAGGGGGAACCAAGTGAAACATCTCTGCAAGCCACATGAACAGCATCACAGGGATCCCCCTCAAAAAATTGGAATGGCCCTCCTTCCAAGCATCGAGATCGTTCAGAGTTATTGCAACACCATCACCGTAGGACTAAAGTGATAAGACATCCACATCTCTATTGTGCCTACTTGGGTATTTGTCATCAAATCTTCTGTCACCAATAATAACCTTACAGTCAAGCTTAAAGCAATAACTCCAGTAAAACAAGCATAAAAGAAATCCCTCTGGCACATCTGATTCAGCACAACCCAATAAAGGAGACAAGTTTCTCTTTACATCAAGCTTTCTATCTCCTCATCCATAAACCAACCAAGACTCCAAGGCCTTCCTCTATCCAAAATATTCCCCAAAACACATTTTTCTCAAAATATGTCCCTTAAAAGGGAATCCTTTTTGCAACCAAGACTCTTAGGCATTCCTCTACTAAAAAATTCCAAAAAAACACAATTTTCCTACTTTTTGTCAAAACAAAACCTCACCAGCAAATTAAAGTAAATGTAAGGTAAGACACTAATTCAAGATAATCAAACAAAAAATGAATCTTTTTCCTTTTTGAGTATGTTTTAAGGTGCAAAGCCGCTAAATCAAGCATACAACAATGATCACTACATCAATTCAATGAATAGTCACGATAAGGGTGTTACGAATTTGATCCATGACTAGTGGGTCACGGCCTAAATTCGTGACCATTTTCAATATATGCCTGAATAGTTCCATGACCAAGTGTGGTCATGGAATTACTTGAAGATGTTCATGGCCTTCAGCTCAGACCATAGTGGGTCTCATCCCTGACCAAGACGTGACCATCATAGCGCCAAATTCGCATCAAAATTACCTCCAAGTATGGTCACGGACCTAGACCCTGACCGTGTCATGAATGATGCCCTAAATCCATCCGATAAGGTCACGGTCCAAAGATTTGACCAGTTTAAAATGGTCTCTTATGTCTGTCACGTACTAAATCTGTGGCCACATCGAATTTCAATTCCATGGTCATGGTTGATGAATGTAAAAAAATATGTTCATGCGTATGGGTCACGGCCAGGAGTCGTGTCCAGTGTCTTTATATATAAACTATGAAACCATTTTTTATTTTCACCCAAAATTTCCCTCTCTCTCAATCTTAACCCCTAAGTGATTTTTGGCTCCCCTCTCTCTCAATCTCAAGTTTTTCGGTTCCGCTATCTCAATCTTAAAGGTAATTCTCAAACCACAACAATTTTTATTTGGGTATTTGTATATATGTATGAATATGTGTGTGTATAATCCGTGTATATGTGTGTGTATTGTGTTATATGTATGTGTGTGTGTAATGTGTGTATGTGTATGTGTATATGTATGGGTATGTGTATGTATTATGATATGTTTTGTGTATGCAGTGTGTGTGTTAACATTATTATTCAATTTATGATAATACCCACAATTATTTCTTCAAAAAAAATACCCATGTGTTGGTTCAAATTTTATTGTGATTCTAGGCTTCAAATTTTGTGGTTAAATTTTAGGGTTCAATTGTTGTTGTAAAACTTTAGAATAATGTATTCTGATCTTTTTGTTGTTGTTAGTAATTGATGTGTGTTAACATTACTATTGAATATATGCGGAATTTTAAGATATAAAGTAAGAAACCCTCGAATCCATGGTGTTCATTACAAATGCATCCCCCACTTATTAGGATTCATGGATCCATCACTGTGTGTGTATGTGTGTGTATATATGTTAATGTCTGTTTATTTTAAATCTAATTAAAATTGAAACCCTAATTTTCTTGTATATTTTAATGTGGATTTATTTTTGTAGAGGGGGCTTGCAGCTCAGCGTGGCAACTCAAGCGTGACACCTTGGTGAGGCAGCTCAGCGTGGCAACTCAAGCGGGACATCTTGGTGAGGCAGCTCAGCGTGGCAGCTCAAGCGTGACATCTTGGTGAGGCAGCTCAGCGTGGCAGCTCAAGCGTGACATCTTGGTGAGGCAGCCCAGCGTGGCAACTCATATTTTAGCTTGTGGTTTTAATCACATCGTACTTTCATTATTGATTTCTGTAAGCTTTAACGATTGTAATGACGTAACGATAATAATTGAAGGGTTTGTATGAGGTCAAACGGTACTTGCGAGAGACCAGGCTTGGCAGGGCCTGGGAGAGCTTTCATGCTCTATCGAATGACCTCACTGTGGGAACTTTAGAGGGACTTGGTTTGGAGGATTGAGAAGTAAGGCACCGTTGGGGCTTGTCCTGACCATCTTAGATACACCTGGTAAAACACCGAAGGACCCTGACCGTGGAACCTCAAGTGGAGAAGCTTGGAGTTCCATCGGGCATTGAGTTATGGACCAAAAGACCCTCTACTCAATGTCACATCTACTGTGGGTGATGTCACTAGCCATCTAAACGTTGTCAGACATGCACTTGAGTAAACCACTGTGGTATTTGGGGCTGTCAGGCAGTTGGTGAGCCACCTCTGCGACAACAACCCCCTGACACACAGTGGATAGGCAAAAGGCATGTCTTGGCATTTAATGTTTATGGTATAAAGACAACTAGTGCATCAGGCATTTAATGTTGTGACATAAAGTATGAGGGATGTCTTTCATAGTCTTTAATGACTGAGTTACCTCGGGGGTGGTGTGGGGGGGCTATTTAAGGACCCCAACCACCTTTGAGGAGAGGATCCTGTTTTTGGAGGATTAAAAAGAGTTATTGCAAACTAGAGAGCTCATTTTGACTTACCATTGTCATTAATTACGAAGCTTTTAATATTGGACAGAGATTCTTGAGGGTGTTTGGTGTGTTTCTACCTGCCTATCAGGGTGTATCTAGGGTGCTTACTTCTCCCTCCCTCTAGCTAGGCCACTTCTAAAGGTCCATTAGCATGACCTGAGTTATACACGAGAGATTTGAGAGTTTAAACTGAGTTCATCTTCATTGAGTTTTGTGTGTGCATTTCCTATAATTAGTCTAGGGTGTTGGCTAATTTAACTTGTGATTACCATACTCAATAGGGGTTACGCCTCCATATATATAATCTAAAGTACCCTCTTACATTTGGCGACTCTGCTGGGGAGGCATCCTTCTAGAGAAGGAGTATGGCGCAGGATAACGCTACTAGAAGACTCAATTTTGATGACATACAGCATAATGAAGAACAGGCTGCGAGGGAGCAGGAGGCCCTAAGAGATGGGGCTCCTCGGGGAGAGATACCGCTGGCTCCAATAACGATAGGCGTCCCAGGGGCTGCACAACCTTCCACGAGCGTAGGGCTGGGACCTGCCCAGATGGCGCTCCTCATGAGCAAATTTTACGAGTTTTTGCAAACCCCAGTAGCTTCCACTATGCTGGGAGGATTGGAGACTAGTGCCTTCGTGACACCAGGAGTGGCCCCAGGGGCCCCACCAGGGGCAGGCATTACGGGAGCGGTACCAGCAAGTGTACCCTCTATTATGAATCCCACTGGGGGCGGCTCGGGAGTTTCAACGGCACAACCGATAACGTTCGCTCCGGTTCCAACGAGCGCTCAACCGTCTGCTCCGTTGCAGATGGCCCCAGTAGCCTCGCCCTTGGAAGAGATGAGAAAAGAGATGCAGAAGGAGATGCTGAAGTTCATGCAGTCTTCCTCGCAGGCCGTAGGCGAGGTGGCTGCGGACTACGATGACTTTCGAACACCTTACCCCCAGGAGTACAACGACGAACCCTACCCGAAGGACTATATTCCCCCTACCTTTGAAAAATACTCAGGGAAGGGTGGGAACCCGAAGGAACACATTAAGCGTTTCGTTGAACACTTGGGGGCGCATTGCAATGACAAAAAGCTTAGGCTGAGGGAGTTTTCCAAATCCCTGACTGATAAAGCCTACACTTGGTACTCTCACCTGCCTCCCAACAGTGTCTCCACGTGGGAGGAGATGCACGTGTTGTTTGTCCGAAAGTTCTTCTTGGCAGAAGATGAGTTCACACTAACCCAACTTGGCAGGGAGAGGCAAAGGCCAGGGGAGGAGGTAGTGGCCTATATCCGAAGGTTTAGGGAAAGGTCCCTCGACGTGAGGGAAGAAGCTAAGGAGGCCAGGTTATTACAAATTTGCGCTAAGGGATTACCTCCTGAGTATATCTGTCACCTGATCAATGAGACACGCGAGGGAACTTTTTCAGCTTTCTTAAAATCTGCAAGAAACATATCGTTGGTGGTGCGACCTAGCCCGGTAGTAGCCCCCATGATGTTCAGACAGACGATACAACCCATCGGGGGAAGGACTCAGGCCCCACGGGTAGGATATGTCGAGAGAGAAGATGGGGGCAAGGCTCAGAGGAAGGACAACAAAAGAAAGTTCGGAAGGGATAGAGAAGACCCGCCACCGTTGCCTTGTACGGTGGAGGAGGCTATGAGTTGCTATAACGCAATGGTCCAAGGCGGAACGGTTTACGAGCCAAAAGGCGTCCCGATAGAGGAGCCCGACGTGGCAACTAGGGCCAATCCCAAATATTGTCAGGTTCATCGAAAGCTCCAGCATCCAACAGAAAGCTGCTTCACGCTGCGAAGAATCATAGACAAGTACGTGAAGGAGGGAACGCTGCAAATTCCCCCACAAAACGTTAACAATAACCCGCTCCCGGCGCATGGGGCCAATGTTGTGACGGCCTATGATAAGGAGGTAGAGCGAGAGGGGAGAGGGGCAACGATGGAGTTCGGTAAAGCACTGGAGTATTGCACTAGGGGAATGGCTAACGTAGTTCTGGCGTATGATGAAGCAAGTGCTAGGGACGTAGAAGACGCCTATAGCGTTGAGGGCGAGGAAACGGGTCCAGTCATAGAATATAGCGCAGTTTCAAAATCCCCAAAGTTCGCTTGGTTCTTCGATCAAGTGGGGATACCAAAGGAGAGCAGACTGGAAATAACTCGGGCGATCCTTGACATCGCGAAGAAGGACGCGGTTCCCTCGCTGAAATGGAGGGGACCCATGGCGAGGCTGGTGAAAAAGTTCCTATCAGAGGTAACCTTCAGCGATGCAGATAGAGCTGTAAGGTTCCCTCATAACAGGCCCTTGTATGTGACGGCCAGTATCAACGGGGTTAGTTTTGCAAGAACGCTTATGGATGGGGGTGCTTCCATCAACATTATGCCGATCAACTCCTTCCACGCAGCTGATATCCCAGAAGAAAGGTTGGTCCCCATGCCTCTGGTAATCTCAGGGTATGACAACCAATCTTCCAAATCCATTGGGTATGTGAATGTGGGAATTGTAATGGGAAATCTGAGTTCCCACATCAAGTTCCATGTAATAGAAAGTGCAACTTCCTATCATTTACTCATAGGAAGAGTATGGATGCACAATCAAGGTTTAGTTCCTTCAACATATCATCAATGCGCCAAGGCGAATGTCAAAGGAACAGAAGTGACCATTAGGGCTACAAAAAGGCCTTTTGCTATCGAGGAAGCTCACTTTGTAGATGCGGCCTTTTATACGGAGTTGGAGGAGGATGCTCGAGTCCTAACGAGAAGAATGGAGGGGGCATGGGTTCCCTCGATTAGAGATAGAATGGGGCCTCTGAACGAGCAAGGCAAAGAAGCCGCGAGTGACGAAGGGGTGAGGGCCGAAGAAACCCATCAGATGATCCCTCGACCCCAAGGTACTACGAAGCAGCTCAAAAACAAAGTAAAGCTTAGAATGGATCCTGTGGAGCATGAGGTCCAACGGCAAAGCGTGCTGAGTCGCTTTTCAGGGGGAAGAATCGCTGAGGCTTCGAGAGAAAGAAAGAGGAAGGTCGTGGCAACAGTCACCAACAGGCAATGCAAGAAGGTGGTCACTGAAGAGGGGAAGGTGGTATACCGTTTATAACGATGTGAGCGGGCGGCCGAAGAAGCCGAGGATGGGGCTGACCCGTTATATGAGTGCTTCTTGGTAGATCAACAGGGACAGTGTATGGTGATAGACAACTCCAACATACAGGAGTTCGTGGAGGAGGTCACCGAAGAACCGGACTACATGGCAAATCAACCGAAGCCCCAGGCACAAGAGTTGGAGCAGTTGATCCTGGCAGGAGAAGGGGAAGACCCAAGGCCCATCTTCATCGCGAAGGATCTCGGTAAGGAGAAACGAGAAGCCTTGGTTGGGCTAATCCGGGAGTTCATAGATGTCTTTGCATGGAAGTATACCGAAATGGAAGGGCTTGATGAGGAAGTGAGCTGCCACAAGTTAAACGTGATGCCTTCAGCCATCCCGGTAAAGCAGTCAACAAGGACTTATAAACCTGAGTTGGACTTGAAAATTAAGGAAGAGGTTCAACGTTTGTTGGCAGCAGGATTCATCAAACCCATACAGCATCCCCTTTGGCTATCTAGCATTGTGCCAGTAGGAAAAAAGGACAAGAATCAAATAAGGATCTGTGTGGATTTTAGAGATTTGAACAGGGCTTGCCCCAAAGATGAGTTCCCTCTACCTTCCATTGATAGCTTGATAGATGCCACGGCTGGGCATGAGATGTATAGCTTCATGGATGGGTACGTTGGGTACAACCAGATCAAGATGGACCCCGTGGACGCAGAGAAAACGGCATTCAGAACCCCGTTGGGCAATTTCATATACAAAGTAATGCCGTTTGGACTTAAGAACGCGGGAGCTACTTATCAAAGAACAATGATGGCCATTTTTCACGATTTCCTCCACAAATTTGTAGAATTCTATGTGGATGATTTGGTCATCAAATCGAAGAAGGAGGAGTCCCACCTAAACGACTTAAAGAAGGTGTTTACTCGATGTAGGAAGTATAAACTAAGGATGAACCCATTGAAGTGCGTCTTCGGAGTAACATGTGGGAAGTTTCTAGGCTTTGTGGTTGATCGACAAGGGGTGCAGATGGACCAGGATAAACAACACGCGATCTTAGAAATGCCGTACCCAAGAACGGCGAAGGAGCTGAAAAGTTTCCTCGGTAAAGTCTCCTACCTTAGAAGATTTGTACCAGGATTGGCCGAGGTAACACACCCGTTGATGCAGCTACTGCGAAAGAACACAAAGTTCAGGTGGGAAAAGGATCACCAGGAGTCTCTCGATGAGTTGAAGAGGCTTCTCGTTTCACCACAAATCATGGTTCCTCCACAGACAGGAATACCGTTGCAGCTGTACCTCACCTCCACTACAAGGTCCGTTGGAGCTTTGCTGGCACAGGAGATCGACGGGCAAGAACGGCCAGTGTATTACCTCAGCAGGATCATACATGGGCCAGAGATTAGATATAGCAGCCTAGAAAGGCATTGTTTGGCCTTGGTCTTTGTAGCACAAAAACTTAGACATTATATGCTGTCTTTTACAATTCATATTGTAACTAGATGTGATCCTATTAAGTATTTGTTGGCTAGAACTATCTTGATTGGCAGGGCAGCTAGGTGGTTCCTTATTCTCTCCGAATATGATTTAAAGTGTGTGGTTCCTCGTGCTATCAAGAGCCAGGCGTATGCTGATCTGTTGGCAATCTTCCCATCAGGAACGTTTGAACCACCTAAAGAAGACATTCCGGGAGACGACTTACAGGCCAATTATCTGGATGCAACCGATGAGGAATGGACGATGCAATTCGATGGGTCTTCGGCAGAAAAAAAAGGAGGGGCAGGGGTCATCCTTTCAAAAGGAGCGGAGGAGATTTGTCTGTCCTACAAACTGGATTTCCCTTGCTCCAATAACGAAGCAGAATACGAAGCGTTGGTACTAGGGTTGTTAGAGGCTCTTCGAAGGGGAATTCGTTCACTCTGCATCAAGGGTGACTCGAACTTAGTAATTCAGCAAGTTAACGGAGAATATGCATTGAAGCACATGAGTTTGGCACCATACAGGATGATCATTCAAAGGCTCCTCAGCCAGTTCCATCGGACCGAAATTAGAAGACATCCCAGAACGATGAACCGTCATCCAGACGCTTATGCCACTATTGCTCAAAAGATGGTCATGGGGAGCGATACGACTATTGTTACGATCCAACGAAGAACAGCTCCTTCGGTGGTACAGTCAATACTACCGATGGAGGGAGACGCGGATTGGAGAGGAGAGGTCAGGAAGCAACTAGAGTCTGGCGAGGGAGCTATGGGACTCAGAGAGTTAGCCCAATACTTTACAAACCAGGGAAATCTTTACTTCAGAAATGCAGGGGGATGGTTATCGAGATGCATTGGGCCAGAGGAGGCAGAGCGGAGGTTGAAGAAAACACATGAGGAGCACTGCGAAACAACTGAGATACCTCTTTATAGGAGAATTCAAAGAGGGGGATATTTTTGGCCTAAAATGAAACAGGATACGGCAGAACTACAACGGAATTGTGATAAGTGTCAGCTATTTTTCGAAGCAGCTGAGTGCCATTTCATTGAAGCCCAAACAGACTGGAGGCAGCCCTATATCGACTTTATTCAGGATGGAATTGTCCCAACAGAGAAAATAGATGCGATGGGACTAAGGCGAAGGGCCCCGAGGTTCTATATCCAAGAGGGGCAGCTTTATCGAAGGGGGTACTTCAATAGGCCATTGCGTTGCATTACAAAAGAAGAAGCAACTGAGGTCCTCAAACAAGCCCATGACCCAGCTCACATGGGAGGGGCCAAGTTATATGATCAGCTGATGACGTTGGGGTATTATTGGCCAACGATGGAGAAAGACTCCGCCGAATTTGTCCAAAAATGCAAGGCTTGCCAGCTTCATGGAAATATGATCCATGCCCCATCGGTGGACTTACACTCTCTGGCAACGCCTTATCCTTTCCACACTTGGGCGTTCGACCTCGTGGGGGCGATACATCCTTCGTCGAGGGGCAAGATATGGATACTGGTAGCAACGGAGTGCTTTACAAAATGGGCTGAAGCAATACCACTTAGAAGGGCAACGGCTGGGGTAGTGAGTAGCTTCATCAGAGAGTATATCATTTGCCGTTTTGGGATCCCAAAGGTTATTCTCTCAGATAATGGGACTCCCTTCGTCAACTCGGAAGTAACGATGCTCACAGACAAGTACTCCATTGTTCATCACACTTCAACCGTGGCATACCCGAAGGGGAATGGTCAGGCTGAAGCAACTAACAAAACTCTGGTTAATATCTTGGCTAAAACGATGGAGGACTTTCCAGGATCGTGGGATGACAAGATACCAACAGTGTTGTGGGCCTATCGAACGACGAAGAGGAAGCCCACACGGTACACTCCGTTCTCCCTGGTCTATGGGGCTGAGGCAATTCTTCCAGTGGAGTTGGAAGTTCCCTCGGCTCGATACGCCTTGCGAAGCAGCATGCTCCCTCAGAATAGGCATGTGCAGTTGGAGGCATTGGATGAACACAGAGACAACGCGATGCAACATTTTCAAATGTATACAAAGCAGCTCTCTAGGGCATATGACAACATGGTAAGACCAAGGAGGTTCGTGGAGGGAGATCTCGTTTTGAAGGCAGCAGTGAAACACATTAGGGGACTTCCTCTGCCAAAGTTCGCAGCCAATTGGGAGGGACCTTTCATCGTGAACGAAGCTCATGATTCAGGTTATTGCCTAATTTCTAAGTTGGAGGAAGATAGGCCATTCAAAATTAACAATAAATGGCTGAAAGTATATCATGTGTAGACAGTTAGTTTGTACCATCGATGTATCGGGTCTCTTTATTATGAATATACAAGTTTTACTGATGATGTGAAGTATAGACATTGATATATGAAAACAGGCATAACTCATAGATAAATTGAAAAATGTACATTCTTTCATTCATTAAAGAAGAGAGCATTACAAGCAAAATGGGGAACTACTGCCCAAGAATTACATGAATGAAAGAAAGAAAATATGTACAGGAGTTTTTACTACCCTAAGAGAAACCACAGATCCGGGGAAGAGAAAAAATCCCCGGGAAGTCCCGAAGAAGCTGATACAAAGGTATTTTGAGCGTTGACAGCAACCTCTAGCCTGGTTTGCACCTGGGCGCGTTCAATAAGGAGCCTTTCCCGTTTTAGCTTGGCCAAACGCAGAGCTTCTTCGGCATTCGTTACTTCTTCATCCGCCGATTCCAAAAGAGGTGCCAGCTCAGCTAACTTAGCCTCCTCAGCCCGTTGGTCCTCCTGGTGCTTTATCAGCACTTCCCTCTGGCCGATCAGTTGCTGGTTCTTCAAGGTCTTTAGATGCGTTATAAGCCAGTCAAAACGGAAACCATCACGCCCCAACTCCTTCAGAAAACCTAGAAATTGGTTGAGAAGGGATCTGGTAACACTGGCAGTGGGGGCACTAGCAATTTCAGCAACAACGATCGCCATGCCTTGCAGCCTGTGACTCATCACATGAATATTTGAGCGCAGGCAATCCGGTGTGAAGGTCTCAGGATGGCGATCCACCAATTGTTCAATCACCAGCCGATGGTTGACGGGCATTTGAGGAGATTGCCGAAGCACCATGAGGCAGAACGAGTGAGGAGCTAGGTCGGGAAGAGGAACCTCACACCCAGATTCGCTCTCGACTGCAGCACCAGTCGTAGAACCTCGATCATCATGAATTGAGTTTTCCGAAGCATCAGGTTCACGGAAGGGCGAGCCTACAGGTGAGAGGACTGGGGGCGAATCTTCCCGAGCAACCTGAAAAGAAAAGCCCAAATAAGGAAATGAAAAATCTTAACAAGCGTTTTCGTTGTTAAGTCACCATTATAAGGTGGAGTTTGTGAAAAAACTTAGCAAGTGTTTTCGTTGTTAAGTCACCGTTATAAGGTGGAGTTTGTGAAAAAACTTAGCAAGTGTTTTCGTTGTTAAGTCACCATTATAAGGTGGAGTTTGTGAAAAAACTTAACAAGTGTTTTCGTTGTTAAGTCACCGTTATAAGGTGGAGTTTGTCAAAAAAAAAAAAAAAGAAAAAAAACTTAACAAGTGTTTTCGTTGTTAAGTCACCGTTATAAGGTGGAGTTTGTGGAAAAAACTTAACAAGTGTTTTCGTTGTTAAGTCATCGTTACAAGGCGGAGCTTAAGAACAATCTTGTGAAAAAATCATCAGATGGAGATAACGGGAAAGATAGTAAGAAAAACATACCTCAGTCACAACGGGAACAGTTGAGGCAGCCACAGGGACAGGAACCGTTGCGGGCGCGATTATTGCCTCAGATGGCATAACGAGGTCCCTGGGCGCATAAGCCTCCACCCTTGTCCAAACCTGATCACCCGTATAGGGCACAAGGGCCAGCATATTGGGATCATCATGAGAAAACACTGGGCCCTCAAACAAAGCCACGGCAGGAGGGGGTGTAAACACACCAACCTGGGACCTCACTACGGGAGTTGATGCAAGATCAGGAGACAACTGTGCGCAAAGCCAAGTGTTAAAAAAGAAGAATGGGCACAGAAATTATGAAGAAATACCTTGACGTCTTACTTACCTCGGTTAGGGTGCTAAACAAGGGAACGACAGATGGGGGCCCTAGCAGCACCGTTGGAAGAAGAATGCTTGCCAACAACGCGGACACTTCCACCTGGGATACCCAACACATATCACAATTCAGTAAGCCAAAAATGACAAGAGCATGACCGAAAGGACTACAACAAACAAATTATAGATCACATCATACCTCGGGCTCATTCTCTACCACAAGTACAATGGGCAGAGGAAACTCAGGGGAGGCCTGTGACTCAGAAGGGACAAAGGAGGTTATCTCGGGCTGTGCCACTTCGGGCAAGATTACCACTTCCGGCGAGGAATCACTTGCATGATCAATGTCATCACCTCCCACAAGAACTTCCCTCGCGCGTTGACTGGCTCCACGGCGAGAATACGTGAGCCCCGTCATGGGAGAACGGGGAGGAGTCACATCGGTATGAGGTCCACCGAAGCGCCCCCCACAAAACGGCTCACGGGAGGACTGGAAGGGTCTGGGTTTTCTATTTCAACCCCCTGCAAAACAGTTGTCAAAGAAAGGGGGGAGGGATAAGTATACACACAAGCAAAGACAGTCATCCTCAAGCAAAAAGGGGATAATAATTAAGTCAGCAATGCATACCTCCGATTCAGAAGGAGAACGAGAGGGCACAACCACGGGCGAAGTGGGAGGAGTGGCAGCAATTGAGGGGGCAGAGGTTGATTGCACCTCAGGGGTCAGGCGTACTTCAGGAGTCCGTTTCTTCTGGGACTTGGTGCCCAGAGTCTTCTTTCTCGAGCTAGCTGCACTAATGCTGACGCCTTGAGGAACCCGGGAACTCTTCCTCTTTTTGGCCGTTGGCTCTGAAGGATCCACCACCACCGTGGGGAAAGCAGTGGGGGAAGGGGCAACGACCGCATGCCGTTGATACTCAGCATGTATTCGGTCCAGTTCTGCCTGGGCCTCCTTCCTCACACGCTCAGCCATCTCAGCAGGCATGGGAGGAGGAACGGATGCTATAGGAAGAGCTGCCATGGGAGTTTGGGGCTTCTGGGACTTTGACTTTGATTTCGATGTCCCACTCTTGGCCGTTCTTGCTTTCTTAGCAAGAGGTTGAGAAGCCCCCTCATCGGTAGTAGCTGCAGCAGAGGGGGCAGCCTTCTTTGCAGCAGCAGTTTTTGACTTAGGCGTGGCAACTGGGACCATGGCACAAAGTGGGGGAAGCTCCTTGGGAGGTGCTTTGTGGGTTGAACTTAGAGGGAACTCTATCCCAAGCACAGAGTTGCCCTTTAGCCCCAACTCTAGGGCAGAAAATGAGCAAACAGGAGGGTACACTGGCTCTTGCTCGATGAACTTAGCAATTTCAGCTAGTTGTCTTGGCCAATATTTGGTGGCAAAAAGAGGGGTCACATCCCCACGCCTAGTAATACTAGGAATGGTGACACGCCCAGCCATTGCTGAGGATATCCCCCACGCAGCAGTTGAAGAAAACAACGAACATGCCTCGGCAAAGGAGACTTTGGGGTTTGATGATTGGAAAACTGGACGTGGCACCCCCTGGTCAAACCCAAACTGACGGCTGCATCGGTTGGGGTTGTAATGCTCGCTCGAGTATCCCCACTCGGTGTATGAGGGCAGATATCCAGGAGAAAGAAGAAGAACTACGGCCAGCGAGGGGTCCTCGATGTCAAGAGAGGGATCCCGTATCATCCTGGCATCAGGATGAAAAAACTTACAAGTGTGAAAAAAGGCCTCTTCTTGATAAGGCCTCATAACGAAGCTCTCAAAACGATCAATCACTGAAATCAACTCCTTTCGGCTTTGCCTCTTATGGTAAATAAAGGACCGAGGAGGCAGAATCGATTCAGCCGAAGGAGGTCTGTTGGACTTGGCCGCTACGGCAGGAAAGCGAAAGTAAAGAAAGCTAGTCAGAAGCACACTATTGGAAAAATTGGCTAAGTTATAACGACCAATAGAGCGTTCCATGTCGAATAAAGTCCTGTCTAACCAGGTGTACAAGGATCCCAGGGCAATTGCAGCCAGGGGAAGCTTTATGCCTCGAGCTAGGCGAAGGGACAGGTTGATGAGGTCTCTTCGGGGCTGATCATTAGGCTTGCCCGTCAAAAAGACACGGGACAAAATCACAAGAATGTAAGCGGGAAGCTCCAACGATGTACCTTGACCAGGGGCAGTTGATGAAGAGCTGCCTTCGCTGGAACTCTGGAAGAAATAGTTGATCAGGGGAGAAAAAGTAGCTTTGTTGGAAGAGCCGATGCAGCTTCGGCATATGCGATCCAACTCCGAACGATCCGCAGTCTCTTGAGCATCAAGAGCTTCATCGGTGTAGGGCTCATGGCCTGTTGCATCGAGGCCCAAGAGCTCACACACATCCTCCAGAGTTATGGTAAACTCACCCCAGGCAGCAATGAACGTATGAGTATCCACGTTCCATCGAGAGATCAAGACAGGAAGGGCAGCATTGTTCTTTGAAATGGTGAACTCACCAAACCATTTAGCCCGTTGCAGTCCAATCTTGGTAAGAATATCAGCATAGGAACTCTGCATGTGAGAGTTCCAGGCAGCAAAGTGGGCGGGGGATCCCCCGGGTGCTTCGAAATCAATGTGGGACCATGGAAAGTCCCCTCGCTCTAAGCGAAATCTCAGAGTTCCTTCTGGGGGCAAAAATCCCCACTTAGACACCTCTTCGTCTTCATCACCCAGCAACAGGGCGTCAAACTTGGAGGAAAAGCAAACAGCCTTACAGGCAACAGCAAAGCCATCACCCTCCCCAAAAACGGGAGAGCGACGGTAAAATCTCAGCTGCTCTTGGCGAGCAGCACCCCGGGCGGAGGCAGCAGTGGTGGTGGCAGACGGAACACTGGTGGCAGAAATGGTGGGGTTGCTTGAAGACGCCATGGCAGAAATGGTGCTTGAAGCCGTAACAAAGAAGGTTTTGAGAAAAAAGGGATTGAAGGCAACACTGGAGACGAACGATCACAAGTAGTGTTATAACTCTCTGCAACAATGGCGTATCTATATCTCTCTCTCTTTATAAGAACAGAAGCGATAGTCTGAGGAAAGAAGGTAACAATGAAGTAGGAAAGAAGATAACAATGAAGTAAGGAAATAAGTGAAGAAGAAAGAAGAAGTAGAAACAGACCCTTTAGGCCCACGTGGTTAAGGTTCAAAGTATTTTGAAAAAATGGCTGTTGAGACTTTCGAGTTTGGCGTTTAGATTTTCCCACCCTCGCACGTGCACGGCCGCCTGTAATCATTTCACAAGAACACGTGGCACTTAGGGAAGTGCTGTGACAGTTGAAAAGACAGCGCACGTCACTAATGAAATGATGCATAGAGAACAGGAAGCGTTGCCTTCCTCAGCAAGTTTGAGTTTTGGCGCCAATCTCCTTGTCAGACTTATCCAACGGAGCCACAACGAAGAAGATGTTCCAACGGTTACACAAAGAAAAATCCATCAAGATGAGCCATTTCGTGCAGACATTTCTTGTCCCAATAAATCTCTCCACGAGGGGGCAAATGTAGAGGGGGCTTGCAGCTCAGCGTGGCAACTCAAGCGTGACACCTTGGTGAGGCAGCTCAGCGTGGCAACTCAAGCGGGACATCTTGGTGAGGCAGCTCAGCGTGGCAGCTCAAGCGTGACATCTTGGTGAGGCAGCTCAGCGTGGCAGCTCAAGCGTGACATCTTGGTGAGGCAGCCCAGCGTGGCAACTCATATTTTAGCTTGTGGTTTTAATCACATCGTACTTTCATTATTGATTTCTGTAAGCTTTAACGATTGTAATGACGTAACGATAATAATTGAAGGGTTTGTATGAGGTCAAACGGTACTTGTAAGAGACCAGGCTTGGCAGGGCCTGGGAGAGCTTTCATGCTCTATCGAATGACCTCACTGTGGGAACTTTAGAGGGACCTGGTTTGGAGGATTGAGAAGTAAGGCACCGTTGGGGCTTGTCCTGACCATCTTAGATACACCTGGTAAAACACCGAAGGACCCTGACCGTGGAACCTCAAGTGGAGCAGCTTGGAGTTCCATCGGGCATTGAGTTATGGACCAAAAGACCCTCTACTCAATGTCACATCTACTGTGGGTGATGTCACTAGCCATCTAAACGTTGTCAGACATGCACTTGAGTAAACCACTGTGGTATTTGGGGCTGTCAGGCAGTTGGTGAGCCACCTCTGCGACAACAACCCCCTGACACACAGTGGATAGGCAAAAGGCATGTCTTGGCATTTAATGTTTATGGTATAAAGACAACTAGTGCATCAGGCATTTAATGTTGTGACATAAAGTATGAGGGATGTCTTTCATAGTCTTTAATGACTGAGTTACCTCGGGGGTGGTGTGGGGGGGCTATTTAAGGACCCCAACCACCTTTGAGGAGAGGATCCTGTTTTTGGAGGATTAAAAAGAGTTATTGCAAACTAGAGAGCTCATTTTGACTTACCATTGTCATTTATTACGAAGCTTTTAATATTGGACAGAGATTCTTGAGGGTGTTTGGTGTGTTTCTACCTGCCTATCAGGGTGTATCTAGGGTGCTTACTTCTCCCTCCCTCTAGCTAGGCCACTTCTAAAGGTCCATTAGCATGACCTGAGTTATACACGAGAGATTTGAGAGTTTAAACTGAGTTCATCTTCATTGAGTTTTGTGTGTGCATTTCCTATAATTAGTCTAGGGTGTTGGCTAATTTAACTTGTGATTACCATACTCAATAGGGGTTACGCCTCCATATATATAATCTAAAGTACCCTCTTACAATTTTAAACCTAATTAAATTTGAAATCCTAATTTATGAGTATATGTAATGTGTGTTTATTTTAACCCTCGTTAAAATTGAAACCCTAATCTTCATGTATATATTTATGTTTATTTATTTTAACCATAGTTAAAATTGAAACCCTAATATTCATGTATATGTTTATGTTTGTGCATTTTAACCCTAGTTAAAATTGAAACCCTAATCTTCATGTATATGTCTGTGTATTTATTTTAGCCCAAATTAAAATTGAAACCCTAATCTTTATGTATATATTTAATTACAAATGGCCCTACTTTAGTGAGATATTGTGATTATGGGTTTGTGTTTTGTCATGTCGATGATAGAAGGAGTATGGGATAATTTTTGGTAGTTATTTTTGTTGTTGATAGTATATTGGATTTCTTGGATTGATAATATACATATACTTTTAAACTCTCAAATAATAAACCCTAACATAATGTGTCTTAACACTTACGGTGGGTTATTGTTTGGAGTTCGTATCAGTGATGTTCAACAAGCACTGCGTTAAGAGAAGGGTATTGATGAATCAAAACCTTACTCAAACTAATATACCATATACCTCATATGTTAGAATTAATAGTTATTAATTAATTAGAGCCCTTATTTGTAGGACTCATATTTATTCCCTCATAAATTTTTGAAGGAAAAATAAGGCACGGTGATAATCACTTGCAACAGGAGTACGAGAGATTGCAATTGGGCCGTACATATACCTCTCTTATTAATGCACACAATATAGAGGGTACTCCTATTTGTAGGTACAAGAATAAGAAGATCGAACAATTTAACTATCTTACAAATCATGGAGTTGATCTCCAACAAGAGTACATGTTTGATCATATTCTATTTTCCCTACTAGAAAGATGGAATGACGCTATAGAGGATATATTCTAGGAACATAATCTCGATGTATCCCAGACCGTGTTTACGTTGTGAAAGAAGTCCGAAAAAAATTCACCCGTTATGGATACAACTGCGCACAGAGAGCATTGACATAAACTGTGATGTCTCGCGCCATATGGGCGTAAAATTTAATCTTTCCAACAAGTTGAAAAATATGTAATTCCGAGTTCATGTCACGGATATCTATACATCAATAATAGATGCACTTCCTCCTAGTTAGCCATGTGCAAAAATCGATAAGTTTTTAAAAACTAATACCGAATGGATGAAGATTAGACACATCGATCATATTCTAAAGTCTCTAAAATGCTATATATATATATGTATGTATGTATGTATGTATTGAGAGAGAGAGAGGCTCCTGTGCACAATAAGTTTGCACACGTAATATTTTTTAAATGTTAAAAAATATTTTTGAGTTATATTTTTATGTGATATTTAAACATTTCAACGGACCCATATAAAAAAAATTAACTCAAAAAACTTTTTTTTCTATTTTTAAAAAATTCGTCAAACTTTCGCAACTTTTAAAGTTCTTAAAAGAAGCGGAAGTTTGACATTTTTTTTAAATAGCAAAAAAAGTTTTTTTGAGTTTATTGTTTTTATGTGGGTCCCTTGAAATGTTTAGGTATCACACAAAAAATTAGCTCAAAAATATTTTTTTTACTACTTTAAAAAAATATTGCCCAAACTTTGCAAACCTAGTGTGCACATGAGCCTGTCGGTATATATATACTTGATTAGTAAGCTATAATTTTATGTTATTAGAATTATTTAGTCTCTTATGATTTTTCATTTTTATAGATAATGTTAGGAGGCAACGACCAAAATGTACCAAGTGACGAGGGGACATCCCCACGTGGATCCTCATCTCATGCACAACAATAAGAATTCTCATCACTAATTACTGAGAAATTTACAACTCCACCTATCGTTCATTCCCCTACTCCTAGTATTACTCCAAGTACGAGTAGGAAATAAAACCTATTGTTCCAACGCCTCTTTCTAGCTATCCCGACATCTCCCACTCAAATGAAAAGAATCCCATTGGGTTCTCCCTTCTCGGGAAGAACCCCACACATGATAAAAATGACCTGCTAAACTTTAAAGCCCAGTGTTTGTCGCTGGAAAAATGAAAGTGGGAGTTGGAGATCAGAAAATTGGAACCTTGTTAATCAAGACATCAAAGATGACATCTATGATCAACCACGAGGGGACAGATGCCACCAACCCCCTCAAATGGCACCACGGAGGCCATGAACACCTCGTGCATGTCCAACGCAATACATAGAAACTAGTCGTACAGTTGAGGGACTCCCAATTTGAGAATAAAGCCAGAATTTTAAAGTAGGAATACTTTGGTTTGAAACCGTGCAGCGAGTGGGAGGACGCAACGAATCCCCTCCCCTAAAAAAAATGGCATTGCAGGCACCACAAACACCTCGTGCATGTCTAACATAACACGTAGTAATTACCCACGCAATCGTGGGACTCCTGGTTCGAGAATACGACCCAAACATCCCATGTTTTTTTAGGAGTTAAATATTGTCATGGATCTAATACGTGGCCATATTTTTTTCGTGATATAGGTTGTCTTGATTGGATTCTGTGACCATACTATAAGGGTATATTAGTTGGTTACGGCTATGGGCCATTACCACCATTGTGAGGGAGTAAAAAGTAGTCACGACTTTAGGCCGTGACCACAATTGTGATGTGAAAAAAGTCACGGCTTTGGGTCATGACCATTCCAGTGAGGGGTAAGAAGCAGTTATGACTATAGGTCATAACCAAGCTACCATATAGTCACCCTCGGGTTAGGGATTTAGTCTATGACCAATAGGACATGAACCTTATCAGTAACCATGCTCCCTGATATAGTGGTCCATGACCATTTCTCTTGGTCAGGGACTTGGTTCATGACCAGTAATTTTAGTCGCAATAGATTTGGTCACGTCCTAGGTCCACAACCCATGGGCCTGGTCACAGCCCATGTCCACCACCATTTGCCTAATTTTGTGTAGTGGATGGATGTGCGAGAAAATCTCAAAAGGAAACAACCAAAATTAGATGTTACCACATTTACCGCATCTCTCTACCTTAGGTACAAAACGTACCCATACTCATGTGTCGGTAACCTCTTTATCTAAACCTTCATAACCATAGCCCCCACAACCCGCGAAGGAAGACTCCAAGGAAAGAAGGTTACCTACATTCCCAACACAAAGTTAATAATCCACCTAGAAAAAAAAATTGAACTCACAGAAAAGATGAAAATCATTGGTGTCCTTTTTTCTTCCACCAAGAAGCCCAAGAGTCTGTGTCCTATGCCAATAGGCACCTCCTGAAGCCTGCCTATCGGCAGTCCCCTACAAATTTCATCCAAAAAATGCTAGAAAAATGCTTAGAAAATTCCCAAATTTTCCTAAAATATCCTTGAAAATAAGGAATATTAATTTCCCTGAGATAAACATTGTTGGCGCACCCCCTTACAAACTCTCAAAATTCCCAATCGGATTAACAAAATACTTTTATCATCAATATATTTACCAATGGAACCAAGGGTGAACCCGCACTCAAGCCAACTAATTTTCCTAGCATTACACCCACATCCAAGAATAGTACCCTTTCCCCAGCAGAAACCACAAGTTAATATAATCCCCAACATAACGAAAAGTGCTCCTGCACTCGAATCATCGGCGCCTTCCCCAATGGAGCTATCCCCATTCGAATTATCACTTGGGGTCCTCAAAATTATCCTCAGCCCTTAGAATTGGTCGTCACAACTTAAGTTCCTTATAATTGACCTTAGCCAGCAGAATCGGTCAACACCACTTAAGGTCCTCAAAATTAACCTCGACCGTCAGAATTGTTCCTCACAACTTAAGGTCCTCAGAATTGATCTCGACCCTAGGACTTGGTCGTAATCACTTAAGGTCCTTAGAATTTAGCTTGACCCTCACAATAGTTCGTCATAACTTTAGATCCTTAGAATTGAACTCGGCCTGCAGAATCAGTCGACACGACTTAAGGTCCTCATAATTGACCTCAATCCTCATAATTAGTCCTCACAACTTAAGGTCCTCAGAATTGACCTTGACCCTCAGAATTGGTCGTGACCACTTAAGGTCTTTAGAATTGACCTTGGCTCACAGAATCAGTCATCACAACTTTAGGTCCTCAGAATTGACCTCGGCCCATAGAATTGATCGTCACCACTTTACGTTTTCAGAATTGACCTCAATCCTCAGAATTGGTTGTTACCACTTAAGGTCCTCAAAATTAACCTCAGCCATTAGAATTGGTCATCAAAAATTTAGGTCCTCTGAATTGACCTCGATCCTTAGAATTGGTCGTTACAACTTAAGGCCCTTAGAATAGACCTCGACCCGTAAAACTGGTCATCACAACTTTAGGTCCTCCAAATTGACATCGGCTCAAAAAATTGGTCATCACAAATTTAGGCACTTAGAATTAACATGGTCCCTCAGAATTGGTCGTCACCACTTAAGGTCCTAAGAATTGACCTCATCCTACAAAATTGGTTGTGTAAACTTTAGGTTCCCAGAATTGACCTCGACCCGTAGAATTGGTCGTCATAACTTTAGGTCCTCAGAGTTAACCTCGACCCACAGAATTGGTCATCCCCATATAAGATATTAAGAATTGACCTTGGCCCATAAACTGGTCATCCTTATCCTCTAGGTCCACAGAACAGTCCTCGACCCTTCGAATCGGCCGCCCTCATCCTTTAGGTCCGTAGAATTGACCTAAAATTCTTTTCCCCATTATTGATGTGGTGTCTATTGTTTGATAGCCTTCACTTGTTCCAAGATTTCTAGTCGAGGATCTCTATAGACACCCCATCCTAAGACTCCCTTAAGCATTTCATTAGGTCCCTAACACTCATCCATCCACCATAAACCCTAGGTCATACTCCAAGTACTAATGTAGAGTCCACCAGGTGCTCTTGGGCTCCGTTTGACTCCAGTTAACTTCTTCTCCAGAGAAATATCTCCATGAATCTTTGAAGGGATTTGAATCCCCTTTCTAATGGTCCATCCCAAGTGCAGATCTTCCTTACGGTTCAAATGAACGATCTGTTTTACTTCAAAAACTGATATGCAGGCCACTAGGCACTTTTGGATCCCGTTTGACTCCAAATAACTGCCTTGTCTCAGCCAAAGCTCAACGAAACATCAAACATCTCTAAATCCCTTTTCTAACGATGTTTCTCGAATGATCTGTTTTACTCTGAAAATTATTCTAGGGCCACAAGGATCTCTTGGGCCCTATTGAACTTGGTCAAATCTTCAGCTTGATCAAAGCTCAATTAAATTCAAATGTCCCTAAATCTCATATCCAACGGTCTATCCCATGTGTGAATCAGTCTTGCAGTTTGGATGAATGACCCATTTTACTCTGAAGGGTCATCGGACGCTTCTAGGCCCCTACTGACCTTGGTCAAATCTTTAAATCAAACAAATCTAAATGAAATCTCTAAGGTCACTAAATACCCATTCCAATGGTCCATTTTATGCACGAATAGGACTTACGGTTCGAATGAACATTCCATTTTTCTCCAAAAACCTCATGTCTAGAGACCAGCGGGCGCTACTAAGCCCCTTTTAACCTTGGTCAGCTCCCGAACCCAGGATTGCCTCAATGGATTCTTAAAGATCTTTGAATACCCTTTCCAATGATCTACTCTGTGTACGATTCAGACATACGGTTCATTTTTTTGAAAAATTTGTTCCATATAGCTATTAGGCACCTCAGGACCCTGCCTATCGATAGTGTGTCTGAGGGGCTATGTCGATAGGTAGGTCTAGGACCATACCAATAGTAAATTTCCTTGTCCCTATAAATAAAGTCCATAACCTCACTTTGAAGCTAACACCATAATACCCCTCTCAGCAAGTTAGAGAACATTCTCTCGAATTCAGAGTTGTTCCCTTTCCTAAAAAAAACCCATTTTCCCACATTCCCTTCTATCACCTTCTTACCTCACTTTGTAATTCCCCCACCTCTCTATGCCACTTTCATATCATTGCAAGATCAACATATCTACATCTCAAAGTAAGCATTAAGAATTCATAAGGAGATCAAATTCTCCATCAAATTCTTTATTTCCTCCATTTCAGTGTTATTTACTTTATTTTTAATTTAGTATTTTTGTTTCATTAAATCACATCCATTAATATCTACTCTATATTACTATTATTTGCACCTAATGTATTTTCATAAAAAACCCAAAAAGAAGAATATGAGGGTTTATCCATAAATTCCAAAAGAGGGATTCCATTTCACACTCTCATTCTTAAAAAGCATTTTTCTCTACAAACACACACAAGAAAATTCCCCTTTTGGATTTATTTATTGAACCCCACCCTTATGATATTTTCGAACTACGTGGACTTTGATGTCTCTTTGGCTACATAGGCATCTTTGTCCAATCCCGAGATTTGAGTCCTTCCCAATTCATGTTTATATATTTCTTTCACATCTTATATATTCTTAACGAGTTCATAGTCTTACATACATGTGTTTCATCTGATGAACACATTCGCTCTTCCATATCGACTTGTGATTCGGCCAACCCTTACATAATATTTTGAATTATTATTTTTGGGAACACTCCTATGGATTAGTTCTCTCTATTTCTTTCCATGGTGCGGGTTGAATGATTCCATTGTCCACCATTTATATTATACACATGTGCACACACATCATGGAGTCTAAAAGGCGAAGATTAACATTTTCCCATGAGATACCGAAAGGGCGGTATGGGTGCCTAACACCTTCCCATTTCGTAACTTAATCCATGTACCTTCGAACTATTTTATTTCGCAAGCATCAGTATTGGCCTTGATGTCATTCTCTCTAGGAGGCAACATTCTTTTGCCTATTTTGAGCAAAATAGGTTGGCTACTCTATATTTACATATTATTCCCCCATAATGATGACGATCGAGAGCCCTGTGGAAGGGATAAACCTTGTGCGCGCGCCAGAGGGAATGCGAGACCCCGGTATGGCCACAACCACCTTATCACTTTAGTCACACTTTGAACACTTTTTTACCATTTAGTACTTCTTTAGCTTCAATGTTTCAATAACATTATAATCATCCTTAATAAGAAAATTCTTTTCCATTTACAAATTTAAGGGTATTTACATCAGTTGTGTTCGTTAAAACCTTGTGTAACAAATCTTATTTTCATTTTATCATAAATGTCATACTTGGGGTAAAATCATAGTTTCCATCCTCTATAGATTCCATTTTATAAATCGTCCAGTTCTCATGGGCGTATGTTACTATTTCCCTTAATTTCTCCATGAAGTGTGTGTGCATGTATATATAAGAGGAGAACATAATCGCTCGACTCGCATCATGGAAGAGGTGGAGTGAGGTCATCCGTAGGAGTGTTCCCAAAATAGTAATTAAAAAATTTGATGTGGCCGCTTATTGAGATATTAATCGTTATTATGCAACGATAACATGTGTTAGATAAGACGCAAATATTAACCACAAGTATGATATACATGAATAATATATGGATAAAATTGGAAAAAGATGAAAATATGAACATAGAACTCAAGTCTTGGGTTTTAACCCAAGACGCCTATGTAGCCTATAAAGGCATCAAATTCAATGTAGTTGGCATGAGGCACAAGGGTATGGTTTATATCATAGATTCAAATGGGAGTTTATTAAATGTGTGTGTAAGAAAAAAGTATTTTTAGTTCTGAGAGAGTGTGGTGAATAATCCCGTTGGAATTTATGGGTGTAACCCTCTTTTTCTTTTTTTAGATTTTTTTTATAGAAAAGATATTATATGCAATATAACTAATAATGAATTGAAGATTAATATGTGTATGATCTAAAGTACAAGATAAATTAAGAATTTATATGACTAATGTGAAAATAAAAAAATTTAAAGAGAGAGAAGAATGTTTAGACCTTCTTTGGAGACTTGGAGATTGGTCTTGATTGATAATGAGATTCCTTTCAAGTGAATGAAGAATATAAGAGGATTTTTTTCTAAATTGGGTGTGAATGTGATGGGAATAAAAAGAGGAGAAAGGTTTCAAGTAAGGAAACCTCTATGACTTAAGAAGAATGTTGTTGAAATCACTAAAGTTGATGCTTCTGAGGTGCCTTGGAAGGTGAGCTCACGAACTCCTTATATAGCATAGGGGTACTGTCGATCAACATTATCCTTGTCTTTACTATCGGTAGGTAACCCTAAACGCACTATCGATAGGCAGGAAAATGAACCTGCCAATTAGCAGTCTCGTGCAGATTTTTTGAAAAAATGATCATAAAACGCAATTCATAAGTCCAAATTATGCATAAGGCATACCGTTAGAAAGTTAATTCAGAGATCTTTGATAATCCTTGGGGACGATCCTGGGTTCAGTAGTTGACTTTGGGTCAACTGGATCCCATGAGTGCCTAGTGGCCTCTGAATTAGTCTTCAGGAGAAAATGAATTGTTCGTCTGAACTATTATGACATTTTGCACATGGAACTAACCGTTAAAAAGGGGTTTCAGTTACCTTTAAAGATTCATTTAGATTTTTCTCTGATGGTGATATTGATTGGGGTCAAATCAGGGGCCGAGAGCGCCCGGTGATCTCTAACTCATTTTTTAATAGTAAAATGATTTATGCCATTTTCCGCATGGGGTGGACTATTGGAAAGTGGATTCACCTCCCTTTAAAGATTTATTAAGCTTTTGTTATGAAGATTGAGTTGATCGAAGTCAAACGTGCCTCAGGACCTCCCTTAGCCTCCAGATCGGTATTCGAAGTATGACCTAGGGTTTATAGTGAATTGAGGAGGTACTAGGGACCTAAGGAGAGATTTAGGGGGGTCCTAGGATGTGGTGTCTACAGATCCCCTCGACGGGTGAGTTTGAAATAAGTGAAATCCGTCGAATAGACACCACATGACGTTCTGGGAAACAGGTCAATTATGCGGACATAAAGAGAGGAGGATCACCATTTCACAGGGTTAAGGTCGATTATGAGGACCTAAGGTAATAATGGGGATGGTCAATTCTGTGGGCCGAGGTCAATTCTGAGGACTTAAAGTTATGGCGACCAATTATTCGGGTCGAGGTCAGTTTTGAGGACCTAAGATTGTGGCGACCAATTCTTAGGACTGAGGTTAATTATGAGGACCTTAAGTAGGAGCGACCAATTCTGATGGTCGAGGTCAACTCAGAGGACCATAGGTGAAAGCGACTAATTCTGAGGGTTGAGGTCAATTATAAGGACCTTTAGAGGGGGCGACTAATTTTGAGAGTCGAGGTTAATTTTGAGGACCTTAAGTAGAGACGACCAATTTTGCAGGTTAATGTCAATTTTGAGGAGCTTAAGTTGAGCAGACCAATTCTAAGGGCTAAGGTCCATTCTGAGGACCTTAATTGGGTGTGACCAATTATGAGGGTCGAGGTTAATTCTGAGGACCTTTAGTAGGAGCGACCAATTCTGCAGGTCGAGGTCAATTCTGAGGACCTTAAGTGGGTGCAACCAATTCTGAGGGTTGAGGTAAATTATAATGACCTTTAGTAAAAGCGACCAATTCTGAGGGTCGAGGTCAATTATAAGGACCTTTTTATTTTAAATGTGAGGGATTTGCACTTTGGGGAGCTTTTACCTTTGGGGATTTGAATGCACTTGTGATTCCGCTAGGGAGTGTGTCTCTTGGAGATGCCTCTAGGGAGAGATGTCTAGTTAGGGCTTCGAGATATGCTTAGGGAAATTGGCATTTTTCTGAGAGAAAGTTTAATTCGGGAATTCATGTTGGGGAAACGGGTAGGATATTACGTAACCCTACTAGGTAAGCATTTGATTTTTGCTGAGGATTTGGGGATTTCACTGGGGAGTTATAATGGACTTTTGGGATGCAGGTGCGCTAATTTTTAGGGTTTAAGTTGGGGATAAAATGTGGTATTAATCCGACTAGGGATTTCGGACCTTGAAAAATGGTTTTCTTGGTGAAGAAATGTTCGAATATTTATTTGGTAATTTTAGGAATTTTTAATTTTTGGAATTTTTTGGGAATTCTTCTACGAAATTTCAGGGGCACTACTGATCGAAGGATGGCAGGAATTTCCAATAAGTAGTGGAATGATCTTCTGGACTGCCTTGGGTAGGGAATAGGAAAGTGTCATTCGGTATGGGGTTCAGCAGCTGCTGGAGATTGATTACAAGGGTTTTTAGATGGAGGTGGATCGTATGAGGAGGGTAATACCGGATACGGTGCAGGAGGCATTGGGTATGATTGCATAATCTCTATTGGGGATGTAGGTGACCTTTTACCCTTGCGTGATGGCTTCTCAGGATACGGGGATGATGGGTCAACATGCGTAGATGTGGCGGTTTATGGTGCATGAGTTTGGGTACGTCTGGTACCTAAGAGAAAGGGTTGTGGGGCAGATGAGGTGACATCCAATTCTTATTCTTTCCCTTCGGGATTTCTTTTAGATTCATCATTGACTATGGGAGCTTGGTGTTGACCATATCTCATTCTTGATATAGCAACATTTTACCTGAAAAGAGACTTGAAAAAGGAAAAAAGGGATGCATATTTTGTTTGATTATCTTGATTTAGCAGCTTAATCTACATGCACTTTAATTTTATTCTGAGTTTTTATTTTGAGAAAGAGTAGAAGAATGTGTTTTGGGAATTTGTTTGAATATGTTTGAGTAGAAGATGGCCTCGAAGGCTTATTTAAAAATAACTTCCATTTTAAAGGGATTTATTTTACGAAACAGTAGTAAAAATGAGGTTTTTGGAATTTTTTAGTAGAGAAAGGCCTTAGAGGCTTGGTTGGTATATGGATGAGGAGATAGAAAGCTTGATTGTAAAGTGGAGCTTGCCCCCTTCGTTGGATTATGTTGAATCTAGTGAGTTGAACAGACTGTAATGATGTTGGTTTTGCTGGAGTTGCTGCTTTGGACCTAACTTCGAGGCTCTTGCTAGTGATAGAGGTCTGATAATGGCCCTCAATTGGCTTCTATTATAGCGTGGATGTTATGTCATCACAATCCTACGATGGTGATACTAGCAGAGACGCTGAACGGTCTAGATGCTTGGCAAGAAGGCTGTTAAAATTTTTTGAGAGGAAGCCCAGTTATGCTATTCATGTAGCTGGTCGAGATATTTCGTTTGGCGATCCCCCTGAATATCTCTTGGAAGTTGTGTCAAATTTCTTCACTTATTATTTCATCACTTTTGGCCCATCCATAGAGAACTGGTTAAACTGGTTTATGGAGCATGGAGCTCGATGTCTGCGTTGGTCGATGCCCTGGTGGGGGGAGCTACAACCTATTGTGGAACTGGGTGAATACTTGTATGTTTGGTTAGTTGGTCTCCGGTAGACCTCATTCTATTTCCCATGGCGTCTCTAGCATTGAGTCGGATGGGAGTGAATAGTGCCTTCTAGTACCCTGGATTTCTTTCCTATAGAGGATTCGACTGAAGGATTGCGCAAGCGACTGAGTTCCCTGTGGGAGAATCGTCAATTGTCCTGATAGGGTTTGGCATGTTTATGGACATTATATGAAATGGTTATGGAAGAGGGTAGTGGCTAAGTTCTTAGCAGAGAAGACCGGACAAAGATGTTTTGTCATGTTTGACACTATGGAGGATGCATAGTGGTTTTCTCTAGGCTGGTCCGGGCTTATCGTTCCATGGAGTGTCTTTGGCAGGCCTCAACGAGCAGATGATGATGGTTTGGGTCCTTCAGCAGATGTGGATAAGGTATTTTGTGAAGTTGGTGTTTATTTGTGAAGCTTTTGTGATGGAGATGTGTCTTGTTTTTTTTTATTTTGGGGAATAATTTTTGGAAGGTTTGGTTAGATTTATTTTAGGGACAGCTTGGTTGGCAGGGGTAGTCATTTAACTCCCTACATTGATAATTGTACTAAATTCTCCCATTATGGAATAAAAAAGGATTTTAATTATATTGTTGAGCCTCTTGATGAGTTTTACATTTGAACTATCTACATCAATTGCTAAGGCATACATAATTCTTTTGTTCATGTAAATGATAAAATGAACTTTCATTCTTGGGGGTAAGAAAAGAAAAGCTTTTTGTGAAAAAGAAGTGGAAGGTGCCTATGTAAAGTGCATGAGCTTCCTACGTACCTATGGGGGTTTTACAAATTTTATGAGTTTAATTTCTAAAATTGAAACGTTTTTTAGAGGATCAGGATGCACATAGTTTTGAGTAGAGGGAAATGAAGAATTGTTTTTAGAATAGACTGGTGATGAGAGGAGTTGTAACGCGCCGAGATTTCAGACTAGGGGTAGAATTTCATGATACGTTTCAGATTGACTACGCGCACTATCTCTTCTCCGTCAAGGTCAGTGAGCATAAAGGCTCCATCAGACAGGATCTTCTTCAAGATGTAAGGGCCACTCTAGTTTGGCTTAAATTTCCCTCTAGAGTCCCAGACGGGTTCTATGATCTCTTTGAGGGCCAAGTCCCCTTTTTGAACACCACAGTACCTGAATCTCTATTTTAGTGATCACGCTATCTGGCGATGATACCCCTGTATGTGGTATAGAACCTACCGTCTCTTTTCATCTACGAGTGACAATTCATTCAGGCGACTCTGATGCCAGTCTTCCTCGTTGACTTTTCTCTAAAACATAATGCATAATGAAGATATTTCTAGTTCAATGTTGAAAAATGAATTCGACCTTATTAAATGTTTTTAAAACCATACTCAATTTTTCTCAAGTTGACACACGAATGAAAGTTCATTTTCATTAAATGAATTGAAAGATATTGATGAATTGATTTTGAAGAAAAAGGATAAGATACAATAAGTTAAAGAGTATTTTTGGTGTAAATGATAAAAAGGTTTCAAAATATCATTCACATTCATTATTTTCCAAATTTTATCACAAGTATGGTTATCTTGACTCTTTTTTGTACAAATTGAAAAAGGTTCAGCGAAAACAAAGAGTTTATCCCGTGTCTCATTCTAAGGATATGTAACGTAAATTTTATATGTACTTTTTGTTATAGACATGGACACCTTAGAAAGTATTATTTCAAACTTAGGGATTCACATGTTGACTTTAGTTCTAATGATTCAAATGTGATTGATGAGTTGAGAAATAAGATTTGTGATCTTTTTTCTAAATTTGACACTTTGTAAGAACAAATTTTTAAATCGAGTCAATTTGTATGTTTTAGCTTATTCCGTATTTGGAAAAAAATATTTGAGTCATAATTATGAGCGCAAATAATCACAATAAATGAAATTAAATAACTAAGTCCAGGTAAGGAATTAAACAATTGTATAATAAAGAATTTACATGGTTCGAAAACTAGTTATGTCCACAAGTGTTTCTCTTTTTTATTTCTTTTTTGGTGATTCAATATCAAGGAGTTACATATGTCCCCTTTCCCTAGGATGAGGGTTATATTTATTGAGATGGAGGAGGAAGAATTGTATTGGACTACTCTGAATTGTTGATCAGGTTGTTTCCTGATTCATGTTAATCTCCTATGAGATCTTTGCTTGTTGGGTTTATTTATTTGTGTTAATATTTAATGACGTTCCATGCTTATGATCCATTAGACTTGACTTCTTTTTGGATCTAGACATACTGTTATGTTTGGGTCGTTTAGTGTATACTCCATAATTTCCCCTAAAGCTCTTCAGCTTGGATGCGATGAAGATGTTTAAGAAGTTGTTCAGCTTGAACAGCTAGTTGGCCCAAGTGGTTGATTGTCATTGGAGATCGTATCTCAACTAAAGAGTTCTTCAAAAGAAAATTGTAAGATGGTCGGATTCTATTTTGACCATTGAATCATGAAGGAACACGCTCATAATTACGTTATTTGGTAAGGTAAGGCTAGTAGTGTTCTAAAAATTAACCATCGGTTGTATTAATGAGCATTGGGCTTCGTTCCCATATGATTAGAAGTTTGGGACTTCGCTATAATTTTAATCAAAAGTTTATTCCATCATTTACAAACTTTACTTCATTCAGAAGGAATGCTTGGAGCATTAGCCTTTACACACTTTCCTTGTAAGCTTTCTTCATTCTTAGATTTATTTTTTTTAGCATCGTTATTCCCTCTTCTCCTTGAATAGTCTTATTTTTTCTGAGTGATCCTCTGAGATTGTTCATCTCTTTGAGTTTTCTCTGATTTTGGTAATTTTTCCTTGTAAAAATGGTGTACTCTATCAACAAAAGGACCGTGGAGAAATTTAGAAAAACATATTCGATTCCACCATGGGTAACCATTGAGTGTACTGAAGTTCTGCAATATCAAAATTTGGGTTAGGGTGAACATTGGATTTAAAACATTTTAATGGCTAGGGGGAATAACTTCCCCCCTAAATCAACTATTCTTGGATTTCTATGAATTTTTTGAAGTAGTTTCTACTCAGTGAGCCCCAGATACTTGGAGAATCATAAATGGCGTTCACTGAATTAGTGAACTGTATAGGACCCATATAGGGATCCTAAAAATTAGGTATTGTTACTCGTGGTCCTACACAACTGGTGGGGTCCTTAATATAAATGCGAGAAAGATTGATGATGTCCTAGCTGTCAACCTTCCTAATTCTAATAAGGTTAATTGGAATAAAGGTTTTATTATCAGGAATTAAAAACATCCACCTCTTCCCGAGGGCGAACAATACTAAGGGTTTTAGTTCCCCGAGAGAGGAAGGGACATATGTTAACCTTGTCTCTTTTCTTTGCACTTTTAATTTCACTTATTGATTTACTAATGATGATCTTCTTATTTTTTGTCCATATCAATCAAAAAAGAAAGAACTCCTATTTTTCTCATTTTAATAACGAAAAACTCATCAAGGTCTAGAAGTTGAGAAGGTCGTAGGTTCGAGGTGGTGAACACCTAAGGTCTGCATCTTTTCTTCTCAAGTACAAGAATTCTACTAAAAGTTTCACTACTTATCTATTGGACTCAATCACTGATGTGTCATTGCCTTTAGGGAGTGACAAATCTTTCACTTCCTCTACTTTTGAGTCATTAAACATTGAAACAATCTCGACCGCCAAGGAAAAAGTGATGGACCCAATAAAGAGGATTATTTTGGTCGATGAGGATGATATGCTGACCTCCCCCAATCCTAAGATTTACATGAAGGTGTAGTTTAGTGGGCCGTCTGCACTAGTGTTGGATTCCCCCATCCGAGAAAAATTAGAAGGAGAAAACCACTTCTTATTCTATTGCTTTCATCTCTCCCAAAAGGGGAGGGGTCATCAGATATTATTGGTGTCTAATAATGCATCTTTGGCCCTAATCCTATTGATGGGGGTAGTGCCCGTGGTTGAACGTGAGAAAGTTAACAAGTTAATTCAAAATCAAATTTCTACATGCACCGCTTAGGCATTATCCCTCGTTATAATAAATATTTTTTCATTTTTTCCTTTCTCTACTCTTACTAGACTATTGTACTTTGAAAAAATCTTATTCTTTCTTTTTCTAGCTTGTGGCGGACTTTGTCTCCATCCTGGAAAAATGCCCAGATAAGTTCGGGGTCACTAACACTTTTATAATGGCCTTGAGTAAGTATTAGGAGGCCCTTTATGCTATTCAAAAGTCCTACGTGGCGGAGAGGAAGTCCGCCATCTTGATGATGGATGATTTAAACAACAAGAATGACCAGCAAAAGGTCGTGCGCGACCAATTAAAGGTCGAACGCAAAAAACTATTGGTTGTGCACAACCATCTGAAGATAGATAACGACAGTCAACCAAAATCTTTAGCTACCACCAAGGATGTAGTCTATGAGACTGGAAATGGGTAGGCATCTATCGATACAAAACGTTAACTAAAATTAATTAGAAAGTCTAACTTTAAGAAAGGTTGATGTGTTTCTTTGAAGAAATCCAATGTCCCAATTCATTCTTAGAGAGCACGATCTAGGTTTCCCCAAGAGCAGAAGAAACTGGTTGGGTAGAGGTAGCGATTGACCAAAGGAAATTTAAGGATAAATAGGGTGAAGTCGTAGAAACTAAAGAGCAGGTGAAAAAAAGGAAGACTAAAATTATTTTGGAATAATTAGCTTGAAAATCCTTATATTTTCCTTTGTTCTTGTTTGTTTGTAAGAGCCTTGCCCCATTTTGTTATAATGAAATATTTCCCTAACGTTTGACTTTGCATCTTATTGTCACTGAATAATTTCCTTTTATTCTTGTAGCTTGGAAATGTATCTGCATGGATACCTTCCTTTGATCATGACCTGGGCGCCATCCTTGGTCGAGGCTAGTAATCAAGCTCATCATGCTTTCACTTCTACTTGGAAAGCTCTCCAAAAAATGACCAAGGCTTATAAAGAACAGTATATCTTATGTAACAACCCTCGCTTTTGAGATCCTATTTTATATTTAATATGCTAATTATAGTGATTAGATAAAGATGTTGATCTGTGGAGTAGGTATTAATTTAAGAAAGATAAGTTAATATCTACTATGATGTTGCATCTTTACCGTATGTAGAGGTGAATTTTGCTATGGTATGTTTTGTACAGTCATGTGATTTAAAAATGACATTTGACTTAAAATGAAACCGGAACCTTAAGTGAACTATAAAATTTCTAAATGCTAATTTGGAGGGTACGGTTAGTTCCGGGAGGTGCGAGATAGTCAAATTGTGTGCCATATTGTATTTTGAGGTTTTGGGCCTTTTTGACTGGTTGTAACTTAAATAAGTAGTTGCGTATTGATTTATCGCGTATTAATCACTTAAGCTGGAATTTTGAGCCTAAGCCACGATTTATGTCTTGCTTGAGTTACTATTCCCCTAATTGAATTGCTAAACCTAGAAAAAAGAAAGAGAAGAAGAAAGCCTAAGGATAAAAAGAGAGATTGAAGCTTGGGTGTTTGATCTTGCATACAACCTCACCAAAATCTGAAGTTACAACCTTGAGGCAAGTTTTCTACTTGCTATTTTATGATTTAAGTAGAGTAATTTGCATTGATAGTTGTGGTTATACATGGTTTAAGAAACTTAGGGCTTTTAATTGGTTTATGGGCTTGGAAATGTTGGAGATTGATTTGAATGGTTATTGATGGTGAAATTATGGTTATTAGCTGCATTTATACTCAATTGGTAGCTATATATGACAAGGGTTTGGGTTAGTTGTGTTTGGAAGAGATTAGGAGTCCAAGACTCCATAGCCAAAATTGGCAAAATTCGCAGGGGCGAATCGATTCGGCTCCTGGCCGAATCGATTCGCATAGATGCAGTGTCCAGGTCTGGTGAACCGAATCGATTCGGTTCTCCTCCGAATCGATTCGGCTGTTATGCAGAGTGTTGGTTTTCCAGACCGAATCGATTCGGATAGTCCGAATCGATTCGCTTGTCTGGCCGAATTGATTCGGCCTAGTCCGAATCAATTCGGAAATCCTGCATTTTGTTTTTGTTTTTCTTTTCTAATTTTGACCCTTTCCCTTAGGATTATGACCTAGGACCCTTCTTGAATGAAGTAAACATAGTATCCTTGAGTTTTAGTCGAGTTTGGTCGTTACCCCATAGTTGAATGGGATCACTTGGGGTTGATTCAGGGGTATTTAAAGTGATGTTTAGGCGTCACTTTTTATTTGGTAGAGAAATTGGAAAAATAGAATTTTAAGCCCATATGTGGAGATTTTTAGAGGCCTTGTTGAGGTATATACAACCTTGGGACCTAGAAGACTTTGAGAGGTTGTTTAGAGAATGCTTCTGGACCTAAACATATAATGAATTGAATAAGAAATATTCAAAGATAAATGTTTCAAGTAAATGAAACACATGAGATTCATGATAATGAAACATGGGATAAATTGGTAATTGTTAAATTACTTAAACACACCTCTCTAAATACTATCATAAGGGAAGCTCGCGCATGAGGTGATGTCCCCTGACTATTGAATGCAGGCTGATTATAGTCCTCGGCCATATGCGGGATTTGTATATGTTTTCTGCGCTAGTGAGGTAATTTCGGGTGTGGTTATGACTCACTCGCAGGCATATGGCCACTTCCCAACATGCATTAGGTGCCCAGGTTGTCTTGTATAGATAGGACCTAGAAGATGATAGTTATTTAGGGGCGCGCCCAGTGGGGAAACTCGGAGGGGCGGTCTTAGAAACGTTATATGTATATGAATATAACCTTTCTAACTCAAGTGGGACTTGAGGTATGTAAATTGCCATAAGATTTGTGATGGTAATTATATTCCTGCTAAGGAATGGAAAATGATAAGGTATGGGAAGAAATGAGAATTAATTTAACTTCTTTTGCCAAATTTTATAATTGATAGAAACATATATAATTGCATTAACACATTTTATGGTTAGGTTGTTAGATTTTCATTCACATTTTTATTGATTCATTGTCCATATCTATCATGTTTCTTACTCTTCTGGGAATCATATATAAATCGGGCCCTAACCCGTTCTTCTTTCTATGTTGTGCATATTGTGGTATCCGCTCAGGTGCTCCTCCGCAAGGGCGACCGTTATGAATTTCCATTCTTATATTTTTGACGAGCTGTATGACCTTGCGGACGATTACAGGATGTTGTTAGACGCCCTCATTTTTGGAATCTAGTTATGATCGGGTCTTACATTCGGGCTAGTGGCCCATAAATTGTAATTATTAATGGATGTAGTATGTATCATATATAACATTGTGATGTAACTATGGACCGACAGATTATTCGGTTCTTTTACTGTATATTGTTTTGGTTAACTATTTATGTGTTCTATGGAAATTCCTCTTTTGTCAGATTTGGGTTGTTTAATTTATTTCTTAAATCTTTCTTTTAAATCAAAATTTTGACAACCTGCTTTCTGATTTATGGAGTGGCTTGCCTATATACCTAATTATTTTGTTATGATGTTGAGGATGATATCCATCCATGATTCCGTTATGTCGAGGTATCGGGCTAGCCACCCCTTATTTCGGAGAGCAGGTTGTCACATCTTAGTCGCCAAGTTGAAAGATGATACTAATCACCTTGGCATGTCGATGCACTTATACAAAATGGGATTAATTTTGTAAAGAAACATCTCTTTGGAGTCAAAGACAATGGTGATATTGGTGTATTTTTGCAAGATGAAAATAATTCCTTAAAAAACATCTTGTCGAAGACAAGGAAGACTTGAAAAGAGAGGGAGTGATCAATATGGGGATCAGTAGAGACATACTTAAGCTCTGATATCTCTTTAGGAAAGGTCCTCGTGCGATATAGGATTTTAGTTATAACGAGGGGGAGATAGAAGCCCCTTTCAGTCTGGATGAAACCAAACAGTTTGCCTACACGCATGGTTAGTTGAATGCTTTGGGAGTCATGAAGGTCCCAAAGGATTACTAATGTAAGGACATTTTTCACATGTCCGAAATGTTTCATTTATTTATGTCGTACGCCGCTACATTTGGCACGTCTCCTCACGATCTCACATGACGGCCTCTATCCGAATTCCGGGAATCAAGCATGCATTATCTCCACTAATATGCCCCACATCTGCCTCAATGACTTCATGTTCCAAGATTTTAGGGACTTAATGCAAGTGGTACGCAAGGGAAGTCAAAACAGTGAAAAAAGGCACAATAGGAGAGTTCAAGGGCATTTTCGTAATTTCACATCCATAGTTCGGAGGTCTGGTCAACTAGAAAGTTGAAGATCTCGCCGCAACGAAGATACTGGAAAAAACGGCACCTCAATCCGAGCTATGGTGAAGGAGTTATGACCTTTTGAAGATAGAGAAAATTCCTTAAAGAATGCTGTTTTTTTTGTACGCTGGATAGAATTTTAGAGTTTTAAGAACGTGGGACTCTTCATATTTTTTCCTATAAATACCAACTTTGGGGGAGTTGTTTTGCAAGACTTTAGAAGACGTTTTTGAGAGTCCAAATTACTCTAGTCTTCATATTTTTGAGTCCCAAGACTCATGTTTTGATTCACACATCCTTGCCAAATATTTGTGAATCCTTTTGCAACCCAAGAACACAACTTTGGTTTATTCAACCCTTATGGAGGAGACCGTTATTCTTCTTCATTGCAGCCCTACTGGAAAGGGATAATTCCAGCCGCGACTACAGAATCCGATACCCGAGGGTAATTCTTAGTCAACTTGTATTTTCATTGTAATCCGATTGTAAGCCGTTTTCTTACAAATTATAGTGAAAATAAATGGTTTTGCCCCTGAGGGGGATTTTTCCTTAAGTGCATGTGTTTGAATGTTCTTGCGTAGATTATCTATTTATTCAATCACATACTGCTGCATGTTTAGGGCTTGTTTGTGTTAAAAGGGTTTTATATATGGTTTGATCATTTGAACGCGCGCACACACGTTTCTCAAATTGGTATCAGAGCAGGTTACGCTAATCTATCGCGTATTCCTTTTTTTCCGCAAAATTTTTCTAAGATATCAATTTTCTGAAAAAATTGATTTTTGAAAAAGTGCGTGTTCAAATGGAGAAGTCATATTATAAAATGCCTATTTTTGACGGGACAAATTATGCTTATTGGAAAGCCCGTATGAGGTCGGCTTTAAAAGCCATTGATGAACGTGTCTGGATTTTGGTTGAACGAGGGTGGACTCCTCCCACCGTGACTGTTGATAATGTGACCAACTTGAAACCTGACATTTCTTGGTCTGATGAAGAAATTAAATGGTCATCTTTTAATTCTAAGGGTCTAAGTGCTATTTCTGGGTCTATCACACCTGATGAGTTCAAACGCATAATGACGTGTACCACCTCAAAAGAGGCATGGGATGTTTTACAACTCACCCATGAAGGAACTAATGCTGTGAAAGAGTCTAAGTTGCAAAACTTAACAACTCAATTTGAAACAATCACCATGCATGATTCTGAATGCTTTGATGAATTTTATGCTAGACTTTCTGACATTGTGAATACTAGTTTTAATCTTGGTGAACATATTCCGAATGCTAGAGTTGTTAAAAAGATTCTTCGTTCTTTGCCTAAGAGTTTTATCCCTTAAGTCACTGTGCTAAATTCTATGGGTAATTTAAATACGCTAAAATTGGAAGAACTTGTAGGAGATTTGCAAACTTATGAAATTGATATGTTCCCTAAAAATTCTAAATCTAAAGATAAGGGAATTGCTCTTAAAGACCAATAGAGAAGGAGTGAGGGGTCAGCTAGAAAGAGGGTAGAGTCATCAAGAAAGAGAGAGACTGACACGTCAGATTCTGAGTGCGATTTTGACTTAGATGATTTGGCTCTTTTCGCAAAAAATTTCAAGAGGATTCTCAAATTTAAGAAAAATGGCAATTTTAAAGATAAAAAGAAATTTGAGAAAAATAAGTTTGAAAAGAAAAATGAAAAAGTTTCCAAAAATCCTCCTCTGAAAGAAAGTGAGAGATGTTTTGAGTGTGATGGTAGGGGTCATAGAGCTTTTGAGTGTGCCAATCGTCTGAATAGAGAGAAAGGGAAAGCTGTTCTTAATGCTACCCTTAGTGACGACAGTGAGGTCGAGATGGTGGATTCTGGAGATGAGTCACCGCATGAGTGTAACTTCACCGCATTCATGGCCAGCTAAGTGAGCACTCCTAGTTCTCCTCACGACGATGAGGATGATGCTTCACAGGGACACCTCGACAGTGAGATCGATGTGAGTGAGGGGGAGGATGACACAAGTGAGAGAGAGAGTGATATACAACGCGCCTACGCTGAGTTATATTCTGAGTCTTTTAAAACTAAAAAGCGTAACAAAGCGTTAGTTCTTAAGATCACTTGCCTAGAGGAAGATTTAAGGAAAGCGAGAGAAAGAGAGTTCTCCACCTACACCGCCCTGAGAGAGAGAGAATCTACCTGTGTCGAGAATGAGAATTTGTTTAGAGAGAGAGAGAGAGTACTCTAGAGAAAGAGAGAGGGGACTTGATCAAGCAAGTGGCTAGTCTTACGAGTCAGCTCCATTCCTCCGTGGAGACTCGGAAGAAACTTGAAGCCCTTGTTGCCCAGCTGACTCATGATCTTGAGAAAGCACGGGAAGTCAAGGTACAAATCGAGGACAGATCTGGGAAGATGGGAAAGATGCTCCTCGGCCCCGCTTTAGGTTTTGGTGATCGTCAAGGAATTGGATATGATGGTGCCTCCACGTCCCAAATTGCACCTGGACCAGTTCCTGAGTTTACTACAACTCTTTATGGTCATCGTAAAAAACCTCGAAGGAGAGTTCGACCAAGAAAAGCAAACCAAGGTCCGCCTTTGACTGAGCTCTTTTGTACTTATTGCAAAAGAAAAGGACACCTTAGGGAAACTTGCTATAGCATGGGTCGGACACGACGTACTACTGCTCCACCACGACATACGGATGAGTTTTCTAGTCTGAGAGAGCGAGTTGAGTTCTTAGCTGCCACGACTCAGAGTTTGATGAAAGAATTCCGACGGATGTATTCGCCGTTAGTGAATGCTTCTTACATTCCAGCTAAAACCAACAAAGGCAAACAAAAGGTCATCTCTGCTTGGGTGCCTAAGAAATATAAAAAGGCCTTTGTTGTTCATGTTGCTCTCAAAGAACATAATACCTCACAGTGGTATTTTGATAGTGGGTGCTCCAGACACATGACAGGTGATGCCTCATTTTTTACTACTCTTGAGGATTATCAAGATGGCAGAGTCACCTTTGGAGATGGGAGTAAGTCTAGCATTATAGGACGAGGTACTATCGAGTTACCTGGTTTTCCTAAGCTAGAAAATGTTTTGTACGTCAAAGGTTTGAAAGCAAACCTTCTCAGCATTAGCCAGCTGTGCGACACTAACTTTGCAGTAAAGTTTGACTGGGACGCGTGTAAAGTCTACAATCAAGCCGGTAAACTTTTGATGCAAGGGGTGAGGACCGAGGATAATTGCTATGGGACTGAGCCCACATCCTCACTTATCTGCAACAGCGCCACGATCACTCCTATGGATCTGTGGCACCAACGTCTAGGTCACGTGAACGTTAGAGATATCAATCGTTTATCTAAAAAGGACCTAGTACGTGGCTTACCATCTCTTGGAAAGTCAACTTCAACCGTTTGTGGACCCTGTCAGTTGGGAAAACAAATTCGTAGTCCTCATAGGAAGTTACATTCCATTACCACCTCTCGTGTTCTGGAGTTGATTCACATGGATCTTATGGGTCCCACTCGTACTGAGAGTCTAGGTGGTAAGAGGTACATCCTCGTGATGGTAGATGATTTCTCCAGATACTCCATTGTAGGTTTTCTGAGAGAGAAATCCGATGCTGTAGATTTCTTAACGACCAAGTGTCGTGTCCTGCAAAATCAACACGGTGTCACTATTAACAGAATACGTAGTGACAACGGCACTGAACTCAAGGAAGCAAAGGTGGATTTGTACTGTGATAGCCTTGGGATCAAACATGAGTTTTCTGTTGTGAGAACTCCTCAGCAAAATGGGATTGTTGAGAGAAAGAATAGAACGATCCAAGAGATGGCTAGATCTATGCTTCTAGGTCATAAAGTTTCTAGGAGATTTTGGGCAGAGGCAGTGTCTACTGCATGCCACACGGTGAATAGGGTGTATCTGCGTCCACACACACTTCACACTCCTTATGAGTTGTGGACTGGCAAGAAGCCCAACCTGGCATATTTTCGTGTCTTTGGGAGTAAATGCTACATCCTACGGGATAGAGAGCAATTTGGAAAGTTCGACTCCCGAAGCGACGAGGGAATATTTCTAGGATATTCATCGAATAGCAGAGCGTACCGGGTTTTTAACCTGAAGAGCTATAAGATTATGGAATCAATAAACGTCACCGTGCAAGATGACGAACCTCCGACGGTTATTGATCCTAACCTTCAGTGTGAGGATGAGGATTGTTCTGACAGTGATTTACCTGTTCCTCTCTCACACTCTGTGGACCTTACTCCTGTGTTAGGGGACACACCTGCTTGGGTTCACAAGAGTCATGACCCTTCTGCCATTGTTGGTGATCCCACTCTAGGGGTCAAGACTCGGGCTCAGCTAGAGAACGTTGTTAGCCATCTTTGCTACACCTCCAAAGTCGAGCCCAAGAACCATAAAGAAGCACTCAAGGATGAACACTGGATATATGCTATGCAGGATGAGTTGCTTCAGTTTAAAAAGAATAATGTTTGGGAACTTGTCCCCCGACCTAGTGAGATTAATGTGATAGGTACCCGGTGGATTTTTAAGAACAAAATGGATGAAAATGGTACCATAATCAGAAATAAGGCTAGGTTGGTCGCTCAAGGCTACACACAGATAGAGGGTGTAGACTTTGGGGAGACATTTGCTCCTGTTGCGAGGCTTGAGTCCGTCCGTCTTCTGCTCGCCATCGCATGTCATCTGCGCTTCAAGGTGTATCAAATGGATGTCAAGAGTGCCTTTTTGAATGGAATTCTACAGGAGGAGGTTTATGTGGAACAACCAAAAGGGTTTGAAGACCCTCAGCACCCTGAGCACGTCTACTATCTGAGGAAAGCCTTGTATGGTTTGAAGCAAGCACCCCGTGCTTGGTACGAGAGGCTTACTTCTTATCTCTTAGCTCATGGCTTCAAGAGAGGGGGAGTAGATATGACGTTGTTTGTCAGGAGAGATGACGGTGCTATTTTGGTTGCCGAGGTCTATGTGGACGACATAGTCTTTGGATCCACATGCTCCCAGCATACTCACCACTTTGAGGAGGAGATGAAAAGTGAGTTTGATATGAGCATGGTTGGTGAGCTTACATTCTTCCTTGGTCTCCAGGTTCGTCAGCTAGAGGATGGGATGTTCATCTCCCAATCCAAGTATGCTAGAGAGCTAGTGAAGAAATTTGGTTTAGACTCCGCTAAGCATGCACGTACACCTATGAGTACCACTACCAAGCTTAGTAAGGACACTTCAGGTAAGGACGTAGAGCAAACCTTATATCGGAGTATGATAGGTAGTCTCCTCTACTTGACTGCCAGTCGTCCCGACATCGCCTTTAGTGTTGGAGTCTGTGCGCGTTATCAGGCATCCCCAAAAGAGTCACATTTACTTGCTCTAAAACGTATTATTAAATACGTAAGTGGGACTCTCTCATACGGGATTTGGTATTCCTTTGATACCGATTACCGTCTGTCCGCCAACTCGGATGCCGATTGGGCTGGGGATGTAGATGGATGTAGGAGCACTTCTGGTGGGTGTTTCTATTTTGGTTTTGCTCTTGTCTCCTGGCTGAGCAAGAAGCAAAATTCCATCTCTTTGTCCACTGCGGAGGCTGAGTACATAGCTGCCGGGAGTTGTTGCACACAACTCATGTGGATGAAGCAAATGCTGGAGGATTATGGGATATCACAGGACACCATGACCATTTCCTGTGATAACACGAGCGCGATACACATATCCCGCAATCCAGTTCAGCATTCGCGCACAAAACATATCAGGATACGTGAGCACTTTATTCGTCAGTTAGTTGAAGAGAAAGTCGTATACCTGAGTTTTGTTCCTACCGACCGTCAGTTAGCCGATATTTTCACGAAACCTTTAGATGCCCTTAGATTTGAGAGTCTTAGGAAATCTTTAGGGATTTGCACAGTTGACTGAGGGGTTGGTCTATGTCTAGAATAGGATGCTTCTTCATGTTCATATCATATGCTTCCTATTGCTAGTCTGTTTTATATGTACCATTACTTTGTTGTACAGCTTTGTTTTATTCCTTTTGCTTTTTATATTTCTTTTGAAAAAAAAAATACAAAAAGATTTTCCTTTAAGAAAAATTATGAGAAAAGCACAAAAAGATTTTATTTTTTTTCCAAATTTTTGAAAAAATCCAAAAAGATTTTTGTATTTTGCTTCTTTTATGGATGAGCATGTAAGATAGCCAAGTCACAGCTTCATTCCATTTATCCATGTGACTGTTTGATAGAGATTTGAGAGCCTACATCATTTCATCCATGTGCTTTACATTGATTGGAGTCTTTGAGATGTAATTAGTGATATCTTCCTACATGTTTGACTCCTATATCCTTTATTGCACACATGCACGGCTATATTTGATTATTGCACTTGTCTATCTCATGTTGGCTTGCGTGTTTTCATCTCAATCATGTCTATACAATGTACAATATGCGATAAAACTTGACAAGATTGGAATGCATGTAAAAACCGTTTTGGTGAGACTGTGTGTTTTTGTATAACGGGGAGGGGCTGCGAAAGGTAATCATCTATCCTTTGCGCAAAAGCCACCGTTAAAAAGGACCTAAAAATGGAGGAATTTTAATATCCGAGGTCCAAAGAGGTTAAAAGAGCCCGAAAAAAATTTAAAGGCAATAAAAAGCAATTCATGCCAAATATGGGCCACTTAGGTTTCACCATCAATTCTCCAAAGTTTGAGAATTTAGAATGCCTCTATTCAATACAATATCTGAGGGAGTTTGGTTGGAGAATCTAAACGGGTTTGCACTTCCTTGAAAGTCCTGAAAAAGCATAAAATCATTTTGGACGTTATTGGTGTGAAAATCTTTTTGAGCTTTGATTTGTTGATTTGATTGAGTCAATATCTTATACTGTCACTCTTTTACACCAAAGGAATCATTTGAGTTCATTCGCTAGGAATATCCAATATTCATCGTGCACATATGTCATGTTTGTATGCATTGATTTTCCTATCGAATTTGATCACACCACTTTATTTACGATATCTTTGACTTGGTTGTTTTCTGTTTATTCATGGTGTGTTTTTATCCTAGTGACACTCCGCACTTGCTTATTTGATTTATTTCTCTAATTTGTCCATATGGGGACATCATAAAAAGGGTGAGAAAGAATTATCATATTATGGGGGAGTTTGAATTCTGGGGGAGTTTTTTGAGATGTTACTTATATTTTTATCATATATTGATATCCATGTTATCTCATTTCAAACTCGATATGTCACGTGGTATTTGATTTGTCTCATGTGTGTAGGTATGAAGATTGCCGATCTATATGTTGCACACCCTGATGAGAAAAGTTTTGAGATTCCTGAAGAATTAAAGAACAAACGATGAAGACTATTCATTTGTACCTTTTCCAGTTTTGGGTTCATGGGAGGGTAGATTTGTATAGGCAATTTCATATTTGATAATTCGGATTTTTTATGTATGTACCGGCATAGACATAGGGGGAGATTTGTAAGGACATTTTTCACATGTCCGAAATGTTTCATTTATTTATGTCGTACGCCGCTACATTTGGCACGTCTCCTCACGATCTCACATGACGGCCTCTATCCGAATTTCGGGAATCAAGCATGCATTATCTCCACTAATATGTCCCACATCTGCCTCAATGACTTCACGTTCCAAGATTTTAGGGACTTAATGCAAGTGGTACGCAAGGGAAGTCAAAACAGTGAAAAAAAGGCACAATAGGAGAGTTCAAGGGAATTTTCGTAATTTCACATCCATAGTTCGGAGGTCTGGTCAACTAGAAAGTTGAAGATCTCTTCGCAACGAAGATACTGGAAAAAACGGCACCTCAATCCGAGCTACGGTGAAGGAGTTATGACCTTTTGAAGATAGAGAAAATTCCTTAAAGAATGCTGTTTTTTTTGTACGCTGGATAGAATTTTAGAGTTTTAAGAACGTGGGACTCTTCATATTTTTTCCTATAAATACCAACTTCGGGGGAGTTGTTTTGCAAGACTTTAGAAGACGTTTTTGAGAGTCCAAATTACTCTAGTCTTCATATTTTTGAGTCCCAAGACTCATGTTTTGATTCACACATCCTTGCCAAATATTTGTGAGTCCTTTTGCAACCCAAGAACACAACTTTGGTTTATTCAACCCTTGTGGAGGAGACCGTTCTTCTTCTTCATTGCAGCCCTACTGGAAAGGGATAATTCCAGCCGCGACTACAGAATCCGATACCCGAGGGTAATTCTTAGTCAACTTGTATTTTCATTGTAATCCGATTGCAAGCCGTTTTCTTACAAATTATAGTGAAAATAAATGGTTTTGCCCCTGAGGGGGATTTTTCCTTAATTGCATGTGTTTGAATGTTCTTGCGTAGATTATCTATTTATTCAATCACATACTGATGCATGTTTAGGGTTTGTTTGTGTTAAAAGGGTTTTATATATGGTTTGATCATTTGAACGCGAGCACACACGTTTCTCAACTAACTGGGGTATTAGTACCAAGTTGACTAGCCATCCTACTATCATCCCCCATATGAAAGTGAAGAGAGTTGGGTCCCTTTTGATACCATCATCCCCCTAATGATGGACGAAGAGCTTCTATAGTCGAGGTGATCATTTGTCAAGGATAATACTCATACAAGTGATTTTGGCCTACCATATAATTTTGATTTTTCGATTGATTTACACTTTTTCTTGTGTAATTTTGTCTCATAATATGATGATTGTGTGAGTCCACATTCCGCATTTTCCCATTTACCTTACCGAGCATGTTTATATTGTTTATATTATCTCTTAGGTTATATCGTTACACTACCTTAGGCCTAGATCAAACTCTAGTAAAAATTCACCTTGTTTTAGGTCCATTCACCCATTTAGGATTTTAAGTCGATCAAAGTCAAGTTTACTTAGTGCTTGGGGATTTCCCATAGTTGTTTTGCTTTCCTGCTCAGTTATTGATGTTTTCGTGTTTTTGTGACGAAAAATTTTAAACCTTGAGTTTTAGATTAGGCATAATCAAATAAAGGTGAGTGTGGTCAATGTCCTACCAACAAAATGAAAGTGTAAGCTCGCAATTTGGAACAATGTTGAATCTGTAATAAAACTAAATGAACCACTTGGCCATTTGGTCTTGTACTTTGTTAAATTTAGATCTAAAATATTCCGAGCAATGAAAGTTGGGAAGAAAAATTAAGTAAACATTTTAGAAATAAACCTTTCTTATATTGGCCACATTATAAGTCATTGGTATCTCTCTGCTCTCCATTATTTCCAAGTGGTAGGTACCTTTTAAATCATCCCTGACAATTTTGAACGGTCCTCACTCGGTCGAGCTCTATCCTGATGATTCATTCATTCAAAACATGCTCAGTAATGGTGGTCCTCATGGTTAGTGTAACACACCGTGATTTCTAGGGCGTAAAAATTTTTGTTAGATTAAAAATTTTGAAAAAAATAATAATTTTTGGAATCTATTTAAGTTTGGTATGCAAAAATGTTGGTTTTTATATAAAAAAAATAAGGTTTTAAGTGGAATTTAAATCGAGATTAAAATTTGAAAATTTTAACTTTTTGTGTAGAAATCGGGGGGGTCGGAGGGGGGGGGGGGGGATCCGACCTAAGGAGAAAAAAAAATATTTTATCGTCCGATCGAGCTTAAATTTTTTATGCAGCTTCGTCTCGCCTTATCTACAATATATTAAAATTTCAGCCAATTTCAATGGTCTTATCGCCCGTGATGTTTTTTTAGTGCTTGTGTTTAATTAGGGCTCAAATTATTTTTGGTATATAAATATAAAGTGACGAGTTTAGGAACTTTAAAAAACATTTTAACCTTCTAAAAAATCAGTAGCCTCCCATAATTTCATTCTATCTCATTTCCAAGACTGAAACCCCTTTGAACACAACTTTCAACCCAAATTTTCAAGATCTAAATCATGTTTTCTCAAAATCGCCCAAGAACGCATCTTTATTGTTTTCTCGATAGGAACCCAACCATGCAATTGGATTCTTCAAAAGACTTCTTTACAGGAATGAATACTTCTATTGTTACCCTTTGGTATTATGCATTTTAAATATTACCTAAACACTAATAATTATTATTTTTGTAAAATAAATTAGAAAGACTAATTAGGGAAAGTGAAACTAAATTTGGGACTATTTTTAATCAAATATCTAATACGATTTAAGACTCAAAACTTTTCCATGATTAGGTTGGAGGTTGGGGTTCCATTAGAAATTATGACGTTTGCATGTAGAATAAAGTGTAGGGATGTTATAAATGGATTTCGATATATACAATCTGGTTAATTTTGTGCATCTTATAGAATAGAGATTTGTTGTTGTATGCTCCCAAAAATATGCATGTGAAACCGATAAATTGATGAGAAAACCAATTGTCTTAATTAATGTCATATTTAAATGGACATAATTGGGATAAATAGAAATCTTGTGATTAATTGAAAGAATTGTTGTGATAAGTTGAAAATATACCATATGTGATTTGTGAATTGAATAATAATTGACACCACGGGGACGACGAGATTATTGGGGTAATTATTGCTCTCGCCTTATTTTTAGGTTGCTTGATAGGTATGAGACTAGTAGTTCGGCCTTAGTTATTGGTAACGCTTTCTAGGTCTGAGACTAGATAGTGTAGATTTTTATGAATGGGTATTTTCAAGGTGGGTATAAGTAGTACACTTTTTTGTGTTCCGTTTAGCCTAGAAGCGAAACTAGGTGGTATTTATTGGTCGATATTCTTCCTAGATAATAGGTTGGGATATACTTGCGTCCTGGACACCTATAGGTATGGGACTGGGGGTGGTTTGAGGAATTTATGCTCGATAAAAGGGTGGGGCTAATAGAAAATAGTGAGAACTTGAGAAAATTGAGAATTAATACCCAAGATAATAACCGGATATTTAAAATGATTTCTTCGTCAATAAGTATAGGGCTAACAGAATACAGACTGGATGGCTATAGCGGCATGGATGTGTGTTGGCATCACTAATAAGTGCAGGGATGACATAATACGGTTTAACTGGCTATTATGATGTGTCATGTGTGGAACCTCGTCAATAAGTGCAGGACTAACAAAATTGGATCGGCCTGAATAAGTGCAGGACCGACAAAATGGTCGATAGGATATGACTGCACCACCATAATAATAATTTGGTTAAGTGAGGATATGACTGCACATACATTACCCTCGTCAACGAGGGTAATGTATGTTGTGTACAAATTTAGACAGGCCTGAATAAGTGCAGGACCAACAAAATGGTCGACAGGATATGACTGCACCACCATAATAATAATTTGGTTAAGCGAATTAAATTAAATTGATAGGTTTAGTCTAATTAAATGATCAAAATTTAATAATTGGAGTTAAACATTGGGGTGCCTTAGTTATGTGGGTAGATAGTGGTAATTTATCTTTACTCGCATGTTAATATATATATATATATATATATATATATATATATATATATATATATATATATATATATATATTATTTAATTTAAAATATTGTATTGTGATGTTTATTATGTATAATGTTATTGTCTGGGTTTATGAACCCTACTTGAGGAGTAACTAGTATTCTTGCGGTGGGCTCTGACTCATTGCGTTGACTAACATTTGAGTTATAGTTGCTGGAGTATCTGAATAGGATGTATTAGGGAACTTCGAAGTGCAACTGCATATTTATTTTATCAGCTTTAGTAGTTTAAATTTACTTTCCATTCCGTCATTTTATTTTGTGATAGTTATTTATGGATTTTTGGTGGGCCATTCGGTTCCACAATTATTTATGGATTTCAATTTGAGTTTTGTAGTAGGATTATTTATTGAATATTATTTTATAAAAATTGAGTTGAACTTATTTTTTAGATTACCATGGTGATGGATATTATTGGTTGGATGCTTTTATATACTCGTTTATTTTAATTGCATTATATATATGGTTGATTAAAGTTTTAAATGTCTCATATTGAGAGTGGTATTTTATTTAGTAACGCCCGAATGCACAGTGTATTATAGTTAGTATACCAGCTTCCTAAGGGATAACATCTTACATTCTATAGGCTAAAGTGAATGGAATTTCCTCAGTTGGTCTTCTGGGCATAGTACGATATGCCCATAGGACGGGGGGAAGATCTTCCACCCAATCTCCTTTTGCCCTTCCTAATATCTTCTTTATACCGTCGAGCATCATTTTATTCAGACTTTAACTTGCCTGTTTCTCTAAGGATAGGCCACAGAGATTAAGTGATGCTTGATGCTATGTCTATCACAGAAGCTTTGGAACGGCCCACTTTTAAATTGCATGATATTATCTGTGATGATCGCCCTAGCTACACCAATGCGCGTTATGATATTCCTATAGATGGATCTTATCCTGCCAATCTCTATGATGTTTTCCAATGGTTCTACTTCAATCCACTTTTTGATGTAGTTTGCGCCGACCAATAGGTACTTAAGATTTTTTGGTGTCGTTGGTAGTGGACCTACCATATCAAAAAACCCATTGGGCGAATGGAAATAGAATGGTCAGTGACTTTAAATCATTAGCCGACTGATGGAGCATGATAGAGAACTTTTGGCGCTTTTCACACTTCTTCACATGTACGATATTGCATCTTTATGTATATATGGCCACAATACCCTTTTTTGATTGCTCTAAAATCTATGTACCTTCCTCTAGTGTGGGTCGTGCAAACTCCATTGTATAGCTCGTATAGAACTTGGTTGATGTCACTTGGATGCACACATTCGAAGTAAGGACAAGTAAAAGATCTCTTTTGGATAATTACAAGATTTCCATTACGCACTCAAATGGAAAGAAATACAATAAAAATGTCCCAAATGTTGGAGATATGTAATCCAAGCATCTTTTAGGCAAAATATTCCACACTTTCTTATTTAACTTCAACTGTTAAACATTGGGGGCTTCTGTTGATACAAAAATTAATCAGCTGACATGGACCAATTACGTAAAGACACACGTCAACCTACGTGGCAAATACATACTTTCACCGAGCTACTCAAGCATCCCGAGCTACTCAAGCGTACCGACCTACTTAGCGTGCAGAGCATCTAACCAAGAAAACCAAAAGCAACTGCGCATTTAATGAACGTCAGATTTAATGCGCATTCTTATTATACAGATGCATATGTCTATTGGATGAAAGAACATTGCCTTTATATATGTACAGCCTCAAGGCTATAAATACATTGTAACCCAGTCATAAGAGGTGGACTTTTTTTGATCTCTTGGTAAACCCATTATCGAGATTCATGGCAAACAGTCAACAATACAACAATAGTGGACGTAGGCCATTTTGAGAGCCGAACCACTTTAAAAATCCATTGTCTTATTTATTTATTCCATTTTATCTGTAATTTATTAATTAGATTGCATTTAGTTTTTTACATCAATAGATTGATGCCGTCTGTGGGAACGACTATGAGATTCCAAAATCCAGTAATCGAAACCCCATTAGGGTCCCTCCAAATCCCTCTACTCTACCAAATATATAAGATTTGGCTGGTATAATGGCCAATTTAGCCCAAGGGCAAATGGCCATGTAGGAACCCATGCGTTAACTTATACAAAGTGTTCGAGATGGAGAACCTGCCCAGTCAGAACAATGAAGCGTTCAGAGAAATACCCATTTTCCATCTTCAAGAACTAGACGAACGATGTTCCCAGATGTTTCTCAATCTAGGCATAGTGGTTCTTATCATACTGAAAGATTTGATGATCCTTCGTATCAACCTGGCTGGACTTCTTCAATACGAGCTACGAATTCTCAAAGGAATGTCACTCTAACTCTAGAACGGACTAGCACTCTGGAAAGGATGAGTAGAGTCTCTCCTTTTGATCGATTGGTCTCTAGAAGGAATAGAAACCCTCCTAGGATGGCGTCGAGGAACTCTCAAAGACCATCCGATCTAAGGGAAGGTTCTGCCCAATCACACCCGATAACCCATAATACAAGGTCCCAAGAAAAAAAACTCAGTGCGATCAGTTGCTCGGATAACTAGGTCCGAGGCGAGAAATGATGCATGGAAAGGTTCTATTCAATGGTTGGAAGACAGGTTAGGGGAAATGGCTAAGGCCAAGAACCCTCTACAAAGAACTTTTGTCCAAGGATCGCCCTTTGTGCAGGCAATTGTGGATTTTCCCACACCATCAAAATTCAAAGCTCCTATAGTGACTCCTAAATATGATGGAAAACTGATCATGTCCTCCATATATAGCAATACAAAGCTGCTATTGATATCTATGCGATCCCTGATGAGATGAGATGAGATGCAGGGAATTTTTAGGAACTCTCACCAGGTCATCCCAGATTTGGTTCAACAACCTTCGTCGGGGGAAGATTGCGACATTCCATCAGCTGGCAGAGCTTTTCGTAGGGAATTTCTGCTTTAGATCGAAGCCAGTTAAAAGAGTAGAACACTTACTGGGCGTTAGATAGAAAACAGAAGAAAGCACCAGGGATTATATTACTTGGTTCAATAATGAGAAACTTAAGGTGATTGATTATGAAGAGAAGACAGAAATTACTGCACTGATGAGTGGTCTGTTTGTACTATATTTTGGCCAAGGATCCACCCAGGACCATGGCAGAATTAATGGCGAAGGCAACCAAGATCACGAACACCGAGGAAGCCATGGCTGCGAAGAAGAATACAGACACTAAGGAGACCAAGGCTGAGGGTAGTAAAACCGAGAAGAAGGATTCAAAGAACAACGGTGGCAACAAGCAGTCAAAAGGTAAACAAATGCTGGAGCAAATGAGGAAGTATGGAAATTATACTCCCTTGAAGATAGATATAAACCACATTCTGGAGGAGATCAAGAATAGCGAGGAGCTAACCTGGCCAGAGAAAATGTAGGCAGATCCTGACAAAAGGGACAAGTCCAAATATTGCGGATTTCACAAGGACCATGGACACACGACCAAATGTTGCATAGCTCTCCAAAATGAAATCAAAGCACTCATTAGGTGAGGAAAATTGACTAAGTACGTTGATCGCCAAAATTGTGGAAAGACCAGCGATAGAGGAAGGAAAAGATCTAAATCTTCTTACCGAGCAAAAGATGATAAGAAAAGAGATCACGAAGATGATCCCGATCTCCCTAAAAGGCTAAGGCAGCCCGAGTGCAAGGTATTTTCAATCCATTTTGGATCATTTGAATGTAATGTCATTATAGGTGGAGATGCAGGAGGTGGAGATCTTACTGCGGAGAGGAAAGCTCAACTCAATGAGGCCCAAGCTTTCTCTTACATACAACGTATAAATTTGGCTGAAGACGATCACCCGACGAAGGTGAATAGGGATAAACTGATCATCGGTTTTTCTAAAAATGACCTGGAAGGTGTACTATATCCTCATGATGACCCCTTGGTGATCAAGATGAGAATGAAGGATATGGTGATTTCACGAGTATCGGTTGATAATGGTAGCTCGACAGATATCATGTTCTACCCATGATTCGACAGCTTAAATATGAAGTTAGCCTGGTTGGAGCCATATCATAGGCCCCTCCTCGATTTCACTGGCGAAAAAGTTTTTCCACTTGGGACGATCAAGTTGGACATGCTTATTAGTATATGGCCTCCTTGCCGAACAGAAAGAATACGCTTTTTCATAACGGATAAAAATAACAAATCAGCCTACAACATCATCATGGGGAGGGTAGGTCTAAAGAATTTTGAAGCAGTGCCATCTACGCTACATTAATATTTAAAGTTCCCAACTAATTTCGGAGTGGGAGTTATGAAAGGTGACCCGAATGCAGCTCGAGAATTCTACAATTCATCTTCCAAACAGGAAGAACTAGAAGAATCCAAGAAGAAGACTACTACGTATCAAGTGGATGAAACAGAAGATGCAGAGATTGAAACATTAGATCCTAGAAACGAATCTCAGCTCGTGAAGGGTCAGGTCATGGAAGCTACAAAGAATATCATTCTGGATGATTAATACCCAGAACAAACAACCCAAATTAGTGTGTCATTGGACCTATCAATAAAGCAGGAACTGGTGGCATTTCTAAGGTGAAGAAAATAGACTTTTGCATGGAGTCTTGAACACATTCCAGGGATAGACCCAATTTTACTGTGCCTGAGTTCAATATTAACAAGGAGGTCAATCCAGTGAAGCAGCGAATAAGAGTGTTCATCCCACAGAATAACTAAGCCATACATGAAGAAGTAGATAAACTGTAGAAAGTCTCTTTTATTGAGGATGTCAAGTATCCTGATTGGCTAAAAAATGTTGTGATGGTAAAGAAGTAAAATAATAAGTGGAGGATGTGTGTGGACTTCACTGATCTTAATAAATCCAACCCAAAGAATCATTTTCCTTTACCCCGAATTGATCAGCTGGTCGATGCTACATCGGGGCATGAATTGTTGAGCTTCATGGATGCTTATTCTGGTTACAACCAGATTAAGATGAAACCAGAGGACAGGGAAAGTACCTCTTTTATCACCCTAAGGGTAACTTATTGCTATAATGTTATGCCTTTTGAACTTAAAAATGCAGGTGCAACATACCAACAGTTGATGAATAAAGTGTTCGCAGAGCAAATCGGTCATAACGTGGAGGCTTATGTTCACGATATGATGACAAAGAGCAAGAAAGCTGTTGATTATTTAGTTGACCTGGGCCAGAATTTTGATCAGCTAGAGAAATATCAAATGAAGTTAAATCCCACCAAGTGCACATTTGGAGTACAAGAAGGCATGTTTCTTGGGTATACTGTTAATCAATGAGGCATCGAGGCGAACGCTGAAAAGATTAAGGCCGTACTGGAATTACGATCTCCAGCTACAAAGAAGGAGGTGCAAAGTCTCATAGGACGAGTTGCAGCACTCAACATATTTATATCACGAGCAACAGACGGATGCCTCCCATTCTTCAAAACACTTCAAAAAACTTTTGAGTGGAATGACGAATGAGAGGAGGCTTTTCAAGAATTAAAGAAATATCTGGGGAACCCTCCACTGTTATCTAGACCGATGATGGGAGAAAGACTATACTTGTATCTGGTAGTTTTAGAGAATGCAGTTAGCTCGGTGCTGATAAGAGTGGATGACGGAGTGCAAAAATTGGTCTATTACACCAGGGAGGCCTTTCGAGGAGTAGAGATCAGATATCCAAGGTTGGAGAAGTTAGAACTAGCACTGATCGAAGAAAGCAGAAGGATGAGGCCATACTTTCAAGCTCATACTATAGTAGTGTATACTGATATGCCATTAAGACATGCTCTGCACAAACCGGAGAAATCGGGATGATTGATGTATTGGGCGGTAGAACTTGGTGAATATGACATAGTTTATGAGCCTAGGTCTTCACTTAAGGGGCAGGAAGTAGCGGACTTTATTGCGGAGTTTACTTACTCCGACACATCCAAAAAGCAGGAGCTTAATGCAGATCAACCCGTGAATGCTACGGGATCATCTAAGACAAACCCCGACCAACTTTCATTAGTAGATCGGCATGAGGAGATAGACAACGATCAATGGGAAGTGTCGAGTAAATGCCCAAGGAAAGGAGAAGATAAAAGGAAGTATCAAATACTCTATCGAGGAACTCTGTCTGACTAAGAGTGTGATAATGATATACTTATATGGAATTTGTACGTGGATGGCTCTTCGTGTGCCACGGGTAGTGGAGTAAGAATAATCCTAAATAGTCCTAATGGAGTTGATATTGAGTATGCTTTCATTTTCAATTTAAGGCTTCCAATAAAGAAGCTGAATATGAAGCTATGATCGCGGGTCTTAGTTTGGCCAAAATCATGAATGCAGAGCAGGTTATCGTATTCAGTGATTCACAATTAATTATAAATCAAATTCTCGAGTTATGCTCAGCGTAGGGAGAATTAATGTTTAAGTATCATGAAAAGCTATGGAGGTTGTATCAAATTTTGTAGCGGTCCAACTGATCAGAATACCGAGATTGGAGAATGCAAGAGCTTATGCCCTAGCTCGTATGGCCTCAACAACATGTACCGAGCTACGACGAACGATCCCAATAGAAATTCTGGCAGATCGGAGCGTAGATGAAGTTTTGATAGTGAAATTCATTACCCTAGACTTGGGACCATCTTGGATAGAACCCATTAGGGCCTATATCGAAGAGGGATCTGCACCAAATGATAAACTCACAGCTAAGAAATTGAAGTTTAAAGGTGCTCGTTACGTATTGACCAATGGCATTTTATACAGAAGAGGCGTTAAAGCAGGACTACAGAGATGCATACATCCCTTCGAAGTTAAAGATTTGATTGAAGAGGTTCACTAAGGCTCTTATGGAGATCATGTAGAAGGTCAGATGATTTTGCTGAACATAATGACACAGGGATATTACTGGCCAATGATGAGAGATGATTGTGCAGATTATGCTAAGAAGTGCAATAAATGGCAACGTTTCTCTTCCATTCGAAGAACTCCCCAAGCATTGTTAACGCCCATTACGTCCCATTGGAAATTTTCCATGTAGGGTATAGATTTGGTCAGGCCACTTCCAACAACGAGAGGGAGATTCAAGAATCTGGTAGTTGTTGTGGATTATTTTACCAAATGGGTGGAAGCTTAACCTCTAATTGACATGTCATATGACAGAGTCTATTAGTTTATTTGGAAGAGTATCATTTGCGTATATGTTCTCCCACATGCATTCATTACTGACCATGGAACCCAATTCGACAACAAGGAGTTTGTTGCATATTATCACCAATTCAATGGACAGAAAATCCATTCTCCACTAGGCCATCCCCAAAGCAATGGGCAAACTGAGGTGATGAACATAACTCTCCTAAATGGTTTGAAAAAATGGATAGATAATGCAAAAGGAAACTAGATTAACGAGCTATATTCTGTATTGTAGGCTTATCACACTACACCACGAACAACAACTGCGAAATCTACGTACATATTAGCCTTCGGAAGTGAATCTATCATACCAGCTAAATTGGGTTTGCCCGCACATAGGGTGCTTAATTTCAATTCCCATGTAAGCGATTTGATGAGACGGTTAGACCTAAATATGCTAGAAGAAGTTAGGGAATAAGAAGCGATCGGGAACGTAGCCTACCAGCAAAGAACAACATTGTTTTACAACAAAAGGGTGAAGAAGTATGATTTGAAAGAGGGAGATTATGTGCTGAAAAAGGTAATCCAGAAGCACAATAAACTTGAGGCTAACTAGCATGGGCCTTACCGAGTATCAGAAGTTGTTCGTCCTGGGACATACAGAATTGAAACTTTGGAGGGAGAAGAATTCAAGAACGCGTGGAATGTAGATCATCTGCGCAAGTATTATCAGTAATGAAAATTCATGTGTAACCCATTTCTTTCAATATGAATAAAAATGATGTTTTGCCCATTTTTCTCTTTTATTGAATTTTTTTTGGAGTATTCGTGCTACACACTACACAAACTGCCAACTCCGGTTGGTCGACAATTCAGCAACCACCAACTCCAGTTGGTCGACAATTCAGCAACCACCAACTCCGGTTGGTCGGCAATTCGATAACCACCAACTTCGGTTGGTCGGTAAATAAAAATTATACAAGGCAAAAGCTTATTTAATCACGGGTGATCTCAAGGGACACCCTAAACTAGACAAGAAGATGGGTGACCTCACGGGGCATCCACTGTCTAGGCAACAAGGTAATCATGACACGATTAATACAACTAAGTGAGAACATAGGATGAAAATCATTCCATTGCTTAGGCACAAAGAGTGACAAGTCACTATAGTCAGACAACAAATCGAACAAGTTCCATTATCTAAAACAAATCAGGACATTTTGTCCTTATATATATATATATATATATATATATATATATATATATATATATATATATATATATATATATATTCACCAGCAGATAACAAAGATATTTTACAAAGCATTTTCAAGAAAATGAAATTGCACAGAGAATAAACCTTTCTTTATCAAAACCAAGAAGATTACATACGAAATGAAATTTGATTCATTATATACAAATGTCATATTCTATGGGTTTCTTTCCTTCCTCTTTTGATACAGGTTCCATCCCAGCTGGAGGATCATCTAATGCATAAGAAGAGTTTAAAAAATTCATATCTCGCAGCATTCTGACATTAACTATGGATGGTCAATCAAGCAAATACTCAGGACGAGATATCTCAAAATTAGAATGAAGACTATAATCACCAGGATAGTTGGAGATCAAGCACCGAGGAATAGCATGAACTGGAATCCAACTAAGATCACGTTTAAAGGGAGGCATAGGTAAATCAAGCACTCCAGGCTCATAATAATCCCATAAGAAGTGTCCTTGCTCCAGTTTCAGCACACACATAGCATTCAACCATCCCTGTTTGTACCCCTCATTATTTAACTGTTGCAACCGAGCATCAAGATGATAAAGAACTTCGTTGTACCCTTCTATCCATACCTCTCTAGGCTGTTTGTGAAATTGATAAGTCAATCTTTTAAGCTGCTCGTGGAGCTTCTTCACCAGAATCTCTTTACTTTCAAGCGCAGAACTATGATCGGAGAGTTGGTCGGTAAAACTCTGAATTTTTTTAGACATTTCTGCCAATGCCTGATTCTTTACCGTCAATTTAATGACTTGATTTTTTAAGGCCAATTGAGTCCTCGTCTCCTCAATATTAACCCGACCAGCCTTTGCTCGCCCACGGGAAGAAGGCCTTGCTCTGCCGTGAACGGGTGTGGAATGTTCGGCTCATTTCAAAGTCTCTATCTTCCTTTAAGGTAGCATTTTTGGTTTCTAAAAAGGAAAAATTGTCATCATTAATTGGGATCAAGGCTCCCGAAGAAGAGGAGGCAGCAGATTTGAGCTTTTTCACTTCCTCTTGCAACGCGATATTCTCTTGCTCTAGTAGCTTGGCAATGTTTCTATGCTCTTTAATCTCAATCTTTAATACACTTTCCTTTTTTCTCATGGGCCGAAATGTACTTGTCATAACCCCTGTCAGCACTCAATTGTTGGTACTTTTTCTCATAAGCTTTATGCAAAAGTGTAGTGGTCTCTTTGTGTTGAAGTTAAAGTTCCTCGATCATGCCTTGAAGGTCTTCAATCATTTTGTAATAGGCCACATTGTTGGCTACAGCACGATCAAGTAGACACTTCAAGTACTGGTAAGCATCAATTATTCGTTCAGAGGCATCGGATTCGAGGATGTCTATTATTTGGGGCTCAGTAAAATCTGCATGACCAAGTTTGAAATAATCGTTGCATTTCTTCATCAACTCTATATCATTAGCTGATAAGAGTTCCATCCTGGCCATAAACTAGCATGGAGAAAATAAAATGCATTAATAATGATACAAGACGGGTCAAAGAAAGATGCAAGATAAATAACAAAAGGAAAATACATTCCAAGTTACAACCGAGGAAAAAAGGAAATAACATAAGAACCGAACAACTTTACACCTTCTCCTTATTCACTACAATATCTTCAGTTGGTTTGGAGGGAGGAGCAAGTTGCTCGAAATGCAGTGTAAGTTGCTCGGAAGAAGTGCTTGCTTGATGAACTTGCTCGGATGGTTGGTGATAATCACCCAAAACTGTACAATTTATACCCCAAATAGATGTATTTTAGTTGCTAATTCTCGACAATATGGGTCTTATGCGCTTAATTGTTCAATATGTAGGCTTAGTTGCAGTTGCGGTGTCAAAAGCTATATTTTCAGGAAATTTGCAGTTAAAATGGAGCTAAATACCCCTATCCCGTACATTACCCCAACCTACCCTAAACCTAGCCCATCCTAGCCTAAGCCTACCCCGAAACCCGTGTGTGTTTATTTGTATCTTTTTATCATTTTTTATATTTTTAGTTTGAGTCTTTTTTATTTTTAAGATTTATTTTAGATTTATTTAGTATTTTCTAGATTTTATTTTCTGTTTTTATTCTATTAATATAATTTTATTTTATTTTGATTTTATTAAATTTTTAGTTTTAATTTTTATTTTATCTTATTTTATTAGGATTTGAATTTTTCGGATGTCATGTATTTAGTTTATTTTGATTTCACATTTTCTTTTTAGGATTTTAGTTTTAGTTTAATAGATTTCTAGTTTTATTTTTTATTTTCCATTTATTTTTATTTTTATTTTTATTGAGTCTTTATTTTTTTTTTAGAATAGAAATTTAATTTTTAGATTTTTAGTTTTTATAGTTTTATTTTATTCGTTAGTTTTAGTGTTATTTTTAGGGGTTCAAATTAAACACACACACAAAGACACACCCTATACCCACAAACTTATCCTACACTCCAAACACTCATCTCACCCTCACCTGACCTTCCTACACCCTCATACACTCTAACAAAACTACCCTTCTTTAACCTCCCAATACTCTCTCTCCAGCCAACCTCCATTAACCAAAACTCCATCACCAACCAACCAACCTTCCCTCTCTCTCTCTCTCCACTCCTCTACACCCACTAAACTCCGGCGGCACCCCCTTGCTACTAACCGCACCTGTCCGTCGGCGACCCACCTGACTCCTGCCCCTCGCCGGCGCTACCCATCACCTACCTAGCGACCTTAACCTATGATCCCAGCCAACCCCCATTGCCGGTGCCCTAACCCACATCCCGTAGCCGAAACTCGCACCTCTCTCTCTCCGCCTACATGCGAGCCCTACAACCTCCTACCGACGACGCTCCTCCGACCTGCCACCTATGGCACATCCCCTCCGCGGCTCCCAATCCCACCGGCCAGCCTCTGACCCGCTTGAACCAGCTGCCCCGTTCCCCTATCGGCGGAACCCAACCCATACTCGGATCCTCACCCAGCTCCGATCCATACCCATCTCCCATTTCAAGAGTAAAGACCCATTTGCAAAACCCATTTGCAAAACCCATTTCCCAAACTTACATTCCCAAGCCACGATTTCTTCTACCTGTTCACATTCCAAATGCCAAACAAGCCAAAACCAAACTAAAACCCCACATGCCAAATATCCCAACATATCTTATTAAATCATTTAAACCCTTTTTAACCCTTTTACCCAAATACCCCGAATTAGGTAGAAATATTTGTAAATAGTTTATTTTCATTTTTTTTAGATATTTGTGAGTGATAATTGTGTGAGATTCAAGTTGAGTAAATTTTTCATTTATATCTTTGTTGATCACTCACTTGGAGGGTTGTATGCTTCAATTTCAAGGATAGAGTTCAAATTGTCAATTTCATGGAGACTTGTGAAGATTTGTTCTCTTTCTCTACTCTTTTATTACATTAATGCCTATTGAATATTTGTTTATTATGTTTGATACCATGTTAGGCTAAATCCCCTTTCAAGGGGAGGGGTAAAACCCTTATTTGATGTTATTTTATTTTGATTAGTTTAATTACTTGAAAAGTCCCTTTGAATGTTAATTTTAATCCCTCACCCTTAAATTTACGCCTCGAGAGAGGGTAAATGATTTTCGAGAGAAAATCAAAATTCTAGTTATAATACCCATTTTAGATTATAACTAGAGATAGGGGTTTCTTAAGTGGGGTGTTATAACTTGAATTTCAACTTTAAAATTATTTTCTACGATTTACATGAATTTTAATCGATCGATCCTAGCGGGTGATTAATTAAAAGGAGTATAGATCTATTTTTCTAGAGTTGTGGGGTGTTAAACTTAATTTTCTAAAAGATTACTATTATAATTACACTTGCAACGAGAGTTGGTTTGTAATTTTAATATTAATTTGGGAGAATTCAAATAATTAAATTAATTAATTAGAACAACTAAAATTTGTGGTGTAATCCCATTCCTTGATTGTTCTCACAATTATTTACCTCACTTATCTCTTATTTTTAGTTTAGACTTTATTTCTCATTTTAGTAACTTTCTAGTTAGTTGTTTTCATATCACATTTAGTTTGGTTTAGTTTAGTTTAAATCATCACCTCACCCTATTTTTTTAATATTTGAAAAAGCTAAAAAAAAGAGTAGAAAAGTGAAAAAGCAAAAAAAGAAAATAAAAAGTGAATTACAGTTGAATTTGTTCCATTTGCCTTACTCCCTTGGAAGTGGATTGATACCCTTACTTACATCTACACTTGAGTTTGTTATTATTTGTAGGTATTTGAGGTTTTGACTAACTTGGCTTTCAACAACGATATATACAAAAAGCACGTTGTCAAATTAATAAATTAGAACAACTAAAATTTATGGTGTAATCCCACGCCTTGATTGTTCTCACAATTATTTACCTCACTTATCTCTTATTTTTAGTTTAGAATTTATTTCTCATTTTAGTAACTTTCTAGTTAGTTGTTTTCATATCACATTTAGTTTAGTTTAGTTTAAATCATCACCTCACCCTATCATTTTAATATTTGAAAAGGCTAAAAAAAGTAGAAATGTGAAAAAGCACAAAAATAAAATAAAAAGTGAATTGCAATTGAATTTGTTCCATTTGCCTTACTCCCTTGGAAGTGGATTGATACCCTTACTTACCTCTACACTTGAGTTTGTTATTATTTGTAGGTATTTGAGGTTTTGACTAACTTGGCTTTCAACAACGATATATACAAAAGGCAAGTTATCAAATGGCACCGTTACCATTCTTGGGATCGTGAAGCATTTGGAGCAGATTTCATATTATAGTTCATTTTTTTTGCACTTTATTATTTTAGTACCATTTTTTATATTTTTAGAATGCTTGTATTAGGATTTTTACCTTGCTTGTATTGCGGTGCATGGGAAACCTTTATTTTATTTTTCATTTTAAAATTATAATAATCGAAGCAAGCGTGATAGGAAAAACCGGACAAGGTAGAGAGAGAGCGTCCATTGGCGAGGATTTAGAAGCCTCTCTACCTTGGGTCGGTTGGACTCCCGGGGACGACTGAGATAGGCGTGATCTCCCCCCGGTCGACTCAAATTTTTCGGCACCCCACGGCGTAAAAATCGTGGGAGGTACATTTCTTGAACACTCGCGCCTCTCCTGTTAGAGAGTAAATTCTTTTGTGTGCTCTTGTGTGATTTTATTCTCGCATTTATTTTTTGAATGGTGTGATGAATTAAATTACTAAGGCCTAGACCCGGTCACTCACAAGAAGAGATTTCATCATCCGACTCACTCGCTTACCATTTGTGTGCTACCCTAGCTATCATTAAAATTTAAAATCCATTCACTAGGTAGCCCAATAGGAGAAAATTTTGCAAAGGCGATCACTAAGATATTTTCGTGAATTTTTATCGCTCGCGGATTTAATTAAAATTTGACTACCCTTTCACTAAATTTAAAGATAAAAATTGGTTATGTGCTAGTTAGGAAATTTTCTTGATTTGTGTGTGTCCAATTCCATTTTTAGCTACTCGATTTTGGCTGGTTCGTTCACAATTTAAGAGTCCATATCTTTCCCCACCCTTTTCTTCCAAAAAAAAAATCAAAAAATATTTTTCTTCCTTTATTTTTTACAAAAAAATCCAAAAATATTTTTTTTCTATTATTTTTTACAAAAAATCCAAAAATATTTTCTTTCTTTCATTTTTATAGAAAAATCCAAAAATCTTTTCTTCCATTATTTTTTGAAAATCCCAAAAATATTTTCTTTCCCTTTGAAAAAATTTTAAAAAACCAAAAAAAATATTTCTCTCCACATGGCCGAAGAACGTCCTTTACGGGACTACTTTGGTCATTTCTCTTTGACACACGACACGTGTGAGAGTAATCCCGACCCGTCTCTTGATGAGATTTTTTATGATTTTGGCTCTCTCACGAGTACCCTTGATACTCTTGACCCCTCCTTGCACGCACCTCCTAGTCCATCACCCTCGGTGTCATGTGTCGGCATGTCACATCCTTGTGCACCCATTTTCGATCAGTTCCCTCACTACGCACCCCATGCGCATCAACTAATTGTCCATCACGAAAGCGATCCTTTTGTGTATGATGAACTTGGCCCCACTCCGCCCACTTCATTTGAGTATTCTCCGTATAGTCATGATCATAGAGAGTTGTGTCCACCTCAACCACAACCACCACCCGTCACTCCACCACCACCATCATCCACCTCCACTCTCGAAAGCCTCTTGCAAAAGTTCATACTCGAGAAAGAGAGATCCACTCAAATTCAAACTCAAGCTCTCCAAAGGCTTGAACAAAGGTTAAATGAATTGGAGTATGCGAGAGAGTCGGATATTCCCACGGCCCCACCCATCGTTGCAACCGAGTGTGATGATGATGTGTCCCCTTGTGACACGGATTTTGAGTGTGACCAATCCTACCACCCCGAGAATCTCGAAGTTAAGACCATCCCATGGTCCGGGTCCCAAGGCTACAATTGTGTTGACTTACCTTTCATTAGTGAGCCTGATCCAACCCCACCATATCCATATGAACTCCACTTTGAGGTTCCCACTCATTTTCCCGTCGAATCCAAAACAATGCCCGAGTCTATACCTATTGAGCTTCACCTTTGTGTTCCCGAGGAACCAATTTATCCTAGGTTAGCTCCGGCTACGAGTGTTCACCATTTTTTCGAGATAGAATCTGTGATAGTTCCTATCTATCCGGATGTGGATGATATCCCACCATGCATGGATCCCTTTGAGCCTAATATTTCTAGTGATTCCTCTATCTTTGAGATTGGTGCCTCAGCTTACCCACCCACCACTTTTACCGATGCTACTCTTATGGAGAAGTTGACAAATCCATCTTTAGAAACCACACTCCCTTGTGAGTATTCATTTACTCCTCCCAATGAGTGTGTGTCTCCCACGCTTGAGTTGGATCATCTTCCTCCATCGTTTATCCCACCTGATATACCATTTGTTCCACCCAACCCACCCATTATCCTTTCCTCCCCATCACCTGGTTTAGATCTTGACTTTACACATTTTAAGTTTTCATCTACATTTTTAGATCCTCACCTGAAACCATCCTCCTCCACCTATGAGAGTGTTTATGGTGCTACTCTCCACTTCCGTGACACCGAGCTTGTTCCCCCATGCACACCACTCTCTTGTGGTGTTGATTTTTCTCAATAGCTCCCTGGCGTATCACGGCGCGACCATTACCATCGCCCATTCATAGAACGGTCGTGTTATTTTTATGAGGCCCATCCCATTACACTTTTCAAACCTTTTTTCCTCCTTCACCAACTTGAACCCCGTGCTTATAGGGCCCTAGTTGCCCTCACCTTTCGTCTCAATAAGGCCCGTGACCGATACCTTTCGACCCTCACCTTAGCCCTTTTTCCCACCCGCCCATGGTCCACCGATGCTTTGCATCGTGTGATGCATTTTGCTATACAAGTGCATTGACCCCTATAGCCCTGATCCAGCAAGACTGACGCTTCAGTCTTGTTTGGGGGTGATTCTCATCACCCAATTTTTCTGCCACCCCGAGCTTTCCTAGTTCCTATCTTTAAGGTGAGAAATGGTTCGGTCTGGCCGAAGACGTTAAACTTTGCACTACCGGGAGGGAACCCACATTTCTTGTACTAGTCTCATCCTGTTTGGGGGTGGTGTTTCACATCACCCTATGCTTTATCATGCTTATAAACTTGTACACATTTTTTTTCTCGTATCACTTACTCAGGTTTATTCTTGGCTTCACATGTCTACTTCATTAGCGTTTCATTCTCGTAATCTCTTTCCTACCTTATGCTCTCAATTTTAAAAATCATTTTACTTAACATCGAGGACGATGTTCCTTTTTGTTTTGGGGTGGGGAATTTTATCAAAATCGTACCTCTTTTGAAATTTTTTGATTTTTAAACCTGATTTTTAAAATTTCGTGCAGTTTCTTTCATTTCACTCATTGATGTGAATTTTCAATCATCCATCTTTTAAAAGTCTAGGTATAAAGCTAGAGAATATTTTTTCTAATAGCTTATGTAATACATAACAAGGCATGTTGCACCATGAATTTCTAGACTCAAAAAAATTTGCACAATTATCACGTCATTACGTTTAGAGTTGAGGAGTACTACAATTCTAAAGATAACCTTAAAGATCACTAGTGGAGACTTTAGCCCATTAGATTCGTTCCTTTCACCTTTTTGAGAATTTTGCGCAATCTCCGAGTCACAAGTTGATTCAACTTCTTTTGGGCCGGCACTTAAATTATTGCATGATCTCATTATTCTTCATTTTTGGCTTGATCACTGAGAATGACATTTTTTTCGAGTTGTAAGAAACACATGTCTTGAAATTTGTCCCGAATACTAGATTTTCATCCATACACCTACCACTTTTCCCCCATATCACATTTCCATTCACTTTACCCATTATATTCCCGTGCTCTTCCATATTCCCACATACTTCTCCCCATCCATATACATACCTCACCACATTCATATATCATCCTTCATTTTTGAGAAAAAGCGTGTTGTTCAAAATGTAAAAAGTCTTCAATGCTGGTTTGAAAAGTGAGAGAAAAAGAAAAAAAAAGAAAAAAAATAGAAAAATAGCAAATTATAAAAAAAAAAAGAGAAAAATGAGAGAAAAGAAAAGAAAGAGAGTTTGTAGTTAGTAGTTCTTTTATAATAAAGATATTTATGCCTAAAGTATAGAACACTCTTCTATCATATCCATTCATATATCATCATTATATCCTACGTACCACATCCATACATCACACATCCATCATACCACACCTCATACCATCCTTCCCATTTCATTTTCGCCTCACCCATAATCATCCATATTTCCCATAGGTGTTCAGGCAAATGAAAGTCGACATGGTGAATAACTTGACGTTCTCACTATAGTGATTAGCATTTCATTCATGAGATCACTTTTCTTTCTAATTGTTCTTTCTTTCTTATGTGTGTGTGAGATGTTTGAACTTGCTTACATTTACTCTCCTCCTCACACACAAGAGCGATACACTAACCCATATCTCGAGAGTTCGTTTGAGAGCGTTATATCTAATGAGATTTGAAGTTGAAGCGTTGATTCCGACAAGACAATCTAGGAGTTACTCTTATAATACTCGATCCGTTTTGACTGATTCACACTACACACGTTGAGTTCTAGGAAGGATGTGCCTTGAGTATTTACTTAGCTAAACTTTTTACACATTCTAGCTTGTATTTCTGAAAATATTTATATCATGATGGATTGTGCGATTATTCTATATCTAATAAGAGATTGACTGCCTTTCAATAAATTTTTGCAAATAAGAATTTTGTGGGTATATTCCCTGCAAATCCTCATGAGACACAACTCGTCCTGTAGGGCAACCTATAGGTTTAAAGGCTTGTTGCACATGCTAAGTGCAATCGCAAGTGCTCGCGAAAGTGGTACACTTTTGGTTACTTATCTTTCTCTTTCTCTCTATCTTATTGCTCGAGGACTAACATTGCTCTATTTGGGGGTGGTGTGATAAGCACCCAAAACTGTACAATTTATACCTCAAATAGATGTATTTTAGTTGCTAATTCTCGACAATATGGGTCTTATGAGCTTAATTGTTCAATATGCAGGCTTAATTCCAGTTGCGGTGTCAAAAGCTATATTTTCAGACAATTTGCAGTTAAAATGGAGCTAAATACTCATATCCCTTACATTACCCTAACCTACCCTAAACCTAGCCCATCTTAGCCTAAGGCTACCCCGAAACCCGTGTGTGTTTATTTGTATCTTTTTATCATTTTTTAGATTTTTAGTTTGAGTCATTTTTATTTTTAAGATTTATTTTAGATTTATTTAGTATTTTCTAGATTTTTTTTATTTATTTCTATTCTATTAATATAATTTTATTTTATTTTGATTTTATTAAGTTATTCGTTTTAATTTTTATTTTATCTTATTTTATTAGGATTGGAATTTTGAGGATTTCATATATTTTAGTTTATTTTGATTTCACATTTTCTTTTTAGGATTTTAGTTTTAGTTTAATAGATTTCTAGTTTTATTTTTTATTTTTCATTTATTTTTATTTTTATTTTTATTGAATCTTTATTTTATTTTTTAAATAGAAATTTAATTTTTAGATTTATAGTTTTTATAGTTTTATTTTATTAGTTAGTTTTAGTGTTATTTTTAGGGGTTCAAATTAAACACACACACAAAGACACACCCTACACCCACAAACTTATCCTACACCCCAAACACTCATCTCACCCTCACCTAACCTTCCTACACCCTCATACACTCTAACAAAACTACCCTTCTTCAACCTGCCAATACTCTCTCTCCTGCCAACCTCCATTAAACAAAACCCCATCACTAACAAACCTTCCCTCTCTCTCTCCACTCCTCTACACCCACTAAACTCCGGCGACACCACCTTGCTACCAACCGCACCTGTCCGCCGGTGACCCACCTGACTCCTGCCCCTCGCTGGTGCTACCCATCACCTACTTAGCGACCTAAACCTACGATCCCAGCCAGCTCCCATCGCCGGTGCCCTAACCCACATCCCGCCGCCAGAACTCGCCCCTCTCTCTCTCCGCCTACATGCCAACCCTACAACCTCCTGCCGGCGATGCTCCTCCGACCTGCCACCTACGGCACATCCCCGTCGCGTCTCCCAATCCCGCCGGCCAGCCTCTGACCCGCTTGAACCAGCTGCCCCGTTCCCCTACCGGAGGAACCCAACCCTTACTCGGATCCTTACCCAGCTCCGATCCATACCCATCTCCCATTTCATGAGTAAAGACCCATTTGCAAAACCCATTTGCAAAACCCATTTCCCAAACTTCCATTCCCAATCCATGATTTCTTCTACCTGTTCACATTCCAAATGCCAAACAACCCAAAACCAAACTAAAACCCCACATGCCAAATATCCCCACATGTCTTATTAAATCATTTAAACCTTTTTTAACCCTTTTACCCAAATACCCCCAACTAACCACTCAAAACCAATTTCCAAAATTACCCTTATACCAAATCAGATTTTATACTCTCATTCTCCCACTATCATGACCTCACACCCAAACCCCATGCACCCTCCATTAAATTCCTAAACTAACCCTCACTCAATACCTTACACACCCTTTTGCACCTTTGTCTACCTAAAATACCCCTTAGCGCCATGTGTGACATGCATCTACTATAAAAGAAGACTCAAGACACCATTAGAGACTCATGATCATGCTAATTTTTTATATTTCATATCATGTTAGACTAAATCCCCTTTAAAGGGGTGGGGTAAAACCCTTATTTGATGTTATTTTAGTTTAATTAGTTTGATTACTTGAAAAGTCCCTTTGAATGTTAATTTTAATCCATCACCCTTAAATTTACGCCTCGAGAGAGGGTACATGATTTTCGAGAGAAACTCTAAATTCTAGTTATAATACCCATTTTAGATTCGAACTAGAGATAGAGGTTTCTTAAGTGGGGTATTATAACTTGAATTTCAACTCTAAAATTATTTTCTAAGATTTACGTGAATTTTAATTGATCGATCCTAGTGAGTGATTAATTAAAAGGAGTGTAGATCTATTTTCTAGAGTTGTGGGGTGTTAAAATTAATTTTTTAAAAGATAAATATTATAATTACACTTGCAACGAGAGTTGGTTTGTAATTTTAATATTAATTTGGGAGAATTCAAATAATTAAATTAATTAATTAGAATAGCTAAAAATTTTGGTGTAATCCCACTCCTTGATTGTTCTCATAATTATTTACCTCAATTATCTCTTATTTTTAGTTTAGAATTTAATTTTCATTTTAGTAACTTTCTAGTTAGTTATTTTCATCATAGTTTAGTTTAGTTTAAATCATCACCTCACCCTATTGTTTTAATATTGAGAAAGCTAAAAAATATTAGAAAAGTGAAAAAACACAAAAAGAAAATAAAAAGTGAATTACAATTGAATTTGTCTCTAGCTTACCCCCTTGGAAGTGGATTGATACCCTTACTTACCTGTACACTTGAGATTCATATATTTTGTAGGTACATAAGGTTTTGGAGTAACTTGGCTTTCAACAACGACAGACGATACACCCAGAAGTCTAGTTATCAGTTGGGGAACGATAACAATGGGTATTTGCTCTGCTACCATCACAGAAAACTCATCATATGGGGCTTCAACTTCTTATTCTTCGTCGATAATAGGAGGAGGGTCATGAGTATGTCTCTGAAACAATTCAGAATCGTCCGCAGTTTTCAATTCTTTCAAGGCTACAACCCATCCATATCTAAAGTATTTTAGGCTGGCATATTCCATCTGACAAGTAATGGCAGTTAAGGCCTTGTTCCATCCTTTATCCCAGTCAGAGCTAAAAGACTTCTTTACAGCCGTTTTCTTCTTCACTTTCTCTAATGAAGCGTGTACCTCGACAAGCTTCACCTTCTCTTCCAGCTCTTTTTTAAGCCGTTCAACCTCTTTAAGCTTGTCCTCAACCTCCTCGATAGTTTTCAGCTTATCCTCAAGCTCTTTCTTACGTCGTTCAGCCTCTTCAAGCTTGCTATCAACGGCCTTCAGTTTGTTCCCCAACTCTTTAGAATCACTTATAGCTTGATCTCGAGTGGTCTTGACATACTGAAGTTCATCCTCCCTAGTAATTTTTCTTCCTCATACTTCTGACGGGATTCATTCAAAGAGAGAGATAGACCAGTAAAAGCTTCTTCCACCCCACCCGAGGAACTGGAAGCCCTGATAGATTCATCTTTCTTCAAGGTGCCATTAAAGCAAGCCATAAACTGAAAAAGGAAAGAGCTCAACTCAGAATATTAATGCAACATATAGAGACGAGGAAGTAATAGGGATGAAGATACTTACTGACGCAATATGTTGGGAGGCTAAATCAGTGAGCTTCTCCCGAGAAAGGGAATCCTCAGCATCTCGATGTTCGGGGAGGACCCAAGATTTGATCAATCCTTTGGTCGAACTCGGAGCGATGAGAGCTGGATCTTTAACTCTCAAAGGACCCTCAATATCAGAAGGTTGAGCAATAATTTCTGTAGGTCTTTTAGCGAGACCTCTTCTTAGTCTCTTTAGAGGACCACTTTCAATCAAACGTGTTGCCTCACCTGGTGTAATAGCAACACCTTCAATCAAAGGTGCTGCCTCTTTTGGAACAACCGGGGGCTTCTTACCCACCTCCTTCACAGTTGTAGTTGTTCCCTTAGATGGAGAAATGTCCATTTTCTTTGTCCCCTCATATGGGACACCCACTTTAATTTTCTTTGCCCCATCAACACCAGGGGCATCTTTGACAAAGAACTCAAGCATCCTCCGTTTCTTTATCATCAAATCGACAATGGATGTATCCAAATCAGACGAGGAGTCCCCTCCACTTGCTCGAGACGTTGGAGGTTGATTAAGATCGATTACCGTACGAGGTGCAATAGGACGGGCAATGAAAGACATAGTGGTGTTTTTATACCTCAATAAATAAGAAGCAGCTCTAATGTGCTCCCCAGCAACTGATTGATGTAAGCTCTAGATAATTTTTAAATATTTTATGTTAACATCAATCTCTTTGGGGGGCTTCCTTATACTGTCAACTGTAACAAACAAAATTAATGTTAGTGACGTATTTTGTCAAACATAAAGAAAGCTAAATTCGAAAACTAAAAACAACCTATCCCATTTCCATAAAGGGGACATTTGGGACCTTGATACACATCATTTCCATTTAATGGAGGGTGTTGCCAATTTTTCATCACAACCCCATAATCAAATAGTCCCTGTTGGCGTCGGGAAGATTGACAACTAAAGCTCTATTAGAAAACCTAGTTTTCAAATAAAAGGTAGTGTCGATGGTAACCCATTTATAACAATACATAATTTCAGAATTCCTAAATGAGTTCCATGAATTTGATTCAACCTATATACGCCATTAACTACCCTCCATGCATTTGGAGCTACCCTTGCTGGTACAATATCGAAATATTGGCAAAACTCCAAACACAAGGGATTTGGCGGGAAAGAAAAGCCACACTCCGCTACAAAAAGGGAGGGAAACCAATGTCCCTCCGCCAGAGAAAACAAATCAAAAGGACAAGAAGGCTCCTCCAAAATTACCCAAGAGGGAATTGAAAAATCAGTTCGGAATTTATCTAAAGATTCAACAAGGTAAACCATGATGACTAAAGCAAAGAAAGATAAAGGAAGAAAATCTTACATATAATGGAGAAATCTACAAATGATGGACGACGAAAGAACGCCCGTACGAAATAGAGAGAGAAAGTAAAGAGTTCAGAAAATATGGATGTGAAAAGTAGAAAACAATGGGATTTTTGTCACTCTTAAATACATTGCATCGGGAAAAGAGAAAATAAATGATTACCGGGAAAGACATTTGCGTTTCCAATGATTAAATCATGAGAAAGGCGCAAAGACCGAAGCGGCTGCTAAAAATTCAAAATATTTACAAGATTTCCATTACGCGCTCAAATGGGAAGAAATACAATAAAAATGTCCCAAATGTTGGAGATCTGTAATCCAAGCATCTTTTAGGAAAAATATTCCACACTTTCTTATTTAACTTCAACTGTGAAACATTGGGGGCTTCTGTTGATACAAAAATTAGTCAGCTGACATGGACTAATTACGTAAAGACATACGTCAACCTACGTGGAAAATACATACTTTCACCGAGCTACTCAAGCGTCCCAAGGTACTCAAGCGTCCCGAGGTACTCAAGCGTACCGAGCTACTTAGCGTGCAGAGCATCTAACCAAGAAAACCAAAAGGCAACTACACATTTAATGAACGCCAGATTTAATGCGCATTCTTATTGTACAGATGTATATGTCTAATAGATGACATCGCATTGCCTTTTAATATGTACAGCATCAAGGATATAAATACATTGTAACCCAGTCATAAGAGGTGGACTTTTTTTGATCTCTTGGTAAACCCATTATCGAGATTTAAGGCAAAGAGTCAGCAAAACAACAACAGTGGACGTAGGCCATTTTGAGAGTCGAACCACTTTAAAAATCCATTGTCTTATTTATTTATTCCTTTTCATCTGTGATTAATTAATTAGATAGCGTCTAGTTTTTACATCAACAGTAAGATTTACACAATCCGATAATGAAGGCTTCCTAATCGACCTCATTACTAGAAGCTTCAAAGTAAAGTCTAATTCTGTGCTCTATTGTGGAATTTTTTGGGGAAATTAGCATAAGACCTACTTCTATGACCTTTGAATTAGATGCACCATCGGCATAAAGTGTCAACTTTTTTGGTCTGGTTAGTCTCTCTACTCATTAACTGATCGACTATATCTTGGCTGCTGGGCTCCCCCTCCTATGTGAATGCGTTGATAAAATTTTCCACTACCTACCCCTTAATTTTCCTCCTTAGTTGGTAGTTTATATCAAATCTTCCAAGTTAGATTAACTATTTGAACATCCATCTTGCTAAATCGACCTTTCGAAGAAAGGCTTTGAGGGGTAAGGAAGTTATAACTAAAATTGAATGGGTTTCAAAATAATGCTTCAACTTGCACAACATTACGACCAAAGACTAGATTAATTTTTCAAGTGGAAAGTTGCGTCATTCTTCGTCCAGTAGTACCTTGCTGACATAGTACATGGGGTCCTGACATACTTATTTCTTATACAATGAGGTTGGACTAACTACATGACTAGAAATTGTAAGGTGGAGATAAATAGGGTATTTTGGATTTATAATTGACAACAACAAAGGCTTGCTTAAATATGATTTAATTTCTTTAAAGGACTTTGAGCATTCCTCGTTCCATGTGAGGCCATTCTCCTTTTTCAACAACTAAAAGAATAGTCAGCGTGGTTCGAAATACTTTAAAATAAAGCGATTGAGTGTTGCAATATTCTTATTAACTTTTGGATCTCACGCACTATCTTTGGAGGTTGAACATTATTGATCACTACTATCCAGTCGGGGTTTACCTTAATACCCCTATTGCGGACTAAGTACCCCAAGAACTTTTCTGACTGAACCCTAAAGGGGCATTTGGCTGCATTGAGCTTTATTCGCTAGTGCCTGAGGATTTCAAAGTTCTTTGCTAAGTCCTTAAATAGTCTACTTTGATCTCTCTCTTGACGATTATATCATCAATATAAACTTCCATTGCGTCCCTCAATTATTATGGCATGATTTTGTAACAATGCAGGCCCAGGGTGGTCATGAATGAAGTTTTGTCTTGGTCGTGTCCGAACAAAGGGATTTGGTGATACATAGAGTATGCATCAAGAAAACTCATTTGTTCATGACTATTCATGGCGTCCACCAGCTGATCAATATTGAGCATGGGAAAGTTGTCCTTGGGGTAAATTTTATTAACATCAGTGAAGTCTATGCACACCTTCCAGTTCCCAATAATATTTTTTACTACCACCATTTTTTAGATCCATTTAGGGAATTGAACTTCTATGATAGACCTTGCCTCTAGAACTTTTCTGCCTCTGCTTCTATCACTTTTTCTTTTTTAAGGAAGTTCCACGTGCCTTTTCGATGGTCAATAGATAATTAGGATCAATAGGAAGTTTTTGGCATGTGACGTCGGGTCAAATCCCAAGCATATCATACAGTTTCTAGGAAAATACATCTTGATTCTCCTTCAGAAGTGAGATAAACTCCTCCTTTTCTTTCTCGGATATCTTGGTGTCTATCATGAATTTCCTTCCTGGTTGAGTTTTATCAAAGGCTAGTTCTTCCAATTCCCCCATGACCTTATTCTTGATTCTTTAATTGCTATGTAAATGGTATAGCTCCATGTTTGGATACATCGATAACAACCTAATTTCCCTTCTACTTTTCCAGCTTAGGCCTGATGGCGGCCATAAAGTATGAGTGAGGATTTGCTCCATTTCCTCTGATCTCTATTATTTTATAATTTCTGATACATTTGATCTTCTAGTGGCATGTGGAGGTAACGATTTAAATTTCATAAAGACACCCCTCCAAATAATGTTGTGATAGGGATAATCAATGTTTACTACGAAGAACTCAATATATTATGAGATGTTTCCATCCCTAACTAGTTGCTACACCTTTCTTAATGGCTTAGTCATCTTTTCAATGAATTCAACTAGAGGGATTATCTCTTCCTTCAAGTCTTCCATCTCCAGGTTGATGTTCTTAAACATCTCCAAGTACATGACTTTAGAGTAACTTCCTTGATCGACTAATAGCTTATCCCCATCCCAGTTTGCAATCCTAAGAGTGATTACTAGAACATTATGGTGTGGGGTATGCACCCTAATCAAATCTTTTTCCATAAAGACTATGTACTTTTTATAGTCTATATCCTTTGGGTGTTTACTCTTGACTATTGGGTTATTTTTAAGGTCAACCTGGAAGGCTTCCATTGTGGTAGTGACCTTCTTGAGTTCCATTCGAACTACATTGCCTTGGATTTGCTTAGAACTTAAGGCATCATGAATAATGGTGAAATCATGCGCCAACCCATCATCTAAGACATTGTCTATATTCTGGTCAGCACCACTAGCGACCATGTCATGTTTCTTTTCCACGTATTCATTCAGATGCCCCTCTTAGGATAGTTCAAAATTTTGGAAAATTATTGGTCCTTAATTTTTCTCAAAATCTTGTAGATAGGCTCCTCCAATACTTAAAAGTCTTTAGATAGGTCTGCCTTATCCCCATTTTTAGGTCTTTCGTTCTTCTTTTTTCCACTCTTTCTAGGGGTATTCTCATTGTCATTCCCCTTAGTCGCTTTCGCACGACCATTGCCACTATGGTAGAGGGCGACCATATCTTCCACCTCTACATACTTCTCTATGCATGATATATGATCATCGATGGTGTCCTCCTCCTTTATTTGTGAAGGAATGGTACAACATTGAAGTAAAATTTTGTTTAATGATTCCATGGTAACTTGATCCGAGCAATCATCAACTTTATTATATGTTTTTTAGTAACCTCTGGTATAATCCTATAAAGTTTCTTGGGTTTTCTTCCATATGGTGAGGGAAGAATCCATCCTCTTAGGGTTAGAACTTCTTATAATAAAGCTAGTTATAAAGGCCTCAAATGACTTGAAATTATTGACCGACCTGTGTGGCAATCTCTCAAACCAATTTTGTGCGACATTCGCAAGCTAGAGGGGAGTATACAACACATTAAAGCATAATTATGGTTCCACATCGTCATTTCTTGCCTATAGTGTCTCACGTGAACTTTAAAATTGGTCATCCCATCGTATATTATGAATCTTTGGTTTGTAAACTTCTTTGGGAGCTCTTCCTCCTCAATTACCATTGAGAATGGGGATTACATATGAGTGATAAGGGCCCTCCTAGCTAATTCCTTATATATCCATCTTTACAATTTATAGGGTGTTAGTTGATATCTTTGTGTCTATGATGTCATTCCTTTTGTCTTGTTCTTGAAAGGTGGCTCTCATATTTTGAATGATCCTGCTCGTGGTACGAACTCCATCCTCAACTGTGAGTTTTGGCTTGCCTGAGGATTAGGTTTCTAAACATGATTCTTGCATTTGTCTCCTCGACTCTCTGCTCAATTTTTTCTAGGTATCGTTGTAGATGTCAATTCTCATTCATTTAGATGCATATTGCCTTCTTTTACTAATGGAGTTGTTAGTCATAAGCATCAACCGAACGCAAGATCTGAGTTAATTTGGGCTACTCGTTGCTCTTTTCAGAATGTTACTCTTGAGGGCGGTACTATAGATGATGGGTGGCTTGACTCCTATTAAGGTGGATCTCAAACCCGACTCTCTGTTGTGATAGTCCACCTTACTGATTACCCACAACAACTTTTCACTGTGAGGGTGAGACATTGCTTAACATGCTAGCTTTAATTTTCTAAGGTAAAAATAATCGGTACCCGTGAATGGCGCCAATTGCGAGGCCAAATTATTACATTACATGAATATAAGTAATTAAGGTCAATCAAGGAAATAAATAACCACACACCAAAGAATTTACATGGATCGGCAATAACTTACATCCACGGGGTGTTTTTTTCTAATCTGTAATTTGATATGACAGAGTTACATATGTCCCAACTTCATTGGTGTAAGGGTTACACTTATAGACATGGAGGAGTGATAATAATATTGAACTTGTCTGAATTATTGTTCAGTCCACTGCTTGATTCATGTTAATATCTTGAGGGATCTTTGCTGATAGGATATCTTTACGGTAATATTTAATGACGTTCCTTTCCTATTATCCATTAGGTTGGTCTTCTTCTTAGATCCTAACCTACGTGGGTGGCTTGGCCTATACTCCAAAGGTTAAACTTAAGTGTGTTTTCTGTTCATGCCTATGATGTGCTTGCTTGAAGACGTAGCGACCAAGTTAGAAGTTCTATATTCATCTCATCGTATTTTGTGCCACATTTTTTCTTTAACTCCCAAAGATCTCTCAGGTATGAATGTGTATATTTTAATCCTTGGATATTTTTTATTACTGGGTGTCGATTTTTATAAAATGTTTAAAAAATTATTTTAGAAAAGTTTTGCAGGTCGTTTAATGAGATTAACGATGTCATTGAAACGAGCTAAGGCATCTCATTAGAACCTAAAAGTAATGAACTTCAAACGTCCCACTTTTCAGCCTATATGGGTTTTTCGTTGGAGATGTAGTTAGATGTTTGTTCGAATGATAGTAGGAACTTCGTTTGAACGAGACTTCTGACTTCATTCAAATAAGATGGAACGCTTTCCAAAAATTAGACTTGTTTTAGTTTTTTCATCATTGTCTCATTTTTAGAAAACCTAGTGTAAATAGGGTTGCAGAGCATGAGTTTGAATTAAAGATTCTCCGTGCCCCTTGAGTCACAAACCTCTTTCAAAAATATATCCATGATTATGTTATCATTCATGGTCATGTTTTTCAAGACCAAACCGTAGTTTATACCCAAGTATTTTAGATCCAAGTTTCATCTATTATATGCTTTGAGATCTAGTTTGTGGGAACTAAGAACGCTTATTCTCTTCACATTGTTGAGGATAGTTTGGTGCCATGGAATGTGTACATTTTTTATTATTTACGCACATTGGACTCCGTGTTGTGGTGTTTTAGTAAAGAAGTGGTCTACTTTATGTTTAAATTTGTAGATGGTTGCTGAGCATGTTCAATGTATAACGAGGCGTGATTGGACTCCCACATTGTGGATGCTTTGCGAGTGGACTCTTGCATGTTGGTATGATGAAGGTTGAGAAACTAAGAGCTCCAAGGCTTGTCAGGGCGTTAAGGTCATTCTTACATAGTGAATTTGTGTGGGTGTTCCTTTCGAGGTTTTTCCCATTGTGGGTTTTCCTTGTACATTGGTCAATGTGTGATTGATTTATTTTATATGTTATACTCACCCAGATGCATGTTTTATGTTTAAGATAAAAATTGTTAATCTCTTCAACAAAACTTTTATTTAATCGATGATCAGTTTAATTTTGGTTAATTCGTTTAATTTAACTTCAATTTTGTAAATTTTTAAAATAATAGTTCATTTGATTTTTACTCTATCGATACAGAATTCCCTAGAACACCGTAGAGTGTAGGACTTTCACATTTATTAGTTGGAAATAGAAGATATGTTTGTTCCTAGAGATGTCTTTGATACAAAGAAGTTTGTAATACCATGATGGTCATGAGAGACATTACCTTATGTTCCATCTCTAATATCTGGTACAAAAAATCTTATGGTAAGTCCACATTTGCAAACATACATAAGATGACGGATTTTGTTCCTATGAGAAGAAAATTTGTGAAAAATTATTTTTTGAGAAATGATTTAATGATTAATTAACATAATAAGTCAAACATTCCATTGCCTAAACACAAAAAGACCTTTTTTGGGAAATAATTTTGGGATCCTATGAGAGATAGACCTCGGAATTCTCCTATAAATAAGGTTGTTTTAGTGATTCCTCAAAAGAAGAATGACATTAAGAAAGATGTTGTATTTGTACCTCCCAAAGATTCAAGGAAGCATTACTCATCTCTAACTAGTTAGGTATATGAATAGTATATCTAAAGTCTTTGTGCGTTGTGGCTCCCCTACTAGATAGTTCTTTATTCTTATGGGATCATTTTGCTTGAGTACTATATTTGAATTTTGGGGATTTTTTAATGAGATTGGTTGCACTCGTTTTGTATATACATGAATTTTTCATCTTTTACTTTATTTGTATCTCTTTGTTTAAGAAAAAATAAAAGTTTTTTATTTTATTTGTTTTGTATGAGAGTATGTTTTGTTATTCTTTTATGTTTTATTTCTCTTATAATTGTGCATTTATATTCTTTTGGACATATTTTGGCTTACTTTTGATCTATATATATATGTGAAATATCCAAAAATATTTTTATTTTCTTGCGTTTTGATTTGTTCTTAACCATATTATCTGTGGATTTATCTTATTAAGGAAAGAGAATTGGTGATTTCCACGTGTTTATGTGCTTCGTGTAAACAATTTCCAAAAAGTAAATGAAAAATAATTTTTTCAAGTGTACTGCGGTTCTTAGCTTTTATATCACTTACATCGCACTATGACACTTATTTTCGTAGTTTTTGAGACTTATTAAGCTTAAATTCTTTACTATTATCATCATATGGACTGCTAGTAAAGTCTTTGTAGTTCACTCTTGTTAGGTTGAGTGTTATATATATTCATATTTGATGGTTTTGATAAAGGAACCTTTATATTCATTGATAAGGGCTACCATTAGAGTGATAACTTCCTTCTTGAATTTAAGTATCATTGGGTAGATGTCATCTACACTGTGTGTGAAAATCCAATCAATGGCAAAAAACAATATGTTAAAAAGATCCACAAGTCAAGATTTTAAATGACATTAATAATAAGGTAGGTTTATAGCTTCAAATTCAAAAATGAATGGCTATTTTTAATTTGGAATTAAAATATTCTTACAACATGTCTTAGGGGAGTTTAGGAAGTGGATGGAAATTTCTTACCTAGTCCATAATATATTTTGTGCTATTGATGACAAGTTCTCCCATAATTTGAGTCAATGATATTTTAAACACTTGTGATTTATTTTGTTCTCTTGTACATACATGTTAATATGTATAACATCACAAGATAAATTAAGTTTTATGTGAATTAAGACAATTGCAATATGTTCTCGTATAAATTCTAGATGTGTAATGAACATGGTTATTTTTAATACTTCATGGAAGTTAATATTGGTATTTAGGTTTTGGTGATAACAAGTCTTGTTTTGTGTACATATACCCTATATTCTTTACTTTTATCTAGAATGATATATTTTTACTCATTTCTATTTTTTTTAATACTTTAGTCATATCATTTTATTTCATTTCCTTATTTGATTTTGATTCAATCTTATGTATCATGCATTTGAGACTTTTGTGCATGTGGGGGGATTGAGTTTATTATGATGTTTTAAGTATATCTTGTACATTTTTTTCATTTTTGTTCTATTTATGGTCTTATCGAGGTTTCTTTGTGAAAGGATGGGTATTTCATGAGATGTAATTATGGGGGAGAGGTTTTTTAAGGAGTGATAAGGATGGAGTTCATTTTTTGAAGGTGTATTTGAAGGGTGAGATTTCAAAACATAACTTTTATCACGATTGATATTTTCCCCCTTTGATTGGTGCATTAAGGTTTGTTGAGAGGACCGATTCTGCCTCAAACCCATTATATAATTTCCATGTTTGCATGTTCTTAGAGTGTCATATCTCATCCGTTCGCACACCTTTTAGCAGTTTGTGTAATACCCCGTATTTTTATGATATTTATTTATGGGATTAATTGAATTAAATGTGTATTAATTGGAAATTAATCCAGATAAAAATACTAGCGAGATGCGAGTTGGTATTTGATTTTAATGAGTATATATGGCTATATATGAATAATGAATCATGAAATTTGTCGTGAGATTGAAATACGACAATTTGGAAGTTTTGTTGAGACGCGTGTGACAGTCGCGTCAGGAATATTATTATTTAATTAAAAAGTGAATTTTAATTCAATTAACCATATGGTCGTTTTGAGTGCGCCAACGCGTTCGGAAGGGTTGAAATAGTCAGAAAACACTAGCCGGGGGTTTAGTTTGGGTCCCGTGGCATTTTTAGGTCATGCCGGCAACGTATAAGGGTAGTTTGGTAATTTTGGATTTTTGGGAATTAAAACCCACGAAAATTAGGAATTAATATCTGATTTGGACTTTACCCACTAAACCCACTAACAACACTTAATGACTAAATGGGCTAAGGGAGTTATTGGAATTAGTTCCAAGAGTCTCCTAAGGCAAACCCTAGCCTCCATTGTCACCTTGGAGAAAAAGACTTGTAGACATAGAGAGAGGAGAATTCTGCAGAGAGAGAGAGATAAATTCATCAATTCGCCATCAAAATCAGAGAAATACATAAGGCAAGTGGTTTAATTTACATTATTTTGCAGTGAATGTTTCTTCCATGCTTAGACAATTCTAAAATTACATTTGTTTGGGAGATTGATGAAAACCCATAAAATTGGAGTTATAAATTTAATTTTGGATATAGGTTTGCATGTAGAAATGTTATTGGATGATTGAACTAAAAGAATTACTATTTTTTTTGTGTTACAAAAACGGATTTTATTAGGCTCATTGATGATCTAAAATTTCTAGGGTTCATGTTCTTGAGATTGGGGAAAAATGTAGAGTTTTGATATTTGGATGATGTTTAGGATGAATTAACCCCACAAAACACGTTAGTATATGACCTAAGTGTGTTTAGGAATGATTAGAAACCTTGAACAATTGTTGGATTGATGTTTAGATGAGATTAGAGGTGAAGAAAAGATGGAAAAATGAAAAAGGGAAAATCTGGGCTCGAAACTGGCCTCTCGTTAGAAGACCTGCCCAAGTCATTCAAACAAGCTCGTTCGAACGAGCTTCTAACAAGTTGACAGTTTGCCTTCTAACGAGAGGGATGTTCGTTCGAATGAGATCTCGTTAGATGCCCAGTTCGTTCGAACGAACTCTCGTCCGAACCAGCCTCGTTCGAACGAGACTTCTAACGAGCTGACAGTTTAGGCTTTTTGGCCTGTTTTGATTTCGCATGTCCCGTAACCTTGTTTAACTGTAGAGATACCATTCCCTTGATGATAAATTGATATAGTTGGGACATTTGGGATACATTGAGGAGTAAAACATAGAAGTACGATTCGAATTGAATGGAAATTTTAGAATAGGACGTGAGTGACTATTACGATGAGAGAATTATTGACGGCTTAAATAATTGAATTAATCGGGAACATGTGAATTGTGTAACATTATAAGTCGGTACGAGAATGAGAAGTGTACCACAAATAAATTACGGTGATTACTAAGACGTGTGTATACTAAGTATATGTATATGATTTTATGTGTATGACATACCTACCGTACTTGCTATCACGGGAGGTTTACGTTCGCTTAGGGCCCTCTAATCCTTGTGTTGCCCGGATTTAGATTGGTACTTAGAGAACATCAGTCAGAGAAGGACTTATTGGGATGTTAATAAGTCTGCTGATCGTGGGAGCGTAGGTATGTGCGTGACCCATGTGATGTGACTGTGTTCGCCTCCATTGTTTGTGATTTGCTATTATCTGAGAATGATTCCTGAGAGATTCGGAATGCGTGATCCTTATGTACGTGATGTACCGTGATGGATAGTAGAGTATGTGTGCACCGTAGCTTGGTTTCGGGTGCTTGTATTGTATATTTATGGCATGACTAATATACACTTAAATTAATGAGAACATTCATGTTGGTATTGTGCATATGTATACAGAAACGCTTTGAGTAACTATAAAGGGATAACCTGTAATGAATTGTATTACTGATAATTGAGAATCCGATTTTAAGTAAAGCCCTCTTTTTAGTTGATAACGTTAGAATGCTTAATGAGAATCGAGTACTAAGGGATAGAACTTATTACGGGTTCGTTAGATATGTATGTCACTTAGATGCGTACGGTACGTTAGGAGTGCACAAATTAGTCGAGAGGTGAGTACTTCATGTGAGTGCACGTCCTAACATGTATTTTACATTCATTGTTTTAATGTTATTAAAACACTTGCTGTTTTTAAAAAATCCCCACTTTCAGGCTCTGACCCGTTTGCTTTCAAATCTATTTTTGTAAAAACCATTTTAGGTCCCCAGCCACAAGGACACCATGCATAGGATTCTCATTCAGGTGACGAGATGTAGCTGTTTGTGGAAGTTACAGGACTTTGCTAGTAGACACTTCATCTATCTTGACTCTATATTCAACTTTCATCAGTTGTAGGGCATGTCGCCCATTTCTATTAGAAACATTTCCTATTGCAGATTTTCAGACTTTTGGAATGTAATTAATTCAGGATAGTTTGTTTTATTTAGTTCAGTTGTGGGATTGTTGTGAGGAGTTTTTCCTCCGGACTTATTATTATGTTGTTGGTTATTCTATTGTTTCGTTATGGTGAATGTTGTTATTCTATCATTATCCTCTTATTGCATGTTAATCAGAGTTAACTTAAAATTTGGCAACTCACTTTTTAAATACTAGGTGGTTAGTAATCATTAAAATGTTTTCGACAGTGATGATATTAACTGGACCAACTTGGCATTTTGTATTAATTTAATAAAGGAGTAGCTACCCGGTATTTAATTAGTCAGGGTGTCACAGGTGGTATCAGAGCATCAGGTTCTAGTGTCCTTTAGGATCTGTACGGCTTATTATGTTTCCGCTGAGCTTTCTTTGATGTAGAGCCCTATATTTTAGGACTGTTGTATTCTTTTATATATGCAACGTTCTTCAGCTATTTTTAAGTTTATAACTTTGAACTTATAGACTTTATTCTTGTTTCAGATGCCTCTACGACGTGCACAACGGGTTCCCAGGGATGCGACGCCAGAACCACAGCCCACACCAGTTCAGGGCACGATGAATGCCGCCGAGGTTGCAGCCATTGTGGCCCAGGCGGTTAATGCCGCACTAGCCGTAGTTCAGCAGGCACCACCTTAGGCGCCAGTAGCCACGCCAGTTCAGGCAAATGCATTCCCGTCTGCTTGGGAACGTGTACGTGATGCTTTTCAGAAAGCACACCCACCGGAGTTCGCAGGTAGATCCGATGTTGTGGTTTCGAGTCAGTAGAGGAAGGACATTCAGCGGCACCTGAGGATGTATGAGTGCACCGATGTCCAGAAGCAGATACTAGCTACCTTTAAGCTAGTGGGGTCTGCACTGCAGTGGTGGGAGTCTATTACCACCGTGGAGGAGAGAGATACTCTCACTATACAGGAGTTTTGGGTGCGGTTTGACCGCAAGTATTTTTCGTCAGCTGTTCACACGGAAATGAGGAGGAAGTTGATGAATCTTAGGCAGGAAGGTAAGACTGTGGCCGAGTATGAGGCCGAATTCACAAATCTATTGAATATTGTTCCGGATGAGATACCGACACAAGAGAAGAAGATACATAAATTTACAGACGGGTTGACTTGGAGGATCCGTCAGCATTTGTTGGGGAATCTATCGTTGGCCACTTACTCTGATGTGGTTAACACTGCACTGTTACACTGCCAGGATCACCGCTTTCACATGGCTGAGGGCAAGAGATCGGGAGAGTCCAGCCATCAGGGCAGGACTGGAGGACATGGTGCCAGTGGGGCACAATCTGTTCAGGGGCAGAGACAGGGTGACCAGGGTTCCCAGCAGGGGGATCACAAGAGGTTCAGATCGGGGAATTTTAGGCACGGACAAGGAGGTTTCCGGCAGGGCCATCAGGGCCCGAACGGCCATCAGAACCAGCAGGGTCAGAATGGTCAACAGCAGTTTCAGTAGGGCCAGCAGGGCCAAGGGAGGAATGGTAACAGCCACCAGGGCCGGGGGCAGCAGGGACAGAGAGGGGGGAACTTCCCAGGGAAGTGTTACGTTTGTGGCAAGAATGGCCATAAACGCTAGGACTGTCCTGATAGGGCAGGGCCCCGCAGCAGCAGCAGGGTGCTCGACAGGAGCCGCAGAGACCCGTGTTTCCCGCCGCCCTCCCGGCGCCACCACAGATGGCAGCATTACCACCTATTCCAGCAGCTCTAGTGCAGCAGGGGCAGTTACAGTATGGACGTGTCTATAACGTCCACCAGGTAGCAGCTCCACAGGCACCACCCGCGATTGAGGGTATGCTTCCTATCCATGGCACTATGGGTCGGGTTTTGTTTGATACGGGGGCAACGCATTATTTTATAGCTACACATTTTGCGAAAGTCTTAGGGTTATTAGCCACAGTAGAGAGCACAGTGACGTGTGTAGACTCACCATTGGGCAGTGGGTCACTTATTTTCTTTATATGCCGGGGAGTGGGGGTAGAGATTGGTAGTTTGGTATTACCTGCAAACATGTTGGTATTAGATATGCATGAGCAGGATGTGATTATCCGTATGGATTGGCTCGCAGCTTATAGAGCCATGATTGATTGCTTTGGTGGGAGCATTATTTTTGCCATTCCGGGGCAAGATATGTTTGTAGTGGCGATGCCTCGCCCAGAGGGAGGCTCGACCGCTCATTTGTATTACATAGAGGAGGATACCTCTAAGGAGGTTGTGATTCCTTTAGATTCGATCCCAGTTTTCAGGGAGTATTCCGACGTATTTCTCGAGATACCAGGCCTACCTCCCAGTCGAGAGATAGACTTTGTCATAGACTTATTACCAAATCCGAGACCTATAGCACGCGCACCGTACCGTATGGCTCCGACAGAGATGCGAGAGCTACGAGATCAGATTGAGCAGTTGTTGGTTCAGGGGTTTATACGGAGGAGTACTTCGCCGTGGGATGCCCCTGTGTTATTCGTAAAGAAGAGGGATGGATCGTTGAGGTTGTGTGTGGATTACCGAGAGTTGAATAAGGTCACGATACGGAATAAGTATCCGTTGCCCCGAATCGATGACTTATTCGACCAGTTGAGGGGATCTTCTTTCTTCTCAAAGATTGATTTGCGATCGGGATACCATCAGTTGCGTATCAGGGAGGAGGACGTCTCGAAAACTACGTTCTTGACGAGATATGGTTCCTACGAGTTCCGGGTTATGCCTTTTGGTTTGACCAATGCTCCAGCCGTGTTTATGGACATGATGAATAGGGTGTTTAGAGAGTTCCTAGATCAGTTTATCATTGTCTTCATTGATGATATTCTGGTTTACTCCCAGACAGAGGAGGAGCACGCTGAGCACTTGAGGTAGGTTTTGCAGACGATACGTCAAAACGAGTTGTATGCAAAATATGAGAAGTGCGGGTTTTGGCTGAAAGAGGTTTATTTTTTGGGGCATATTATTTCTGACCGGGGGATATCTGTTGATCCGGGGAAGGTATCCGCGGTGAGGGAGTGGGGACAGCCCACGACACCGACTGAGATCCGTAGTTTCTTGGGCCTAGCAGGATACTACAGGAGATTCATTCGGGGATTTTCAAAGATAGCGGGTCCTTTGACACATCTGACTCATAAGGGTGTGCCATTCATATGGAGTGATGCCTATCAGTTGGCATTTGAGTAGTTGAAGGATAAGTTGACCTCAGCACCTGTGTTAGCATTGCCGAGACCGGGAGTTGAGTATCTAGTCTACACCGATGCGTCTTTGCAAGGACTTGGAGGTGTATTGCAGTAGGAGATTCAGGCCATAGCTTATGCTTCCCGTAAGCTAAAGCCTCACGAGAAGAATTACCCCACTCATGACTTGGAGTTGGCGGAAGTTGTATTTGCCCTTCGGATTTGGAGACATTATCTTTTGGGGGAGAAATTTCGATTGTTCCCAGACCACAAGTCCCTACAGTACCTATTCACGCAGAAGGAATTGAATATGCGGCAGCGGAGGTGGCTTGAGTTTGTGAAGGACTATTAGTTTGATATCCAATATCACCCGGGGAAGGCTAACGTGGTAGCAGACGCGTTGAGCCGTAGGCTAGTAGATGAGGTGGTAGGGGTATGGAAGGCTAAGTGGAAGGAGTTGGGACACCAAGATGCAGTGGCCCGATCGTTCATGTCTGTGATGACAGTTACACCGCATATTGTCATGAAGGTGGTAAGGTCACAGGCAAATGACTCGTTCTGTCAGGAGCAGATAGTTCGATTACTAGCAGAGGGAGCCGAGTCCTATACCGTTAGCTCAGACGGGGGATTACGCTTCAATGGGAGATTGGTAGTTTCGGAAGGGGAGGAATTGAGACACGAGGTGATGGCAGAGTCGCACGGCTCACGGTTTGCGGTACATCCCGATGGGGACAAAATGTACCAAGACATGAGATGACAGTATTGGTGGAGCGGGATGAAGAGAGATATCGCCGTGTTTGTTTCTAAATGCGCCACTTGTCAGCTAGTAAAAGTGAATCATCAGAGACCGGCAGGACTTCTACAGCCATTGGAGGCCCCGATGTAGATGTGGGAGAGCATATCCATGGATTTTATCACGGGGTTGCCTACGTCACAGAGAGGTCACGACTCTATTTGGGTAATTGTGGACAGGTTGACCAAAGTCGCTCATTTTCTACCCGTAAGGGCAGACTACACTATGGGACAGTATGCCTAGCTCTTTATTGCAGAGATAGTGAGACTTCACGGTGTGCCCCTAAATATCATGTCTGACCGAGACAAGATATTTGTTTCATGTTTTTAGGAAAGTTTTCAGGAGGCCATGGGCACGGAATTGCGATTGAGTACGGCGTATCACCCGCAGACCGATGGGCAAACCGAGCGTACAAACCAGATGTTGGAGGACATGTTACGTATGTGCATCATTGATTTCGAGGGTGGATGGGAGCAGTATCTTCCACTGGTGGATTTTGCTTACAAAAACTCCTACCAGTTCACCATTGGCATGGCTCCATTTGAGGCGTTGTACGGTAGACCTTGTCGTTCCCCAGCATGTTGGTTGGAGGTGGGGGACAACAAACTACTTGGGCCGGAAGTAATTCGGGATACTTCGGCAAGGATAGAATTGATACGGAGTCGCATTCAGGTAGCTCAGGACAGGCAGAAGAGCTATGCTGATGCGAAAAGGTCCTTCAGGGAATTTGAAGTGGGGGACCAGGTTTTGCTCAGAGTATCTCCTATGAAGGGGATTATGCGTTTCGGGAAGAAAAGGAAGTTGGCACCGAGATATGTGGGACCATTTCCTATTATTGAGCGGATTGGACCGATTGCGTATAGACTTGGGTTACGGGAGCATTCGCATCGGATTCACGATGTGTTTCATATTTCCTCGCTAAGGAAATATCTTAGAGACGATTTGGCTCATTCTCACATTTCTTTGGAGGACATCGATCTCCAGCCCGATAGCTCCTACGAGGAGGGGCCGATTGCTATTTTGGACCGAAGTGAGAGGAAACTGCGGTCAAAGATAGTTCCGTTAGTGCATGTTCAGCGGCGACATCATAATGTCGAGGAGTCCACATGGGAGCGCGAGGATGAGATGCGCGAAGGTTATCCATAGTTGTTCTTACCAGGTACTTTCTAGTTCCGAATTTCGGGACGAAATTCTGTTATTAGGGGGGAAGTATGTAATACCCCGTATTTTTATGATATTTATTTATGGGATTAATTGAATTAAATGTGTATTAATTGGAAATTAATCCCCATAAAAATACTAGGGAGATGCGAGTTGGTATTTAATTTTAATGAGTATATATGGCTATATATGAATAATGAATCATGAAATTTGTCGTGAGATTGAAATACGACAATTTGGAAATTTTGTTGAGACGCGTGTGACAGTCACGTCAGGAATATTATTATTTAATTAAAAAGTGAATTTTAATTCAATTAACCGTATGGTCGTTTTGAGTGCGCGAACGCGTCCGGAAGGGTCGAAATAGTCAGAAAACACTAGCCGGGGGTTTAATTTGGGTCCCGGTGCATTTTTAGGTCATGCCGGCAACGTATAAAGGTAGTTTGGTAATTTTGGATTTTTGGGAATTAAAACCCACGAAAATTAGGAATTAATATCTGATTTGGACTTTACCCACTAAACCCACTAACAACACTTAATGACTAAATGGGCTACGGGAGTTATTGGAATTAGTTCCAAGAGTCTCCTAAGGCAAACCCTAGCCTCCATTGTCACCTTGGAGAAAAAGACTTGTAGAGAGAGAGAGAGGAGAATTCTGCAGAGAGAGAGAGAGAAATTCATCAATTCGCCATCAAAATCAGAGAAATACATAAGGCAAGTGGTTTAATTTACATTATTTTGCAGTGAATGTTTCTTCCATGCTTAGACAATTCTAAAATTACATTTGTTTGGGAGATGGATGAAAACCCATAAAATTGGAGTTATAAATTTAATTTTGGATATAGGTTTGCATGTAGAAATGTTATTGGATGATTGAACTAAAAGAATTACTATTTTTTTTGTGTTACAAAAACGGATTTTATTAGGCTCATTGATGATCTAAAATTTCTAGGGTTCATGTTCTTGAGATTGGGGAAAAATGTAGAGTTTTGATATTTGGATGATGTTTAGGATGAATTAACCCCACAAAACACGCTAGTATATGACCTAAGTCTGTTTAGGAATGATTAGAAACCTTGAACAATTGTTGGATTGATGTTTAGATGAGATTAGAGGTGAAGAAAAGATGGAAAAATGAAAAAGGGAAAATCTGGGCTCGAAACTGGCCTCTCGTTAGAAGACCTGCCCAAGTCGTTCGAACGAGCTCGTTCGAACGAGCTTCTAACAAGTTGACAGTTTGCCTTCTAACGAGAGGGATGTTCATTCGAATGAGATCTCGTTAGATGCCCAGTTCGTTCGAACAAACTCTCGTTCGAACGAGACTTCTAACGAGCTGACATTTTAGGCTTTTTGGCCTGTTTTGATTTCGCATGTCCCGTAACCTTGTTTAATTGTAGAGATACCATTCCCTTGATGATAAATTGATATAGTTGGGACATTTGGGATATATTGAGGAGTAAAACATAGAAGTACGATTCGAATTGAATGGAAATTTTAGAATAGGACGTGAGTGACTATTACGATGAGAGAATTATTGACGGCTTAAATAATTGAATTAACCGGGAACATGTGAATTGTGTAACATTATAAGTCGGTATGAGAAGGAGAAGTGTACCACAAATAAATTACGGTGATTACTAAGACGTGTGTATACTTAGTATATGTATATGATTTTATGTGTATGACATACCTACCGTACTTGCTATCACGGGAGGTGTACGTTCGCTTAGGGCCCTCTAATCCTTGTGTTGCCCGGATTTAGATTGGTACCTAGAGAACATAGGTCAGAGAAGGACTTATTGGGATGTTAATAAGTCTGCTGATCGTGGGAGCGTAGGTATGTGCGTGACCCATGTGATGTGACTGTGTTCGCCTCCATTGTTTGTGATTTTCTATTATCTGAGAACGATTCCTGAGAGATTCGGAATGCGTGATCCTTATGTACGTGATGTACCGGGATGGATAGCAGAGTATGTGTGCACCGCAGCTTGGTCTCGGGTGCTTGTATTGTATATTTATGGCGTGACTAATATACACTTAAATTAATGAGAACTTTCATGTTGGTATTGTGCGTATGTATACAGAAACGCTTTGAGTAACTATAAAGGGATAACCTGTAATGAATTGTATTACTGATAATTGAGAATCCGATTTTAAGTAAAGCCCTCTTTTTAGTTGATAACGTTAGAATGCTTAATGAGAATCGAGTACTAAGGGGTAGAACTTATTACGGGTTCGTTAGATATGTATGTCACTTAGATGGGTACGGTATGTTAGGAGTGCACAAATTAGTCGAGAGGTGAGTACTTCATGTGAGTGCACGTCCTAACATGTATTTTTCATTCATTTTTTTAATGTTATTAAAACACTTGCTATTTTTAAAATAATCCCCACTTTCGGGCTCTGACCCGTTTGCTTTCAAATCTATTTTTGTAAAAACCATTTTAGGTGCCCAGCCACAAGGACACCATGCATAGGATTCTCATTCAGGTGACGAGATGTAGCTGTTTGTGGAAGTTACAGGACTTTGCTAGTAGACGCTTCATATATCTTGACTCTATATTCAACTTTCATCAGTTGTAGGGCATGTCGCCCATTTCTATTAGAAACATTTCCTATTGCAGATTTTCAGACTTTTGGCATGTAATTAATTCAGGATAGTTTGTTTTATTTAGTTCAGTTGTGGGATTGTTGTGAGGAGTTTTTCCTCCGGACTTATTATTATGTTGTTGGTTATTCTATTGTTTCGTTATGGTGAATGTTGTTATTCTATCATTATCCTCTTATTGCATGTTAATCAGAGTTAACTTAAAATTTGGCAACTCACTTTTTAAATACTAGGTGGTTAGTAATCATTAAAATGTTTTCGACAGTGATGCTATTAACTGGACCAACTTGGCATTTTGTATTAATTTAATAAAGGAGTAGCTACCCGGTATTTAATTAGTCGGGGTGTCATAGTTTGCTTCTGGTATTTTTTTATGCATGATTTTATCTTTGGGTTGTACCTGTTGCCCTATAGCTTGTACATATTCATGGCTGTTATATCTATTTATCTTCTCTATCATTCTCTTATATTTGCTCTAGTGACTTTGCGTTTTATCACGATTTTTTTGTTATATCTCATTCCTAACTTAATTTTGGTGTTATTACCCGTCATGGAATACACATGTGGACTTACTTGCACATGAGTATATTTTTCTTTTGTCTGTCATTTTTTGTGCTTTATATGCCCTTAGTAGTTCGATTTTGAGTTGATCTCAAATTTTGAGTATCTTTATCATCTCATATTGTCTTGGTTTGATAGCTTTACATTTTGACTCTTTGTATTAGTTAGTTATGTTTACGCTAATTTTGATAATATCTCCTTAGTCATGCTTTAGACACAATTTATCTCCTTATATTTTTTATGTCCAATGTGATGCTTTTGTGTTTATTTTAACTGGCATTTGATCCATTATCTTGGTGGCTATATTTTGATAGCTTATGTGAGTTGAGACATTTCTTGTGATACCTCGGGTTATTTTTGTATGGAGATGCTAATTTTGATGATATATATAATTTATCATTCATTGTATACCATGATTCTAAAATAAGGATGTTGTCGGCCAATTTTAACAATACTATACTAATGTTGGTCTCCGTAGACCAACTTGACCATTTTAGAACAACTTTGATCATCAAGGATCAATTCAACTGTCATTGGGAAAATGATATCATTTTAGGCCAAATTTAGACATCCTTAGGTAATATAGGTCATCGCAGATCAACTTAACCATTTTAGATCAATTTTGATCATCAAAGATAAATTTGACAATCTTAGGTTAAATGAGGCCTTTAGGCCCATTGTGGTCTACAAACACCAACATTAGCCTAGGATGGATAAATTCGGACTACAACAACCTTATTTCACCAGGGATGTCAAATTTATCTTCAATGGTCAAAATTGGCCTAAAATGCTGAAGTTAGTCTAAGACGACCTATATTACTCAAGGATGCCTAAAATTTTCATATAATGCAATCAGTTTATCTATGATGGTCAAATTTATCTTTGATGATCAAAATTCACCTAAAAGTTTATCTGCGATGACTAGCATTATCCTAGGATGGCTAAAACCTGGCAACAAGAACCTCATTTGACCTAAGACAATCAAATTGTTCTTTAAAAATAAAAATTAACATAGAACATTAAATGTCTATGATGACTACAGTTGCCTAGGATGGATAAAATTGATTTACAACGGTCTCATTTTCCCCATGATGATCAAATTGATCATTGATGATTAAAATTGACCCCAAATAATCAAGTTGGTATACGATGACCAACGTTAGCCTAGGATGGCTAAAATCGGCTTATAGTTGCCTAATTAAACCAAAAACACTCAAATTCATATTTTACGATAAAAAAGTTGACCTGAAATGGTCAAGTTGGTCTACGGTGACAAACACTAGCGTAAGATGGCTTAAATAGGCCTATAGCGGCCCTATTTGACATAAGAAAATCAAATTGATATATAATTATTAAATTGATGATGAACATTCAAGTTAGTCTTAAATGACCCAAATTTTCCTAGCATCAAGAAAATTAACCTACAATGTCCTCATTAGATCTAAGACAATCCATTTGATCTTTAACTATCAAAATTAATCTAAAATGGTCATGTTGGTCTATGACCACGAACAATAGCCTTGGATGGCTAAACTCGGCCTACAATTTACTCGTTTGACGTAATATGGTCAAATTGATCATTTATGATCAAAATTTACCTATACTGGTCAAGTTGGTTTAAGTCAACCAATATTAACCTAAAATGGCTAAAATCGACTTACAATGATCTCATTTGACCAAAGGTATCTAAATTGTTCTTTGACTAATAAAATTAACCTAAAATGGTCAAGTTGGTCTGCGACAACAAACATTATCCTAGGATGGAAAAAATTAGCCTACAATGGCCTAACATTAGTCTAGGATAACTAAAATTGGCCTATAACGACATCATTTGATCTAAGATGGTCGAATTGGTCTACAACTATAAAATTCATCAAGAATGGTCAAGTTGGTCTTGGACAATCATCATTAGTCTAAAACATCTAAAATCTAACTACAATGACCTAATTGATCGTAGACGGTAAAATTGATCTCTTACGATCCAAATTGAACTAAAATGGTCAAGTTAGTCTACGCCGACCATCATTAGCCTTAAATAGCTAAAATCGACCTACAACGGCCTAATTTTATCGAAGATCGTCAAATTGATCTTTTACGATCAAAATTGACCTAATATAGTAAATTTTGTCTATAACGACTAACGTTAGCCTTAAATGGATAAAATAGGCCTACAATGGTGTCATTGAATTGACAACAATCAAATTGATCTCTTACAATCAAATTTGAGCTAAGATTGTCAAGTTGGTCTTAGATGAACAACATTTTAAATAATTAAAATCAACCTACAACGACCTCATTTAACTGAAGATGGTAAAATTGATCTCTTATGATCAAAATTAACCTAAATTGTTTATTTTGTTTTATGACGACCAACATTAGCTTGAATTGGAACTCATCCTACAATGGCCTCAATTGAACAAAGACGATCAAATTTATCTCTCACTATCAAAATTGATCTAAAGTAGTTGAGTTGATTTATGATGACCAATAATATCCCAAGATGTCTAAAATCAGTCTACGATGACCAACATTAGCCCAAGACTGATAAAATCAGCCTACGACGACCCCATTTGACCTAATATATTCAAATTGATCAATGACGATCAAAATCGACCTAAAAATGTCAAGTTTGCAAATAATGATCAACCTTATCTTAAGAGGCATAAAATCAGTCTACGATGACCTCATTACTCCATGTCGACCCAATCGACTTATATTAATGAAATCAAACTAAAGTGATGCAAGGGGTCTAGGGAATGAAAATGATAGTTTGGAGAAACTAAGATTGGTTACCTCACAATGAGAATGTTTAAAAATTATTATAAAAGGCAAGACCATAATTAGAACATGGAACAAAAGATAAGAGTTCCAAACTTCAATTAACTATTGCCCAGATTGCGAATATAACTATGAGCATTATAAATTGAGTAGGAATGCGAAATTATAATTCTAATATTTAAACAAATGGTCATATAACGACTAAGGTCATTAATAATGATCAATTCTCAACCTATAAAAGACTTATGACGCTATGATGATTTAAATGATTCTGGACAATAAACTATCGACCTTAGATAGTATAATGGATTTATGGGGATCCCATTGATTTATGAAAATAAAAATTATTCATGAAACAAAATCATAGTTAGTACAAAGCCGAACTATTAGAAAAGAACAATCACTGACCAAATTCCTCGAGGGTACGTAAGCATATTGACACGCTCGGGGTCGTTTAACATGTTGATGAAAAATTCTTCCATTTAAGCCAAAGACTCTTTCAATGTTTTGAAAAGTCGTGCAAGTTAACCCAATAAGGGCAATAAACCAATCAACAACATCAGACTCACCAGTTCTATGACACACCATAAAATTTAAGATAGATAGATCGGTCTAAAATAAATAAAATAGGAGTCTAAACATCTGGGTATCATTCTAAGCATGACTGGAAATAAAACTGAATATATAAAGTAAATAACTCAACATAAATGAGTTAAACACAATACTTTGATTTCAAATCCATCATAAAGTAATAGAACCCTCACATATTGTCACTATCATAATACATACCAATAATGAATAAAGAGTCACAATCTCTAATATAAATCTGATATAAATAATATAAGAATATAAAGCATGAGCATGCACGGTTGACACCTACATCCTATAAGATCAACAATGAGGGGTAGATCAAGGCTGGACTAGGGTTGAAACTGTACTGGTGACCTACATCCTAAAAAATGTTAATATGAGACGTTAACAACAAGTCTATATGGTAAATATAAATGAATTGGGGTTACAATATAATTATGCACCTTTTCCCAGTATTTTAGTTTCTTATAAGTTAACCTAAACAAAAATAACCCTAAATATCACATGCATCTACTCCCAAGCTTTTATGTTCCCCAAGATTAAGTCTTAACCATCGCTATAGACTTTTATGTCCAAATTCCATTATTATTCATCTATACATCACAATTGTATAATGTCACGGGGAAATAGTATCTACATCTACATCCACATAATAAAAGTATGATCCCATATGCTTACCTCTAAAAAGGGACCCATAAAAATCCTTCACATAACGATGTAATAGCCAACCATCATCGGGGATCACTCATACATACTAGTCATACTCATAGGTTATACCATACCTATAACCACTCAAGCTTCTATTAAGATAATCACCATGCTTCACAACAATCAAATAATCCCAAAACCAAAGCTATATGAAAGGATCATCCCATGAACCATACACGGATGTACCATTAATTTCAACATGTAGTGTCCAGGGTAAATATTAACCAAGTTAAACTCGTTCCCTCGCTCACGCCTTATAAGGATATCCCATCTAGTATTTATCCCACGAGTACACACGTCTGGTATGTTGCACATGATACAAAAGACAAGTAATCTTACACAGATAAGGTTTACTAGTCTTAATTCTATCTTGAACATCTTAATTAACCTCTTTTAATTTAAGAATTTCCTTTTCAGATTTATTGTCAATCGATCTTCTTGTTCGAATGAGAATACATAGGTCGTTCGAATGAGTACCCAATATCATTCAAATGACAACCTAAATATTGTTCAAATGAACTCCCCTTTTTGTTCGAAAGATAATCCCCCTATTCGTAGAAGGCTCTAATCTCATTCAAATAAGATTAGCCTAGAATCATCATCATCCCAACGAAAATTCGTTATTGTTAACCCTAAAAACTCCATTCCAAGCCTATAAACATCCCCAAACTTCAATTTCTTGATGTATAATTGTTACAATAGTATTCTTATAAATTCTTGAATGGTTTTAAACTAATCCTACACATATTTAAAATATAATCCCCAACTCTCATGTCAAGAACCCTAATAAGTGATTTGATCCCAATTAGACATTACCTCGCGAAATTAATAAGGGCCTTTCAATCTCGAACATGATTTTGCATATCTATGTCATCAACTGAACAAATTCTACTCTTAATCATGATAAATTAAATAAATTTATAATATTCTAAGAACATGTATTACAATTTAATTACCTAATATTTGTAATAATTGTTAATTAAATTGTCTAATTCAGATTACAGTAGTTTGAGGTTAAGAATTCAATGAATAATCATAATAAAACACAACCTTAATTATAAAATTATACTAAATAAACTTTGTCTCTAATTCAAGTAGGTTGAATTCCCACTCCAAAAATCCCAATTCCTTTTTTTGCTCCAGTTAACCTCTTCTTTTTTGCTTTGGGGTCATCCTTTAAAGTGTTAAAAGTCATTTAACTTAACCTTAATATTCATTTTATATTGTCAACCGCAAAATTAGGGGTAGACTCCATATGTACCCGGACTCATTAAGCCTAAAGATGATTCCAAATAGCCTAAAGTGTAGCCTAAGTCATATACTAACACATGAGCTTGAATACCCAACCTTCTAAGGTGTGATCGGACATTCTACACATCCCTAAATTCATTTTAGTATCCTATAAAGACAATTATTTTTATTTTGTAAATAATTATTATTTCATTACTGTATTTTCAATTTAAATAATTTCAAATAATAACATAATTTAGTGAGGTCACCAGTCACTATTGATAAATACACACAAATATCTACATATATAATCTTTCTAATTTGCTTTAACTACAACATATTAAAAGAACAGTTTGGTACTACACATACACACACACCCCATCTCCTAGCTCACCTCAAGATCAACTTGGCTTAATTAAGACCAGAGGGGTAGAAAAATATGCCTCAAATAATATTACGACACATGCAAGGGAGCTTTATGACCGTTGTTTAGGGAGGTTGGTAGACTACATGCTTAGGCACTGACACATGACTGACCAACACAATCTCTGGATGACTACAATCAAAATTTACTACATTATTAGGATAGGAAAATAAGGACGATATGAGTTATGGTTATGTTAGAAGACCGTATATTTTAAAGGAAGTAGTGTTCTATTATAATGTTAATTATAATAATAGAGTCTTCATTGAGTGTAACCCATAACTCTATATAAAGGGCGATCTGTAATTATTAAAGATGGTTTAGAGAGTAAAGAACAGTCTCATGTAGTTCTCTTAATATTATAATGAAAAGGCCCTCACTACCGTCATGGACGTAGATCGAACCTAACAACACCATATAAGCTCTTAGGTAGTTATCAATGATTTGAGAAGGTTCAATAATGTTTGAAACCTTAACAATAAAACACGCACGCACACACACACACACATACATACACACACTAAGTCTGAAAAAATTTATGATTTTTTTATAATAATGTGGATAGTTCATTGTTCGTCAAACAATTTTGATTATATAATGAGAATTCAAAATTGTAAACTATAAGAGTCAAGATAGACTGTGAAGTGTGTAAAACGAGTCCAAATATATATGTGCATAACTATACAATAATTTATTTTACAATCTATCTCTTGTTGATCAAACCTAATATTGTGTACAAAAAAATCTTATAATATTAAATATCTCAAAAGAATTTTAGATTTCAGGATAAAGATCGTTAGGTTTCACGAAAAGTCATCTAAATAAATAGATGCCTACAAATCACGCATTGTGATGGCTTCTAATCATCACAAATAATGTACCAAAGCTCATAATGTAATCGTTATGCTTCAAGCACCAAAATCTTAACTATATGAAAATGAAATCAAGATGTAAACCTAAAGAATGAAAAATTGGTCAATTAAAGTAAGAAATGTAGGCTCTTAACCAATGAATCAAACTCTCGTAATCTTGATCATATATTAGAGACTTTACAAGATAAGAAACTTTAGGCTTATAATATATTACTATGGACATAAAAATAATTATGGACAATATTTCATCTGAAAAGTAATGTTAACTTCAGGTTCTTAGTTTAAACACCAAATTTATTAAGTTAATGATGATAACTTCAGGTTATGAATGCAGTATTTTGGTAATTTTGGTCCTTAGAATAGCATTTAAAACTTCACGTTCATTTAATGGCATCATGTTTAAAAATAAGCAAGTATTGTTAAAATCTAGGATTTATTTTATGTCACACGTATATGAATCTTTGAGTTTATATAAACTATAAAACTTAAACGTAGGACTTTAGATCCTAATATAAAATAATTCCTATAGCGTCTGGTGCAAGTTATTTGAAATATAGAACTTCGAGTTCGATATTTAGCAATAATAAAGACAAAAACATTTATACTTTATTTAAGAACTTCATGTTCAATAATTTGGTTGTAAGAGCTTCCAGTTCTACACAAATAGTTGAACATGAGGTTCAATATTGTTAATGTTTAAAGACGTTTCTCTACCCTTTTGTTTCAAAACCTCAGCCTTGATAAAGGCTAAAAATATTAGAGAATCTTCTAAATATGTGCCAAATATATATCATCTTCGACCGATGATAATTAACCATTTTTAAGTGGGGCTTAATTTTTTATTCTACACACATTCCCAATACTTCAATTTGTAGTAAATAATTGGAATGCGATAACAATTAAAATTAAATAACCTTAAAAAAGATAATTTAATATTCAAGTGAAGCGAAAAGTCAATTGACAAAATTTAATGGGTGAAAATACTAATAGGATAGTTCAAGGGACCTTTCATTACTAAAAGAGTCTTTAAAAAAATATAAAATTTAATAAAGAAACTTGAAATACAAGAGGTTGAAAAGCCATATTTAATATCCAATTTATTTTTAAGAAAATTCCAAAAACAAATATGTTTAAGTATCATGTCCAAATTATAAATAATAATAGGACTTTATATCAAAATCTTATTATACAAATAATCTATACATCAGGATTTGATGTTGGATATATTTTTGTTAGAACTTCATGTCCACATACATTTAAAGAATTCTAGAACTTGGAGCCTTAATATTTCAATTAGAGTTAGGAAAACTATATTACAACAAATGATTTGTGAACTTCTGGTCATACTAATAATAATTATGAATCTTCAATTCATAAATCACCGGTGATTGGGTGACTTCTGATCCGTATCCATTCAAGTAAACAATTAAAACTGTTGATTTGATTGTGATAGATTTTCTTTTAGACCTTATATCTGAATAATTCAGGAACTTTATCATCCAAAATATTAACAAAGAGACAAGATCCAAATCAATTTATCATTAGGTAACTTACAACCTTAATCGTAACAATTAGGGACCTTTATGTCCAAATCCAGCTATGTCCGTAATCTAAACTTCATTTTTGGATTATTAAAGATTTTTTCATAGGAACTTAATATTTAAGCTAATTTCGGGAACTTCAAGTCCTAAAATTTAGATAATAATTAATAACTTCATGTTTTAGTTTTAGTTACTTAAAGTCTTGAGGTTCCATTATGAAAATAGTTAGGTAATTTGACTTCCCAACTTTTTATTTACAATTAAAACTCGAGGTTCTATTAATGAAAGACTAAGGAATTTCAGATTCCAAATCTGAATAATAGTTACAAATTTCATGCTCCAAATTAAAAATAGATTTATGGGAACTTCAGAGTCCAAATTAAAATAGTCTAGGAACCTCAACCCCACAATGTATTCTTATTACAACTTATACACCAACTTAAGGTTTAAGTAGTGATTTTATTTTGAAAATTTAATACAGAAATTGTGAATATGAAAACCTTATGAGTTATTTTATATGTAATTTAAATAATATGTCATGATGAAAAATATAACAATCTAATCACTTGTATCAACTTCTTCCTTGAAAAGTGAGGAATCAGAGTTAATAAATAATATATTATTTTTGTTAAAAAAATATATCTTTTGGTATGGATATCCACACATAATATCCTTATATGTATTTTTCGATATCTCATATTTTTCCATAAATAAGATGATAATTATTGTAAAAATATTTTCCTATAAATAAAACGATAACTATTGAGTTTTTACACACTCGAGAAATAAAATATTATCTCTCTCTCTCTCTGTTAATTCTCTATGTGTTCTTTTTATTGACAACATGTTATCTACACGAGAGATCCTATACTTTACAAAGGAAGATTGGCATAAGAGCTCCAATTATGATGTTTTTATTTCATTCATGAGTATTATATGACCACATATCCTAAACCTAAAGATTAGATTATACACATACTTTGTAGCTTTTAGCACATGATATATGCGATTCTTATTCGACTAGATTCTTTTTCATTATTATATACTCTTTAATCCAATCCACATCCCCAGTCTAAAGTTACTCAACATCTTTAAAAAAAATTGTGCACGCACATGCGCGCGCGCGCACACACACACACACACACACAGATATATATATATATATATATATATATATATATATATATATATATATGCTTCCTTTTTGGGGATGCATGTTTTTTTAGGTGGTTTGTATTTATAATTCAGTTTGATAGCTTTGGAATTATTCCGATGTGAATTTTATTGTTTTTTTCATTGTTTGAATAATAAGTAAAAAGTCTTATGCTTTTTACCAATATTTAACTTGGTTGAATATATTAGGGAACCATATAGGTTTTTTTATTTTTCATGAGATCTATTAGAAATTTGATAATGTTTACTTATCTCATTGTTAGATCTTCACTTGATCGACACATGTATATATATATGACATGCATTTCATATATTACTTCACCTTTCAATTTGGGATTTTTATAGTCTCGTCTTTACTTTTGATTATTTTTATTGCAATTTTATCTTTAGTAATTCATTTTTTACCTACAAATTAGTTTTTTTTTCACATCTAGCTAATAAGATTTGACCCCTTATGTTTATTTATATATTCTGCAAAATTAAAGGTTGGGACCAAAAGTTCCCATATAATGATTTTAATTTGGGCCAAGAAGTTTTTAAATTATTAAAAATAGGCAAAAAAAAGTTCTCAATTACTTTCAAATTTTGAAGCTGAAGTTCCAATAAAATATAATTTAAACCAAAACATGAAGTTTTGATTAGTTATACAATAAGGGTAAGGACATTAAATGCGCTACCATGGTTATTTATTGTTTGGACCTAAAGTTTCAAGCAATCCTTATCCTTATCAAACTTTACGTTTGGATAAAATTGGATAGGCCTTCAAACTCCCTAAGTTTTTGTTGTGATATGAACTTGCCTTAATTTTTTATAATTGGGACCCAAAGTTCCTAATAGTTATCCAAATATAAAAAACTTTTTCCTGTTCATATTTTGGGACCTGAAGTTCCTAAATTATTTGGACCTAAAGTATCAAAAGAAAATATATCAAAATCAAACTTGATATCTTAATTTCCAAATTAATAGGGTACAGACCAAAAGTCCTTCAATTATCATTAATTTGTGATATGAAGATCCATATCCATTGTTGTGATCAGAAGTTCACAAAATATTATTTCTCATTGGGATATAAAATATGAGGCTTGAAACTCTTAAGTCATTTAAAATATTTACCATTGAAGCTCCAGCGATATATACCAGAAATCAAAACTTGAAGTTTTAATTATTAATGGGGTATAAATTTTGAAAGTTCTGAAATAAATAGTTATAATTTGGACATGAAGATTCAAATCTATCATTTTTATTGAGATTAGTTTCAAAATAAATTGAATATTAAAACAAGTCTTTTTAACTTCTTGAATTTTTATTTTCTTTAATAAATAAAATATCTTTTTAAATATCTATATAAATATTTAAAAATGGAGTTTCTAATCTGTAGCTAGACATATGTACATGAGTTAATATGTTTTATAATATTTCTCATGATTGAATTTCTATCCGGAGTTAGATAGTACCGGGTTAGTACCAGAAATGCTTTATATGATTTGTACCATGATACGGGTCCCACCATGATACAAACCATATAAAGCGCGTACGATACTTATTCAATACTAACTACGAGTAAGTGTACCATTAATCTTAAATCTAATACTTGTGCCAGTACTTCATCTATTTTCCTCTCTTTCTCTGTCTATTCATTTCTCTCTCTCTCACACACACACACACACATACACATATATGAAATATCAAGGATGAAACATGTTTTAATATGTCTCATCCACAATTTTGCCCCCTTCTCTCTATATATATAGATTAAACAAACAACCCCACCTCACCGCAACTGAAAGACGCATCGAGCCACCACCGCACTGAAGATCGTCCTTGTATGTTATTTCTTAAAATAGGTTTGTTTGGGTTCCAGATGTTCACGCCTCAAAAGGGTAGTGTTATTTCAGAATAAGGATCTTTAGGAGATAGGTTTCAAAATGGGGCTTTCATTTTTTTTTTGGGGTCCGGGGGTGGGGGGGGGGGTCGGTATGATGCAAAATCCTTTTTGCCCCTTTGAAAAGAATGTATTGAGGTTTTAAGATGGGGATTTGTACTTCGTATCAGACTTTCTTCTATTCATATATTATATTCATTTAAATATCGCTATTTTATTTGATCATTTTTTTTACCTTTAAATTGACCATTACAATGGATTTCTTTTCATTTTAAATTATGAAGACTATGAAAACAAGTGAATGAACTTGGAATATTGGTGTAGTTAAATGATTTACCTAAGTTAGTTCCATGTTCTAATATGAGACTTATATTCAGATCAAATATCCAGTGCAACAAGTTTTCATTAGCTAAAATTATATGAATACGAGAGAATTATTCTTTTTTTCCTTAATTTTTCATTAGTTAAAATAAATTTGTATTGGAGATTATATGAAGACAAAGCATAGTACTATTTCTTACCTAAAATATGGTTTTTAAACGTTTTAATATATTTCAAGAACTCCATATTAATGTTGATAGTATGAAGATAAGGCGAAAGAGTGTGATCCTGCACTAAAAAACTATTAGCTTGAGAATCATCTTAATATACACTGTATCATCGTGTTTTCAAAGCTTACTCACTCTTTGATGAAATGTGTATGAAATGTTCATAAAATTCAATTTTATATAAAATTTGACATTACTGGTTCGGTTTCCAATTTTTCTCTTTGAACATGCCCAATGTTTCATACTGTTAAGTATCTTTCTATCATCATTTTCATGGATATTATTTTCAAGATGAGAACATCGAAAATTATTATACATTATCATGAATTGTTTCACATTACACATCTTAGAAAATACTTTTTGTTGTTTAGAAATGTAGATACACTACATGATGTATTAAAAGCATGTTTTAATGTAATAGCACATGTCATCTAGCGGATCTTTGTTATATCCCCTCTTATCTTTTATTTTTTGTTATCACTCAACATACACCGATCTGCAACTTCTCTGAAACTTGGAATTTTGTGCGCCACATCTCAAACAGTTAGACAACATACAAATAACCACTCTCAACTTCTTTTTAATCTTTACCCATGACCTTTCTTCTCCCGGAGGTGACTTAACTCGTCCACAATTTGGTCCAAGCATGCATTTAATCAATCCCCTTCCCTTAAATTCTTAATGGAGTTATATGTTTCACATGAGCATGTGTTGTCCAATGTCATTGTTCAAATGATATGTAAATCGATTTTTAAACATATCTGAGTAATGAAGCATGCAAAGTTTTAGCTATAAAATTGTGAATACCATATATGTCAGTGAATAAAATTGATTAGGTGATCAATATTGCATATATTATTTCTTCTTTATCATCACCAATTAAAGAAACATTATAGTGACCTAAATTCCATAGTTAAATTTCTTATCAGAATATAAAATTTGGATTAACTATGATAAAAGGAAAAGGAAAAAAAAAATTGAAATGATAACCAAAAAATATTAATGATCTGATTACTAAGTCACATGTATATAACAACTTCATATATGAGTTTCTAATTATTAATTTATAATATTTATTATTTATTTGAATTTGCCCCTAAATTATGGCATTGTAATTTAATAGTAAATGTCTATTAAAAAGTATACAAAGATAACATTAGGTTACTATATTTGTATTACTAATTAATAATTTTTGTTCTATTTTTAATCTGAACCATGATGGATATATATAAATTATAAATCATGCAATGGATAATAACTAGAAAGAGGTGACAATTTCAACCTTGATTTTTAGTTGGATAATTTAAATACAATGAAATAATTACTGCGATTCTTCATTATACATTTTGAATTAAGCCAAAAGTGTCAGAATCGAACATATATTTCTTCAAATTGTTAACCACAAGTAATAATACTCCATATTGCAATATACCCTGCATCGCGCAGGGATGGAATCTAGATCTTATTATGATTAAAGCTCCATTTAACTACTTTATTAATCGTTTCACCATTAAACTTTTGTCTCTTGATACACTACACCAAAAAAAGGGGTTTTGTCAACTTTCACCCGAAAGGACTTGTCACTAACAAAAACTGTAACAACAAAACACAGAGATATTGTCATGGTCTTTGACCCTGACATGACAGGGACAACAAGTTATCAAAGTCATGCCAGGGTCAAACACCGTGACAATAAGTGCGAGATAATTAATCCCATCCCTCTCCATATAAAACATTTACTCTCTCTCACCGAACCATTCACCTATCTCTATCTCACCGTGTTTCTCTTCTCTATCTCACCGTGCTGCTCTCCTATTTTTCTTTCACTGCACCACTCTCTCTCTCTCTCTCTCTCTCTCTCTCTCAGCGACAGTTACCACTATCACCTACACTGAGCTACCATCATCACGCATACCAGTATAGCTCCCTCTCTAATTTCATAATTTCCTTCCTTGTTGTATGTGTGTGTGTCTATGTGTATGTGTATGTGTGTGTGAGAGGATATATATATTCATAACCTTTCGATGACAACCAATATCTATTCGAACTCCCTTTACTTGTAGTAGTACATCTTGGATCTGTTGATTATGTTATCATCGGAGTCCTACTCATGGTGACTTGGTCGAATTGGAAGAAGCTGTAGGTATTATTGTAGGTCAACTAGGTACTCAATTAACATTAAGAACTTTTCATATCGGCGGAGTATTCATAGGGAGTACTACAGAACATGTGCGTTATATATATATATGCCCCCTTCTGTAAGGACTCCATATGGTATTGCCCCCTGTACATACCATTTTTTTAAATAGTAAAAAAATGATTTTTTTGATGAAACATCATAGGTATGATCTCCACTACGAGAACATCGTCTCTATTTTTTTCATCAAAAAATTCAATAAGAAAACCGTTATAATGAGGTTATATGTAAACAAATGGTATAAATAAGCATTTTCGACCGTTGAAATTTTGACGATCATCTCACCCACTTTTTGATTGAATTTTTTTTATGAAACTCCATGGATAAGATCTTGACACTGAGAAGATCATATAAATGAAGTTTCATAAAAAAATCAATATACCTAGTGCTTGGCGCCGACCAAACTTTCAACGGTCGAAAATATTTATTTATACCATTCTTTGACATATCACCTCATCTCAATAGTTTTTTATTGATTTTTTTAATGGAAAAAATGGATATGATCTTCTCACTGTGGAGATCATATCCATGATATGGATCGGGACTTCGAGAGGTGTCGAGCGAATAAGATGAATATGAATGTGACAACCCAGTTAAAATAATAACTGGTGGCCAGCCCTATACTACATAAATCAGGTATCTCAGATGGCTCAGTCTCAACATCAACTGACAATCCTAAATAATATAAGGCTAACTACCCAAAACTATTAAAAGCTGATGCCAAAAACCAAATCAAACATACAATGGAAATCAAATTAACTATGTACAGCTACTAATAAAGGTACAATGCACAAGTATGATGATGAAAGAAAATGCTAGTACAACGTGAAATGCGTATATACAAATGAATATACTTGAATAAGCTATCGGGTCACAGATAGTACAACTTTCATGGGGAAGAAATATAAATAAATATAAATAACTCTAAAGTATACTCCCGATGCACAAACTGAATCCTATCTAGATTCACAAAGAAATATGAGGCGACTACAATTTAAGTCCCGCAACAGTCCGCACCTGTTACGGCTCCCACAACTCTGGATAGAAGGGAATCCGACATCCATGAGGTAGGACACCTCTAGAAATATATATATATATATATAGCAGGAGAGAAAGTATAAACGGGTCAGAGCCCGAGGTGTAAAAATGTTTAGCAAGATTATTAACCGTGCATAATAAATATAAATGTACTATTTCATAATTTAACGTGGAGTCGCACTCTCGTGAAACCTCAAGCTCACCTCTCATCTAACAGCGCGCACCTATTCACGTCCTGGAATCTTAATTAAGTTACCACACCCATAAGGACAACCTAACTTATAAAAGGCATGACCTATACCCGTAAGACCTGCCATTCCAATATAACCCAAGAATCCTTCCCATTTTAATCTCACCTAAATATATTTACACATATAAGCCATACTAGGCTTTATTGATTCCAATCTATAACATAATCAGTTATCCATTTTTATTACTTCACATATTAATATTAAACTTCAAATTAAGAGTTTTTTTTTCTCTAAATTAACATGCACAACTTAATAAGGACAAAACTTCTCTCTACTCTCAACATTGCCCTCTGTTCGTGCGTGGGGCGTCTCGCAAAGCGAAATCCAAATAAGGGACCCTCCCGATACACTACTCCTTGGCAATGTCGATCCTAGAGATCCATTATGTCATACATACAATTCTACTACTATAATTACATATAAGTACAAAAGACAGTACTTCTCACTACTCTCAACAATTGCACTGCGTTTCGTGCGTGGGGCGTCTCGCAAAGCGAAATCCAAACAAGGATCCTGCTCGATACACTACTCCTCGACCACGTCGATTGTAGGGATCCATCATGTCATTTACACAAATCTACTACTGATATCTACAACTACAAAGGATAAAACTTCTCTCTACTCTCAAGATGGCACTGCGTTTCGTGTGTGGGGCGTCTCGCAAAGTGAAATCCAAACAAGGAACCCCCTGATACACTACTCGTTGACCATGTTGATCGTAGGGATCCATTATGTCATCTAAACGAAACATGCTACTACTATATGGATTACTAACTAAGAGTAATCTCAAAATCTCCAATAAATATCCTTGGGTCGATATAACCGAAATATTCCTTAAGGGCGATACATCAACCCCTAATAATCTGGTACCCCGTAATCATCCAATATGTACACCATAGGAATTTCATATCATTTCACCTACAGGATATATATATATATATATATATATATATATATATATATATATATATATATATATATACAACCATTCATTCCTATAGCCAAGCGTACATATCATATATAATGTACAATGGCCATACACATAATATAACCGACTATATATCGCCAATATATTGCACCATGCTATCATCTTCCAGTGCGTGACTCACGTAGCATACTGGGGACCACCTGTAGGACTAAATGACACCTACCCCGTAATCAACACACACACACACAACGTCCCGAGAAACGTTCATAGCTCCTAACCGGTCAATGAGACGAAACATACCCACCACGTCTCACCCCAAAAGAAATGTAAATCACATAATAACACAATGGACGACTATGACCTGGGGAATATCCACACTCTCCTCCTCAAGCCATGGTACTCACCCTCAACGTGCAACTTCCCAATGATAGCATGAGCGGGGTATGCTTAACCATACAACTATATATATCATTCACATGCACAATATATATACATCTATATAATTACATCATATAACTAAACCTTCATAAACGGTTTAGCTATTCACGCCATGAGTATACACATATATTCATATCTATACAAATATATATACATGCATATATACATACTATCTCTCATTGTATGTGTAAAGCTTACCAACTCTACTATTAGCATCACAAAATCCTCAATATAATAGCCATAACTCCAATCATGATAGCTGAATTCGTTATATGAATACGATCTCTCACTTGAAGCATATTCATCCATTTCTCCTATGATATAAATCATCTTCCAACATCGATACATCTCCAACATTAAGATTATCACCCAAAGTTTAGTAAAGGTAACAATCACTACACATCACATCTGTATCCGAAAGTACATCAATGTCTCCAATACAAATTTCGACTAATGGTATGCACATAACTAGTAGTCTATAAACCTCAAGCTCAATCTTAAATTCATCTCATTATTCCCATCACTTAGGGAAAATACCACACTGATATATAGTCACTAACCTGACTATGATTCAATTACTCCGATGAAACTCTAAATTTTATTTCATTTACAATCTATTCCTTAGGTTAAACATTACTAAGGATACGCGACCACTCTCTCTCATCGGTCCCCAATCTTAATCTAAATAGAATCCTATCACTATAAGGATTCGGCACAACCTCGGCCTACAATTTCATGTCGTACCCTCACCACTCTCTTGAAAGGACTTTAAACTTACCTCATGACTAGGCTCACTTTTGATCTATATTTAGGATTCCCATCCCCAATGAGGTTTCTCACTATCTCTATACATAACTCCAATGCACACACACACACACACACACACACACACACACACACATATATATATATATATATATATATATATATATATATATATATATATACCCAAATTATTTCAAGAAGTCCCCATAATCATAACATGTGAGAAACCCCTTATATGTTTTCAAAACATATCTCTTACATCATAAAAGAAGGTCCCAAATCAATAAACCAAACTAAGAAGGGTTAGAAATCATTCTAGAAAAATTCCCCAAAACAACCCTGTTTCCGAATCGATTCGGCCTGGCCCGAATCGATTCTGTCTCAAGGGCGAATCGATTTGCTCCAACTGCGAATCGATTCGGTCCAAAGGACCTGGGACTCTGTCTCAATCCTAATCGATTCGCCTTGGGTTCGAATCGATTCGGTCATGCAGACCTGCCACTTTTGCCTAAGCCGAATTGATTCATTTAGGGGGCGAATCTATTCGGGTCTGCAGAACCCTAAAGGTCTCTTCTTCTTCATGAAACCCACGAATTTAAAACCCTAAATTTTCACTTCTAACCCCTAAACCTTCAGCAAATCATGTTTCTAGTCTAATAAATCAACCCCAAAGTTAATCGCCACCATTTCTACACCATCAACCCATATATAAACATCAATTTCAAGATTTGATCTTCAAAATCTAGGTTTTGTTATTAATACCCAAAATCCAATTTTTTTATCCACAAATTATGAAATGAAATACACAAATGAAATATTTAGTAAGATTAAACACTTGCCTAAAAATTGTAGTGGTTAATTCGTCCTCGTGATCGCGGTTGGGCCAGAAATCTCCAAGCTTTTCCCTCTCTCTCTTCCTTTCTTGTTATTCCTCTTTTCTTTCTATTTCTATTTTCTCTAAATGAGAAGGGCTTGATCCGTAAGCCCTTAAATCCCTTAAAACAATAAACCCAATTTTAAATGTTAATATGCACTTTCAATGACTCATTTACTCCAATTCGAGTCAAACTACTTAAAAATATTTCAGAGCCGAAATAAAACCTAATGAGAGTCATTTTGACTATCTCGACCCATTCGGAACCAATGGCGCACTCAGAATTATCATTCGGAATACTTTAAAATGTCCTAAATTTTTGGACTTCAATTTCCAAATTCTAAAATTCTTCGATTTAAATAAATTTTATTTCTCCCAAAAATTTAATTTCTTACTCCCAAAAATCATGGGGTGTTACACTCTTCCCCCTTACAAGTATTTTTCTCGCAAAATTTAAGATATACCTAGGACTTCAATCTCATCTAGTCCTTACATCTACCCTCTAGATCACTATACCAATCCTTCCCAATTCTCACATCAAACTATATGGATTTTAGAATCAAACTAGCTAACCAGGGCACCCATACACCCCGTACTCGTGCTCCACTCGTAAAACAATAACCCAGCTATACAAGCCTCAAACCATAATATAACTGTCTATAATATAATCAATAGCAACATATTAAATATATAAAAATTTGAAATTCCTAAGGGTTGAACTCTTCTCAATTCCTGACACTAGCTACCTTCATGCGGGGGAGGTCTCGCAAGCGAAATCCAAACAAGGAACCCTCCCAATACACTACTGTTTAGCTATGTCGGGAATTGAGATCAGTTGAACCGGGTTAAGTTTTATAAAATATATTCGCATTTTAGATATTGCCCGAAGGCCTATAAACAATATCATATGAAATAATTCCATGTCGTTCGACACGCCAAACAAATACCTTATGTCTCTAGACACAAGGCTTCAACAAACACAATACTCTAACTAATACCTAGTTCTCAAAACTAGCACTACTATGAGCTAATTATTTTTTCCACTCAAAATAAATCTACCAAATTCTGAACCTCCTCAGTCATATAATTCCTATATATTACATCAAAGCATTTGCCACAAGGTAAGTCCTCCTCTCATTGGAATACCACAAGTATATGTCCTAACATAGCAATAAAACAATAACATAACAACCACTACCCAACAACCTCTCTATAGCATAATTCTCTATTAACTCATCGCGAGACGATCTAATATCCCAAAAGATGTCGTACAAAGACCACACTTCCTCTCTCCCTCTTCCCAGAAGGCAATACTCCCAATATTGGGACCACTCCTTACACCTTACATCGATAAAGGTCACCCACACTAGGTTTCCTAACAAATGTTGAATAATTTCTAGATCTAAACCTTCCAAGGCTCCCTATTCTCTCCTCATTAGTACTTACCTTCTCGATCATGAAATCCTCCTTCTTATCTCTGCCTGAGTCACGAAAAGAAATACCTCAAATCAAAACGTACCCAAAATCTATTATGGGTATTACATCTCTCATATTACCCCTTCCTAAACGAATATTCTTAGCGACGTCTGAAGCGAAAACAACTGTGTCAGAACATCATTCAAATGAGCACATCTCGCAGAAGAAGATAAATGTAGGGAATACAACAATCCTGATAGTAGGGTTCTATATCAAGAACGTCAACGAAAGAACACAGAAAACCCGCATAGATCCTAAAGACTCTAGAACCTGATGCTCTGATACCATCTGTGACAACCCGCTTAAAATAATAATGGGTGGCCAACCCTAAACTATATAAATCAGGTATCTCAGATGGCTTAGTCTCAACATCAACTGACAATACTAAATAATATAAGGCTAACTACCCAAAACTATTAAAAGTGGATGCCAAAAACCAAATAAAACATACAATGGAAATCAAATTAACTATGTGCAGCTACTAATAAAGATAGAATGCACAAGTATGATGATGAAAGAAAATGTTAGTAAAACGTGAAATGCCTATATACAAATGAATATACCTGAATAATCTATCGGGTCATAGACAGTTCAACATCCATGGGGAAGAAATATAAACAAATATAAATAAATCTAAAGTATACTCTCGATGTACAAATTTAATCCTATCTAGATTCTCAAAGAAATAAGAGGAGACTACAATTTAAGTCCCGCAACAGTTCGCACCTGTTACGGCTCCCACAACTCTGGATAGAAGGGCATCCGACATCTATGCGGCAGGACACCTGTAGTATATATTATATATATATATATATATATATATATATATATAGCAGGAGAGAAAGTATAAATGGGTCAGAGCCCGAGGTGTAAAAATGTTTAGCAAGTGTGTTAACCATGCATAATAAATATAAATGCACGATTTCATAATCTAATGTGGAGTCGCACTCTCGTGAAACCTCAAAGTCACCTCTCATCTAACAGCGTGCACCTATTCGCGTCCTGGAATCTTAATTAAGTTTCCCCACCCATTAGGACAACCTAGCTTACAAAAGGCACGGCCTATACCCGCAAGACCTGGCATTCTAACATAACCCAAGAATCCTTCCCATTTTAATCTCACCTAAATATATTTACACATATAAGCCATACTAGGCTTTATTGATTCCAATCTATAACTTAATCAGTTATCCATTTTTATTACTTCACATATTAATATTAAACTTCAAATTAAGATTTTTTTTCTCTTAATTAACATGCACAATTTAATAAGAACAAAACGTCTCTCTACTCTCAACATTGCACTGTGTTCATGCGTGGGGCGTCTCTCAAAGCGAAATCCAAACAAGGAACCCCCCCCCCCCCGATACACTACTCCTTCGCAATGTCGATCTTAGAGATCCATTATGTCATACAAACAATTCTACTACAATAATTACATATAAGTACAAAAGACAGTACTTCTCACTACTCTCAACAATTGCACTGCGTTTCGTGCGTGGGGCATCTCGCAAAGCGAAATCCAAACAAGGACCCCCCCGATACACTACTCCTCGACCATGTCGATTGTAGGGATCCATCATGTCATCTACACAATTCTACTACTGATATCTACAACTACAAAGGAAAAAAAATTCTCTCTAATCTCAAGATGGCACGGCGTTTCGTGCGTGGGGCATCTCGCTAAGAGAAATCCAAACAAGGAACCCCCCGATAGACTACTCCTTGACCATGTTGATCGTAGGGATCCATTATGTCACCTTCACCAAACATGATACTACTATATGGATTACTAACTAAGAGTAATCCTAAAATCTCCAATAAATATCCTTGGGTCGATATAACTGAAATATTCCTTAAGTACGATACATCAACCCCCAATAATATCGTACACCATAATCATCCAAGATGTACACCATACGAATTTCATATCCTTTCACTTACAAGATATAATAAATATATATACAACCATTCATTCCCATGGCCAAGCGTACATATCATATATAATGTACAATGGCCATACACATAATATAACCGACTATATATCGCCAATATACAGCACCATGCTATCATCTTCCAGTGCCCGGCTCAAGTAGCATACTAGGGACCACCTGTAGGACTAAATGACACCTACCTCGTGATCAACACACACCCACAACGTCCCAGGAAGCGATCATAGCTCCTAACCGGTCAATGAGATGAAATATACCCACCACGTCTCACCCCAAAAGAAATGTAAATCACATAATAACACAATGGACGACTATGACATGGGGAATATCCACACTCTGCTCCTCGAGACAGGGTGCTCACCCTCAATGTGTAACTTCCCAATGATAGCATGAGCGGGATATGCTTAACCATACAAGTATATATATCATTCGCATGCACAATATATATACATCTATATAATTACATCATATAACTAAACCTTCATATATGGTTTAGCTATTCACGCCATGAGTATACACATATATTCATATCTATACAAATATATATACATGCATATATACATACTATCTCTCATTGTATGTGTAAAGCTTACCAACTCGACTATTAGCATCCCAAAATCCTCAATATAATTGCCATAACTCCAATCATGATAGCTGAATTTGTTATATGAATACGATCTCTCACTTGAAGCATATTCATCCATTTCTCCTATGATATAAATCATCTTCCAACATCGATATATCTCCAACATTAAGGTTATCACCCAAAGTTTAGTATAGGTAACAATCACTACACATCACATCTGTATCCGAAAGTACATCAATGTCTCCAATACAAATTTTGACTAATGGTATGCATATAACTAGGGGTGGCCGTGGGCCGGGACTGGGCAGGCCCGGTCGGGCTCGGGCGGGCTTAAAAAATTAAGTGCTATCCCAAGCCCGCTCGGGCCTTATTATGTAATCCCAAGCCCGCCCAGATTTGAAGGCTCTTTACCCAGGCCCGCCCGATCGGGCCTTGTTATGTTAATTAAAAGATTTTTTTAAAAATTAAAATACCCATTTTTTTTATTTAAAGACCAATTTTTTTAATCAAAAATCTGTTTTAAACTCCATGTATTACAAAGTCCATATATAAAGTTTTCCACTCTACATGAAAAGACTTGGTATACGTTTTTATATTTATAAAAGTTCCCCCCCCCCCCCCCCCCCCCATAAATATATATATATATATATATATATATATATATATATATTCGGGCCTCTGGCCGGGCCGGGCCTCATCGGGCTTAAGAACTCATGCCCAAGCCCGCCCGAAAAAAATCGGGCCTAATAAAATTTTGCCAGGCCCGCTCTGCGGGCCTATTCACCTTACCCAAGCCCTAATTTTTTATTGGGCGGGCTTGGCGGGCCTCGGGCCTATGGCCACCCCTACATATAACCAATAGTCTATAAACCTCAAGCTCAATCTTAAATTCATCTCATTATTCCCATCACTTAGGGAAAATACCACACTAATATATAGTCACTCACCTGACTACGATTCAATTACTCCTATGAAACTCTAAATTTTATTTCATTTACAATCTATTCCTTAGGTTAAACATTACTAAGGATACGCGACTACTCTCTCTCATCGGTCTCCAATCTTAATCTAAATATAATCCTATCACTATAAGGATTCGGCACAACCTTGGCCTACGATTTCATGTCGTACCCTCACCACTATCTCGAAGGGACCCTAACCTTACCTCATGACTAGACTCACTTTTGATCTATAATTAGGATTCCAATCCCTAATGAGGTTTCTCACTATCTCTACACACAACTCTAATGCATACACACACACACACACGCACACACACACACACACACACACATATATATATATATATATATATATATATATATATTCCCAAATTATTTCAAGAAGTCCCCATAATCATAACATGTGAGAAACCCCTTATATGTCTTCAAAACATATCTCTTACATCATAAAAGAAGGTCCCAAATCAATAAACCCAACTAAGAAGGGTTAGAAATCATTCTAGAAAAATTCCCAAAAACAGCCCTGTTTCTGAATCGATTCGGCCTGGACCGAATCGATTCGGTCTCAAGGGCGAATCGATTCGCTCCAACTACGAATCGATTCGGTCCAAAGGACCTGGGACTCTGTCTCAGTCCTAATCGATTCGCCTTGGGTTCGAATTGATTCGGTCATGCAGACCTGCCACTTTTGCCTAAGCCGAATCGATTCGCTTAGGGGCGAATCGATTCGGGTCTGCAGAACCATAAAGGTCTCTTCTTCTTCATGAAACCCACGAATTTAAAACCCTAAATTTTCACTTCTAACCCCTAAACCTTCATCAAATAATGATTCTAGGCTAATAAATCATCCCCAAAGTTGATCCCCACCATTTTTACACCATCAACCCATATATAAACATCAATTTTAAGATTTGATCTTCAAAATCTAGGTTTTGTTATTAATACCCAAAATCCAATTTTCTTATCCAAAAATTATGAAATGAAATACAAAAATTAAATATTTAGCAAGATTAAATACTTGCCTCAAAATTGTAGTGGTTGATTCGTCCTCGTGATCGCGGTTGGGCCGAAAATCTCCAAGCTTTTCCCTCTCTCTCTTCCTTTCTTCTTATTCCTCTTTTCTTTCTATTTTTCTTTTATCTAAATGAGAAGGGCTTGATACATAAGCCCTTAAATCCCTTAAAACAATAAACCCAGTTTTAAATGTTAATACGCATTTTAAATGACTCGTTTACTCCAATTCGAGTCAAACTACTTAAAAAAATTCGGAGCCCAAATAAAACCCAATGACTGTCATTTTGACTATCTCGACCCATCCGGAACCAATGGTGCACTCAGAATTATCATTCGGAATACTTTAAAATGTCCTCAATTTTTGGACTTCAATTTTCAAATTCTAAATTTCTCCAATTTAAATAAATTTTATTTCTCCCAAAAATTTAATTTCTTAGTCCTAAAAATCATGGGGTGTTACAATGAATCCACTGAAATGTGCCTTTGGTGTCTCAACTGGTATATTTTTAGGATTCGTTGTCCATGGGAACGAAATTGAGCCCTCAAAAATCAAGGCAATTCTCGAGATGCTATTACGCATTAGAATAGCGAAATTAGATATGTGAAATGGGGTATATACTCATTAGAATAGTGAAATTGGGTACAGTAGGATGGTAAGTTTTGAATGTTATTTTATTTTACTTTTATTATTTTATATTTGGTAGTTATATACTAATTCATTAATTTTGTATCATTTTATTTCAAGAGATGCGGAGTGATCCAAGGGGTAAGCCATATAGGCTTGATACCTATGTGGCGATTTGAATGAAGAAAGGTAATGATAACGAGATTAATCCAGCCATGGCCGCCACTATTGTAAGTTATAATTTTATTTATGCTATTAATTCATTACATATAATCACATAGTTTTTTGTTATTTCATCTAATTGTGTATTTTTTTATTATTTTAGGAAAAGCATAAAGAAGTTCGTAACTCGTAGTGTGATGTCGACAAGGCATCTCTGAGTATAAATGAACTTATCTAAGTGCCCAGGTGGGATAATAAAGGTTGTACTCTGGGTGTTAGCTCTCGGGAGGGGAATTCGAAGCTCATCATGATTACGTTGAGCAGTAGTTGGTTGTCACGCAAGGTTGACGAGTTGAAGACCAATTTGGACTAAAAGTTTGACAACATTGAATAAAATATTTTCGATGGTTAAGAAATATCTTCAAGGTCGAGTCGGGAGCAAGTCACGAAAGGGTAAGGAGAAGTTGTGGATGAGGGGACCACTACCCCGTCTTTCTCACCCTCACCTATAGATCCCTCATCTCCGTATGAATTATTTTACTCCACCCCTCATCCTAACTCTCCAAACTCCATTTATAATTGGTTAGGAGAAAGACTATTTATCAGACATACGCGGAGGCAATATAATTTCCAAGTGGTTGAGGGATACGAGTATACACCAAGGTTCCTTGGTGCATAACCGTCCGCTGCAGTCTGACGAGGATCGGGTTCGCATCAATGACGTTATGGTGGGAAAAGATAATGAATACATGTGGTTGAATCAACAGTGCGTGCGACATATTGAGGGGTTTATTGTTTCTTATATTGTATGGCCTATCTTTCTCCTTTAAGATGAGAATCAATGAACATTTGCTTTTTACGTAACAATTTGCATTTAACATTCAATTTGGGGTTAATATATATTGTGTTTCTTATTTATATTTATATTTGGTTAAAATATATCATTGATTGCTGCTACACACTACACTAAAAATCGAAAATGGTCACAAGTAATGGGTCACAATCACTTCTCTGACCAGGTGTTCACGATCCACACCCATAACCCCTACATATTTACCGTAACCAAATAAGTGACCATGGTTAGGGTGAATTTATTAAGGGTCTGGTCATGGTCCCCAGCCGTGAGCCTATGGGTCACGGTTAGAAATCGTGATCCCCCGTGACCCAGAATAGCATCAAATATCCCACGCTTTTGATCACACTACTGGTCAAATTCATGACCCATGACCCACGAATGACCACATACCATGACCAAGGTTATTTTGGTGCCAAAATTCCCTTTATTTTAGTCACAAAGGTGGTCACGGTTGATAATTGTGACTCCTAAACATATTTTTAAAGGGTCACCCTACTAGCCACGGACGTAAATTGTGACCCGTTTTTGAGGTAGTAAATAACCCAAAACTCTCCCTCTTTCGTTGAAACCCTATCCCTCCAGCAAAATCCTCTTTATCTCTCTCCACACAGGGTATTCCTTCTAATTTATTTCACTTATTATGTGTATTCTATTTGTGTGTGCATGTATGTTTTATGTGTATCTTCTCTATATGTATGTGTGTGTTTAGTGTGTGTGTCTGTATTCTGTTTGTGTATGTATTATGTTTGTGTGTGTATTCTGTGTGTGTTTTGTGTTTATGTGTGTATTCAGTGTGTATGTGTGTGTACTGATATTCAAACAGTATAATGGTTATTTTATTGTATTTAAAAAATAAAATTATATGAAATTGGTTGTTGTTGTTTATTTTATTATACTAGTTTTTTCACATAATGAATATTTTTCATACTATGATTTTTTTTAACATCATGACTATTTTTTAATTATATTGTTTAGTCCTTATAATGAGCAAAAATCAATCTATATGTATATCACAAATTCTATATTGAAATATGACCTTATTTATTGTTAAAAATTATATATGAAACCCTTGACGTATAATTGCATAGGAAAACTCCTGTTCTATAATTATGTTCATGGAAATCAATCAAGTAGAACGAGATAATATTGTGTTGGATTGTTGGTTCGATACGAATGATAGATACTTAAAACATTCACTATGGCATTCGGGGTCCGATACCTTCGGTGCTAGCGGATAAGAAGTTGGTCGTCGTCAAATGGGCGAAACGTGAAGAGATAGAGTTACCAGTCTATTTTTATTAAAATAGTCAAAAGAATGTCACCACCTCGAGAGAACGATATCAAATTCAAACCAATGCATGCAAAACCAAATAGTTCCAAGGTCTGTGGACTAAGTTACGGAATGAGAATGTGTTTGGAACCCATTCCATCCTTTCGGTCTCTCATGGGATAATGTTAATCTTCTCCTTTTTAACTCTATGACGTGTGTATACATGTGTATAATATAAGTGTCGGGAGAATGGAATCATCCAACTCGTGTAATGGAAGGGACGAAGCGGACTCATTCGTAGGAGTCTTCCCGAAAATAATGATAAATATATGATGTAATTATTTGCGAAATCTCAAATCGCTATGGAGGAGAGAATTGTGCACAACGGACGAAACACGAATATGTAGGAGTCTCAAACTCAAAAAATAGATATAATAAGATATGAAATATGTGTAAAATAAAAAAAAGGAGCATAAGGACTCGAATCTTGGGATTGTACCAAGACGCCTACGTAGCCCAAGGGTCATCAAAGTCCACGTAGTTCAAAAATAGATTGGTGTGGGTTTCAATATATAAATCCAAATGTGGGACTCCTCTTATGTGTATGTGAGAAAACGTTTTTTGAAGAGTGAAGGTGTAAAAATGGAAATCTTACTTTTGGAATTTACGGAGAAACCCTATTTTTGTCTTTTGGGATTTTTTTTTATGAAAATACATTATATGCAATACTACTAGTAAAGAGTAGAGATTATTGGATGAGATATAATTAAACAAAAGAACAAAATTAAAATAAGATGAATAACACTTAAAAATGGATAAACTAGGGAAAGGGGTTAAGAAATAGACCTCCTTATGGATGTTTGTTGCTGACTTTGGAATGCAAGTGTGCTGATTTTGATGTGGTATAGAAGTGAGGTAGAGAGGTGAGATGAATTACCAAGTGAGGGAAGGATACGAAGTAAGGGAATGTGAGAAAATGGATTTTTAGAGAAAGGGAAAGCCTCTGATTATGAGGATAATGTTCTCTGATTTCCTGAGAGGGGTTTTTAGGTTTTATGGTAAGGTGAGGTCATGGACATTTTATAGGGGACAAGGTGGGTGCCAATTAGCATGGTCCCTGGCCTAACTATCAGTATAAGGTCTGCCTTACTAGGCAAGAAAAGGACACCTTGCCAATAAGCAGGGTTCCTAAATGATTTTTTTAGAAAATTGGTCATAAAATGCAAATTATAAGTTCGAATTATGAACACGGAAGACCGTTGGAGTGGTAATTCAAAGACCTTTAAGAATCCATTGAGCCACTACCTGGTCTGGAGTTTACTGAAGTCAAACGGTGCTCAGAAGTGATCGATGATATCTAAACAAGAGGTTTTAGAAGGCAAAATGAATCATTCGTTCGAATCATAAAGCCGATTCATGCAGGGGATGAACTGTTAGAAAGGGGATTAAGTTCCCTTTGAGATCTCATTCATCCTATCTCGGTTCAGAGAATTTACTATGGTCAAACGGGGAGCATAAGTGTCCACTGACCCTTCAGATTAAAATGTATTGTTTGTCCAAACTGTAAGGCTGATTTGCACACAGGGTGAATCATTGGAAAGGGAATTTATATCCGTTCAAAGATTACTTGATCTTCATTCAGGATAGAGAGTTTTTGGAGTCAAACGGGGGTTATGATTGCTCGTGGCCTCCAGATCAGTTCTCAGAATAAAACAAATCATTTGTTTGAATCGTAAGGCCTATTCACGAATGGGATGGACTGTTGGAAATGGGATTCAGATCCCTTAGATGATTCATTAAGCTTCACTTAGGTTCGAGTTTTTACTAGAATAAAAAATGGTCAGAAATCACCCGGTGGCTTCTAGATCGGTACTTAGAGTATAACATAGGGTTATAGTGAAGGGATGAGTTCTAAGGACCTAAGTAGGTGCTTAGGTTAGTCCTAGAATGGGGTGTTTATAGAGCCCCTCTATGGGAGAGATTGAAATAATTGAACGTATTCAAAAGATAGACACCACATCGATGCTAGGGAAATTTTTTTAGGTCAATTCTGCGGGCCTAAGGATGAGAGTGACCAATATAGAGGGTCGAGGTTAATTTTATGGACCTAAGGATTGTAGCGATTGATTCAGGAGGTCTAAGGGGTGAAAACAAAATGTTTTAGTGGATCAAGATCAATTCTGGGGACCATAAGTCGTAATAACCAATTTTACGAGTTGAGAACAATTATGAGGACCTAAAGTTACGACGACTAATTTTGCGAGTTGAGATCAATTCTGAAGACCTGAAATATGAGGGTAGCTAATTCAAAGGTTTGAGGTAAATTCTGAGGACTTACAGTTATGATGACCAATTTTGCAAGTTGAGATCAATTATGGTGACCAAAAGTTTTAACGACCAATTCTGTGAGCCGAGATCAGTTCTGAGGACCTTAAGGATGTGGATGACCAATTATGTGGGTCGAGGTCAATTCTGAGGACCTACAGTTGTGATGAATAATTCTACGAGTCAAGGTCAATTATGAGGATCTTAAGAGAGATAACCAATTATGCCGGTCGTTGTCAATTTTGAGGTCCTTAAGGCAGATAGCCAATTTTGTAGGTCGAGGTCAATTCTAAGGACCTTAAGCGGGATGACCAATTCTTCGGGTCAAGGTCAATTCTATGGACTTTAAGAGGGATGACCAATTCTATAGGCTGAGGCCAATTTTATAGGCCATGATTTTGTGATTCATTCAGAAGTATTATCGTTGGGGAAGAGGTTACTGATGAGAGGGTTTTATTGCACGAGACCACGAAACACCATTCGATAAGTATGGATAGCCTTAATGGCTATGTGAGTATTTTGACCTTTGGGTTTTGAATTTTTTTTTTCTTTTTCTTTTTTGCTCTTGGGCTTAAGAAGTTTTTTTTTTCTTTTTTTTTGCAGACTTATATAACTTCTTCAAGCTTTCGATATTGAGGATGACTGGGTTGAAGGATGTTTGGTACCGTCTTCCATAGGTAGTGTGCTGGATTGTATCGTTTGATGGGTTTCGTTCAATGGGGGGTGCCCTAGATGAGACGCCATGCTCTTCTTCGATATTATGCGCACTTAGTGAGATGTAGTGGGAAATAACCCACACGTTCCATCTGGGGTCAAGGAGTTGATCCTTACTCCCCTGTACATCCAACAACTGTTGGGGTTGGATTGTGAGGGGAATCAGATTATGGTAGATTATACTCTGCAGGTCACACAAGAGGTAGTGTAGGTTGTTTTAGGCGATATGGGTAAAATTGTGTTAGGGGATTCTGTTTGTAAGTATGTTGCTGAGGGAGACACTAATAAAAAGGCAGGATAGTGAGATGGATAGGCAGCAGGTGAGATAGAAAGTCCGTTTGTTTATTTTTCTTTTGCTTGGAGGATTTATTGTGGCGACGAGCGACAATGTCATCCACTTATGGTTTCTACCGTACTTGCAGATTATTTCGGACGTAGATATGTACAATTAGAGGAGATTTACTTTGGCATCCCTTTATGCTTCTTTGGACGCATTCAGACGGTGCTGCCAGTAGACTTTTATTGGACCCACGTACATTTTGGAGGTAACTTTAAGTTTAATTTCCTTTATTTTCCTATAGTCCTTTAATTTTTTTTCGTCCTTTTTGTTTCGTTATTCTAATTTTTTGTCTCCTTGAAGATGTAGTTTTTTGAGGTGATAGGTCACAACATGGGGTTGGTGCTCCTGAAGGATAGTGGGTTAGGCGACTTCTACAGGATGTACTAGTGACCAAAGTAGAACAGGCAGTCGACCCAATCTTTATCTTTAAAGGACGTACGAAAGATTTTGAATGACCTGACTAGTGATCTGGTTAGCTTTTGTTATTTTTTTGAGTTCTTTGGCATCTTAAATTTGGGTGGATACTCAATCTTTATTGGGGATACAGTTCACCTTCTACCCTTAGAGTATTTCCCCATGGTCTGTGGGGTTTACGAGTATTCACGTGAAGATGTGACAGCTACTAGAGTATGAGTTTGGGTACGTCTGTTACCTTGGCGAGAGAGTTATGAGGAAAATTTTAAAGGAGGAGGTGGGGCTCCCACCATCGGCGACCTTCGAGTATATGAGGCAGGTTAAAGAGATGACAAATTATGCGAGGGCAACGACGATAATGGGTGAGACCTACACGCATTATACTGATACGACAGCGGGTTATGACTACCTATATTTCCTGACCAGTTAGTTAATGCCTTCCTGCATATATGACGTGGAGAACATGCCTCCACCTACCACCACTTCAGGTAAGGGTACTAGTGCACTGGTGACATTAGCCCACAGCACGGGAGGTGGCGCGACAGCAGAGGCAGAGGAGGCTCTGCTTATTCAGTTCACTCCTCTCCTTATCACTTCAGGTTGAGTAGTCAGGAGATGTTGAGGTTTCCCCACTATCCTCATGCGTCGGTAGCCGAGTTTACGGGCCTTATTGATGAGGCGCTCTTACTTGAGGTATGCCTCTCTTCTTTCTTTTTTATTTTCTATTTGTCGCTTTATTTTCCTTTGTTCTCTACTAACTTGATCAACTTTTGTTATTTTCTTCCTTAGAGAATGTATAGGTGTCGACAAATTAGCTGCGGGATATCAAGGACTGGATGGCATCTATGTCTGCCTATGTGAAGAAGTCATCCAGTTCCTGTATGGTACCGTCAGCTACTTCTGATGAGGATTCTAGATCCGGGATCGTAGGGGGAGTCTGAGGGTTTAAGAGGGATATTGGAGGGTTCAAGCAGTGCCTCGTTGTATTTTTCTTTCCATTTTCTAAGAATTTATCCGATAACGAGGGTAGAGTACCCATATACATCTAGGTGCTTGACACCTTTATCAAGGTAAATCATGAGGCCTACAGTGCACACCTCATACTCAGTCATGTTATTGGTGAAAGGGAAGTCTAGTTTGATGGTTATAGGGGTATGGGAGTCATCAGGATCAATGAGGAGTATCCTAATGCCATACTCTTTTTTGTTGGCAGCTCTATTGAAAAACTTCTTCCATCTGATATCGTCATAAGAGGTGCAAATAATGTTTATATCTAGTAATTCAGATGTGACAACCCGCTAAAAAATAATAACGGGTGGCCAGCCCTATACTACATTAAATCAGGTATCTCAGATGGTACAGTCTCAACATCAACTGAGAATACTAAATAATATAAGGCTAACTACCCGAAATCATTAAAAGTGGATTGTCAAAAATTTAAAACTTTTATTTAACAACAACAACAAAACCAATAATGCAATCACAACCAACCATACACATCTAACTAAAGTGAGTGATATGTGTAAACTCCAATAATAAGAAAGAGTACAATACAATGTACAACAAAATTTCAACAATGAAATACCCGAATATGCTTTCGGGTAACAGACAATACAAAAATCTGAGAAATGAAATATGAAAGTGTTAATCTATAACACTTCAATACCAACTCAATATACAAACTGAATCCTAATCTAGATACATCAAAGATAGGAATCGTCTAAACAAGATTCCTCAACAATCCGCAATTGCCACAGCTCCACGAATACACTGGATGGATGAACATCAAAGGCGTCCTTGCGGAGGAACACCTGAAGTAATACAATATATACATGGAGGAGAAAATATAAGCGGGTCAGAGCCCGAGTTTGAAAAACATTTTATAGCAAGTGTATTAAAATGCATAATAATTATAAATGCATTATTACATGATTTAGTTGGAATCGAACTCTCCATAATAATTCAACTCACCACTCATCTAAAGCGCGCACTAAACGTATGCACATGATCTCCAAATGGATGCCCGATTCTAATTTAGGTAAGAGGATTCTAACTTAAACCGAAATGAAGTATTTAAGTGAGACCGTCTAACCTATCTCCTAATCTACATTTATCTACATTCTTTAAATTGTATACTTTAACATTTGTATTATAGTTATCTTTATAATGTTCATTTGTTGAACATATAAAGTAGCATCATCATGCTCATAATCACAACATTCTCAATTACTAGAATTTCATATATTCTAGTGATGCCCTTCATTGGCATGTAAACAATATATGTAATTATATATGAATTATTAGCATCAAGAGTTAAGGACTAAAATCCTCCCGATTTTCAACACGGCATTGCGTTTCGTGCATGGGACGTCTCGCCGAGGCGAAATCCAAACAAGGAACCCCCCGTTACACTACTCCTGACCGTATCGATCCTCGAGGCTCATTATGCCCTCAATGCAAGATGCATGTAACCCAAATTATTATTATCCAAATTTTAATTAATTTATATTCCCAATTATCAACAGTAAACAGCGTTTCAGGCGTGGGACGTCTCGTCGAGGCGAAATCCAAACAAGGAACCCCCCCGTTACACTACTCCTGGCACTGTCGATCGTCGAGATAGGTGATATATATATATATATATATATATGAGAATTAAGGACTAAACTTATCCCCAACTTCCAACATTACACTACGGTTCGTGCGCGGGATGTCTCGCCGAGGCGAAATCCAAACAAGGAACCCCCCGATACACTAATCCTGGAAATGTAGTCCGTTGAGGTCCATTATGCCCTTGACACCCATAATACAACCACAAGCAATAATAACCATCCAACTGAGCTATAACTCGAAGGACGCAGGCTCACATGCTATCATCTTCCAGCAGCCCATATACGTAGCAAATTGGGGTCACCTGGTGGGGTTCCACGACACCCACCTCGTGATCAACTCACACACACGACGTCACGAGAAGCGGTCATAGCTCCTAACCGGCAAGTGAGAGCGACATATACCCACGAACTCTCACCCCCATAATAAATCAATCTATATAAATATGTCATTTGCTGACCACCATGGACGACTATGACCTGGGGAATATCCACACCAAGCTCATCTAGCGAGAATGATCACTCTCTACGCACGGAACATCCCAATGATAGCAAGGAGGGGGTATTCTTAACATGTATATACACCATCATATAAGGTATACATACATCCCACATAATAAAGATATACCATCATATAAGGTATACCTGCAACATCATTTTCATTTTCATTTTCATTATACGCTCTTAGGCCCAATAGATTTTATATCATTGTTTAGTATGCTTGCCTCTTGATATACTAATCGTCAATTCTAACACATCTTCCCCACTTAGTATACTTTATACTATTTCTTGCTTGAAGCTCACATGTCGCTTCTAATTATGAGTTGTCTCTCAATTCTATTTAAGTTAAGGATATTCTTATCCTAATGCACCTCAATATGCATGTCTAACTCTCCATCCATAATATGGTTCAATTCATTTTATGAACCTTCAAAGTTATCCCATTTGGGATTGGATCCTAAGATCCGGTATCTCTAAGTTATTCTCATTCTTTCTTATGAATTTTTTATTATCTCTAAATAGAATCTCCAATAAAAGTGGGCTTCCCCACTTAGAATACACCATAATATCTAATCGATATTCCTCGAATTTAGTCAATATGACTCTAATAATTTCTTATAAGGGAAACCCTCTAAAAGTTTCCAAAACATACTCCAAATAACTCCTATAGAGGTTCCCAATTGATAACCTCGAAAAAACGGGATGAAATTCTCCATAGAAAAACATCTCCAAAAATTCCCCCATTTCTGAATCGATTCGGCCCCTCCGAATCGATTCGACCCAAAAGCGAATCGATTCGTCCCATTCGAATAGATTCGGTCCAATGGACCTGAGAGTCTGCTACATACCGAATCGATTCACAAGTGGCGAATCGATTCGTCCCTAAAGACCTGGGGATTCTACAACAGACCGAATCGATTCGGAAGGGGCGAATCGATTCGGTAAGAGCAGCAAGCTACGAAATGGGTTATTTTCTTCTTAACCCAAAATTCTCAAAAATCAATTACATCATCATCCAACCATTTTGCATCAACCCAATTACATATACAACAATATTAATCCTCTAAGAACACTTATAAACTAATTTCCAACCTCAAATCTATTTATACACTATAAATCTAAGGTTTTTCCAAAAAGTTAGATTGTATCCAACAAAACCTAAAACCCATAAATTTCATCCACAAATCATGCAATAATTGTACACGACAATTATTTAGCAAGTTTAATCACTTGCCTCGGGTTCGTGGGGTCTGAATCCTCCTTGAAATCGCGTGGATGCCGGAAAATCCCTTTTCTCTCTCTTTTCTCCTTCCTTTTCTTCTTCTTTCTTCTTCTTCTCTCTTTCTTTCTTTCAATTTCTCTCTCTTTCTTGGTGGAAATATCTCTCGTAGGCTTAATAAGCCTAATCTCCCAAGGTACACATCTTTAAATGATAATACACACTTTAAATGACTCGATGACTTTAATTCGAGTCAAACGGTCCTAATTTATTTCGGAACCCAAATAGACCCCAAGTACAGTCATTTTGACTTTCTAGACCCTTCCAAAAACAATGTTACCCTCAGAATTTACATTCGACAAACTTCCAACAACTTCAAATTTGACCTCAAGTACCAAATTAATTTTTTCTCCAATAAAAATATTATTTATTTCTCCCAAAATAAATAAATCCTAGTCTCCAAGTCCTCGGGTTGTTACATCAGATAATTAAACATAGGTTCATTCCATGAGATAATCAATAATGTAGTTGGCAATAACCCTCCCATTTATGGCTTTCTTCATGACGTACACAATATTGAACTCAGGTAGCAACATCAACCAGCGGGCCATTCATCTTAACAGCGAAGGTTTATCTAACAGGTATTTGATGGGATCCAATCGAGATTCTAGTCTAATGGGAAAGGCAAGCATGTAGCATCGTAATTTATGGTAACCCATACTAAGGCGACACACGCTTTCTCGAGAGCAGTATAATTGATTTTGAACCCAACCAAATTTTAACTACCGTAGTAGATGTCTCTTTCTTTATGGGATTATTCAATGTATTGGGCTAGTAAAGCCCCGGCTATGATATCACTGACGGTTAAGAACATGAGGAGGGGGATACCTGGCCGCGGAGGAATCAACACTAGAGATCGGGTGAGGTATCACTTAATTTGGTCAAAGGCTTATTGGCAGTCCTCGTTAAAAACATTGGTTAAATCATATCGGAGAAGTTTGAGCATGGGTTCGCAGATAGAGGTCAGTTGGTTGATGAACCGACTGATGTATTGTAATGTACCGATAATTTCTCGAACTTCCTTCTCTGTTCGAGGTGGTGTAAGATTGAATATGGATTTCAATTTGGCAAGGTCTGCTTCAATTCCTTTCTTACTGATAATGTATTCCAAGATTTTCCCCTTACTGATGCCGAAAACACACTTTTGTGGGATAAGTCGCATCTAGTTTTATCACAGTCGCTTGAAGAATTTTTAGAAGGTAGGAATATGGCCTTCTTTAAACTTGTTAATCATTTCATCAATATAAACCTTGACTTATTTATGAATAAGGTCATGCAGGATGATTGTGACAGCCCTTTAGTAAATGGCCCCGAGATTATTGAACCTAAACGACATAACTGTGTAGTAGAAAGTTCTTCAGGGGGTGATGAAGATAGTTTTCTCTTAGTGGTAAGGGTGCATATTGATCTGTTTGTACTTGACAAAAATGTCAACAAATTTTTTGAGGACATTGTTGGCCATATTATCCATAATTATGTCGATATTTGGTAATGGGTAATCATCTTTCGGGGATGCCTTGTTCAAATCTCAATAGTCGATGAATATATGAACTTTCCCTCCCAATTTCATCATGGGAACGATATTTACGAGACATATAGGGTATTCAAACACGTGAATGAAATCCACGTTTAGCTATTTGACTACCTCCTGTTTGCCTTTGAGTGTCCATTTCATTTGGAGTTTTCTCAACTTTTGCTTGACCGGTTTGCATTCTGAGAATATCGAGATCGCATGCTGAGCTATTTCCATGTCAATACCAGGCATGTCATCATGGGTTCACACAAAGATGCATATGAACTCTTTTAACATCTCTTCAAATTATGCTCACTCGTGCTTGTGAAGGGTGGACCTTATACTAATCTCGCGTTGATGGTCAATAGAGCTGAGGTTACTAATAATAGTCTCATCATCATTAGTTTAAACACGATTATGTTGCTTGTTATTTTCCTTATTGAGACCGATTAAGAATTCTTCATTTACAAAATCATCATCATCAAAAGTTTAATTGGAATTAATGAAATTATTATAATTCATAACAAGATACTCAAAATACTCATTTATTTCATTTTCAGGGAAAATAGCTTTGAGAGCCTCGTCAAAAGAGGTCTCAGTTACATTTACCTTAGGAAAAATGAAAAATTAAAAAAGGTGCAAAGATTTCGTGAATATGATAAACAACAGGATGTTGTTGAGCTTAAGCAGGATGAATTGGGATGGCATGTCAGTTTAAGAGAGGTATATCAACAGTTTTGATCTAGGAGTACGAGTCTAATGGTGGAGCATCTGAGTGGTTCATGAAGAGACTCAGCTCCAGTGTTTACAAGTCAAAGGATTCCTCGAAGTCTCTACCCTCGAAGTTCTCAGTAATTTCTATGGTTTGCTCAGTGAGAGGTTCCACTTCATTTTTTCAGCCTTTATCCCAAGTGTGGAAACCTTCACCATCAGATTCTCCATTTGAGCATTCAAAGTCTTCACCTTAATTGATGATATCTTCCTGCCAATAGTAATTAATGAATTCAACCACCTTTATAACATCATCATATAAGTCTTCCCATTCAGTGGGGAAATACAGGAGTGAAGGGACTAGGCATACTTGAAGTTTTAAATAAGTAAGAAACTTAGAAACGCTGAAGACTTCCCTCGTTTGGAGAAACATATCAGTCATGATTTGTACAACGCCATCTAGACTGACTTTCTCAATAGTTACCATCCATTCATCTAATTCTCAAGCCCACTTTTGGGCTTCCATGAACAGGCTACTAAAATTCTAATAGTTGATGGACATCTCGGTAGGAAATTTTAGCTCAAAGTTTCGAAGTTGGTTTACCACACCAGGAAGTTTTATACCTCCTTCTATGATTGGGAGCGAATGAAAATACAAGACCCCTTAAGGAGTGATAGATCTTGATCACAAGTCATATAGGGTGTAGGAAAAAGGACTAATAATTATTAAGAGGTTTGGGTAATACTTTAGGTATGATGGGCGCTTTGATAGGCTTGAACTGCGTAAAAGGGTCAAAATCAGGGTTTCTTTTCAAGAAGATGGCATTCATTCTAGTTTCATATACTGGAAGAGGGTTATGAGTAGTGCTAGTCTTGGGATTAGCTAGAAGGAAAATGATACACTTGACCATCAACCCTTAGATCACATTTTTGAGATGACATCATTAGTTGGTGGTGTGGCCTGCGACTTGGTCAAAGTCATAGCGGGCATTGTGCTTAAAGTTTTAAGGGAGTGGGTTTGTTAATGGTCAAGGTTCCAATGGTTTGGTGAGATTTTGGGCTAGCAGTGCCTGGTAAAATTTTGATAGGAGAGCATGGAGTTTGGTTTACTTTTTTTTAACAGGATTGGGGCGACTTTATAGTGCCCAAGAGGTAGCAAGTTGTGATACGTTATTGATGGTTGAGACTAAGTCATTAGCGGGTTTCTTATATTTCTAGGGTGTAAAGTGTCGAATTAGCTTCTTCGGATCAGACTCCACTTTGGTTATACCTTTTTTTATTTCCACACCATCCTCTTGGAGGGCTCAAAATTACAGGTAGTACTATCCTCCCATGGATGCTTGGATATGAGGCAAGAAATTCTTCTTCATAATCCCTACCCGTTCCTCCCCTCGGGTCATGTTGGTCATAGTGGCGGATTTTTCTCTACATCTTCTAATGAAGCTACTGACTGATTCCTCATGGTTTTACTTTAGCAGCTCTAGGTTCTTGCTAGTGACCTTAAGCTCTTTGTTGCACTTCTATTGAGACATGAATTCTTAAGATGCATCTTCCTAGCTACGGATCCTGGATTCTTTGAGAGACAAGAACCATTCAAGAGAAAAATTTTAAGGTCTGTTAAAATATTTGGGACATTATTTCTTTTGAGGCACTAGGAAGGGTCATGGCTCGGTGGTAACTGTGTAGGTGCATAATTGGGGGCCCATTATCCTCGAACTTCTCGATGTTCGGCATGTTGAACTTTTCTAGAAACCTGACCCTAGGGTAGGGAGTCATGTAGGTGTAATGTGAAAAACTGTTACTCAAGCCGTTCAATACAAGATTTAACAATTTAAGTAACTCCGAACTATTTTTTGAAGAAACTCTTTTCTAGAAATCAAATCAGTTTTTAATCAAAAAATGTGTTTAAAATTTGCACGAGATCAATTCAAGATTTGCTAACTAGTTTTGAAAAACAAAACTAAAACAGTTTTAAATCAGCACATTAATTAAAATGAGATGAGGAGATGTAGAAAGATTAATGACACGATATTTTTAACGTGGTAAAATCTCACCCAACTGAGGAAACATCCACGACTCCCTCTACGGAGTAAAAAGAAAAAATACACTAAAACAAAATATAACAGTTACAAACTATATAACATACATGCACACAAATCAGACCTATACAAGTTTAGGAATATACCCACTGGTGTCCATCTAACTTTTCTGCAGTTTTGATGGTTGATGTTGTTCTCCCAGTTCGCAAACTTCAACTTTGTTCCAGTTCTTTACGTCGACTCTTTTAAAAGATCTTATTACCAATACTTTCAGTGTTGTAGTCTGTTCGTGTTTGTGATGGTGATCTAACACATGCATGCACACACTCACGCTTATTTTTACAAACAGTTCTAGAATATTACAAATCAGATCTATATGTTGTGATTTTTAGTTTCTCTCTTCTTGGGAAACTTGAACCTTGTTTGACCTTTAAGATTAACCTATAACCCACGACTATCTTGCTCAGAAGACGTATCAAGATCTTAATCAATTTCAGGGTTTTGAAAATGATTTTGAAATTGAAAATTGCCAAGTGTGATTCCAACTAGGTCAAAGGTTTTGTTTCAAAAGAACTAGAAACATAAAATGTTATTGTTGATTTTGAGTATGAAAACATTTACAGAAAATAATCAACAACAGATTTCTCAAGATGAGAAACAATAAATGCAGATCTAGGTGTAATGTAACATAAAATTCTTAGATTTAAAATTTCTATGAAACAGAAATGCGGATCTAGCTTAATGCTTAAGTTGGACACAAGATTTAAAAACGAAGAGGTTATAGCACGAAACCACTAACAAACTACTCTTAAAACTCTCAAACGCTCAAGATTGTGTTTGGTATATAACTGGTTTTGATAAATGAACCAGGGTTTGAAAAAGGGTTTGGACGAATTTAGGTTTAGGGTTTCTAACTCTAGTTTCTATCTCTCTTCTCTCTCTAAAATGACAAAGTGGAAAAAGTATTCTAATGGCTGAGGGTTACCCTCCTTATATAGGGGGATGAGAAGGATCGAGAAGGTATAGGTAAATAGAGGGCTGAGATTAAGTCAAGCAACCTTGACTTCCATCCAACGGTTAAAGGTAAGCGGTTGGTTATGACGCTTGTCATTGGATGAGAGATGTTCGCAAGGATTGGGACAAGGACTCATGCAGATCGCCGATTAGCTCAATCCAAGGGCTAATAGAACACGCTGGTTTACTCTCTTAGAAGAAACACACATACATCTAATAGGGAAGAAACATGTGTAAGGCAAGTAGAGGATATCAAACGCACGGCTAAAATTAATTACATAGACACCCTGACTTCTCTAGCGCTTTCGGTTCCTACCCAAAGGAACATTCCAGGGAAAAAACCAATAACCAGTATTTATATAAAGACCCCTAAACTTTTTAATCCCATTTTTAATTAAGAAAAAAATTGTTTTAAAATCTTTATAAATTCCCAAAAATTATAAAAAATTATTTTAAGGGAAATTAACACACACAACACACATACAAACAATTTAATCAATATGTGAATAATGTATGCAGTTCTAAAGTGTGTGAATGACAGTGAATATACCTTGATCTATCAAACAAGAGGAATGAATAGAATTGGAGAGTCTGAGGCTCTTTGGTATCTAGGATGGGGACCAAATTTTGCCTCTATTTCCAAACTAGATGAGCACTTATACAATGTAGACTCAAGTGAGTCAAGAGTATGCGGTGCTTAAATCTCCCCCTTTGTAAATATGAGATAAAATATCCTTTGAGTCATCTTGGACTCGTAGGGAAACAAAAAGAAAAGGAAAAACCTATTCCTATACAAAAATTCTATCTACCCATTTCCTAGAAAAGAAAATTACTTAACTCAACTCATTACAATTTAATACCCTATTACAACTATTGAATATAACATAGAATAATTGTACAAAATCCTGCAAATAATCACTAAGATCAACCTCTTTAGAATATGTCAAAAATTAATGAATTCTCATAAGACTCAAATTTCTCCCCCATTTTGTCTCAAACGGACAAAGGGAAAAAATTATGTAAATCCAAGAGTTTATTTAGCACACACCGTTCCAATTGATTTACGTAAAGAAATGAATATATTGTAATCCAAAGGTTTGGTAAACATATCTGCGAGTTGCAAATCAGTACGAAGATAATTGATTTCTAATTCCTTAGTCTCAACTAATTCGCGAATAAAGTGATCTCTTATTTTTATGTGTTTTATTCGCGAGTGTTGAACAGGATTTATAGAGATATTGATCGCGCTTTGATTATCACGGTAGAGATGTAATTATTCCTCTTTAATACCATAATCACTTAGCATTTTCTTAAGCCAAAGTAATTGAGCACAGCAACTGCCAGCGACTATGTATTCAGATTCATCTGTTGATAAAAAAGTGCAATTTTGTTTCTTAATACTCCAACCTACCAAATTATTACCAATATAATAACATGTGCCTGATGTGCTCTTGCTATCATCAGTACACCCTGCGCAATCGGTATTAGTGTATCCTATTATAGTGGTAGGAGTATCATTGGTGTACCATAGTCCTAAGTTTAGAGTGCCTTTAATGTATTTTATGATTTTTTAACACACGTTAAATGGATCTCTTTAGGATTGTTTTGATAACGATCACACACGCAAACAGCGAAAATAATTTTAGGACGCGAGGCAGTAAGATATAGTAAGGTTCCAATCATACTCTGATAAAGGGTTGGATCTACGGATCTTCTAGTGTCATCCTTAGACAGTTTGACTATAGTACTCATGGGAGTTTTAGCATCTTTTACACTTTCAAAGACGAATTTTTTAATAAACTCTAATGTGTATTTGGATTGTGAAATGAATAATCCTTCTTAATTTTGTTTGACTTGAAGTCCTAAGAAAAATTGCAACTCCCCCATGAGAGACATTTGAAATTCTTTATGCATAATTTCAGAAAAAGATTTAACTTCATTTGGGGAGGTTGATCCAAAGATGATATCGTCTACGTAAACTTGAACTATAATGATATGTTTGTGAAAATGTTTGACAAAAAGGGTTTGATAATTTCCTCCTCTCTTAAAACCTTTGTCTAAGAGAAAATTGGAAAGGCGCTCATACCAGGCTCTTGGGGCTTGTTTTAGGCCATACAAAGCCTTTTTAAGACGAAAGACATGATTTTGAAATTTAGGGTCAATGAACCCTTTTGGTTGTTCTACATAGGTCTCCTCAGTCAAAATTCCATTAAGGAAGGCAGATTTGACATCCATTTGATAAAGCATAAAATGTAAGTAGCAGACTATGGCAAAGAGAAGACGAATAGATTCTAATCGAGTAACAGGAGCAAAAGTCTCCTTAAAATCTATTCCCTCTATTTGAGAGTATCCATGAGCAACTAATTTAGCTTTGTTTCTAATGACTATCCCACTTTCATCAGATTTAGTTTTAAATATCCAACGTGTGCCAATAACCTTTTTGTGATCAGGCCTAGGTACAAGATACCAAACATCATGAATGACGAATTAAAGAAGTTTTTCCTGCATTGTAGAAATCCAATGAGGATCATTCAATGCATCATTAACATTCTTTGGTTCCACAATGAATATAAAACATGCATAATGAGCAAAGTTTCTTAATTGAGATCTTGTACGCACAGGTTCACTAAGGTTACCAACAACATTATCTATGGGATGGTCTTTAGCAACCCAATTAGGCACTTCAGGTGTCTCAATTGGTAAAGAATCATCTATTTCTGGAGAGTCATTTTCTAAAACATTTTCAGACTCTACCACAATAATTGGTTCTCCATTCTTACTCTCTACAGTAGTGTCACTTACAATAACGTTTATGGATTCCATTAAGGTCTTAGTGCTAAGATTATAGACACGGTATGCTTTACTGTTGGGACAGTATCCTAGAAAAATGGCTTTATCTCCACGAGTCTCAAATTTAGATAAGTGTTCTCTGTCTTTACAGACATAACACGTACTACCACAGGTTCTGAGGTACTTAAGATTGCATTTTTCCCATACCAAATTTCATAAGGAGTTTGTTTAGAGTTATTTGTAAGATAGACCCTATTTATAATGTGACACGCAGTACGAATAGCTTCTACCCAAAAATACTTAGGTAAGGTTTTTGCATGAATCATAACTCGTGCCATCTCTTGAAGGGTACGATTCTTTCTCTCAGCTATATAGTTCTGTTGAGGAGTCTTCGAAGCACTAAATTCATGTTTGTAACCATTATAGTCACAATATTCTATAACCCCAGTATCAATGAATTCTCCACCTCTATCACTACGAATCCTATTTACCTGAGAGTCTTTCTCATTTTCAATTCGAAGTAAAATCTTCAAAAAGGTTTGGAATGTGTCAGACTTTTGTTTTAAGAAAGCCAACCAAGTAAACCTGGGGAAGTCAGCAACCAAAACAAGAATATAACTGTGTCCACAGAGACTAACCGTTCGAGAAGGACCCATAAGGTCCATATGGATGTGCTCCAACGGTTTAGAGGTAAGGATGTCTTTGACTTTCTTATGAGGAGCCTTAACAATTTTTCCTTCTTGACAAGAACCACAGATAATGTTAGAAATAGGTTTAATCTTTGGAATGCCTCTAACTATTTCTTGAGAAGACAATCTACTAAGGTTTTCGTAATTTATGTGACCCATACGATTATGCCATATCTCATTGTGAACCATTCTGGCAATGTTACAGACCTCAGCACTGTTTTGAACGGTATAACAATTGTATGGAGTCTCGAGTCCTGTAATAATTCACTCACCTTTTTCATTTAACATTTTACAATTATTCTTTGAAAAGGTAACAGTATGATTTGAGTCACAAAGTTGCGAGATACTGAGTAGGTTTGCCTTAAGACCTTTTATTAGAAGAACATTTTCAAGTAAAGGTAATCCTTCTTCTTAGAGTGTTACTTTACCAATGATTTGAGATGACACACCATCACCAAAAATAACTTTTCCTCCAGCAAAGTTGGTTTTGTTTAAGAGTTTAGTATCATCCCCAGTCATGTGTTTTGAACATCCAGAGTCTAAATACCAACCAGATGGAGTGTGTTCAGCTTTTAAAGCAGTAATAACAATATTACACTTCATCTGGGGTAATAGCTCATCTATTCTAACCCAAACAGCTCGTGTTTTCATTTTGCACTTATTTGCTCTCAGTTGATAAAATTTGCGAGCATTAAATTTCTGTTGAAAAATGTTTTGAGCACAAGGTTGAATTCTATGAAAAGTTTGAGCATTTGGTTTAGAAAAGTGTCACAAAATCCTTCTTGGAAATGATCTTTTAGGTTTAGTCTTTCTCCTTCTATAGTTAGAGTTTTTGTCTGGTTGTTTAGGAAGAATATAATTGTTACGACTTCTCCTAGAATAGTTAAAGTTTTGGTACGCAGGAGAATTATAGACAGGGTTGACTACACGTCTAGAGCGGCATCCGTAAAAGGAATGACCATATAGATCACAATAAGAGAAATACAAGTTGCTCGAAGTTGGTGTCTCCTTCGGAAAGTCTCTAAACATAGGCTTAATGAATTTTTGAGGCTGAACCTTATTCCTAGGGAGTACAGTTTGAAAGACCGAATCACTCTTCCTAATCGGGGTAGACATATTTAGTCTTAGGTGGACTTTCACACTTAGAGTAACTTGATTCCCCAATATCAAACTTAGATTGGTTTTTGTCAAACTCATTTTTAAGAATATGAAAATCTGGACAAGTTTTTATAGGTCTTTTGCCTCCTGACACAAATTTATTGGTTCAAGGATTTTAGTTTGAGTCTTCAAATTGGGGAAAAATCCTATTCCAGTTCGATCATCAGAATTGGTTTTGGAATCAGCAACAATCCATCAAAACAGTTTGAGTTATTTTCAAATTTAGCAAATTTTTTGAAAACTATTGCTATCTTTTCTTTAGATTGTTCCAATTCTAATAATGTCCCTTTATATTTTTTATCCAGGGTTTCATTTACTTCGATCAAATTCTTTAATTTTTGATCAAATGTTTTAACTTCATTTTCATGAGTTATACACTGGGTAGTATACTCTTCAGCATTAAGTTTAACCATCAAACTTAGGTCTTCTAATTTCTTAGTGAGATCTTTCACTATCTTTTCTAGTCTAGTGCTTTTCTCGAGAGTTTTCGCATAAAGCGTGTGAATGTCAAGGAGGTCTTTAGTGTCAGAGTCACTAAGTGCAGTGTGTGAAGTGAGCCCTAAGGATTCATTTCTTAAACTCATGCACCAATGTACATCGTCATTATCGCATTCCCTTTGACTCACAAACCCCATGGTAGAACTAGTAATACTCTTAGAAATTAAAGCATCTAAACCAGTAGCAGTATGATTCACAATAGCAGGAGTAGAGTCACTATCATCATTCTCATACATAGGCATATCATCATTGTATATAATCTTAGCAAATAAATACATGCAAGGATCAAAAACTTCAGAAGATTCAGGTTCCTCATTCTCAGAATCACTTGAATCATTCCATGTTTTGTAAATGTTGGCCCTAGTATGTTTATTGGCAGTGTTCAGTTTCACTCTACAGTCTTGTGTTATGTGTCCTAGTTTTCCACATCTAAAACACTCAATGTTCTTGTAGTCATTGTTGGGTCTCATGTCCTTGTGATGTTTAACTTGACCTTTCTCATGAGGTTTTTGTTAGACTGAATTGGATAATTTGTCTTTCCTTGTTTGTTTGCCAATTTATTTCTAAATTTGACAATTTTCTTAAATTGTTTTGACATTAAGGTAATTTGATTATCCAAACTATCTATATCACATTCCTCATGGGAATCATCAGTGGGAATAGTAAATTCAGGTTTCATCAACTTAGAGGAAAAACTCAAGTTTGAACTAGTCTATTTCCTACGGGACTGGGTCATTTGTTTCTTTAATTCTAATTCCATTTTCACAGTTCGCAGTTTACTACTGAGTAATTCAGGAATGAGATTTTTATCACACATTTACCCAATGGCATATATTTTATTGTCAAATTTTTGTGGCAATGATCTCAGAATTTTAGATACAATTTCATTTCTGTCATATGTTATCCCATTAGCATGCAGTTTAGTCACAATGTCAGTTGATTTCATATAAAAGTCATCAAAGGATTCAGAATCTGACATAATTAGGGAGTTATACTGTTGAACAAGCATTTGAGTTTTAGCAGCCTTAACTCTAGTGTCACCTTCATGTGCAGTGATCAGTGTATCCCAAGCTTCCTTAGAAGTGGCAAAAGATGAGATCCTTTTGAACTCATGTTCATTAATGGACAAAAATATGGCATTCTTGCCGTTGTTATTGTTTTGAGAAGTTTGCTTATCTTCTTGTGTGAACTCACTTAATGCTTTCTTAATCCTCTCATTACTTCCTTCAGTGGCTCGTTTAGTAGGATATTTGTAACCATTTTCAACAATATCCCAGACATCATATCCTAAGGTTCCTTGTATGAAAGCAACCATTCTTACCTTCCAGTAAGCAAAGTTGTTTCCATCAAAGAGTGGGGGTCTGGTCAAGTTACCAAATCTTTCATTTTTCTCTTCCATTGTTTTGATTTAAAGAAAAAAATTTCAGAAACACAAGATATTTTAAAAGATTTCCAAAGCTCTAATACCAATTGAAAAACTGTTACTAAAGCTATTTAATATAAGATTAAACTATTTAAGTAACTCCGAACTATTTTTTGAAGAAACTCTTTTCTAGAAATGAAATCAGTTTTTAATCACAAGATGTGTTTAAAATTTGCACGAGTTCAATTCAAGATTTGCTAACTAGTTTTGAAAAATAAAACTAAAATAGTTTTAAGTCAGCACACTAATCAAAATGAGATGAGGAGATGTAAAAAGATGAATGACACGATATTTTTAACGTGGTAAAACCTTACCCAACTGAGGAAACGTCCATGACGCCCTCTACGGAGTAAAAACAAAAATTACACTAAAACAAAATATAACAGTTACAAACTATATAACACACATGCACACAAATCAGACCTATATAAGTTTAGGAATGTACCCACTGGTGTCCTTCTAACTTTTGTGCAGTTTTGAATGTTGATGTTGTTCTCCCACTTTGCTAACTTCAACTTTGTTCCAGTTCTTTATATCTACTCTTGTTTTAAGATCTTATTACCAAGACTTTCAGTGTTGTAGTGTGTTCGTGTTTATAATGGTGATCTAACACATGCATGAACACACTCACGCTTATTTTTACAAACAGTCCGAGAATATTACAAATCAGATCTATATGTTATGATTTTCAGTTTCTCTCTTCTTGGGAAACTTGAACCTTGTTTGACCTTTAAGATCAACCCTAAATCCACGGCTATCTTTCTCAGAAGATGTATTAAGATCTTAATCAATTTCAGGGTTTTGAAAATGATTTTGAAATTGAAAACCGCCAAGTGTGATTCCAACTAGGTCAAAGGTTTTGTTTCAGAAGAACTAGAAACAGAAAATGCTATTCTTGATTTTGAGTATGAAAACATTTACAAAAAATAATCAACAACATATTTCTCAAGACGAGAAACAATAAATGCAGATCTAGGTGTAATGTAACATAAAATTCTCAGATATAAAATTTTTATGAAACAGAAACGCAGATCTAGCTTAATGCTTAAGTTGGTCACAAGATCTTAAAACGAAGAGGTTACAACACGAAACCACTAACAAACCCCTCTCAAAACTCTCAAACACTCAAGATTGTGTTTGGTATATAACTAGTTTTGATAAACGAATTAGGGATTGAAAAAGGGTTTGGACGAATTTAGGGTTAGGGTTTCTAACTCTAGTTTCTCTCTCTCTTCTCTCTCTTTTCTCTCTAAAATGACGAAGTGGCAAAAGTCTTGTAATGGCTGAGGGTTAACCTCCTTATATAGGGGGATGAGAAGGATCGAGAAGGTATAGGTAAATAGAGGGTTGAGATTAAGTCAAGCAATCTTAACTTCCATCCAACGGTTAAAGGTAAGCGGTTGGTTATGAGGCTTATGTTTGGATGAGAGATGTTCGCAAGAATTGGGACAAGGACGCATGCAAATCGTCGATTAGCTCATTCCAAGGGCTAATAAAACACGTTGGTTTACTCTCTTAGAAGAAACACACATACATCCAATAGGGAAGCAACATGTGTAAGGAAAATAGAGGATATCAAACGCGCGTATAAAATTAATTACATAGACACCCTGACTTCTCTAGCGCTTTCGATTCCTACCCAAGGGAACATTCCAGGGAAAAAACCAATAACCAGTATTTATATAAAGACCCTTAAACTTTTTAATCCCATTTTTAATTAAGAAAACAATTGTTTTAAAATCTTTATAAATTCCCAAAAATTATAAAAAATTATTTTAAGGGAAATTAACACACACAACACATACACATAATTTAATCAATATGTGAATAATGTATGCAGTTCTAAAGTGTGTGAATGACAGTGAATATACCTTGATATATCAAACAAGAGGAATGAATTGAATTGAAGAGTCAAAGGCTCTTTGGTATCTAGGACGGGGACCCAATTTTGTCTTTATTTCCAAACTAGATGAGCACTTATACAATGTAGACTCGAGTGAGTCAAGAGTATAAGGTGCTTCATAATCCATGTATTTCTCGAAGATTTTCACCCGATCAAAATTCTTTGATAGTGACTTGATGTCTTCCTTGACCTTATTCAGTTCCTTTTCTTTGAGATGGATGAGTACTGGAAGATTAGCCCCTGGCTGGGAAAGGTTTAGAATCGAGAGCTGAACAGGTGGAGGCCCATTTATAGGCAGGGCATATGGGAATGTTGATGCTTTTCTGTAATTTAAATAAGCTTGAGGGAGGGTGGACCCATTGAACAAGGAAAAAGGATCTCAGGTTCATGAGCTTGTGTGGGATCGATGTTGCTGCATCTCTTGGACATCGATTTGAAGGTTTTCAATCTTGGCACTAAGGTGAGTTAGGATTGCCATCAGATATGGATGACCATTCAGCGCTTGACTGCTGTTCTCCATGGATATCTTGAAGAGGTAGAACCCAAATTCGATTGAAGTAGCATAAGAAGTAGTGGAGCTTCGAGGTAGTTATATGGAAGACTGAAGCCAATAAGGAGCCATGCAAAGGTCGGGTATGCGATACCTGAGGGGGAAAATGATTTGGGTTTATTTTTAGAAGAATAAGGGAGTATTCTTGGTATCTTAAAAAGGGAGAAAAATGTTTTTGGTATTTTTGGTTTTTGAAAAAAGGGAAAAAATGGGAGAAATCTCATCATGGTTATTATTACTCTTAGGTTTTAACTTGTATTATTTGCCTAAATGTAAGAAAAATGCCGAACAAAACCCCATCCTGGGAAAGATAGGGTTTAAAAATATAGGACATAATTTGACTTGTTTTCTAGGCTCATGGATAGGGTCCTATTTTAAAAAGGGCGAAATAGTACAAAAATTTGAGTGGTATGTTGACTCAGAGTTTTGACAGAGTGTCGTATGGTAATCGGTAAACTAATTATGAGTGCCCTAAGGTTGATGTTTATATGTGTTTTATGCACTTGCCGGGTTAGTGTAAGGGTTCCCCCCTTTGGCATGACTTCCACAATATAACTCTTACTTATAAGAGCAATCATTCATCGGTATGTGTGGACAAGTCATTTGATATACCCGAGTGTACGTGAATTGTCTCATGATATACCTCATAGGGAAGGTACGTGTAAGAGAGAATTCGATATACTCGATATACGAGTACGAGTTCCCTACTATATACCTCCCGTCGTGAGTTCGGTCAAGTAGTATGATGCGGGGGGAACCATTACATCAAAGGCAAAGGTTAATGGAAGGTGAGAGTCATATCTCTTATGTTAACAACATCCTAGTGAAGCTGGCACCCATCACTAAGTGACCCCCATCACAGGACAAAATTTTTCTTAATATTTCCTCTGGTGATGTAGTGCAAAAATGCATTAGTCTTAATTATTATCTTATGGAGAGATTTCTTTTTTTGCATGCTAAATAAGGGGAGTATTATCACTAATGAGTTAGAATATACAAATAGCATGAACATGATGAAGACTATACTAAGCATGCTCATGGGAAAGCATACGAATATATATAAGTGAGTGAGATGTGTAAGGTGAGAGAGTGACATGGGAATAGCATGAATGATCATGTGAATATACACAAGTGAATGTGTGTGCTAGTGATACCAAGAATGGATCATTTACAAGTGGTGTGTGAGATATGTAAGTGATAATTGATAATTGATATATATATATATATATATATATATATATATATAATTAAAAGAAGTGTGGGTGTGTGCTAGTGAATGCTAAGCATAGAGAATCTACAAGTGGTGTGTGGAGCATGTGAGTAGCAAAGAAACTATATACAAGTGTAAGTGTGTGAAGTGAGCATAGAGAATATATACAAGTGTGTGAAGTGAGCATGTACAAGTGAGTTAAAAGTGATACATACATGGTAACTGAGCATGGTAGAGATAAGAATGAGATAAGCATACAAATAAAATAAGTAAAAAATTAAAGGGAACATACAAGAGGGAGCATATGTACACATGTAGAAAAGTAAGAAAGATAAGAATAATATCCATGTAGAAATAAAGTTTAGTCCTCTTAAAAACAATACCCGTCGGAGTCACCACTGTGGCCATTTGAGGTCAGATTCCTTCGGCGCGCACGGATATGAAGTTGGTCGTCATAAAATGGGAGTAACACGAAGTGATAGAGTCGCTGACCTATTTTTCTCAAAACAGGAAAAATGATGTCGTTGCCTTGAGAGAACAACATCAAAGTCAAACTGATACATGCGAAATCAAATAGTTCGAAGTTTCGGGGACTAAGTTACAAAATGTGAAGGTGTTAGGTACTCATTCCGCCCTTTCAGACTCTCATAGGATAATGTTAACCTTCTCCTTTTTAACTTCGTGACATGTGTGTACATGTGTGTAATATAAGTGATGGGATAAAGGAATGATATAAATCTCATCATTAAAGAGACGGAGCGGACTCATCCGTAGGAGTGTTACTGAAAATAATGATAAAAATATGATGTGAGTGTTTGTTGAATCACAAATTACTATTGAAGAGACAACTGTACACATCGAACGAAACATGAGTATGTAGGAGCCTAAAACTCAATAAATAGATATAATAAGATATGAAATATATGTAAAATAAAATAAAGGAAGAGGAGGACTCGAATCTCGGGATTGACCCAAGATGCCTACATAGCCCAAGGGGAATCAAAGTTCGTAGTTCGAAAATATCATAGGGGTGGGGTTCAACCCATAAATACAAATGTGGAACTCCTCTTATGTATATGTGAGGAAACTGTGTTTTAAGAGTGAAGGTTTAAAAATGGAAATCCCACTTTTGGAATTTACGGATAAACCCTTTTTTTGTCTTTTTTTAATAATGAAAATAGATTATGTACAATACTACTAATAAAGAGTAGATATTAGTAAATGTGATATAATGAAACAAAATCACAAAATATAAATAAGATGAATAACACTTAAAATGGATAAATTAGAGGAAGGAGTTGAGAAATAAACCTCATTATGAATGCTTGTTGCTGATTTTGGAATGTAAGTGTGCTGATTTTGACGTGGTGTAAAAGTAATGGAGAGGGGTGAGGTGAATTACCAAGTGAGGTAAGGAGATGAGGTAAGGGAATGGGAGAAAATGAATTTTTTATGAAAGGTAAAGGCTCCGATTACGAAGAGAATGTTATTTGATTTTTTGAGAGGGGTTCCCAGGTTTTGTGGTAGGGTGAAGTCATGGCCCTTTTATAGGGGCCAAGAGGGATGTCAATCAGCATGGCCCCTGGACTGCCTATTGGTCATAATAGTATAAAATTGATGAATGTGTATATATTGTGATCATTCCTTATTAAGGGCCAAACATAAGCATTCTTCTCTCTTATGGGTCGATCCGTGAGATCAAAAGTTTTGTAGAAGTTGTAATGTTTTACTGATGATAAAGTGTTGGGCATGGGGTTTGGGGGCATATATATAAATTTATGGCCTGAGAAGGTTTTGCTAATATGAAACTCTTCTATATGGATAAAAATGTGCAATTCTTCTTTTTCAACATTACTTATATCCACTAAGCTAGTTATGAGGTTGTTCTGTTCCAAAAATTAAAATTATTCAAACTGAAGGAAATCAGTTGGAAGATAATAAATTAAGGTATTGGTCAGTGTTATGTATGAATCTTGTTTTCTGCAATAAATAAGAAAAGAGAAGCTAAGTATGTATATAAAGAATATATTGTTAGCCCGAAAATATTTACCTATCAGTGGTTTCAAACAATTTCCCACCGCTTTTTAATAAATTTTAGTTCATCCCTAAAATATGCAACTACGTGTCAAAATAAATCAGATATGCACAAACTTCAGGAAAAATCCCCCACAGGGGAAAAACGTTTTATATTTCTAGAACTTTGAAATAATTTACATGACCTTTGACTTAAATACAACTTCCCTCAAGCGTAATGCACGGCGCCTTCAGCAAATCTTCAAAGTACTGGTCTAGAAATCAACAGCAGCAACACCACAAGGACACGGAGACCTGACACGCAGTCTCCTACAAAGAATCAACATGCAGAAGATCCTCAATGACACACAGTCATAAAACTTCATAGAGTCTCCCTCCACAATAGCACATAGATTTTCGGTTGTAGAGATCACCCTCCAAAGGTTAAATCAGCAAAATACCCAGCAAAACTATATTCTGGGTTCCAAGAAACAACTCACACAAAAGCAGTGGGATTTGTGAATTGTAAAAACAAATTTTGAACCCTTAAAGTGATGGAGAATAAACCAAAAACACTAAAAAAACGTATTCTGTGAAAACCAATATTTTCTCCACACAAAATACAGAACCCTGACACCTTATTTATAAAAACATTTAAGGCGGTGACGTGTCAGGTAAAAAGACTTCTCATTCGAACGAATTTTTATATCGTTCGAACGACTTCTAGTCTCGTTCAAACGAGATAGGATCTCGTTCAAACTAGATAGGATCTTGTTTGAACAACCAAGCACAAATCTCGAGATTCATTTTATAGAGTTTTAAAATATTTGGAGATTTAGAAAGCAACAGTCTTACGAATCTGAGAACAGTTATCAAAAAGCGTTTATGATAAAAATGTTTTTGAAAAGATAAAAATCCATTTAAAATAATTCAAAAATCATTTTTCATAAAAAGAAAAATATTTTAATTTTTATAAAAAAATCTTAACACTTTTTAATGTAAAATGTAAATGGAACTTGACCACATTTAACAAATTCGTCCTTGTTGGGCATGATTGTTGAAGTCGACTTGAAATTTGAATTATCATTGTAGATGTACTCTTTCCAATTCTTCGATAAACATGTAGCAGTATACGACATACTAAATGTGACGGATCATGTCCTTAAAAATCTCCCCTTATGTCTATGCCGGCACAAAATAAAAACTATCCGAATTATCAAATAAACAAAATATGAACTATACAAATCTACCCTCCTGAAAAACAAAAATTAAAAGATAAATTGAATAAGTCTTCATCGTTCTTCGCAGTCTTCAACAATCAACTTTTCAAACTCTTCAAGCTTTTCTCATCAAGGTGTGCAATCTAGAAATCTTCCATTTTACCTACACATGTGAGACAAAGCAAAAACCACGTGACATATCGAGTTTGAAATGATTAAAAGCATGTAATACTCCATAATTTTATTGATATTTATTTAAGGAATTAATTAAATTAAATGTGAATTAATTGAGAATTAATCCGGATATAGATACTAACGAGATGTGAGTTGGTATTTGATTATGTTGTGTATATATGGCAATATATGAATATTGGAAATATTAAAATTATCGCGAGACTGAAATACGATAATTTGGGAAATTTAGTTGGGACGCGCGTGTCAGTCGCGTCAGAAATGAAATTATTTGAATTAAAAAGTGAATTTTATTTTTATCAACCGAATGGTCATTTTGAGTGAGCCAACGAGTCCGAAAGGGTCGATATAGTCAGAAAACACTAGCCGGGGTTTAGTTTGGGTCCCGGGGCATTTTTGGGCCATACCGGCAACTTAAAAGGGTATTTTGGTAATTTTGAAATTTTGGGAATTAAAGCCTACGAATTTTAAGAGTTAATTATACATTATTAGTAACCCACTAAGCCCATTACCATCATTTGACAAGCTAACGCTGCATTACTTCACTGCCAGGATCATCGCTTCCACATGTCTGAGAGCAAGAGATCAGGGGAGTCCAGCCAACAGGGCAGGACTGAGGGAAATGGTGTCAGCGGGACATAATCTGCTTAGGGACAGCACAGGCAGGGTGACCAGGGTTCCCAACAGGGGGATTCTAAGAGATTCAGATATGGGGGTTTCAGAAGTGAACAAGGAGGTTTCAGACAAGGCCATCAGGGCCAGCAGGGTCAGAATGGTCAACAGCAACAGTTTCAGCAGGGCCAGTAAGGCCAAGGTAGGAATGGTAACGGCTATCAGGGTCGGGGGAAGCAGGGAGAGAGAGGGGGAAACTTCCTGGGGAAGTGTTTTGTTTGTGGCAAGACGGGCCACAAATGCCAGGATTGTCCTGACAGGGGCAGGGCCCCACCTCAACAGCAGCAGGGTGCTCGACACGAGCCACAGAGGCCTATGTTTCCCGCTGCCCTCCCAACACCACCACAGATGGAAACATTACCACCCATTCCAGCAGTCCCAGTTCAGCAGGGACAGCTTTAGTATGGGAGAGTGTATCAGCTTCAGCATGCCGCAGCCCCACAGGATCTACCGACCATTGAGGGTATGTTCTCTATTCAGGGGACTATGGGGTGTATTTTATTTGATACGGGGGCCACACATTATTTCATTGCCATGAGATCCGCACGCACTCTTGGGTTATTAGACACCACCGAGAGCACGATTACTTCTGTAGATTCGCCGTTGAGTAGGGGTTCCGTGATTTCCCTTATTTGTAGAGGTGTGGGTATAGAGATCGGGAGGTTTACTTTACCCGTAGATATGTTAGTGGTAGAGATGACTGAGTATGATGCCATTATTGATATGGATTGGCTAGTTGCGTACCGAGCCATGATTGACTATTTCAGTAGGAGTATTATCTTTTCCATTCCCGGGCAGGAGATGTTTTTAGTGGCGATGCCTCACCCTGAGAGAGGATCGTCCACTCACTTGTACTATATAAAGGAGGAGACCTCTAAGGAAGTGGTGATACCACTTGATGCGATTCCAGTTGTTAGGGAGTTTTCCGATATATTTCAGGATATACCTGGACTACCTCCAAGTAGAGAGATAGATTTTTTGATCGACTTGACGTCGGGCACTCGGCCTATTGCCCGCGCACCTTACCGTATGGCTCCAGCAGAGATGAGAGAGTTATGGGATCAGATTGAGCAGTTGTTGTGTCAGGGGTTTATCCGGAGGAGTACTTCGCCGTGGGGTGCCCCTGTGTTGTTCGTAAAGAAGAGGGATGGATCGTTGAGGTTATGTGTAGATTATCGAGAGTTGAATAAGGTAACGATACAGAATAAGTATCTGTTGCCCCGAATCGATGACTTATTGGACCAGCTGAGAGGAGCTTCTTTCTTCTCAAAGATTGATTTTCGATCAGGATACCATCAGTTGCGTATCAGGGAATAGGACGTCTCGAAGACTTCTTTCTTAACGAGATATGGTTCCTACGAGTTTCGGGTTATGACATTTGGCTTGACCAACGCTCCAGCCGTGTTTATGGACTTGATGAATAGGGTGTTCAGAGAGTTTTTAGACCAGTTCGTCATTATCTTTATTGATGACATTCTGGTTTACTCCCAGACAGAAGAGGAGAACGCCGAGCATTTGAGACAGGTTTTGCAGTAACTACGTCAGAACGAGCTGTATGCAAAGTATGAGAAGTGTGGATTTTGGTTGAAGGAGGTTCAGATTTTGGGGCATATCATTTCAGACCGGGGGATATCGGTAGATCCGGGGAAGGTATCCGCAGTGAGGGAGTGGGGACAGCACACGATGCTGACTGAGATCCGCAGTTTCTTGGGCCTAGAAGGATACTACAGGAGGTTTATTCGTGGTTTCTCGAAAATAGCGGGTCCTTTGACACATCTGACTCGCAAAGGTGTGCCATTAATCTGAAGTGATGCCTGTCAGTTGGCATTCGATGAGTTGAAGGACAAGTTGACCTCAGCACCTGTGTTAACATTGACGAGACCGGGAGTTGAGTATCTAGTCTACACCGATGCGTCCTTACAAGGACTCAGAGGTGTGTTGCAACAGGAGAGTCAGGCCATAGCTTATGCTTCCCGTAAGCTTAATCCTCATGAGAAGAATTACCCCACCCATGACTTGGAGTTAGCGGCAGTTGTATTTGCCTTTCGGATTTGGTGACATTATCTCATGGGGGAGAAGTTTCGATTGTTCACGGATCACAAGTCTCTACAGTACCTCTTCACGCAGAAGGAGTTGAATATGCATCAAAGACGGTGGCTTGAGTTTGTGAAGTATTATCAGTTTGATATCCACTATCACCCGGGGAAGGCTAACGTGGTAGCAGACGCGTTGAGTCGTAGGCTAGTAAATGAGGTGGCCGCGGTGAGGAAAGCAAAGTGGAAAGAGTTGGGACACCAGGAGGTAGTATCCCGATCGTTCATGTCTGTAATGACTGTTAGACCGCAGATTGTTACGAGAGTGGTAAAGGCCCAAGAAAATGACTCGTTCTGTCAGGAGCAGATAGTTCGATTACTAGCGGAGGGAGCCAAGTCCTATACCGTTAGCTCAGACGGGGGATTACACTTCAATGGGAGACTAGTCGTTCCGAAAGGGGAAGACTTATGACACGAGGTGATGACATAATCGCACGGCTCACGGTTCGCGATACACCCAGGTGGGGACAAAATGTACCAAGACATGAGACGTCAGTATTGGTGGAGCAGGATGAAGAGAGATATCGTCGTGTTTGTTTCTAAATGCGCCACTTGTCAGCTAGTAAAAGTGGATCATCAGAGACCGGCAGGACTTCTACAGCCATTAGAGGTTCCGACGTGGATATAAGAGAGCATATCCATGGACTTTATCATGGGGTTACCTACGTCACAGAGGGGTTACGACTCCATTTGGGTAATTGTGGACCGTTTGACCAAAGTGGCTCATTTTCTACCCGTAAGGACAGACTACACTACGGGACAGTATGCCCAGATTTTTATTGCGAAAATAGTGAGACTTCATGGTGTGCCTCTAAATATCATGTCTGACCGAGACAAGATATTTGTTTCACGATTTTGGGAGAGTTTCCAAGAGGCCATGGGCACTAAATTGCGCTTGAGTACGGCTTATCACCCGTAGACCGATGGGCAGACCGAGCTTACAAATCAGATGTTGGAGGACATATTGCATATGTGCATCATAGACTTTGGGGGTGGATGGGAGCAGTACCTTCCACTGGTGGAGTTTGCTTATAATAACTCCTACCAGTTCACCATTGACATGGCTCCATTTGAGGCATTGTACGGTAGACCTTGTCGTTCTCCAGCATGTTGGTTAGAGGTGGGGGATAATAAACTCCTTGGCCCGAAAGTGATTCAGGACACTTCGGCAAGGATAGAATTGATACGGAGTCTCATTCGGGTAGCTCAGGATCGACAGAAGAGCTACGCTCATGCGAAGAGCTTCTTCAAAGAATTCAAAGTGGGGGACCAGGTTTTACTCAGAGTATATCCTATGAAGGGGATTATGCATTTTGGGAAAAAGGGGAAACTGGCACCGAGATATGTGAGGCCATTTCCTATCATCGAGCGGATTGGGCCAGTTGCGTATAGACTTGGGTTACCGGAGCACTTGCATAGGATTCATGAGGTGTTCCATATTTCCTCTCTAAGGAAATATCTTAGAGATGATTTGGACCATACTCACATTGCTTTGGAGGACATCAATCTCCAGCCCGATAGTTCCTACGAGTAGGGGCCAATTGCTATTTTGGACCGAAGCGAGCGGAAACTGAGGTCAAAGATACTACCATTAGTACGTGTTCAGTGGAGGCATCATAATGCTGAGGGGTCCACATGGGAGAGCGAGGATGAGATGCGCGAACGTTATCTAGAGTTGTTTTTACCAGGTACTTTTTAGTTTCGAATTTTGGGACGAAATTCTATTATTAGGGGGGAAGTATGTAATACCCCGTAATTTTATTGATATTTATTTAAGGGATTAATTAAATTAAATGTGAATTAATTGAGAATTAATCCAGATATAGATACTAACGAGATGTGAGTTGGTATTTGATTATGTTGTGTATATATGGCAATATATGAATATTGGAAATATTAAAATTATCGCGAGACTGAAATACGATAATTTGAAAAATTTAGTTGGGACGCGCGTGTCAGTCGCGTCAGAAATGAAATTATTTGAATTAAAAAGTGAATTTTATTTTTATCAACTGAATGGTAATTTTGAGTGCCCCAACGAGTCCGAAAGGGTCGAAATAGTCATAAAACACTAGCCGGGGGTTTAGTTTGGGTCCCGGGGCATTTTTGGGCCATACCGACAACTTAAAAGGGTATTTTGGTAATTTTGAAATTTTAGGAATTGAAGCCTACGAATTTTAAGAGTTAATTATACATTATTAGTAACCCACTAAGCCCATTACCAACATTTGACAAGTTAGAGGGCTACGGGAGTTATAGGAAGAGTTGGAAGAGGTTCCCAAGAAAAAACCCATAACCACCATCTTCAACCTTGGGAGAAAATCTGTAGAGAAAGGGGAGAGATCAACCCTCAACCTTCAACATCAAATTCTGAAGAGAAATCTAAGGCAAGTGATTTAGTATCCTTAATTCATTGAATATGTCTTCCATGCTTAGTGTAGGAATTATCTTATATTGAACTTTTTGAAGAAAACCCAAGAAATTTTTTGGAGGAACTTTGAATTTGGGTTAGGATTTGGATGTAGTATGATAAGGGATTGATTTAATACTTCAATAGTTACATATGATGATTTAAAAATGGATTTATGATGAGTATTGGGCATAAGGAAAATTAGGAGTTCATGTACATAGGGTTTGGAGAAATATTTGAAGATTCATATTATTTCCATGAAAAATTGTAAGATTTGACCCTTTAAATATGATAAGGAATGATCTAGGGTGATTAGAAATGGTTTATATACGTTAAAACACAACTTGGATGGTCTTAGGATGGATTTAGAGGAAAGAAGAATTGAGAAAAATGGAATTGGGATTTTTTGGGCTAAAACTGCCATCTCGTTAGAAGACCTGCCCAGGTCTTTCGAACGACCTCGTTCGAACGAACTTCTAATGAGACGACAATATGACTTCTAACAAGTTGGTATTTCGTTCGAAGCCCTTCGTTCAAACGAAGTCTCATTCAAATGAGGTCGTTCGAACGAGACTTCTAACGAGTTGACAGAATGGCCATTTTGGCCTGAATTGATTTCTAGTATCCCGTAGACTTATTTAAATGATGAGATAACCTTCCCTTATTAACTAGTGGGTATAGTTGGGAGATTGGGGTACATTGAGGAGTAAAACTTAGAATAGTGTCTTGAGCCGGATGACATTTGTGGATTGGGAAGCGAGTAACTAATCACGAAGTGAGAATAATTGATAACTTAAATACATATAAACCGGGGACATGTGATTTGTATAACACTAAGTGTTGGTATAAGAACAAGAAGTATACCACTAATAAAATATTTTAATATCTAAGAAGTGTGAATACTTAGTATATGTAGTTATGTGTGTATGGCATACCGATCGTACTTGCTATCATGGGAGGTTGGCGTTCGTTTAGGACCATCTAATCTTTGTGTGCCTACGGGGGGGATTTAGATTGGTACCTCGAGGATATAGGTCAGAGAAGGGCTTATTGAGAAGTTAATAAGTCTGCTGATCATGGGAGCGTAGGTATGTGCGTGACCAATGTGATGTGAACTATGTTCGCCTCCACTATTTGTGATTGTTGTTAATGAAACGTTTCTTGAGAGATTCGGAATACATGGTCCTCATGTACGTGATGTACCGGGATTTGATAGCAGAGTATGTAAGCACCGCAGCTTAGCCCCGGGGTGCTAGTATTGTGTATTTATGGTGAGAACAATATACTGTTTATTGAAATGAATAGTCATGAATAATTGTGGGTATAAGTAATAGCAACGGTTTGTAAAGTGAAAATGTAAGATTTATTATATTGAAATACTAAAGTGGGGAAACTGTGTAAGAAGGTACAATACTCTATTAAATAGAAGATGTTGGGATTTGATTTGGATATCATATAGAAATGTTAGATTTAGCATTGGACCAGATAGATATGGGAGCAACTAGAAATGGGTACGGGTACGATAGGAGTGCACAATTAGTTGAGAGGTGAGGAACTCATGTGAGTGCACACACTATCATGTACTTTATATTCACTGTTTAATGATATTAAACACTTGCATTTTTAAAATTTATTTTCACATTCAGGCTCTGACCCGTTTGCTTTCAAATCTATTTTTGTAAAAATCTTTTTAGGTGCCTAGCCACAAGGACACCATGCATAGGAGTTTTATTCAGGTGACGTGCTGTAGCTGCTATGGAAGTTACAGGACCTTGACAGTAGACGTCTCCATTTCTGATCTTGACTCCATTATCAGTTTTTATCAATTGTTGGGCATGTCGCCCATTCCTTTTAGAGACATTTTACTTATTCAGTTATTTCAGACTTTGGGTTGTAATTAATTTTAGTGATGCGGACTTTGTATTTAATTATTTCGGAATTCGATTTGTTGTGAGTAGTTTTCCTCCTGACTCATTATTTAATGGATGGTTATTCTATTGTGACTATATTGTTGGTTATGTTAACTTTTCATAATTCATTTATTGCATGTTAATCGGTTTTAATTAAAATGGACAACCTACTTTTTAAATACTAGGTGGTTAGTAATATTAAAATGTTTCGACAGTGATGCTATGAACTCCACCAACTTGGCATTTTGTATTAATTTAATAAAGGAGTAGCTACCCGGTATTTAATTAGTCAGGGTGTCACAAAGCATATATCAAATTAAAGTATATAATCAAATCTCCCCTATACTACAAACTAAAAGTTCCGCCATAATATCATAATTCGTTCACTCCCTTTTTATTTGTCTGAAATAGATAAGGAAAAGAATAAATTAAGTCAATGCAAATCGGGGTGTCTCGGGAAACCCAAATAAACCAACTATCTTTGTATTTTTCAATTTTTCATATAAAAAAAGAAAATGAAGTTACAAAAACACACACCATGAATTTACACTAAGATAACCAAATCATGGACACGGAATGAAAGTGTGTGAACAAACTCGATAGGAAAATCAACTCAATCATATCATATGTGCACAATGCATAAATGTACTCCTAACGAATGAACATCAAAATCGTCCTTAGGTGTTAAAATGTTAAATTTAGATGTCATCGTCTTAAATCAAAATCAAAAAATCAAAGTCAGCATGATTTTCACACCAATAACGTGTAAAAACTTTTTAACGCTTTTTTAAGACTTTTGAAGGACGTGCAAAGCCGTTTTAATTCTCCAACCAAATTCCCTCGTATATGTTTTCTTTTAGAGGTGATCTAAATTCTCAAACATTGGAGAATTGGTGAATAAACCTATTGGCCCATGTACTCAATTTTTTTGAGCTATTTTAAACCTCATTGGACCCCGGATAATTAAAATTCCTCAATTTTTTAGGTCCTTTTCAAACGGTGGCTTTATCACAAAGGAAAAAAATCCAATACCTTTTGCAGCCCTTTTCCTTTTTTTTTCAAATTCACACAAACTCGCGGCAAATGGATAAAACATGAACACCTTTTATTATCTTTTTTTATCGCATTTGGTTCGTTTTAATAGACAGAACTAAGATAAAAACACGTAACCAACATGTAATTCGGCAAGAACAGACGTCAAATAAACTCATGCTCGTGTGTAATAAAGGACCAAAGGAGTCAAACATGTAAGTAGCAACACTATAGCATCTCAAAGACTCCAAACTTTGTAAAACACATGAATGACACAATATTTTGTATCAAATCACTATAAAAAAGTCCCATGGATATGGCATGAAATTGTGACTTGGTTATCCTAAATGTTCATTCATAAACGGTGCAAAACAAACTATCAAAATCTTTTTGGTTTTTTCAAAATTTTCTAATAAAAAATATAATACAAAAGGTACACACGTCATAACACTAGCATGGATATATTGTGAAGTATAACTAGCGTATTACAAAAGAAACTAACACAATCATTTATAAGATATAGAAAGAGAAGAATTATGTGCGAGTTTCAATATCTCAAAATTTTCTTTAACAAAAATACACAAATCCATTGGGAGAAACAAACCACCCAAGATGCAGGCACACAAGAATAAACGCAATAAACTAGCGTAACCCGTTCTGATACCACTTGCTAACCCAAAAATATTTGCTAATGGGTGGTTTCAGACAATTTTCAACCAATTTTTAATAAATTTGAGTTCATCCCTAAAATATGCAACTGCGTGTCAAAACAAATTAGATATGCACAAACTTCAGGAAAAATCCTCCACATGGGCAAAACCTTTTATATTTCTAGAACTTTGAAATAATTTACAAGACCTTTGACTTACATACAACTTTCCTCAAGCGTAACGCACCGTGCCTTCAGAAAATCTTCAAAGTACAAGTCTAGAAATCAGCAATAACAGCACCATAAGGACACGCAGTCTCCAGCAAAGAATCAACACACAGAAGATCCTCAATGACACGCAGTTATAAAACTTCATAGAGTCTCCCTCCACAATAACACGCAGCTTTCCTATTGTACAGATCACCCACCAAAGGATGAATTAGCAAAAGACCCAGCAAAGATATGTTTTGAGTTCCAAGAAATAACTCACACAAAAGCACTAGGATTTGTGAATTGTAAAAACAAATTTTGAACCCTTAAACTGATAGAGAATAAACCAAAAACACTGAAAAATGTATTATGTGAAAACCAGTATTTTCTTCACACGAAATAGAGAACCCTGACACCTTATTTATAAAAATATTTAAGGCGGTGACGTGTTAGGTAAAAATATTTCTCATTCGAATGACTTCTGGTCTCGTTCGAACGAGATAGGATCTCATTTGAACGACCGGGAACAAATCTTGAGATTTTTTTACAGAGTTTTAAAACATTTGAAGATTTAGAAACAAACACTCTTACGAATCTGAGAACAGTTATCAAAAAGATTTTATGATAAAAATGGTTTTGAAAAGATAAAAATCCATTTAAAATAATTCAAAAATCATTTTTCATAAAAGGAAAAATATTTTAATTTTTTTAAAAATCCTAACACTTTTTAATGTAAAATGTAAATGGAACTTGACCACATTTACCGAATCCGTCCTTGTTGGGCATGATTGCTGAAGTCGACTTGAAATTCTGATTGTCGTTGTAGATATACGCTTTCCAATTTTTCGACAAACTTGTAGCGGAATACGACATACTAAATGTGACAGACTATGTCCTTACATATATACATTAAGATCATATATAAACAAACCTAATCTTAATACTTATCTAATAAAAAATATTTTTTAAATGCATTGTATGTTGAGTGAAGAACATAATAGTTTAATATATTAAACACATTCAGTAGTCCATGCTAAGAGTGGGTCCTTTTATCACAACTTATACATAAAACTACAACTACGTCAATGAGAATTACACTAAAAATTATTATTTCAAATCAAACTTATCAACAATTTCTAGTTTGATAAGGTTATGTTGGATGTAATCCATTATGAGGATCTTTGATATATATATATATATATATATATATATATATATATAAAATAGAGAGAGAGAGAGAGAGAGAGAGAAGCAGAGAAATAGAGAGAGTATTGAGGGATGGGGAAGAGGATATAGGGTATATAAATCTTTGCTCATCATGTTCCAAACTTTATCTTCGTCTAATAGAGGTATATATTGATTTTTCTTTTATTTTTTTTTTGTGGGAGAACATGACCAAAAATTGTACATAGGCAGACTTAGGCTTAAAAACATGTCGTTGAACAGTGAAAATGCAAAACAACCCCTAAACAGTCCCGCGAGAGTCATGAACAGCTCCCATGGGACTAACGTAACACATGGCAAATGACTGCGTAGTCACGAGATGCTCGGTTTGAGAACATGACCAAAAATTATAAATAGACAGACTTAATCTGAAAAACATGTTGTTAAAAACAAAAAACATAAAATAGCCTCAAAACGCCCCGCGAGAGGCATGAATACTTCCCACGGGACTTATATAACACGTGGCAACTGACCGTATAGCCACGGGATGTCCGGTTGGAGAACATGATCAAAAATTGCAAATAGCTAGACTTAAGCTTGAAAACATGTCATTGAACGGCGAAAATGCAAAATTGCCCCCAAACGGAACTACTATAGGCATAGACATCTCCTTGATGATCAATGTAACACGTGATGACTGACCACATAATCATGGGACGCCCGATTCGAGAATATGACAAAAAATTACAAATATCTAGACTTAGGCTTGAAAACATGTTGTTGAATGGTAAGAACACAAAACAACCTCTAAACGCCCCCACAAGAGGTGCGAACATCTCTCAGGGGACCAATGTAACACACGAAAAAACTGACCATATACTCACTGGATACCCAGTTAGAGAAGATGACCAAAAACTATAAATAGTCGAATATAGGCTTGAAAACTTGTAGTTGAACGACAAAAACATAAAATAGTCATGCAAGCCCTGCAAGAGGCATGAACACCTCCCATGGGACCAATGTAACATGTGGAAACTAATCGCGTAGCCATGATGTGCCCCGTTGGAGAATATGACCAAAAATTGCAATAGGCATAATTAGGCTTGAAAACATGCGTTAAAGGGTGAAAATGCAGAATAACCCCCAAATTCCCCCGCAAGGGGCACAAACACCTCCCACGGGACAAACATAATACATATAAACTGATCACATAGTCACGGGACACCCGGTTGGAGAACATAACCAAAAATTGAAAACCATTAGACTTAGGCTTGAAAACATGCCGTTAAAGGCTGAAAAATCAAAGCAGCACCCAGAAACCACCACGGGGGCACAAACACCTCTCACGGGCCCAAAGTAACATCTAGTAACTAACCCCATAGTCACGGGATGCTCGTTTTGAGAACATGAACAAAAATTACAAATAGTTAGAATTATGCTTAAAAACATGATATTAAAGGGTGAAAACGTAAATACCCACACAAGGGGCACAAACACCTCTCACAGGATCAACATAAGACATATCAACTGACTGTGTAATCACGAGATGTCCAGTTTAATAACATGATCAAAAATTACAAATAACTAAAATTAGACTTGAAAACATGCCGTTGAAGGTTGTTACTTACTTACCACTTCTAATATTTTTCAAGTCCATTGTTACTTACCAGTCGTTATTTAACACTTGTGACATATTTGAAGTTTTGTTTGTAGGCTTCTGTGGAGAAGGAACATTTAGAACATATTCACGCAAGCATTTGTTGTATTTTTATTTAAGTTGTACATATTCACATGAAATGTGTTGTATTTTATTTTGTGTTGTACATATTCACGCAAGCATGTATTGTATTTTATTAACACAAGTATGCATTAGTTAACTTTACATATTAGATAAATATTTATGTCTGGAATTGTAAACGAGTTTGAAAAATTTACAGGTTTTCTTGGAATGAAGAAAATATATTTTATTTTTTCTAAATTTTTTTATTGGGTCACAGTTCTGGATCATGACCAGAAGATTTTTTTTAAATAAAAAATAATGATTGGTTACAGATCTAGATCGTGACCAGACCCGTGACCAAGATTTTAAAAAAATCGGGTCTAGATCCATAACCCTGGCCATACCTATGACAATGGCCACGGGTTAGGAGGGTGACAAAAAATCCCCCACGTGGGCCACGGGAATGGACCGTGACTCAACATGGTTTCTGGTCACGGGCGGGGACTGTGACCCTTGTTCTCCCCTTTGGGTCATGGGTAGAGACTGTGACCCGTAATTTTGTCATGCTTCATATTGTCATGGGTGTTGACCATAACTAACATTTGAGGTCACGTGTCAAAATTATGACCACTGACAATATATGATGTAGGAAAACTTAAATAATATACTCTTGGATAGTGGTAGGGGACATACTGCCCAATAATTTTTTTATCCTCTTGCCCAGCTTTGTCAGGGACTTTAATCGTGAATAGTTCTTGACAAGGAAAACTTGTTATGGACTTTTCACAATCAAAGTTCGTGATAAGTTTTCCTTTTTCACAGACTTGTCACGGCCAAAGTCCATGATAAATAATAACTTGTCTTGGAGTTTGACCACGACAAAACTGTGACAAAATAGTTCTCACTCGTATTCCTATCATGGTCTTTGACTGTGATAAGTTTGACTTATCAAGGTCTATAACCGTGACAAATAGCCTATTTTAGTGCAGTGACCTTCCGTTTCTTTTAAGTATCAAATTATCCTTTTAATAGTTTTTAGTAATAACTACTCTTCACATTACAATCATTAATGTGTAGAGAATGTAAAAAACATCCTTAATTTTAAAAAAGGTAAATTATATTATCATATCCTACGAACCTAAAGTTTAAATCACCATATATTCATAACTTGATGTTCTATTTATTATGTCAATAAAGTTGGTGCTTAAATGGAGAACCTGAATTTGTCATTACCTTTTTGTGAGAAATATTTGTCACAATTATTTTAATGATCCATAACATATTATCAACTCTTTGTCTATTATATTTATTACACAATTTTGGAAAAAAACATATCAATATTAGGCCAAGTCCGAAGTTTTCGCAGAATCTAAATGTTTATTACCTATTTTTATATTATAAACCTAAAGTTTCTTATTTTCTATCCTAAATTTTCTGACATGTGATAAGAATATAATGTAATAACCCGTATTTTTGAGGGATTTTATTCTAATTATGGAATTAGAAATTAATTAAATTAAAATGGAGAAATTTTATTTATAATTAATCCAGATTTAAATGTAATAATTACTAGCGTAACGAGAGTTAGTATTTATTGATTATAATTATGTTGAATATTACTTTGCGATTAAGTTAATATATTATTAAGAAAATATTATTATGGCCAAAATAAAAAAATACGGCAGTTACAATATACTTACTTAGGACACACATGTGAGTTGTGTCGGTATTACTTTATTGGGTTAAAACGAAAATTTATTTTTAACTAACTTGTATGACCATTTAGAGTGCGCCAATGTGTCCGAAAGGGTTGAGATAGTCAGAAAACTCTACTCGAGTGTTTTATTTGGGTTTCGGGGCAATTTAGGCCAAACCGACACCTCAGAGGGGTGAAATTTCAGGGAATTAAAATGGATGAAAATAGAAAATTAAAAAGGAAAAGTACGCGAGTAATAGGCTATCTGTGAGTTTTCAAACCTACATGAGAGAGAGAGAGAGAGAGAGAGAGAGAGAGAGAGAGAGAGAGAGAGAGAGAGCCAAAGAGGAAGAAGAAAAACTCCATAAGAGCCAAGGGATAAAGACTCAAGCTCTCACACCAAAAATTACACCAGCGCGTAGATCGTGAAGAGAGGATCGCCCCTATACCAATTTCATCTAGAGAATTAGAACTTCACAAAAAGGCAAGTGTTTATCTTACTGAATTTTTAGAGCATATATGATTAATGTTAATGTAGTTAATGGAATAACCATGATATTATGAATTTAGGATTTATTTTGGGTATTAATCTTTAATTGGGAATATAGGTTTGCATGTAGCTGAATAACCATGTTCTGGGTATGATAATTCTGGGTTTTATATGTTAATTTCACGAAAGTAAATATGGGCTTAAATGGTTGTTAATGGAGGTTATGTAAAATTAGGGCTTATTGAATATTTGAGAAATAAATCGAAGTGTATGTTATAAATTTAGGTATTTGATGTTAAAACCGGACGGGAAAGTGTTCTGATACTAAGGAATATTGTTTAGATTTTTTAAATTTGAATTAGGAGGAGTTTTGGGTGATTTTGCTGTTGAATGAATAGGAAAAATGTAACATTTCGAAGTTAGGGACGAACCCTAAGTTCTCGTTTAAAGACCTGCACAGGTCATTTGAACGACCTCGTTCGAGCGATAATTCCAATGATAATTACAATGAGATTTAGAGTTCATTCGAAGTAAGAAACTCGCTCGAATGACTTCGTTCGAACAACATCGTTCGAACGAGAGTCCCCAGGTTCTAATGAGATGTCAGAACTCCAAATTTTGCCCAAATGAGTTACAAATCCTTCTAGGTTCCTTTAAGTGAGAGAATAGGACCTACGCAATTCTAGAGTAGCTTATTTTTATAATTTAGTAGTGAGGGTAAATTGTGTAAGTACTAAGGGAATGGGTTGGAATGAGTGAACCTTAAAGAGTATATACGACATAGAGGTAAATCATCTAGTTAAAGTATTGTGGGTAGTAGGGATGAATATACTACATAAAATTTTGGGAACTTAGGTTGCATGAATACCTAATGAATACAATAAGTTGTGTGTATACTTATTAATTAAACTATTATGTGTACAACATACCTACGTTGCTTGGTATCGAGTCGAGATTGCTCGTTGTGGACAATCATGCCTTGAGGAGCCTTCGTGTGGGATTTTGATTTGTACCACTAGAGCATGGAACCTAGGTACGGGCTATCTGTGAGAATGATAGTGATGATGGTCGTATGGGGGCCTAGGTATGTGCGTAGCCCATCGGCTTGGAACTATGTTCGCCTCTAATATGTGTGGTTATTTTGATGGTTCATGAGAGATTGAACCTTTAGTCCTTTATATAATGAGTGCTGTAGCATGACATGATAGCAGAGTATGCATTCACCACAGTTGTGTCTAGGGGTGCAATATTGAATATATATATATATATATATATATATATATATATATATATATATATATATATATACTTGGATTACTATCTACTGAGTGAATTAAGTAGACATGTATAATAATGAAATATGAAATGAACTAAGTTGGGGAACAATTTACCTATATTAAATTAAAAGGGCACTCATCCATGTTAAAGAGAAGTTGATTATAGGTACTATGTATATTGCGAGGGAAATGCATGGGACCGATATGGGGCTATGATTAGATGTTAGATGGGAAAGAACTAGTTAGCATGGGAATAGAAACTAGTAGGGTTTGATGGAACGTTAGGTGTGCACATTAGATGAGAGGTGATCATCTCAAGTGAGTACGATAATCTAACATGATTATTATATGTGCTATAAACTCATTTTAAGCACTTGTTGATTTTTAAACAGTTTTCAACTCGGGCTCTGACCCATTTTTTGCAAATATTTTTTTCTTGTCAAATTATTTTAGGTGCCCAGCCACAGAGACACCAAGCATATGGGCTCCATTCACTAGACGAGCTATAGCTGTTGTGGAAGTTACAGGACCTTGGTAGTAGATGCCTCTATGTCTATCATTCCTTCCTTTTGAGCTATTTCATCAGTTAGGGCATGTTGCCCCTCTTCTATTCAGATATTCAGAGATTTTGGATTTAGTTATTTACTTCATTCAGTTATTGGTTTATTTATGTTGAATTATTATATTTGGGACTTAGACTGGAAATATTTTCTCCTGTTTCATTTATTATTGAAGTTATTTCATATCATATGAGATTGATGTGAATGGTGAATGTTTAATTATTCGTAACGTAGTGTTAAATAAATTAAAAGACAAAATTTTGTCATCAACCTTTTTAAATATTAGGTGGTTAGTGTTTAATAATAAAGTTTTCGATAGTGTTACATAATTTGAACCAACTGGATATTCTGATTTAATTTAATAAAGGACTGATCAACCGGTAATTAATTAGGCGGGGTGTCATAGGTGGTATCAGAGCATAGGGTTCTAGAGTCCTTAGGATCTATGTGTCTTATTATGCTTTTCGCATAGCTTTCTTTGATATAGAGCCCTATTTAGGACTGTTGTATTCATTAAATACGTATTCTATGTCTTCAGCTATTTGAGATAATTAATGTGGACTTATAAATCTTCTCTCTTATTTCAGAGGACTTCCAGACGTGCACAGCGAGCCAATGGGGATGCCCAGCCCGAGCCTGAGCCAGCTCCGACCCAGGGTACGATGAATGTTGCGAAAGTTGTCATTATTGTGGTACAAGCGGTGAATGCAGCGTTAGCCGTGGTACAGGAGGCCCCACCACAGGCACCAGTAGTGGCTCCAGCACTAGTCCACGCTTTCCCTCTTTCTTGGGAGCGTGTCAGAGATGCCTTCCATAAGGAATATCCTCCAGAGTTCACAGAAAGTTCAGATGTGGTGAAGGCGAGCCAATGGAGGAAGGATATACAAGGACACCTGAGGATGTATCAGTGCATGGAGGTACAGAAGAAAATTTTTGTTACCTTTAAGTTAGTGGGGGTAACGCTACAGTGGTGGGAGTCCATTACCACTGCGGAGGAGAGAGACATCTTGACTATTCGATAGTTTTGGGTACAGTTTGACCGCAAGTACTTCCCTTCCGCTATACAGATCGAGATAAGACAGAAGTTGTTTTACCTCAAACAGGAAGGTAGGACAGTTGCTGAGTATGAGGACGAGTTTACTAATCTTATGAGCTTAGTGTCAGATGAGATACCGATAGAGGAGAAGAAAATCTACAAGTTTATGGATGGATTGACTTAGAGGATTTGCCATCATCTATTAGGGAATCTTTCATTGCCCACTTATTCTGATGTGGTTAATTCTACCCTACTACATTATCAAGACAATCGCTTCCATCAGCAGGGAAGCAAACGAGTCGGGGAGTCCAGCCAACAGGACCGAAAGGGAGGTAATAGTGCAAGTGGGGCACCCGCAACTCAAGGACGCGTCCGTCAGGTTGAGCAGAGTTCCCATCAGGGGGAACCTTATAAGAGATTCCGTTCGGGAGATTTCAGATAAGGGAAGGGAGGTTTTAGGCAGGGACATCTGGTCAGTAGGGCTAGCAGCGTAGCAACAATTTCAACAGGTCCATGGGAGGGGTGGAAAATACTCTCAAGGTCGAGTCCAGCAGGGGCAGAGGGGAGGACACTTCCCAGGGAAGTGCTTTACTTGTGGTAACACTGGCCACAAATTCCAGGATGGTCCTCAGAGGGGTAGAGTCCCACAACAGCAGCAGTCGGGCGCTCGTCAGGAGCCCCAGTGACCACTATTCCCAGCCTCCCTCCCAGCACCACCCCAAGTACCAGCTTTTCCAGCCATTCCAGCAGCTCCGATGCAATAGGGACAATTATAGTATGGGCGTGTCTACAACGTCCATCATGCTGCGGTTCATCAGGCCCCGCCCACAGTCGAGGGTATTTTTTTAATTCAGAGGACTATGGAGCTGATATTATTTAACACGGGGGCTTCACATAGCTTCATTGCCACTAGTTTTGCACACGCCATGGGGTTATTAGACACGACAGATAGCACAGTTACTAGTGTAAACTCACCGATGGGCTATGGGTCTTTGATATTCTTTATATGTCGAGGAGTAAGGGTAGAAATTGGTAGATTTATTTTACCAGCCGATATGCCTACCTTAGAGATGCACGAGAATGACGCTCTTATCAGGATGGATTGTCTAGTTACGTATAGGGCTATCACTGATTGCTATAGCCGTAGTATAGTGTTTACCATAGAGGGTCAAGAGATGTTTTTGGCGGCGATGCCTCTTCCTGAGGGAGGTTCGTCGACCTATTTATATTATATAGAGGAGGAGACCTCTAAGGGAGTGGTGATACTACTTGATTCAATTTCGGTTGTTCGTGAGTTCACTAATGTATTTTAGGACATACCGGGATTACCACCTATCAGGGAGATACAATTTGTAATATATTTAGTGCCAGGAACTTGATAGATAGCCCATGCACCTTACTGTATGACTTAGATGGATATAAAGGATCTATGGGATTAGATCAAACAGTTATTGGGTCAGGGCTTCATCCATATGAGTACCTCGCCTTGGGGTGATCCCGTGCTATTCATAAATAAGAGGGATGGGTTATTACGGTTATGTGTTGATTACCGAGAGTTGAATAAGGTCAGGATATAAAATAAATATCCATTTCCCCGAATCGATGACCTATTCAACCAGTTGAGGGGAGCCTCTTATTTTTCGAAGATAGACTTGAGGTCGGGGTACCATCAGTTACGTATTAAGGATAAATATGTCCCTAAGATTGATTTTTTGATGAGGTATGGATCTTACGAGTTCAGGGTTATGCCATTTGGGTTAAATAACACACCGTCAGTCTTTATGGACTTGTTGAACACGGTGTTCAGAGTGTTCTTAGATCAGTTTGTCATTATCTTCATTGACGACATTCGAATTTATTCCCAGATTGAGGAGCAGCATGCCGAGCATCTGAGGGTGGTTTTACAGACTCTGCGTGAACACGAGTTATGTGTGAAATATGAGAAATGTGGGTTCTGGCTGAGAGAGGTTCAATTCTTGGGGAACATCATTTTCGTAGAAGGGATATCGGTAGATCCAGGGAAGGTGTCAGCGGTGAGGGAGTGGGGACAGCCCACGACACCGACTGAGATACATAGTTTTTTGGGACTGGCAGGATACAACAGGCGATTCATTCATGGATTCTCGAAGATAGCGGGTTCATTAACAAATATGACTCGCAAGGGGTGCCATTTAAATGGGATGGTGCCTGCCAGTTGCCTTTTAACAAGCTGAAGGACAAGATGACTTCAGCACCAGTTTCACCCCTACCCAGGCCAGGGATAGAATACCTTGTTTACACTGATGCGTCCTTACTAGGACTTGGGGGTGTGCTTCAGTAGGAGGGAAAGGTGATTTCTTATGCTTTCCGTAAGCTTAAGCCTCACGAGTGAAGTTACCCCACCCACGACTTTGAGTTAGCGGCAGTCGTGTTTACATTGAGGATATGGAGACATTATCTCTTAGGGGATAAATTTTGCTTATTCACGGATCACAAGCCACTACAATATTTGTTCACGCAGCGAGAGCTGAATATGCATCAGCGGAGTTGGATTGAATTTACAAAGGAGTACCAGTTCGATATCCATTACCACTTGTGGAAGGCTAACGTGGTAGCAGATGTGTTGAGCCGTAGGCCAGTAGGTGAGATAGCTGAGGTGTGGAAGGAGAAATGGAAAGAACTCGGGCATCAGGATGCAGTTTCTCGCTCATTTATATCAATGATAATGATTACACTAGAGATAGTTACCAGGGTGATACAGGCTCAGGCAACAGATCCCTTCTGTCAGGATCGGAGTATCCAGCTTCTAGCTGAGGGAGCAGAGTCCTTCTCCGTGAGCTCGGATGGGGGTTTATACTTTAATGGTAGACTAGTAATTCCAGAGAGGGATGAGCTACGGCATGCGATGATGGATGAGTCACACGGTTCACGATTTGCGGTACATCCCAAAGGGGAGAAGATGTACCAGGATATGATGCAACAATATTCGTGGAGTGGCATGAAGAAGCACATCGTCAAGTTTGTGTCGAAGTGTGCCACCTATCAGCTGGTGATGATAGACTATCGAAGATCGGGAGGATTACTACATCCATTAGAAATCCCTATGTGTAAATGAGAGAGAATTTTCATGGATTTCATCATAGGTTGCCTACATCACAGAGGGGTCACGATTCAATATGGGTGATTGTGAATCTATTGACCAAGGTAGATCACTTTCTGTCAGTTCGAACCGACTATACTATGGGTCAGTATGCTCAGATCGTCATTACCGAGATCGTGAGACTCCACGAGGTGCCCCTTGATATAGTGTTCGATCGAGACAAGATTATTATGTCCAGATTTTGGGAGAGTTTCTAGCAGGCCATGGGTACAGAGTTACGATTGAGTTTGGCCTACCACCGACAGACAGACGAGCAGATAGAGCAGATGAATCAGATGTTGGAGGATATGTTACGAATGTGTATCCTTGATTTTGGACGGGGATGGGAGCATTACCTTCCACTGGTGGAGTTTGCTTATAATAACTCCTACCAGTTTACTATTGGCATGGCTCCGTTCGAGGCATTATACGGTAGACTTTGTCATTTCCTAGAGTGTTGGCTTAAGGTGGGGGGAAATAAGATACTTGGGCCAGAGGTAATTCGAGAGACCTCGGCTAAGATTGAGTTGATACATAGTCGCATTCTGGTTGCTCAGGATAGGTAGAAGATTTACGTTAATGCCAAGAGGTGCTTCATGGAGTTCAGTGTAGGGGATCAGGTGTTGTTGCAAGTATCTCCTATGAAGGAAATAATACGGTTTGGGAAGAAAGGGAAGTTGGCATCGAGATATATCGGGACATTCCCTATTATTGAGTGGATTGGGCCAGTAGCTTACAAACTCGGGATACCGGAACACCTTCATAGAATTCATGATGTGTTCCACATTTCCTCATTGAGGAGATACCTTCGGGATGACTTGGCCCACACCCATATTTCCTTAGAGGAGATTGCTCTACATCCCAATAGTTCCTACGAGGAAGGGCCAGTTGCGATTCTAGACCATAGTGAGCAGAAACGGAGGTCAAAGATAGTGACGTTAGTATGAGTACAGTGGCGGCATCATAATGTAGAGGAGTCTACCTGGGAGCGTGGGGATGACATGAGGGATAAATATCCTGAGTTATTCCTACCAGGTACACCTTAATTATGTTTTTTCTTTTCGAATTTCGGTACGAAATTTCGTTATTGGGAGGTGATTATGTAATACCCCGCATTTTTGTGGGATTTTATTCTAATTATCGAATTAGGAATAATTAAATTAAAATGGAGAAAAATTATTTATAATTAATCCGTATTTAAATGTAATAATTACTAGCGTGACGAGAGTTAGTATTTATTGATGATAATTATGTTGAATATACTTAGTTACAATATACTTAGTTACAATATACTTAGTTATAATTACTAGCGTGACGGAAGCGAAAAATACAACAGTTACAATATACTTAGTTGGGGACGTGCATGTGAGTCATGTCGGCATTACTTTATTGGGTTAAAAAGATGATTTATTTTTAAGTTACTCGCATGACCATTTTGAATGCGCCAATATGTCCGTAAGTGTCGAGATAGTAAGAAAACTCTACTCAGGAGTTTTATTTGGGTTTCGGGGCAATTTAGGCCAAACCGACACCCCGGAGGGGTATTTTAGTCTTTTGATATTTTAGGGAATTAAAATGGACGAAAATAGAAAATTAAAAAGGAAGAGTACATGGGTAATAGGATATCTGTGAGTTTCTAAACCTACATAAGATAGAGAGAGAGAGAGAGAGAGAGAGAGAGAGAGAGAGAGAGAACCAAAGAGGAAGAAGAAGAAGAACTCCATAGGAGCCAAGGGATAAAGACTCAAGCTCTCGCACCAAAAATTACACCAACGCGTAGATCGTGAAGAGAGGATTGCCCCTATACCAATTTCATCCAGCAAATTAGAACTTCACAAAAAGGCAACTGTTTATCTTGCTGAATTTTTAGAGCATATATGATTCATGTTAATGTAATTGATGGAATAACCATGATATTATGAATTTAGGATTTAATTTAGGTATTAATCTTTAATTGGGAATATAGGTTTGCAAGTAGTTGAATAACCATGTTCTGTGTATGATAATTCTGGGTTTTATATGTTAATTTCACAAAAGTAAATATGGGATTAAATGGTTGTTAATGGAGGTTATCTAAAATTAGGGCTTATTGAATATTTGAGAAATAAATCGAAGTGTATGTTATAAATTTAGGGATTTGATGTTAAAAAGGACGGGAAAGTGTTCTAATATTTGGTAATATTGTTTAGAGTTTTTAAATTTGGATTACGATGAGTTTTGGGTGATTTTGTTGTTGAATGAATAGGAAAAATGTAACTTTTGGAAGTCAGGGACGAATCCTGAATTCTCGTTCGAATGCGTGCCCAGGTCGACCTCGTTCGAACGAGATTACCAATGAGATTTAAGAGTTCATTCTAAGTAAGAAACTTATTCGAACGACCTCGTTCGAATGACATAGTTTGAACGAGAATCCCCAAGTTCTAATGAGATGTCGAAACTCCAAATTTTGCCCAAATGAATTGAAAATTCTTCTAGGTTCCTTTAAGTGAGAGAGTAGGACCTACGCTATTCTAGAGTAGCTTCTTTTCATAATTTAGTAATGAGGGGATATTGTGTAACTACTAAGGGAATGGTTTGGAATGAGAGAACCTTAAAGAGTATATACAATGGAAAGGCAAATCGTTTAGTTAAAGTATTGTGGGTAGTAGGGACGAATATACTACATATAATTTCGGGAACTTAGGTTGCGTGAATACCTAAAGAATACAATAAGTTGTGTGTATACTTGTTGATTGAACTATTATATGTACAACATTCGTACGATGCTTGCTATCGAGCGGAGGTTGCATGTTGTGGACAATAATTCCTTGAGGAGCCTTCGGATTGGATTTTGATTTGTACCACTAGAGCATAGAACCTAGGTACGGGTATTTGTGATAATGATAGTGATGACGGTCTTATGGGTGCCTATGTATGTGTGTATCTCATCGTCTTACAACTATGTTCGCCTCCAATACGTGTGGTTGTTTTGATCGTTCGCGAGAAATTGAACCTTTAGTCCTTTATGTAATGAGCGATGCACCTGGACATGATAGCAGAGTATGCATGCACCACAGCTGTGTCTAGGGGTGCAGTATTGAACATATATATAATAGAGCATATGTATATATACTTGTGATACTATCTACTGTGTGAATTAAGTAGACGTGTATAATAATGAAATATGAAATGAACTAAGTTGGTGAACAATTTACCTATATTAAATTAAAAGGGCACTCATCCATGTTAAAGAGAAGTTGATTATATGTATTATGTATATCACGAGGGAAATATATGGCAATGATATTGGGCTATGATTAGATGTTATATGGGAAAGAACTAGTTAGCATGGGAATAGAAACTAGTAGGGTTTGATGAAACGTTAGGCATGCGCATTAGATGAGAGGTGAGCATCTCAAGTTAGTACAATAATCTAACATGATTAATATATGTGCTATAAACTCATTTTAAGCATTTGTTGATTTTTAAACAGTTTTCAACTCGGGCTCTGACCCGTTTTCTGTAAACTTATTTTTCTTGTCAAATTATTTTAGGTGCCCAGTCAGAGGGACACCAAGCATAGGAAATTCATTCACTCGACGAGATGTAGCTGCTGTGGATGTTATAGGACCTTGGCAGTAGACGCCTCTATGTCTATCGTTTATTCCTTTTGAGTTATTTCATCAGTTAGGGCATATAGCCCCTCTTCTATTCTAATATTCAGAGATTTTGGATTTAGTTATTTACTTCATTCAATTGTTTGTTTATTTATGTTGGATTATTGTATTTGGGACTTAGACTGGAAATGTTTTCTCGAGTTTCATTTATTATAGCATTTTTTCCTATCATATGAGATTGATGTGAATGATGAATGTTTAATTATTCGTAACCTAGTTTTAAATAAATTAAAAGACAAAATTTGTGTCATCAACCTTTTTAAATAATCGGTGGTTAGTATTTAATAATAAGGTTTTCGACAATGATACATAATTTGAACCAACTGGATATTCTGATTTAATTTAATAAAGGACTGATCACCCAATATTTAATTAGGCAGGATGTCACATATAAAATCTTGATTCATCAGTTATGAACCCAAAGTTCTAAACTTTAATTGGTAAATTTTTCCTCCATTCACTAAAAGAAAAAAGACTTTTAGTTGCAAAATAAAATTGTAACTAATCATTAAAAATTTGCCACTAAAAGCACACCATTTAGGGGAAAACAGATTTTTCTACTAAATAGTGTGCTTTTAGTGGCAATTTTTTTCCTACAAAAAACCATCGAAATTGTTTGTAAAAACATGTTATTTTCCACTAAAAGATTCTTTTTGTATCAAATATATGATTTGCTATAAAAACTAAATTTGTACTTAAGGTCAAAATAGTTTTGTGACAATTTAAATTTGCTACTAAAAGGTTCTTTTTATAGCTAATTTAAGATTTGCTACAAAGACTAAATTTTTTCTTAAGGTCAGCATAGTTATGTGGCAATTCAGATTTGCCACTAAAAATATTTTTCTGTAGGAAATTATTCCCTCCACAAATAGTTATTGCATTTAATATTCAAGTTTTATGCATAAATTAATTTACTAATAATACTAAATGCATTCAATTTTCATATTTAATATTTAGGATAATGAAAACAATGTAGTAAGAACTTTTATGCTTCATTGCTTCACAAAATATATTTATGATATTGTATACTCAATGTGACGATCAATATTTGAGCTATTCCACATCAAAAATTAAGTCAAATACATCAATTACAGAAATCGTTCCATCGTTCGAAAAAAAACAAGTATACTTATGTATTATTACACGCTATGCGATTAGATAACTCCTCAAATCTTCCAAAAAGGTCATACATTCATTCTTTCATTGTCACGTTCTCCCTTCGAGCTTCATTTGCTTCTCTCCTTGCTTCTTCGGCTTCCCTTCTCGCCTCATCAGCCTCTCTCCTCACCTCAGCAACTTGTATATCCCTCTCAATATCTTTCTCCCTTTGTATAGCTTCAAGTTGTTTGATCTTAGAACCAACCCCTCGCCTATGTACATAGCCAAAGCGACACCCTAAAATATTTTGAAATGCTTCTGCATCATCCATCTTTGCACTATCTTCAGATTGTGATTCAAGTATTTCTTTTTCCTCATACTATTAACAATTGTAAATAATGTATAATTTAACATAATGTTATTATAAAAAATGTAGTTAAAAAAAAAACTTAAAAACATCTTACATATACACTTCCAGCGTTTGGAGTAACCCAGTTGTCCTTTCTTTTGCTCCAATGAGTCGTATACCACACATTTGTCATAGGCACGGAATCTCCAGTTTCCTTGTCACGCTAACAAAATTTGAGATAAATAAAGTATCATAACCAATAACAAAAAAAATAATAATTAGCAAACATTACTTTTTTAAGAAATATACGTTACCATCTCATACTCCACTTGACGAAATCCTTTAGTTCCACTACAATGCAGAATTTGCTGCTTAGATCTATTGATCGAGTTAATTTCACTTCTTTTCTGAAAATAACATAAGGCATTTATTTTCAATAAAACATTAAAATAATTCGCATGAAGAAAGAATTGCTTAAAATTTAATATTACCTTGTACTTTGCATCAACAAATGTCCCACAAAGATCAATCCATTTATCATCTGACGATAATTCAGGCGGACGATACTCAAGAGCTCGTTCTAAAGAGCCATGTGGTTTGAAGTGTTCACAATGAATTTTTTACCAAAAGTTACGTAATTGCGTATGGAGTTGATCCATCACTACACCCTTTATATTATCTTCATTTGGCAATTTAAACTTACCTTATTTCAAAGAAAAGAAAAAACATTAAAACGAGCTTTACATGGGGATACGTTCTATATACGAGCACAAGTAGAAGGTTACCCGCATAATTGTCCACATGTGCTCTTTACTCTCTTCCGGGATGTCACCCCATAATCGAAATTTAAATGGAGCGTGATCAAGAATAACAATGCCGCTTTTCGATTTGAAATTAGATGAAAAATTACGCACTATACGACCCTCCGAGATGATGATTCAGATATTCTCCCCCCTTTCAAGTTTCTTTTGAAACCCAAATCCTCGTGTTGGTCCTCTGACTCGTTTCTTGGAAGATGAACCTAGTAAAACGAACATACAATGAAAAATTAGTTTTAATGTTTACACATTTTCATACAATGAAAAGCTTAGATTAAAGGTCATCGAGAAACAACAACATATTTATCAATGAAACAAATCTGCTAATCAGTTATCATGTTCAAGTCAAACTTTTCAAGAGTTTTAGTTGCCAAATCACATCATCTGTTGTGGGCATACAGTTCATTATCTATATGCAATGACAACACTGAAGTGTTTGTATTATTATACAAGTGAGTGAGACTGTATATTATGCTCAAACCCCAGTTCTAGAAGTATAACCAGTAAAAAAGCACATCAGACAAACATCATCATATCAAGTCTGCTATATTTTTTGTTCTTGTCATCCTCAAGCAAAGGATAAACAGCAACAACTGCATCTTGAGCCCCAATATATAGTGAATTATATAGCATGACTAAGTAATTTAGCATGAAATCCAACAAAAATTCTAAAGAGACGAGGATTTAATTGCAATGAAGAATATATAATTTAGCACCTAAGAATTTATGGGAATGACGGAAAAATCTATATAATCGGCAAAATCTTTCTTATGTATAGATCACATATCAATTATCAATTTATAGCTCCTTTTTTTTCAGTAGAACCCATATAGATATTAGATTTTTCACCATCTCTTGAAATTTCTTATTATCATGTGTCAGTATCTTCAATCCTCAAAACATCAATTACATCAGTTTGGATACAAACATAAGCATTAAGGAACTAGAATTTTTTAAATCACCCTTTAATGTGGAAAGTCCCTTAAAAGGGACCAGAAACCGATTGCTTTACATAAAGTAAAGAAACACCAAAAGCTACCAGAATCCCTTCCCCTGTGAGACTTCCATCTATGGTTTCCAGGAGGATAGTTAGTTCCATCACTTGTGAGGCTATTTTCCCCTCCCCTAAATTATTTACAGCAATAACCATCAAGCCAATCTATAATTGCTGCAGCAACAGCCCTCAGACCAAGGTAGCCGCAACCATAAGCTTATCTGCAATTGTATCTAAAAAAGCACCAAATGCATTTCCTAACTTCATCTTTCGAGAAAGGTACACATCAAGCCAGTCTGTAATTACTGCAGCAATGAAGATACTAGTCGTAGCAGTAGTTCCCCACCAACTATTCATGTAAAATGTTGTAACAAGAAGTGGAACAGATGCAACACGGCCAAGGGTTAAAATTTCACCTTGTCGCCTTTAAAGCTGATGCCGCAAATGAAATGACGTCTCCTTGCCGCCTTTAAAAATGATAAAACCACATCTAGTAGATGCTATTTTTTATAATACTTACACTGCTTCATGGGCCAACCACCTACTGTAATAGCTTCCTACAATGCTATTATGTATTCATCTATTTTAACTGATATTAATACTAAAATGGACATTATGGCAGAGGGAAAGAGGGAGCAATAAAAAACACTCGTTCATGTAATGCTCGATGTTTTGTTTACCTAGCATATCATTGTTATTTTACGTCGACCTATCTAGTTTCGCGAACACTCAATGACACATCAAACTATGCATCAACAACTAAAATAGGTTGGCCGATCAGTGGCCATGTCGGTTGAACGTTTACTGAGTTTTAAACTTGAGTAGATACTATTTTATAAGTAACGAAGAAAGCTTAATAATTGAATTTTAACAGCTAACATTAGGTGTCAACAACTAAGGCGCCGAAATCAAGAACCAAATGCGCATGGTTAAAAGTTATGGCCAAAAGGTCTAATGAATCATATAACTATAATAAATGGTGTATGTCTTCTAAGTGGTCAAATGATATTGAAATCCATAACAGTAGATAATCTACTAAAGGAAACCACTTGATCTGGATTAAACCTTTAACTGATCTGGATTAATTTCATGCTCGGTTTTGTTATATATATAAGAAATATCTATTATATATATATGTTATATAACATATATATATAGCTAATCTGTTATTTTTTAGATTTTGTTTCACAATTATTGTGTCTAAAAAGCTCACTTTGTCTTATAATTGTTCTATTAGATGCCGCAAAAAAATACAAAGACAGAGGGGTGTCAATGTGACTGATTTCAATATATACGATCCATCCACAAATACACGATGCCGTTGATTATGAATTTTGGGGTATATCAGGAGACGAGGATGATAGTAGCAGTCTCTTACTTTAGAGGCTGCAATATCTTACTTTAGAGGTTGCAATCTCTTACTTTACACCAAACGTCAATACCAAATAAAACCCCCAACTCCAATGTGCACGAGAGAAGAAACCAAAACAAGTAAACATAATGGAGTGTGTATATATACAATAGAAGGAGAGTATCTGTACACACAGAATACTCAATTAAGAATGAACAGCTAAAAACTTTGTTTTTGAATCAATCTAAACATTATTTTTGCAAAAGAACTCAATCTAATAAAAGAACTCATGATTTTTTTAATTCTTATTGCTTAGATAAAATTCACAAATTCCCATTTCCAAATTCTAATACTACATAAACCAAGACACTGTATCACCAGATATATAAGAATATGGCTAAACATTCATAAATGACAGTGTAAACTGCAAAATTTGAAGATGTATAAGAATATGGCTGAACATTCACACCCCAATTTTTAAAATCAAGACTAAAAGAAACAAAAGCGCGATTACAAGATGCATGCAAGTATAATACCTTCAGTGTTAACAACAGATACGATTGTGTTAGGCATGATGGAGACATTTGAAATTATTGAATGGGAAGGATGACATATGGGTTCTGGTGTGCATCCTTTACGCACGGAAGATCTCGAGGCTTCACGATTAGATGAAACATAACTATTTCGTATAAAAAAGTGTTAAAGTAAAGTCACAAAAATATTGCTTCATACCTTCACCACCCGATGAAACAGTGTTGAGATAGTTGTCTACCAATGGATGATTAGATTGAAAAGGAGATTGATTAAACTCCGTCACAAATCGTGACATGTGTGTTCCTCTATGACCTATAACAAACATGGAATGTATTAATACAATGACAAATAACTAAACAATAATATAAAAATCATACCATCATTGTTAACATCAGATGTAATGGCAGTGGAAGTGTTGGAGACATTTGGAATAATTGACTGGGAAGGAGGACGTGTGGGTTCACGTGCGTATCCTTGACGAATAGACGATTTCGGCTAACGTACACGACCAGAGCCAGGCATAACTAAACAATAAACCAACATAAGCTAAAATAATAATTAATGGTGATATTGTATGCTCAAAATACTTGAAACATTAATAATGTTAAGAATCATTTTGCCACATGAAACCCATATAATATCATCATCATATCGTATTAATATATTCGAAAGTGATAATGGAAATTAACAAACCTAATGTAAATGCATCATCGTATTCATCATCCTCCCCTCTGCTCAAATTCGATAATATCTCCTCTCTTTCCGATGGGATATATTCTTCATCTTTGTCACCCTCTTTTCTTTTACCCTTCATATAAAAAGTTTCCCCTCTATGCAATCCCATCGCCTACATTGTGTCTAGGTTATCTTGAATTCTATTAAGACTTTGTTTCTCATAATTTGTGATCGTCATTATACACCTATTACAATATTACAAAGATATACAATTAGAGAGAGTAAGACTTCAAAAGTAAATTATACTACAACATTGTTGTTACATAAATAAATTAAAACATTTAACATTATTTAAAAAGAAAAAGAGAAAGAAAATAGCGCAAACCATCATAAGTGATCACTATATTCATCCCCATCATCATCACTAAAATCACCAACATCTCCATCATCGTCACTAATATCATCACAATCATCATCACTATCTATAAGGTAATCATCCCCATCATCCCCAGAATTTGTCAATCTTTTCTCTTCATCTTTACTTATATGGACTTTTATTTCTGGGATGTCATTCCTTCTTAATGAAAGGCTTTCGTCATCAATATCCATTGTTTCATAATCTACAATATTATTCTCAAATTGTTGGCATGGTTCTTCATCCATTGCCAACTCATCACCTTCTTCATTTTTAGGAATATCATACTTATCTCTTGGGGTATTCTTCACAGCAACTTTCCAATCGTTTCCTAACTTAATATCTAGCACATACAAGACTTTCTCTGCTTGATAAGCTAGAAGAAATGGTTGAGTTTTGTACCAAGTATTAGCAGTGTTCAAACTAATAAAACCATACTCATATTCCTTTAATCCATATACACCCTTCTTTTTTCCAAGATCCCACCAATTACACTTAAAGACAACAACATGATTATCTCCAGTGTATTATAACTCTATAATATCAACCAACTCACCATAAAATCCATATCTTTTTGTTCATGTTCACTCACTACAACAATTCCACTATTTTGAGTTTTTTTAAAATGCTCATGATATTTGGTGTGGAACCTATAGCCATTAATCAAACAACCTTTGTAATGTTTCACCCGTCGATCAGGACCCCAAGATAAAGCGTGAAGTTTCTTACTAACATGGTCGGGAGACTCACGCTCCATTTCTGTCACCTGATTATTTTCTATAAATAAATGTTAGGGTGAGATATTATAAGAAATTTTTTGTTTGCATAATAAATTACATATCAAATTACTTACACGATTTTTAAACCATTCGAGAAATCTCGCAGCGTGTCTCTTTTCAACATTAATGTTACTTTCGGCCTTTAATAAATCATTATGCTCACTGGCATACATGAATGCATTAAATTAGAAAACAACTCTAGTTAATAAAAGATAAAGTGAAGAATAATATAGATAGACATACTTGATAAATTCTTGTATCTCATCACAATTATCTAACACATATAAAGAAGAATTTTTCCATTCACTCTGTCCAAGGTATTGGTAATCTGTTTTTCCAAGCAAACGACCATTTACCGAAATACAGATAAACCTTCTTGATCATCATCACCATCATAATTCCGCTCAGTGTGGTTGAATTTTGTCTCAACGCCACCTAGATACATCGAGCAAAATGTTACGCATTCATTTAGAATGTAAGCCTCCGATATTGAGCCTTCTGGACGTGCTTTATTTCCCACGAGTAAGGCCTTCCGAGGAGCAGAGATCAGATATCCAAGGCTGGAAAAGTTAGCACTGGCGTTGATTGAGGCGAGTAGGAGAATGAAGACATACTTCCAGGCTCATACCATAGTGGTATATACTTATATGCCATTGAGGCAAGCCCTTCATAAACCAAAAAAATCAGGGAGATTGATGTACTGGGCAATAGAGCTCGGTGAATATGATATAGTTTATGAACCCATATCATCGTTAAAAGGACAGGCTGTAGCGGATTTTATAGCAGAGTTCACCTATCCTAATACCCCCGAGGAGTAAAAGATGCTCGTTGATCAACCTGTGGATGTTACAGGATCAACAAACACAAGCTCAGACCAACTCCGGTTGGTAAAAGGGCAAGTGGATGTTATAAAATCATCAAATTCGAGCTCAAACCAACTCCGATTGGTAAAAGGGCAAGAAAAGATGATCGACGAAGAGCGAGAAATATCAGGGGAAGTTGAAAGGAAGAAATAAATATTTCACCGAGGAACTCTAACAGATCAGAAATTTGAAGACGATTTACCCATATGGAGGCTATATGTAGATGGCTCATCTTGCACAACAGGCTGTGGGGCAGGGATAGTTTTGAGAACTCCGGACGAGGTCGATATGGAATATGCCCTACGTTTCCAATTCAAAGCTTCCAATAATGAGGCTGAGTATGAGGCCATGATTGCAGGTCTTAATTTGGCAAAAATTATGGAGGTGCAACAGGTTATTATCTTTAGTGATTCTCAATTGATCGTAAATCAAATGTTAGGAGTATATGCAGTTATAGGAGAATTAATGATCAGATATCATGCAAAGGAGCTGGTGTCAGAATTTACTGCTATTCAGCTGATCAGAATACCAAGAATGGAGAATACGAGAGCAGATGCCTTAGCTCGATTAGCATCAGCTACTCGCACCGAGCTACGACGAACAATCCCAATTGAAGTTTTAGCTGGTCGGAGTATAGATGAAGATCTGACGATGAACTTTATTACCCTTGATTTAGGACCATCTTGGATGGATCCCATCAGGGCATATATTGAGGAGGGAGAATTACCAATTGACAAGCTCGCAGCCCAGAAATTGAAGTTTAAAGCTGCTCGGTATGTATTAACTAACGGTATTCTTTATAGATGAGGAATTATGGCAGGTTTGCAGAGATGTGTACATCCCTCTGAGGTGAAAGAATTGATTGAAGAGATCCATGAAGGGTCATGTGGAGCCCATGTAGCAGGCCGGACGCTTTTGCAAAGGGTGATGACGCAGGGATACTACTGGCCGACGATGAAAGCTGATTGTATAGCCTATGCCAAGAAATGTGACAAGTGTCAACGCTTTTCCTCCATCCGAAGAACTCCACAAGAATTATTGACACCCATAACTTCCCCTTGGCCATTTGCCATATGGGGAATAGATTTGGTTGGCCCGCTTCCAACGACCAGAGGAAGGTTCAAATACCTCGCCGTCACAGTGGATTATTTTACTAAGTGGGTAGAAGTTGATCCTCTCATCGATATGACGTATGACAAGGTGTACAAATTCGTTTGGAAGAACATCATTTGTCTATATGGTCTTACTCATGCCTTCATTACAGACCATGGAACACAATTTAATAACGAGGAGTTTGCTGCCTATTGTTATCAGTCAAACATTTTGAAGATCCACTCAGCACCAGGTCATCCTCAAAGCAATGGACAAACTGAAGTGACAAACAGAACGCTGCTAAATGGCTTGAAGAAAAGACTGGATGATGCAAAAGCAAACTGGATCAACGAGTCACATTCAGTACTGTGGGCTTACCGAACTACTCCCCGAGTAGCAACTGGAGAATCACCATATATGCTGGCGTTTGGAAGTGAAGCTGTTATACCTGCCGAGTTGGGCCTCCCAACACACAGGGTACTGAATTTCAATTCCCCTGTTAGCGACTTAATGAGAAGATTGGATTTAGACATGCTCGAGGAAGTTAGAGAAGAAGCAGCCATTAGAAATGCTGCTTACCAGCAGCGAACAACTTTGTTCTACAATAAGAGGGTGAAGAAGTGCGACCTAAAAGAAGGAGACTATGTGCTGAAGAAAGTAATTCAAAAACATAATAAACTGGAGGCAAACTGGCATGTACCATACCGAGTTACAGAAGTTGTTCGACCAGGAACTTACCGAATAGCAACTTTAGAAGGGGAGGAGTTTAAGAATGCATGAAACGCAGAGCACCTACGCAAGTATTATCAGTGATGAATAAAATGAAGATATTCGGCCAAATTATTTCTTTTTATTGAAAGTTTTTCGAGGAATACTAGTGCTACACACTACTCGGCAAAGCAAAGCTCAGGATACTCAAATTTTTTCTCGAAAACGCCAACTAAGGTTGGTCGAGAAACCTATATTCCTCCCGGAAGTAAAGCTACCAATATTCCTCTGGGAAGTAAAGCTACCTATATTCCTCCGAGAAGTAAAGATACCTATATTCCTTTGGGAAGTAAAACTACCAATATTCCTCCGGTAAGTAAAGCTACCTATAATCCTCCGGGAAGTAAAGCTACATGTATTCCTCCGGGAAGTAAAGCTACATGTATTCCTCCGGGAAGTAAAGCTACATGTATTCCTCCTGGAAGTAAAACTTGTCCTATTGGAAGTAAAACTATATGTTCCTCGGGAAATAAAACTATTCCTAAAAATGCTAACTTATGTTGTTTAGGAAGTAAACATATTCTTGAAAACGTGCCAAAGCTCCTCGTAGAGGAAAAATCCACTAACTATGGTTGGTCGGGGATTAAAAACTCACTAACTATAGTTGGTCGATAAAGAAAATTTATCGACCTTGGTTGGTCGGAAACATTTAAGAAAAAATCTACTAACTATGGCTGGTCGGGGATAAAAACCCACTAACTGTAGTTGGTCGACAACGAAAATTTACCGACCTTGGTTGGTCGAAATTTTTTTATGAAAATGAGAAAGTGATCGAGCAACATAAATGATATACATAACTTTTTACTAAGTTGGTCGAGAAACAAAATATTATTTTTGCCAAATGATTATCACAAGTTCAAGTTGGTCGACAAACTACACAATATTGTTATCTTTTAAACAGATATGCATGCACAAATGTAAAGTATGTTATAATTACAAGACAATAGCAATTAAGATTGCGAACAAAAATGAAAGTCTTTCATTAAATCCAAAAATAAATTACAATTACATTGATAATGAAATGTATACAAATTTATTACATTAATATTCCTATTCTACTAGTCTTTTCCCCTATGCCTTTGACACAGGTTCCTCGCCAACAGGCGGATCATTTAGAGCCATAGGAGAATTTATGAAATTGAGATCCTTTAACATCCTGATATTCATCACGGATGGTCGATCTAAGAGGTGCTCGGGATGAGATATCTCGACATTTGAATGGAGATTGTAGTCACTGAGATATTTGGAAATCAAGCATCTAGGAATGGCCCAAGCAGGGATCCAACTCATATATAGTTTGTATGGTGGCACAGGTAGGTAGAGCAGCCCATGATCATGATAGTCCCACAGGTAATGACCTTGTTCGAGTTGCAGCACACCTAAGGCATTCAACTAGCCTTGCTTGTAGCCCTCATTATTGGCATTCTGGATACGATCGTCCAAGTGATAGAGAGCTTCGTTGTATCCATCCATCCAGAACTCCCTGGGCTGTTTGTGGAATTGATATGTTAGTCTTTCCAGCTGCTCGTGGAGATTTTTTATTCTCCAAGGTAGACTTCTGCGTGGAAAGATTCTCTTCCAGGTCCCTAATCTTCTTTGACATTTCAGCCAACGCCTAGTTCTTCGCCATTAATTGGAAGTCCTGGTTCTCTAAAGTAGAATGAGTTCGCTGTTCCTCGAAAGGAATCCGAGGTGCTCTCTCTCGCCCCCGAGGAGCTCTTGCTCGACCACGAGAAGATGTAGAGGGGCCAGACCTCTTCAAGGTTTCCAACTCGTCCCTCAAGTTGGCGTTCTCGACTTCCAAGAATGAGAATCCCTCATCAGTCACTGGGATCAAGGCTTTTAAAGTAGAAGCTGCAGACTTCAACTGTGACAACTGTCTTTGAAGATTGTTGTTCTCTTGCTCTAATAATTCAGCTATTTGTCTGCATTCCTCGACCTCACCCTTCAGAGTTCTCTCCCTCACATCGTAGCCAGCAAAAAGTTTCTCGTAGCCCTTGTCAGCAATGATGTGCTGGTACTTCTTCTCGTAACCCTCATGTAACAGGGCAGTGGATTCTTTGTATTGTTGCTGAAGATCTTTGAGGGTGCCTTGGAGATCCTCGATCATGTCATAATAAGCCACATTATTGGCCACTTCTCGATCAAGTAGACACTTTAGATATTGGTATGCTTCAACTGCCCACTCAGAAGCATCTTAGCCGAGGATGTCGACGACTTGTGCTGCACTCAGGTCTGTGTGACCAGCCTTAAAATATTCATTGCATTGCCTCAGCAGCTTTGCATCATGAGTAGATAGTAATTCCATCCTGGCCAGAAACTAGCAGAGGAAGAAAAAGCAGTAATCAATAAAATCACCAATAAAGCATGAAGAAGAGACGACAGTATGCAAAAACACATGTTCAAGTTTTATTATATCATAAAGGTCAAAGGTACAAGGTTCAAAGTTACATATTCATGGTTACATTTGACAAAGGAAAAATATAAAGAGAAACTCAAACAACTCTACACCTTTTCCTTGTCTCCCAAAACCTTCTCGGGAGGCTGGGATGAGGAAGTAGGTTGCTCGAAGGGAATAGAAAGCTGCTCAGGGAGCGCCAGTAGTTGCTCGAAAGAAGTAATGATTTGCTAAGGTTCCTCGGTAGCAGGCTGGATGGCGAGGGGATGATCTCCCATCACCATAGAAGACTCTTCGGAGGCAGTTTCGTCCTCTTTTAAGTCTTTAGGAGTTGGAGGGGGACCAGGGATGTGTCGCTGAAAAAGTTCAGAATTTTCATCCACTTTCATATCCTGTAGAGCAACGACCCATCCATCCCTAAAGTACTTGAGGCTGCCATATTCTACTTGCGACACCATGGCAACCAATCCCTTGTTCCACCCCTTGTCCCAGCCAGTGCTGAAATACTTCTTCACAGCCAATTTTCTCTTCAACTTCTCCGAGGAAAGCTTCTCGAACAGAAGGTTTTCAGCAGTCTTCAATTTATTCTCAACCTCTTCCTTCTGCCGATTTACTTCCCGAAGCTGACCCAACTCTGCCTCAGCAACCTTGAGCTTATTCTCAAACTCTCCTGCATTCTTGAGCTTCCCTTCAAGCTCTTTATTTTTCTCCTCCAAGTCCTTTATTTTCTTCTCCAACCCCTTGGAGACTTCAGCAACTTGAGCTTTTTCCTGCTCGGTGGAGGCAAGATTGTTCTCCTAGATTGCCTTGTCAGTAGCATATTTCTGGCGAGAATCTTCTAAAGACTTAATAGCTTTTCTAGAGCTTCCTCCACACTAGATGAGGAGCATGAAGCTTTAATCGCCTCATCTTTCTTCACAATTATATTAAAGCACCGCACCAACTGTAAAAAGAAAATGAAAGCAAGTCAGAAACATAAATGACAAGGGAAATATGAAAAGTTTAAAGTAATGAGACTTACAGAAGCAATATGGCGAGTAGCTAATGAAGTGACCATGTCCCGAGTAAGGTTTTCTTCAAAACCTTGGACCTCAGGAATGATCCAAGACTTTACCGAGCTCATGAAAGAGCTCAGAGGAACAAAAGTAGGAACCCCAGCCCTAGTGGTTGGGGGCTGAGTGATGGTGTTATCCAAATTGAACGAGGAGCCCTTTTTCAGCTTCCTCGGGGGAGCAGGAATAGATTCAACCAAGGAAGAACTCTTGGTCGGTGATATTACAATCACTTCTCCTGGATAAACAGCCTTGCTCGGGGCCACCGGGGGCTCCTCGACAACCTTCACAACAGCAGCAGCCGAGGAAGGCACATCAATTTTCTTTGTCCCCTACCCTGAGACGTCAACTTTACTTCTCTTTGCCTCTCCAGCACCAGAGGTAGGTTTTTCAAAAAGGGTGGGAGGTCTTCTCTTCTTCATCCTTTCACTTAAAGGGACGTGTGATTCAGGCGAGGACCTGGTAGAAGCTGACACTGGTTCTGCTTCACTTATCACCGGACGACCAGTGAAAGAAGTGATGTAGCTCTTATACTGCAGCAGATATGAGGCTGACCTAATGTGCTCATCGGCAACACTTTGATGCAAACTCCAGATAAGTTTCAAATGTCTTATATTAACGTTGGCTTCCTTTGGACATTTTTTTTTGCTATCAACTGCAAATAAATAAAAATTACAATATTAGTGGCATATTTTGTCAAACACAAAAGAAGCATGATTTCAAAATAAATAAAATGAAATAAAAATAACCTATTCCATTGCCATAGGGAGGGCATCTGGGACCCTGATAAACTTCATCTCCAGATAAAGGAGCATGTTGACAATTTTTTATGACAACCTCGTGCTCAAAATAGTCCCTATTTGCATCCGGGAGATTGACTACTAAGGCCCTATTTAAAAATCTAGTTTTTAAATAAAAGGTGTTATCACCAACTGCCCATCTATAGCAAAACATGATTTCTGGAATTCCTATGCGAGTTCCATGGATTTGATTTAACCTATGAACCCCATTAACTATTCTCCATGTATTTGGGGCTATTCTTACAGGAACAATGTCAAAGTATTGGCAAAATTCCAGATATAAGGGATTGGGTGGAAAAGAAAATCCACACACAGTAATAAAGAGACTGGGGAACCAATGTCCCTCAGCCAAACGAAAATAGTCAGAAGGCTCAGCAAGATCTTCCAGAATAACCCAGAAGGGAACAGAAAAATCACAGCAAAACTTATCAAGAGATTCAATAGGGTAAACCATGATGAATAAAGGAAATGAAGAAGAAGGAAGAAGATCTTACAGAAAAGGAGTGGATATGTTGACAACGAACGATGGAAGAGATGAATACACAGGAGAGAAAGAGACGATGGAAAACTCGAAGATATAAATTTGAAAAAGTAGAAGAAGATAGGATTTTCTACAGCGTTTAAATACTCTACCTTGGGAAAGGGAAAAGTAATGATTACAAAAAGAGACGGTTACGTTACCGGCGGCAAAAAAGACGAAAAGAGGCGCGGAAATCAAAGCGGGCATAAAAATTCAGAAAAGACTGATTCTACGAATGTGGAAGGAAAAGTAAATATAAAGGAAACAGTCATAAAAATCAGGAGGACCATTTAAAGCTGCCATATTCCCAGAAAGAATGTCCCACACTCCTCAAAGTTCGAACTATGAAATTTTGGGGGCTTCTGTTGATACCAAATTTAGTGTGCTGACATGGCCCAACTGAATGAAGACGTGTGGCAACAACAAATACTTCAGAGGAACTCACACGCTCCGAGGAACCATACTACAACGAGGAACACTGCTTCCCCGAGAAACTCACAAGTTCCGAGGAACAAGAACTCTCCAAGGAACTATTGGGTATCGAGAAGCTTAGACGGTCCTAGCTGCACCTCGAACAAAGCATTAATAGCTGGACAACCAATAGTTTGACTGTTCATTAAATGCTTATCATTTAGACACACATGCTTAAGGGGCATTGAATGTATTACCCTTTCATATGTACTTCATTTAATGTATTTCCCTTTCACATTACAGCCTCAGGTCTATAAATACATTGTACAATGCTCAGTTGAAGGGGACCGAAATTTCTTGATAGAACTTGTAATCGAGAATTCCCAAACACTCGGCAATAACATAACAGTGGACGTAGGCCATTCTTATAAGGCTGAACCATTTTAAAAATTCTTGGTCTCATTCATTTATCTGTGATTGAATAATTAGATACGATCTAATTTTTTACATCAACAGTAATTTTGCAAAAATCAGATTTGTCAATCAAAAGTTATGATCATCTGGAGATTAAAAATAGGATGAAAAAAAAGTTCAACCACTTATGTAACTTCCCACAAAAAGTTACAGATTGTTGACTTTAATTTTAAAAGGGTAAAATTGTAAAAAAAAGTTCCAAAAAATTAAAAAAATATGACCTATTTAATTGTTAAAAAGTTAATAGAACTTAATTAAGATAACTTTATTCTTATAGGAACTATACATAAAAAAACTTATTTTATATTCTCAATTTTTTAAGTGTAAGGAAATTTTCCATCACATTTAGTATGTCATATACCGCTACAAGTTTTTCAAAGATTTGGGAAGCTATCATCTACAATCGACGATTCGAATTTCAAGACAACTTCAACAACCATGCCCAACAAGGACGGATTTGGTAAATTTTGTTTTAGATCCAATTTACAGTTTACATAAAAAGTGTTGGGATATTTTTACAAAAGATAAAATATTTTTCCATTTATGAAAAATGATTTTTGAAATGCTTTTAAATGCTTTTTATTTTTTAAAAACATTTTTATCATAAATAATTTTGGATAAATATTTATGATCTCGTAAACAAACTTAAGTTTTGAAGTTCCCATGATTTATAAAAGACTGAAGCTGCAAGTGACACTTGTACGATCTCGTTCGAACAAGATCAGATCACGTTCAAACGACATTGTATGTCGTTCGAACGAAATGTTTAAGTTTGACACTCCACCGCCTTGTTTTTTAATATATAAAGGGTGTCAGGCTTCTGAATTTCGTGTGGAGAAAACACTGGTTTTATAAGAAATATGTTTTTAGTGTTTTTGGTTTATTCTCCATCTTTTTGAGGGTTCAAAACTTTGTTTTTACAATTCACAAATCCCAAACTTTTTATGTGAGTTGTTTGTGGAACCTCAAGCATACTTTTCTGGGAGCTTTGCTGTTGAATCATTGGTGCCTTGGAAAGGTACTGGGCTGACTATAGGTGCCACTTGTGGGAGGTACTGGGTTGATCGACTGCATGTCATAGGGAGTGTTGCGGTGTTCTTGGGCTGACGAATACGAATCGACACATACGAGTATTTCGTAAGTTAAATTTTACTTTCACTGTAATCCGATTATAAACCGTTGCTTTACAAATTACAGTGGAAATAAAAGGCTTTTGCCCTACGGGGATTTTTTCCTAAAATCTGTCTTTGTTAGCATTGTTCATCGCATGATTTAATTTTAGATTTAAATTGACATGTAGATGCATGTTTAGGGGCTAATTTAATTGGTATTTGGTTTGAGAAAATTTAGACATCCAATTAAATAAGTTTAAGTTGGAAATTATGAATCTATTTTAATCAATATCGCACACGGCATTTTAAAATTGGTATCAGAGCAGGTTAAGCTAATTTATCGTGTATTCCTATTTTCGCAAACTTGTGTGATATTGATTTTTATTTGAAAAATCTAATTGTTGAAAGTTTGTCCCAATGTTTCCAAACGAGCACTTATATAATCAAATGCCTATTTTTTATGGGTCAAATTATACCTATTGGAAAGCTCGTATGAAATCCCAGTTAAAAGCCATTGACGAACGAGTCTGGCTTCTTTGTGAAAGAGGTGGACTCCACCCACTGTCAATGCTAATAACATCACCTATTTGAAACCTGTGTCAGATTGGACTGAAGATGATTTTAAAATGTCTAATTTTAATTCCTGTGGTTTTAGTGATATTTCCGGAGCCATCACCCCTGACGAGTTTCGCCGAATTATGATGTGCACCACGTCTAAAGAGGTATGGGATGTCCTCCAATTGACACTTGAGGGTACGAATGCAGTTAAAGAATCAAAGTTACAAAATTTGGCCACCTAGTTTGAGACCATTACTATGTTTGAGTCTGAATGTATTGATGAATTTTGTGCACGTTTGTCGGACATTGTTAACTCGAGTTTTAATTTAGGTGAGTCGATTGATAACACGCATGTCGTTAAAAAGATTTTGAGATCTCTTGTAAAGTGTTTCATTCCTAAAGTCACTGTTTTGAATTCATTGGGAAAGTTAAATTCACTTAAGTTAGAGGAGCTCGTAGGAGACCTACAAACTTATGATATTGACATGTTTCCCCAAACCATTAAGGCTAAGGATAGAGACGTTTCTTTAAAGAATCAAGTTAGAACGAAAAATAAAGAGAGGGTGTATGAGTCTGATTCTGAGGAAGAGTTTAGCATTGATGATGTGACCTTATTTTCAAAAAAAATTAGAAAGTTTCTCAAAATGAATAAAAATAATTCTTTGAATAAAAAGTTTTTTGAGAAAAATAAAATGAAATAAAAGGCCACAGAGGGAATGAAAAAGAAAGTGAGAGAGAAAAAGAGGAAGAGAGTGGTGAATATGATATGATTTGTTTCGAATGTCAAGTCAAAGGGCATAAGGCTTTTGAGTGTGCTATTAGGCTTAAGAGAAAAGGGAAGAAAGTAGCCAAGCCCACCACACTTAGTGATAGTGAGGAAGATGAAAGTGAAACCAGGGATGAAAAATCACAAGGGAAGTGTTTAGATTTTTTGAGTCGTATGATCACACCCACTTTGTCCCACGATGATAGTATTAATGAGAGCGACGGTGATGACTCGAGTGTTTCTTATAGTGATAAGAGCGAGTTTTAGAGTGGAGATGAAAGTGTTCTCCAAAAAGCTTTTAGGGATTTTTACATCGAGACCTTGAAAACAAAGAAGTATAATAGAGATTTAGGTCATCGAGTTTTGGATTTGAGGAGAGATAAGGAAGTTTTAAGGAGGGAAAAGTGTGACTTGACCGCCACGGTGTCTAGTCTGACGACACGTGTATCCCAACTCGAGAGTGATCTCGAACGTGCACAAGAGGTCAAAGTCCCTTTAAAGAACCCGTCTAAGAAAGTTAAAAGGATGGTCCTTAATCCCATTTTGGGTAGTGGTGAGAATTTAGGAAAAGGTCATGACAGTGCATCCACTTCTAATGTTGCATCTGAGTCAGTTCCTACTTTAATGACTTGACCTAAGTCACCTAGGCATCCCGTACCTATTAGGAGAGCGCGTCCTAGAGTTTTTGAGAGAGGTGTACCTAGGCCGGTTTATGTTTGCTCCCATTGCAAAAAAAGAGGATACCGTAGGGAATTTTGTTTTAAGTTAGGTAATATGTCACGCTTTGTTTCTACACATGTTCGCACACATGCACCCACACATGATACTTTTCTTGCACATAATGATAGAAAGTTTGCACATATTCGAGAGCAAGTAAAGTTTTTGGTCAAGACTTCACATGATTTTATGGATTTGTTTCAAAAGATGTCACCGTCTTTGAAAAACTCCACCGCACTTTTCGGTTGAGGTCTAGATATGTTTTCTAACATAGGTACTACACCAAATCCTGCGGATGGTCACGCCCAGGTGGTCACGGCCCAAGTTCGCGATCATATGGTCAGTGACTTGGGCCGTGACCATCTTAATTTTTGGGGTGACCATATTTATTACCACACTCAGTCACGGATGCTCTAGAAGTGGTCACGGACCAAATCCCTAACCACTGGGGTCACGGCCCAAGTTCGTGATCAAGGCGTGACGAACTTGGCGCCAAATTCGAGCCAAAATTCCCTCCAAGATTGGTTGCGTATGGGTCACGAACTTGGACAGTGACAATAGGCATGACGAAGCATAAAACATACACAAATTAGGTTACGGTTAGGGTTTATGACCATTTCTTGGTCTGGGTCATGGCTATGGGCCGTGACCATCCTTCATTCCAGTAGTGGTTTTGATGGAGAAATGGCTGCACATGGTGTGTCACGGTCTAGAGCCGTGACCAGGTTCAATCCAGCAATGTTACCCCTCATTTATTGGTTATGCATGGTGGGTCACGTCTCTAGGCCGTGACCAAGTATAGAACTTAAGAAAAAAAATACTCGCTGAGAACCATTTTTGTTGAATGAATTCTCTCTCAAGACTTGTGCGATTTCGTTTCGATTTGTACGATTTCACAACATTAGGTGCGATTTCATCTCATTTCTATCTAAAGCCCTAATTTATGTGTGTGTGTGTGTATATGTGTGTATACATTTATATTTGTATGTGTGTGTTTGTATGTATGTGTGTGTGTGTGTATATGTGTGTGTATAGATTTATGTTTATATGTGTGTGTATGCATATATTTATGTGTATATGTGTGTTTATGTTTGTTTAACTATGAACGAATAAATTGTTTTTACGTCAATAAACCCTAGATTGTATGTATGTGTATGAATATATTGTATGTGTGTGTATGTATAGATTTATGTGAAAAAAATATTAGGGTTTAAGTAAACCCTAGATTGTATGTGTGTGTATAAATATTATTCAAAACTCTAGACATTATATTTTTTTAGACAAAATATAATTAAATGTATTTTTAATAAGTAAAAAAAATTACATCCGCATTGTTGTGGGTTATATATATGTATAGATTTCTGTCAAAAAAATATTAGGGTTTAAGTAAACCTTTATCCTTGTCAATATTATATGTATCCCACCAGATACTCTTTACTCTAACTAAAGTAGTTATATAATTGTCAATCTTATTTGTACGTGTTTCTGGAGATGTTAGTAAATTTGTTATAGGCAACATGTTGCTCATGTTTGTTCGAATTGCATTGTTAAAATGGGGGAATAAATCTGCGACATATGTAAATCTACGACATATTATAGGCAACTAATAATTCTTTAAGGGTTTTGTGAGGTACTTTCTTTAATTTTACATGACAATTCTTCATTGCACATTATTTACATATTGCAGATCTAACCAATTGCATACCAGTTCTTCATTACATACTAAGTACTCTTTACTTTAACTAAAGTAGTTATATAATTGATATGCATTATCTATTAAATCTTCTAGATGACAGAAGGAGTACGGGGTAATTATTGGTTTTGTTTGGTTTGGTTGTTGGATAATTATTAGTTGTTCGCTTGTTGTTGGATAGTTGTTGGATAGTATGTTAGAAGGAGTGTGGACTAATTAGAAGGAGTATGGGATAATTATTGGTTTGATTGTTGGATAATATGTTGAAAATATTTTAAACTCCTGGTTTGAGAATATGTCGATAATTTTAAAATATCTAGACTTAGACTTAAAAACAAGGCGTTAGAGGGCGAAACTCGGAAATAGCCCCCAAACGACCCCGTGAGAGGCACCGACACCTCGCACGGTACCAATCTAACTCGTAGGGATAGACAGCGCAATCACAAGACTCCCAATTTGAGAATACGACTATAATTTAAAAATATCTAGACTTAGTCTTAAAAATATGACGCTAGAGGGGGAAACAATCCCCGTATGGCTCCGTGAGAGGCACCAACACCTCTCACGGGACCAATGTAACACGTAGGAACTAACCGCATGATCACGGGTCTCCCGGTTTGAGAATACAATAATAATTTGAAAATATCTAGATTTGGGCTTCAAAACATGATGTTAGAGGGTGAAAACTCGAAACAGCCCCCATCCGGCCCCATGAGTGACACCAACATCTCGCACGGGACGAATGTAACTCGTTAGAACTGACCACACAATCACGGGACTACCGTTATTAGAATACGAGGATAATTTACAAATATATAGATTTATGTTTAAAAATAAGGCGTTAGAGGGTGAAAACCTGAAGCATCCCCCGAACAGCCCCGTGAGAGGCACCGACATTTCGCACGGGACCAATGTAACTCGTAGGAACCGACCGCGCAATTACGAAAATCTCGGTTTGAGAATATGAGGATAATTTAAAAATATCATGACTTAGGCTTTAAAACATGACGTTAGAGGGCGAAAACCCGAAACAGCCCCTAAACGACCCTATGAGAGGCACTGACACCTTGTATGGGACCAATTAAACTCGTATGAATAGACCGCGCGATCACGGAACTCCCAATTTGAGAATACGAGGATAATTTTCATATATTAAGATCTAGCATTAAAAACATGGCGTTTGAGGGCGAAAACTCGAAATATCCCCGTGAGAGGCATCAACACCTCGCGTGGGATCAATGTAACTCGTACGAACCGACTGTGCGATTAAGGGACTCCTAATTTACAATTACGAGGATAATTTGAAAATTTGATGCCTTAGGCTTAAAAACATGGCGTTCGAGGGCGAAAACCCGAAATAGCCCCTAAACGGCCCTGGAAGAGGCACCAACACCTCGTACGAGACCAATAAAAGATCTTTCACTTTTGATTGATTATAAATTTTTAACCTATTACTTTATAGGATATTATCTTCAGGTATTCTAAAAATATGTCTTACCAGTTTTTCTTTGAAGATAATATTCAGATGGGTAACTTAATAATAACACCTAATTTATATAGATTTTAGACAACATGAATATTAATTCGGTAAAACTAAAAAGTAAAACAAGACTATAAATTGACACCCCTAGGGGATAGAAATTACTAGGAACTCTCTCTACACCATAACCGATCAACATTATTTAGGTAGACAAACTAGATCAACCTAATCTTGACCAAGTGACTGAATTAGTCCGGTCCCCCCAAGTTGAGATTCTAGCTTCGCCCCTGGCAGCAGCTATATATAGCTGCTATATATAAATGCTGCTATATATAGAATGGTAACTTCATAGTCCATTTGCTCAAGGATGATATGCTCATTTAGGTCATGATGTCGGGAAGCTCAAAGAAGCTTTGTTCAAGTCCTTTGACATGAAGGACTGAGGGTCAATGCGACAGGGTATGCAAATCCGTTATGACAGGAAGGCAAAGAAGCTGTGGTTATCATAGGAGAAGTCTTTTGAACAGGTGCTTAAGAGGTTCAACATGAAGAATGCTAAGTTAACTAGCCCACCCCTTGCTATTCACTTCACCCTCAGGCATCCTAAATGAAATGGATCGCTTTCTCGTGTACGCGAACGAAAAATAAATGAGATCTTTGTATAGACAATCAGATCCAGTAATTGGCACACAAAGGAATCGATTTTACTTATAGGAATAGTCTTTACCTTTCCCTACTTATTTAACAAACTAACATGCAAGAGGGAGAGGTATAACAGCTATATATAGCCATATATAGCAGCCATATATAGCGATTATATATGGCCATATATAAGTGCTATATATAGCAGCTATATATGACAATATATAAGCTATATATGGTTATATATAGCAGCTATATATGGCTATATATAGTAGCTATATATAGCAACAGTTATATATAAGCTATATATGGCTATATATAGCAGCTATATATGTCTATATATAATAGCTATATATAGCAACAGTTATATATAGCAGCAGCTGCTATATATAGCGACTATATATACCTTGATCACTTTAATCAAGAGGAGCTAACTTATACCTTGATCATTTTGATCAAAGAATAATTTAAAAAGAAGGATGCGAGTTATTTAAGGCTCCCAAGAATCTTTTAACGACTGTTTAAGCACCATATCTAACATGAGAATCCACGGAAACAACAAATAGGTACACTTAGAAAGAAAACTATAAATCTACTTCCAGAGAAAGTAACAAATCCAGGTTTTCAGGACTTAGTCTTAAAAACATGGCATTAGAGGGCGAAAACCCAAAATAGCCTCCGAACGGCCCCGTGAGAGGCACCGACACCTAGCACTGGACCAATATAATTCGTAGGAACTGATCGTGCCATCACGGGACTCCCATTTTGAGAATATGAGGATAATATTCATATATTAGGATTTAGGCTTAAAAACATGGCGTTAGAGGGCGAAAACTCGAAATAGCCCCCGTAGGGCCCCGTGAGAGGCAATAACACCTCACACGGGACCAATGTAACTCGTAGGAATAGGTCGTGTGATCACAGTACTCCCGATTTGAGAATACGAGGATAATTTATATATTTCTAGACTTAGGCATAAAAACATGGCGTTAGTGGGTGAAAACCCGAAACAGCCCTCGAACGGCCCCATGTGATGCACCAATAGCTCGTACGGGACCAATGTAACTTGTAGGAACTGACCGAATGATCACGGTACTCTCGGTTTGATAATACGAGGATAATATGAAAATCTCGGGACTTAGGCTTAAAAACATAGCATGAGAGGGAAAAACCCGAAACAGCCCTCGATGACCCAGTGAGAGGCACCGACACATCGCAAGGGACCAATGTAACTCGTAGGAACTGATTGCGCGATCACGGGACTCCTGATTTGATAATACGATGATAATTTGCATATTTCTAGACTTGGGCATAAAAACAAGGTGTTATTGGGTGAAAACCCGAAATATCCCCCGAACGGCCCCATGAGAGGCACCAACACCTCGCACGGGACCAATGTAACTCATAAAAACTGACCGTGCAGTCACAAAACTCTCAGTTTGAAAATATGATGATAATTTGAAAATATATAAACTTTGGCATAAAAAATGGCATTAGAGGGTGAAACCCAGAAACAGCCTCCGAACGGCTCCGTGAGAGGCACAAACACCTTGAACGGGACCAATGTAACTCAAAGGGACTCACCGCTCACTCACCGAACTCTCGATTTGAGAATATGATGATAATTTATATATTTCTATAGTTAGGTATAAAAACATAGCGTTAGTGGGCAAAAACCCGAAGCAGCCCTCGAACGGCCCCATGAATGGCACCAACACCTCGCAAGGGACCAGTATAACTCATAGGAACTGATCGCAAGATTATGGAACTCCCAGTTTGAGAATACCACGATAATTTGCAAATTTTTGAATTAAGCTTAAAAAGATGGTGTTAAAAGGCAAAAACCCGACACAACCTTCGAACGGCCCCGTGAGAGGCACAAACAACTCCCACGGGACCAATTTAACTAGTAGAAATTGACCGTGCAGTCCAAAAACTACCGATTTGAGAATACGATGATAATTTGAAAATATATAAACTTAGGCTCAAAAAATGGCATTAGAGGGAGAAACCCAGAAATAGCCAACAAACGGCCCCGTGACTAGCACCAACACCTTGCATGGGACCAATGTAACTCGTATGAACTTACCGCACAATCACGGGACTCTCAATTTGAAAATACGACAATAATTTGCATATTTCTAGACTTGGGCATAAAAACATGGCATTAGTGGGTGAAAACCCGAAACAACCCCCGAACATCCCCATGAGTGGCACCAACACCTCACACGGGACCAATGTAACTCGAAGAAACTCACCGTGCGATCACAGGACTCCCGATTTGAGAATACGATGATAATTTGCATATTTCTAGACTTAGGCATAAAAAAATGGCGTTAGTGGGTGAGAACCCGAAATAGCTCTCGAACGACCCCGCCAATGGAACCAACACCTCGCACGGGACCAATGTAACTCGTAGGAACTTACCGCGCGATCACGGGACTCCCGGTTTGAGAATACAATGATAATTTGGAAATTTCTAGACTTAGGCTTAAAAACATGGCGTTAGATAGCAAAAACCCAACACAGCCCCCGAACGGCCCCGCGAGTGGCACCAACACCTCGCTCGAGACTAATGTAACTCATAGGAACTGACGGCACGATCACGGGACTCACGGTTTGAGAATACGATGATAATTTGCATATTTCTAGACTTAGGCATAAAAACATAGTGTTAGTGGGAAAAACCCGAAATAGCCCCCGAACGACCCCGTGAGTGGCACCAACACCTCGTACGAAACCAATGTAACTCGTAGGAACTGATCGCAAGATCATGGGACTACCGATTTGAGAATATTACGACAAATTGCAAATTTCTTGAGTTAAGCTTAAAAATATGGCGTTAGATGGCAAAAACCCGACACAGCCCTCGAACGGTCCCGTGAGAGGAACTAACACCTCGCATGGGACCAATGTAACTTGTAGGAATCGACCGTGCAGTCACGAAACACCCGATTTGAGAATACGATGATAATTTGAAAATATATAGACTTAGCCTTAAAAAATGGCATTAGATGGAGAAATCCAGAAACAGCCGACGAACGGCCCTGTGAGTGGCACCAACACCTCGTATGGGACCAATATAACTCATAGGAACTTACCGCATGATCACGGATCTCCCGATTTGAAAATACGACAATAATTTACATATTTGTAGACTTGGGCATAAAAACATGGCGTTAGTGGGTGTAAACCTGAAACAGCCCCCAAACGGCCCCGTTAGAGGCAATGACACCTCGTACGGGACCAATGTAACTCATAGGAACTGTCCACGCGCTCATGGGACTCTCGGTTTGAGAATATGAGGATAATTTGAAAATATCAGGACTTAGGCTTAAAACATGGCATTAGAGTGCGAAAACCCAAAATAGCCCCTGAACGACCCCGTCAGAGGCACCGACACCTCGCACGGGACCAATGTAACTCGTAAGAACAGACCGCATGATCACGGAACTCCCAGTTTGAGAATACGTGGATAATTTGCATATATTTATATTTAGGCTTAAAAACATGGCGTTTGAGGGCGATAACCCGAAACTGCCCCGTGAGAGGCACCAACACCTCGCATGGGATCTATGTAACTCGTAGGAACTGACTGAGCGATCACGGGACTCCCAATTTGCAAATACGAGGATAATTTGAAAATTTGAGGTCTTAGGCTTAAAAACATGGCGCTCAAGGGCAAAAATACGAAACAGACCTCGAACGGCCCCTAGAAAGGCACCAACACCTCACACGAGACCAATAAAAGATCTTTCACTTTTGATTGATTTTAAATTTTTAACCTATTACTTGATAGGATATTATCTTCAGGTATTCTAAAAATATGTCTTAACATTTTTTCTTTGAAGATAATATTCAGATGGGTAACTCAGTAATATCAATTAATTTATATACATTTTAGACAATATAAATATTAATTAGGTAAAACTAAAAAGGAAAACAAGACTATAAATTGACACCCCGAGAGGATATAAATTACTAGGAACTCTGTTGCACCATAACCGATCAACATTATTTGGGTAGACAAACTAGATCAACCTAATCTTGACTAAGTGACTGAATTAGTCCAGTCCCCCCCAAGTTGAGAATTTGGCTTCGCCTCTGGCAGTAGCTATATATAGCTACAGCTATATATAGCAGCAAGTAGCAGCTATATATAACCGCTACATATAGATACTGCTATATATAGAATGGTAACTTCATAGTCCTTTTTCTCTAGGATGATATGCTCATTTTAGGTCATGATGTTGGGAAGCTCAAAAAAGCTTTGTTCAAGTCCTTTGACATGAAGAACTGAGGGTCAGCGTGATAGGGTATGCAAATTCGTCATGACAGGAAGCCAAAGAAGGTGTGGTTATCACAGGAGAAGTCTTTTGAACGGGTGCTTAAGAGGTTCAACATGAAGAATGCTAAGTCAACTAGCCCACCCCTTGATATTCACTTCCCCCTTAGGCATCCCAAATGAAATGGATCTCTTTCTCGTGTACTCGAACGGATAATAAAATAGATCTTTTAATAGCCAATCAGATCCAGTAATTGGCACACAAAGGAATCTATCTTACTGATAGGAATAGTCTCTGCCTCTCCTTACTTAATTAACAAACAAACACGCAAGAGGGAGAGTCATAACAGCTATATATAGCCATATATAGAAGCTATATATAGCCATATATATATGCTATATATAGAACCTATATATTGTTATATATAGCAGCTATATATGGATATATATATAACAGCTATATGATAGCTATATATGGCTATATATAGAAGCTACATATACCAGCTATATAAGGCTATATAACATCTATATATGGCTATATATAGCACCTATATTTATTAGCAGCTATATATAGCAACAGTTATATATAGCAGCAGCTTCTATATATAGCGGCTATATATACCTAGATCACTTTAATGAAGATGAACTAACTTATACCTTGATCATTTTGATCAAAGAATAATTCAAAAAGAAGGATGCTAGTTGTTTGAGGCTCCCAAGAATCTTTTAATGAATGTTTAAGCACCATATCTAACATAAGAATCCGCAGAAACAATAAATAGGTACACTTAGAAAGAAAACTATAAATCTACTTCCAGTGAAAGTAACAAATATAGGTTTTCAGGACTTAGGCTTAAAAACATGGCATTAGAGGGCGAAAACTCAAAACAGCCCCCGAACGGCCCCATGATAGGCACGGACACCTAGCACGGGACCAATGTAATTACTAGGAACTGACCACGCGATCACGGGACTCCCGTTTGAGAATATGAGGATAATTTCCATATATATCAAGATTTAGGCTTAGAAACTTGGCATTAGCGGGAGAAAACACGAAATAGCTCCCGAACGGCCCTATGAGAGGCACCAACACCTCGCACGAGACCAATGTTACTCGTAAGAACTGGTCGTGTGATCACGGTACTCCCAGTTTGAGAATACGAGGATAATTTACATATTTCTAGACTTAGGCATAAAAACATGGCGTTAGTGGGTGAAAATCCAAAACAACCCCTGAACGGCCACATATGAGGCACCAACACCTCGTACGGGACCAATGTAACCCATAAAAATTGACCAAATGATCACGGTACTCCCGATTTGAGAATACGAGGATAATATGAAAATCCCAGGACTTAGGCTTAAAAACATGGCGTTAGAAGGCGAAAACCCAAAATAGCCATCGACGGCCCCATGAAAGGCACTGACCCATCGCACGGGACCATTGTAACTCGAAGGAACTGTTTGTGCGATCACGGGACTCCCGATTTGAGAATAAGATGATAATTTGCATATTTATAGACTTAGGCATAAAAATATGGCGTTATTGGGTGAAAACCCAAAACAGCGCCCGAACAGCCCCGTGAGAGGCACCAATACCTCGCACGGGACCAATGTAACTCGTAGAAAGTAACCGTCCAGTCACGAAACTCCCGGTTTGAGAATACAATGATAATTTGAAAATTTATAAACTTTGTCATAAAAAATGGCATTAGAGGGCGAAACCCAGAAACAGCCCCTGAACGGCCCCGTGAGAGGCACTAACACCTCGAACGAGAGCAATGTAACTCATTGGGACTGATCGCGAGCTCACCGGACTCCCGATTTGAGAAGACGATGATAATTTGCATATTTCTTGACTTAGGCATAAAAATATAGCGTTAGTGAGCAAAAACTCGAAACAGTCCCCGAACGGCCCCGTGAGTGACACCAAGACCTCGCACGGGACCAATGTAACTCGTAGGAACTGACCGCAAGATCATGGGACTTCTGATTTGAGAATAGGACAATAATTTGAAAATATATAAATTGAGGCTTAAAATATGGCATTAGAGGGAAAAACACAGTTGCAACGAACGAACGGCCCCGTGACTGGCACTAATACCTCGCATGGGACCAACGTAACTCGTAGGAACTTATCATATGATCACGAGACTCTAGGTTTGAAAATACGATGATAATTTGCATATTTCTAGACTTGGGCATAAAAACATGGCGTTAGTGGGTGAAAACGCGAAAAAAAATTGAGCGACCCCGTGAGTGGCACCAACACCTCACACGGGACCAATGTAACTCGTAGGAACTTACCGCACGATCATGGGACTCCTGATTTGAGAATACAATGATAATTTGGAAATTACTAGACTTAGACTTAAAAATATGGCGTTAGAAGGCAAAAACCAGACACAGCCCCCGAACAGCCCCGAGAGTGGCACCAACACCTCGCTCGGAACTAATGTAACTTGTAGGAACTAATCGCGTGATCACGGGACTCCCGGTTTGAGAATATGATGACAATTTTCATATTTCTAGACTTAGGCATAAAAATATGGCATTAGTGGCTGAAAACCCGAAATCTCCCCCGAATGGCCCCATGAGAGACACCAACACCTCACATGAGACCAATGTAACTCATAAAAACTGATCGTGCAGTCATGGAACTCCGATGATAATTTGAAAATATATAGACTTAGGATTAAAAATGGTATTTGAGGGTGAAACCCAAAAACAACCAACGAACGGCCCCGTGAGAGGCCGCAACACCTCCCACGGGACCAATGTAACTTGTAGGAACTGACCGCGCGATCATGGGACTCCTGGTTTGAGAATACAATGATAGGTTGCATATTTTTAGACTTATGCAGAGAAACATGACGTTAGTGGGTGAAAACCCGAAACAGCCCCCGAACGTCCTCGTGAGTGGCACCAACACCTCGCATGGGACCAATGTAACTCGTAAAAATTGACCTTGCTATCATAAAACTCCCTATTTGAGAATACGATGATAAGTTTAAAATATATTAACACAGGCTCAAAAAATGGTATTAGAGTGTGAAATCTAGAAACAGAACCCAAACGGCCCCGTGAGAGGCACTAACACCTCGCACGAGATCAATGTAACTCGTAGGGATGGATCGGGCGCTAACCGAACACTCTATTTGAGAATATGATGATAATTTACATATTTTTAGACGTAGGCACAAAAGCATGGCGTTAGTTGGTAAAAACCCAAAATAACCCTCGAACGGCCTCATGAGTTGTACCAACACCTCACACGGGACCAATGTAACTCATAGGAACTCACCGCACGATCACGGGACTCTTGATTAGAGAATATGATGATAATTAGCATAGTTCTAGACTTAGGCATAAAAACATGGCGTTAGTGGGTGGAAACCAGAAACAGCCCCAGAACGGCCCCTTGAGTGACACCAACACCTCGCAGGGTACCAATGTAACTTGTAGGAACTTACCGCGCGATCATGGAAATCCAAATTTAAGAATACGATGATAATTTGCAAATTGCTATACTTTGGCTTAAAAACATGGCGTTAGAAGGTAAAAACCCGACACAGGCCTGAACGACCCCGTGAGTGGCACCAACACCTCGCACGGGTCTAATGTAACTCGTAGGAATTGACAGCATGATTATGGGACTCTCGGTTTGAGAATACGACAATAATTTGTATATTTCTAGACTTAGGCATAAAAATGTGGCGTTAGTGGGTGAAAGACCGAAACAACTCCTTAATGGACCCGTGAGTGGTACCAACACCTCGTTCGGGACCAATGTAACTCGTAGGAACTGACCACGCGATCACGGGTTTCCCGATTTGATAATACATGAATAATTTTCATATTTCTAGACTTATGCAGAAAAACATGGCGTTAGTGAGTGAAAACCAGAACGGCCCCGTGAGTGGCACCAACACATCGCACGGGACCAATGTTACTCGTAGGAATTTACCTCGCAATCACGGGACTCTCGGTTTGAGAACATGACGATAATTTTCAAATTTCTAGACTTAGGCTTAAAAACATGGCGTTAGAAGGAAAAAACACGACACATCCCCCGAACGACCCCGTGAGTGGCACCAACACCTCATCCGGGACCAATGTAACCTGTAAAATTAACGTTGCAGTCACGGAACTCCCAATTTGAGAATACGACGATAATTTGAATATATATAGACCTAGACATAAAAATGGCATTAGAGGGAGAAAGCCAGAAACAGTAAACGAACGACCCGGTGAGAGGCACTAACACCTCGCACGGGACCAATGTAACTCGTACGAACTTACCGTGCAGTGACGGAACTCTCGGTTTGCGAATACGATGATAGTTTTCATATTTCTAGACTTAGGCCTAAGAACATGGCGTTTGTGGGTGAAAACCCAAAATAATCCTCGAACGGCATCGTGAGTGGATCCAACACCTCGCACATGACCAATGTAACTTGTAGAAACTAATCGTGTAGTCACAAGACTTACGGTTTAAGAATACGATGATAATTTGAAAATATATACACTCAGGCTTGAAAAATGCCATTAGAGGGAGAAACGCAGAAACATCCCTCGAATCGCCCCGTGAGAGGCACCAACATCTTGAACGAGACCAATGTAACTCGTAGGGACAGACCGTGCGCTCACCGGACTCCCAGTTTGAGAATACGATGATAATTTGCATATTTCTAGACTTAGCCATAGAAACGTTGTGTCAGTCAGTAAAAACCCGAAACAGCCCCCAAACGACCCCGTGAGTTACACCAACACCTCGTACGGGAGCAATGTAACTTGTAGGAATTGAACGCACAATCACGGGACTCACGGTTTGAGAATAGGATGATAATTTGCATATTTCTTAAGTTAGGCTTAAAAATATTGCGTTAGAAGGAAAAAACCCGACACAGCCGCCGAACGACTCCGTGAGAGGCACTAACACCTCTCAATGGATAATTGTAACTCGTAGGAACTGACCGTGAAGTCACGAAACTCCCGGTTTGAGAATACGATGATAATTTGAAAATATATAGACTTAGGCTTAAAAATGGTATTGGAGGAAGAAACCCCTCGTGAGTGTCACCAACACCTCGCACAGGTCAAATGTAACTCGTAGGAATTGACCGTGCATTCACGGGACTCCCGGTTTGAGAATACGATGATAATTTTCATATTTCTAGACTTAGGCTTAAAAACATTGCGTTAGTGGGTGAAAACCTGAAACAGTCCCGAAAGGAACAGTGAGAGGCACTAATACCTTGCACGGGACCAATATAACTCATAAAAATTGATCGTGCAGTCACGGAACTTTCGATTTGAGAATACGATGATAATTTGAAGATATATAGACTTAGGCTTCAAAATGGCATTGGAGGGAAAAACCCAGAAACAGCCAACGAACGGCCCCGTGAGTGTCACCAACACCTCGCACGGGTTCAATGTAACTCGTAGAAATTGATCGTGCGATCATGGGACTCTCGGTTTGAAAATACGATGATAGTTTGCATATTTCTAGACTTAGGCATAAAAACATGACATTAGTGGGTGAAAACTCGAAACAGCCCCGGAAAGTCACCGTGAGATGCACCAATACCTCGCACGGGATCAATGTAAATCATAAAAAATGATCGTGCAGTCACGAAACTCCCAGTTTCAGAATACGACGATATTTGAAATATATAGACTTAGGCTTAAAAATAGAATTATAGGGTGAAATTGAAAAACAACCAACGAACGGCCCTATGAAAGGCACCAACACCTCGCACGGGAATAATGTAACTCGTAGGAGCTGGTCGCGCGATCACGGGGCTCCTAATTTGAGAATATGACGATAGTTTGCATATTTCTAGACTTAGACATAAAAAATATGGCGTTAGTGAGTGAAAACCCGAAACAACCCTCGAACTGCCCCGTGAGAGGCACCAACACCTCCCACGGAACCAATGCAATTCGTAGAAACTGATCGTGCAATCACAGGACTCCCGGTTTGATAATACGATGATAATTTGCATATTTCTACACTTAGACATAAAAATATGGCATTAGTGGGTAAAAATTCGAAACAGCTCCCGAACAGCCCCGTGAATCGTACCAATACCTCCTACGGGACCAATGTAACTCGCAGGGACAGACCGTGCGCTCATCGGACTCCCAATTTGAGAATACGATGATAATTTTCATATTTCTAGACTTAGCCATAGAAACATGGTGTTAGTTAGCAAAAACTCGAAACAGCCCCCGAACGGCCTCTTGAGTTACACCAACACCTCGTACGGGACCAATGTAACTCGTAGGAACTGTCCTCATGATCACGGGAATCCCAGTTTGAGAATAGGACAATAATTTGTATATTTCTTTAGTTAAGCTTAAAAACATTGCGTTCAAAGGAAAAAAAAACCCGACACGGCCCTCGAACGACCCCGTGAGAGGCACTAACACCTCGCAAGGGATCAATGTAACTCCTAGGAACTGATCGTGCAGTCACGGAACTCCCGGTTTGAGAATACGATGATAATTTGAAAATATATAGACTTAGGCTTAAAAATGGCATTGGAGGACGAAACCCAGAAACAGCCAACGAACGGCCTCGTGAGTATCACCAACACCTCGCACAGGTCCAATGTAACTCATAATAATTGACTGTGCATTCATGGGACTCCCGATTTGATAATACGATGATAATTTTCATATTTCTAGACTTAGGCATAAAAACATGGCGTTAGTTGGTGAAAACCCAACCTGAAAGGCACAGTGAGATGCACCAACACCTCGCACAGGACTAATGTAACCCATAAAAACTGATCGTGCAGTCACAGAACTCCTAGTTTGAGAATACGATGATATTTGAAAATATATAGACTTAGGTTTAAAATTGAATTAGAGGGTGAAACCCAAAAACAGCCAACGAGCGGCCCCGTGAGAGGCACCAACACCTCGCACAGGACTAATGTAAGTCGTAGGAACTGACCACATGATCACGGAACTCCCGATTTGAGAATATGACGATAGTTTGCATATTTCTAGACTTAGGCATAAAAAACATAGCGTTAGTGAGTGAAAACCCAAAACAGCCCCCGGAAGGCCCCGTGAGATTCACCAACACCTAGCACGGAACCAATACAACTCGTAGAAACTGACCGCGCAATCACGGGACTCTCGATTTAAGAAAATGATGATAATTTGTATATTTCTAGACTTAGGCATAAAAACATGCGTTAGTGGGTAAAAACCCAAAACAGCTCCCAAACGGCCCCGTGAGTGGTACCAACACCTCGTATGGGAACATTGTAACTTGTAGGAACTGACCGACCGATCACGAGTATCTCGATTTGAGAATATGATAATAATTTTCATATTTCTAGACTTAAGCTGAAAAACATGGCGTTAGTGGGTGAAAACCAGAAATAGACCCCAAACGGCCTCGTGAGTGGAACCAACACCTCGCACGGGACGAATGTTACTCATAGAAATTTATCGCGCAATCATGGGACTCTCGGTTTGAGAATATGACGATAATTTTCAAATTTTTAGACTTAGGTATAAAAACATGGCGTTAGAAGGGAAAAAGCCCACACAGCCCCCTAACGGCCCCCAATGTAACCCATAAAAACTGACGGTGCAGTCATGGAACTCCCAATTTGAGAATACAATGATAATTTGAATATATATATAGACTTAGGCTTAAAAAATGGCATCAGAGGGAGAAACATAGAAACAACGAACGAACGGCCTGGTGAGAGGCACCAACACCTCGCACGGGACCAATGTAACTCGTAGGAACTTACAGTGCTGTCACGAAACTCCTGGTTTTCGAATACGATGATAGTTTGCATATTTCTAGACTTATGCCAAAAAACATGGCGTTAATGAGTGAAAACCCAAATTAACCCTCGAACGGCGTCGTGAGTGGCTCCAACACCTCGCATAGGACCAATGTAACTCGTAGAAACTGATCGTACAGTCACGGAACGTCTAGTCTGAGAATACGATGATAATTTGAAAATATATAGACTTAAGCTTGAAAAATGCCATTAGAGGGAGAAACCCAGAAAAAACCTCCGAATGGCCCCATAAGAGGCACCAACAGCTCTCACGCGACCAATATAACTCATAGGGACAGACCGCGTGCTCATCGGATTCCCGGTTTGAGAATACGACGATAATTTGAATATTTCTAGACTTATCCATAAAAATATGGAGTTAGTCAACAAAAACCTGAAACAGCCCCTGAACGGCCGCGTGAGTTACATCAACACCTCATACGGGACTAATATTACTCGTAGGAACTGACCGCACGATCACAAGTCTCCCAGTTTGAGCATAGGATGATAATTTGCATATTTCTTGAGTTGGTCTTAAAATCATTGCGTTAGAAGGCAAAAACCTGATGCAACCCCGAACGACCCCGTGAGAGGCACTAACACCTCGCACGGGATCAATGTAACTCGTAGGAACTGATTGTGTAGTCACGGAACTCCCGGTTTTAAGAATATGATGATAATTTGAAAATATATAGACTTAGGCTTAAAAATGGTATTGTAGGGCGAAACCAAAAAATAGCCAACGAACGGCCCCATGAGTGGCACTAACACCTCGCACAAGACCATTATAACTCGTAGGAACTTACTGCACGATCACGGGACTCTCGATTAGAGAATACGATGATAACTTGCATATTTCTAGAGTTGGGCATAAAAACATGGCATTAGTGGGTAAAAACCTGAAGCAGCCCCTAAACGGCACCGTGAGAGGCACCAACACCTCGCACAGGACCAATGTAACTCGTAAAAACTGGTCGTGCAGTCACGAAACTTCTAGTTTGAGAATATGATGATATTTTATAGTATATAGACATAGGCTTAAAAAACAGCATTAGAGGGTGAAACCCAAAAACAACAACGAACGGCCCCGTGAGAGGTACCAACGCCTCGCACGGGACTAATGTAACTCGTAGGAACTGACTGTGTAGCCACGGAACTCCCAGTTTGAGAATTCGATGATAATTTGAAAATATATAGACTTAGGCTTAAAAATGGCATTGGAGGGCGAAACCCAGAAACAGCCAACGAACGGCCTCGTGAGTGTCACCAACACCTCGCACAGGTCCAATGTTACTCATAGGAATTGACTGTGCATTCATGGAACTCTCGGTTTGAGAATACGATGATAATTTTCATATTTTTAGACTTAGGCATAAAAACATGGCGTTAGTGAGTGAAAACCCGAAACAACCCCTAAAAGGCACAGTGAGAGGCACTAACACCTTGCATGGGACCAATGTAACTCATAAAAACTGATCGCGGAGTCACAGAACTCCCAGTTTGAGAATATGATGATATTTGAAAATATATAGACGTAGGCTTAAAAATGGAATTAGAGGGTGAAACCCAAAAACAGCTAACGAACGGCCCCGTGAAAGGCACCAACACCTCGTACGGGACTAATGTAAGTTGTAAGAACTGACCACGCGATCACGAGACTCCCGATTTGAGAATATGACGATAGTTTGCATATTTTTATACTAAGGCATAGAAAACATGGCGTTAGTGAGTGAAAACCCGAAACAGCCCCCGAACGGCCCCCGTGAGATTCACCAACACCTTGCACGGAACTAATGTAACTCGTAGAAACTGACCTCGCAATCACGGAACTCCCGGTTTGAGAAAAAGATGATAATTTGCATATTTCTAGACTTAGGCATAAAAACATGGCGTTAGTGGGTGAAAACCCAAAACAGCTCCCGAACGGCCCCGTGAGTGGTACCGACACCTCGTATGGGACCATTGTAACTCGTAGGAACTGACCGCGCGATCATGGGTATCCCAGTTTGAGAATACGACGATAATTTTCATATTTCTAGACTTAGACAGAAAAATATGGCGTTATTGGGTGAAAACCAAAAATAGACCTTGAACGGCCCCGTGAGTGGCACCAATACCTCGCACGGGACTAATGTTACTCGTAGTAATTTACCGCACAATCTTGGGACTCCCGTTTTGAGAATACGATGATAATTTTCAAATTTATAGACTTAGGCTTAAAAACATGGCATTAGAAGGGAAAAAGCCGACACAGCCCCCGAACAGCCCCGTGAGTGGCACCAATACCTCGCACGGGACCAATGTAACTCGTAAAACTAACGGTGCAGTCATGGAACTCCCAATTTGAGAATACGGTGATAATTTGAATATATATAGACTTAGGCTTAAAAAAAGGCATTAGAGGGAGAAATATAGAAACAACAAACAAACAGCCCGATGAGAGGCACCAACACCTCACACGGGACTAACGTAACTCGTAGGAACTTACCGTGATGTCACAGAACTCCCGATTTTCGAATACGATGATAGTTTTCATATTTCTAGACTTATGACAAAACACATGGCATTAGTGAGTGAAAACTCGAAATAACCCTCAAACGGCGCCGGGAGTGGCTCCAACACCTCGCACAGGACCAATGTAACTCATAGAAACTAACCGTGCAGTCACGGAACTTCTGGTTTGAGAATATGATGATAATTTTAAAATATATAGACTTAAGCTTGAAAAATGCCATTAAAGGGAGAAAATCAAAAAAATTCCCAAACGGCCTCGTGAGAGGCACCAATAGCTCGCACGCGACTAATGTAACTCATAGGGATAAGTGGCGCGCTCATCGGACTTTCAGTTTGAGAATACGATAATAATTTGAAAATTTCTAGACATAGCCATAAAAACATGGCGTTGGTCGACAAAAACCCGAAATAGCCCCTAAACGGCCGCCTGAGTTACACCAACACCTCATACGGGACCAATGTAACTCGTAAGAACTGACCGCACAATCACGGGACTCCCGATTTGAGAATAGGATGATAATTTGTACATTTCTTGAGTTAGGCTTAAAAACATTGTGTTAAAAGGCAAAAACCCGATGCAACCCCCGAACGAGCCCATGAGAGGCACTAACACCTCGCACGGGATCAATATAACTCGTAGGAACTGACCGTGCAGTCATGGAACTCTCGGTTTGAGAATACGAAGATAATTTTAAAATATATAGACTTAGGCTTAAAAATGGCATTGGAGGGCGAAACCAAAAAATAGCCAACGAACGGCCCCGTGAGTGGCACCAACACCTCGCACGGGACCATTGTAACTTGTAAGAACTTACCACACGATCACGGGACTCTCGGTTTGAGAATACGACGATAACTTGCATATTTCTAGACTTAGGCATAAAAAATGGCATTAGTGGGTGAAAATCCGAAGCAGCCACTGAACGGCACCGTGAGAGGCACCAACACCTCGCACATGACCAATGTAACTCGTAAAAACTGATCGTGCAGTCACGAAACTCCCAGTTTGAGATTATGACGATATTTGAAAATATATAGACTTAGGCTCAAAAAATAGCATTAGAGGGTGAAACCCAAAAATAGCTAACGAACGGCCCCGTGAGAGGCAGAAAAACCTCGCACGGGACTAATGTAACTCGTAGAAACTGGCCGCGCGATAACGGGACTCCCGGTTTGAGAATATGATGATAGTTTGTATATTTCTAGACTTAGGCATAAAAAACATGGAGTTAGTGAGTGAAAAACCCAAAACTGTCCACGAACGGCCCCGTGAGAGGCACCAACACCTCGTACGGAACGAATGCAACGCGTAGAAACTGACCGTAAGATCACGTGACTCCCGGTTTGAGAATACGACGATAATTTGCATATTTCTAGACTTAGGCATAAAAACATGGCATTAGTGGGTGAAAACTTGAAATAACTCCTGAACGGCCCCGTGAGTTGTACCAACACCTCGTACGGACGAATATAACTCATAGGAAGTGACCGCGCGATCACGGGTCTTCCGATTTGAGAATACGATGATAAATTGCATATTTCTAAACATAGGCATAAATATATGGCGTTAGTGGGTGAAAACTCGAAACAACCCCCGAAACGGCCCTGTGAGTGGCACCAACACCTCGAACGGGACTAATGTTACTAGTAGGAATTTATCGCGCAATCGCGGGACTCTCGGTTTGAGAATACGACGATAATTTCCAAATTTCTAGATGTAGGCTTAAAAACATTGCATTAGAAGGAAAAACCCGACCAACCCCCAAACGACCCCATGAGTGGCACCAATAGCTCGTACGGGACCAATGAACCCGTAAAAACTAACGATGCAGTCACGGAACACCCAATTTTAGAATACGACGATAATTACAATAGGTTTAAAAAATAGCATTAGAGGGAAAACCCCAAAAATAACAAAAGAACGGCCCGGTGAGAGGCACAAACACATCGTACGGGATCAATGTAACTCATAGGAGCTAACCGCACAAGCACGGGACTCCCAGTTTGCGAATACGACATTATTTTTCATAATTCTAGACTCAAGCCTAAAAACATGGCGTTAGTGGGAGAAAATCCGAAATAACCCTCGAACAGCGCCGTGAGTGGCTCCAACACCTCGCACGGGACCGATGTAACTCGTAGAAATTGATCGTGTAGTCACGGAACTCTCAGTTTGAGAGTGAGACGGTAATTTGAAAATATATAGACTCAGGCTTGAAAAATGCCATTAGAGGGTGAAACCCAGAAACAGCCCCCAAACAGCCCCTTGAGAGGAACCAACACCTCGCACGGGACCAATGTAGCTCCCTAGGGACAGATCGCACGCTCACCAGACTCCTGGTTTGAGAATATGGCGATAATTTTTCATATTTCTAGACTTTGCCATAAAAACATGGTGTTAGTCGACAAAACCCCGAAATAACCCCCGAACGACCCCGTGAGTTACACCAACACCTCGTACGGGACCAATGTAATTCGTATAGGAACTGACCGCGCAATCACGGGACTCCTGGTTTGAGAATAGGATGATAATTTGCATATTTCTTGAGTTAGGCTTAAAAATATTGCGTTAGACGGCAAAAACCCGACACAGCACCCGAACGGCCCCGTGAGAGGCAGTAATACCTCGCACGGGATCAATATAACTCATAAAAACTGACCGTGCAATCACAAAACTCCCGATTTGAGAATACGACGATAATTTAAAAATATACAGACTTAGGCTTAAAAATGTCATTGGAGGGCGAAACCCAAAATCAGCTAACGAACGGCCCCTTGAGTGGCACCAACACCTCCTGCGGGACAAATGAAACTTGTAGGAACATACCGCACGATCACAGGACTCTCGATTTAAGAATACGACGATAACTTGCATATTTCTAGACTTATGCATAAAAACATGGCGTTAGTGGGTGAAAACCCGAAACAGCCCCTGAACGGCAGCGTGAGAGGCACCAACACCTCGCATGGGACCAATGTAACTCGGAAAAATGGCCAACGAACGGCCCCGTGAGAGGCACCAACACCTCGCACCAACACCACAGTCTTGGTCAGGGATTTTGACCATGACCATTCACCAGTTTTGGTGTAGTGAGGGTGATTTACTTGATGACATATTTGCCTATTGCTAGTGTGTACCATTTTTATTATTTTAGTCAGCATTTTTTTTGCTTCTCTTACTTTTGGTACTATTTTTTCACTGTTTTAGATCTGTATGTCCATTCCAGGAACTGCTTTTTATAAAATTTTCTCACTGGACAAAACTGCATGTCATTCTGTGTAATCTGAGAAAATTTGACTTTTCTCGTTCTAACGAGATGGCCCGTCGTTCAAAAGACAAGGCATCTCGTTCAAACGACCCTGGAATTTTGTTTGCAGTCCTGTATTTTATATTGATATATGTTATTAGTACTGTTGGGTTGTTTTTTAACAGTGTTCAAAAAATACAAAAACATTTTCTCTTTGAGAAAAATTTTGAAAAATCCAAAAAGAGTTTTGTATTTTGTTTGCACTTTATATGTATGCACACTTAGGATGACCAAGTCACAACTCCATGCCATATCCATGTGACTGTTTGACAGTATTTTGAAATAATATGTTGTGTCATTCATGTGCTTTACAAAGGTTGGAGTTTTTGAGATGATATAGTATTACTACCTACATGACTGACTCTATTTGTCCTTTATTGCACACATGCACGAATTTGTTAAAATATTTTTCTTGTCAAATCACATGTTGGTTACATGTTTTCATCTCAATTATGTCTATTAAAACGAACCAAATGCGACACAATAAGATAATAAAAGGTGTGCATATTTTATTCGTTTGTCGTGAGTTGGCGTGATTTTTTTGAAAACGGAAAAGGGCTGCGAAAGGTACTTATTTTTTCCCCTGTGATAAAACCACCGTTTAAAAGGACCTCAAAAATTGAGGAATTTTAATTATCCGGGATCCAAAGAGGTTTAAAAGAGCCTGAAAAAATTAAATGGCGATAAAAAGAAATATATGCCAATAATGGGCCATTAGGTTTATTCACCAACTCTCCAATGTTTAAGAATTTAGATCACCTTGAAAATAAAATATATATTTGGGAGTTTGGTTGGAGAATTGAAACGGATTTGCACGTCCTTAAAAAGTCTTGAAAATGTAAGAAAAAGGTTTTAGACGTTATTGGTGTGAAAATCTTGTAGACTTTGATTTGTTGATTTTGATTAAAGACGATGTCATCTAAATTCAACACTTTTACACCTAAGGACGATTTTGATGTTCATTCATTAGGAGTACTCTTATGCATCTTGCACGTATGATATGATTGAGTTGATTTACCTAACGAATTTGTTCACACCCATTCATTCCGCTTCCACGATTTGTTTGTCTGAGTATGAATTCATGGTGTGTGATTTTTGTAACATCATTTTTGCATTTTTGTTTAAAAATTGAAAAAAATTCAAAAATAGTTTGTTTGCTTGGTTTTCCGTTACACCCCGATTTGCTTTTTGTGATTTATTCTTTCCCTTGTATATTTCGGACAAATAAAAAGGGGGAGAACGAATTATGATATTATGGGGGAGTTTTGGCATGGAGAATATTTGATTATGCTTACATGCTTTATGTTTATATCATTTCAAACTCGATATGTCACGTGGTTTTTACTTTATCTCATGTGTGTATGTACAATTGAAGACTTTTTTATTGCTCACCTTGATGAGAAAATCTTGAAGATTTGAAAAGTTGATAAGTTGATTGTTGAAGAATAGTTTGAAGACTTGTTCAGTTTATCTTTTCACGTTTGAGTTTATGGGAGGGTAGATTTGTATAGGTCATATTTTGATTGATAATTCAAATATTTTTTATTTTGTATCGGCATAGACATAGGGGGAGATTTGTAAGGACATTGTTCGTCACATTTAGTATGTCATATACCGCTACAAGTTTGTCGATGATTTGGGAAGCTACCATCAACAATCGACGATCCGAATTTCAAGACAACTTCAACAATCATGCTCAACAAGGAAGGATTTGGTAAATTATGTTTTAGTTCCAATTTACAGTTTACATAAAAAGTGTTGGGATATTTTTACAAAAGATAAAATATTTTTCCATTTATGAAAAATGATTTTTGAAATGATTTTTATTTTTCAAAAATATTTTTATCATAAATAATTTTGGATAAAAATTTATGATCTCGTAAACAGTCATGACTTTTGAAGTTCCCATGATTTATAAAAGACTGAAGGTGCAAGTGACACGTGTACGATGTCATTCGAACGAGATCAGATCTTGTTCAAACGACATCGTATGCCGTTCGAATGAGCTGTTTAATTTTGACACTCCATCGCCTTGTTTTTTAATATATAAAGGGTGTCAGGCTTCTGAATTTCTTGTGGAGAAAACACTTGTTTTAACATAATTATGTTTTTACTATTTTTGGTTTATTCTCCATATTTTTTAGGGTTCAAAACTTTATGTTTACAATTCACAAATCCCAAACTTTTTGTGTGAGTTGTTTGTGGAACCTGAAGCATACTTTTACTGGGAGATTTGTTGCTGAATTATAGGTGCCTTGGAAAGGTATTGCGCTAACAATAGGTGCCACTTTAGGGAGGTACTGGGCTGATCGACTGCATGTCATAGGGTGTGTTGCAGTGTTCCTGGGTTGATGACTACGAACCGACACATGTGGGTATTTCGTAAGTCAAATTGTATTTTCACTGTAATCCGATCGTAAACTGTTCCTTTACAAATTATAGTGGAAATAAAAAGTTTTTGCCCTACGGGGATTTTTTCCTGAAATCTGTCTTTGTCATCATTGTTCGTCGCATGATTTAATTTGAGATTTAAATAGACACATAGATGGATGTTTAGGGGCTAATTTAATTGGTATTTGGTTTAAGCAAATTTAGACATCCAATAAAATAAGTTTAAATTGGAAATTGCGAATCTATTTGAATCAATACCGCACACGGCATTTTCATTAAGATTGATCATCTTAGAGGTTATCAAGTCAACAAAATAATTTTTTTTCATGTATCTACCTTTGTAGTGTGAAGCTAAACAATATTAAGGTACCTAATATCTTATATTAAAAATGGTGTATCCTCTACAAAATATGCCACGTGGCATAGTATTAGGTTAACATTTATTTTCATCTTTTTCACACGAACTGTTTTCATCCAAAGTAGAAGCCTCACGGATCTCTACATTTATTGTAAACAACTTCAAAGAGTGTCTTCTACATTTATCCTCTACGATAGTTTTTTTTCACGGTCCTCTATTTAGTACATAGGTTTCCATTTGTTCATGGTTTGGGTTTGCTATATTTGAAGGGACCCAATGTTAAGAAATGATGAACAACAAATTTATTTTGTGATATGAGTTTTGTCTTTGAATGGTTTGAATGTTTGGGGTCTGAAGAGAAAAAAATAATTTATTGATTTTGAGAAATTAATTTTCACACATCGAATTTAGGTGAACCTCTCTTTGTTTGTCGTAAGATATCTGTGTGTATATCTTGTAGCAGTGACTTATAAATTCCTTTCTTATGGTGTATATTGTGATTATATACTATTTGTATTTTAAATTTCCTTAAGGAGCGTTGTTTACAACCGTTACTATCTCAAAGCCCTAGATTTGCATAATGAATCTTGAACTGAAAAAATAAGTACATTTAAACCCTATATCTCCATATTAGTACATCAGAAAATATAATTTTTTTTTTTATCTCGGTCATGAAAAAAACAGGCGAGTCCTACTTTTCTTTTATTTTTATTAGGATTATATTAATTTTACAATTTTTTCATGCCGATTTATTGCATGTATATAAGATGTTTGTGTTCTTGTTTGTTAAGTTTCCTCTAGTATGGTAACTTTATGAATAATCTCTCATACATTAGAAAGGTTCATAAAACTGATGGTTGTCATTTCTTAAACTATTGAAAAGTTATGTGAAAAGGTTCATGAGACTAATAGCACAAATCACATAAATCTTTTTGGTGATTTGTGCTACCAAAAAAGTTGGGGTTGCCTACATATAAGATGTTTGCTTTCTTTATGCATACAATAAAAAGGTTGATGAAACTGATAGCACAAATCAAGGTTTGCCTTCTTTCTACTCTTTTCGTATTCGCAAGTTTTTATACACTGTTTTTTTTAATAACTGTTTCTTATAAAATCGAGAAGTTGTATAAAATTAAAAGATTTTTTAAAAACTGTTTTTTATAGATTCAATTTTTTTATAAAATGTTAAAAAAACCTATTTTTATGAATTGTTTTTTAAAAAACTATTTTGTAAAATGTTTTTATTCACTGTTTTTAAAAATAGTTTTTAATAAAAACTGTTTTTTACTTTTTTTTCACTTTTTTTTAACTGTTCAATATTTCAAATTTTTTATGTGTCAAACTTTTACTATGTATAACCGTTTTTGACAAATTATATTGTTTTCTATATTTTTTTGAAGTGTTGTGATAACATAAAGCTAATTTTTTAAAGAACCATTTTTAAAACTGGTTTTTGTTGGAAACTGGAAAAAGTTTTTATTTGTTTGTTAACGTTTCAAAAACAGTGAAGACTTTTTTTTAATAAAAAATAGGAAAAATCATCTATTAAAACTGTAAAGATTTTTAACGTTTCAAATAACGTAATTGATAACATGTTTATTTTTCCAATTTTTTTTATTAAGAAATGTATTTTTAAAACTTTTAAAAAATATATTAATAACTTCTAAAAAAAATAAAAATAAAAATTTTAAAAATATATATTTTTTAAAAATAGGGTTTTTTTAAATGTTTTTATACAAAACAACAAAACATTTTTAAAAAAGATTTAAAATATTAAAAAGTATTTTTAATAAATATTAACATTTTTTTAACCTTTTTAAAAACTATTAACAGTGTTTATAAAAACATTTAACTGTGTCAAAAACTTCTAACTGTGTCTACAAAACAGTTTTTATAAAAACATTTAACTGCATTTTTATAAAACATCGTTATATAAAATATTTTAACTGTGTTTATAAAAATATTTTTAACTATGTTTATAAAACTATGTTAAAATTTCTTAACTCTGTTTGCAAAACAGTGTTTATCAAAAATATTTTTAACTTTGTTTATAAAAAATATTTTTAACTGTGTTTATAAAACTGTTCTTAACATATTTTTAACTACGTTGAAAGCTATTTTTTATAAAAACTTTTTTTTATAAAAACATCGCTTTTATAGACACTCTTTATGAAAAAAATATATTTATAACTGTGTTTTAATAACTGTTTTGTTCGTAAATATTTATAAAAACTATGTAATTGTACAAAATAGTTTTTAAAACACTGTACAAAAACATTTTAAAAACCGTGTGTTCTAAAAAACTATTTATAAAAATAGTTTTTTTAACATTTTATAAAAAAATTATTTAAAAAAAAAAAAAGTTCAAAACTGTTCATAAAAGAAACCTTTTGATATTATAAAACTTTTTTATTTTATAAAAAATTTTGTTAATAAAAAAAATATTTATAAAACCTTTTTCGTTTTATAAAACATTTTGCTTTATAAAAAATTTAATGATTTTTTTAATTAAAAATAATGTAGAATTTTTTTTAATACACTAATATATACTTATAATAATGTGTATAAGTATATATTAGTGTATTAAGGGATAAAAGAGTCTTTTTGATTGAAACGGTGAGTCGACTGACGGTCAAATCAATTAACTAACGGTTTTCGTCAATTTTGAACTCTAACCAACTATAATGTAAACAAATGAACCCAAACTCTAAATAGTGAAAACTATTATATTCCAAATAGTAAATGACCAATAAGTGTATTATGCTAATCACTGTTTCATTATATGTTTTGTAATCAAATTTTCTATATTCTTTGGCCCATGGTGTATAATTTATTGGAGTGTGCACAAATGAGAGCTACACTTATATTGCAAGACCTAATCATAATTGTTTTATAATTGATTGTTCTCGTGATCTTTTATAATGAAGATTTTTGCCCTTCTTGGGAACTGTTGTAGAATCCACCACTGTCCCCAACACATTTTTTCGAACTTGAAGAATGAAAGTAGGAGAATGCCATCGACTAAAACTCGAAGTAAAGTCCACTTCCCTTTTAATAATTTGCTGTGTCTTTTTTTAACACTCCGGGTTAAAAGTGCATGTATATAAAATCGTAAAATTTGTCATTCTTGGATTAGTTTGAGTGTGAAGATTATAAATATAACTCAAGTAGTTTATCAATAAAGTTTGCACTTAGAAATATAAGAGAACCTACTATCTATTTTTTTCGTTTTATTTAGTACTCTGCTTTCAAAATTATTAGACATACGTACAATATTATTTTAAGTTAAAAATGTATCATTTTATCTTTTCACGATAGAACTACTATTGTTACAACATTTCACATGGCAATTCAGTCACCAAGAATTATTCTAGCATTAAGAAAGATAGCTTGGAAAAACTATTGTATCGTTTAGAAGGATAGTTTGGGATTTCACTGTTTCGGACCTCCCTTTGGGCTTTGCTTTCGATTATCTTTTTTATATTCTCATTGTTAATATTACATTTATGTTTTGTTTCTCTTTAATTTCCTTTTAGAGGGGGTATGCTAAATATATATTTGTTAAGATATTTTAAATATATAAAATAGCGCTGAAAAAAATTTACGACACCCCGCGCCTCGCGCGGGATTAAAACCTAGTGATGATGAATTTCAACACCATACCTCCAGGCATAATAGGCCCTACCTCATGAGCTTGCACTCGCTCCTTTCTAACCAACATCAACGGGAGTGATTGATTGCGGCAATCATCAATTATTTGAAGTGTTATAGCATTACAGCAACAAAGTGACCCAAATATCATGTTCAAGGCCGGTTTTGAGGGCCCCGATTTTTGACGCATTTTAGAGGCCCTAAATATTACATGTGTATGTATATTTATAGCATCATTTTTGAATTGTTCTAAAAACAATTTGTTGAAAACTGAACGGAGAATCATTTAAACTTGCCGCGACTCACGAAAAATAAATCTGACATCTTTTCGGTAAAAAAAAACCCTACAATTTATAAATTAATAAAAAAATCTCTTGTTTAATACGGGCCTCCAATTCAAGAGTTCACCTCGGACCCCTAAAATCTTGGGACCGGCTCTCATGTTGATAAGTTGTTATGAAAAATAAGACAAAGAAAATTTAATGCAAGAAACTTTCCATTTTTATTGTAACAATATACTCTTATTTATAGTACAAAGTAATATTTTTCCATTATGAGAGACAAGTATACATGTACTAAAATACATATTTTGTAACATTAATATAATTTTAATTTTTTATATTTAGTTTGTGTCCGAGTCCAAACGAATTAATACCAATGCTACTAGTCAATTTCGAGTTCAACTACACACACACACATTTTCATACACATCATATAAGATAAGGCAATGAAAAATTGTACCTTATATCCCGACGAAATCCACTACAATAAAGCATAAAATTTCAATGCATATATATAAGATGTGTATAAAAGTGTGTCAAGATAGTTTTATCGGTCAATTTATGGCACGTTAAACTTTTCAAATGACCAATTTAGAATATGAGCCGTCAGTTGCCTAAGTAGAATTCTCGATTGTACACCTCCACGCGCCACAAGTTCATTGACAGTTGAGCAAGAAGCCAAGAGAAGACACAGGCATGAGAAGTTGACGAACTCAAATAATGACCTTGGTTGGTACCTCTTAAAAAGCGTGCGGTTTATGAGATTGGCATTTGTATCACAACAAAGTTGAGATTGAAAATGACATCCAGGAGTTTCCTGAGCATCCTTTGAATTATTATATTGACGATTGTTATGCAATCGTACCGCAAGATCATTTTTTTCTTAGTCTTGCAGGCCAACCGGAAAAAAAATAATAAATAATAAATTTATTGAAAGACTGTATATCAAAATTACACACATTGGGTAAATTCGAAGAGCATATTTTTGGTAAGAGTAGCATAACCGGAAAAAAAATGTGTGGAAAGAAATTGACTCTATTGGTTAGTTATAATGAATTTCCAGTCGTAAAAAATTTGCTCAAAAGCAATTTTTCATGAAAAATAATTATTTTGATTTATGTTTTATTTTTGTAGTACTATGATTAGAAATAAATTATATAAGAAAAACATTCATGCACATAATAAGTAGTCCATTCCAAATCTCATTTTTTATTTAAAAATATGTTTCATCCATCCAAAAAATAAAATTTTCATGAAAAATAAAAATAAAAAAATAAGACAAAAACTCGTAACATTCCACTCATTTTGCAACTTTTCATCGAAATGAATAACATTCCAATAATTTTTTAACTTTGCAATCAAATGCACCCTAAGTGTAAAAAATATAGCAATGAGAAATTTCACAATGAAAATTGACTTTTTGAAAACATAATATCTCATAATACGCAAGCTCATTTTTCATAAGATTTTTATTTTGAAAGATTTCATCTTTACCAACTGTGATCAAGGTGGAAGTAAACTTTGAGGTAAAAGTAAAAGGGGGGAAAAATAATAAATCTGTAAAAAAAATAGAAGAGAAAAAAATCCATATCTTCGTAATGTTCATAAGAGCGCCTATTGTTCCAAGCCTTTGAAATTTTTTGTTAAGTTTTATGTTTCACTGAGATGGGGGTAAATATTTTAAGAGTAATGCTAGGGCGACTCTAAATTATGACTCAAAATCGCGACTCGTTGACATGACTTGTCGCGATTGGTTAGTGCCACTGGCACGGACCCACGTTCATAAGGGATCAACCAATGACAACACGTCATGTAAACAGGAGTCCCAATTTTGAGTCCCGATCAAAAGTCTCCCATATATTATTTATATTTTAATGCATTCTACAACTATACGGCTCGAACATTATTAATTAGTTAAAGTTTTTTTACACGTCGCTCCCCAAAAATTATAAGTGAACTTAAATGCTCTTCAACTTAACTTTCACTCATATCTGTTTTTTTTAATAAATCATTTCATCAGATTATTTTCATTTTTTTAAGTTTTTACCTAGATATGTGCACAAATATGTTGAAATTTATGGAAGCATGAAAATATTCAACATATTTGTATCATGTAATACGAAACTGTATTGAAATTTCAACCGCTTTGTATTTAAGTGTATACATATATAATTGAAGGGTTTTGTTTTAACTTTCTATAGCTCAGGAAGAAAGTAAAATGCACTATAGCTAAAGGAATATACTAATACAATGAAGAGGTATGCCGAGTCAAAATTTATTGACTCCAGTATTATTAATTCTATAAAAATTAGAAGCTCTTTTATTTTTATTAGTATCAATTGGACTAGTTAATTAATGAAAGCGACCATGTATTAAAAAATTATAAACCAACAACAAAATATTTGACTTGCGGTTGGCAAAATGACATTTGTATCACGTACCAAAGAGAGGAAAGAAAAGGTTGAAAGTGAACCAACACAACAAAAATCATACACGACAAGCAAGAGCCCAACATTGCAATTTCGATGATTGTCATGCAATGTTGTTGCTTCACTCGAAGATATTGGAAAATACTTGGGGAACATGGGATTCCGACTTAAATTCGCGACCCGGACACGTGTCCGGGTGTGATTGGTGCGTTTTGAGTGGGGACACCTTGAATTGGTGTGTCCCACTCTAAATGCACCAATCACACCCGGACACGTGTCCGGGTCGCGAATTTAAGTCAGAATCTCATGTCGCTGTAGCAAGACTCGAAGATATTAGTTCAAAGATCTACGTTTCCCAGAGGTCACACCTAAAATCTATCAACAACTCTAAGAGTCCGTTTAATTAAAAAGTAGACAAAAATAGGGATGCTAATATTTTTCATGGATAAAGTCTCTCATGCTAAATTTTATTTAATTTTCTCATGTGATGCTATTAAACAACTAATAGGTGAAATTAAAATCAATTCAATTAATTTATTTCAATATTTTTTAAACATTTTTTAAAATCATTTTTAAACAATTTTTTACAGTATTTCTAAAACATTTTTTATAAAGCAATTTTGAAAAAGGTTTTATAAAACATTATTAAACCAATTTTTAAAACAGTTTTTTGTACAACATTTTTATAAAACAGTTTTTAAAACAATTTTTACAATATTCGAAACAATTTTTTTATATTTTAAAACAATCTTTAAACCTTTTAAAACAACATTTTTAACAGTTTTAAAACAGTTTTTTTTTTTTATAAAACAGCTTTATAAAACATTTTTTTTTATTTAAAACCGCTTTTAAATTGTTTTTGGAATAGTTTTAAAACAGTTGTTTTAACAGTTTAAAACATTTTAAAACAGTTTTAGAACATTTTGTTTAACAATTTTTTAAACAATTTTAAAACATTTTAAAATATTTTTAAAATATTTTTTATAAAACAGTTTTTTATTTTAAACAGTTTATAAAATAGTTTTTAAAATATTTTAATATAAAAAAATAAAAATAAACACTTGTAAGAAGGGACAAACTTGTTTGGAAAATATTTCTTATACAAATAGCAAAGCAAAGTTCACCAACATTTGTGACAATTTTATGCATAGGAGGTCTTGTACATTGGCAAATAGTTTGTAGGCAAATTTTTGTATCAAACACACCAAATTATATGCAAATACTTCATTTACCTACTTATTTGTCATTTGTCATGGCAAATCCGGCTATTAAGCGGACACAAAGGTTCTGACTCTGATTGATACTTAATTTTGAAGCTACGAACGTGACTGGTGATCGGTGACTGAGAGAGCCGCGTGAAGGTTCCGTTTTTTGGGGATGTGTTTTTCATGAGAAATATTTAGTTTATTTTATTTTTTTACTTTTTTTAAGTTCGACTTCAAATACAATTTTTAATATATATATATATATATATATATATATATATATAGGAAGAGGTTCACAAGTGGACCAAAAGAATGGACTTTTTAATGGACCTTAACAAAAAACACATATTACCACATTAATTTTAATTTCTATAGTGTAATTGGTCCGCGCCAGCGGCACCTGAGACCACACCTTCACCCCACTACCCCCCCCCCCCACCGCCCCCCACCCCCTCCCCCGCCCCCCCAACCACCACCATCACCAAAGCAGCCCTTATGACAACAGGGCTGCCATGGGGGTGGGGTCACCAAAGCAGCCCTTGTGGCAGCCCTTATGACAGCAGGGCTGCCATGGGGGTGGGGGTGGGGGTGGGAGGGTGGGTGGTGGGGTGGGGTGGGGTGGGGTGGGTGGGGGGCGTGTGGGGGATTGATCGACACGCGTATTTGGTGCCGTTGGCGCGGACCAATTACACTATAGGAATGAAAATTAATGTGTTTTTTGTTAAGGTCCATTAAAAAGTCCATTCTTTTGGTCCACTTGTGAACCTCTCCCTATATATATATATATATATATATATATATATATATATATATATTTATATATATTCAATGAAAACATCTATTATATATATGAAACAATTTTCATAATCTTATCACTTTTTTAGAAAAATATATCTTATCATCGTGAATGAAAATTTGGGGATTTTATTATTCAGTCCTTGAAATAATAATTTTGGACTATAAAGCTAGACCCAACAAATTTTAAACGATTAGGTTCAACATATAAATATCTCCAAATTCCTAAACAAACACACTTTCAAAATCAATCTCGAACAAAACCCTTCAAACGCTCTCCTTCAGAACAAAACCCTAGTCGTCGAAGATCAAATAAATGATTCACATTCTCAGTTATTAGTATTGCAAAAAACTTTATCAGGTATTATCCATGCAAATGTATCTTAATCATGTGTGTTACCTTTTCAAGCTTTTCTATTTTTTAAACCCAAAATTGATAAACTTTTTTCCTCATTTTCACTTAATTTCTCACTCAAATGTAAAACGCACACGTACACAAATGATTCCATGATTTATTTTGTATAACTTATTGTGTATTAAATGTAATAATTTTGTTCTTAAGTTTATACCACTAACTTTCCTATACTTTGTATATTTTTGGTTCTTAAGTTTATATTTCTCCTATCACCTGTTTGTCATTGTATTTTGAGTTTTTTATTGTGTATTCCATATACTAATTTTTGTTTTCTTAGGTTTTATATAAGGTTTTTCCTATTTATGTACTTTGTATTCTCATATGTGTAAATTTGTAGACATTATGTTTGAAGTGATGAAATTATATTATCTTATTTGTTGTTGATGCAAAATACAATAAGGGTCTAACTTTTACATTTGGTTAATTGGTTTAAAAAAAAAACACTTTGCATGTTGAGTGTACATACGTACTCTTTATGTTTAATACCTCCAATATTATTATGGTCCACGCTAGTGCCATTTGTTGAGGAATATGATTGAGTTATATTATGTAGTGTAGATAAGTTTAACAATGCACATGGATATTATAATTCATTACTTTTAAGAATCAAATCATTAAGTACGTATGGGGTGACAAAATCATATTATCTTGTTGTTGATTTGGAGATATAATATGTGTGTAGCTTCTACATTTGTTGTCTTTGTTTCATTTTGCATGTTGAGTGTAATTAGGTGCTCTCTATGTTTAATACCTCATATATATTTTTGGTCCGTTCCAGCGGCATTTGTTGATAAATATGATTGAGTTATATTGTGTAATGTAGATAAGTTTAACAATGCACATGCGTCTTCCAACTATATTATTTTGGTGCACGCAAGTGACATTTGTTGAGGAATATGATTGATTTATATTGCGTAATGTAGATAAGTTTAATAATGCACAAGCATATTACAATTCATTATTTTTAGGAATTAAATTATCAAGTATGTATGGACTGATAAAATCATATTATCTTATTATTAATGCGTAGATACAATATGTGTCTAGCTTCTATATTTGTTGCCTTGGTTTTAAAAAAAAGCACATTTTACATGTTGAGTGTATATACGTTCTCTCTATGTTTAATAACTCATATATTATTGGGGTCCGCGCTAGCGACATTTGTTGAAAAATATGATTGAGTTTTATTGTGTAATGAAGATAAGCTTAACAATGCACATGCATCTTACAATTAAAAGAAATACACTAGCATTTTCAATGATATTACAATATTTATGTGATATTTTTAAATTGTTTTATTGTTTAGGATTCAAATCATAAAGCATGTTTAACTACAAAACTTTTGGGTGCGCCTTTGAAGATCTTAAGAATACGAAACCATTCATATTGACAGTGAATACAACTTATGATGACACAATTCCTTTTCTGCTTTGCATCAATGATAAAGACAAACAGTTACTTGGATTCTACAACTACTATAATACATTAAGTGTACTTTTGATCTACAAAGGTTATAAGTAACTGAATTGAAAGCCGGAGATTTAGCAAAACGAATTGAACAGTATTGCTTAAGAGGTTTTGAAAATGTTGAAGCATTTAGCATGGAGCTATTGTATCACTTTTTTTAATATGTCACTAAAAGTCGATCTTGGTTTATATCTTGTAAAACAAAAACTATTAAGTATTACCATGAATTGGGCAATGGAGAATTTTTTATTGAAATATTTTACTAAACTATTCTTATATTTTGTGAAGATTAGTGTGAAGTGTTAAGAGAATATTGTATGTGCTCAATGCAAAGTTCATGTACTGTTGTTAAAAATGTGTGTACTCTAAGGAAATATACTTGTTCTTCAATACAATATGCGTGTACTTTATATTTTGATGCATGTATTTTATTGCAATGTGCTTGTACTTTATATTTTGAAGCGTGTATTTTATTTCAATGTCCTTATACTTTATTATTTTATGCATGTACTTTTTTTATGCGCGTATTTTGTTATAGTCTGCATGCACTTTATGTTTTGATAAATGTATTTCATTGTAATGTGCGTGTACTTTATTATTTTATGCGTGTAATTTAATCTTTATGTGTTTACCATATATGAATGAGGTTGAAGATGAAATCACAAAGGGAAAATCATACAAAAGATGGAAAAGGCAGTGCTAAAGAGAATGGTCCAAAGAGGACTACAAGACGTGATACTAAGAAAGAGAAGAAATCTACAAGTCCAACAAAGAAATTCGACTGGTGTCCTAATTTTTTACCACGATTTATCTGATATTCGCAGAAAAGTCAATGAGAATCATCTTGAGCTACTAAAGAAGACTCATTTTTGGTAGCTTTTCAATGCCCATTATAGCGACGAAGTAGTAGAATCACAACATAAAAAAATAGATAAAGCATTCTCTCCATTGTTAAGCTTTAGAAAAAGGAGAGAAAGAATTCTAATATGAAGAGCACTGCCCAAATCAACCCAAAAGATAATAGTGAAATATTTGGGATCCCGGTGGAGGAGGGGAAAAAGTCAATAAATTCTAAAAAAGATTAGATCGGTCTGCCCCAAAATCTGAATTTCTGAGCCGATACTTCACACAAGATAAAAAAATCAAAAAAATAAAAATAACGAATGGTTTCATGAAATCGATTGAGGTGCACACTAATGAGGGCGGAAATAATTTTGTACGGCTTGTTGATATTTATTTCATAATAATTCTTTTATTCTCCGACTCAAGTTTCACATTAGGAGATTTTTTTACGCTGATTACATTTGACAGGGCTTCTGCTGTACATGGATTTCTCTTCAACTCTCTCGATAAAACAACAGACTCTAGGCAAAGCACAACAAGTGGATGTATCATTTCACTATTGGTAAGGAAAAATAGTAACCTAATTAGTCCCTTAAACTCACATCTACATAATAATCTCTTATTTTTTAAAGTCCGTGTTAGCAGCGCTCCTCTACCCTTTTTAGTTGTTGAGATAATTTTTTCGATAAATCAAAATGTTCGATGGACAATTCGTCGTATGTGCGTTTACTTTGTGCTATAATTTATCTTCTTCATTTCATTTTTCGTGCACTTTCATAAAGTACACACATAATAAATAAAGTACATGCACAATGAAATGATCTTGTTCATTTTCAATGTGCGTGTACTTTTTAAGTAAAAGTACACGTATACTCTTAAAAAGTACACGCACGTTGAAATGATCAAAATGCTAACAGTGCATGCATATTGATTTGTTTAAATTTTATAATTTACTTATATTATTTATTTTCATTATCACAATATTGGTTTTGTAAGAAATATGAAGTTATTAAACCCATTGAAGGGAAGGAGAACAAGACTCCCGAATTTCTTCGGTGAAGATTGAATGTCTGATAATGATTTATCTTCAGCCGATTTGAAGAAGGAGGGTTTAAAGAGAAAAATTAAAGAAGGGAAAAAGGATGGCATGCCCAGTTTCTCTTTCAACATTTCACAAATAACTCCTTAACCGGCTGATACATCCTAAAAGGAATCTGATTTTGATGATTAGAGCGTCCCGTTAAATAAGATGGTCAAGTCCTCTTAAAAAAAAAATCCGATGACAAAAATACTTCAAATTCTTTTAAAAAAAAATATGTCTCAATAGGTGAGTAAATTGACTGAAAAAAATATAGAACTTAAATTGAAGTTGGGGGAGAAAAATTCCTAACTTAAGAAAAGTAGTTAAGTAAGGCATGAAGTCGAACTAAAGTTTAATAAGTTAGAGGAGGAATATGCCCAACTCATTCTTTTGAGCAATGATTTGAAAATTTAAGTTAATGAATAAAAAAGAATAACAGTAAAATAATTAAGAAGTTAGAGGAACATAATGTCCAACTCAGAGCCAATAATGAAAACTTGAAGAATGAGCTTCAGGATGCAAGAGATTTCGAAAGAAATGAGATGAGTAAAGTAATAAAATTGGAGAAAACTCACACGTACATGTTAGATTTCAATGAAACACTCAAACAAAGAAGTGCAGAAACTCAAAAGGACCTGGAAGAAGGAAACAAGTCCTTAAGAGAAATTATTGCTAAAGCCAAACTCAAGGAATCTCAGTATGCACTTTGGTGAATTTTGTTATTAAACTATGAAGAAAATCCATAGTTTAATAAAGTATACTCATTATCAATAAAGTACATACACTTGTTATTTATGTGCATGCATACTTTTATAAAGCACACGCATTATGCATGCATGATTTTATAAATTACGTGCATTTTTAACAAAGTGCACACATAATTTTATAAAGTACACGTATTTTGTAATGAAGAGCATCAATAGTTTAATATAGTACACGTATTATCAATAAAGTACACGCATTTATTATTTAAGTAAACGCATATTTTTTTAAAGTAAACGTATTATCAATACAGTAAACCCACAGTTTCTCATGTAGTTTGACATTTGTTTCATTTTATTTAAGTTTTAGCGCATGTACTTTGACAATATGTTTATCAAATTATCAAAAAATTTAAAATGGAAGTTTTTTTCTTCAGGAAACAACTCTTGAAATTCTGATGAAGGAAAATCGGGATTTGAAGTCATCTCTTTCGAAAGAAAAGATTGAAAGAGAAATTGGACACTGAATATGAAATAATTCAGCTCCAAAACTCGAAGTACAAACAAGTACACGAAAGAGAGGACCAGGAAGAAAATAAGGACTCTAATTTTGAATATCAAGGGATTGCAATAAAACCAATCACAAGAGGACAAATTAATAAAAATGATTCCATTGAAGCTGCAGAGGTACAACCGAATAAAAAAGAAGGCAAACAAAGCAAAGTAAGACTTCAAAATCAAATGTTGTGGTCTAACAAACAATGACCACAACACCCAGTGAATGATCTAATAAGCCACTCGACCTTCAAGTGTACACGGCTACAATGTACCTAAGTGACATTAACAAAGTAAAATTGGATGAAAATTACACAACAGCAGAACAAGGGTAAAGTGTAGTGTTAATTTATGTTGTAATGCACTTAAATTTATTATGTAATGCGCTTATTTCTATATACGAATATCACCATACTTATATAATTTGTAAATAGTTCCATATTGTATATACTTTAATATTTTTATAAAGTACGCACATTTTGTAATGACAAGCATCTATAGTTTAATAAACTACATGCATTATCAATGAAGTACACACATTTATTATTTAAGTACACACATTATGCATGCATGATTTTATAAAGTACATGCATTTTGGAATAAAGTACACACATAGTTTTATAAACTACACATATAGTTTTATAAAGTACACAGATTTTATAATGAAGAACATCCATATAATACATCCATAATAATCGTAGGTTACACACATGTTTTAATTATTATTCTAACATTATTCCTTGTCTCAAAATGTAGGTTATTGATCTATCAGAGAGAAAAGACATTCATTGGGCGGGAAGATATTGAAGAATTGCTGAAACGTGAAGAAATATCAACCAAGTATGTAATCCAAGCATAGGACATTCATTAAATTTTTATTATTATATCCTTACCTTTCTAAATGTATGAAACATGTAATTATTTCCTTCAACAAAATAATGAAAAATAAAATGAGAAAGGAAAGGCCCCCTACTATACATACTTTAAGAATATATGCTTGGGTAAGGAAAATAAAACCTATATCTTTGTGCATCACCATCAGATTAATACTATCATTTGGTTTCTTAGTAACAAATCTATAATTTTTAACAGGATGTCGTTTGGCAAAATACAGAAATGAGGAAGAAGAAGAATATATAGAAACCATTTTTTGAATATTTAGGAACTTGCGATATTTTTCATACCAATAATACATGAATAAATACATTTTCCATTGTTATACATATACAAAAAAAAAAGTTGTCCATATAGATTTTCTTTGTTTGAATGACAAGAAACAAAATACATCATTCTTCCAAGAAACCAAAGTAATGGTTACACCCTAAACTTAGTTACATTATATGTACTTTTGTATTTTATATACACTCATTATTTTTTCTCTTAATAGTTTGATAATTTCTAAGAAGCATTGTACAGATTGAAGACCGAAGTAGAAAAATTAAATAAAATAGGCCTGATTCAAAAAACTTTCAAAGAACAAGTTTTTGAAGATGTCCTAAATGAAGAGGAAAGAACAACAATAAATTGTTTATTGAATCCTGATCTCAAATTTCAACTAACAAGAGATCATAAATGTCCAAAAAAATACAATAAGCAAGCAAAAACTTCATACGTATATATTACACGCACTTTTGCATTAAGTAGATGCATAATTCATCAAGACACATTTCAACAAATTGCATTCACATTATAATAATTCATATATATGGTTTATTTTAACTTCAATCTTCTATATATATAGTATATAGAATAAATTAGCAAAGAAATTGAGCTGAAAATATCATTTCAAGATGACGAATTACTGTGACAAAGAGCTTATATAGTTAATGAAATTTGATTTGCTCATGATTCGTATAAGAAAAAATAATTGTAAATTGTAATTTTTTTTGTTTTGTATTTATTATAGTTTCATATACAGTACTCTAAAATGGTGTCGCTCGCTCACACCATAATCATATAGGCTATACAAAATAATTAATATATTCTAACATTACTACACACATATTGTTTAAATGTTTAAGTTTATGGATTAAACCATGTAAAGTAAACGCACTATATAATAAAAGTTTCATGTGTACCTTATTATTTATGCGTGTACTTTTCATTCTGTCTGATGATGCTATAAATAGCACCACCAGATCAAGGTGTAGTTATCTCAAATAGACGTAACAATGGAAACACATAAGAGATGAGGAGATGAGGAGTTGAGATAACAATTTAAGTTTTTTAGCCTATCTAGGCCTATGTCCACTATGCATGTGAGTGATCTTCACTATAAAATAATGGCTGTAATGGCCTTGTGATACAATACATTCACTTTCTCTCTCTACTATGTATTTTGATAGAGCTTCAGCTAGGGTTTTTAATTGAGGACCCCTTTACAAGGTAAGAGAAGATAAGTATATATAGTGCATGGGGGTGTTATGTACCCCTAGGCATGCAATGATCATGTGTAGGATGATCTAGCCAATATAGTGAAGCCACCTATCACTGTCACATGTAGAGGATGGTGATGAAATATTACCTCACGTGTGAGGGAGATCTTGCTATAACGGTTTTGCCTACGTGGGATTTGTAACCCACGCGCACTATTCCACGCATGCCCCATTCCACGCTCCCTACCAGGTGTCACTATCGGTCATGCTGGGCTAGCTAAGGCTGAGACGTTGATACTGAAAAGGCCTATGTAGCTAATTATGGTCATATTCTGAGACGAGGATAAGGCCGAGTCTCTATCATAGATGAGGATGAGGTCGAATCACTATCTTAGACGAGGATGAGGATGAGGCACTATGTGTTGAGGTATGAGATCGAGGCCGAGTTGATGATTCAGTCCCCTGATGGGAGTCCTCCTTAGTCTCTGATGTAGTCACTCTATCATGAGACTTTGGAGTTATGAGTCAACATATAGGCTGGGGCCGACGTCTTCTATGTCGAACTCTAGGTCGAGGTACTAAGTTCACTGCCTGATGATTAAGGTAGCTGCCATGATGACTGAGGTTGCCAATAACAGACTAATGATCTTACGCTGATAGGTATAAATGTAGTCTCGGCTGAAGAGATCAGGATGACCCCGCCAATGATTAAGCCGTGGATGACCCTACTGAGGTCGACCCTTATCTGGATGACCCCGCCAATGATTAAGCCATGATCGACCCTACTGAAGTCGACCCTTATCTAGACCCGCCAATAATTAAGCCATGGCCAACCCTTATCTGGATGACCCTGCTAATGATTAAGCCATGGCCGACCCTACAGAGGTTGACCCTTGTCTGGACGACTCGTTCATGAAATGTGATGCTCGTCGTCCTAAGAGACGAGGGTACATTTTGGTCATATCAATTACAGACGTGACCACAAATGTGTCTAGTGTGCGTGCTATTTAGGCTTAAGTACAAGTCTATCGCTCAAGTAATAATCCAATAAGTCGGGTATCTATCCTCAGGGAAACAGGACGAACGAAGTTGTGACGACATTGGAAAGATAAGGTTAACCTAACTTTGACTCTAAAAAGAACGAAAAGGTGATTTGGATTATGAAATAGCTATAACTAAATGAAAATTTAAAAATGATTAACTATCGAAACTATGAATGAATAAAATGCAACTATGCTAATTAAATGAACAATTGATGACAAAAAGTTTTACGAATGAAATATGAAATAAGAACAATAGGTCGGGTTACAATTCCCCACACCCTAGTAATTAACTTCGTAGGATACTAGATTCGAAATTAGAATTTTAAATGAACCATGTCTTTAGTACTCCCAAGTATTACACATATGAGGGATCGCAGACTACACAGTATGTAAGCAAGGGACGAGTAAAGCGGTGTCAAATTAACCAATACGCACATCGCACTCTTAAGCATCCCGGTTACCTAGATCAAACGAGATCAAAAGTTATATGATGATTGAACCAGTTATGCAAAACTAGGGTTTCTGTTGTTCTTCCTTCAAAACTAAATTCAAGTCTTCTCTAAAAACTAAATTAGAAGCTCTCCTAATGTCTGGGAGGTATTTGAAATTTATACCCTATGAAAAATACAAGAGTTGGATTCATACGAAACTCTATCTTGAAGAAGATAATCCCAAATCTCGAACCCCGGATCGATCCGGTCAAGACATTTCGGATTGGTCTGGGTGATAACCGGATCGATCCATTTTTTATTTTATCCGAATTGATCCGCTAAACAGGCCTTATGCAGAGAACTTTGGGGGCCGAATCGATCCTTTTTAGGGGAGGACCGGATCGGTTTGGTAGACGTAACCTTATACAGTGAGTTTTGGCACACGGATCAATCCGTTTTTTTAGTCATTCGGATTGGTCCGGATATTATTTTCAATTTCTCTTCATTATCTCTTCAAATTCTCATAATTATCTCACATCTTCGGGTCTTCATAACTTCTAATCCAGAATTCGAATTTGAACGTCGTTTCTTCCTACGCATTCGAAGACTCGAGATCTTCGACTTTTATTTTGGGTCCTCGATCGGATTCCTGATGGAAATTATTCTTTTGCCCTTTTGATTCGTCTTCTTTCTTCTCTCTTGCTTCTTCCAGTTTCTTTCTTTCTTTCATGTATTAAATACCTGCAAAATCAATAAGAAATATATGAAACTCGGTATACTTGTTAGATGAAGCCATTAGCAATGATATAAGATAAACCAACTCATTTTACAATGTCCAGGGTAATCGAAGCCTCTAAATCAAGGGGTAAATTTGGAAGAATTTATGCCTAATCAAACCCCCCTAACTTAGAACTTTGATCGTCCCGAGCAATGTAAAAGAATCAAAACATGATCCAACTCTAAAATGGGATAGCATACCTCTTTCGCGGGCCAGCGATTGTATTTAGCATATGGAACAAGTCTTTAAACCCCTAGGTTACCCTAGTAGGACGAGTTGTGTCTCGTGAGGGTTTGCAGTGAATATTCCCACAAAATTCGACTCAAAGAAAACTCAAAATAATCAAAAATTATAAAATTCAAACTTTTGCAGAAAATAGTCATCACTAATCCATGTCCAGGTGTGCGAAGCCAGAAATTTAACCTCGAATTTCCACGGGTTGACCATTACGTTACTTATCTGAAAATTCATTTTGATTTCAAAATCTCACGGGATGTTCTCACAAACGAATCTCTCGAAAGTGTGTCTATTTCTCTCGGTGTGCGTGATACAAAGAGTAAATTCATTGGAACCAAGTTCACGCACACAATAGAAAGAAGGAATTCTATGGTAAATGGATCTCATCATCGGGTTACGGTTATAAGGATATGTGAACATCGCCTCTAATTCATGCCTTTAATCTTTTTTATTATTTTTTGTGTTTTAGCTCTCCATGCGGTAACTAATTTCGCAATTTGGACTCGGTTAAGACTTTCTTGGGATTAAGGTGTAATTGGGTGACATGAAAATGGTTGGGAATTTTGGAATTGGAAATTCTTCTTAAGATGTCCATTAGTGCTTTTCCGGGCTTTTGCTCATTTTTTCTAATTTATATATATTTTTTACTGTTTTCACATTTTTCTTTTCTTGCTATTTGTGTTGAGCATTTTTATTCTTTTGCCATTTTTTGTTGCACTTTTCGGACTTACATTTATGGGATTATCAACCTTCTCAATCCTGGGCCAATTGGGTGTTTTTGGGTTGTCAAACGAAAGGAATTTTTTTTATTAGGCTCAAATTGGGTTGCAAAAAGGGGTACTTTTTCACGACTTTTCTGGCCAACATTTTTGGGTGACAAATGAGGGCCTACTTCATTGTCCAAATTACTAATTCCATTACCATAAGCATGAGATTAGTTTAATTTAGAGATTTTTAGTGCATTTTTCAAGGCAACATCACCCATATTTCTCATAACCGATCAAAACAAGGGTATTGAGATTGCGACGACTCTTTAGACACTGAATTAGAACTTTGAGTTAACCATTAACTCGAATTGATTTATAAACTCACAAAAATGAAAGGCTCGAATCTCACCGAGTTGGTTAATCTCTACATTTATTCGTTAAGTCGTCTATGTTCGCTCAATTTCCATCTTTGGCCAATTTTGACTTTGTGTACCATGTTTTTAGAATTTGAGACTTTAAACCGAATTTTAATTATATTTTTGAAAATTTTGAATTCCAATTTTTATTTATTTTGAAGAAAAATATTATTGGATTTTCAAACAAATTTGATTTTTTTGAAATTTCTGGGCATTTTTGAAAATTTGTGAAGTTTTAGAAAGACGCACTTGTGACCCCCCCTAACTTAGACTTTTACATTGTCCTCAAGCAAAAAGGACTAAAATCTAACTCAAAGCGAATTAAAAGTGCGAAGAAATAAAACGAACAAATATGGAAAATGCAGAATTTTATATAGATAGACCAACATGCATTACAAATATAAAAGGAAAACAAACAACCATGTGATAAGAACCAACAATTAAACAACCAAGTTTCAGAAAAGAAAAAAAAACATTACTGGGGCGGGGGATTGGAGCTTCCGGGCACGCTAGGGTCATATGGGTCATAGAAGAAGCTTGGAGGGGGCCCACCAAAGTTGAGTTCGTACAAGTGAGTTTGGAGACGATGCATCATGCTCGTATCCCTTTGGTAGGTCGCTTGGTCCCTATTGTATTGTGTGAGGAACTCGTCAAATCGTGATTCCACCGCTGAAAGACGCCGATTAATTTCTGCGTTGGCGGGTGAAAATCGGAATCCTCATCACGAGGGTGGCTTGACGCGGGTGCATTGCCGACTGATTTCTCGTCGGGAGAATGTTCACGCGGATGATTTTGAAAGTGAGGCTTACTTTGTCGCTTAGCTGGCCCATCGGGTAGGTCTCGGCAACCCAGTTAGCATTGGGGTCAACGCGAGACTTGCACACGTCTTTGTCAAGCGAGTCAAGAGGGTTGGGGTAAGTGTATGGTTGGGGGTTGGGGACATCTTTGGCATCCAACTTCTGGAGCATAAGTTCCAAAGAGACAGGGACGCGAATGCCGCGTATGTATGCTTCAGCTACATTATGCCCGGTTCAAATAAGTGAGCCATAGAAGGCGCGCACTTCGTTGGGCCACACCGCATTATTAGGTTCATTGAGGAAGCGAAACCAACCTTAGGCGATAAAAAGAGCAGTGAAGGCATTAGGCACGTCATTCCAAATGGCTTGACGCTCCACCTGGAGCTGGCGAGGTTGGCTGAAGAAATGTTCACACCATCTTTTTCTTGAAGTGAACGGTAGTCGGTGGCTCCGTCACCGAGAACTTGGGCGGAATCATATTTGTGAGGAAGTGGTTGGTTGGCCATGGTATCTGGAGTGAGGAGGAGTGATGGACATAAATAGGGAAAGAGAGGAAGAGAGTGAGTAGTGGTGGGGAAGGTGTGGATTTTATAGGTGGTGAGGGGAGAGGGAATGGTAGATTTAGGAGGGAAAAGGGTGTTAGGAAGGGTGGGGGGCGAAAAATGGGAGGGAAGGAGATGGATTGGGGAAAAAGTGGATGAACCTAGGGAATTTAAAGAGTTGCAGAAATCGGATCGGTCCGGGTTCCCAGGACCGTATCGATTCGAACCCTTTATTTTTTTATTTCAATTTTTTCCAAATCGGACTGATCCGGGTTCCCAAGACCGGATCGATCCGGTGCCCAGATCAATTCTAGATCACCTATTGGATGGTATACTCCTCTCTTACGACTTTCAGATGCTTCTACCGATGATCTGACACCTGTTTGATGTCGACAACCTCTCACCTCGATACTATGGTTATAAATGATCACCTCGTAAAGCGTGATGGTGCTCGAACTCCTCTCCTTTTGGGATGTGATCTTACAGACTCCACTTCGATCCTATTGACAGCTACTATACACAAGAATTCACCCCATACACGTCGAGGGTGCGACGACCTCTCAGTTTTAGCTCACTCTACCTCATAAATGGTGTCCGACAACCAAACTGTGTCGATCTCTTATATGCACGCCTCAACATATGGCTTTAGGTGTTGTCCATTGACTTTGAACGTGTTCTCCCCTTTTGTATCTTCCAATTGTACTCCTCTGTGGAGGAATATATTTTTGACAACGAATGGACCAGTCCATCGAGATCGCAATTTACCAAGAAATAGATGAAGCCGGGAGTTATAGAGGAGTACCTTTTGTCCCGATTGAAACTCTTTTCGTCGAATAATCTTATCAAGGGAGATTTTCATCCATTGTTTTAAAATCTTGGCATTCTCATACGCATCATTGCGTATCTCCTCTAACTCATTCATTTGAATCTTGCGAGATTCACCGACTTTGTCCATATCATAATCTAACCTCTTAATGGCCCAATATGCTCTGTTCTCGAACTCAATGGGAAGATGGAAAGGTTTGCCATACAGAAAATGGAATGGGGACATTTCGAGTGGGTTCTTGTATGCGGTACGGTAGGCCCATAGTGAATCTTTTAATTGAAGGTACCAATCTTTCTAGTTGGGATTGACGATCTTCTCTAATATGTGTTTGATTTTACAATTTGCCAATTCGGCCTGCCCATTCGTTTGTGGGTGATATGTCGTTCCAACTTTGTGAATGACACCATACTTTTTCATAAGTTTTTCAAACGGCTTGTTGCAAAAGTGTGTGCCGTTATCACTGATTACCGCTTTAGGTGCACCGAAGTGAGAAAGTATGTGTTCGTTCAGGAACTTTATCACCACTTTATTATCATTAGTCTTGGTAGATATAACTTCAACCCACTTAGAAACATAGTCTACCGTGATTAGGATGTATAGGTATCCAAAGGACGGGGGAAAAGGGCCCATGAAGTCAATACCCTAGCAATCGAAAACCTCAATGATGAGAATTGGGGTTAATGGCATCATGTATCATCAGGTAATCACCCCCATCCGTTAACACATGTCGTAAGATTTACAATAATTGTTTACATCCCGAAACATTATGGGCCAATACAAACCGCTTTGGAGAATTTAGTGTTTGTCTTTTTCACAAAAAAGTGGCCTCCACATGCTTCCGAATAATAGATTGGATGACTTTTGGAATTTCATCATCTAGTACGCATCTTTGGATGATTTGGTCGGCATAATATTTAAAAAGGAATGGATCATCATAGAAGAACATGCGCGGCCAAGTGATGAACCTCTTCTTATCTTGCGGTGTCCAATCGGGAGGGTCGGCTCCCATGACAATATAGTTCACTATATCCGCAAACCAGGGCAAAGAAGAGGTGGCAAAGAGTTGCTCATTTAGAAAATACTCATCTATGGGTGTAGGATCACTAGGTACGTCGAACGAAAGCCGTGATAAGTTATCGACAACGACGTTTTCTACTCCTTTTTTATCTTTGATGGAGAGGTTAAACTCTTATAGGAGTATGATCCACCTTATGAGGCGTGGCTTTACGTCTTTCTTCGCAAGTAGATATTTTAAAGCCACGTGGTCGGTGAAACAAGTGATGGGGGAATCGATAAGATAGGACTGAAACTTGTCAAGAGAAAAAACTACCGCTAGCAATTCCTTCTCCATCGTCGACTATTTAAGAAATAATTCAATAGAGTAAGAAGATGTTCAAATATGGAGTGCTGGCAGAGGAAGATTTCTCTAAGGACACTTCAATTTGGCAATTGTTTGTAGATGGATCACCATGTGCTATTGGAAGTGCAGCAGGCCTAATCATCAACACTCTTGAAAACTTATATGTGGAATATGCTTTGAGATTCTAATTTAAGGCGTCCAACAATGAGGCAGAATATGAAGTGTTGATCATAGGATTGGAATTGGCTTCATCATTGAACGTTAACTAAGTGTTAGTGCATAGTGATTCCCAACTAATTATCCATCAAATGCAGCAAATTTATGGTGTTAAAGGGGAAACAATGATGAGATATCATAAAAAATCTATGGAGGTTATTTATTTATTCATTTTAGTCAGGATGGTTAGGAATACCAGGATAGAGAATTCTCAAGCCAACATTCTTTCTTGACTTGCTTTTGCAACTCAAACAGAACTCAGGCGAACAATCCTAGTGGAAATTTTTATTCATAGAAGTATTGATGGGATGGAAGTCATCATAATCTCTATAGAATTATGTACCTCATGTATGGACCCAATTAGAGAGTACATTGAACGAGGAACACTGTCCGACCACAAAGAAGCTAATAATATGAGGTATAAAATAACTAGTTACGTGTTGAAAGAAGTTATTTTATATAGGAGAGGATACACTGTTTCCCTATTTCGTTGTGTTCATCCAAATGAAGTAAATGATCTCATCAAAGAGGTTCATGAATACTCATGTTGAGGTCACACGGTCGGGAAGTCTTTAAGATAACTAATAGCAATACAAGGTTACTACTGACCGACGATGAAATCGGACTGCGTTGCTTTCACTAAGAAGTGTGATAAGTGTCAAAAGGTTGTTGTCATTTAAAAAAAGAACGTGAGAAACTCTAACAACCATCACTTTTCCATGGACTTTCGCTATCTGGATAATTGACTCGATCAGACCACTACTGACCACTAAGAGAAGGTTCAAATATCTGGTTATAGAAGTTGATTACTTCACCAAATGGGTGAAGGTTGGGCCTATGACTGATATTCCCTATCAAAGGGTTTTCCAATTCATATGGAAGCATATCATATGCAAGTACTACATGCCTTATTCCTTCATCACCAACCATTACACTCAATTTGATAATGAGGTATTTGAAGTGTACTGCATCAGGTCTAGAATCCAAAAACTTTATTCATCAACTGGGCACCCACAATTAATGGATAGACATAAATCTCCAATAAAACCTTATTAGATAAAAGTTTGAATAAGGCTAAAGGAAACTGGATTAATGAACTCCATAGTGTCCTTTGGGCATATAGGACCACCCCCATTACAATAATGGGGAAACCCCATATATGGTAGCTTTTAGCGCTGAGGCAGTGGTACTAGTTGAAATAAGTCTGCTGACTCACAGGGCATTGAACTTTGATTCACCTAAGAGTTTCCTCATGAGGCGACTAGATCTAGATATGATAGAAGAAGTTCGAGAAGATGTCTCTATTCGGATGGCTATTATCAACAAAGTACTGTAAGGTTTTATAATAAACAAGTTAAGCTAACCAACCTAAAGCATGGAGATCTTGTATTAAAGAAAGTAATCTAGAAGAGCAACAAGCTAGAGCCTAATTGGCATGATATTTACCGTATCTTGGCAGTTATCCGATCAGGAACTTATCGCTTGGGAACTCTAGAAGGAGAATAATTTAAGAATCCTTGGAACGCATACCATCTACACAAGTATTATCAGTAATTCAGTTTTCAGAGATTCCATTTTTAATGTAATAGTTCCTTCAAGTTAATGAAATTTCATATTTTTCTCCATTATACTTCCTTTTTGTGTTTTGTTTTTCGGAGTGTGGGTTCAATAAACATTAAATCTTAAATTATTAAATTAATGATCCATTTTAAGTCAAACTGTTCCAACTTCAGATAAGTTAATTTTTTATCCAAACTTTTCCAACTTCAGAAAAGTGCATGGTTCAAACTTTTTCAACTTCAAAAAAGTTAATTTTTTATCCAAACTTTTCCAACTTCAGAAAAGTGCATGGTTTAAACTTTTTCAAACTTTTCCAACTTCAGAAAAATGCATGGTTTAAACTTTTTCAAACTTTTCCAACTTCAGAAAAATGCATGGTTCAAACTTTTCCAACTTCAAAAAAGTACATGGTTCAAACTTTTTCAAAATTTTCCCACTTTAGAAAAGTTAAACTTCATGTATGATTTGTCCTCAGCAACTCAAGAATAAGAAGTTGGTTAAATTTCATAACTAGAAATTTTACCCGACCAGGTAGAAACACAAGAATAATTATGCATTCCTAATACACTTGCTCACCACTGATAACTAATGATACAACTTAGTATAATAAAGCTATTTATAGTTTTATCAAAGTGCATTAGTCGAATCTAAGGCCGTATAAATGATTCAAACATGAATCAAATATTAGACATTTGAGCAGTTTATTTAGTTTATAAGATGATTAATTTATCATTATACAGGTTACCTGGTAAAAAAAATTAATATAAACCACAAGCTTAAATAAAGGGAACTCAATCAAAAATGACTTCTTTTCATTCATCAAAATGCATTACAATAGAAAAAAAAGGAATAAATCATTTCTGCTCGACACTTTTCTTGTGCCTTATCCATCCTAGCAGGTGGATCATTAAGGGTATATGGTGAATTATTGTGTTGGAATCTCTGAACATTTGCCTATTGTTGTCTCTTGGCCTATCAATCAAGTGGGGAGGATGAACCATCTCATATTCATCATTGAGGCTATAATCATCCGAATATTTACTTATGAGGCATTGAGGAATGGCATCATGTGGAATCCAGCTTGTGTCTAGTTTTAAGGGAGGCTTGGCACAATCTAAGAAACTTGGGTCATTCTAGTGCAACAAATTACTGTCTTGGTAATACTTCAGCAAGGTCAAAAAGTTTGTCCACCCCGATTTGTAGCCTTTACGATTGCTTTGGGTAAGATGATCCTTCAAGTGAGTTAAGGCCTCATTAAATCCATCCATCCAAACTTCCCTTGGATGCTTATGAAAATGGAATGTTAGCCTATCAACTAAATCTTAGAGTTTCTTGAGGACTATATCTTTGGATTTTAGCAGGGCCGCTTGGTCAGCAATAGTATTCTTATTCTCTCATCCTCAATGGCTCATCAAACTACTTAACTTTGCCTAAAGGCTTACCGAGATTTGGTTTTTTTCTTTTGCAAAGCTTCGAGATCCTCCAATAACCTAAAATTTTTAGCCTCTAAAAATCAAACACCATAATCAGGACCAGTAGTGGTTAATGTCTTCAGACTGTCAAGTTCATTCCCCAGGGCATTATTTTTTTTCTCCAATATAGTAAAAATTGATCAGGATTTTTTAATTCTTGATTCAGGGATTATTATTTTTTGTGCAAAGCTGAAGTAATGTCTTTTAATTTCTTGTCAAAGCCATAGCCTTCACTTATTGCCTTATATTTGGCTTCATATTCAGAATATAGCAATGCTTTGGAAATTTTGTGATCTTCCTGCATCCAATTAATCATCTCATAATAACCACCATGATTCGCAACATCTCTGTCCAAGAGGCAATGAAGATGGATGTAAGATTATTTCACTTGATCAGAAACATCTTGTCCGAGCAACCCTAATAAATATTCCTCGAACAAAGGATTATGGTCATCCTCAAAGAGATTTTTGCACTGCCTAAGTAAGTCAGATTTAGCATAATTATAGCTTTTTTCCTGGCATCGAACTGGAAAGTTACAAGTATATGAGTTTATGTGGAAAATCCAGAGAAATAGGTAATACAGAAAAGAACAAACCAATAAGATATTGAAGGTATTCAAAGGCATCAACAATTGATAAAAATATGTTCTTTTATTCATTAATCTTGAAATACAGATGTGGATACATAAAAAGGAAAGACAAGAAAATAAAAGAAATATAAAATACATATGAGAGAGGAAAAAAAAGAAAACTAACTAAAAAGGAGCTAAACCTTCTCCTTATCCTGGGTTGGATCCTGGCTAATAACAGGTAGGTTGGCACTTGCCTCTGGTACCACTGAAGACTCTATGGGCATTGATGAAGACTCTTCAAACTCTTCTTCGCTATTAAACTCCTCATCTAAGTTAGGAGGAGTGCCTGTGTCATACTTTTGAAATAATTCAGAGTTTGCCTCTGTGATGACAACCTTCAGAGCCTTCAACCAACCTTCCTTGAAGGATAGTATCTTAGCATGCTCAATTTGAGTAGAGGTAGAAAAAAGGGCCTTCTCCCAACCTTGTCAAAGGCATATTTTCCCTTAGCCTTTACAGAGGTAACTTCAAAATTCAAGTCAACCAATTTATCTTTAGTATTTTGGGCATTAATTGTGACTTATGTAAGTTAGTCTTTGTCAACCTTAGCCCTACCTTCAACCTCATCCATTTTTTTCTCGACAACTTGAGCCTTTTCATCAGCAGCCTTTATTTTTTCTTCGGTCGTGGTTGCCCTATCATTGGCTTTTTCTATCTCCTCCTCCCATAGTTTTTGTTTTGATCCCAGAGCTTGACCAAAAGTAGTCAAATATTGTCATAAGCCCTCAAAGGCCTATTCCACTTCACCAGGAGAGGACCTTAATTAATCATCCTTCTCCATCATTTGGTTTAATTCAACTAAAAACTATAAAAAAAAAAGAGCAAACACCAGAAGTTAGAAAAAATTCAACAACATCAAGGGAAGAATAGAAGATATGGTAATTACTAGTGCCAAATTATGGCAAGCCCTCTCAGTTAGCCTAGACCTGGGCATGGGGGCTAATTCAAATAGATCAGCAAGGAGAGTTCTAAAATTTATAAAATCCCCGGCTAATCCACGATTAATAGCAACAGAAGTTGTCCCAATGTCAAGTTCATCTTGTATTTTTCTCACCAACTCTTGTTGGTTGGCCATATTCTTCTTTGCAGCCAACGCTTGCTGGTTGGCTTGAGTTTTCTGGGCTTATTTCAGAGGGTCAGGTAAACAACTCTTCAATCTCTTGAATTGAGACTCAGTAGTTTGAGTCTCTTCATCACCAAGAGGCCTCTTATCATTGACCTAGGATTTTTTCTCAACTGGCCTCTTACCAGCTTCAGCATTCTTCTTGGATGGGAGTAGATAATGGCCCACTCATCAAGTTGGGTCTCTTCCTCTGAGTTGTGTCAGTTGGAGGAGAAAGTGGTATCTTTGAAATGTCAAATGATTCAAATGAGGAAGAAGTTCCTCCCAAATCAGCACCAACAGATTTTATTGCTGAAGTAGTAGGTATATGATCCTCTTCTAGATTTATGGAAACTTGGGGCAATACAAATGTTGGTTGGGCAACAAAAGAGGTGATGAAACTCTTATATTCCAATAACAAAGAAGCAGCTCATGGATGTTCCTCTCCAACCCTCTGGTTAAGTTCCCACATAAACTTGAGCTCATCAATACTAATTTCCCCTTCCTTGGGGAACCACTTCTTACTTTCCTCTGCATAAAAAAGGAACAACAAAGTTAGTCAAAAAAAAATTCAAAAACATCTAACAAAAACAGACAATAAAATTATAACCTATGCCAGACCATATTTAAGGACATTTGGGCCCAGTATAAGACACTCCCTGTGAAAGAGGGGCATGTCGCCAGTTCTTAACAACTGCACCATAATCCAAATAATCCTTATTAAAATCTAATAAATTCAATACTAAGCCCCTATTTACTTGCCTAGTCTTCAAGTAGTACATGTTCTCTCCAATTGTACCCCATTTATAGTAAAAATCAACTCCCGGACCCCAATATGGGTACCGTAAATCTCGTTTAACCTATAGACACCATTTACCACCCTCCATGTGTTGGGTGCCACCCTGGAAAGGACCACATCTAAGTATTGACAAAATTAAAGGAAAAGAGGGTTTGGTGGAAAAGTGATGCCATACTCAGCTATGAATAAGGTGGGGATCCAGTGACCCTCAGGAAGAGAATACATATATATGGGACCCTGGGATATCTCCAAATCTACCAAGACGGAATTTTTCTTTTTTCTCTAAACTCATACAATAAACCCTCGTATACGATGTGAACCATGATGGAAAAATAAAAAAAAAAGATTATAAAAATAGAGAAAGAGGAAAGACGGCTTATGGGGAATCTAAGGTGACTAAAAGAACTAAAGAAAAACAACGGCAGAAAATGATCGTACAAAGAAAGCTTGAAGACGAAGGAAAACTCTTAAGTGCAAAAGGTTTGAGGTGAAAAGAAAGGAGAAAAAAATTGTACCTATTTATAGGTTAAAAATTGTACCTATTTATAGGTTGCCTCGATAAAAGGTAATGAAATTATTAAGTGAACAAACTATTGAACTACCACCGGTTGCACGCCTCCCAAAGGTTCAAAAGACTATTGTATCATTTGGTGGTTCAAAAAGTTAGAATTATTTACAAAAATCCCATTATCAAGCAGTAGCTGTGAAATTTTTTACTAGTGTGGGAAGTTGACTGTCGACCAAATACTTAAAATAGTATGCCGAGAAATTTCCTCGACCATCTACTCTATACTTCCGATCAATCAGTAAGCATGGAGCACTGGGGTTTTTATTGTGTGTAAGACTTACTCTCTTACATGGCCCAACGATAAATTTACATTTTTCCTCCTACGTGGCCGACTATCCACCTTGATCGACATTAGAGATACTTAGTTGGCTGGACGGCCGATCAATTCCAGGAATGACAACCATCAGGAATACCAAAAGTTACTCGGATGGGATGCTAACCAGCACTCAATTCCAAGAGTTTCATTTATTATACACATATGTAAATACCTGAAAATATAAAGGCATTCCATCTTTAGGGTTTTACACCATTATAAATATAAAATACCCCCTCATCTAGAAGGACAACTTGAATCATTCATATGCATACCATACTGAGCTATTGTAAACCCTATGAAATAATACCAATAGTGGATGTAGGTTATTTTACAGTTGGACCACTTTAAAAATATCTTCTCTTGTGTGTGTGATTAGATTAAAATACTATATCTTTATCTGTGATTACAAATCTGGATTAATTCCATTTTTAGACATCAATAATAATACAAAGTGAAAACCAAATGATGATAATAACCATGTTGAGGTTTCTCCCCTTTTTCCTCACTTTTCAAAAACAAAAAACTCCAAAACACTTTTCACTCTTTAAAAACTATACCAAAAATTCTCCATTTTCTCCCAAAATAAACCCAAATCATTTCTCCCTCTCAGGTCGATCGCATACCCGACTTTGGCCTAACTCCCTATTGTCTTTGGTCTTTCATCAAGCCTCCCCTAAACACCGCTGATTATTTAGCTACTTTAATCAAATTTGGGATCTACCTCCGTAAGCAACCCATGGAGATTACTGATTAAGCATTGAATGTTCAGCCAGATCTGATGGACATCCTATACTAGATTAGTGTCAAGATTGACAACCTTCAATCCGATGTCCAAGAGATGCAAGGAAATTGAACCCAGAATCCTAAAGCTCATAAACCTGAGACATTTTTCCTCGTGCTATGGGTCCACCTGCCCCCGAGCCTATTTGGGTCCTGGAGGAATACTAATATCTCCCCATGTTCCCTGCTCAGCTCTTGTTTCTAAAATATTCCCAGCGAAGGGCCAATATGCCAATACTTGTGGATCCCAAAGAAAAATAATTGAACAAGTTCAAGGAAAACCTCAAGCTGCTGTCAAAAAAGTTTAGCCAAGTAAAGAACTTTGGGAACTATATGGACTACACCCACATATTTTCATAATATAAGGCTAGGTTTCTATAAAAGTTCAAGATGATGGACATCTAGAAGTTTGGGGGCAATGGGCTTCCAATTGTGCGCTTACGCAGCTATCACCGATCCATGACCTTTCTCGATACCTTAGAAAAAATAATGGCCCAAATGTTTCAGTAAACCTTGAAAGAAAGTTCTCTCTGATGGTTCTTGTCTCTCGAAGAATCCAAGATCCATATCTCATAAGATGTAGCCTGGGAATTCATATCTCAGTACAAATACAATGAAGAGATGGAGGTCACATGTAGAGACCTAGAACTACTCAAGCAAAACGTCGAGGAATTAGTTAGTAGCTTCATTGGAAGGTGGAGAAAGAAAGTTGCCACTATGACCAACAGGACCTCAGAGGAGGAATAAGTGAGCATTGTGAAGAAGAATTTCTTGCTTCATATTTGAGAATCTATGGGAGGATAAACTACTTTGCACTTTCGAGCCCTTCGAGAGGCTGGTATAGAAATTGAAGAAGGTTTTAATAAAATGGAGTCTGAACCAAAGAAGATGTCTGGATAATTTACACCCCAAAAATATGAAATCCCTCTAATGCCTCAGTGTCAACCATCAATAACATATCCCAACCTGCTACCTTTTGGGCACCAAAAAGGTGCCCGGTCCTGTTGGAAAAGAGTAAACCAAACTCCATTCCCCCTTTCAAAAGTTTACCAGGCCCTGTTAGCCTGAAATCACATCAAACCATTGGAACCTCGACTATTACCAAACTTACTCCCTAAAAACTTCAAATACGATGCCAGCTGTGACTTTTACAAAGTTGTATGCCACACCACCGACCAAAGATTTCATCTCAGAAATGTGATCCAAGGTCTGATAAACTTGGGTATTATCGCCCCACCAACTAATCCTAAGCCCAACACCACTCATAACCCTCTTTCAGTACATGGAATTGTAATGAATGCCATCTTCTTGGAAAGCAACCCTGAGTTTAACTCTTCTACCCAAATTATGTCGGTCAAAGCACCCATTATCCCTATAGTCTCACCCAAACCTCTCAAGGTTTACCTGTCCTTTTTCCTGCACCTTATATACCTTACTAATCAAGATTTATTACTCGTTATGAGAGTCTGTATTACTATTCACACCCGATCAGGGAGTATACATGGGACTACATACTATGCTAGACCAACTCTAAAAATTTTTACTAAAATTTCCAGCAAAAATGTCAATCGACTACTAGAGATTTAGTGGCCTCGCCATGGAATCCCGAAAGTAGGATCGAGAATCAGATGAATGGGTGGTACCCGATGAGGAAATCAATCTAGATTACATTGTACAGATCATGGACAATGTATTTCTTAAGATAAGGGAAATATGAAGGATCACTGATCATGGCCGATGTATTTCTCCAGACAAGGAAAATCTACTGTATGTCTGAGTTTCTCACTGCTTTAAAACTTCAGGGATGGTTGGTCCCTTCACTTCTGTATTTCCCCACTGAATGGAAAGATTTATATGATAAGGTCATAGAGGTAATAGAATGCATTGATTACTCTTGGCATGACGACATTGTTTGATGGACCGAATCATAAAAAAGCAAGTCTAGTTACTAGTTTATGTGGAATCATCTCTTTCAAAGATTTATTGGGAGAAATTAATAAAGTATCCATTCAACCTGAAGTGGATGAAGCTGTGAGGTTCGTATTCTTCACCCCCTCTATGAACCAAATGACCAGATCAGGGTAGTACTATAAACATCCTATTCCCTATTCAACTATAGTAGACAAAGTAACACCGTTGAAGAAAGAAAATTCCTTTATTTTTTCAAGAAAACCTAGGCTAATATAACCTTATAGGGACTCTTCATATCCTCTCATGTACACTAGAATTCCATGATAAATCTACTCACTGGAACCACAATTTATCCCTCTACTACTCCTGAAAAAGTTGTGAATATGGTTGGATCCTTAACCTCTACCAGACTCCTCTCTTTTTCCAAAGAAAAAATCCCAAAATTTAGCCTTAATCGTTATTATGCCCTTAACATCTCCGTCAAAGTTTTGAAAAAAGACAATCCCACTATCACTTATCAATAATAGATATTCTCTTAATGTCTATCCTCTCAGAACCTTCAACTTCTTAGGATTAAAAGTTCGTGATCTCAGTCCCACATCCATCGTCGTGTGTGCTTATGACAACACTCACAGAGAAGTAATAGGTTTCATAAACTTATACTCGGGGCTGGACCTATCAACCCTTTAATTGAGTTTGAAGGAATTGATATACTTGCCTGTTTCAATCTACTCCTTAGACACTAATGGCTCCATATCATCCGAGGGGTATCCTCTTCTCTCAATAAAAAACTAACGTTCTTCACTAAAGGCCAAGTTATCACCATCTTGGGGGATGACAAAAATTTAGACAGTACTAGATATAACAATCTAATATTGGATATTAAACATGGGACCAATGACATGTTTCTTTGGTGTTTCAGAATTGATCTGCTTCCTATCCCAAGAGGGGACAACTTCAAAGACAAGGTTTGTCCAGAGCATAATCCTGAGGACAATGTCAATGTAATTCAGATGTTCAAGAACATGCACTCCATACTTGAAATGGGGATAGGGCAATGCCTGTAAGGAATCCTTATTGAGTCCATAATCTTGAAAGAAGCCCTTCCCCCATGTGGTCAAGGGTACCAACCTTCACCGGATGAACTCAAAAGCACTCCGTCGACCATTATCAAAGAGTAATCTAAAGGATGAAAAGACTATTTTAGGGACTCTCTGAATGAAATATTTGTCAGGGAACGTGAAGACTTACCCTTCTGTTGATTCTCTGAATCGTAGTATGACCACGCTAATAAAAAGATAAAATTGGGGCTGAAGATTTTCTTTCAAGACAATAACACTTGGGATGAAGACTGAAAGTATGAAGTAGAGCCTCCTACCGAGTAAACCATGGAAATTACTTAGAACTTCAAGGATAGAGACTCTGAGGAATTGTTTGACCTATAGATACCGGGGATGAGTCTCTGCATGATTTGCCTATGTGCTACAGCGTCGAACCCGTCCACTCAAACAATAACTCTTGATATGCCTCTTCTAAACTGGCATGCCATGCCAGTCCAACCTTCTCAAGCTCATTCAAACCCTACGCTTTATCCTATTCAAATCACTGCACCTATTTTTATTTCTCCTTTTCCTAATGTAAATATAAATGTGACCTCTTTTTACGAGGTTCTCAATGTTGTTTCCCTAAAAATGAAATAAATGAGGATTGTGAGTATCTTGCTATGACTTACATTAATTACATTGATTATAATTAAACTTTTGACTATGATGATTTTGTAAATAAACAATTCTTAATCGGTCTCAATAAGGAAAATAATAAACAACATAACCACGTTTAAACTAATGATGATGATATTGCTGTTATTAACCTTGGTTCTAGTAGCCATCAGCGCGAGACTAGGATAGAGTCCACCCTTAACGAGCATGAGCGTGCACAATTTGAAGAGCTACTAAAAGAGTTCACAGGCATCTTCACGTTGTCTTATGATGATATGACCCATAAATAGCTCAGCACGAGATCCTGACATTCTCGAATTGCAAACCAATCAAGAAAATATGGAGAAAACTCTGAATGGAATAGTCACTCAAAATCAAATAGGAGGTAGTCAAAAAACTGAATGTGGATTTCATTCACGTAATCGAATACCCTACATGGCTTACTAATATCGTCTCCGTACCAAAATCAGGAGGAAAAGTTCACAGGCACGTCGACTATTGAGATTTGAACAAAACATCCCTGAAATATGATTGCCCATTGTCGAACATCGACACGATCATAGACAATATGGCCAGCCACCCCCTCAAATAATTTGTCGATGAATTTATCGATTATAACCATATTAATATGCACAGTGACCACCGAGAAAAAATTCCTTCATCAATCCCTAGGGAACTTCTGTTATACCATCATGCCAGTTGGGCTCAAGAATATCAAGGCTACCTACAAAAGGGATGTCACAACCATCCTGTACGACCTTATTTACAAAGAAGTTGAGGTGTATATTAATGACATGATCATCAAGTTAAATACTTGCAAAGCTCACATTTCTCCCTCCGGAAGTTCTTCGAGCAAATGCAACACTACTAGATGCGTTTTAACCCATAAAAGTGTCTTTTTGGCGTTACTAAGGGTAAGCTATTAGGATTCATGGTTGGTAAAAAAGGAGTTGATTTGAACCCTGCCAAACTGATAGCCATGCTCAAGATGCCACCATCCCTAGACGGAGAAGGAAGTCCGAAGATTCTTGAGTAAACTATAATACATCAGTCGGTTCATCATCCAACTGACCTTTATCTGTGAACCCATCTTTAAATTTCTCTGGAAGAATTTAACAAAAGTATTTAACGAGTCCTACCACAACGCCTTTGACCAAATCAAGCTATGTCTCACCCGACTTCCGATACTCATGCCTCCGCAGCCAGGTTTCCCCTTCATCCTGTACTTAACTATAACTAATACCACAACAGGGGCTTTCCTGGACAATTACATTAAAGGAAACTATAAGGAAAGAGCCATCTATTATGCTAATTAAAAATTGGGAGGGTATAAAGTTAATTACACTGAGAAAACGTGTGATGCCGTAGTCTAGGTCATGCAGAAGTTACGACACTACATACTTACTTTTCCCACCAGACTAGTATCCTGAATGGATCCCATCAAGTACCTGCTAGAGAAACCCACTATGTCAAGTCGAATGTCTTGTTGGTTGATATTGATAGCCGGGTTCAATATTGTGTAATCATGTGAAAATCCATAAAGGGGAGGGCCTGAGCGAAGCTCAATGAATCCTCAAAAGGCTCGAAATCCCTTTTCTAACGGTATTTACCATGCATAAATTGACCTTATGATTTAGACGAACGTTCCATTTCACTCTAAAAAAACTGATCCAGAGGCCATCAAGCGCTCCTGGCCTCGTTTGAATCTAGTCAACTCTCCACCTAGACGTAGCTTTATGAATATTTTAAGGGTTGTGAATCCCTTTTTCATCGGTCTGTCCCGTGCCTGAATCAGCGTTAATGTTTGGACGAACGATATGTTTTACTTTGAAAGGTCACTTGGTGCATCTGGGCCCCATTTGACATTAGTTAGTTCTCCCAACCGAGCGAATCTGAATAAAATATCGAAGGGCACTGAATCCCTTTTCCAACGATCCATATCGTGTATAAATTGGCCTTTCGGTTCAAACGAATGACCCGTTTCCTTCGAAAACCTATCGTCTAGAGACTATCAAGTGCTTACAAGATTCGTTTGATTTTTTTCAACTCTTGGACCCAGAAGTGGGTCTCTGAATTCCCTTTCCAATGGTCCACTCCGTGCACAATTTGTACTTACGGTTTGCATTTTATGTCCGTTTTTAAAAAAAAAATGTTATAAACTGCCTATAGGCACCTCAGGAACCCTACCTATTAGTAGGGCATCCTTTATCGTTCCTAACAAGTTAGTCCCTATGACGATAGGTTGGCTAGGGTTCATGCCAATCGATACCCCCTTGGCCCCTATAAAAAAAGGCCATGACCTCACCCTACAACGCAAAACCTAGACCCCTCTAAAAAACAAGATAACTTTCTGCTTGTAATCAAAGCCTTTTCCTTTCCCAAAAGGTCCATTTTACCACATCTTCTTACCTTGTCCTCTTACCTCATTTGTCAATTCACTTGGTAATTCACCTCACCTCTCTGCATCACTTCCATACCATTGTAAAATCAGCATAGTTGCATTTCAAAGTGAGCAACAAACATCCATATGGAGGTTTATTTCTCCATCCCTTTTCTAGCTTGTCCATTTTAAGCGTTATTAATCTTATTTCTATTTTGTGCTTTTGTTTCATTATATCACATTCACTAATATTTACTCTTTATTAGTAGTATTGCTCATAACCTAATTTTATATGGAAAAAAAGGACAAAAGGAGGGTTTATTCTTGAATTTTTAAAGTGGGATTTCCATTTTACGTCTTCGTTATTAAAACACATTTTCCTCACATACACATAAGAGGAGTCCCACATTTGGATTTATGGGTTGAACCCCACCCCCATGTTATTTTGAACTATGTGGACTCTGATGACCTTAGGCTACGTAGTTATCTTGGGTCAATCTCGAGATTCAAGTCCTCCTCCTCCTTTATTTATTTTATATATTTTTCATAACTTATTATATCTATTTTGTGGGTTATAAACTCCTACATACTTGTTTCTCGTCCGACGTGCACATTCGGTCTTTCATAACGATATGTGGATATTATTTTTGCCTTAATGTTGTGGAAACATCATTTATATAGAGAGACTTATAAAATTTTTACTGACCATCAAAGTTTGAAGTATTTATTTACACATAAAAAGTTGAATTTGAGAAAAAGATATTGGATGGATTTAATTAAATACTATGGTTGCACCATTCACCATCATCTTAGGAAGGCAAATATTATTGTAGATGCTCTAAGTCGAAATTCATCAGGGAAATTGTCTTATATTTAATGTGCATGGATTGACAATATTATGGAATTAAGACTGATGGGAGTAAAGTCAAAATTGACTAAAGCAGGGGAGTTATTAGCACATGGTACCATGAGACCTTTATTAGCATAATGCATACGAGAATTACAAGACAAAGATAATTTTTAGTGAAAAAATGACTGGAAGCCCAAGGAGGCAAGCCAACTGATTTTATTGTTGTTAATGGTGGGCTTATTTATTATAAGAACGTAATTTGTCCTCCAAACGATTCAACATTGAAAATATATATTCTTAACAAGGAACGTAGTTTTTTTTATTCTATGCACCCAGGGAGCACTAAAATGTATACTGATTTCAAAGAATTTTGTTGGTGAAATAATATGAAGTGTTAGATTGAAGATTTTGTTCCCAAGTGTTTGACACGCCAATAGGTTAAGGCGAGACATAAAAAATGATCAGGGTCGCTACAACCATTTCCTATTCCAGAGTGAAAATGGGAGAATATTACCATGGATTTTGTGAGGGGACTTCCTCGCTCTCAGAAGGCACATGATTCTATTTGGGTGGTAATTGATAGACTAACGAATCAACACATTTTCTGCCAGTCAAACCTACTTACACGGTTGACAGGTATGCACATATATTTATTGATGATATTATATGATTACATGGATCATTGGTGCCTATTGTACTGATAAAGATAATACATTTACTTCAAGATTTTGGCCTAACTTGCAAAATTCTATGGGACCTAGTTTGAAATTTAGTATTGTATTTCATCCACAAATAGATGGGAAATTAGATAGAACTATCGAAATACTTGGATATATGTTAGGTGCATGTGTACTTAACTTCAAATTTAGTTGGGGTGATTACTTGACATTTATAGATAATAACAATTTCAGTCTTCTATTAGTATGGCTCCATATGAATCATTGTATGGTAGAAAGTATAGAACTCCATTGTGTTATAGTGAGGTCAGAGAAAGGAAGTTATTGGCTCCAGAATTAGTGAATATGACTTTTGAAAATATAAAACTAATTCAACAATGTATGAAAACCTCTCAAAGTATATACATAAAAATTATGCCAATAAGGGTAAGAAGGACTTGAAGTTCCAAGTTGGAGATTTTGTATTCTTGCGTGTCTCACCTTTGAGAGAGACTATGAGGTTTGAAAAGAAAGTGAAATTAAGTCCTAGGTATATCGATCCATATGATATCAAAGAAAAAGTGGGAGCAGTATCTTACATATTAATTTTATTTCTAAAATTTTCTTAATTACATGATGTTGTATTTCAGAGATCTAAGCTTCGAAAATACATTTTAGATCTGTCTCATGTGTTGATAGTTCAACCTATTAAATTAAAAGATGACTTATCATATGTTAAAAAGTTGGTGAAAATTTTAGTTCACAAGGAACAAGTGTTAAGAAATAAAGTTAATCCATTTATTAAGTATTACGGATAAGTCACATGAATTAGGAAGCGGCTTGGGAAGAAGAAGAGAATATGATGAAGCAATATCCTTATTTTTTTAGTAAGTAAACATTCACAATTAATTACAAGGACGAAATTTTATAGAGGGGACTTGTGACATCCTAAATATTAGCATGCCACTTTTAAATTGTTTAATATTTATATTGGTAAACTTATGTGAATTAATGCATAATTAGGTAGTTTGGCACTCAATAATTTTATATATTATTATTGTAGTTGATTATGTAGTTTTATTTTCTTAATTAAATATATATGATATGTATGTTAAAAAGTATTGAAATAATTCATTTTGATATGTTATTAATAGTAACATAAAGTGGGGGGTAGTGATGTGTAATTGTGCACAAGTTAAGGAAAAAATGAGGAGACTATAATTTGTCCTAAGTTAAGATAAAATATGTTAAGTCTTACAATTAGTATTCTTTAAAAGGAAGGAAATGGAAGCATTGAAATAAAATAAAAGAAAAATGAGTGAAATTTTAAAAAGTAGGTTTTCTAGGCAAGACAAATTCTATAAAATCCAGATCAATTCAAAAAGTAATTCTTCCTTGATTAACGTCGTTTATTGAGTTGGGTAGATAATTTCTATCAATATAGATTTCTATTTCGAGTTTATATTTATATTATTGTATTTTAAGGCCCCTATTAACTTGTGTATAGTTTATACGATAATCTAAGTAAGATTAAATTGACTCCTAAAACAAAATTTGTGTCATTATATTAGAGGAACACGATTACATAATTTAATATTTTTTTATTATTTTGATATGTCACTCGTTAAGACCCATATTAATCAAATATTGATTTTTAATGGGTTATTTATTTATAATTTGATATATTGACAAGAACTAAAATTATTGTACTCAATTTATAGAGGATGTTGGTATGACTTTCTGTATTAATTTTATTAATTATTATTTAATCATGATTAATGTAATATATTAACCTCTTGTTAGCACGAATTAGTATTATTATAACATTTAAAGTGTTATTGTTTAATAATGCTTAAATAAAATTATTTTAAGATTACAATTGACTACAAATGTGGGGAACATATGTATGGGTGATATGTTTTAGTTAAATTAGTAAGTTTATGAAAGTTAATCACAATTGATAGGATATTGATTGTGTTCGATTGTTAGGATCGAGCTCATCGTTGGTAACTACAACTTAGGCTGACAAGAAAAAGAATAAGTAAACACATGTCTGAGGTGAGTGTACTTACTGAGTTGATTATTAATAGAATATATATGTATTATTTGGAGATATTATGGTTTTTTAAAAGTCAAGAGATGTTGAGTTGTTATAGCTTAAAAGTTAAGAGATGTTAGGATGTTATGGCTTTATAAAAGTTAAGATATGTTGCATTGCTATGTAATTAAAGAGATGTTAGATTACTAAAAGATATGGATATGTTTATTGCCTACAGACGAGAGATGTGGGGTTTATTAAACTCTGAATATGCGTATGACCTAAATTAGCACAGAGATAGAGATATTTATATATTTGAGATGTTAACATAGTGTTTTTACTATATAGAGATGTCATACATTCACTGAGTTTTTAACCTCATGGTTTTATATTTTCATTTCCAAGTTTTAGATCTACCACTGCCAGGTCTAGTGTGTTGGATGAATAGTAGGACGGTTTCATCCATTTTTGAATAATGTAATAGTGGTAATTAAGTTAGTTTTTCAGATGCTTTTTTTAAAATTATGTCTCCTTAAACGATTGGGTTTTTAGTATTCCGCACTTAAACCTTGAAGTTATCATGATTTGTATTAGTTTGACTTTGAAAAAAAAGGACGTGTTTTGTGAACTATTTAGTTATCTTTATGTTAGTGGGGAAAGTGTATGAGATTCTTTTTCTTATGTTTTAATGTCGTTTTCATCAGGAGATTCCCTTGGCAAGTCTATTGACGAATCATCGTCTTCATTCGATTCGGATGAAAAATGCTACGATTGATGCGAAGTGTTGTTCCGTGCCTTTTAAAGATTGGCACGCATTAAAAGTGCTTGTTCCATCAGAGATCTATACTTGGTTAGAGGTTCATGTATAGAGATAGAGAAGGAGGGCATCGACGATGAACAAAAAAACATTTTTATTCGGACAAGGAACATGTATTCCAACATCAATTTCGCATGCGACGCTCATGATTCTTCCATATCCCTGATTTAATAACTCCTTACGATGATTATTTTGTAAGGAAGAGAGATGCATGGTGAAAATGGAGTTTTCCAGTGAGCATAAAATGACTATTAATATCTGAAAGCTCGCATAAGGGTGCCCTGTCGATTCAGTTAACATGTATGTAAAAATTATGGAGAACACTTACATAGAGACATTTAAGAGATTTTACAGTGATGTATATGCCCTATATTATACGCAATTCGCTAAACCTAGGTCCTAAGATGTACGACACTTGTTCGCAAAAGGGGAGGAATGTGTCTCTCCAAAGATTCTAGGGAGTATAGACTGCATGAACTGGGATTGAAAAAAGTGTCTAGCGGCTTGGTAGGGGTCACAGATAGGTAATGACAAGAATACTACGATAATACTAGAGGTTGTACCTGATCATAACCTATGGTTTTAACATGCCAAGTGTGAACAACGATTTGAACTTTTTGGCCCAATTAGACCTTTTTGACAAACTCATAGAAAGTAGGGCCCCTGAGTGCAACTACGTTATCAATGGGTGATCATATAATGCGGGGTATTACTTGGCTAATGGTTTCACATTTGTCCAAACAATCTCATCACTGCAGGAATATTAATTTTTCCCGGCATAAATTAAATGCCGAAAAAAGCACTAAAAATGTCGGTAACACTTTTTGCGGCATTTCTACAAGTGCGGTAATAGCCAATGTGGTAAAAGAATAACGACATTTTAAAAAATACCGCGAAAAGTTAGCGGCACTTATATTGGCATTTCCACAAGTAGCCAATGTGGTAAAAGAACAACGACATTTTAAAAAATGCCGATAAAAAGTTAGCAACTCTTTTAAGCATTTATATTAATGCTGGTAATAACCTTTTAACGACATTAAAAAATGTTGATAATAATCTTTTACAACACCTATTAAATGTTCAACACACTTTTGGCGGCACTAAAAAATGCCGAGAATAAATATAGCGGCATTAAACAAAATTTTGACATTATTTTGTAATATATGAGTGGGAACAAGTGTTAAAAAATCAATTATAAGAAGTATTGTATTTATGTGCAAATACATTACCATAACATTAAATTAAGAGGCAGTAATCAAATTAAAACATCATTAAATTAAAACCAATAGTATTCATCGTAAATAAATGTAATTGTGCTTGGAATAATTATCCATTCACAAAATAAAATGTATCACTTGTCCAATAAGAAAAAGCGGGGAAACATGAAGGGAAACTAAATTTTATATAATGTACGATCCTTCTTCATCAAAGTCAAACATCCTCTTCGACCTACAAATAAAAAAAGTCAAATGTTAGCCATTGATACTTATTCTTTAGTATTTTAATTAAAAAAATTAAAATTAAAAATTAGTACATTAGCAGTATTCCACGCTACAGTTGAATGATGTGCATCTCCAATTGTGGACTTGTTTCCATAAGGTCTAGGGAATGATTCACTTGTTACAAATGTTTTCTCAATATATACTTCCCAAAAGTCTTCACCCAGTGGCGTACCCCTACTTTTGTTGAAGGGTCCTTGCTCACAATGAATCCACGTGCCACAACCACTTTTGGAAGTCCGGGAGTAATAAGGTCTACAATTTTAGGAAGTGCATTATTTAAGACCCTTTGTTGTGGTTGATGGTTCTTCTTCTTCTTCTTTGATGGTTCTTTCTACAAACAAGATGAATATGTCATCAACCATATATTTCTAGAAAAAAATCGACAGAGTTTTATTTATTTTTAAGACATCCCAATAATTTTAAGACCAACCAAATATGTCAACAACTTAATGTCAAGTATACGTAAACTCCCCAAGAAAGTGAAGATATATTGTGCCCATTAAAATCCTTTAAATTAGTAACAAAACTGAATTGAAGTAGCATTCGTTTGCTCACTAACAGGAGCAGCAGTCTCGGGGGCATCCAAGTGTTGAGAATTTGCAATCTACAAAAAATGAATTATTTCAATCATGAAAACATAGTTATAAATTATGATTTTAAAAAGTAGTTACTACTTGCCTGTTGAGATGGAGTTAAATGGTGATTTGATTGTGGTACCACTACAGGTTGAAATTGGTTGGTTTCTTCTAATTATTTCTCGGGTTGCAAAATAGATCTATATGATGGTATGTTTTGCTCGTTGGAGGATTGAGGAACCTGATAATAGCATAATTTAATACTAGAACATACATTTATATATATATATATATACACGATAATTAAGCACAAAAGATAAAAGTGTGTACTTATTAACCTGTTTGGATACAACGGAAGGGAAAGTCATCACGTATGTGCGTATCAACTCAAACTGAGCCTCTAAATGATCAAATTTATCCTGAAATTCAGATCGAATCTCAGATCTTAGTCGCTCATACTCTTTTTCATTAACCTTTGGCCGCTTAGTTCCATGCACATAAGTTGTAGATGGTCCATGCCCATAAGCTCGATAATGACTGTGTTTATTAGGTCCCAGGGCTTCATAAAATATCTCATCTTTACGACTGATGGATTCATTACAATCTGATGGAAGTTGATCTACTTTTTGCCTCATTTTTAACTGAAATGAAACGATTCTTATTAACATAATAATTTCATGCATAATTTTAAATTTCATAAATAATAATAAACTTATTTAATTGTTAATTTAATCATCATCCGTGTATGATATATATTATGCTTTTATCGATATGACACAATCTCCTGCATGTTGCCTTTTATAATGGTTAATAAATAGAATAAGAATTTTGATTAATAGGTAAAATGACGTCGTTGAGATTTTCTAAGAAATAAGGGAAGGAACATGGATGATATTTTTGTACCATTGCTTCAGCGGAATCCTTATCGATGGCTGAGTCATCGCTCCTCTCATGTGTTTTGATGTAAACATCAACCAACGAAACCTTTTTCCCTTGATCAGCCTCCATATGCATAAACCCAATGACTCGTAAGTCGTTACATAAATAAGTTTGAAAACATAAAATAATATTCACAATCAAAATCTTTTATAAAACATCTTATGAGCAACATTCGCATGACTCTTTCTTCTGGAAGTATGTGGTGTTCTTTGCTTCTTACGAGTTCGACGATTTCTTCGACTCTTTTTCTGTTACAAAAATATATTTAAAATATATGTTCAACTTGAATTTATAAAACTTTACTGGTAGTAATACATTCGTACCCTTGCCTCGCGAGTTCCCCAATACTTAACAAGTTGTGATCACTGCTCTAGCTTTACTCTAGGTGGAAAATATTTCAATCTCTCTTCGTCAGTATCAAAGGCATGATAACGTTTCTTCACCTCTGCTTTCCAATTATTCCATATCTTTCCAGCTTTCTTCATGCACATTTTTTTGAATTCTTCAGGGGCACCAGTGTTCTCCTATATAATTACAATGCATAAAAAAACAATTCATCTACTACACATGAGTTTAGCTTGAATTATGTTTTATCATTTTCAAAGTTATGATTTGAGCTATTATTAACTTTGTTGTGATTTGCAAGACAACCCATGCATAGTTGACTTTTACCTAAAGAATTCAAAATTTTCAATTCATTTGCCACAAATTATGCTATCTTTTGATTTTACCTTCACCTCTCGCCAAACATGTTCCTTGTATAGGTATAACTCCTTGCATCGCCAATCTTTGAAAGCCAACGGTAACCTGTTCAACATCGATATAATAATAAATTACTAACCTTTTACATCGATTAAATAATCATCTTTAAATTGTCAATAGATAACTTACAGTATTGCAAAGAGTATTCTAATAAGAGTTATGTTATATGAAAATTTACAAAAGAAACTTTACGTGTTCCCATCGCGAACTAAAATGCCTAAATGGGTAGATAGTCTATCTGCGGTATCTCCGATTGGCTGATAGAAATCGTTGAAGTGAAGCTCTAAGCGTTTCCCCGTACCCCATAATTCACCAAACTTCGCAATGCCATTACGTTTAGTGGAATATTGTGCTGAAGCTAAACCGTAAAAATTGAAAAAATAGGTTAACTTCAATCTACATAGTTAAATAGGCACATATAAATCAAATAACTTTGATTACCTTCTTCATGTGAATGGGCGTCTTGGTTATGTAACGGCTCACTCTCCGTCGAGCTACTATCGCTTTCATAGTCAATTGAGTTTGATCATTCGGTCGAGCTAGAATATGAAAGGGAATGAGAACTGGGCTGAGATTGTGGTTGAAATGGTGGTTGGAGATTGGATTGGGAGTGCAATCGAGACCGTGAACGGGAATGTGCTGTGAGAGGGATTTACTCTGCCTTTGTGATGTCATAGCAACCTGCAATAATAAAAATTCACCACTGAGTTTACAAGAGTTATATATATATATATATATATATATATATATATATATATATATATATATATATATATATATATATATATATATATATATATATATATATATATTTTAATAAATGTTGAAAAAATTTAAAACTTCCTTGATACCATCGAATAACAATAATAAAACTCTAACTCCTGGAATATGAATGTCTCAATAACAATAGCGTATCGCATACAATATTCTGCAGGAGCCAGAATTTTCCAACCTATCAGAGAATCAAGATGATGGACTTATATTCCAGAACACCACTAGCCATATTTCATCTGATACTGAGACTGGTGGTTAAACTCTAGGAAATCAGACCAATCCAAGTGGTTGTATAAAGTTATTCCAATGACCATTTTTTAGGAAATTTGGTGTAGTAGGAAAAAGGCAATTTTTGAAGCCAAAAACATGAATCCTTGTATAATTATCAGTAAGTCATAACAAGAATATCAGATTTAACTCAACATTCAATCTCAAAAGGCCTTAGTAGATAAACATCCCCTGAAAGTTGGACAGTTGGACGAATCCATCAAAAGGGAGACTAAAGTTAAACTCAAATGGCAAGTCTGATGCAAATGGACAACTACATAATATTATCCTCTTGGAAATTTTGTCCGCCATTGCTTACCATTGTACACATCAGACTGCACAAGTGGACAACTACATAATATTATCCACACAGTTGATAGTCCCAACTCATCTATGACAATAATTGTGAAACATACTACACGTCGGCCTCCCATCTAGCAACTAGAACCACATTTCTCAACTACGAACGTATTCAATGTTCAAAATTAGATTATATATTTTAAAGGCACTTATATAAAAATAGCGTTTTGAAAAAACATAATTGTATTGAAGGACTGTCAACGTAAAAACACATCGATTTATATATACCACCGTACCTTATTAAAAATACTGCAGAATCTGTGTGGTGGGCCAAATATTGTGAAATTGCTAGATATTGTTAGAGATCAGCAATCAAAGACCCCAAGTCTGATATTTGAACAAGTGAACAATTCAGATTTTAAAGTGCTCTACCCCACACTTTCTGACTTTGTCATCCGATATTACATCTATGAAATTCTAAAGGCATTAGATTACTACCACTCTCAAGGAATTATGCATCGAGATGTGAAGCCCCATAATGTGATGATTGATCACGAGCAGCGTAAGCTTATCTAAATAAGTACCGCTTAGAGCTCGACCCTGGTCCTCGTTGGGAGGCATACCAGAAAACAATGGACAAAGTTCATCAATGGTGATAATCAACATATAGTTGTTCCTGAGGCAATCGACTTCCTTGACAAGTTGCTACGATATGATCATCAAGAAAGGCCAACAGCTAAAGAAGTTATGGCTCATCCTTACTTTTACCCCATAAGAAATGCAGAAAGCAGCAGAACTCGTGGCCAGTAAGATTGAATACCAGATGTATATTCTATTTTCCTGATGTTTATATTAGTTTTAGTTTCTTACTATATTTGTTTGTGCAATTTTGACAGAGCTTATCACGCTCGTGTGCATTATGGAATGGGTGGTTATATTGTCACATATTACATTTCTCCTTTCAAAGAAATAATATATATACTAGAATTATTTTAATTTCTTCTTTCGATGTCGATAGGATATGTACATACAGCAGCGTGTACCATGCACGTGATGTTTCACAGGAAATAAGGTTTTTGGATTTCATTTTGGGCATGCTCTGATTACGATCATATTGTTTGAGCCCTTGGATTATCTAAGAAATAAAAGAATGTTATTCATCAGGCCTATGGAAGTGACACTTCAAAAACTAATGGAAAGCATCATATGAGAAGTTTTGTGATTGATACGGGCTTTAATGCATACACTGAACACTTGATCTCAAAGAGACAGGAGACCACCTAAGAAACAAGGTTGGTGATGGTGCAACTTCTCAAAATGTATATGAAGATATGGCTTCAAAAACTGAACAGGACGAGAAAGTAATTCGTGTAAATAGAAATATCAAGCATTAATCTAAGTGAGATTTCAATCAGTGTTATTCAACAACCCATATTTGATGCTAGAACCTTTTTTATTTATAAAGAAAGAACAGTAATTCATAAGAAACTAAAAGGAATAAGGTTGGATTCTGTTGTGGCTAACGAAAAAACACATATGGATGTTAGTAAATCCACTGAGTATCCTAAAAGAGAAGGTTTAACTAGTCCTGAGGGCTAACCAAAGATGGGAAAAACTGTGTCAATACCAATGCCAATCCCCGACTCAGAATTCCATGATTTTGACAAGGATAGATCAGAGGAGTGCTTCAAGCTAAAGCAAATATGATCTACACGATGAAGATAGAAGGCCTCGCCCGTACTGTCTGATCCACGAGTTCATTTTGTAAAATAGTTGACTCATCTTAGTAAAATAGTTTAGGACAGTGAATTTGGATAAGTGAATTACTTTCTCATCCTGTTCATTTTTTGAATCCATATCTTCATATCCATTTTGAGAAGTTGCTCCATCACCAACCTTGTTTCTTAGGTGGTCTCATGTCTCTTTGAGATCAAGTGTTCAGTGTATGCATTAGAGCCCGTATCAATCACAAAATTTCTCATATGATGCTTTCCATTAGTTTTTGAAGTGTAACTTCCATAGGCCTGATGAATAACATTCCCTTATTTCTTAGATAATCCAAGGGCTCGAATAATAGGATCGTAATCAGAGCATGTCCAGAATGAAATCCAAAAACCTTATTTCCTGTCAAACATACTACAGTGTTTGGGACAACCCCTTTTGCTGTTATCATGTCCTAACATCAAGTTCACCAATGCATAGGTTTGTTCCCATTTTGTTTGGGTTCAAGTTCACCGACGCATTAATTAGCCACTGCAGGTTCTCATCATGTGCATGTACTAACTCATCATGTGCAGGTTCTCATCAAGATCAGATTTTTACTTTAATACCCACTTTGCCCCTCAAGTATGTGGTTTCCCCCTTTTTCTTTCTCACTAATTAATTTCCCTATTTCACTTTAATTCAAATGCAAAGGCTATTTTGGTAAACTAACTAAACAATGCTCGCTTTCTCATGAGACACTCCAATTCAAACACCAAACCTTTTCTTTCAGTCGCACCTCACTCTCACTGTGCGTCGCTCAAGAAACATTGAGAAGAGGGATAGAAAACCATTACCTTTTGAACTTGTCCCTCTCTCTCCTCCCTCTCGCATCTTTTACGCAAGATTAATTTCGATTCATCACTGCCGTGTTATGTTGTGTCACAGTCGTGTTGTGCTTTGTTCCGATTCATTACACCTTCTACGAATGGAGGCTTCGGTAAAGGTTTTTGTTGTGTCACAATGCCCCACAGTCATATCTACATACAACCATCACGCCGCCCATCAATGCCCCATAGTCAGATCTACGAAGAAATACCCCAAATCGGTAAATATCTAACTCAAAGGTAGACCCAAGTCATATATTTGTCTAATTCTATGTTTTATGTTTTTGATTTCAGGTATTCTCTCTCCAATATCTCACACACTCAAAGGTATTAATTTAATTTTTTGGCTGTTTTAGAGTATGAGACTCTATTTTCGTGTTGGATTTTAGGTTGTGTATGTTCAAATTAGGCGTTGGCAAAGAATTTGGGCGTTGACAATCTTCTTTTATTCTTTATTTTTTTGGATTAATTTTTATGTGGTCTTATATGTTTGTTGGTTTGAATCTATATTTTGTGCATTTGGATTTTGCCATTTTTTTGTCTAATATATATGTTGCCATTTATTGTCCAACAGGGAAACGGGACCCCAAGTTAAGCTTCATGTTTCATTTTTTAGTTCTTCTGTATTTGTTCTTCTCAAATATTTGTTTTACTAAATAAATATATCTAACGTGGTCTTGCTTTCTTTGTTTTGGGGGATTTTATTTTAAATAGTTTATCAACAGAGCGCATCAGCTTCTTAAAATGACTCAGATTGATCGGTAAATATCCAACTCAAAGGTAGACCCAAGTCATATATTTGTCTAATTCTGTGTTTTATGTTTTTGATTTGCAGATATTCTCTCTCCAATATCTCACACACTCAAAGGTATTAATTTAATTTTTTAGCTGTTTTAGAGTATGAGACCCTATTTTTGTGTTGGATTTTGGGTTGTGTATGTTCAAATTCGGCGTTGGCAAAGATTTTGGGCGTTGGCAACCTTCTTTTATTCTATATTTTTTTGGATTAATTTAATGTGGTCTTATATGTTTGTTGGTTTGAATCTATATTTTGTGCTTTTGGATTTTTCCATTTTTTTGTCTAATATATATGTTGCCATTTATTGTCCAACAGGGAAACGGGACGCCAAGTTAAGCTTCATGTTTCATTTTTTAGTTCTTCTGTATTTGTTCTTCTCAAATATTTTTTTTACTAAATAAATATATCTAATGTGGTCTTGCTTTCTTTGTTTTGGGGGATTTTATTTTAAATAGTTTATCAACAAAGCGCATCAGCTTCTTGAAATGACTCAGATTGATCAAGGGTGTTACTATAAACACAACTTATTTGGCTTCAAAATACAATTATATAAGTTTTAAACCACACATATTTATTTATTGAATGGTTTATTTTCCTGTAGGTTTTCAAGCCCTGACTTGAAGGATTGTCATGCTGAAAAAATGATGGGGGTACAAGTTAAGTAATGGATGCATAGTGGATGGGGGTAATGGACTTATGGGATTGTTTCTAACCATGGGGGTTAGATCACATGGTTGTTAGATTTATATTGTTAACAAAATCATCTTATTCTATTTTCCCCTACCCCCACATGTATTTGTTATGATTGTTACAAATTTAGAAATTAGTCCTAAAAAAACCATTCTTTTAGTATTTTCCTTGGGGTAATAAAAATCCACACACATGCGTACGACCACGCCCCACACATTTGAAGTGTTTTCCTCTATTTACTACCATGATTCTTCATAAACCATAATCGATTGGTACTTAGTACTTGGTAATTGTTACTTGGGATAAATAGAGGTTGTGAACTTCCCTCTAAAGGAGCATATAGTTCACTTTCAGCATAGAGGTTGTGAACTCCCTCTAAAGGAGCATAGAGTTCACTTTCATAAGAGAGGTCATGAACTCCCTCTAAAGCAGCATAGAGGTTGTAACAAAACTATTGAATATTTGAATGTAACGAAGCTATCAATTTTCGTTATTTCTCGATAGTTTCTGTTTCAAGTAACATTATTTCTATAATACGTAGTATTTTCATAATGCGTTGTTCAGTTATAAGTTTGTTCAAGTTCTGTAACTTCGTTGTTTAATTTCAAGTTTGTTCAAGACATGAATTGATGTTTTTCTTTTTTCTCGAAGGTTCGTGGCCTAAAGTCTGTTTAAGGTTTGTTTTTCATAAGTTGTTCAAGACATTTCGTGAGTTGTTTGTGATTATATTTATTTTGGACTTATCTCTGATTATATTTATTTGGGACTTAATTGTGATTATATTTATTGTGGAAAAAAGATTAGATTGGCAAACTGAATAGCAGAACGTTTACTTGGTTAGTTGTTTTGGGGTCAGAAGTGCATTTATAGGCCTTTGTAATGGTAGTTTTTATTTTTTCGTCGTTGCTTTTGGTTGATGAAGTTGTTAGTTTTCCAAATACCATTTGTATTTTGTTTCATATTAGATAAATTTCATATATATTATGCATTTAGTGACTTTTGATTTGTTATATCTCTGTTGCGAGCTACTTTGTCGTTATTGCGAAATATGGTTTTTATAAAGATTGTTACTGTGCTACTTGGATTGTCGTTATGCTAAAATATGTGTTTTTTTATTTCTGATGATTTCAGGAATTTAAAGAGACTTCCATCTCCGTCTATCTAGAAGACCCTGAGTTGTAATCGCGTTGAAGTGTATGTTTTTTTGTATGTTTCTCAATTTTTACTCAGATATGAGCTACTTTCATATCATCATCACCGCATAGCATATTTACGTGTTCAACAATAGGATGTTGGTGTATCAAGTTGGTGAATGGTATGATATTTAGTTTTAAAAGGTCATGAAAATAATCGAAGAGATGGTGCCCCTCTAAATGCCCGCTTCAATTATTTGATACTTTTAAATTTGTGAGTGTTCTACTTGAAAAGCAATTAATTTTAATTTCCTACTTCATTCATGAAATCATGTCTATTATAAAGCACAAATCTAATCTTGATAAAATTCATTCATGAAGTTATGTCCAAGAAATCTGTTGGTTATGTAATTATTTCTGTACAACTTACTATTTACTATTTATTTACAGTTCTGCATATTTTGATAAAAGATCATCAACTATAATTCGATGCTCGATCAGGTTGTGTTTGGTCTTTTTTGGAAATGGTCAATTCTACTAGAACAACGAGGATAATGCAGCTGAAGAGGATAATACTATACAGTTGCATAATGGTCAAATGTATTTGAACATCGAGGATAATGCAGCTGATATGGTCAAATGTACTAGGACAACGAGGATAATGCAGTCGAGATGCTCAGTCAGTGTTCAATACAGTATAGTTGAAGAGGATAATGCATCCCTTATAAAGGAAATTAGGACTGAAAATCCTATTGTTACTTTTATTACTGGACTCACTGCCCCATCTATTAGCTGTCATAGAAGGCTGCTTGTTTACCAAATGGAACTTTGTATACTGAACTTTTTGCATCTTTGTATAGTGAACTTTTCATTATCTGGTGGTGATGTATTTCATTATGATGAGGTTGTATACTGAATCAAGCTTTTGTAAACTGAATCGAGCTTCAAATTATGATCAAGTTTGGTGGTGATACTGAATCAAGGTTATGATCAGGAATGTGTAATTTCATTTTATACATCCAAACAAGGATGTCTAATTTGAAGGAATGTGCAATTTGAAGGAGGTATATGTTTGTTATGTAGTGTATGAATACGTGTTATTATGCAATGTGTAATATGGAGTGTATTACTTTTGTTCTACTACCAAAAATTGCTAACAATTATATCCTTTGTATATCAGTAATTTTGAGTACATAATACACTCAGGTGGGGTTCTCTTGATAAAAGCTCTTTTAGCATTTTAGAGTCACTGTTGAAGAAGAGAATAATTATAACCATTGATCATTCACCAAAGGTCTATCAACTCTATACCACATTCACTGTCGCAAACCTGACCACATGGCCGGAAGCTATCCAAATGAGGGCATCTTCCACACCTGCAATAAGATGGGGCAACATGCTAAAGACTGTTCAGTTCCCCCACAAGCACATGGTGACTTGAGACTGCGATAACTGCTACAAGTAAGGGCATCGAGACATTGTGTGTCGAAATTGTAGGAAGACGTGGTGGTGGAGGTGGGTATCAGGACATTGTGTGCCGGAACTATAACCAGGTGGGCCATATGAGCCGTGATTGTCACAACTATGGGGGAAGAGGACATCTGGCATTTAAGTATCCTTTTAGGAGTTATATGGAACGCTTCCCAAACCTCTTTCCTGACCATTTCCCAGACCATTTTCCGGACTGATTTCCCAGGAGGTACTGATGAATGAAGATCTATGCTTATGAAATATTAGTCTCTACTTTTCATTCATAGTGAGTTTGGTTTTAGTTTTTAAAATAATTTGAATCTTTGAAACTTTAAATCTTGAGTCGCGTTTGAGTCTTTAGAACTTCCTACGTGTTCAAAAACCTGTATCAGATTTGGAGCATTAATTCCTTAGACATTGTTACATATCTGTACGTTAATGATTTATCGTTTTTGGTTGTTTCATGTTTCAGGACCATTGGATTTCATGGAAAGAGATGGTGATGATGAGATTGAAATTTTTGTAATGAAATTTTGTACTTGATTGTGTCTACCATGTTTAAATTTCAAATTTTTGTGAATCTATTATGTTGCTTATATGTACCATAAGAAATTTTGTACTTGGTTGTGTCTACCGTATTGTTGGAGTTTTTATTTGGCTCAAATAGGGTGGATATCCTATAAACAAAGGAAATTTTGTCTAAATTTTTTTGAATTGTTAACACATTTTTGTTGTAAAAACAATGTCATGACTGGAATTAGTATTTGATATCTATGATGTTATCGGGGTATTGTTATTGTTGTAGTACTTTTTGCCCAAATTTTTCCCTATAAATAATGAAATTTTGCCCAAATTTTCTAAATTGTTTACACATTTGACTTGACCGCACAATTCATACTTGCGAGAATTTTCGTCGTGCCTTCAGGCATGGGCATACCCTAGTGTGTGTGTGTGTGTGTGTGTGTGTGTGTGTGTATATATATATATATATATATATATATATATATATATATATATATATATAGAGAGAGAGAGAGAGAGAGAAGCCAATCAAAACCCAATATATGCAACATAAAAACAGATACAGAAAAAAAGGCAATATACCAACAAGAACTACTTGCCTCAGTTCAGTCCACATACAATATATTACCAAAGCTCATATAGAATTTGATAAGATAGAATTTTGAATGCATAAATCCACTAAATAAATTATCACCGTATTGTCACTAGGCTACATCAACATACACTGAAATAAAATTAAAAAAAAAATGCAATTTACCTTAAAGCTTCAAAGATCAAAACCCACTGATTCTCTGAACCACTCTGAATTTCCAATGCTTTGTAAAACTGAACAATGATGAATGTTAGCAACGTGATCCCTCTTCCTTCTTTAAATAAGGGGAAAAGAAGACGAGATTGAGGTGGATGGGTTGGTTGATACATAGACAACTTTGGGGAGGATAAGGTTTAGCCAGATACGTGAGAGATTGAACGTGATGGGAGAGAGATTGAGGTAGATACGGCCGGAGAGCGCGGGTGGGAGAGAGAAAGTAGTGCCCCATTTCTAAAAAAAAAACACCCGATCTTTTTTTTTTCCTAATTTTAGTGGCTTTAGGTATAAAATACCAAAAAACTACCACATTTATTTTAGTAATAATTAGTAGTGGCAAAATGTGGTCCAAATAATAAAACAACCCATATTAGCCCAGTCATCTAAATATGGAGGCCATATTTAAAAGGTATGAGTTAAATATGGGGCCCATATTTAAAAGCTATACGTTAAATATGGGGCTCATATTTGAAAGCAAGGAATCAAATATAGAACCCAATTTTAAAAGACACAAATCAAATATAATATTAATTTTTAAAAGTTATGAGTAAAATATGAGTTTTTTTTACATATATCTCGAATTGTAATATTTAATTTAGTAAAAAAACAATGGGTTTGCCCAACCCATTTTTAGTTCGCCCATATTTGGCTCGGTCCACATTTAACCCAACCCATATTTGGCCCAACCCATATTTGACCCGCCCAAATTAGGCCCAGCCCATAATTTTGCCAGTGCTCGTATTAATTAAGAAAAGCTTTATTTATGCGGCACATCAATATAAATGCTGTAAATTTTCAATACTTACAAATAAATGCTAGGGAAAAAAAATCTCTACATTTTTAAATAATACCGAGAAAAAAGTGCCGTAAAAAATTAGTTTTTTTGTAGTGTCACAACCGCAAACTGAAAAGCAAAAACACATTGCATTGCGTTAAGAAGGGGTTCATAAGAATGTAGAACGCACATTTGGTGTCATAAAATCTCGCTTCACTATTGTCAAGGCCCCGCTCGTTTATGGAAATAAGATGAATTAGTGCGCATCATGATGACTTGTATCATACTTCACAAATAGATCCTAGAAGGTGAATGGGACAAACTTGATCTCGAGCCTTGGCGACCCGATGATCATGAAATCAAGCAAGTGCCCTTGGAATTTATCAACCCCCATGACATGAATTAAGCTACCCGAATGTTTGTACAAGTTCGGCTCCACGACACCGCAACAATTGTGGCTTTACACCAAGATTTACAATGGCATTTGTGGAATTTGTGTAACCGCATGTCGATTTTATTTTTTTGTTTTTATTAGTCTTGAGTTTTTATTAATCACATGGTTTCAATATAACATTAATCTAATTATTGTTTTTTGTATGATTACATTCATAAATTTTTAATAAAACAAAATCAAGTAAATATTAAATATAATAAAAATAAATATAACACAAACTAGGGGAACAAAAAATGTGGGGCTCTCATGGCAAACCAAGTGACGTGTATGCTTCTCCTGTGGCACTTGATTTGCCGTGAAAGACACCCTTAGTGTCCCCTTTCCCCCTAGTAGCAAAATTAAAAACATTTTGCTCATAATTTTTCTGCCCTAAAATGCAACAAGAAAGTCAATCGACATATTTACCAGTTGCTTTGGAGATGATGTTAGAACTTATTTTAAAACGTAAATAGCTGATTGATAATTACTTCTATCCTGAGTTTTTCCAAAAAAAAAAAAAAGAAGAAGAAGAAAATATTTGACCTCGAGCGAAAGGAGCGTCGTAGTTTCTGTCTCTGCTTCCCCTGCACTACTGCGAACCTACCTTATCTTCCACTATTCCAAGAGCCAAGCTAGTCAATCCATTGGCTGCTGGAATACAGTATTCAAATTTTACACTTGTTCAATTTTAATTTTCTTTTCTCATATATATGAGGACAAACCCAAATAATACTGAATATTCCACAAAGCTTGTATTCTAGTGTACACCTAGAGATTGCAATTGGCCTGCCCTTTGCAACCAGTTGGTAGACACAGCACATTGACAACAAACCTTCACAACCTCGAGAGGTCGGTTATTATGCTGCCCCACTCCTTCAATGAGATTGAGATTTCTTACACTTTACCCCCATTATATATATGCGAGAATCTAACAAAGATTTTATCATTTCATAGCAAGATTTAGCACTAGTTCACTACCCTAGACTCTCTGGCCAAACAACCTTGCAATATGACATTCTCTGTCAAGAAATCTTATTCAGCTCCCACACTTTCTAATCATTTGCAAAACCAATTCTTGGCTTCAAAATCTAAACTCTCATTTCCCCCCTCTAATCTTTCTTTAAGAAAATCCACTAAAGTCAATCTCTTAAAACCTCTTTATATCTCATCTCTTAGACAATTTGGATGCTTCATTGATTCAAAAGATTCGAGCCCACAAGAGTCTTTGATTTTGTGCAATGCATATGAAGCCCATAGATCAGAACCCATACATATTAACATTGAACTAGATGAGCAAGCTAAAGCAGCTGCGGCTCAAAAGCTAAAAATTGGTTTATATTTTGCAGCATGGTGGTCGTTAAATGTGGTATTTAATATTTACAACAAGAAGGTTCTTAATGCTTTTCCATTCCCTTGGCTTACTTCAACTCTGTCCCTTGCTGCCGGGTCTCTAATGATGTTGGTTTCGTGGGCTTTGAGGATTGTTGAAGCACCCAAAACTGATTCTCATTTCTGGAAGGCTCTGCTTCCTGTAAGTAAATGCACCTTACTTTAGGGGCCAAATTCATATTTAGTCCATGTTTATATATATTCCAATATTTTCATAACTAAGATTTAGTAGAGAGGTGATGATAGTAGGTGAGATTCCACATTTGGAAAAATAATGCTTTTCTAAAATTAGACAATCTAATGGTGAAAAATAAGGGTCATTTGTACTTTTTCGACCCATCTGTTGTGGAAAATATGAGAAAGGCATTTAAAAACTTCAAAATATGAGGTTGTGCTCGCAAAGTGACATAATTACTTTTGCTATGCATTTTATTATTATTATTATTAATAATATAAAAATTTGAGCTACCCAGCTAAAGATAGGGGTGATAATTCATGTCTTTGTATCATGTTTTGGAATAACCTTACAAATATGGTAATAGCTATTAAATCACGAACATAACACGATAATTCATTTAAAACACAATACAAAAACTTTCATGTTTGGTCTAGTGGTAGCGCATTGGTACTAAAGCTCCATGATTGACTGGGTTTGCTTCGAGTTTGAGTTTCGACAGCTGCAAACAATCTGGGATTAGCGACTGACCACTAATTCGTGAGTGAGGATTAATCGAGGTGCGAGTAAAATTAGTCCGGACACCTCATGATCCCTCTAAATAGGGGAATAAAAAAAACAAAAAAAAACAATACAAATGACCCAATACATTGCTTTCACACCTAACTAAACATAACCGGACACCAAAAACAAAGCCCTGACATGACATGAGTAACACGAGCACGAAATTTGACTTCCTGTAAAAAAAATGACATGAAAATGATTAAACGTGTCAATTGCTTCTCGTGTTTTTGTTTGCCATGAATTTCTTTTATTTTATTTTTTTTCGTTTTCTTGATTTTGGGCATTAAATAATCTGTGTTTGGTTTTAGGTTGCAGTGGCACATACAATTGGGCATGTGGCCGCAACAGTGAGCATGTCAAAGGTTGCAGTTTCATTTACTCACATCATCAAGAGTGGTGAGCCTGCTTTCACTGTTCTAGTTTCAAGATTTCTAATGGGTGAGGCTTTTCCCATGCCGGTTTACCTATCCCTGTTGCCAATCATTGGAGGTTGCTCCCTTGCTGCTTGCACTGAGCTCAACTTCAACATTACTGGTGAGAATGAAAAACAATTTTGCCTTTCATATTTCCAATTTTAGATTCAATCGCACTACTATCCTTGAATTGGTAGTTTAACCCATACATGATGTTAATAATAGAGTAAAATGAAAAAACCTCTAAAATATGCAATTATGGAAAACACGAAGTATTTTTAATGAAACAGCTCTCATGAAATGAGCATTTTGTTGCAAAGACCAAAGTTGTATGTCACTCAAAGACATCATTAAAAAGTCCGCATACCCGTCTTTGCAACAAAAAAATTATGTGTTTTTTACCCCCATTAGTCCCATTTATATATTAAGTATGTAGTTCAATCATCCTATCATTTTTTTCCCCTTCAATAGGTCCCATAAAAAAGATTTTTGGTTCAAAAGGTCCTATTTGTAAACATATAGTGAATATTCACTATATGTATAAATAGAACCTATTAAGAAAAAAAATGTTATGATAGAACATATTAGGAAATGTCTTATATAAATAGGATTTATTAGTGTAAGAGTTTTTTTTTGCAATGAAAATATTTCTGGGGTCTCGCGAAAATTCTTTAGTTTGGATTTTTGTTTTGGCACTCTCCTCTCAAGGCAACAATGAGAATAACAGCAACAACAATAATAATAGTAACCACTGTGCCTAATTTAATTGTTTTTGTTGTTCCATTTTTTGTTCATCACAGGATTTATGGGGGCTATGATATCAAATTTGGCATTTGTGTTTCGGAACATCTTCTCAAAGAGAGGAATGAACAAGGGGAACTCTGTGGGAGGAATTAACTATTATGCTTGTCTATCTATGTTGTCTCTTTTGCTTGTCAGCCCTTTTGCAATTGCCGTGGAGGGTCCTCAGGTGTGGGCAATTGGCTGGAAAAAAGCAACATCTCAAATAGGGCCTAACTTCATATGGTAAAATAGAAGAATAATATTCAAGTTTCTTGCTTTCATATCTTATAAACCAAACATGGTACTAGTGAATTGATTGTACTTAAACAATAATTTTTGCTCTAATTTTTTTGGTTATTCCTAATAGGTGGGTGGTGGCGCAAAGTGTTTTCTATCACCTCTACAATCAAGTGTCATACATGTCATTAAACGAGATCTCTCCATTGACATTTAGCGTTGGGAATACGATGAAGAGGATTAGTGTTATTGTCTCCTCCATCATCATCTTCCACACACCCATCCAGCCAGTTAATGCTCTTGGAGCTGCCATTGCAATATTTGGAACTTTTCTATATTCTCAGGTATATCCTATTATTATTTTTTAGAAATTGTTTATAGGTTCTCATAAATTTAGAAAACTACATCATATAAAATGAAATTAATGATGAGATGCTATGTATATATGCAGGCAAAGCAGTAAAAAGTTGTGTTAAGGATGTGGAGTAATTGAAGTAAACTTAAGGAGAAGACCGCACCTGGTTAGCTTGACCATTAGAGGATGGGAGGGTTGGACTAACATTAACATATATTTTTTTGTATACTGAAGGATTAAGGATTTTCAATATAAATACTATTATCGACACATGCCCTATTTTGTGTTGTAAATAAAGTGGCGGGATGTAATGAGACTTATCCCTGTCCAATGAGATGAAATAATCACATCTCTTATATATGAGATTATTTAATCCTATAAGTAATAAGATGAGATCCTTACTTGGGATTATTTATTTCACTTTAAATCCCATCCACATAAATACCAAATATGATATGAGAGACATTACCCTATCCAATCTTCAGATCACAAGTAGCAAACTGAGGGCATAAATTTATGCTATTCTGCTTGAAGTCTTTCAAGGAGAGTTACAAAAATTTTGGCAGTGGATTGTAGATCCATTTGAATAAAGATAGATAGCATTGTTTTGAATGTTAAACATGTTATATGGTTTATATGTTGATAGTTAGTTTGAAAAGCGAGAAATATCAAAGAGTTTAATATTTTGGCCTTCGAAACTTTTATCGGAGTATTGTAGATCCCAATTGAATAAAGATACATCAGTATTTTGAATGTTAAACATTTTATGGGTTGTTTTTATTTGCACCTTACTTTTCTATTTCCATCCCCCATAATTATTCATCTCCCCACTTTTGGGCTAAGACCCTTTTAACATTCCCACTATCGACGGCTTGACTAAAAACAAGAAAAGAAAATGAGCATTTCAGGCCACAAACTATATCTCAAACAAAACCCACAAAACTCCAAAAAAAACCATTTCCATCCTCTCTCTCATCAACGAAATGGAGTTGAGCCAAACCCATTTTTCATGCTCTATCTCATAAACGATTGAAGTTTAGCAGGACCCATTTTCCATCCTCTCTCATCAACGAAATGAAGCCATAGCCGACCATTGAAGCACATTGGCTGAGATGTCGCTTAGATGTTTTGGATTTTCAATGAGCTGTTTTTTTCACATGTATTTTATGAACAATCAAATGTTATATTTTTCTATTTTTTCGTGAATGGAGTTTTTTGTGGCTAAGGCCATCTCCAACCCTTATTTCTATCATATTTCGTTTCGTTCTTAGAAATTCAAAAAGTGAAAAACTCTCTCCAGCAAAAAATTCTATGGTTATTTCTGAATGACATGGTATGGTCAGGTGATAGAAATTTCAATATAAATTTCTAATTACATAAGAAATTCTCAAACCCAGTTTATATGTGAGGTGGGCTTTGTTTATTAGCCTATTTTGTAGAGAAAATTATCTCAATTAAGATAAAATGACTATAAATACATAGAAATTGAGACAGTTGAATATGGAAATTTCATTTTCATGAGAAAACTATGCAGAAGGAATTTTTTTTTCCTGGAACGTTTGGATGGAGCCGAATTTTTTGCTGGTTTGATTTTTGTCCGCTATGATTTGTGTGTTCAGCTTCCTATATTATTTGATGACTTTTTTATTTATGGTTCTACTTCATTGAATGGTGTGTTGGAGATAGCAGGGGATATAAAAAATGTTAATTACCAATTATTTATTGTTACAGTCCTATTTCAATGCAAAAGAATTTTTCTTTGGGAATGACCGGTGGATACTAAAAGGGGTGATTATGTCTCTTTAATATGATGAAGGAGCATAGGGATATAGTTGCCTTTTTAGCATTTATTCTTTATTTTTCCTTTTTTAGCCTCTTAGTATAAATAGCTATTGAGGCCCTCATTGTATCACGTTATGACCATTTGATATTAAGAGATTAGAGAGAGAAATAATAGAACCTCCTTCATTGCTCATGTTGTTGTTGTTATGTTGTTAACTTCTTCATTTTACGCTTTCGCGTCCTAATTCGCATCAAATTGGTATCAGAGCGAGGTTTGTTCTTGGATCAAACATGCTTATTGAAGATTGTGACTCAAATTGGATTTACCCAAATGAATTTCGACCAAACCCTAATAAGTAAAACCAAAACCCTAGATTCTCCCATGGTTGTCCATACCCTATCAAAACCCACCGAAACCCTCCCTCTTTCGCCAAAAACCCCAACCGAGCCTAGCAAACCCTACGTCGCCTTCCCAGCTGCTGGAAACTTAGCAGAAACTCTACAAAAAGGTCCACATGTCTCGATCGACCCTTACTAGCCCAAGATCCCAGCCCGACGACTCAAGCCGTGACCCAAGAAGATTCACTATGGTGCGCCGAAGCTCTAAGGACTATTAAAGAAGATTTCGACCAAAAAAAAGAGAAGAACCATGTTCGTTGCCATCGACTCAAACAATACAGCCTCGGTTGGATCCAAATCAACTAAAACCCAAATTGAAGACTCCTATTCAGAAATTAAACCCAAGATTGACTCTAATTCAAACCCTAATCAAGTTCCCTAACACAAAATCAAATCCAAATCATCTTTGCTTCTTTCCCAAGAAACCCTAACCCTTATGCCTCCTAAAAACTCTAATTATGTTTACAAAGGATGCGCCTCTTTGGTCATCCAACCCATCCCACTCAATGTGCTTTTAGCCACCGTACAATCCATTTGACATCAATGTGACTCTTTTTTCCATTCTGAAGCTAGGCTCGCCAATGTCTCTACTGCCTATACTCATACAGTTATGATTACGACCTCAGTGGATGTCCATTCACCTCCTCCTAGTGATGATGCATGGATTCAAATGTGTATTTGTTTACTCGTTGCACCGCGAAGTGTAGGTTATGCACTGTGATTATAAATGGGGGCCCCAGTGATAACTTGGTTGCACAAGAAATGGTAGATAAACTAAAGCTTCCCATAGAATTATCGGATACACTGTGACGTATTGGGTGGTTAGGTAGCGGAGTCACACTTGCCCCTAACTGACAGTGTCGAGTAGCTTTCTCCATTGGGGACTATCATGATGAGGTTCTGTGCACTGTTGTTAACACGCGGGTATGCCACTTACTTTTGAGGAGGCCATGACAGTTTGACCATAGTAGTATGCATGATGGTCGAGCCAACACTTACTCTTTTACACACATGGAGGGCGAAACTTTCTCCCCCCAATGCGTCCATTTTCGATGACTAGACCCTTGGCCCTAATTATTTTCCATGAGGAATTATCGACCGAGGTCATGGAGATGGGGGGTGTTATGCTCTTAATAGTCCCATCACCACAATGGAGGCATACATTCCGTTGTGTGTTCAACGTTTATTGGATTCTTATAGTGATGTGTGAACTCCCCCGTACGAGCTTCCTCCCCTTAAGGATATACAACATGAGATTGACTTCATCCCTGGGGCGCTGCTCCCTAACTTTTCTTACTATCGCATGTCCCCTATAGAGCATGCGAAGCTACAGAGGCAAGTCACCGAGTTATGCGGCAAGAGATATATACAGGAGAACATGTCTTTTTGTGCGGTCCCGACTCTTCTACCACCCAAGAAGGACAGGAGTTGGTGTATGTGGGTGGATAGTCGTGCCATTAATAAAATCACGGTGAAGTATGGATTTCTATTTCCTCGCCTCGAGGATATGTTGGATCAACTCCATGTAACGATTGTATTCTCCAAGCTGGACTTGAAGAATGGGTACAATCAGATACGTATTAGGCCGGGTGATGAATGGAAGACATCCTTTAAAACCAAGGATGGACTTTATGAGTGGACTGTGATACCTTTTGGTCTCTCCAACATCCCATCCACGTTCATGCGGGCAATAACTCAGATTTTGCGCCCATTCTTGGGCAAGTTCATTATGGTGTATTATGATGATATCTTGATTTATAGCCGGTCCAAAGAGGATCATTTGCAACATGTGACTCAGGTTATGGAGGTTTTATGAGCTGAAGTCTTTTTCCTCACGTTGAAAAAGTGTTCTTTTATGTTTCAATCTATGACTTTTTTAGGATATGTATTATCGGGATATGGCGTTCGGGTGGACGACGCCAAGATTCAGGATATTGTGGGTTAGCCCATCCCCACTTCGGTGACGCAGGTTCATAGTTTTCATGGACTTATGGGGTTCCATCGACATTTCATAGTGGGATTCAGCACTGTCATGGCTCCACTCACAGACTTGATGGACACTTCTTCGATAACTGAGTTCAAATGGACTGAGGATGCTAATCGGTCATTCACACGTATCAAGGAGTTGATGACGACTGCTCCTATCCTTTCTTTACCAGACTTTGATTAGTTGTTTGAATTATCTTACGATGCTTACAAGATAGGGGTGAGCGCTGTCTTGAGCCAAAAGGGAAAGCCCATTACATTTTTTAGCTAGAAATTAATGGGAGCGACCCTACACTATTCTACTTGTGACTTGGAGTTATATACGATTGTGAAAGCCGTGGAATTTTGGTCACCATACCTCCTACATAAGGAGTTTATGATCAGATCTGACCATAAGGCCCTATAATTCCTCCATAGCCAGCGACGTGTTAATGATCGACACGTCAAGTGGATAGTCTACCTTTAGCGTTATATCTTTCACCTTCAGTATAAGCCTGGGAGGGAGAACATGGTAGAGGATGCACTTAGCTAGCGTGCTTATGCATTAGTGACCTTGTGGAGTTTGGTTTTTGAGTTCGATGAGATTCACGACCTTTACCCGATCGACGTGGAGTTAGGGCCCATTTATACCACTTGCCAGCAGGGCAATGGCGCATCAGGCGGGTACTTATTACATGATGGGTTTTTGCACCGAGGGATAAAGTTGTGTATTCCTTCTTCCTCGTAGCGAGAGAAGATTATTTATAAGGTTCATGGAGGTGGTTTAGCAGGTCACATAGGGTAGGCCTGCACCCATTCTTTGTTACAAGACCAATTTTATTAACCCACCATGAGACGGGATATTAATGACTTCATCCTCCGTTATTATACTTGTTAGACGGCTAAGCGCCAACACTCTAATGCGGGATTATACCCTCCCCTACCGATACTTGAACGCTCATGGTAGGACATTTCGATGGATTTTATTGTGGTCCTCCCTCGTACTTCCAGTGGGTATAATTCCATTATGGTGGTTATTAACGTAAAAATTCTCCATCTACGAGGACCAATCATAAAAGGACACATGTCATCCTACGTGGAAATATTCGACACCGAGGAGTGTTAGTCGGCACCCGAGGAGAGTTGGTCAGTACCCGAGGAGAATTAGTCGGCACTCGAGGAGAGTTGGTCGGTCCCCGAGGAGAGTTAGTCGCCACCCGAGGAGAGTTGGTCGGCATACCAACCAGGAAGATCAAGGGATAACTATGCATTTAATGTGCATTAATGAAGATGACTATGCATTTAATGAGCATTAATGTACATTTATACTGTAGATGACAACACATAGCATACCAAGCAATTCAACAGTTAGATTCGTTGAATGTAGACATAAATGTCTACATACAATGAATCTCTTTATCTCCCATCACTATAAATACATGTATCCCCTTAGCCAAAAGAGGCAGGAGATCCGAGAAGGATGAGAGACACCATACACAAGATCCACACCTTTTTCTCTCTCTACCCCACATTGTGCTATTGTAAACCTCTGGGAATAAAATAACAGTGGACGTAGGCTTTTCCTTATAACCGAACCACTTTAAAAATCTTTGTCTCTCATGTGCTTGATTGGATTGCTTTTATCTATTTATCTGTGATCATAAAAATGGGATTCGGTCCAATTTTTTGCATCAACAGATTGGCACCGTCTGTGGGAAAGTGTTACAAGCATTGTTCTCCATCAAAAGCTAAGTTTTTATTTTCTATATGTATAATAAATTAAATATTATACCTACATCTGTTGATTCAATCATGATTTTTATGTTTATATACATAAATTAATTGTCCAATTTTTATTTGCAAAATATTACATATTATGATTTTAAAATCATAACTGTTAGATTAATTCTTATTTAGAAATTCGAAAAATAGTGGATTTCATAAATCATAACTTTTTGCTTGATTCTCAAGTTTCAATTTTATATCATGGAATAAATATTTTAAATGATTAAATATACCAATATATACGATGATGATAAGATTTGATAATTTTCTTTGTTGATTTTGAAATAATTTGTGAAAGATCTTTGATGACTATTCCAATTCCCATTATATTTTTGTTCAAATCATGATTTTCATATGTTTATATCCATAAACTTAGAGATCGAATCAATTATATATTGTGCATACATCTTTTAATTTAATCATGATTTTATATTCACAAATTGTTGAATCTAATTTTACAAATCTGGATATATGTACATTTCATAATCACAAAGTTTGAGAAATTTGTGTACATATTATATTATTTCTTCTTTAAGGAGATAAAATAATTTCTCTATATTCATAAATCTCTTTTATATGAGTATATACAAATTTGATTCATTTGGAAATCTTTTAATTTAGTCATAATTTTTATTTGCACTAACTGTGTGATCGATTTCAATTTGGGGATCTGGTGAATTTTAGACTCATAAATATTATACAAATCCTTGCATCTATGGATCCACTTGAAGATTTTCTGAACAAATATGTTAGGATAGGGATAAGCATTAAGAACGATTATGTATTTTCCATTCCGATATTAACATGAATTGAATCAGACCCATTTTCTCTCGCTTCAAGAAAACTATGTTCTCTGCACAAATAATCATATTATGTAATTGTGTTGATACGATCAATTTTATCAATGTATGAATAATCAATTATATGTTGTACATACATACATACATATTTTGATTCAGTCATGCTTTTTATGATTATAAACATAAATTAGTTGTCCAATTTTTCATTTATAAAATCTACAAAATATTGCAAATCACGATTTTATTAAATTAGTGGATCGATTTTTATTTCAAATATGAATAAACGAAAATTTCATAATCAGAAGTCCATTAAATATTTTTATGGAGACACGTTTATGTACACCATATTTTTATGAGAACACGAGATATTTTGATTGTTATCTCTCATATTATTATCTGGAAATTTAAATTGTCCAATATTGAAGCCAATGCACACTATATATTGGTCGGCTGAATAATTATTCTAATCGTAATTTTTATATGATTCAGCCTCAACAGGTGCTCAGGAAAAATTATATGCCCAGTACAATTATTAGATGCTCATCAACAGCACATAAAGACCTTAAAAGGTCAATACCGAACAAAAACAACGCAGCTGGACTGCACACAACACAACAGCAAGACTGCAAACAACAATTCAATTGGAACCATCAGATTCATTTCATACATGCCCCAATCTTGGGCATAGAGCTTCATACTTGACTTAATCGAGTTAAGAGTAGGATTGAAGAAGTTCGAGGCAGTGCCATCTACAGTACATCAGTGCCTAAAATTTCCAACAAATTTTGGAGTAGGAGTTATGAAAGGTGATCAAAAAGTAGCTCGAGAATGTTATTATTCATCTGCCGAGCAAGAGGAGCTGGAGGAGTCGAGGAAAAAGACTACTACTTATCAAGTGGATAAAGGTGCAGAGATTGAAACATTGGATCCTAGAGATGAGTCACAACTCGTGAAGGGTCAAGTGGTGGAAGCTACTGAAAACATCATTCGGGACGACGAGCACCCTGAGCGAACTACTCAAATCGGTTCATCGTTGGAAGCCTCATTAAAACAGGAATTGATAACTTTCCTTAGAAGAAGAACAACAACAAGTGGAGGATGTGTGTAGACTTCACCGACCTCAACAAAGCATGCCCAAAGGATCACTTTCCATTGCCCCGAATTGATCAACTAGTGGATGCTACCTCGGGACACGAGTTTCTGAGCTTCCTGGATGCTTATTCTGGTTACAACCAGATTAAAATGAAACCTGAAGACAGGGAGAGTACTTCTTTCATTACCCCTAGGGGAACTTATTGTTATAATGTTATGCCTTTCCGTTTGAAAAATGCAGGTGTGACATATCAGCGGCTGATGAACAAGGTCTTTGCTGAACAAATCAGTTGCAATATGGAAGTCTATGTTGACGATATGCTGACAAAGAGCAAGAAAGCTGCCGATTATCTAGTTGACTTAGGCCAGACCTTTGATCAACTGGATAAATATCAAATGAAGCTGAACCCGACGAAGTGCATATTTGGAGTTCGAGAAGGCATGTTTCTCGGGTACATTGTCAATCAACGAGGCATTGAAGCAAATCCAGAAAAGATCAAAGCCCTATTAGGGCTGCGATCCCCAACGACGAAGAAAGAAGTACAGAGTCTCACAGGACGAGTAGCATCACTCAACAAATTTGTATCGCGAGTAACTGATAGATGTCTCCCATTCTTCACAACGCTCCAAAGACTTTTGAGTGGAATGATGAATGTGAGAAGGCCTTTCAAGACTTGAAGAAATACCTGGGAGCACCTCCACTGTTGTCCAGGCCGGTGATGGGAAAAAATTGTACTTGTATCTAGCAGTATCGGAGAATGCAGTTAGCTCGGCGTTGATCAGAGTGGAGAATGGAGTGCAAAAACTAATTTATTACACGAGTAAGGCCTTCCGAGGAGCAGAAATCAGATATCCGAGGCTGGAAAAATTGGCACTGGTGTTGATTAAGGCAAGTAGGAGAATGAGGCCATACTTCCAGGCTCATATCATAGTAGTATATACTGATATGTCGTTGAGGCAAGCCCTTCATAAATCAGAAAAATCAGGGAGATTGATGTATTGGGCAATAGAGCTCGGTGAATATGATATAGTTTATGAACCCATATCATCGCTAAAAGGGCAGGCTGTAGCAGATTTTATAGCAGAGTTCACCTATCCTGATACCCCCGAGGAGTAAAAGTTGCTCGCTGATCAACCTGTGGATGTTACAGAATCAACAGACACAAGCTCAGACCAACTCCGATTGGTAAAATGGTGAGTGGATGTTACAGGATCATCAATTTCGAGCTCAGACCAACTCCGGTTGGTAAAAGGGCAAGAAAAGATGATCGACGAGGAGCAAGAAATATCAGGGAAGGATGAAAGAAAGCAACAAATATTTCACCGAGGAACTCTGTCAGATCAGAAATTTGAAGACGAGTTACCTATATGGAGGCTATATGTAGATGGCTCATCTTGCACAACAGGCTGTGGGGGCAGTGATCGTTTTGAACAGCCCGGACGAGGTCGACATGGAATACGCCCTACGATTCCAATTCAAAGCTTCCGATAATGAGGTTGTGTATGAGTTCATGATTGCAGGTCTTAATTTGGCAAAAATTATGGAGGCGCAGCAGGTTATTGTCTTCAGTGATTCTCAATTGATCGTAAATCAAATATTGGGAATGAATATATGCAACCAAAGGAGAATCAATGATTAGGTATCATGCAAAGGTGATGGAGTTGGTATCAGAATTTATTGCTATTCAGCTGGTCAAAATACCAAGAATGGAGAATGCGAGAGTAGACGCCTTAGCTCGATTAGCATCAGCTACTCGTACCGAGCTACGAAGAACAACCCCAATTAAAGTTTTAGTTGGTCGGAGTATATATGAAGATCTGACGATGAATTTTATTACCCTTGATTTAGGACCATCTTGGATGGATCCCATCAGGGCATATATTGAGGAGGGAGAATTACCAATTGACAAGCTCGCAGCCAAGAAATTGAAGTCTAAAGCTACTCGGTATGTATTAATTAACGATATTCTATATAGACGAGGAATTATGGCAGGTTTGCAAAGATGTGTGCATCCCACCGAGGTGAAAGATTTGATTGAAGAGGTCCATGAAGGGTCTTGTGGAGCCCATGTAGCAGGCCAGACGCTTTTGCAAAGGATGATGAAGCAGGGATACTACTGGCCAATGATGAGAGTTGATTGTATAGCCTATTCTAAGAAATGTGACAAGTGCCAGCGCTTTTCTTCCATCCGAAGAACTCCACAAGCATTGTTGACACCCATCACTTCCCCTTGGCCATTTGCCATGTAGGGAGTAGATCTGGTCGGGCCACTGCCAACGAGGAGGGGAAAGTTCAAATACCTTGTCGTCGCAGTGGATTATTTTACTAAGTGGGTAGAAGCGGAGCCTCTCATTGATATGACGTACGACAAGGTGTAACAATTTATCTGGAAGAATATCATCTATCGATATGGTCTTCCTCATGCCCTCATCACAGACCATGGAACACAATTTGACAACGAGGAGTTCGCTGCCTATTGCCATCAGTCCAATATCTTAAAGATCCACTCGGCACCAGGACATCCTCAAAGCAACGGACAGACTAAAGTGACGAACAAAACACTGCTAAATGGATTGAAGAAAAGACTAAGTGACGCAAAAGCAAACTGGATCAACGAGTTACAGTCAGTACTGTGGGCTTATCGTATTACTCCCCGAGCAGCAACTGGAGAATCACCATATATGCTGGAGTTTGGAAGTGAAGCTATTATACCTGCTCCTTTTATTGAAAATTTTTCGGAGAATACTAGTGCTACACACTACTCGGCAAAACTCGGCAAAGCTTAGACTACTCAGCAAAAATATTCCTAAAAATGCCAACCTCGGTTGGTTAGGAAACAAAATATTCCTAAAAATGCCAACCTCGGTTGGTTAGGAAACAAAATATTCCTAAAAATGCCAACCTGTTTGGCTAGGAAACAAAATATTCCTAAAAATGCCAACCTGTTTGGCTAGGAAACAAAATATTCCTAAAAATGTCAACCTGTTTGGTTAGGAAACAAAATATTCCTAAAAATGCCAACTTATGTTGGTTAGGAAGTACATATATTTTCGAAAATGCCAACTTATGTTGGTCGGGAGGTAAATATTTTCTCGTAGATGCCAACTTATTTTGGTCGGGAGGTAATATTATTCCAGAAAGCACCAAGGTTGCTCGTAGAGGAAAAATCCACTAACTATGGCTGGTCGAGGATAAAAACCCACTAACTGTAGTTGGTCGAAAAGGAAAATTTACCGACCTTGGTTGGTCGGAAACATTTTATGAAAACGAGAAAGTGATCGAGCAACATTTTTGATACTCGTAACTTTTTTACTAAGTTGGTCGACAAACAAAACATCATTTTTTATCAAATGGTTACCACAAATTCAAACTAGTCGACAATAAGTTGATCGACAAACAACACAATATTGTTATCTTTTTAACAGATACATATGCACAGATGTAAAGTATTTTACAAGACAATAGCAATTAAGATTGCGAACAAAAATGAAAGTCTCTCATTAATATCAAAAACAAAATACATCAGGAATGAAATACAAATTTATTACATCAATATTCCCATTCTATTGGTTTCTTCCCCTCTACTTTTGAAACAGGTTCCTCGCTAGTAGGTGGATCATTTAAAGCAAGAGGAGAATTTATGAAGTTAAGATCTTTGAGCATCCTGATATTCATCACGGATGGTCGATCTAGGAGGTGCTCGATAAAGTATTTGTTCATTTGGGGGCTTCTACGACAGATATATTTGTTCATTTGGTGGCACATTCTTATAACATCATGCAGTCGAGCACTAAATTCAACTTCACAAACTCACACAGAGGCGTATTCAGAAGTTCAGGATGTGCATTTAGAAGTTCAGGAGGCATATTCAGGAGTTATTATGCACATAATATTGAAGTTCAGAAGTCAAATTTAGCATCTACAGCACTGAGATCTTTACTACTACTGCCCCGACTAACATTGAAGAAGAAGTTGTATGAAAATGTTTCGAAGTCCACCACTAGCTTGGTACTAATTAGATTGAAGAGTTGGGTTCAAAAGCTAGTATGTTACTCAACAAAGTATTCAGAGGATCATAAATCAGAAGAATCAAGCACGTGAAGTTAGCACTCAGTTGCTCGACACAGGAGGCAGTTGGTCGGCTAGCAAACCAATCAACATACTTGAAGATTATGATAAGCTACAAGCTGCATACTATGGCATGGCTGCATCCAAATTCCCAGGGGTGATACATAGCACACGAAGTTCCTTAAAATAAAGATTAGCAACCATCGATCAGCCTGCATCATATGTCATCCAGGAGATAATGCACTTTATGTTGAACAAATCAAGAAGGTAGATCAAGAATTTCACGAGCACCGAGCAACGCTGCAGAATAAATACTCCATCCTTTCAAGTAAACCATCAACCATGGAGCATTGGGGGCTTCTATTAACGTAAAAATTCTCCGTCTACGAGGACTAATCAGAAAAGGACACATGTCATCCTACGTGGTAATATTCGACACCGATGAGTGTTAGTCGGCACCTGAGGAGAGTTGGTCAGTACCCGAGGAGAATTAGTCGGCACCCGAGGAGAGTTGGTCGGCCCCCGAGGAGAGTTAGTCGGCACCCGAGGAGAGTTGGTCGGCATACCAACCCGGAAGATCAAGGGATAACTATGCATTTAATGTGCATTAATGAAGATGACTATGCATTTAATGAGCATTAATGTACATTTATACTGTAGATGACAACACATAGCATACCAAGCAATTCAACAGTTAGATTCGTTGAATGTAGACATAAATATCTATATACAATGAATCTCTTTATCTCCCATCACTATAAATACATGTATCCCCTTAGCCAAAAGAGGCAGGAGATCCGACAAGGATGAGAGACACCATACACAAGATCCACACCTTTTTTCTCTCTCTACACCACATTGTGCTATTGTAAACCCCTGGGAATAAAATAACAGTGGACGTAGGCTTTTCCTTATAGCCGAATCACTTTAAAAATCTTTGTCTCTCATGTGCTTTATTGGATAGCTTTTATCTATTTATCTGTGATCATAAAAATGGGATTCGGTCCAATTTTTTGCATCAACAGTGGTCATTGACAGATTCTCCATGATATCGCATATCATTCCATGTTCTCGCACGATTGACTCTTCTCATGTAGCGACCTTATACTTTCGCGAGATTGTCCTCTTGCACGGCATCCCCCATAGCATTACTTCTGATCGCGATGTCCGCTTTACAAGACATTTCTGGTGGGCATTATGGTTCTTACTATGGACGGAGCTCCAGTTTTCCACTGCCCTTCATATCCAGACAAACGGCCAGACAGAGGTGGTCAATAGGAGTAGGGGTGTGCATAAGCCCGAATGGAACTAATGGGCCGAAATAACCAAACCGAACCTACATTTGTGGGTTTGTCTCAATGCGATCCAAAATAACAAATGACCGAATAATTCGGTCTGGTCTCCGTCTTGGGTCATAAAAACCAAGTCTGGACCGAACCACTTTTATTATATATATATATATATATATATTAATTTAATAACTTACACAAGTTTACACACTTTAACCAACCCTAATCTCTTCTCTCTTTTTTTACCCTCTCTCTACGGTCATCATTTCCCTCATCAAACCCAATAGTCCCTAACCTAATCAATGTCATATCTCTAGCCTTCGGCAGAGGCAATCCAAGTTCCGAACCAGACCGTTTTGCAATCAAAAGTTTAAGGTCTTACTAAGTATGAACAAGGTATGCAATCAATTATTTATTTTATTTACATATATTATAGTCTATAACATATGATCTATCTCAATATGCCCAATGTCTGCTGCAACCCCCAGCTTCTTTCATATACTAAAACCTTGCAAACCCATTTCTTGTTTGGCATTTCCTAACCCGGGTTTGATTTTCTCGAGAAAATTAACTTATCAAAAATCTATTTCTTGGGATAATAGGGCCAATAATATTTTTGGTCTATTGGGTATATGATTTTAATTTGCAAACTTAGATGCTCTCATTCTCTTATCACATGGGTTTTATTCTCCTATGGTTAACAAAAATTCAAGTTTTTTCATGTTTATATAAACGTGTTATACAAAGAGTAAAGTTGACATCTTTTTTTCTCCCACCCCAGTTGATGAAATGGTTTTTTCAAAACCAGAGCTTTGAAACTTTGTGGAAACAGAAAATGGGTTTCTTGAAAAAAGACCAAAGCCAAAGTTAAAAGTTAGAAGTTAGGGTTTGGTTTGAAATGAGGTGTTTTGGTGCTAAGAGGCTCAAAGTCGAGAGAACATGTTACAGGTATCATTTTTTATCAAATTTGTTTCTTGGGATAACAGGGCTTGAGGTATCATTTTTAAAAATGTGTTGTTTTAGAAAAAGTGATGTTTTTAATTGAAAAATGTGTTGTTTTTTATAAAAACACAAACTATTTTTTATATTATAAAACGTGTTGTTTTTATGGACCGAGACCGAACACGGATCGCTTGAAAATCGAATAAGATCAAGATCGATTATTTTGGTCCGACCTCGGTCCATAATTTTCTAGGACCGATCAATGTGGTTCGGTCCTAAAAATACCTCAAAATCGGACCGGATTGGACCGAACCACGAACACCCGTAAATAGGAGTGTGGGAGATATTTTGCATTGTTTGATGTCTAAACACCCCCGCAGGTGGGTTCTGGTAATTGCTCAAGCGGAATTTGATTTCAACAATGCCGTCAACCATTCTATCAGTTTCTCTCCTTTCCAGATTGTGGTGGGGCAGTCCCCCACTATGCCTATTGACCTCGTCGAGCTCCTGCAACCAGTTCCTACGTGCCCTTCTATTGAGGAGTTTGCAACCCGTTTGACTTTCGAATACGCTGATGTCCATTCTCGTCTCCAGTCCATTTACGCTTGTTACAAAGAGGCGGCTGATGCGCATCGGCATTTCGTTTCATACCAGCCTGGTGATTTGTTCATGGTGTACCTCTAAAAAGGATGGTGTGTTGACAAAGGCAACAAGCTTCTTATTCGTCGTTTATGGCCATTTCCTATTTTCGTGCTTGTGGGCCAAATGCATATGAGGTTGATCTTCCTCCGGAGTTTCGCGTCCATCATACATTTAATGTGGCAGACCTTTCTCCATTTACGAGTACCCATCGTCCACCCATCCCTCTTCCATGTTTACCGACTCAACAAGTTTGTTCTTATGTTGATCGTATTGAGGGCATACTTGACTCCACCTTTGTCTCCTCTGCCTCGAGTGATTACACAAGCTATTTGGTCCATTAGGTTGGACTTCCTGCAGCCGAGGACATTTGGATTACTGAGGCGACATTATAGCATGATGATCCTGACTTTTTTACCAGTACTCAGCATATATGGATTCCTCTCAAAGGGGGGAATGATGCAAGGGCATGGGGATATAGTTGTCTTTTTATCATTTATTCTTTATTTCCCTTTTTTAGTCTCTTAGAATAAATAGCTATTGTGGCCCTCATTGTATCACTTTTTGACAATTTGAGATTATTATATCAGAGAGATAAATAATAGAACCTACTAAATTGTCCACATTGTTGTTGTTGCTGTTGTTGTTTTTGTTGTTGTTGTTGTTGTTATTGTTGTTGTTGTTGTGTAGTTAACTTCTTTATTTTAAGCTTTCGCATCCTAATTTACATCCTAATTTTTTCATTTATAAATCTCTCTTCCTAAAATAGGTGGGTGTAAATAGGTTTCTACAGTTTTAACAAAAACACCCCATATTATTTTTCATGTGTTGATTGTTTTGAAACAACAAAAATATCATATCCTTAAAATTCACTGGTGTGAATAAGTCTAGGTCTCTAAGGCAAACTAGCAACATCAATCTCATACAAATCTAAATAAAGTAAATTTTTGGAAGAAAAAAAATCCCAGTCTCATTATAATCTCAATTCCCAAGTCATTGTCTTTTTTAAAAAAATCATCATCCAAATTATATATTATGTATAAGAATTATATAACACTATCCAAATCTAATTAGAGGCGTGCATCAGTTTGAAACAAACCAATTCGATGAGAGATGCATTCCATCCAAATGAAGTTTGGTTTTCATTTTCAAATTTCATTTCAATCCGAACATAAGTTAAAATCCAATAATATCCAATCCTATCAAGTTTTCTTGAATGGTTTTGATTCTTCTAATTTTGGCTAGGATCATAATTGGATTGAATTAAAATCTAATCCAATATAACATATAGTCGATATAATCCAACAAATTTAACATGGTAAAATTAAATAGAGGGCAATTATCCCTAGTATAAATGATAATATGTATAAGACCAATATTATATTCTAACTAATAAAATAATGACTTGTGTTTCTTTGTTTAATTATATTATATATATAATCGGTTTGGATCATTTACATTACTTTTTGCATATGCAAAACCGAAATCGATTCAATAAATACCGTTTTACTAAAAACAAATCATATTCAATCCAAGTTAAATTAATTTTTTAATTGCATTTGATGAGATTAGATTGGATCAGTTGTCCGATTTGGTTTAGAATCATAAATAGGTGAAGTGACATCAATGGGTTTCATAAATAAGGTCAACTCCAAGCTCCAAAAGGAAAAATCAGGTATCTAAATAATAAAGATAGAGTCATCACAAGGGAAGTTTCGTATAACTATCTAAATGAAGTCATAGTTAGAGCCACGAATTTTCAGTTCTCTTTGTACTATTTTCTTTATTCATGCCTAGGAGTGAGGAATAGAATACAATGCAATGACTCAAGGACCCAACAATGTAAACTATGTGAAGTTTCTCAAGTGTAAACGTGGATGAAATATAATATGGAAAAGGATATAATCTTCTCTTACATTTGAGCCTCCTAATAAAAAATTTAATAACTCGACGATTTATTAAATGTATGTTAAAACTATGTCCCTATTATTTTTGAGTTCTTATTGTGTGCCCTTGTGTCACAAGTTATCACGTGTCATATTATATTGCATACAACATAACAAATGGCACTCAAATTAACAAATGCCTTCTCTCACTATAAAATAAATTCACTACATTATGTGTGGCAACATGATTTGTTTATAGAGAAAAAAGTTATCATAATAGTCATGATAACCTCAAAGGTAAAAAGATGCACACTAAAATATTTCAAGATAATATTACCATTATAGCTGACCCTAAGACTTTCGGGGCCTTAAAAGAACACACACACACACACACACACACACACACACACATATATATATATATATATATATGAGACAATATACATATTTACATATGATAACTTTTTCAATTATTCTATTCTTAGACAAATGAGACAAGATCCCCATGAATTAAGGAACAATAATATACACATCCGACCGTTAAAAGAAAAAAATATAACTTTAGAGACAAAACTAAAATATCATATATTACAAACTAAAAATCAATTAGTAACCTTAAATTTAGTGAGGAAAAATACTCTCTACTTTCAAATATGTTTTATATTTCTTTGTTGATTAGTAAGTTCTTTTTGGTATTTAGAATGTTAAGTTTTTGTTAATTCTCTTATAAATTCATATATTATACTTGCAATGAGAACTTGGTGTTAGTTAAGATGACAAGTGTAATGATAAAGTATTAGGGGTGTGAAAACCAAACCGATGAAACCAACCAATCTAATCCCATTACAAAATCGACTTAAATTGGATATGCTTGGATTTTAATTTTAAAAAAAACTGATCTTAATTGGATCGATTTCGGTTTTGTATATGTAAGGACTGATGAAACCGATCCAAACTAACTATATATAAAAAAATGTTAAAAAAGAAATATGTGGCTTAGTTCTATTGGATATAATATTTTATTAGTTTGTAGTCTTATAAACTTATAAATTCTATTTGTTCAAATGATCAATATTGAATTTTATTACATTAAATTTGATGGATTGGAAGTATTGTATTTGATTAGATCCACAACATTTCCAATTTTTATTTAATGATTCCTAAATTAGAGAAATAAAAACCTGTAAGGACAAATCGATTGTATAATTTTGAATTATTCTCGGAACAAAACATATTTGAGTCAAAGGTCGTATCTTTATTGTCACGATTCCACAGAGACTATGACGTATTGAAGTTGATTGAAGATGTTTCGGAAAATATTCAAAGATTTATCGTGCCGGTTTAGTGTGCATATTTCATCTTCAAGTTTAATTGTATTCCGAGATCACTCAGGTATGAATGCAAAATTTTAATGGGACTCGAAATTTATTTTAAAATGTTTAAAGATGTTATTTTAATAATTTTTTTTAATAAAATGTTTTTAAAAGAGTTTGAAATCGTTTACACTTTGTTTATTCTGAGATAAACGTCATTTAAGAGTTGTGTTAAAATCAAACACACGCGAGTTTTCATTCAAACGACTGTGTCAGTCGTTCAAGCGACATGGGGATGTCGTTCGAGCGAGACACCGACTTACATATTTTTATTTAAGGCATGTTTTCCTAGGTTTTTGAAGGGCGTGCAATCCAAAAATCAGTTTTTGTAACAGTACGTTTATGCACAAAAAAATTCTAATTTTTTTAAGTCTAAACACGTCCTTAGAGTTTCAAAGATTGGAGTTTTCATTACTATATGCTATAATTATCTTTGGTTGCACCAAGAAGAGTATGTTCTACACTTGAACATTGGGTTTTTTGGTGAAGAAGCGAAGGAGATCGTGTTCAACATCGTAGACGTTACAAGCCATATCGGTGAAAACCGAGACATACGTGGATGTGTGTGTTTTGGATGAGTATCGTGGAAGAAGGAATTTCTGCTTGGGCACTATGGAGGAGTGGTTGAAGATCAGAAGAGCGTCAAATCTCATGGGGATCGAGTCGTTGAGTTAGGCTGGTGTCTGTTCATTATAATTCCACATCATAGTGATTGTCTGGCTTGGGCCGTCCGAGTATTTTTACCTTAGTGGTTTCCTCGTACATTCGGCGTTGTGAGTATTATTTAATTTATTTTACTTGATTTAATCCCTAGGTGAATGTTTAGGATTAATCAAGATAAAATTTGGTCGAGTTAAAATTGGTTCACAACTTGGTGCAATTTAAAATTGAAAAAAGGTTTTTCATAAAAAGAAAATTGTTTATCATCCTTAAAACACTTTTCGCATAGAAAATAAGGGACCTACAAATTGGTATCAGAACTAGAAACATATTTTTAATGCGTTGATCCCTTTTTGTTGTTAAGGATGAATTTTGGTGGTTTTGAAAGTTTTCGTTCTCCTATTTTTTATGGCACAAATTATTCTTATTGTAAGATGAGATGCTTTAAAATCCATTGATGAGCGTGTTTGGTTAGTGATTGAAAAAGGTTGGTCTCCACCAGTCACACGAGAGGGTGAAGTCACTAGTTTGAAACCCGTTGGGTCATGGACCGAGGTTGAACATAGACTTGCACTTCATAACTCTAAAGGTCTGCACGTTATTTCCTCACATGTCACACCGGAAGAGTATAATAGAATCATGACTTGTAAAACATCAAAAGAGGCTTGGGATACACTTGCACTTACTCATGAGGGAACTAGCATGGTTAGGGCGTCTAAGTTGCAAAACCTCACTACACAGCTTGAGATGATTAAGATGTTAGAGAATAAGACGTTTGATGAGTTCTACACTAAGTTATCCACTATTGTCAATGCTCTGCTTAACCTAGGAGACAAGATACTCGAAAACAGAGTCATACAGAAAATTTTGAGATCTTTACCGAGTAGGTTTGATGTAGAATTGTCCGTTTTAAACTCCTTAGGTATGATTGAATCGACAAAACTGGAAGATATTGTAGGTGACCTACAAACCTATGAACTCGATATGTTTACCTCCAAGCAAGTGACAAAGAAATAAAAGGGCATTTCTTTGAAAGCTAGGAAGGAGGAAACTAAAGTTTCGGATGACGATTCCAATTTCGATTTTGAGGATGTCACCTTGTTGGCAAAGAATTTCAAAAAGTTTCTTAAATTTCAAAAGCAATCGAAAGATACCAAAAAGTTTGAGAAATTAACAACAAGGTAGATTCCACCCCTAAAGATAAAATTGAGAAATTTAATAGGGTTGAGTAGGATAGGTGTTTTGGATATGAGTGGTTTGGTCATAAAGTTGAAGAGTGTCCCACTAGACTTAAGAAAAGGGTCAAGAAATTGGTAGCGTATAGTGCCTCATTAAGTGATAGTGATCTGAAAGAGGGAGAGAGTTTCCCCAATGAGAGAAAGTGTGTTGCTTTCTTGGCATGTCATGTGAGCAACGACGATAAATCTTCCCATGAAGATTCTCATGTGCATGACACTTTTGAGGCCATTTAAGACCAATTAAGTGGGGTGAAGTGAGTGAGGAAGAGGAGGTTGATGTGAAAGAGTTTCAAGTTTCATTTAATGAGTTGTATGTCGAGGCGGTGAAAGTGAAAAAGGAAAACTCTAAATTGCAAGCTAGGTTAAATAAGCGTTCCATAGAAAATAACAATGCTTTGATTGAGGATCTAAGGGCATGGGAGAAGATGTTTTGGGAGAATCTAGAATATGTGGAGAAAGAGAGAGACATCCTTCGTGGTTTAATAGAGCCTTTGAAAAAAAAAGTTCTAGAGTTTGAGGAGTCTATGCGTGTTCTTGAGTTTATAATTTGTGAGTTGGAGGAGAAGTAGAAAGACTCGAGTAAGGTTAAGTTTGACTTGGAATCTAGTTCGGAGAAGTTGGATAGGATGTTTGGCACCGTCCAAGTCAAAAGTGATGGGTTTGGTATAGGCTACGATGAACACATTGTTCCCATTCCCAAAGCTAATACCAATCGTGTAAGAGGGACCACTAGGAAGGCGAGGAGAGGTCGACTTTTTGGTAATCATTCAAATCGTGTTTACACTTGTTCCCATTGTTGTAGGAAAGGTCACCTTAGACATTTTTTCTACGACCTTAGGAATTCTCCTAGGAAGTTTAGGACTAAAGTCATTTCGGTTCTCAAAACCCCCATGCGTCGTGTCACACCTATTTGGGTTAGGAAATCAGATTTAGAGTATTTAGGACTAAAAATTCATGATTCTCATTTGGTTGCACTTGATTCTTTCAGTGCTACATATAAGGATGATTATGTTTCCATGTTTTTCATACTCTAGTCTTTTCATCATGATTTATATTTTGATAGTGTTAGTGTATCATTTTGTATTATATTTTTCATTTATTGAGTCTTATTTGAAAAATACAAAAATATTTTATTTTTGATAAAACTTTTCAAAAAATACAAAAAAAAAATTGGTTTTAAATATATTTTGAGAAAAATACAAATATGTTTTGTTTTGGGGTCAAAAATATTTTTTAGAAAAAACAAAAAGATTTTCGTCATGAGTTTTCATGTTTGATGTGGCATATTAGTGTGCTTGGACCACCATCCTTTCATTATCCATGTGGTTAGGACATTTAGTCATAATTATTGATGCTTAGAATGATCTTAACCATTCCCTTATGGGGTTGTTTTGAAGTTGATATGCATTTTGATTCGACTTTGTCTATATGCCATAATTTCACCCACGCACGAGTTTATATGGATGGTTGACTATTCTTGCATATTTGAGTTTGGGAAGACATTTTTATCTCAATTTTGTCATCTATGCGTAAGTAGACTTAAGGAGTAGGTGTGCATGTAAGAACCGTTTACTGTGAGGATTAAATTGAAAAAATGATGAGTGTTCACGGGAAAGGGCCGCGAGAGTGAAAAATTGACTCATCGTGAAAGCCACCGCTTAAAAGAGCCCAAAGAAAAATCAAGGCAATAAAAATAGTCATATGCCAATATGGGACAATAAGGTTATGTTCATTCCAAAAGAAAATATGATATATTTTGGGGAGTTTGGATGGATAATTTGAACGGGTTTGCACCACGAATCCTAACGTTGAAAAATCGTGTCATGACGCTATTGTTTGTAAAATTGTCAAAATTCTAAATTTGTGTTCATGATGTTTGTTTAGTTTATTTAGCTAGAACTTTAATTGTCATGGCTAAGATAAAGTTTGATGATTTATTTCTATCAATTAGAGCTTCTTGATCGTTTCGATGTGTTGGAATTGTGATTCATTTGTTGTAGTTCACGCCCATACATTTCCTGTTTATGTTTGAGCACATAGGTACTATGTTAGTATGTAACTCATTTTGTTTTTGTAGTTTTCACTACTATTTTGAAGTTTTCTGCCACTTCCAGTTAGTTTTTTCATGAAAAATTTTCAATGGGTGAAACTGTTTATTTTTAGAACTGGATGTGAGGATTTGAATTTCTCGTTTAAGCAAGAAACTGGTGTTGTGTGAAGCCATGTTGCGAGAAGCCTTTGTCGTTTGAGCGATATGGTTGTATCGTTCAAGTGACGGGCTATATTTCCCTTCTGTTTCAGTACCCTGTTCTTGATTGATATATTTTTTGTATTGCTGGGTTGCTTCTAAGATTCTGTTATGCAGTTCACTTTGATAGATTTGCTTATTTTACTGCATTGTATTCATCATATCACACCTACATAAATTGATGATTCATATTGTGTGATTACTGTTTGCTATCTACGGATTTGATATTATTCATCATTATTAGATGGTTGTTTCATTGATATCTAGATACACTTCATTGATGTATCTCATGCCCGATATGTTTATCTTTTCACTGGGTTGTCTATTCGAGACAAAAAAGGGGAGAGATGTATGTGATGTAGGGGGGAGAGTTTGTTTGATGAGCAGATATATTTGATGCATTATTTTTTGGTATCATATTTATGATCATATGCTTTCATGTTTATATTGATTAGTTTACACAAATAGGTATCATATTGTTTTTTCATAAGTAAAAATTAATATCCTGATTTAGATGTTGTTTACATATTGATATTATGCTCACGTAATAAATGATTTGGATTGGATTTTACATACTGGTTTATATCATTTGTTCCTCCATACTTCACTGGGTATTTTTCTGTTTCATGTGTGTAGGTATACTTTAGAGATTGGAGATTTGAAGATTACATCACATTCAGACAATTTATGCTTTTCGGACCATCATATACTAGTCTTGTCCTATAATTTCTAATTTTGGGTTTTATGGGATGGGATTTAACCATCACATGGCTTGAATACCCGACTTAGGCATTTCTCTGTTGGTTTTATCCCGGAACATTCAAAGGGGGAGATTCGTAAGAACAAAATTTCCAATTGATTTCAGTGTATAGTTTTAACTTATTCCGAGAACAAAACATGTTTGAGTCATAGGTCATATTTATATTGTCACGATCCTACACAGACTATGATGTATTGAAGTTGATTGAAGGCGTTGCGGAAAAGATTCAAAGATTTATCATGCAGGTTTATGGTGCATATTTCATCTTCAAGTTTAATTGCATTCCGAGATCACTCAGGTATGAATATGTAATTTTAATGGAACTCAAAATTTATTTTAAAATGTTTAAGGATATTATTTTATTAAAGAAATGTTTTTAAAAGAGTTTGAAATCATTTACACTTGATTTATTCTGAGATAAACATCATTTAAGAGTTGTGTCAAAATCAAACAGATGCGAGTTTTCGTTCAAGCGATTATGCCAGTCGTTCAAGCGACAGACCCATGTAGTTCGAGTGAGATGCCGACTTAAATATTAGGGGCTTTATAAATTTAGGACCTATTGTAATAAGTATTTTGGAAATAGGAAAACAAACATTTTATTTATAGTTTTAGTCCTCATTTTTTAATAAAGTCACTAGCGCGGACCCATATTCATGAAACGTTAACCAATCACAGCATGTCATGTGTCCCTTTAATTCAAAAATAGGGACTAAAAATAAAAAATAAAAATTGTTGTCCTATATCTATAATAAATATTATTTTAAGTCCTAAAAATACATAATCTATAAATATTATTACTTAAGGCGTGTTTTCCCAGTTTTTGAAGGGTTTGCAATCCAGAATTCAGTTTTCGTAACAGTACATTTTTGCACAAAAGTTTTCTAAGGTTTTTAAGTCTAAACACATCGTTAGAGTTTCAAAGATCCTAGTTTCCAGTACTATGTGCTAGATAATGATATTTGGTTTCACCAAGAAGAGTTTTTTCTACACTTGAACATTAGGTTTTGCGGTGAATAAGCGAAGGAGTTTGTGTTCAACACCGTAGACGTTACAAGCCATATCGATGGACAGCGAGACGTACGTGGATGTATGTGTTGTGTACGATCATCCTGAGAGAAGGATTTTCTGCGTGAGCATTGTTGAGGAGTGGTTGAAGATCAGAAGAGCGTCAAGTCTCGTAGTGATCGAGTCGTTGAGTAAGATTTGTGCCTGTTTATTATAATTCCACATCATAGTTATTGTCTGGCTTATCTGGCTTGGGCCGTCCGAGTTTTTTTCCCTTAGTGGTTTCCTCGTACATCCGGCATTGTGAGTATTATTTACTTTATTTTACTTGCTCTAATAACTAGATGAATGTTTAGGATTAATCAAGATAAAATTTGGTCAAGTTAAAATTGGTTCACAACTTAATGCGAATTAAAATTGGAAAAAGGGTTTTCATAAAATGAAAATTATTTATCATCCTTAAAACACTTTTCGCATAGAAAATAAGGGACTGCAAAACCAATTAAAAAACTAATATAATACATCCTTAATTGGAGTGTATCATATTAGATTCTAATTTTGGATAAGGTTGTATTGGCTTCTAAAAGTGAAAAGTCGTATTCAATTGGATTGGATGTGGATCGTTTTAAAGAGGTCTATTTTGAATCGATGCACACTTCTATAAAGTATATATGTATTATTCAAATATTTTTCTTAAAATTATTGGGGGGGTTTGACTTTAATACATCCTTAATTCTATTAGAATTGTATGTGATCTTTTCCTCCACCTTTGGACTTCTCAGAACCCTCTAAGATTAAACGCTTTAAATCCTAGCAGAATAACTTAACTATTTGTTGATAAACACGAATCTTCCTAAAACCCTATAGGGGACATCGATCCTAGAATAATTCTAAATATCACTTCGGCCCCAAAATATAAGTGGAATATGAAAAATGACACAAAAATTTACATAATTCGACAAGACGGTATGTTTACGTCCACGGGTAAGGAAGAGGAGATCTTTATTAATGGATAAAGGAAGAAGATAGCTTGGAGTGCTAGGGTTATTAACTGAGAGTCCAAGCCGTGGATATAAGAGTCTGCTAATCGATGTCCCAAATCATTATTGTGATTGTTATTTATATTTACAAGTGTCCTACATTCCTAGGTCTTTTTCATATGGATCTATTATTATCCATGAGCTTATCTTTGAAGTAGTAAAATAATAGGAAATTTGTATCTTGATGAATCCAATCGTCATCTCCCATGATTCTCCGTTAGAAAGTTTGTGATCCCAGAATAACTAATTCACTTTAATCTCTCAGCGCCATGTGCCATACCATGTGGCTTTCCCTCCTCGTAGTTCCTTCGATTTCCCCTAGAATTGGGTGGTCGGTCTTTAGGCCTAGTCGACCCAATTATGCCTTTTTGAATTGTGCATGTATTGGCATGGATTTTCTTAACAATTGTTTGTTAACTACCATGTTTCCCATATGTGCTTAGTGGGAGCATAATCATTATAATGACTCACGTAATATGTATGTTTATGGTTATGTGCGTTTTGGATTTACTTCCTCATGAAATCATGTCGTGTGAAGTGTGTGACCTTGGGGAAGAGGAAATGAGTCTCTCTTTTCGAAAGAGTCATCACTTCAGCTTGTCTTTAGTGGTAAAAGTGTATAAGGGGTTTCAAACACCCCTTATACTTCCTTTACTTGAACTCAAGAGGTACGAAACTTTCATTTTCACTTCATCTCTCTAAATTAAGTTGAAGATTCTCATTGTTCATCTTCTTCATCTCCTTTATTTTAAATTTTTTCCTCACAACCATGTCTAGGCATTATAGGAAGTACTAAATGACCTCATAAATTATTTTGAGGAATTTCGTACAAAATACATTATACCTGGAAATGTCAAGATAAGGACCTGACCGACTGATAAGGACGTCTATGACATTAATGGCAAGGTCGCCTTCATGATAGTTTCCATAATAGAGGGGGAGTTTATTTTCCCCTTCCCCCATTGTTATAACATAAAAATGATGTGGTCAGAGAACCAATTACATAGTGATAGTTGGCTTTTTTTATGACCTGGAAGAGGTCGGCTCAAATTATAACAAGATCATCATGTGTAACTCTGCTCAGCACTAGCATCACTAGCAGTAACTTAATCTCAAACATTCTATGGCTATTGACAGTATTACTTAATGCCATGTATAGGCTTACACCATGTAGTGGGGATGATGTCATCAACACTAAGCAGACACGTATGTGGGGTTTAAGGAATTTTATTCCTCTACTAATGATGGGAAATATGTACCCATCCCATTCCTTCCACTATGCATGAAAGGTGTAACTATCTCTCTCAAAAGACATGACACCTGTCCCACTATGCTCTCACTCTTCCCACTTGTAATACCCCGTATTTTTAAAATAAAATAAAATTATTTTTGGAATAAAATGAAATTGGTAGAAATTAAATTAAATTGGCGAGTTTAATTAATTAGATTATGAATAAATTAATTTATTATTATTTCATAATTACGTGAGATTGACCTTACATGTTAAATAATTTCGGTAGAAAATAATAGCATGTGTAGTGAATAATTAATATATGATGTGTGACACAAGTGAAAATATACTTGTTGAATATAAGTAAATAGGACACGTTTTGGGAAGCTTTATGGGCTTGTTTATGTGCCTTAGAGCTTTAGAACTAGTCCTGGGGTATATGTATATAAGTTGGAAGGTATTGGGCTAATTTAATTATGGGTTCGTGTCTAAAAATGGAAATTAGGCTTACGTAGAGAATTGGGATTAATATAAGTTTAAGAGTACGGTTAATAACTCCTCACACTTAATCAAAACCTAAACCTAGTAGCCGCGCCTCAAGAGAGAAAGGAATAAAGGCCAAAGATGAGAGGAGGCAAAGGATTCAAGATAAAATCGTCGAATCACTATATTCAAGCAAGAATTTTCTTTCTTAACATCAATGTCCAATTTACTTCTTGATTCATCGCAGTAAACCCCATATAACTTATGAGTTTTACTATGAAATTGGTGATTAAATGGTAGGATTTGATCTCATATATGTAGAAGAAACTAATATGAAATTAATAGCTTACACCTATAAATTTTGGATGATTTTTAACCTTGATTTGGATGATAGAATTCATGCCTCAGGACTCTTGAATAATTTTTAAATCTTGATGTACATGTAAAGGATTATAGCTCGTATTATGATCTGGAAATTTAGAGAACTATGATATATATATATTATGTTAACACATTATTACATTCTAGATGAACTTGAGATGGAGACTTGGGTTTTATAGTTATGGTTATTGATATAAATTCTGGATTATTGGGGATGACTTTGATATTAATGTATGTAATTAACTATCCAAAGATGATGGACTTAGACATGGGGACTTGTTCGTATGTTTTTACACTTGTATAAGCGTTTAGATGGAACATTGGGGTTGAATTAATGACTTTTATGTTAAAAAATGCAGCATATCTAGGCTTCCACTTGGATCCGAATCGATTCGGCCTCCTAAGAAGAATTGATTCGGCCCCAAGAGGCAAATCGATTCGGCCCTAGGGCAGGATGAGTTTGGACCTAGGATGGATCAAGGGGATTTTTAAAAAAACATACGAATTGGTGGGACGATGTTAGGATAAACCACGATTTTATTAAAAATGCTTTTGTGGCACAAATATTAATTGGACAACTATATTAACTAGATGGTTAAATATTCTTATGAAGAGGAGGGAATTAATAATTAATTAGATGGTCGATTATTAACATGTGATTATTTATGGGTAATCATTTGGGAAATTTTGGGTATTATAGAGTAATTACCCAAACATATTATATGAGTCTAATATGTACGTATATTTATTGTGTGGACATACCTATGTTCGTGGATAATCCTATCGGTTGGGGTTACATGCGTTTGGGATCGAAGCACATGCTGGTACAGGTGGGCTAGGAGTTGTGCAAGTCGTTATTATAGGTACTACGTAGCAGTGCCACTTACGAGAGGTAGGTGTAAATGCTGAGATCCTTTGTCACCATTGGGTATGGGCTATGAACTGGTGTACTGCGTAGGGACCGTCCCACTTGTGTGTATTTTATGATGTCTAATTGGATAAGTTATTCCTTCGGACTTATTGATAGAGCATGAATGAGACACTACTGGTAGATGCCTTTGATTGTATCATATATGAAAGGACACACACACACACACACACATATATATATATACAGTCCTGCTCTTGTGCGGACTAGTCCGCATTTTAAGAATGCAAACCGGACATGTGTCACCTGGCGGTGAGCCCAAAAAGGAGAGATAGTGTGCCTATAATTAAGGAGATAATTTATAGGTGCACCGTTAGGTGACACATGTCCGGTCCGTATTCTTAAAATGCGGACTAGTCTGCACAAGAGCATTATTATATGTATATGATTATAAAAATTAAATGAGATTAATTCATTTGTCTAAGAATGTAGATAATAAATTACAGACCCAATCCTATGTAATCTGCAAAATAGATGTTTATGTCACATTTACGAGTAATATGATTGGGATACTTGGGAAGTGGTAATATGAATGTAGATGATTACGTTTAGGTATGTTGGTTATACTAAATTCATCTCAGATGAAATTTCCACAGTTACCATTTAGTATCTCGGGACTTGTTCGGTTATACGGGAAATATCTCACTTAGATGAGGGGTGATATACTTAACTTATGTGAGTGACGATAGGGGATACTTACATTGAATTGACTATATTATTGAACTTTAAATTAAGTAAGTTAATTCTTGCAACTCTAGGGCGTTGACCCAAATTATGAATATTTTCTCCCCCCAAGTGATCCTTGGTAGGGATAAAAGGAATGTTTATGGAGCAGCCTTGCAGTTGCACTTTGCGTATCGGAATTAAGATTTATTGATTCTAGAGTAGGTTGCTACTCTACTTCAATCTGGTTACTTTTTGGATTATGTATGGGCATAAACCCGATGTCTGTTTGTTTCATGTTAGTTTGAGACATTTATGATTATGTTGAATTTCATCTACATTTTTGTGAATGTTGGATTTTATCATTATCTTGGATATTAAGTTAAATTCAATTGTGGGTTACAAATAAATATTTTATAAGGTTTGATGATGAGAATGATATTAATTGACGAACAAGCCCTATCTTCGGCGTATTGCATCTGTCCAATCTCTACATGAGAAAATAGGGGTCATTACAGTTGGTATCAGAGCATCCAGGTTCTAGTGTCTTTAGGATCTGTGTTGCGTTCAATACATTCTGCATTGTGTTCTTTGATATGTAGAGCCTATTCTTAGGACTCATTGTAGTCTTGCGATTTGTACTAATTCGAATCTTGTTTGTTTTCAGATGGAAATGAAAGGAGGGGAAGACCTAGGTGCATAACCTCACCCACGACAGATGTGGTGGCTCAGTCAGAGCCGTATCAACAACCTCAGGCCCCACCGAGTTAACCTATTAGTACCGCCACGGATATCGCTACCATCGTGACCAAGGTGGTCTCCACCGCGATGGAAGTAATGCTTCAACACTTTTCACCACCATAGGATCAACCACCACCACCACCACCACCATAGCATATGGCGTTACCATCCCAGGCATCGAGGTTAGTCTGGGAGGGATCTAGGGAAGCCTTCACTAAGGGACAACCTCTAGAGTTTGCAGGCAGTCCAAACATCTTAGTGGTGAGTAGGTGGAAAAAAGACATTCATCGCGACTTACAGATGGTAAAGTTTACTCTAGTTCAGAAACAAATGTTGTCTTTGTTTCAACTTGTGTGGGCAGCACTCCAGTGGTGGGAGTCAGTTACTTCTGTTGCAGAGAGGGACAGTTTGACGATATACGAGATTTGGGAGATGATCAGGGGAAGAATTTCCTTTAGGTGATGAATTCAGAGATGAGGTGTCGGTTAATGGATCTCAGATAGGTGGGCCACACGGTGGTGAAGTATGAGGAGAAGTTCATTTCCCTTTATTACTTTGCAAAGGGGGAGGTGAACATGGAGCATAGGAAGATGGAGAAATTTAGAGCAGGATCAGCTTGGCATATCGGGAAGGCACTTTTGTGGAATCGAACATTCACTACGTATAATCAGATGGTGAATGCCGCCCTGCTGTAGTGTAGGACCACATGGCCTTTCAGAGGAACAAAAGTGAAAAGAGATAGGGAGCTGAGACGTTGAACCCATAGGCTAAGGAGAGTTGAGGTCGCGATCAAGAGGCCTAGTAGTTTAGGGAACCTCTATCTATAGATCAACATAAAAAATTCTGAGGTACTGATGATTGGAACAGGTAGGGCCACAGACATTAGGGGCAGGGCCAGGGTTAGTAGCGTAAGGTCCATCAGGTCTAGGGTCAACAAAATCGAGGCAAGCAGGGCCGACATGCAGAGAGGCGTCCGTTTGACGGGAACTATTACACTTGTGGGGAGAGGGGACATACATTGAGGCAGAGTCCTCGGGGTAAGCAAACACCATAGGAACAGGGTGGTCAGAGAGGATATCCGGCGCCACAGGGGCGGCGTTAACATTCACTACAAGAAAAAACACATTTCGCAACACAGAAAATATGTCGCGAAATATATTAATTATGTCGCAAAAGACATTTCGCCACATAAGATTGCATGTCGCGGCTGTGTCGCGGTAGCCCAGTCTGGGAATGTATTCCGGGACATACATATCTATGTCGCGGAATGTATATACAAATCGCGAAAGGATGCATGTCGCGAAATGTATATATTTATTAAAATATTTATTAATATTTATTTTTCATATTAAATAATATCATACATTTCGTGACATAATGACATGTCGCGGAATCTAGTTCTTTACGCGACATGCATTACGTGTCGCGAAATGTCATTCTTTAGGCGACATGCAATGCATGTCGCGTAATGTCATATTTTAGGCGGCATACATAGCATGTCGCGAAATGTCTTCTTTTGACGACATGATAAACACGTCGCAAAATGTCATCTAATTAGACGACAATGTATATCGCTAAACTTCATTTATAATGCCACTAAAAGTCATTGTTCAGAATATGATTTTATTTTTACCAACACCCAAGTTATGTCGCTAAAAGAGATTTTTTTCAAAAAATAATTCTGAAAGAAGATTGAAAGATGCATATATATAAATTTTTGCCATGATATAACCTGTATAAATGTGCATCCAAACTATCACATAAAATGACACCATATTCAAATCAACAATTCTTCGTTAAAAGACAATTCATTTCATTCAAATTAATATGATTACAACAAATGTTCAAAGTAACACCAACTATAAAAATAATACACATTTCGCGAGAAACTTTGAGTTATCCAGTCACCTAGCCAAATGAAATCCATCATCAATATGTGACAAGAAACAAATAAACACGTGTTAACCATAATCGAATTGCATAATATGAAGAAAAAAAATCTACTTTTATCATAAGTGTGCCCCTTTTTGCTATTTTTTATAGTCGTTTGACATTTTCGCCCCTCGACGGTCAATTTTCAAATTCGGGTATGTTTGAATTAATCAATTTAGAACGCTTCATAATTTTAAAAATTTTTGACAGAATTTCCTTTGTTTATTCACGAAATCCAACCTGTTTTAACATTTAAAATTAACTCGGAGACATCAACAAAAGCCATAAATAAATAATCAACAAATCTCTTCCAACAATGGTCTTACTTTAGTTACACGCTCCACCCCCAATGAAATCCATCATCAATCTGTGATAAGAAATCCATCATCAATCTGTGACAAGAAACAAATAAACACGTGTTAACCATAATTGAATTGCATAATATGAAGAAAAAAAATCTACTTTTATCATAAGTGTGCCCCTTTTTGCTATTTTTGATAGTCGTTTGACATTTTCGCCCCTTGACGCTCAATTTTCAAATTCGGGTATGTTTGAATTAATCAATTTGGAACGCTTCATAATTTTAAAAAAATTCAACAAAGTTTCCTTTGTTTATTCACGAAATCCAACCTGTTTTAACATTTAAAATTAACTCGGAGACATCAACAAAAGCCATAAATAAATAATCAACAAAGCCCTTCCAACAATGATCTTACTTTAGTTACACGCTCCACCCCCAATGAAATCCATCATCAATTCGTGACAAGAAACCAATAAACACGTGTTAACCATAATCGAATTGCATAATATGAAGAAAAAAAATATACTTTTATCATAAGTGTGCCCCTTTTTGCTATTTTTGATAGTCGTTTGACATTTTCGCCCCTCGACGCTCAATTTTCAAATTCGGGTATGTTTGAATTAATCAATTTAGAACGCTTCATAATTTTAAAAAATTTCGACAGAGTTTCCTTTATTTATTCACGAAATCCAACCTGTTTTAACATTTAAAATTAACTCGGAGACATCAACAAAAGCCATAAATAAATAATCAAAAAATCTCTTCCAACAATGGTCTTACTTTAGTTACATGCACCACCCCCACTTCTCAACATGTTTCCTAAACTTATGTTTGAGTTAATCAATTTAAAACACTCAATAATTTCAAAAAAAATCGACAACATTTCCTTTGTTTATTCAAGAAATCCAACCTGTTTAACATTTAAATAAACTCAACTACATCAACAAAAGCCATAAATAAATAATCAACAACTCACTTCCAACAATGGTCTTACTTTAGTTACACGCTCCACCCCCACTTCTCAACATGTTTCCTAAACTTATTTTTGAATTAATCAATTTAAAACAATCAATAATTTTAAAAAAAATTCAACAGAGTGTCCTTTGTTTATTGAAGAAATCCAACATGTTTTAACATTTAAATAAACTCAATGACATCAACAAAAGCCATAAATAAATAATCAACAACTCCCTTCCAACGATTAAACATATATAAGCTCATAAATAACTCAATCGATAAAAAGGTTCACCCGTTGGAAGCTATTTTTTGTTTTCACCCATTAACGACATGTTTTAAGCATACGCGAAAAGTTCCTAGGTGTTACATTGGTCCCATGGGAGGTGTTCGTACATCTTACAGGGACGCTTAAGGGTTGTTTTGGATTTTCACCCGCTAACGGCATATTTTTAAGCCTGAGTCTAGATTTTTGTAAATAATCATCGTATTGTCGAAATAAGAGTCTACTGACTAGGCGGTAAGTTCCTACGTGTTAATTGGTCTCGTGTGAGTTGTTCGTGCCTCTTACGGGGTCATTTGGGCGTTGTTTTGGATTTTTACCCTCTAAAGTCATGTTTTAAGCCTAAGTCTAAATTTTGCAAATTATCATCGTAATCTCAACTAGAGAGTACTGTGACTACGACGTAAGTCTCTACGTGTTACCTTGGTCCCGTGGGAGGTGTTCGTGACTCTTACAGGAACGTTTAGGGGCTATTTTTGATTTTCAACCTCTAATGGCATATTTTTAAGCCCAAGTCTAGATTTTTGTAAAGTATCATCGTATTCTCAACTCGAGAGCCTTACATGTTACATTGGTCCCGTAAGAAGTGTTCGTGCCTCTTACGGGGCCGTTTGGGGGCTGTTTTGGGTTTTCACCCGCTAACGGCATATTTTTAAGCCGAAGTCTAGATTTTTGCAAATTATCGTTGTATTCTCGAAATGAGAGTCTCGTGATTACGCGGTAAGTTCCTAGGTGTTAAGTTTGTCCCGTGGGAGGTGTATGTGACTCTTACGGGGCTGTTTTGGGTTTTTACCCGCTAACGGCATATTTTTAAGCCTAAGTCTAAATTTTGCAAATTATCCTCGTATTCTCAACCCGACAGTCCCGTGACTACGTGGTAAGTCCGTACGTGTTACGTTGGTCCCGTGGGAGATGTTCGTGCCTCTTACGGGGCCGCTTAAGGGCTGTTTTGGATTTTCACCCTCTAAAGTCATGTTTTAAGTCTAAGTCTAAATTTTGCAAATTATCCTTATACTCTCAACCCGAGAGTCCTGTGACTACGAGATAAGTCCCTACGTGTTACCTTGGTCTCGTGGGAGGTGTTCGTGCCTCTTACGAGGACGTTTAGGGGTTGTTTTCGGTTTTCAACCTCTAATGGCATATTTTTAAGTCTAAGTCTAGATTTTTGCAAATTATCGTCATATTCTCAACCCGAGAGTCCCGTGACTACTAGATAAGTTCCAACATGTTACATTGGTCTCGTGAGTTGTTCGTGCCTCTTACAGGGTCGTTTGGGCGCTGTTTTGGATTTTTACCCTCTAGAGTCATGTTTTAAGCCTAAGTCTAAATTTTGCAAATTATCATCGTACTCTCAAACCCGACAGTCCCGTGACTACGTGGTAAGTTCGTACCTGTTACGTTGGACCCGTAAGAGGTGTTCGTGCCTCTTATGGGGCCGCTTAGGGGCTGTTTTGTGTTTTCAACCTCTAATGACATATTTTTAATCCCAAGTCTAGATTTTTACAAATTATAGCCATATTCTAAACCTGTGAGTCCCGTGACTACGCGGTATGCGCGATATGTTCCTACATGTTACATTGGTCTCGTGTGAGTTGTTCGTAGCTCTTACGGAGTCGTTTGGACGTTGTTTTGGATTTTCACCCTCTAAAGTCATGTTTTAAGCCTAAGTCTAAGCTTTGCAAATTATCCTCGTATTCTAATCCCGAGAGTCTAGTGGCTACGTGGTAAGTCCCTCGTGTTACGTTGGTCCCGTGGGAGGTGTATGTGCCTCTTACGGGGCCATTTAGGGGCTGTTTTGAGTTTTCACCCATCAACGACATATTTGTAAGCCTAAGTCTAGATTTTTGCAAATTATCGTTGTATTCGCAACCCAAGAGTCCTGTGACTACGGGGTAAATTCATACATGTTACATTGGTCTCATGTGAGGTGTTCGTGCCTCTTACGGGGTCGTTTGGGTTCTGTTTTGAATTTTCACCCTCTAAAGTCATATTTTAAGCCTAAGTCCAAATTTTGCAAATTATACTCGTATTCTCAATCCGAGAGTCCCGTGACTATGTGGCAAGTCCCTACGTGTTATATTGATTCGGTGGGAGGTGTTCGTGCCTCTTACGAAGCCGCTTAGGGGCTGTTTTGGAATTTCACCATTTAAGGGCATTTTTTAAGCCCAAGTCTAGATTTTTGTAAATTATCGCCGTATTCTAGAAACGAGAGTCTCGTGACTACGCGGTAAGTTCTACCTCTTACATTGGTCTCGTGTGAGATGTTCGTGCCTCTTACGGGGTCGTTTGGGCGTTGTTTTGGATTTTTACCCTCTAAAGTCATGTTTTAAGGCTAAGTCTAAATTTTACAAATCATCATCATACTCTCAACCAGAGAGTCCTGTGACTACGAGGTAAGTCCCTACGTGTTACCTTGGTCCGGTCGGAGGTGTTCGTGCCTCTTACGGAGATATTTAGGGGTTGTTTTCGATTTTCGACCCCTAATGGTATATTTTTAAGCTCAAGTCTAGATTTTTGCAAATTATCGTCGTATTCTCAATCCGAGAGTCCCGTGACGACGCAGTAAGTTCTTACATGCAATGTTTAAAAAGGCGTTTGAGGCTTACGCCTCGAGGCTCGCCTCGAGGCGAGGCGGGCAAAAAATGCCTCGAGGCTTAAGCCTCAGGGTTGTATTTTAGGCTTACGCCTCAATGCGCCTCAAGGCTTACGCCTCGGTGCGCCTCACGCCTCGCCTCGCGCCTTTTTGCTGAGGCGCGAAAAAAAAAAAAAAAATCTTGTTCTTTTTTTTGTTTTAAAGCTGCACTTAACTTATACTATTTACTATTGTAACTTGAGAGAATTTTAAAAAAAATAACCAATATGTTAATGAAACTTAAAAAACTAATTTTGTCAATTTGATTTTGTTTGAAATGAATGTACTAAATTAACTTCAATATGACTTTTTTTTAAAAGTTTCCTGTTTTTTGGTTTTCAACTTAGATTAGTATGTTATCTTTAACTAAACTGAATATATATTAAGAAACTAATATATTTTAAAGGTTGCTGTTTTTTTTAATAAACTTAGGTTGATATGTTTTATTATTTTTTTAATAAAATTGTTTTTTTTTTTAATCTTAGCTTGAAAATCAATGTTTTTTAATAAATTTGCTTGTTAAGTTGCATTGATTAATTTACTGTCATATTATAAAATAACCAATATGTGAATGAATCTAAAAAAATGATTTTGCCAATATGATCTTGCATTGATTAATTAATTGTCATATTGTAAAATAACCAATATGTTAAAATTGATTTTCTCAAATTACTTTTTTTTTTAAAAGTTATCTCGGGGGAACAAAAAAATGTCAAACTATGTGAGAAAGTCCTCAAGAATGTTTTTTTTTTGTAGTTTTATTTTATATTTCTTTGTTATTTTATTTTTATGGTTTTATTAGTATTTTTTTAATATTATTTTGCTCTTTTTTTCCTTTTCGGTGAGGCTTACGCCTCAAACGCCTCGAGGCTTACGCCTCGCCTCGCCTTTCGCCTTTTTAAACATTGCTTACATGTTACATTGGTCCCGTGGGAGGTGTTCATGCCTCTTACGGGGTCGTTTGGGGACTATTTTGGATTTGTACCCGCTAACGGCATATTTTTAAGCCTAAGTTTAGATTTTTGCAAATTATCGTCGTATTCTCACAATGAGAGTCTCGTGACTACGCGATAAGTTCCTACGTGTTAAGTTTGTCCCGTGGGAGGTGTATGTACCTCTTACGGGGTCGTTTGGGGGCTGTTTTGGGTTTTCACCCGCTAACGGCATATTTTTAAGCCCAAGTCTAAATTTTGCAAATTATCCCCGTATTCTCAAACCCGACAGTCCCGTGACTACGTGGTTAGTTTGTACGTGTTACGTTGGTCCCGTGGGAGGTGTTCGTGCCTCTTACGAGGCCGCTTAGGGGCTGTTTTGGATTTTCACCCTCTAAAGTCATGTTTTAAGCCTAAGTCTAAATTTTGCAAATTATCCCCGTACTCTCAACCCGAGAGTCCCGTGATTATGAGATAAGTCCCTACGTGCTACCTTGGTCTCGTGGGAGGTGTTCGTGCCTCTTACGAGGGCGTTTAGGGGTTGTTTTCGGTTTTCAACCTCTAATGGCATATTTTTAAGCCTAAGTCTAGATTTTTGCAAATTATTGATGTATTATCAACCCGAAAGTCCCGTGACTACTAGATAAGTTCCTACATGTTACATTGATCTCGTGTGAGTTGTTCGTACCTCTTATGGGGTTGTTTGGGCATTGTTTTGGATTTTTACCCTCTAGAGTCATGTTATAAGCCTAAGTCTAAATTATGCAAATTATCATCGTATTTTCAAACCCAGTAGTCCCGTGACTATGTGGTAAGTCCGTACATGTTACGTTGGTCCCGTGGGAGGTGTCAGTGCCTCTTATGGGGCCGCTTAGGGGTTGTTTTGCGTTTTCAAACTATAACGGCATATTTTTAAGCCCAAGCCTAGATTTTTGCAAATTATCGTCGTATTCTAAACCCGTGAGTCCCGTAACTACGCGGTAAGTTCCTACATGTTACATTGGTCTCGTGTGAGGTGTTCGTGGCTCTTACAGGGTCGTTTGGGGGTTGTTTTGAACTTTCACCCTCTAAAGTCATGTTTTAAGCCTAGATCTAAACTTTGCAAATTATCCTCGTATTCTCAACCCGAAAGTCTAGTGGCTCCGTGGTAAGTCCCTACGTATTACTTTGGTCCCGTGGGAGGTGTATGTGCCTCTAACGGGGCCGTTTAGGGGCTGTTTTGGGTTTTCACCCATCAACGGCATATTTTTAAGCCTAAGTCTAGATTTTTGCAAATTATCATCGTATTCGCAACCCGAGAGTCCCGTGACTATGCGATAAATTCATCCATGTTACATTGGACTCGTGTGAGGTGTTCATGCCTCTTACGGGGTCGTTTCAGCGTTGTTTTGGATTTTTACCCTCTAAAGTCATGTTTTAAGCCTAAGTCTAAATTTTGCAAATTATCCTCGTATTCTCAAACTCGACAGTCCCGTGACTACGTGGTAAGTCCGTACGTGTTACGTTGGTCCCGTGAGAGGTGTTCGTGCCTCTTACGGGGCCGCTTAGGGGCTGTTTTGGGTTTTCACCCTCTAAGGGCATATTTTTAAGCCCAAGTCTAGATTTTTACAAATTATCGTCGTATTCTAGAAACGAGAGTCTCGTGACTACGCGGTAAGTTCATACGTGTTACATTGGTCTCGTGTGAGGTGTTCGTGCCTTTTACGAGATCGTTTGGGCGTTGTTTTGGATTTTTACCCTCTAGAGTCTTGTTTTAAGCCTAAGTTTAAATTTTACAAATTATCATCGTACTCTCAATCAGATAGTCCTGTGACTACGAGGTAAGTCCCTACGTGTTACCTTCGTCCCATGGGATGTGTTCGTGCCTCTTACGGGGACGTTTAGGGGTTATTTTCAATTTTCAACCTCTAATGGCATTTTTTTAAGCCCAAGTCTAGATTTTTGCAAATTATCGTTGTATTCTTAACTCAAGAGTCCCGTGACTACGCGGTAAGTTCTTACATGTTACATTGGTCCCGTGGAAGGTGTTTGTGCCTCTTATGGGGCAGTTTGGGGGCTGTTTTAGGTTTTCACCCGCTAACGGCATATTTTTAATCCTAAGTCTAGATTTTTACAAATTATCGTCGTATTCTCAAAATAAGAGTCTCATGACTACACGATAAGTTCCTACGTGTTAAGTTTGTCCCGTGGGAGGTGTATGTGCCTCTTACGGGGCCGTTTGGGGGCTATTTTGGGTTTTCACCCGCTAACGGCATATTTTTAAGCCTATGTCTAAATTTTGCAAATTATCCTCGTATTCTCAAACCCGACAGTCCCGTGACTACGTGGTAAGTTTGTACGTGTTATGTTGGTCCCGTGGGAGGTGTTCGTGCCTCTTACGGGGCCTTTTGGAGGCTATTTTGGGTTTCACCCACTAACGGCATGTTTTAAGCCTAACTTTAGATTTTTGCAAATTATTATCGTATTCTCAAATCGGGAGTCACGTGACTACGCAGTCAGTACCTATGTGTTACTTTGGTCCCGTAGGAGGTGTTCATGCCTCTTACGAGGTTGTTTTTCATTTTCACTCTCTAACGGCATGTTTTAAGCAAAAGTCTAAATTTTTGCAAATTATCATCGTATTCGCAAACCGGGAGTCCCGTGACTTCGCGATAAGTTCCTACCTGTTAAATTGATCCCGTGTGACGAGTTCGTGCCTCTTACAAGGCCATTTGGAGGCTATTTTGAGTTCTCACCAACTACCGGTATGTTTTAGGCCTAAGTCAAGATTTTGGCAAATTATCATCGTATTCTCAAATCGAGAATATCGTGACACGCGATCAGTTCCTACGTGTTACATTGGCCCGTGCGAGGTGCGTGTGCCTCTTACGGGGCCTTTTTGCGTTTGTTTTAGATTTTCACCCTCTAACGACATGTTTTAAGTCTAAGTCTATATTTTTGCAAATTATCGTCGTATTCTCAAACCGAGTCCCGTGACTACGCGATCAGTACATATATGTTCGTACCTTTTAAAGGGTCGTTTGACGATTGTTTTTTATTTTTACCCTACAATGGCATGTTTTAAGCATTAAGTCAAGATTTTTGCAAATTTTTGTCGTATTTACATTGGTCCCGTACGAGATGTGCGTGCCTCTTACAGGTCTGTTTGGGGGTTGCTTTGATTTTTCACCCTCTAATGGCATGTTTTAAACATAAGTCTAGATTTTTGTAAATTATCATCATATTCTCAAATCGGGAGTCTCGTGACTACGCATGCAGTTCTTACGTGTTACGTTGGTCCCATGGGAGGTGTCCATGCCTCTTACGGGACCGTTTGGAAGCTATTTTAGTTTTTCACCCACTAACGGCATGTTTTAAGCCTAAGTCTAAATTTTTGCAAATCATCATCATATTCTCAAATTAGAAGTACCGAGACTACGCGATCAGTTCCTACGGATTACATTGGTACCGTGCGAGGTGTTTGTGCATCTTACAGGACCGTTTGGGACTATTTTGAATTTTATCGCTTTAAATGCGTGTTTTCAAGCCTATGTCTAGATTTTTGCAAATTATCATTGTATTCTCAAACCAGGACTCTTGTGACTACGCGGTCAGTTCCTACGAATTACATTGGTCCTGTGCGAGGGGTTCGTGCCTCTTACGGGGCCATTTGGGGGGTTATTTTAAGTTTTCTCTCTTTATTGGCATGTTTTAAGCATAAATCTGAATTTTTGCAAATTATCGTCGTATTCTCAAACCGGGAGTTTCGCGACTTGACGGTCAGTTCCTACATGTTACATTGGTCATGTGTGAGGTGTTTGTGCCTCATACGAGATCGTTTGGGGGTTATTTTGGGTTTTCACCATCTAACGACATGTTTTTAATCAATTTAGAACGTTTATTAATTTTAAAAAATTTCGACAAAGTTTCCTTTGGTTCTTCATTAAATCCAACATGTTTTAACATTTAAAATAAACTCAACAAAGCAGCAAATTCTACAACCAAACCACCAGCAAATCCCTTCCACCAATTTAACTAAATAAGCTCATAAACTAAGTCATTTTACGTTTGGCTACTTTTTGCTGCTATTTCAGGCCATTTAGCTATTTAATGCTACAATTTTTAAAGAGAATTTGAGACTTTAAGACTAACCAGATTTCATTTGCATTTTGATAGTCATCCGATGAACTCTCCCTGCCATGACTTCTTGAAAGTATCCCGTTTTGCTCCCGCAATGTTATCAAATTCTAAAATCTTTTATTCTGAGCGGCGTTTAGTTCTTCAAAAGATGATATCTTCTATTTCAAGTTCCTCATCTTTTCATTATGATGAGTCAAACGATTATCCACAAATTAGTTTGTAGAAATCACAGATGGAGGTAGCCACACGTATCCTGCTATCTCTTGCGGGTAAGACCAGAACTGGTCCTTGAGATGGATATGCCTCCAAGTCGGTGGTCTAATGCTCCTTACCTTATTATGGGATCACACTCTATTCAGGTGCTATGTGTACCTTCATTGCAAAAACCATACTATAACATAACATCAATTCCCATTCCTTCTCAACAACCCGACTAGTGGAGCGTGGAAATCATTAGAAGCATTTTTCTTGTGTGTGTGTTTACTTCAGTGCTGCGCAACAATGTGGCAGTGAGTGCCTAGTGCAACGCGTGTGTATACTAAGTAGGCGTTCTGTGTGCATGTGGTGTGTGTGTGTAGGGGGGGGGGGGGGGGGGGGTATAACATAAGTGCGTGTCTGCGTGTGTTAATAGGTAGGTATAATGATGTCTAGTGTCTCCCCTAGCTCGTGGTTTTTAAAAATTGAAATGCTATTATTTTTGCCGAATTCTTCTGTGTATTGATGGCAAGCTCTCATTGAATGTATATGCTGGTGTGAACGGTTTTAGCGCCTTCTTGGCAATGTTTTATTGTAACCTAGTGAGCATGAAATGTAGAAAATGTACGCATATCGAAGGGTGAATTTACCTGAGCTCGAGAAACCTAAATTTGAAAGAATTTCTTGCTATAATTGACAAAGTTTCATCAGCATCTTGAAACTATCCTTCCCTTTTATATAGCTTCTCGCAAAAGCTGATTTGGAAACCACCTCTGATCTCAATAACTTCAATTCCTGGAGAACCTCTATCTTTTTTCGTGCTTGCTCTTTCCATCTTTCGTGATTATTTGGTTTGAGTCGGTTCAGTACAAGTGACCTATGTTCAGTACAAACATATTAAATCCCATAAAAGTCTACCCTTAATATAACATGTAAATAAAACATCCTCGAGTTAAAATATCACCACTTAGCTTTCCAATCTCAAAATATAAATAAATTAATTTATCCAAGTAACGGAAAATTTTGAACAATTAGGAATTGGATAATTGATCTTGTATCCCATTATGATCCAAGGCCACATTTTTCAAATAGGTAGAAAATATGAGAAAGTAGAATGATACCATCTGGAATTGTCACAATACCATTTCTGAATATCTTCTTGAACTCAATTCCACGAGTGTAATTTCCAGAAGCAGTACCAAATAATGTGAGAAGAAAACGTGGTATCCAACTTAACAGTCCTATTAAGAGTCTCCTTAGATAGTTGCATATCAGAGTAGAGTTCACACCAATTATCAAAGATGAATAAGCTTGAAGCTTTTCAATTCTTGAATTCAATGACGCCAGCTCTGATACAAGAGTCTGTGCTGTTAATAAAGCATTTTATCTGGCCGAAAATGCATTGTTGACACCTAACATGGCCCCGAGATATTCATCCAGCTTATCCAAATGCCTGACAATTTGTGCATTTAACTCCTAATATGATCTGCTTTCTTTAACAACAGTAGTAGCCAAAATTTTCATGTATTTTGCTCTAACAGCAGCAGTATCCACAGTTTCTTGGATAATACACGGCGGCAGCAGCAGCAGCAGTAACCTTGTTGGAGGTGCTATAAAAAATTAAAAATTAAAGACAAACATATATGAAACCTTGCCCTTTATATCAAAAGTAAATCTCTAAACTATCACACATGTTCTAAATAAAAACATCCACAAAATAATTGAAACAAAACATATATGTGGAATCATTAGTGAAACAAAAACCATCAAGGATGGGGTACTTTTAACAGCCACAAAATACATTTGTGAACTTGTACATTTAAAATAGCATAACAAACATAACAATTTTTACTATTAATTAAAGTCTTAACATTCAGTCACACTTACAAACAGAAATGAACAAAAATCCCTATGAGCTTAAGAGTTTGAATTGCAAGAACCGATAATGCCTGTACTGAAAAAAAAGAAAGGTCTAACATCAATATGCAACTTCATTAGCTTAAACTGAAGAAACAAGGTCATTTCTTGGATTATAAAACAAATGAGAGTAAAATTAAGGGAAGTCTGAAATTGCAAAAGCATAATTAGACTCCACAGTGCATAATCAGCATCAGGGGGGATTCATGCATCCATGGATCAAGTTTTGATCTAAGAGAAGCATGCCCGGTCCCCTTTTATTACATTTAATACTAAAAAATAATAAAATGAGATAATAAATGGATCAAGTTCTGATCTAAATCCAACGGAATGAGCATATAGAGCGAGGAAGGGGTTGATATCATAGTGGGGCTAGGTTTGTAAATGGATCAAGTTTTTAGCTAAATCCAACGGATTTAGATTCATTAATTCGATGGATCTATAAGTATACCAACTGAATCAATTAATAAAAATTTCAATAGTTTATATCTAACTAAATTAATGATCACCATTGGATTGATAACTGAGATCAAATGGTACTCTGTAATTATAATTATAACATATTTATAGAATATATCTTATCAGTTTAGGTCCTTGAAAGGTTTAATCTGACTCGGATTCATATAAGAAAAATGATTTTCATGTCTTGATATTTGAAGATCACTGTAAATACTGAATTAAATACATGTATGTTTAGTACAGAAGTTGACGATGAGCCTTTGCACTAAACACACGCGCTTACGGGAAGCTTTGTTGTCATTGATGATCACAGTAATACCCAAAGCAAAATCAGTTAAGCCTTAGGACAACGGATAAAAATGACTACTAGACTGCATCGGAACATTTGAGTATGGTTTAAAACCATCACCCTTGAAATTGAGGTTCAAAGAAAATCATCTATGAAACTATGTTTTCCTCCAATTCATGGATGAAGCCCAACCATTGACATATAAATGCACTAATAATTCTACAGTTTGTTACAAAAACAAAAATATTTTGAAGGAAAATATATGCAAATAGGTCTTAAACAGTAGTACAATAGGTCCCATTCATATATCTATATTCAAATATACAGTTGCAACTTGCAACAACTGACATTCCAATGAAATCATAGAATTGAGACAGAGTAAATGGGGGGTGAGGTGTCAACCGACATAAGAGCAAATGTAAAAAAACAAACAACGAATCTGAACTCCAACTAAGGGGAGAAAAAATTGTAATTGAAAGGCCAATGACAGTTGCATACAACTAGTACAAACTGACATTCACACTTTCACATGAGAAAAAAAAATGAATCAAATTGAGATCCCCAATTTCCCATTACATTAAAATACAAATTACAGATTTAAGAGGAGAATATAAAAATTGTGCTATGGAGAAAAAATCCTAAACCAGAAAATTGAAAAATACACAAAGTTGAATAAATAAACACTTGGTACGACAAAATTAAACATAAACTAGTTCTGACTTAATTTGTCAAACTGCCACTCCTAAGACTAAGCTCTAGTTTAAACATAAACTAGAAGTGATTCTACGAAGTTCAGCAATTCAAATGCATCAATTATTTCAAAACATATCAGATTTAATAAATTAAAAAAATGAACGCAAAAGATGTAACTAAAAAGCTCTATGAGTCTCAGAGCTGAAAATTCTTAAATCAGAAGAAATTATATACAAATCTCATCGTACTAATATTTTGACCAAAATTATAAAAGTACAGAAACACGACCAACAAATATTTGAAGATTGAAATATTCAGACTAAAAATACCTTGATTCGGGGGTTTGTGATGATTTCGTTTCTGTCCAAAGAGGGGGGCTTTGGCCGGGGAGACGACGGATGTCGGAGGAGAGAGAGGGATTGGAGTCGGGTGGCCACAATCGAAGGGGTAGAGAGGGGTTGTAGACGGGTGGAGTGGAGAGATCGGGGAGAGAGCAGAGAGGAGAGATTTTTTGGGTGTATTTTTAGGGCTTTGTTGTTTAAGCGGGAGTTTTAGGAGGTTTTCGAGGGGTGAATAATTTTTTTTTACTAAAAAAAAGGAGGAAGATAAATTTTGAGTTGTTATTTTTTTTAAATTAAATTAAAATACATATCGCGACATGCATATGATGACGCTAAAAGTGTATAACATTTCGCAACACGACACCCATGTCGCCAAATGTGAGTGATATTTTTGCGACATACAACACATGTCGCCAAAAGTAAGGGACTAAATCTGCGACATCAATCGGGTGTCGCTGAATGTAAATGACATTTGGGGGGAAATGTTAGTAGGGAGATCACCAAAATAACAGCTTTTCGCGACACAAAAATTATATATGTCGCCAAAAGTATACCTTTTGGCAACACGAAAACACTGATGTCGCTGAAATATCTCGCGAATTCTGTTTTTTCTTGTAGTGATTTACTAGATTTAGGACTTGCAGCACCATCCATACCAACACCAAGTGCCCCACCTCAAGGATAGCCTCCATAACTGCAGTACAGGCGGGTGTACCACATTAGTCGGTAGAGGGACTAATAGTTCATAATGTTGAGGGTATGTTCCCTATATTAGGGCATACGGGTCATATTTTATTTGACACGAGTTCTCATTCATTTGTTAGCAGTGGTTTTCCACATTGGACTGGGATGATAGTTTTGCTTTTGATATTATACTGTACATAGATTCACCTGTGGGTAGAGGGGACCCCGTACGATTAGTATGTCGGGGTATAGGAGTCGAGATTGGGAGACTCACATTTTTGACAGACTTACTAGTACTTGATATGAACGAGTACGATGTCATGTTAAGGATGGATTGGCTAGCTATGTACAGAGCCTGCATTGACTATTATAGTAGGTCCATCATATTTTCCATTCTGGGGAAGGAGATGTACCTTATTGCGATGCCTCACCCTGGGGGTGGGTCAAGCATGAACTAATACTATATCGGGGAGGAGACTTCTTCAGAGTCGTAGTATCACTAGATTCTATCCTGGTAGTTAGAGAGTTTCTTGATGTATTTGGGGAGATCCCAGGGTTTCCACCTAGTTAGGAGATAGACTTCATGATTGATTTGTTTTGGGCATGAGAACTATTGTTCGTACACCGTATCAGATGGATCCTCTAGAGATGAGGGAGCTTTGAGATCAGATTAAGCAGTATTGGGACAGTGGTTCATTAGGAAGAGTACTTCATCGTGGGGTACTCCAATTTTATTCGTCAAGAAGAAGAACGGATCCTTACGACTCTTTATCGACTATTGGGAGTTGCCCTGCATTAATTATTTATTTGACTATCTTAGAGACACTACATATTTCTCTAAGATCGATTGAGATCAGGTTATCATCAGTTGAGGGTCCGAGAGCAGGATATCTCAAAGATAATGTTTCTTACGAGATACGGGTCATATGAGTTTTTGATTATGCCTTTTGGGCTAACCAATGCATCGACGGGATTCATGGACTTAATGAATTCGTCATTTAGGGATTTTCATGACAATTTTGTCATGGTGTTTATTGATGATATACTGATTTATTCTCGAATTATAAAGGAGCATGCCCAATATTTACGGGTAGTCTTACAAATACTACGAGACCATCAACTATATGCTAAGTTCATGAAATGTGGATTTTAGTTATGGGATGTGTAGTTCTGGGGCCACATTTTTTCTGAGAATGGAATATCAGTGGGCTCGAGGAAGGTTTTTATAGTGATGGAGTGGGGATAACCCACTACACCCATAGAGGTGCACAGCCTTTTGGGATTAGTCGAGTATTACCATCAATTCATTCAAGGTTCTTAAAGATAGATGAGGCCCTAATGAACTTGACGAGAAGGATGTGCCATTTGTATTGGATGATGAATGCCAGTAGGAGTTTTATGAGATGAAGACTCAACTGACTACAACACCGGTTATGGCATTACCTTGAGTAAGGATAGACTATAACGTCTTCACGAATGCGTCTTTGAGGGGACTTGAAGAGGTATTGATGCAGGAGGAGAGGTCGATGGCTTATGCTACATGGAAGCTAAAGCCTCACGAGGTACATTAACCCATCTATGACTTAGATTTAGCAACTATGGTTTTTACATTGCGAGTGTGGAGGTATTATCTCCTGGGGGAGAAATTCTAATAATTCACAGACCATAAAGCCTGTTGTACTTTTTCATGGAATGGGAGTTAAACATGAGGCAAAGGAGATGGTTAGAGTTTGTGAAGGATTATCACTTAGACATTTAGTGTCACCCTAGGAAACTGAATGTCATGGCAGATGCTTTGATCCGCAAGTCGATATTGGAGTTAGCAGAAGTGTGGAAGACGAAGTGGAAATCACTTCGCTGGGATGACGAATTGACTCGTGCATTTATGACAGTTCTCATCATCATACTCGAGATCATTATTCGTGTCGTGAAGGCACATGCATGAAATCATCTTTTCCAGGAACGAGTTAGGCAGTTGTTAGCCGATGGGGCAAAACACTACTCTATTAGGTCAGATGGGGGACTGAGATTTCATGATAGGCTAGTTATCCCAGATGACAAGTATTTGAGGCGATTCAGTATGTTTAAGGCTCACATTTCATGCTTTATGGTACATCTTAGAGGGGATAAGATATACCATGACATGAAAAGTCAATATTGGTGGGCCGATATGAAGAGGCACATAATAGTCTTTGTGTCCAAATGTGTTATGTGAAAGCTGGTGAAGGTGTATCATTAGCTTCTCGGGGGTGTGTTACAGCCTTTGGAGATCCCGATGTGGAAATAGGAGAGTATCTCCATGGATTTCATCACTGGCTAACTACATCACAAAGGTGGAATGATTCCATCTTGGGTGATCATCGATAGGTTGACGAAGGTGGATCACTTTTTACCAGTCCATACAGATTATAGTTCAGAGGAGTATGCTAGACTTTTCCTCATAGAGATTGTGAAATTACCAGGGGTATCGCTCAACATTGTGTCGGACAGTGACAAGATGTTTGTGTTTCATTTTTAGAGGAGTTTCAGAAGGATTGAGGGGAAGAGTTGAGACTGAGCACCTCATATCATCCTGTAAGAGAGTAGTCTAATTTAGGGGAAATACTCGATTTTAGCACGTGTTTGACTTGAGCAACTTCGGTTGCGCCTACGTATCCGTTATGCTCGAAATCAAAGTCAGCGTAGTTCGTGGGTTGGTACTATTCGCCGGAAAACTCATCGTGGTGATTTTTGGGAGAGATGGGAGGTGTTGCAACTCTTCTCAAAGAACTTATCTCAAAACTCTCTCTAAAACCTCATAAGATAAGAAAATCACCCTCCTCTTCCAAGAAGCTCTCTTTCAAAATGTATGGGGGGGAGGCTTATTTATAGCAAAACCAACCCAAGTGGGTCGCCACATGTCAATTAACCCATGGTGACACACGTCCTATTTTAAGTGGCATGTGTCCCATAACATATGTCAAAACTCTCAATACTAGAATATTGTCTAGTTAATATGTAAATAACACACAAATACGCGTGATATGTTCGACGCGTATAATAATACCTCAGTCGCATAAAAACATGGACTTTTGTCAATATTAATCATCTCTAATCTTATTTAATAATTTAATGAGAGGCTTATCATTTAGGACCTCCTACATTTGCCCCCTCGTACATATAGTTGATATATTGATGCATGTCTGAAATATATCGACTGTATGTATGAAATAATTTTAGACAGTTTTCATATATTCGATCGACCTGTGGATCGTGGGTAATAATCTCATATCTCATTTCATCTTGATGATGTACTTTTACCTCATATATCACATTTTATGATATAATGCAATCTCATATTTTATATCTCAGTTATATGATATACATCAATTTTATATCTCATATCTTAAATCCTATTTTGCAGCTTTGATCTCATAGGTTATCCCGAAGGACCTCGTTTATCTTTATTTTCATACGAATGATATACACCGAGTGTTGCCCCCATTCCTATTTAAATGATCATGCATCCACATTTTTATTGCGATTGTTTGTAACTCTGCTTTGGTAAAGAGTATTATCATGAACACATAATAACTACCTCAGCATTCTCTTTTAGCATTCTCAACTACGCTTGGTGAAAGTATTATTATGGTTTACATAATAACTACTTCATTGTTCTCGATTAATCTTTTAGTGCATGCACATGTTTTTGATTTATTTCCTTCTCGATGAGGTTTCTTGTGCGTGTACATAATATTTGACTTGCTCAAATTACCACTTTTTAATGTATTTCGCAAACTCACACCTACGAGGTGACTTAATGGCGAGAACACACTTGTCAAGGTTTCTCGTAAACTCCACCATTAGGGGTGACTTAACAATGAAAACACACTTGTTAAGGTTTTTCGCAAACTCCACCGTTAGAGGTGACTTAACAATGAAAACACACTTGTTAAGGTTTTTTCGCAAACTCCACCGTTAGAGGTGACTTAACAATGAAAACACACTTGTTAAGGTTTTTTCGCAAACTCCACCGTTAGAGGTGACTTAATAATGAAAACACACTTGTTAAGTTTTTTCGCAAACTCCACCGTTAGAGGTGACTTAACAATGAAAACACACTTGTTAAGGTTTTTCGCAAACTCCACCGTTAGAGGTGACTTAATGGTGAAAACACACTTGTTAAGTTTTTTCGCAAACTCCACCGTTAGAGGTCACTTAACAATGAAAACACACTTGTTAAGGTTTTTTCGCAAACTCCACCGTTAGAGGTGACTTAACAATGAAAACACACTTGTTAAGGTTTTTCACAAACTCCACCGTTAGAGGTGACTTAACAATGAAAACACACTTGTTTAAGGTTTTTTCGCAAACTCCACCGTTAGAGGTGACTTAACAATGAAAACACACTTGTTAAGGTTTTTCACAAACTCCACCGTTAGAGGTGACTTAACAATGAAAACACACTTGTTAAGGTTTTTTCTCAAACTCCACCGTTAGAGGTGACTTAACAATGAAAACACACTTGTTAATATTTTTTCGCAAACTCCACCGTTAGAGGTGACTTAACAATGAAAACACACTTGTTTAGGTTTTTCACAAACTCCACCGTTAGAGGTGACTTAACAATGAAAACACACTTGTTAAGGTTTTTTTGCAAACTCCACCGTTAGAGGTGACTTAACAATGAAAACACACTTGTTAAGGTTTTTCACAAACTCCACCGTTAGAGGTGACTTAACAATGAAAACACACTTGTTAAGGTTTTTTCGCAAACTCCGCCGTTAGAGGTGACTTAATAATGAAAACACACATGTTAAGGTTTTTCACAAACTCCACCGTTAGAGGTGACTTAACAATGAAAACACACTTGTTAAGGTTTTTTCGCAAACTCCACCGTTAGAGGTGACTTAACAATGAAAACACACTTGTTAAGGTTTCTCGTAAACTCCACCGTTAGAGGTGACTTAACAATGAAAACACACTTGTTAAGGTTTTTTCGCAAACTCCACCGTTAGAGGTGACTTAACAACGAAAACACACTTGTTAAGGTTTTTCACAAACTCCACCGTTAGAGGTGACTTAACAATGAAAACACACTTGTTAAGGTTTTTTCGCAAACTCCACCGTTAGAGGTGACTTAACAATGAAAACACACTTGTTAAGGTTTTTCACAAACTCCACCTTTATAGGTGACTTAACAATGAAAACACACTTGTTAAGGTTTTTTCGCAAACTCCACCGTTAGAGGTGACTTAACAATGAAAACACACTTGTTAAGGTTTCTCGTAAACTCCACCGTTAGAGGTGACTTAACAATGAAAACACACTTGTTAAGGTTTTTCACAAACTCCACCGTTAGAGGTGACTTAATAACGAAAATGTTTGTTTAAGATTTTTCAACAACTCCACCTGTAACGGTGACTTAACAACGAAAACGCTTGTTAAGATTTTTATATAATCTCCACCATATAACGATGACTTAACAACGAAAACGCTTGTTAAGATTTTTATATAATCTCCACCTTATAACGGTGACTTAACAACGGAAACGCTTGTTAAGATTTTTATATAATGTCCACCTTATAACGGTGACTTAACAAAGAAAACGCTTGTCAAGATTTTTATATATAGTCTCCACCTTATAACGGTGACTTAACAACGAAAACGCTTGTTAAGATTTTTATATAATCTCCACCTTATAACGGTGACTTAACAACGAAAACGCTTGTTAAGATTTTTATATAAACTCCACCTATAACGGTGACTTAACAACGAAAACGCTTGTTAAGATTTTTCATAAACTCCACCTATAACGGTGACTTAACAACGAAAACGCTTGTTAATATTTTTCATAAACTCCACCTTATAACGGTGACTTAACAACGAAAACGCTTGTTAAGATTTTTGTAAACTTTACCAATAACGGCGACACCCATAACGGTGACTTAACAACGAAAACACTTGTTAAGATTTTTCGTAAACTCCACCTATAACGGTGACTTAACAATGAAAACACTTGTTAAGATTTTTGTAAAACTTTACCAATAACGGCGACACCCATAACGGTGACTTAACAACGAAAACACTTGTTAAGATTTTTCGTAAACTCCACCTATAACGGTGACTTAACAATGAAAACACTTGTTAAGATTTTTGTAAAACTTCACCGATAACGGCGACACCTATAACGGTGACTTAACAACGAAAACACTTGTTAAGATTTTTTGTAAACTCCACCTTATAACGGTGACTTAACAACGAAAACACTTGTTAAGATTTTTGTAAAACTTCACCGATAACGGCACACCTATGACGGTGACTTAACAACGAAAACACTTGTTAACATTTTTCGTAAACTCCACCTTATAACGGTGACTTAACAACGAAAATGCTTGTTAAGATTTCTCATAAACTCCACCTATAACGGTGACTTAACAACGAAAACGCTTGTTAAGATTTTTCATCAACTCCACCTATAACGGTGACTTAACAACGAAAACGCTTGTTAAGATTTTTCATAAACTCCACCTATAATTGTGACTTAACAACGAAAACGCTTGTTAATATTTTTATATATAGTCTCCACCTTATATCGGTGACTTAACAACGAAAATGCCTGTTAAGATTTTTCATAACCTCCACCTATAATGGTGACTTAACAACGAAAACGCTTGTTAAGATTTTTATATATAGTCTCCACCTTATATTGGTGACTTAACAACGAAAACGCTTGTTAAGATTTTTATATAATCTCCACCTTATAACGGTGACTTAACAACGAAAACGTTTGTTAAGATTTTTATATAATCTCCACCTTATAACGGTGACTTAACAACGAAAACGCTTGTTAAGATTTTTATATAATCTCCACCTTATAACGGTGACTTAACAACGAAAACGCTTGTTAAGATTTTTATATAATCTCCACCTTATAACGGTGACTTAATAACGAAAACATTTGTTAAGATTTTTATATAATCTCCACCTTATAACGGTGACTTAACAAAGAAAACGCTTGTTAAGGTTTTTATATAATCTCCACCTTATAACGGTGACTTAACAACGAAAATGCTTGTTAAGATTTTTATATAATCTCACTGTTTTTTGTATCTCTTCTCAGGTTGCTCGCAAAGTTCTCGTAATATGATGTCATATATGAAGGATGACTATGACTTTGTCGATTTCTGAGTGACAAGTAATTAACACGTTTGAACTCTTTGCGAAAAAAACTGAAGAAGCTTTTGTAATGACCTGCTTGGATGTTACTATACTCTGAAGGTTCATCAATCTAACCTTGTCGTGGAGGATGTCGAAGAAGCTTTACACTACAAGCTATGTTACATCATAATATCCATTTGCCCCCTTTATTTTATTTTTTTTTATCTCAAGATAAAATAAAATAAATTACATATATCATTTACAATTCCCACCCGAGAAAAATGAAAGCAATCTAATTATTACATTTCATGGGGTGTAACTCAAACTACCATATCTTTCAACAATGACTTGATATTTGTATCGCTCAATATCTGCTCATTCAGAAGCTCTGCAAAATAATATCTTTATGACCCAATTATACAATATTGCAAATGTTAGTAAAGCTCAGTAAATATCCAAGTACAATTCTCATCATGCCCCCTTTATTTTATTTTATTTGATGTAATAAAGTAAAATAAAATAAATAAATAAAGTCGAGGGATATTTGTACAATGAATCATAAACACCATGTAGGTGATCGCGTACAATTTAATGTTGTTTAGGGGTGAATCTCATAATAAATCTAAAGGTGTATATAATCTCAAAATAAATCTTCAGTTCTGAAACATATTCAAATATTTCGTAAATGAATCATAATGTATATGAATACGATGTACAAATAATTATGAATATTTTCGAATGTCAAAATACTCAATCGAAGCTTCATTATATTTCATCCATCTCATTCAAAATAAAGATTTTCAATTTCATCAACGTAACTTATGCACCCAACGTAACTCATGAATATTTTCGAACGATTAAATTTTCTATGAGAACTGCACTATTATCTCTATATTTTATTTGTCATAAAAAATATAAACTCATTTTTCTAATGGTACCACGCATGTCATTTTGATATTGTTCTAGCCTTTATTTTATTCAAATCACCGGCAACAATAACAACATTTTGAGATTTTTTGAAGAATCAAATGCAATAATAATTTTCTTATAATTCAACAACCAACACTCCATATAACATCATGTTATGAATATAGTAAAATCTACATACACATCATACGTGTATGTGTATATAAGAAGTATTTCAATTTTTTTTTGAAATAAAGCATACTGATTTTAGAATTATTACGAGAATGCAAATGGCCACTTGACTCCCAAATGCAGAAGCAGATGCAAGTGTAGGCCAATTTTTGTGGTCATTCGCCCAAACACAGCTGCGAAGCGGCACGACATCAAAAAGCGAGGGGACATCCAAATAGAAAACGTGAGGGAACATCTAAACATTGGGAATACATCCAAATGGGAAACGCGAGGGAGCCTATATCCAAACGTAAAACGTTACAGATGCAGTTGTGATTGAAACTCAGGTCTGCCAGATTTTTGAGCTCCCACGGAGGTTCTACGTGTTTCAAGCTCACACGGTGGTTTGTCAAGGTTCATGGGATTTCAAGTTCCCACGGTCATCAGCTGATTTGGGTAGTGGCAATGGTCTCCTACCAGTTGGAGTTTCATCGGGTAGAGCTTCCACGGAGCAAGCTCCATAGGGTTTGAGAAATCTCAGATGAATCTGTTGAAATTTTTATGCCAGATCTACACATACAAAAATGAGGTTCATCGGAGCAAAGCTCCATCGGATCCTGACCGAGGTTTGTCGGATTTTGAGTTCCCACGAAGTTTATTCATATTTCAAGCTCCCACGAGTTCATCATCATTTTTTTTTGGTGGTTCGCCAGAATTCAAGCTTCCACGATTTATGAAGGTTCATCGCAGAAAAAAAGTTTTGTCACTTCTACCGAGGTGAGGTTCCTCGGAATAAGGGAAGTCTGATTTCTCAAGAAGATGGGTTATTCAGAAGAGAAAAACGTTCACTTCATTTTGAGTTTCCTCGAACGAGTTTCCTCGATTAATTACTAACGTTCACTCCGAGCTTCATCGGGAAGGGATTCATCAAAGCAAAGCCCAGTTGACTTTTTGTCGAGATGAGGTTTTGCTCCTCGTGTTTTCGAAACGACTATTGTGTGGGTATTCTTTTTTTTTAAGATCCGTTGAGCATGTATCTGACTCTAATACGTATAAAACAACCAAGAAAGTAAAGTGTTGGGCAAATATCTCAAGGGCTACTATTTCTGAAAGTACACGCTGGTTCTCTTTTCAGTCCGAGTTTCATCGGGTAGAGGATCCTCGGAGCAAACTCCGACCAAAGGAATTTGGTTTCTCAAGGAAAAAGTTAATCAAGTGTGCTCCCTGAGTTATATATATGTATATATTTTTTTCTTTCAAAATGTATAAAGCGTCAGAAAAAAAAAGATTTATACTATCTCATCTCAAGGTGTACTGTTGCTGAACACACACGTAATGGAATATAAGCTTTCGGCTGTTGTACTAAAGTTATAAAGGGATGTCTTATCTTCTGACCAATCGATGACAGCTACTCACAACCCACTAGGTTTTGATTATTAAATGTGCACGCAATAGCCTGACTTTGACACTGTTTGTTGTATTTTGTCAGATATCAAGATATTTATTTGATGGATATATCATTCTGCTAATATTTTAATCAAAGTTCTATCATGCAACAGTCCAATCAATTAATGTGGACATAATACATTTGTACCCAATCCGTAATTTGAGGCACTAGCATTTTTCTTGGTAGCCATTAACACGCTGCTACTACTTCAGTCATAGCCATTAACACCGCGCTACTACCTCCATCAGTAGGTATTTATCCAACACAAACACATTTAAAACTATATTTGATCATGTTCTTTTTTTTTTTGTAAAACACCAAATATAAAATCTCAAATCTCAGGTAAAGATATATATGTCAAACAATTTTTTCATTATGCAGGGCATCCATTTGTTTTGTGACAGATATCATAACCGATGCTCATATATAAAATATCATGGAATTTCGATGCAAGGCATGAGATATTATAAGTACGAAAATATAATACTTATCTGAGATAAAGCTGCATATTTTTTTTTTAAATGTTTGAGCAGAAGTTGTGTTGTCGACCTCTTTTCTCCGTCTCCATCCACTTTTTCCGAGAGCGAACGAGGCGTTACACGATAGAAATCATGAATACCTCCCCAGCAGAGTCGCCAAATGTCAGAGAGTAGTCTAATTTAGGGGAAATACTCGATTTTAGCACGTGTTTGACTTGAGCAACTTCGGTTGCGCCTACGTATCCGTTATGCTCGGAATCAAAGTCAGCGTAGTTCGTGGGTTCGTACTATTCGCCGGAAAACTCATTGTGGTGGTTTTTGGGAGAGATGGGAGGTGTTGCAACTCTTCTCAAAGAACTTATCTCAAAACTCTCTCTAAAACCTCATAAGATAAGAAAATCACCCTCCTCTTCCAAGAAGCTCTCTTTCAAAATGTATGGGGGGGGAGGCTTATTTATAGCAAAACCAACCCAAGTGGGTCGCCACATGTCAATTAACCCGTGGTGACACACGTCCTATTTTAAGTGGCATGTGTCCCATAACATATGTCAAAACTCTCAATACTAGAATATTGTCTAGTTAATATGTAAATAACACACAAATACGCGTGATATGTCCGACGCGTATAATAATACCTCAGTCGCATAAACACATGGACTTTTGTCAATATTAATCATCTCTAATCTTATTTAATAATTTAATGAGAGGCTTATCATTAAGCACCTCCTACACATCCTAAGAACGATGGACAAATAAAAAGGGTGAACTTGATGTTGGAGGATATGCTATGGATGTGCATATTAGATTTTAAGGGGAGTTGGGAGCTGCATTTTCCCATGGTGGAGTTTGCATACAACAATAGCTACCATTTTACGATTGCAATGACATCCTTCGAGGCGATTTATGGGAGACCTTTCCATTCACCCTAATACTACTTGGATGTTGAGGGGGGGGGGGGGGGGAACAAATTGATAGGGCTATATTTCATTAAGGACACCTCAGAAAAGGTGGATATGATTCGAGCCAGAATTCAGATTGCCCAGGATAGTTAAAAAAACTATTTGGATGCGAGCCAAAGACACTTGGATTTTAATGTTAGGGATCAGGTGTTGATTAAAGTGTCTCCCATGAAGGGAGTGGTGAGATTTGGTAAGATGGGAAAGCGATCTCCACGATATGTAGGACCATTCCCTATCCTTAAGAGGATTGGGCCCGTAGTGTATCAGTTGGGACTACTGGACCACTTACAGTGGATGCACGACATCTTCGACATATCTTCATTACAGAGGTTCCTTATAGATGAGATAGCGTATCATCACATCGATATTGATGAGATAGAGCTCTAGCTAGATGCTACGTACTACGAGGGACTCGTAGCCATTCTAGACCATAGGGAGAGCGGACTTCGATCTAAGGTTGTTGTGTTACTAAGGAAAATGAGTCAACTTGGTAGAGGTAGGATGAAATAAGAGCAAAATATCCGAAACTCTTCTAGTTAGGTACATTTCAAATTATGAGGACGGATTTCCGTTATTAGGGGGAAGAATGTAATACCCCGTACTTTTAGAATAAAATAAAACAATTTTTGGAATAAAATGAAATCGAAAGGAATTAAATTAAATTGGCGAGTCTAATTAATTAGATTATAAATATATTAATTTATTATTATTTCATAATTATCTGAGATTGACCTTGCATGTTAAATAATTTCGGTAGAAAATAATTGCATGTGTAGTGAATATATGATGTGTGACACAATTGAAAATATAGTTGTTGAATATAAATAATTGGGACATGCTTTGGGAGGCTTTATGGGCTTGTTTATGTGTTTTAGACCTTTAGAAATTGTCATGGGGTATACGTATATAGGTTGGGAGGTTATTGGGCTACTTTAATTATGGGTTCGGGCCCATTTGGGGTCCAAAAATGAGAAATTAGGGTTAATGGGGGAAATGGGATTAATATAAGTTTAAGAGTAAGGTTTATAACTCCCCACACTTAATCAAATGCTAAACCTAACAACCACACTTCAAGAGAGAAATTAACAAAGGCCAAAGAGGAGAGGAGGCAAAGGATTCAAGAGGAAATCATCAAATCACTATATTAGGCAAGAATTTTCTTGCTTAATTTAAATGTCCAATTTACTTCTTGATTCATCGTAGTAAACCCCATATAATTTTTGGATTTTAGTAAGAAATTAGTGATTAAATGGTAGAATTTGATCTCATATATGTAGAAGAAACTAATTAGAAATTAGTAGCTTAAACCCAAAAATTTAGGATGATTTTTTACCTTGATTTAAATGATTGAACTCATGCCTTAGGACTCTTGAATAAATTATAAATCTTAATATATATGTAAAGGCTTATAACTCATGTTAAGATTTGAAAATTTAGAGAACTATGATCTAAAAGTTATGTTAATACATGATTAAAATCTAGACGAACTTGAGATGAAAACCTAGGATTTATAGCTATGGTTATTGATTTAAATTAGGGTTATTGGGGATGAATTTGATGTTCATGTATGTAACTAACTATCCTAAGATGATGGACTAAGACATGGGGACCTGTTCATATGTTTTCACAATTGTATAGACATTTAGAATGAACTTTGGGGTTGAGTTAAGAAATTTCATGTTAAGAAAACGCAGTAGATGTAGGTTTCTGTCCATATTCGAATCGATTAAGCCTCCTAAGGCGAATCGATTCAGCCCTAAGAGGGGAATCGATTCGGCCCCTGAGGCAGGGTGAGTTGGGACCGGGGATGGATCCAGGAGATTTTAGAAAACCATACGAGTTGGTAGGACGGTGTTGGGATAAAAACGATTTTATTAAAAATTCTTTTGTGGAAAAAATATTAAATTGAGTATTATATTTAACTAGACGGATAAATATTCTTACAAAGAGGAAGGAATTAATAATTAACTAGATGGTCGATTATTAATGTGCGATTATTTATGGGTAATCATTTGGGATATCTTAGGTAATTTCGATATATATTATATGAGAATAATATGTACTTATATTTATTGTGTGGGCATACCTATGTTCGTGGACGGTCTTATCGGATGGGATTATGCGCATTTTGAATCACAGCACACATTGGTATAGGTGGTCTATACGTTTTGTATGTCGTTATTATAAGTAATATGTACGAGTTCCACTTACGAGAGGTAGGTGTAGATGATAGGATCCTTTGTCATCATTGGGTATGGGCCGTGAAATGGTGTACTATGTAGGGACCGCCCCACTTATGTGTGTTTTGTGATGTCTGATTAGATAAGGGATTCCTTCGAACTTGCCGATAAAGCACTAATGAGACACTATTGGTAGATGCCCTTGAGTGTTGCATATATGAAAGGACATATATATGATTATGAAAATTAAATGAGATTAATTCATCTGTTTAAGAATCTAGACAATAAATTACAGACCCAATCCTATGTAGTGTGAATAATAGATGTTTATGTCAGTTTTACGAGTAATATAACTGGGGTAATTTGGGAGGTGGTAACATGAATATAGATGATTACATTTTAGTACGTTGGTTATATTAAATGAATCTTAGAATAAATTGGTACAATTATCATTTAGTAGCTCAGGATTTATTCGGTTATACGAGAAATATCACGCTTAGATGAGGGGTGAGAAACTTAACTTATATGAGTGACGATGGGGGATACTTTATTTTCATTGACTGTGTTATTTCACTTTAAATTCACTAAGTTAATTCTTTCAACTATAGGGCGCTGACCCAAATTATAAAAGTATTCTCCCCGCAGGTTCTCCTAGGAAGGGATAAAATGAGTATTGATGGAGCAGCTTTGTAGTCGTACTTTGAATATCGAAATTCAAATTTATTAATTTTGGATTAGGTTGATACTGTACTTCAGTCTGGTTACTTTTTGGATTAATGTATGGGCGTAAGCCCAATGTCTATTTATTTCATGTTGGTTTGAGACATTTATGGTTGTGTTGGGTTTCATTTACATTTTGTGAATGTTGGATTTTATCATTATGTTGGATATTAATTTAAATTCAATTTAAAATTCAATTGTGGGTTGCAAATAATTATTTTATATGGTTTGATGATGATAATGGTATTAATTAACAAATAAGCCCCATCTTCGGCGCATTGCGTTTGGCTAACCTTTATGTGAGAAGATGGGGGTTATTACACCACTTACACTACATATAAATATGGCGCACAATCCCTTATGCAGGGGATTGAGAGATTATTTATTACCGTTATGCTATCCATTTCTAGGGTGAAGTAGAGATCTTGTAATGCTCCATTTGTCTATGGATTTTTCCCACTGAAACTAATACAATCATTGTTACACTTATGGACATATGCACCATCTTGGGGCTGACCCACGTAAACATGGTTTCCCTCTCTTTTCTCTCATATTTTCTCTATATTAATTACTCTAGATAAGCATTTCTTCAATTATTACCTCTTTATCTGTTACGAATCTAAAGTACTGTATTAAGCTAAGATATCAATCTATACACCAATTTTAGGCGTTAATAAATTAAAGTCGTCAATGGGAAAGTGTTGACAAGCCTGTTGTTGCTTTCTACTCATAGTTTTCTCTAAAGTTCCATGACATCCAGTTCTGAGTCACCACTATTTTGGTGGTTTCCATCCCATTTTTTTATAAACCTCTTTTCATCCTATCCATCCAGTTCTTACCGAAACTATTTCTATTGCTCTGTTTTTGGGGTAGCATAACTTTATTTTTTGTAGAAACTACGGGAAAGTGGGTGAGAATCCAGAGAGTAGTTGGGCCACTGAGGAAGCTTACCCTTCCACGCCTATATGCATGAATTACTCTCAGGAAATATTACATAACTTGTATAGAGGACAAAAGGCTATATAGGAAAGATTCAGGTAGTTGACACAAAGCATCCATACCGGGCAGAGGAGGCTAAACGAAAACCCCCTTGTCCCAGCAGGGGATGAGAACCTGAATCGGAGGCAAGAGATGCCTCCACTAGACCTACACAAAGTTAGAAGATAGATGTAGCATGAGAGGGTCGTAGAAAATAATAAATGACTTGATTGGGGTTCCACAGGGAAGTTACCAAGTTTCGGTACACTGGATTCGAACGAGATGACAAGTCTTACCGACCAGGATCCACATTTGCCATCAGAACAGGTGGATATGATGAAGACCAGACTTACTCCCTTGAGCGCCCAAGAATTTTAGAGTGTCTTATCAGAGGGTCCCCATTTGACCAACTGGGTCCAAGAATCGAAAGAGCCCACCACCATAGGGGGCTTAGGGAGTGTAGAGAGGAGCCAAGAAGGGATAAAACTAGAAGGGTTGAACTTTCAGAAAGTTCCAGATAGAGCGTTGAGGGTTGGAAAAAGATGAGAAAACTTCCCAAAAAGAGAGCTCAACTGAAAGCCAAGGACAAGCAGGGAAGATAATGTTGATTAAGGCCGATTAGGAAGAGAAACCCTGGAAAGGGTCAATTCAAAGCCCGAGGATCAACTAAGCGAGATCATAAAGACCAAGAATCATCTAAAGAGAGGTTTCATGCAAGTTTTTCCTTTCACATCATCAATCGTGGGTTATCCAACGCTCGCGATGTTAAAACCATATGTTATAACCTCAAAATACGATGGCCCCCCAGATCCTATATTGCATGTAGAGCCGTACCGGGATGAATTATATATTTACTCTGTCCCCGATGAGATGTTTTGTTGAGAATTATTTAGTATGATTACTTGTTCGGCACAAATTTGGTACAATGGTTTTCCAAGAGGTCAAATTTCAAACTTCTGGTAACTGGCTCGTCTCTTCCTCCGTAATTTTTATTTCGGCTCAATGACGAGAAAAAGGGTAGCCCATTTGCTAACTCTTTATCATAGAATGAACAAGAAGATGAGGTATTTTATTACCCATTTCAATACAAAAAAAGGAAGTCATTAACTACAAAGAGAAAATAACGATTACAATTAGGCATAAATATTTCATATTTATCGCCTTAATTCGATATTTTTACATTCCCGTGTAGTATATTTAGACAAATTTATCTCATATTTATAATACTAACCCTTTTCGGTGAGTGTTTCGTGTTTTGTTTATTTCTCCCTTATTTTATAGGTAATTAGTTCGAGTGGATAAAATAGAAACGTCGAAACGGTGAAACAATAAAAAAAGGGAAGTCAAAAGAATTTTCATAATTTTTCATCTGGAACTCAAGGAGGATCCAATTGAAACATTGAAGATCTTGAATTCAAGAGAATATTGAGAAAAATGTCACCTCAATTAGAGCAAAAGTGAAGAAGTTATGAGCATTTGAAGTTGGGATGAGAATCCACGGGCACAAGTGAAAATAAGATAACTTCGAGCACACAAGACCACACTTGGGCAGAGCCTAGGACTGAATCGGTTTTGGTCCTAGGGCCAATGGGTTTAGGTTGGCTATTAGTAATGGAATATAATCGTGACAAATATTGTCACGGTCTAGAATTGTGACTAATCCTGAAGCGTTTTTTTTAGTTTGGACTTATCTTTTAGCTAAATGAATTTTTGAGTTTAGGGAGACTCTTCTAAACAACTTCTAACCGATATATTTAGTCATTAGAGTTCTTTTAACTTAGTTTTAATTCATTGTAAATATACTAATCAAGGAAGAACATCTAGGAGAATAATTTACATGTATTGCACCTTCAATTCAATAGCTTTTTCGGGTTTTCTTCAAGTTTTGATTTCTTCTTGCATGTTCATATTCTTCAACATTGGTAACCTTAAATTCCAGAACTTTTATTATTGTTTCATTATCTTTACATGCTTGAAAATGGATTCTTACATTGTTTACAATTATATCCGACTATATTCAATGAGAGTTGGGGAACATGAACCCAACCTAGGTTTTGACGATAGATATAAAATTCGACATAATTGTACGTTTCATTACTAGAGTTTGATATTTTCTTTGAAACTAATATTGTAGATCTCTTAACTCCGTTTGTCGTAGGCAATCAGAGTGTTTGAAAATGAAATATTTGTGTTAATAATTCTATCATTCACTTTAATTAATTTGTTGACTAATTATTGTGCGGATTGACACCATCATATATTTAGTGCTTCGGATTAGTTAACATTTTCTTCTAATTGAATATATAGCTGCCAAGAATTTTTATATTTAGCGGAGATACCTACGGTTCGATGGATTGAATTCCAACTCTACTTTTCCAAATAGTTTTCAAAAATTCAAAATTTTAGATTCTTGCTTTCTTAGATTTACTTGCACTTTCTAGGTAGGCATTCTTAGTGAAGTATAAATTCTCACACTTAGTCACCTTTTCTTTATTTCGTGAGTTGATACCTAGATTTTAGAATTTGACCCTATTATTGTCGTCAAAATTGTTTTTGTCCTATTCCCGGAGGATTCGACCCCGACTTATTAGGTTATTACGTGCGCAACCGTCTTACACTTGAGTTATAGGCACACACATAGCACAAACATTTTGCATCACGCTAAGTTTTTAGCGCTGTTGCCGGGGAAGTGGGTAGACACACTAGGTTAGGTTGATTTAATCTAAGAATTTGACTCTAAATCCTAAAATGCCAAAAAGATCAAAAACAAATTCCAAAAAAAATTAGAAAATAAAAATAAAAATATTATCTCGGGCCTTAAATGCAAAATACTCAGCCCAATACAAATCCTAAGCCTATAGTTGAACTCCTTCCTTCTAGTACTAACACTAGAAACACTAAAAAAATTTGGGTACCCCCTCCTACACTGAGTAGTCACACCATGAGTCGTACATCTAAAACCTTCGGTGAGGAAAGTGATTTTATTAGTGTGAGTGCGATGTCGGATAACACTAGTTTCAAAATGGGAGAGGGAGTGATGTCGTACCACCCCATAAGAGACCTTTTATACCCTGAGCGAACCTTCACTCCGGGATGCATTATATTTTCATATAATGTGGGGCAATTCCACTTTAGGAATGGGATGATCTAAATCCTCCCAACTTTTCATGGTATGGATTCGGAGAAGCCTTACCTCCACACTAAAGAGTTCGAGGAGGCGGTAGAGACGTTTAACGATCAAGCTAGCACCCAAGACATAGTGAGCCTCAAGATTTTCCATTTTTCTCTTAAATACAAGGCCAAGACTTGGATTTGGTTATTATCACCAAACTCAATCGCTACGTGGAGAGACATGCCGATAAAATTTGTCTAGAATTTCTTTCCTGAACATAGGACCAACTCTATTTGGGATCAAATTTAGACTTCTAAAAAAAATGATAATGATGCTTTTGATAAGTATTGCTAGAGGTTCAATGAGTTAGTTAACATGTGCCGACATCATGTCTTTAAGATGTGGAGACTCATCTCTTACTTCCATCATAGGCTTAGCTTAAGATCAGAATAACTCGTTAAAGCTATGTGCTAGGAAGAATTTTTTGTGTTAGATGTGAACAATGCAGTTTGAGTATGTCGTCGAGATTACTCAAGCTTGGGACACATCAGATATGAATAACCAACCCAAATCTATAATTATGTACACAACTCCTTTCGCGTCTAGACTCTATCACTCAGACGAGGAAGCCGAGTTGAAGATCCAAATATATTAACTTGCAAAGAGGTTAGAAGACATGTTTGAATATAGGAAAAGAGATATATCCCTCGCCTCTTAAGAAATTAAGAAGGAGATGTGTGTCATTTGTGAGGCGATACATTTAACGAAGGAATGTCCAATGATACGCGCCTATAGAGTTATGCTTTAAGAGCAAGTTGAGACCGTGGGAGCTTTTAAGGGTAATTTTAGCGCTCCTCACGGAAATTATTTTAATCCCTCATGGCGAAACGATCCTGGGTTTAGTTATGGACAACTTAATGATGCGATGAACCCGAATCCACAAGTTACTCAACAACTATCACCAGTCTCACCTTATCAACAAGAACCACCTATGCAAGCGCATCCTCCCATGCTTTATTTGATCCCACAATAGAGAAGTCTCGAGAACACTCTTGCCCAAACTTTTACTAACTTAATGCCAGCGCTTTCTAAGTTTCAATATTCCGTAAGTGTCCAAGATAAGGGTAAGTTTCCCGCCCAAGTCCAACTAACTCCCAAAGGTTAAAACTACCCAAGGTCAAAACTATGTTAGCTCTAATTCCAATAAAAATCAAGGGTAATGTAGTGAGGTAACCACTCTACATAATGGAAAAGATATTGACTTTTCACCTCCTCCACATGACGTGCATAAAGATATGGAGGTTTTGCCCGATACACAAGAGTCCAACGACGCTTCCTTATGAAAGAGTGAAAAAGAAGACACGGTTAGGTACACTACCCTCAACAGTTGGTCCCTTCTCCTAAAGAGACCGATTATTATGATGTTCTATATGTTCTTAAGCAAGTGAAACATAATTTACCTTTTCTTGAGTCCATCAACCAAATTCTCACGTATGCAAATTTCTCAAGAATTTTGTTATAGTGAAGTGTAAATTAAAGGTAAAGAAGAAGGTGTTTTTAGCACAAAATGTGAGTTTGAGACTTTCGAGCGACCTCTCACCAAAATTTAAAGATCCGGGAGCCCCCACCATTTCGTCTACTATTGGAGATAATAAAATTTAGAGAGATTTATTACATTTACAAGTGAGTGTCAACATTCTACCGTATTCCATCTATAAGAAGCTTGATTTGGGAGATTTTAATACCACCAAAATTACTCTCCAACTTGCGAATCGTTCAGTAAGGATACCTCGTGGGGTAGTTGAGGACGTGATCATCCAAGTCGACACTTTATACTTCCCAATATATTTTGTCATTTGGGATACAGATCCCTCCTCCCCATTGGGTCATCATGTTTCCACTATTCTTGGCCTCCCATTTTTATCTACGGCTAACGCATTGATTAACACGCGTAATGGGAAAATGAAACTCACATTAGGGACATGACACTCGAAAAAAATATCTTCAATATCACCAAGCAAGAGGGTGATGAGGGCGATTTACATGAATTGGATCTTATCGATGAGGTAATACATAAACAAATTGTGGGTAATATTTCGGGGATCCACGTGAGGCATGTTTAGTGAAGGTTATCAAGAGAGAGAGAGAGAGAGAGAGAGAGAGAGAGAGAGAGAGAGAACGTAGATAAGAACATGAGAGAGAACTTAGATGATTGTGAGGGAGAGTATTCAGAGAGTGAGGGAGAGATCCACGAAAATTTTGAGAAATCATTTGGGTCTGTGGCTGAGAACCTCAATGTTGAAGTCTAATCATTATTCTACTCTTTTAGTAACTTAAAAGAGAGAGAATGGAGAGATAAGATACGTCAATTCCTTCTTTGTAAATGTTTGCCCATGCTTTTTGAGTTCTGGTAAGAGATTGGTGGCATGGCTAGAGTTCCATCCAATTTAGATCCCGATCCATGCATTCTCGGCTTTAAGGGAAATCTAGGCTTACCACGTCACTCGATATATAAGGATGATAGTCTCTACAATCATTTTGTTGGGTGGCGTCTGATTAGCTAGTTTGTGAGTATGTCTCGTTTTCTCCACTTGCAGCTCACAGGGCTCGTATTCGCTGATGGGCTGGGAGTAGCTAATAATCAAACCGATTGCCTGCCCAGCTCTATTAGGTATTCCAAGGGGTATTTTCCAAGTCAAGGGTGTCATGAGTGGGATAAGGAGTTGATAGAGCTTTCCCTCTATTAAAGTCCGAACAATTATGCCAAAGGTGATTAGGCACCTCGATGACTCCACGCATCTCATTCATCATGTGCCTCGAGATGTCCTATTTTTCTATTGGCTCGATTCCCAATTGTTCCGAATTTTTATTTATGACAATGCGGAGATGGAGATGAGTTTGTCAAACCCCATACGCGGGGTTGGGTAAGTTTTAGGAGAGAGGAAGGTAGTCGCACCCTCGATGCATATGGGGTGATTTGTTTTGTTGTATTTTTATCTCGTGTGTTAGTGTTATATAGTGTCTTATTGCATTTTAAACTTTGCTTGTTTCTTATTTATATTTTAGTCCTTTTGATTGAGAACAATGCAAAAGTCTAAGTTAGTAGGGGTAACAAGTGCGTCGTTCAAACTTCATAAATTTTAAATTGCCCAAAAAAATTAGAAAATTTGAAAATTTTCTAAAAAATTGATTTTTTTTGAAAAAGTCAAGAAAACATTTTATTCAAAAAATAAATAAAAATTGGAATTTAGATTCTTAAAAAAATCACTATATTATTGTTTGAAGTCTCAATTTATAAAAATCTAATGCACTAAGCCAAAATTGACCAAAAACAAAAATTGAGCGAAAATTGATGACTTAACGAATAAGTGTGGAGATTTTTAACCCGATGAGGTTTTTTAGCCTATCACTTTTCCTGAGTAATTAAATCAATCCAAGTTATAATCTAACTCAAAGTTCTTTTCAATGATTAAAAAATTGTTAAGGATCTCTAAACCATTGCTTGACCGGTTACGGAAAACGTGTGAAATATTATTTTGAAAATGCGCTAGAAATGTCTCAAAATTAAAATTAATCTCCAGACGCATGTGATAATATAATTAGTAATTCAGATAAATGAAGTTAGGCCACCGTTTGTTTACTAAAAAATATTAGCCATAAAAAGTCGTGAAAATTTATCCTTTTGCAAGCCCAATTGAGCATAAAAAATTATATCCTTTTCGCCTGATAACCTGAAAAGCCCAATTGGCACGAACTTGTGAAAATAAAAAAATTCATCAATTAAGTCCATAATGGAGCATAAAAAGGGGAAAGAAAAATAGAAAAAAATATGCTAAAAAATAAAAAAATGAGAAAAATAGAAAAATAGAAGAAAAAGAAGAGAAAAGAACAAAAGACCAGAAAAGTGCCAACCAAAATAGCAAGTAAAATTTTCCAACTCCGAATTTTTCAAATATTTCCATTTTTACCCAATACACCTTCATTTGAAAAATTCCTTACCGATTCTGAATAACGAAATTAATAATCGTGTGGAGAGCTAAAACTCAAAAAGATAATAAAGAGACAAAATGATACCAATAAAAGAAGATTTTTTCGTTTTTCAATGATCATAATTCGTTTATTAAATTTTTTCACCCATAAAATTTTTGTCTTTCAATTTTTGTGTGTGAAATCGTGTCCATTACATTAACTCGTAATATTGCACGTACCGAGATAAAATAGCCACAATCCGAATGATTCGTTTGTGAGTCCATTAAGTGAGAAATTGAATCAAAGTGAATTTTCAAAAAGTAACGTAATGATTAATCGGTGAATGTTAGCGGTTTAACTCTCGGCTTTGCGGGCCCGCGCACACACACTAAAAATTGAGATTTATCGAATAAAAATTTGAAGTGATTATTTTTGGGAATTTAAATTGTACGATTTTTATTTATTTATTTATTTTCTTTGATCGTGTGAAAAATGAATTTTTTGGGTATATTCACTACAAAACCTTATGAGACACCACTCATCTTATTAGGGTAGCCTAGGGATTTAACGGCTTGTTGCATACGCTAAATGCAATTTCTAGCCCACGAAAGAGGTATTATAACCTTTAGTCATTTAGAAATCCATTTAAACTCGAGCTCTTATTCTTTTACATTGCTCGAGTCGAGAAATGTTTTAAGTTGGGAGAATTTGATTAGGCATAAATATTTCATATTTATCCCCTTAATTTCAATATTTGTACGGTCTCGTACAGTAAATTTTAATCGAATTTATCCCATATTTATGATACCAAGCCTTTTTGGCGATTATTTTGTTTTTTGTGCCTTTATCCCTTGTTTTACATATAATTAATGCAAGTGAATGGAAGAGAAATGCCGAAATAGTGAAAGAATCAAAAGAAAGGGAAGTTAAGGGAATTTCATAATTTTTCATCAGAAACCCAAAGGAGGAGAAAACTGAAACATTTAAGAGATTGAATTCATGAGAGTACTGAAAAAAATGACACCTCAATCCGAGCTAAGGTGAAGAAGTTATGCACATTTGAAGTTGGGATGAGAATCGAGGGGCAGAAGTGTAAATAAGAGAATTTTGAGTACACAAGACTGCACTTGGGAAGAACCTAGGACCGAACCGGTTCGGGTTCGATGGTGAATGTGTTCGGGTTGGATATTAGTAATGAACTAGAACTGTGACAAATATTGTCACAATTTAGAACCGTGAATAATCCTGAAGCGAGATTTTTCGTTTGAACTTATCTTTTAGCCAAAAGAGTTTTTTGAGTTTAAGGACTTTTCTAAATGACTTCTAACCTATATATTTAGTCGTTAGGGTTCTTTTAACATAGTTATAATTCATTGTAAAACTACTATTCAAGTAGGAACATCTAGGAGAATAATTTACATATTTTACACTTTCAATTCAATAGCTTTTCTAGTTTTTCTTCAAGCTTCGAAATCTTCTTGCCTGTTCATGCTCTTAAACATTGGTAACCTTAAATTCAAGAACTTTTATTATTGTTTCATTATGTTTACATGATTTTTAATGGATTCTTACGTAGTAATAAAATATTTTCGGCTAGATTAATATAAAGTTAGGGAACATGAACCCAACCTAGATTTTTTACGGTAGATATAAAGTTCGATATAATTGTATGTTTCATTATTAGAGTTTGATATTTTTAGTGAAACTAATATTGTAGATATCTTAATTCCATATATCGCGGGCAACCGAAGTGTTTGAGAATGTGAAATATGTGTTAATAATTTTATCATTCACTTTAATTAATTTGTTGACTAATCATTGTACGGATTGACACCCGCATATATTTAGTGCTTTGAATTAGTTAACATTTTTTTCTAATTAAATATATTGTAGTCAAGAATTATATATTTATTGGAGATACCTATGGTTTGGGGATTGAATCATGACTCTACTTTTCTAAATAGTTTTTCAAAAATTCAAAATTTCAGTTTCTTGCTTTCTTAGATTTACTTACATTTGCTAGTTAGGTTTTCTTAGTGAAGTAAAAATTTCTCACACTTAACAATATTTTCTTTATTCCGTGAGTCGATACCTAAAATTTAGAAGTCAACCCTATTATTGTTGTTAAAATATTTTTCATCTTATTCCCTGAGGATTCGAGCCCGACTTACGGGGTTATTACTTAAGCGACCTACTTGTACTTGAGTTGTAGGTACACTTATAGCACACACATTCTGCATCACATTAGATTATAACACCCATGAGTGGTCTACAACCTAGAAAGTTTTTTTGGACATTGGCTAAGGATCCACCGAGAACAATGTCTAAGCTATTAGCCAAGGCTGGTAAGATTATAAATACTAAAGAAGCTATGGTATCGAAAGAGTCAAGACGTTCTAAGGCAGACACTAGAATGATCTCAGAGAAGAAGAAAGAGTTTAGGGACAGTAAAAAGTCTGACCAACCAAGGAGGTTTGATGCATATACCCTATTGACTGTGGAGGTTCACCATATCCTTAAGGAAATACGAGGAAGTAACGACATCAAATGGTCAAAAAGTTAAAATCTCCCCGTAACAGGAGAGGTAAAACCAAATACTGTGAGTTCCATAAATATCATGATCACAACATGGACACTTGAATGGCTTTGAAGAATGAGATTGAGATTATCATTAGGAGAGGAAAACTAATGAAGTTTGTTGACAATTGTGGCCAATCAGATAGATAGGATGAGCAGAAATGTAGAAGATGATCAAAATCTTCTTATACGAAGGGAAATGAGAAGAAAATATGTCAAGACGATGATTTAAAAGATGATACTGTCCTTCCCAAGAAACCAAAAGAGCCTATGCTTGAGGTCAAATTGATCTTCTTTGGGTTGAACTTTATAGCGAGAGGAGACACTAGACGTGGAGATGGACCGACAGAAAGAGAGGCCTTAAATCAGGAAAAGGCTTGTGCCCATATTTGATCGCTCAACTTAGTCAGGACCATGGCATCTCATACCAGAAAGGTAATCAGAGATTTCCCTATAGTTGATTTTTCTAATGATGATGTGTCTACTATGATCTAACCACACAATGACCCTTGGTCATCACCATGGTAGTAGATAATAATAAGAATCCTAGTTGACAATTGCATCTCAGCCGATGTCCTATTTTACAGTTGTTTTAAGAACCTAAGGCTAAAGTACAGAAAATTAGAGGCGTATCGCACACCTCTCAAAGGATTTTTAGGGGAGAAGTTGTTCTCCTTAAGAACTATTGATCTCGAAGTTGTGGTTAGTGATTGGCCAACATATCTATTAGAAAATAATCCACTTGTTCATGTTGGATGAGAACGTGCATTCAACGTAAAAAGTTATATCCGGAATGGTCAAATTGAAGACATTCGAAGCTGTTCCATATACTATTCACCAGTGCATGAATTTCCTCACTAAATATGGGGTGGATTAGGTGAAGGGAAACAAAATGGAAGCCCATGAGTGCTACTACACTTCGATGGAACATGAAGGGAGGAAGAAATTGACTACCATTTATTAGATCAAGACAATGGATCCTTGAGATGAAGAAAAATTTATCAAGGATAAGCTAATTGAGGATACTGGGCCAGTGATACTTGACTACCATATCGGCTCGTCACTAGATTCTACTCTCAAAAAAGAATTAACTGAGTTCTTCAGAAGGATAAAAAAATGTGTTTGCCTGTATCCACGAAAACATGTTAGGCATAAATCCATAATTCATCTTCCACGAGCCCAGCATATTAAAGGGCGCTAAGCTAGTAAAATAAAAATATCGTGTATTCATCTAAGAGAAGAACATGGCAATCCAAGAAGAGGTGGATAAATTACATAAGCCAGAGTTCATCAAAGCTGTGAAGTATCAGGAATGGCTCTTGAACGTTGTCATGGTAAGAAAGAAGCACAACAACTAGTGTATGTATGTAGACACTCACCTCAAAAAAGTTTGACCAAAAGATCATTATCCTTTACCAAGGATTGACTAGTTGGTCTATGCTACAATGGGGAATGAGCAACTCAGTTTATGGACATTTATTTGAGGTATAATCAGATAAAGATGAAGTCGGAGGCCGAGGAGAAAACCTAATTCATCACCATCTAATGTCTATAATGTTACAATATTATGCCCTTCGGGCTTAAAAGTGGTGGAGCAACATACCAAAGGCTGGTTAATAAGGTCTTTGATGCTAACGAAGGGCAAGAAGGCTGGAGACCACATCAGTAACCCTGGGCGAACTTTCGACCAACTAGAAAACACCAAATGAAGATGTACACGCAAAGTGTGTTTTCGAGGTCAAAGAGGGAAAGTTGATCGGTTTCATAGTCAACTAGAGGGGTATAGAGGCAAACCCAAACAATATCCAAGCACTAATTGATGAAATAAATATAGCACCCTGCCGCGAAAGGTGTGCAATGGACATGTGCCAAAGACTTGCCACCGCAGCCTATCACTTACAGGCTGTGGACCAACCTTTTATATACCTCACTAGTCTACTGTAGTGACCCCTATTAGCCATAGGTTATGAACCCTACTAGCTATAAGACGCGACCCATACTTGATACTGGGTGCGGCGCCAGTCTGATCATATTAACTGGCCGCAACTTCTATTATCTACAGCAGTAACACATCATCTACACCACCTATAAATAGAGGACTACACCTCGAGGTAGGGAATGGATTCATTCCTCATTCGGTTTCGGGTTCATTTCTTACACTGAGACCTAGATCAAAGCAGAATATTCTCTTGACATCGCTCAGCATAGCTTGGGGGCTTCTTTCTAGCATTGCAGTCGTCATACCGGGGTCATCGGAATCATCATAGTCATGTACTATATTCTATTCTCATGCTTGTACGCCTCTTTAGGCCTAATTACTATGTACCAAATAACATATATAATGAGACTGTGGCACGAAAGTGGATGTAGGCTCAATTTTATAGCCTAAACACTCTATATCTTATCTTTTATCTCTCTTTACTTGCTTTATCTATTCATTTCATATCTTATACTTGACTTGCTGGTACGATAATGACAAGCGAATGATTTCTCATATCATCAATTTGGCGCCATCTGTGGAAAATGAGGTACTTCAATCTTTTTTCTCTATATTTTGAGTGCTTAAACACCTTATTTTAATCATGGGGATCCTTTGGATCATCTTCTCATGGGTAAATATTGGTTATTGAGCTCTATTTTGTATTTGCACCCCTAAGAATGTTTGGCATATAGTTAGATCTTCTCTAGGGTCTCTATTTTTATGACCTTAGATCTATTTTACATACCCCTTTGATATCGCCTCACCTAGATAATACTGGAAAGCTTGATGGGCTTTAGCCTCGTAAAGGGGGGTGATTAGGGAAGGGTTATATTTACTCCATTTTTGTTGTTTTTAGCCTATGATCTAGGATTTATCATTAGAATTGTGCCTTTTTGTGTACCCTGAGGATATTCTCTCATAGATAGACCCTAGTAGGTATGCTTTCCACATGTTTCGGGAGAAAAAATCAGTTTATGGGTTTCAATTTTGGGATTGTTCCCTTCACTGCCTAGAAAGGGACGCGACATGGTAGTTGAACTACCTTTCTTGCCGCAGACTCTACTAGTATGGTTGCATTACAACCCCTTCATATCATCAGAGAATGGACTCATATGGTCTCCAGCTCAACCTTGGTGAATATCATTCAAGGGACACGTCAGTACACTTATGTTCCTCACTGGCCGCGACCTCAACAATAAACCCTGCAGCAATTCAAATGCCGCATCCCGACATTATACTTGGTTTTTTCTATATTGTTTTCTCACTTCTACTAGTTTTATCTCAGATTATATATATTTTTAAAGACTAACCTATCAAAAAATGGAAGGAGAATCTAGCCAGAGCATAGAAGTCAAAGATGAGATTAGACAATTGTACAATCACCTCAACTATCTCTATGACAACCACTCATCACTCCAGACCTTGGTCAACTTTTTGACTTAAAGAGTCCTAATGCTAGAGGCTGCTGCCTCCACAAACACGGATGTGGCACCCAGAGTTACTCCCGCAGCCGCGGAAGCAGCCATCAAGAGCTAAAAAAGGAAAGGAAATAAGGTAGAGGGGAGCTATAAGTCCAACACCCCATTGGCCTTCCAAATTGAGGATATATTTGAATTCATAAAGGAGGATAAGATGATCAGATATCCAGAGAAGCTGAGGCCTCACCCCACAAAAGGGACAAAGCTAAGTGGTGCAAATTCCACCAGGATCACGGCTACGACACTAAGCAATGCTATGCTCTGAAAATCAAATTGAGAGGATCATAAGGCAGGGGATGCTGCAGCACTTCCTCAAGGATGACTAAGGGATACAACCTAGTCTGACATACCACGTTCCTCTGTTTATGCCCATATTTATGTTTCATCTATTTTTGTTCTTAGTGAAAACTCTTTCTAAGTGGTTCCATTTTAACTTTGTATTGAACTAGGAAAGTCCTGAATATATGAATAGATATATGAAATCAAGTTCACTTGATAGTTCCATATTTTGATTCTTATTTCCATTAAAGGTTATCTTATAAAAGACTCTTTGTCTTAAACAGATTCCGAATCGAGACAATACGTTATATCGGTAATTATAATAACTAAATGGATCGACAACGCCCGTCGTGATGCCTGATTGGTTGAAAGCAAGTGATAATTGAAAATGGCGAAAGCAACTATCTAAATTGGTCTGCAACATCACTCATAGAAACTATATTCCAGCATATTATGGCTACATTCTTGAAAGTATTTATTAGAAAGAGTTATTAGCCACATGGGCTTATCTTTCGGGATGCGTCATTTGCCACGAGGGCTTATAATGACCGTTCTTAGCTTTAGGGATGCATCATTAAGCCGGGAGGCTTATACTATCTAGCCATGGATGGATCTCTATATATACCATCTGTGGGTGGATCACTAACATAACCCAGCCTGGGGAGGCTTGATATTATCCCATATATTAGCTGTGGGTGTCTTAATAACATAACCCAGCCTGGGGAGACTTGATAATAGCCCATATATTAACTTTGGGTGGCTTAATAAAATAAGCCAACCAAGGGAGGCTTGATAATATCTCATATATTAGCTGTGGGTGGCTTAATAACATAACCTAGTCTGGGGAGGCCTGATAGTATCCCATATATTAGCTGTGGGTGGCTTAATAACATAACCCAACCTGGGGAGGCTTGATAGTATCCCATATATTAGCTGTGGGTGGCTTAATAATATAACCCAACCTTGGGAGGCTTGATAATATCCCATATATTAGCTGTGGGTGGCTTAACAACATAACCTAGCCTGGGAAGGCTTTATATATATCCAAACATAGATTGGGGAAGCTTCATAATACCTAGGCCAGGGGGCCTGAAAATAACCCAATCGATTAAGGGAAAGAATTTAAGGCAATTAAAAAGACTAAAGGATGCTGAGTGGCTGACATCATTTAGCATGCCAAAGCTACAGAAAGAGGGTGGTCTTAGCCCAGCATGCTGTCATCAATTTCTTCACAAAGGCTTGAAAGATGCCGCAACCCTATTAATGTGGCAACATCCATCAAGGGTCATTCATTTAGAAGATGTAGCAGGTCAGGAATTACTAAAAGGCCGCATATGGGTTCCAAACTAGGCATAACCCCTGAAATACAAGGAAAAATTGATTATTATTAAGCTGCATCCCCAAGGCTATTTCTCGTTGGCACCGCGACTTGGGGGATTATAGCCACTTTTGGAGTGAGAATTTTAAGCCTTTAAAGGCAAAATACAATTTGTGAAAAGTTCGAGTCAAAGCAGAACAAGTCGCGGCATTTTTGGAGAACATTTATATAAGGTTACCGCGGCCTTATGCACATTGCAGTCACAAAAGTTTTGCAACCTCATTCAATCAAGCACTTGTTCTTCAAAGCGAACAGTGAAGGAAGTGTTATCTCTACAAAAATAGTGATACATTCAAACAGGAAAGAGTATTTAAAAAGCATCTATGCAAGTTTTGAAGAATTGGAGAAATAAGGCATGCATATAAAGGGCAGAAAATATTAATTTCTAGAATAGGCCGCAACCTTGATGATAAGATTCACATAAGTTTAAAAGGGCTGCATCCCTATATATCGAAAGAGGGATCAATTTTTTGAAGTATTAAAGTTATATAGACAATAGGCCGCAGCCTTGATGAGAAGTTCCAAAAGATCACAGCTTTGTATATATCAACAAAAAAATCAACTTAAAAAGGGGACACAACCCAATGTTAAGAATTAAAAGAAGGCTAGTTGGTTACATCTTCTTCTTCATCTCCCTCCTCTCCTTCTGTGGCAGTCACGGTCTCCACTTCAGCTTTCGCAGCCTTTTCCTGGCTCTCTCCTCAGCTGTAGCCTTCATCTCGGCCATGCATTGCAGATGTTTAGCATCACCAAGGCCCCAGGCAAGAACTCTCTCTTTAGATTCAGGGAAGTTTTTTATCACTCTGTGCTTGAGCTCTTGGTAGCCGCGGAGGTAAGATTTATTGTTGATGAGGTAGAAGTCTTTTGAACCTTCAAATGACTCCACAGTGCTATCAATGGACAATTGGAGGCCGCGACATGTTCTTTATCCTTCTTGGTAATGGATGTATCGTTATCTTCTCTTAATTTCTTTATGTCCGCGGCGTAAGCTACCTCATCATTGTTAACCCTGTCCTCCAATTCCTCGAATTTCTTTTGAAGAAGCTCAAGTTTGCTATTGGAAAGTTCTGCAGCTTGAGAAGCTTTCACTATCTGATCTTGGGTTTCCCTCAAAGATTATGTGTCCTGTCTTCACGACATTGACTTTTATTTTCCCGAACACCTAGGGGAAATATGGATGATTGTGGGTGAGGGGGAAATGATATGGGAAGGATGGTGTTAGGTGAAGTATGATATGATGGTGATGGATGAGAAGAGTGTTCTACACTTTAGGCACAAATGTATTTATACATAAAAACTAATTACAAACTTTCTTTTTCTTTTCTTCTTTTCTCTATTTTTTCTCTTTTTCTCATTTCCTTTTCTATTTCTTTTTCTTTTGCGATTTTGATATTTTTCTATATTTGTTTTCTTTTTCTCTCTTTCTTTATACTCTCAATCACTGAAGACATTTTACATTTAGGAAAACACTCTTTTTCTCAAAATGTTGGATGATATATGAATGGAGATGATATGTGATGGTGTGGGGAAGTATGTGGGAATATGGAAGAGCATGGGAATGTAATGGAAGAAGTGAAGGGTAATTGGTTGGTGTATGGATGAAACTGTAGTGTTCGGGAAAAATTTCAAGGAACTTGTTTCTTAGAACTCGGAAGTGATGCCGTTCTCAGTGATCAAGCCAAAATTTTATGAAAAATAATGAGATCATACAACGAATTAAATAAGGACCCAAAGGAAGTTATATCAACTTGTGACTCGAAGATTGCGTAAAACACTATGAAAGGGTGAAAGGCACAAACCTTACAAGCTAAAGTATCTACTAGTGATCCTTAAGTTTCTCTTGGAAATTGTAATACTCTTCAGCTCTAAACTGCTGTGACGTGATACGTGCAAAAATTTTTGTTGAGTCTAGAAATTCATGGTGCAACATGCCTTATTACGTATTACATAAGCTATTTATAAAAATATAGATCCTCTAGCTTGATTCATAGACTTAAAAAGATGGATGATAGAAAATTCACATCAATGAATGAGATGAAAGAAACTGCACGAAATTTTAAAAATCAGGATCAAAAATCAATTTTTTTTTTAAAAAGGGGTACGATTTTGATAAAATTCCCCACCCCCAAACAAAAAGGAACATCGTCCTCGATGTTTTTAAAATTTAGAGCAGAACGGAGGAAGAGATTACCAGAATCAACAGCTAATAAAGTGGACAGAGGTAGCCAAGATAAACCTGAATACGTGATAGGAAAAAAAAAGCATACAAGTCTATAAACATATAAAGAATAGGGTGATGTGAAACGCCACCCCCAAACAGGATGAGACTCATACGAGAAATCACGGGCTGTCTTCTGGTAGCGCTAAGTTTAATGTCTTATGCCAAACCGAGCTATTCTCAGCTTAAAGATAAGATCTATGAAAGCACGGTGAGGCAAAAAAATTGGGTGACAAGACTGAAGCGTCACTCTTGTTGGATAAAGGCTAAAGGGGTCAATGCACTTGTATGGAAAAGTGCATCACACGATGTAAAGAATCGGTGGACCATGGGCGGGTGGGTATTATTGTAAGGGTAAGAAAGGAAGGGGTAAGGGTGAAGAGGCACCGATCACGGACCTTATTGAGATGGAAGGTGAGGGAAACAGGGGCCCTGTAAGCATGGTGCTTAAGTTGGTGAGGAAGGAGAAAAGGTGTAGAAATAGTGATGGGGTGGGCCTCATATAAATTACACGACCGTTCTATGAATGAGCGATGATAATGGTCGTGCTGTGACACGCCAGGGAGCTGTCGAGGGAAAAAATCAACACCATAAGAGAGTGGCGGGCATAGAGTAACAAGCTTGGTGTCATGTAAGTGGAGAGTAGCACCATAAATACTCTCATGGGTGGTGGAAGATGGTTTTAGGTAAGGACCTAAAGATGTAGATGGAAACTTGAAATATGTAAAATCAAGATCCAAACTAGGTGGTGGGGTGAAAGGGATAATGGGTGGGATAAATGGCAGAGGAAGATGATCCAACTCAAGTGTAGTGGACATACACTCGTCGAGAGTTGTGAAGTGATCTTCAAGGTCAGTCGCAGAGTGTGGTATCTAAATAGGGAGTGGTCAACTTCTCCACAAGAATATCATCGGTGAATGTGGTGGGTGGGTAAGACGAGGCACCAAGATCTAAGATAGAGGAATCACTAGAAATATCGGGATCAAAGGGAGACATGCATGGTGGATCATCATCCATATCAGGATAGTTAGGAACTATCTTGGATTCTATATAGGGAAAATGGTGAGCACTCGTAGCCGGAGCTAACCTAGAATGAAGTGGTTCCTCGGAAACACACACGGTAGGCTCAATGGGTCTAGACTCGGGCATTATTTTGGATTCAATGGGAAAGGGAATGTGAACCTCAATGGTAGGTTCATGTGGATATTGCGGTATTGGATCAGTCTCACAATCTTCAGATAAGTAAACACAATTATCAACTTGGGACCCAAACCATGGGATATTTTCAACTTCGAGATTCTCGGGGTGGTAGGGTTGGTCACACTCTAAATTAGTGGCATAAGACGACGCATCATCACTCCACGTGGGGGCAACAATTGGTTGACTTGGGGTGAAGTCCGACTCTCTCTCACACTCAATTTCATTTAATCTTTGTTCAAGCCGTTGGAGGCCTTCATTTTGAATTTGAGTAGATTTCTCTTGCTCGAGTATGAATTTTTGTAACAGACTTTCGAGAGCGGAGGAGGATGATGGTGGTGGATTTACGGGTGGTGGTGGTGGTTGAGGTGGGACAACTCACTAGTATCATGACTATATGGATAAAACTCATATGAATTTTGGGGAACGGGGTCAAGTGTGTCATACACGGGAGAAGCATGTCCGTGAGAGATAAAAGGTTGATAATCATGGGGTACATAGTGAGGGGAATGATCGGAATTGGGTACACTAGGTGTCCATGATAACTGTTGGAACGTGTGAGGATCGACAACATTGGGTTGGGATTCATATTACGTGGGAGGGTAATCATGCCTCCATGAATAGCCAAGGTACTAACACAACTCGAAATTGGGTTCGCCGTGATAATTGGTCGAGGTGGGTTCCGGAACAGTGTCATATGGATACACATATTGCATGGTGGGTTCATAGGGATATGAAAAGTATGGGCACTCATGGGACGAGTGATTGGCATATGAACAATGGGTGCACGAGAAAGTGTGAGACACGTCAACACTTGACACCAAGGGTGATGGAATAGGAGATGCATGCATAGATGGTGAAAGAATATCAATAGCACTCGTGAGAGAGCTGAAACCACTAAGTATATCATAAAGATACGGCTCAGGATCGCTCTCACACGTGTCGCGTGACAATGGAAAATGACCAAAGTAGTCCTATAAGGGACGTTCATCGGCCATGTGGAGAGAAATATTTTTTTGGATTTTTTAATTTTTTTCAAAAGGAAAGAATTTTTTTTTGGATTTTTCTGAAAATGAAGGAAACAAAATATTTTTGGATTTTCTAAAAAAATAAAGGAAAAAAATGTTTTTGGAATTTTCTTTTGGAAGAAAATAGTGGGAAAAATATTGACACTTTGAATTTGCATGAACTTACGAAAACTCGACTACCTAAGGATGGAATTGGACATACACAAGTCAAGGATAAATCCTAACTAGAACATAACCAATTTTTTATCTTTAAATTTAGAGAAAGGGTAGTCAAATTTGAATTAAGTCCGCGGGTAATAAAAATCATGGTAATCTTTGTGATCACCTTTGCAAAAATGTTCTACTATTGGGCTACATAGTTGATTGATTTTAAATTTTAATGATGTCTAGGATAGCACACAATGGTAAGCGAGTGAGTCGAGTGATGAAATCCCTTCTCGTGAGTGACCGGGTATAGGTCTTAGTCAATTAATTCATCACACCATTCGAAAATAAATGAGAGAATAAAATCAAATAAGAGCATATAAGCACACACAATAATTGACTCGCTAACATGAGAAGCGCGAGGGTCTAGAAATGTACATCTCACGGTTTTTACACCGTGGGGTGCAGAAAAATTTAAGTCGACCGAGGGTAGATCACGCTTATCTCAGTCGGCCTTGGGAGTTCTACCGACCCAAGGTAGAGAGGCTTCTAAATCCTCGACTTCGACGCCCTCTATCTACCTTGTCCGGTTTCCCTATCACGCTTGTCTTATTTTTATTACAAATTTAATTGAAAAATAATTTGGTGTCTCTAAGCACCGCAATACAAGCCATGGATAAAAATCATAATACAAGCCTTCTAAAAAAATAAAAAATAGTACAAAAAAAAAATACAAATGAATCACAACATGGATCCTCTGAAGTGCTTCGAGCTCCAAAGAATGGCAACGATGCCATTTGATAACTTTATTTTTGTGTGTAGTCGTTGTTTGAAGCCAAGTTAATCAAAAGCCTCAAATACCTACAAAATATAATAACCTAAAGTGTAGAGGTAAGCAATGGTATCAATTCAATTTAAAGGGGTAAAGCGAGGGGAAAACAATAGTAATTCACTTTTATTTTCTTTTTGGGGTTTTTAATTTTTCTTTTTTTTAGCTTTTTCAATATTAAAACAATTTGGGCGAGGATGTAAAATAACACTAAGTCAAAGATGTAAATAACTAACTAAAAAATAAGTGAAGAAACTAAGTAAATCTAACTAAATAAAATCTAAAATGTGAGATGGGTGAGGAAATAAAAGTGAGGACTAACAAGGGATAGGATGACACCATATATTCTAGTTAATTAAAATTAATTATCCCAAGTTAATATCAAAATCACAAATCAACTCTCGTTGCAAATGTAATTTTCATAATAACATTTTAGAAAATTAATTTTAACACTCCAACGACTCTTGAAATGTAGATCCCAACATCATCTAACAAATCACGGGCTAGGATCGATCGATTAGACTAGTTTAAATCATAAAAGTAAGCCTAGAGTTTAAATTAAAGTAATAATACCACACTTGAGAAACTCCTATCTATAGTTCGAATCTAAAATGGATATTATACCTAGAATTTCTATTTTCTCTCGAAAATCATTTACCCTCTCTCGAAACGTAAATTAAAATGTAAGAGTGCAAAATAAATCATCAAATGGACATTTAATTTAAATTAATTAACTAAATCATGATTAACATCAAATAATGGGTCACCCCACCCCTTCAAAGGGGTTTTAGCCTACCATGATATTAAACATGATGAACAGATAATCAAAGGTTAAGAAAATAAAATAGAAGAGAAGACAACAATCAAACCCAATCTCTTGAAGTGAAATTGAACTCTAATTTCTTTGAAATCAAGCACCATCCATCCAATATGAGCATCCAACAATAATCAATTCAATATAATACTCAATTGAATTACTCACAATTTATCCTCACAAATCTCTAAAAGTAAAAATGAAAACTATTTACAAAATATTTCCCTAATTTATTTTCTACTCTAACCTATATCTCTAACTCTCTCTAGAATTCTCTCTACAAAATAATCCCCCCCCCCCCCCCCCCCCAAAAAAAAAAAAAATGGTCTTCATCTTCTTTAAATAGTAGGAATGAAGCTAAGGGTAAATTGGGTATGGATAAAATGTGGTGATCATAGGGTGTATGCACATGAGGTTTGAGAGGTGTGAGGTCACAAAAATATGATTTGGGTGAGGGCAATTTTGGGATTAAAGAAGGTGCAGGTGGGAAATGGTTGTTAGGGGGTATAATAGGAATGGGGGTTAAGTGATTTTAAAAGACATGGGTTTAAAACATGTGGGGTTTAAATGGGTTTATTTGGTTTTGGTTTGTCTTTGTTTTGGCAGGAGAAATCGATTTTGGCTTGTGGAGAAGTGGGTCTTGGTTGAGAAATGGAAATAGGCTAGGCGATTTTGACAAGTCCGGATTCCGTTTGGTTAGGTCTCGCGATTACAGTTTCGATTGTGGTGTGCGGGGAAGGGAATATGGGTCTCCAATTTTTGGGCATGGGCGAGTTAGGGTTGTCCAGGTCAGAGGCGGCGACCGATTTGGTGGGTTTCTGGGTTGTTCAGGCGCCCGGGGGAGGAGATGGGGCGATGCCGGAGGTGGGTAGACGCATGGGATTTTTCCAGCAGGTTCATACTAGGTTGGGGAATGGTTGGCCGGCGACGGATTGACCATTCTGGGTTTAACTCGGTTAGAGGGGCATGGGATTTGTTTGTAGGTTGGAGTTGTGTGTTAATGGTGGGTTTGTGGTGAGGAGAGAGAAGTATTTGGCTATGGAGTGTGGAGTACGGAGATAGGAGAGAGAAAGAGTGTGAGGTTAAAGACGATGGGAGTGGGGTTAGAGTGTGGTGAGGGTGTAAGAGAGTAAGGTTTGGAATAGGAGTTGTTTTAGTGTGATGTATGGTATAGGGTATTAGGGTGTGTGTAAGGTGTATTGTTAGATGGGTGTGGCTTAGGGATTTATTTTAGGTGTGAGTATGGTATAGGGTATGAATTTTTGAGTGTGTTTAATTTGCACCATAAAAATAAATAACACTAAAAAAAATTAAAAATAATATAACCTAAAATCTAAAAATAAAATCCTACTCTTAAAATAAATAAAAAAAGACTCAAATAAAGAATGAAACAAAAAAAATGAAAATAAAAATAAAAATCTATTAACAGTAAAACTAAAACTTGCACTTACCCTCAGAAGATTGTGGAGACCATAATCCTCCAAGTCATCGTGGTCTTCATCCACGAGACGATCAAGGTCCATGAAATCTGGAACCCTCTTCATTCTACGGATGACCCTCACAGTTATATCCTAAGACGACTCAGGGTTTGGCTGCCTAAGATGGGGACATGGACGATCATCAAGACCAACACTAGCATGGCATTGAGGAGGTGCCAGGTTGGCATTGACAACCATGATTATTGGGGGAGGTGAGTTTGAAGTATGGATTGGAGAGGTGCCGCGGCCTTCGATCTATTTAAAAGTTGACATTAACCCTGCCGCGACCAAGTTAGCTCCAATATCATCGTCAAAATTTCCCTCAGGCCTCTCGTGAGGAGCGAACCCCTAAACCTACGTGTTAGGTGAGACATGAGTTATTTGACCCTCAGGCTAGTTGGAGGGAACGACATGATTATTTTGATCTGCAGACGCCATAGCGGGTGCGACAGGCTCAACTTGGTCACTAGAAGTGACTCCGACAGGAGCTTTGGACCTTGTCCTCTTCCTTTCTCTCTGCCTGGTTGTGTTATTAAGGACAAATGCATCCTCATCCATATCAGCAAGCAGAGATGCTAACAGGGATTTATCAATCTCCTCACTTGTGAAGAAATAAAGCAAGATCAATATCCAAGTTTGAAGCAATTGCCGCGGAATCAAAAACCAAAGAGAATAGTATTACCTCCAGCACCCATATCTTTGGGAACAAATTTGTTGGGAAATAATCCTCCTTTGTAGATTGAAGTAGAGGATACAAGAGTGCTGAACTTCTTCATGTCAGCAGGAACTTCTGCGATCTCCCTAACACTTTTCTCTTGCCACTCACTCAGCTGCAAATTGTCAAAGAACTGCAAAAAAATACAAAGGTTAGTACAAACATAAAGGGAAGAATACAAATTTAAATAACAGGATGCGTCTACAATTTAAAGGGATGCATCTTTATTTACATAGCTTAGAGGGGCGTCCCCACAGTCGCGACATCCTAAAGGACCTCTCTCTCTCTCTGTCCATCTTATCTGGGTGGATTTCCCACCCTTATCCAGAAATATAGAAGTACTTCCCCTTTCAATTATTCACACTAGTGGGCCTCTCACTATAGAGGGTTTTTTCGTTGCTACGGATGGTAAAGTAATAATACCATGCGAATTTTACGAAGTTTTCCTTTAGGCGGTAGAAGTAGAAAAATTCCGCGGTAGTAATGTCTTTCTTAAATTCTCTCTTCCACAGCACTATGGCTGTAAGAATTGCCCTCGATCCATTAGGATCTACTTGGGATGGGGCTAACTTCATTGTTTGGAAAATTCTTCTAACTGGAACAGGGAGAGGTGGCCACAACCCATATATGAAAGTGTGGAGGGGGAAGCAAACCCCATCGTCAGCAAGTGTCGTGCATGGCCTTTGTTCCGCGATAGGTTCTGAGCACATCAAACCCTCAGGAAACTAAAAGGCTTCGGCCACCTGATCAACACACTCTTGAGTCATAATGATGCAGATATTAAGGGAAGTAGGAGGTCTCTCATCTCTACCAGATGAGCCAGTAGGTGCGTTCCTAACATCATATGGATGCACCGCCGCGACGTCAATATCCATTGGCTGGTTACTTGAATTAGCTTCATCTTCCTTTATCACGGAGTCTGATTCTAAATCTAGCACTACACAATCGGGACAATCTCTTAGCTGGAAAGCTCCAATTGTCTTCAAAGGAAGCACTGAAGGAAGTTCAGGGGGTGAGACTCCAAAGTGTGTGTTTCAAAAGTCTTTGAGAAATTCGTCAGGATCAAAACTCATATGGTTACAGCAAAACCAGAAAAGCAGAAAGAGTCTGAAGTTAGGTGCCGCAGCCAGTATGATCATACAGGCCTCTTAGAGGCCGCGGTGGGAATATTAATTGGAAGGCAAAAATAGAAATCTTAGTAAATTCGGTAAACTGCACCAAGTGTTAGGCTATAAAATCCTAGAAATCAACTTCTACCGCAACATATTATTTTCGGGATGGAGATATTAGCTATATTCTTACATGCCATAGACATTGGGTTAGTGGAAAAGTGCTGCAGACACTAACCTATGAACCTTAAAGGTAATGGAATATTTATTATACAAGTATTTACATGTGCCGCAGCTAGATATATAGATGCTGCAGCCAATTTCTTAAACTATCAATATTTAAGGGCCATGGGCAATAACCTAAGAGACATGATACATGCCGCGACAAAGTTCTTAAAAAGTTTAGTATTTAAGGTTACCTAACTTGATGCAAAATCATAGGCATGAATGGATAATTTTTACATGAACAGTGACATGAGGCCGCAGCCAAAATAGCACTAGAACATGCTACCTACCGCGGCCAAACTTTTAAATAGTATTAACTCTGAAGGTGACCATTCTGAAAATCAGAGCCCTAGAATTTGAAGAGTTTTCTCAAGAACATTAAGAACAAGTGGTACGATTTTCAATGTCTTTACAAGCCTAAAACCAGCAAACACAATCCTACACAAGTGCGTTTCAGGATTATTTTTAATATTCTTATCCTAAGAACCAATGCAGACTAGCCAAGTTGACTTGATTGGGTGTTAGTGGCTTATTTTATTTATTAAAGATTGATTCAAAAGCAAGATCAGATATCTATTCCAACTCAAGCGATTATATTCAAATTCATGGTGAAATCAGCAAGATACGAATTATAATGACGGACCATTCAATCACAGTAGTTATTTTTGCAAAAGTTAGGAGTTCAATTGAGCCATTTACAATCAGATATCACAAACAGTCAGAATAATTGAATTATAAAACCATTTAGGAGGTTTTTGATCGAAGAAATTACCTAGAAATGGGTAAAAACCAATTGCTGAGCTTTAAACCGCCTCAGAGCCACCACGCACTGCCTTGAAGGCTCGTCGGAAAAATCAAGAGGGGAAATGAACAGAGTTTTTCTTTCGATTTGCAATTAATAATTGGAAAACATAATGAAGTCCATGGACAATTGCCATTTATATAAAAGGCCACGGGAAGATGAAGCGTAAGTTTGGATTGCCGCGACAACTTGAGAAGAGAGGACTTAACTGTTCATCCGTAGCCCCAATCATTATCTCTTGGCACATGACTTGAGGGGTTATTGATGACACAAATATAGCACCTTTCCGCGGAAGGTGTGAAATGGACATGTGCAAAAGACTTTTCACCGCAGCCTATCACTTATAGGCTGCGGACCTACCTTTTATATACCTCACTGGTCTACTGCCGCGGCCCCTATTAGCCACAGGGTGTGGCCCCTACTAGCTATAGGATGCGTCCCCTTCTAGATTCAGGGTGCGACCCCAGTATGATCACATTAACTGGCCACAACCCCTATTATCTACATCAGTAACACGACATCTGTACCACCTATAAATAGAGGACTACACCTCGAGATAGGGGATGGATTCATTCCTTATCAAATTTCGGGTTCATTTCTAACACTGAGACATGGCTCAAAGCCGACTATTCTCTCGACATCGCTCAGCATAGCTTGGGGGCTTCTCTCTAGCATCGCAGTCGTCATACCGGAGCCATCGAAATCGTCATAATCAAGTACTATATTCTATTCTTATGCATGTACGCCTCTTTAGGCCTAATTACTATGTACAAAATAGCATATATAATGAGAGTGTGGTACCAAAGTGGACGTAGGCTCATTTTTATAACCAAACCACTCTATATCTTATCTTTTATCTCTCTTTACTTGCTTTATCTGTTCATTTCATATCTTATACTCGACATACTAGTATGAGAACGACATATGGATGATTTTTTGTATCATCAATAATCAAAATGCAGTTTCCCATGAGCAAAAAGGATATCCAAAGATTTGTTGAATACGTGTTAGCACATAACAAATTTGTACCCAAATCCACTAAGCGATATCTTTCATTCTTCAAGGTGCTAAGAAATAACTTCAAATAAAATGAAGAATGCGAAACAACCTTTCTAGAATTGAAGATATATCTAGGATCAGCTCCGCTATTGTCCAGACCAATTTTAGGTCAATTTTCTTATTTTTACTTTGCATATTCAGAATCAGTTGTCATTTCAGCACTAGTCTCATAATACGTCGGGGAGAAAAGGCTAGTTACTACATTAGTAAGGTGTACCACGGAGTTTAAATTCGGTACCCTAGTCTAGAAAAGTTAGCAAAGGCTATGATTCAGGCTTCTAGACAAATGAATTCATACTTTCAAATGCATACTATTATCATTTATACAGATCTTCTATGCCAAACCATTAACAAACCTGAGAAATTAGTTCGATTGATGGATTGAGCAGTCAAACTAGCAGAACTAGTAGCCAATTTTATAGTGAAGTTCACTTTTGAAGAGAAACCTATCGAGAAGACTTCTATGGAAGAGAGCTCAGCTAAGAACCAAACTGAGCTGACTTATCCGGAAGAGAGATTAACAATTCAGCCTATTAGGCATACTTGTACGGAAGATAGCTCAATAACTAGTGCAACCGACTAGATTACCGACATACCAGAGTCATCTCGGTAAGAAGAAAGGGCTCGCAATATCGAGCAAATGAAAAAATTATTCAAAAATGGACACTTAGTGGAAGAAAGTTTTGAAAAATAACCCCCGATTTGGCAACTATTTGTAGATGTCTCATCTTGCGCCAATGTTAGCGGAGCAGACCTAATAATCACAACGATGAGGGTGATGCCAATTATGCCCTGATGGTCTAGTTTGAGGCCTCCAACAACAAGGTAGGATATGAAGCCCTGAAGCACAAACCTCCATTTACCACACTTTTATACATCAATGCTGACTTATACTTATTACCTACCACTTATAGTTGATTTATGCTTAGATTCACTACCACACACTCACTTATAGATATTCACACATCACTCAGTCTCATGTATTGATGCTTAGTGTTATCTTTGTGTTCCATGCTAGATTTACTTTTTACTTGTGCATTCTTCCCTATTATTATAGTGATTATCATGCCAAATAAAATACTCTCTCCATAATATACTAATCGAGAATCATGCATTTTACAAACTACATCACTAAGAGCATGGGTATTGACAAAATATTTGTCCCGTAGTGGGGATCACTTTGTAGTGGGTGCTGGTCCAGCAAGGCGCATTTAGCCTAAGTAATATGACTCTCACCTTACATTGGACATGTACCTTCGATGTATATCGAACGGTTCCCCTCGCATTGTACCGCTTGATCGAACTCACAACGAGAGGTATATATAAGGGAACTCGTTCACGTGCGTCGAGTATATCAAATTCGTTCTCACACGTACTGTCCTCATAAGGTATTTAGTGAGGCAATTCACGTACACTTAGGTATATCAAATGGCTTGTCCACACGTACCGATTGCCCTAAAAGGCAAGGCGTATATCGTGGAAGTCATGCCAAAGGGGGAACCTATCCACTAACCTAACAACATGATACCCTCATATAGGCATCAAACCTAGGGCACTCATATTTAGTTTTCCAGTTACTACCCGAAACTTTGCTGAAATGTCAGGTCGGTATGTCGCCCAAATTTTCGCGCGATTTATCCTAAAATTGGACCTTGTCCATGAGCCTCGCAATAAGTCAAACCATGTTTTACATATTTTTCAAACCAAATTTTTCTTAGGCTCAGGTCTCGTCCGACATTTATTTCCACATGTAGGTAAACCTAATTTAAGTGAAAACATAATAATAATAATAATAATAATAATAATAATAATAATAATAATAATAATAATAATAATAATAATAATAATAATAATAATAATAATAATCATGCTGAGATTCTTCGCTCACTCCTTTCTTTCTTCCTTTCTCAAAAAATCAAATACCAAAAAAAAATCTTCCTTTTATCATAAATGTCAAAAACATTTTTCCTCCTCTTTTATCAAAATACCAAAAAAGAAATATTTCCCCCCCTTTTTTTATCATAATACCAAAAAGACACTTTTCCCCTCCTTTTAACAAAATACCAAAAAATATTATCCTTCCCTTTTTGAAAAAAAAAGTGTTAAAAACAGTTTCCTCTTTTCCAGTAAATATAATTCTTCCTTTACTACTTCAAAAATAAATTCAAATTATTTTTCTTCTCAAGTCGATCGCATACCCGACCCTTGTCCTGGCTCCCTATTAGCTTCGATCTTCCGTATAACCTCCATGAAGCTCTGTTAGTTCTCCCGCTGCTTCCTTCGAGTCTGGAATCCACCTTCGCCAACTCTCCATAGAGAACGCAAACCAAGTACCGAATATGCAACCTGCTTTGATGACGATCCTAGTCCCACTTATCGCCAAGATTTATAACCTCCAATCGATGTTCATGAGCTGCAGCAAAATCGGGTCCCTATTCCCAGAGATTCTGAGTTCATCTTCCCTCGTCTATGGGTCCTCTTTCACTAAGGCCTATTTGGGTTCCGAAAGAATATCAACACGCTCCATATGCCCCTCCTGCCAATGGGCCACCACCAAACCATCTTCCTATGCCGAATCTTGCCCAACCAGGGGCTAACCTGCCAGTTGTCGTCAATTCGAAGGAAAAAGACTTAAACAAGGTCAAGGAGGACCTTAGGCTATTAAGCAATAAGTTTGACCAGGTTTAAATATTCAAAAACTACATGGATTACACCCATATGTCTCCCTACCCTAAAGCAAGGATGCTGAAAAAATCCAAGATGCCCAACATTGAGAAGTTTAGGTGTAGCGGACCCCCAATTGTTCATCTCTCAAGTTACCACAAGCCACGACTCTCATAGGTGCCTCTGAGGAAATAATGGATCAAATGTTCCAATAGACTTTGAAAGACAACCCGCTTCGTTGGTTCCTATCCCTCGAGGAATCCATAATTCGCAGTTGAGAGGATGTTGCCCATGAATTCATGTCGCAATACAAATACAACAACGAGTTACAAGTTACACGTCGTGATTTAGAACTTCCGAAGAAGAACCCTAGAGAATATGTCAATAATTTCATAACAAGATGGAGGGAGAAAGCGGTCACTATGACCAATCGACCTTCCGAAAAGGGACAAATCAGTATTGCGAAGAAAAAATTCTTATCCTATGTCTGAGCGATGATGGGAGGATAGTATTAACTAGATTAGTGTTTCTATTTCTGAAATGTACTTCAAGGTTTAATGGACTGGGGTGTCATTGGTCCACCGGCCAATCATAAACCCAACAACACTAACAATCCACTCCCAAATCATGTAAATGCTATATTCCTAGAAAATGATTCGAAATTTGACCCATCTACCCGGATTATACCCAATAAATCATCCATTATACCCATATCTTCACCTAAACCCCTGAAAGTTTGCCCATATTTTCTCCTACACCCTATTTGTTTTGCCGACCAAGCCCCATCGCTTCTTATAAGAGCATTCATTATCGTTCATATTCATTCTGGGGGGAAAATATATGGAACTTCTAGCAGTACTGAACTAGCTCCTAGAGTTCAGGATAAAATTTCCCTTCAAAATGACCATTGACTGCCATAAGTTTAACACCCTATTCAAGGATGCCTAGAAGTGGGATCGAGAGTCAAATAATTGGGTCGTACCCATTAACGAAGTAAGTTTGGATGATGCAGTATAGATTATGGAAGATATGTTTTGATAAACCAATGAGATTTACTATATATCCGAGTTACTTGATGCTTTGAAACTATAAGGGCAATTGGTCCCTTCACTTATGCATCTCCCTGTTGAGTGGGAGGAACTATGTGAAGAAGTCATGGAAGTGTTGGAATGCATTGACTTCTCATGGAAAGATAACATCGTTTCCATTGGATGGGGGGATGAGTTTAATAGTGCAGATGAAAAGCCAAGCCAAGCCAGGAAATAGTTAGCCCAGTGATCAGTATATATGGGATGATATCGTTTGAAAATTTGCTAGGAGAGATCCGTAAAGTGACCGAACAACCTAAGATAGACGAAGAAATGGGGTTTCTTTTCTTCGCTTCTTTCGTGAACCATATGATAAGATATAAAAGGAACTACCAGAGTATGAATCCTCAGTTAGCAGGGATAAATAAAGGAAGGGGAGTTTTTGAGAAACTCCTCATGACAGAAATGACCATTGAGGAAAGAAAGATCCTCGACCAGCTCAAGAAAACTCGACCAACATTTCATTGGGGGGACTCTTCATGTCTTCCCAGCTACATCAAAACTCTCTAATAAAATTTCTTATCGGGCCCACAGTCTCCCCTTACACCACTCCAAAAGAATTCGTGAACCTGGTCAAGTCCTCAACCTTTACTAGATTGCTTTCCTTTTCTGAAGAAGAAATACCAAAGTTTAGTCTTAATCATAACCATGCTCTCAACATTTTCGGTGAGGTAATGGTGAAGACAGTCTCGCTCTCACTCGTCGATAACGGATCAACATTCAATGTTTGCCCATTAATAACCTTCAAATTCTTGGGTTTTAAAGTAAGATACCTTGATCCAACTTCCACTGTAGTGTGTGCCTATGACAACACCTCTCGATAGGTAATGGGATCCATAACACTCACGATAGGGGCTGGCCATATAAATCTCGTTACTGAGTTCCAAGTTATTGGCATACCAGCCTATTTTAATCTATTACTTGGTCAATCGTGCCTTCATATCATCAAGGAGGTATCTTTCTCTCTCCATCAAAACCTGAAGTCCTTTGCTAAGGGAAAGGTCATAACTTGGAAGATGATGATAGTGTTGAGAATTCTAGCACCAGCATTCGATACTAGAAATACTGCATGGGATGAATGACATGATTTTTTTTGGCTTTAGGGTTAATTTTCTTTCTTTTTGGTAGGGGATGATTTTAGAGATCGAGTCTGTCTAGAGTAAAACCCTCAGGGAATTGTCAATGTAATACCGATGTTCAAGAATATGCACTTTAGGCATGGACTGGGGTTGGGATGATGACAAAAGGGGATAATGGAACCCATAGTATTAAAGAAGGCCTTTCCACCATGTAGCATGGGTTATCAACCATCATATGAGGAACTCAAAATGCTTCGCCAACCCTAGTTAAAGCGAAGGTTAGAAAGCACCAAGACTATTTTAGGGGATTCCTTGAACGGAAGATTCTCCAAAGAGAGTTAAGATTTTCCCTTTTGTGACTTTCCCAAACCATGGTATGATTATATAGACAAGAAGATGAAGCTAGTATTGAGATCTTCTTCCAAGACAACTACTCATGGGCATAAAGTTCTCAGCATCATATACAATCACTCTTGGAGAAAGCTATTAGATGTTGTCGAGGACTTCGAGGGAAGTGACTCCGAGGACTCATTCAATCTGGAAACACTAGGGTTGGAACTCTATATGATCCACTCAGACATAACATCATTGGACCCGTCCATGCTAATCAAAACTCATGATGAAATCCTCCTCAAATGGAATGCTATACCTATTTTAACCGCTAAAATGCAACCCAACCCAAGATATTTATCTTATATGTTCCTCTTTTGTTATTCCTCCTTTTTCTAATAGCAATGTAATCGAGACCTCCTTAGATGAGAATCTCAATGTTATTTTTACCAAGAATGAAATAAATGAAGATTTTGAGTATCTTGATATACCTTACATTAATTGTCTTAATTCTAATCAAACTCTTGACGATGATGAATTTAAAAATGGATAATTCAAAACTGATCTTAATAAGTTTAATAACAAACAACATAATTGCGTTTAAATTAATGAAGATGAAACTGTTGTGATCAATCTCGATTATAGTAGCTAACTGTGCGAGATTAGGATATGATTCACCCTTGACGAGTATGAAAGCGCACAATTCGAAGAACTGTTGAAAGAATTTATGGACGTCTTTGTATGTTCCTACGACGACATGCTTGGCATTAATCCTAAAATAGCTCAGCACGAGATTCTAACTCTCTCGAAATTCAAATCGGCCAAACAAAATCTACGAAAGGTCCACACATAATGGTTGGTCAAGGTTAAAGAGGAGGTGGTTAAAGAGTTGAACATAGACATCATCTGTGTGATTGATTATCCCACATGGCTAGCCAACATCGTACCCATGCCAAAATCAGGAGGAAAGTTCGCATCTGCGTTGACTATCGGGATTTGAATAAAGACTCTTTAAAATATGATTACCCATTACCCAATATCGATAAGATCATGGACAACACGATCGGCCATTCTCTCAAGTCATTCATTAATAGGTTTATCGAATCCAACACTTACCTCTATAGGAATTATACAACATGACCTCTCTCTGAATGTTATCCACAAGGGGCATCGGGATCATATGGAAAGTCACACCACAAAGCCTCTAATGGTCACAATTTTATCCTAGCTTCCATTGATTACTTCTCCAAATGGGTTAAAGACGAGTCATATGAAATGTTTCATGCCAAAACGGTATCCAAATTCATCTGAAAGAAAATCATCTGCCGATATGGGCTTCCGCATGAGTTAGTGTCAGATAATGGGTTACATTTCGAGGCAAAGGTCACAAAATTGGTCGATGAGTATGGGATTCAGAGACACAAATATTCTCCCTACCGACCACAAACCAATGGTGCAGTTGAATCCACCAATACAAACCTCAAGGCCATCATTAGCAAAATGACCGAGAGTTTCCGAGATTGGGCCGATTGGATCCTTTATGCCATCTGAGGCTACCGTACTTTAGTTCGAGCAAGTACTGAGGCTACCCCTTACTGTCTGACATACGACATGGAAGCATATTAAAATTTCTTCTCAAGTTCAGATTTTGAATATTAACATGAAATAAGTTCCTTCTCCACTTTATCGAGCTGGAGATTCAAATCACTTTTCTCTTGTTTAATAACCTTGAATGTTTTGAAATCAAATCTTTTTGAGCAATTTAATTTTCTAAAATATGAATTATGTTCTCTTAAGGCATTTATGTCATCTTTTAAATCATAAGTGAAGTCTAATAGCTTACCCTTATCATTTTCAGTTATTTTACCTTTTGATCGACAATTTGAGTATTCTTTACAAACTCACTTTCGAGAGACTCTTTCTCTTGTTCAAAGAGTTAGATTTGTGTAGCTAATTTAACATTCAATTTTTTTTATGTTGATAAAATGAGATATCAAGTCCTCATTATCTTAACTAAATGATTTAAAATTACTAACATCGTAACATTCATCAAAGTAAACATCAATAAGCTTTGATTTTTCCCAAGAATGAGAAGATTTTATTTTTCATCTTTTCTGACTTTAATTTCAAAAGTTTTGATCTACCATTAGGAATTAGGGGCAAGGAACTATTTTTACTATGCAAATGAAGGAAAAAAACATATATCTAAAAATAAGATCTAAACACAAATAAAATGAGATCTAGGAGTAGAGTTTACACCTAGAAATACACAAATAACAAGATTTACTCTATCATGTTTGTGCATAAAAGAGAAACCGCTCTGAGACCAATTGGGTATGGTGTGTTCTTTACAATGTGTTTAATTCAAATAAACCTAGGGGGCAAATATTTTTTTAACAAAATTTACCTAATTTTAATCAACTTTAACTTTCCTATCAATTAGAACAATCCTACCATACAATATAACTAGGTGAGATGATAATAAGAATGTAGATATAAAATTTAAATCATTAATTTAGGAAATATAAGTTAATTGAACTAGATGAACATCCTATTTTAACGAATTTAACTAGATACAATCTAAATGTATATTATATTTGTGTTAGATATGTAGCAATCAAATCAAAAAATAAACAGTCAATCAATAAGACATTTTCATAAGGAAAAACCCCACATAGGGGTTAAAAAAAACCTCGATTCATCCCAATTGCTCATTTATCTTGAAAAGATTTTATATAATGCAAAAAGACACTTCTCTATTGTTCTCTAATAATTGGTTATCTATAAACATTGAACTCTCCACCAATGATAATGAGCAATCCATATGAAGCTCCATTTAATGAATGAGGAAGTCTCATTCGCCTCCTTATAATCGCTCCATACTTGAACTCTTTAATAGCTCAGACACCTAGTTTAGATAAAAGTTTGATATTCAATTCTAATGTAGATCAATTAGATTGAGTCTAGGCTAAGTAGATCTGATCTCAAACCACTCTCAATTGTTCACAAATAATAAATCAAGAATATATCTAGGTTTTCTCTCAATTTGGAAAGGAACATGTCGATTTGATTAAAGAGATGCAATTTATATGATCCAAATCTAAAAAATGCTCTCTTGGTACAATATAAGTAAATGGGAATAATATGTTTTTAAATGGAGGGAAAAATCTCTATTTATAGAAATGTTTACGAAAATTGACTACGACATGGCAAGGATGCACATGGGTATAAAACCCATCCTTGTTCACGATTTTAGGTAGTTGCTTAAAATATTCAGAGTTTTGCGCACGTGGCTAATTATATCCATGCGAACTGTTTAGGACAAAAATCAAGTTTATTCATAAAAAAACTACATTTTTGAAATTTTGAGCTTTCCCTAGGGTTAAACATAACACATTGATGAACTGGAAATCATCCTTGAGAATTAAAACTACTTGAGAGATTTCTTAACAATGGAGAATATATTAATATATGTAAAATAGCATAAAAGATGAGTGAAAATGGAGAAACACAAGTTTTGAAATGGTTTGGCCGTAGCGTACATCCACTGTGAAAAGTTTGGGAGTGATTTCACTGTGAAATATAGTAAAATGCCATAATAAGTGAGTACAAGCTTATCTCTCTATAAGTTCTTAGTATAATAGTAGGGCTTATGGTTGATGATCGATCTCTGGAGAAGAAGACACAAGGTGTCTTTTATAGGTCTCAGGGTGGTGCGCAGTGTCACCCCGGGCATGCACTCCACGTGTAAATGTGTGATCAGGTAATGAGCGTGTGACACCTATAGAGAAGGATGTAAAATTCATGATGAAGAATATTCTCTCGATATATTGGTGGATTTTCCATAAAGGTTTTAGTTGGATATGTCAACAATATCCTTGACACGATTTCCATAAGCTAAGCTGAGATTAGACCGGCCAGTTACCTGACTGATATATGATGATGGGTTGGCCTCCCGATATTAACAGGGGTTGATACCGTCATAAGGATAAAAGTGAGGCCGATACTGTGAGTAGGTTATAGTCTGACACTGGGATTTAACTACCTTCATATGAGAATTATCCTACCATAGTACTTGGTCTCTAATGTTGAGACCATCTAAGCTGAGATTATAAATGTGGGACTCTGAGAGATAATGACTCTGAAGGCATATATGAAAAGTACTCTTCTATGGTGTGTACTGTTGGGACAAGACCATTCTTATATACATCAATCACCTATGGACCTTATTCTTCAATGTCAGTGGTAGGTTGAGGTTTAAATACTTTTGGTACCTTATTTTGTCCTGGATATTATGTTTTAGGTTATCTTAATGTTAATAGAGGTACAATAGAAGCATTAGGTTTTGACATATTTGTCATTTCACACTTGCGAAGTAATACACCTATCGTTAACTATTGGCTTAACATGAAACTCTAGGTTGTGTGTAGCTAAACGTCCCATTGTATATTGTGCCCTAATTATGGGATTTTTGGGCATCATGTGCACGCCTATGGGCGGTAAAAACCCCTTTTTCCTTCTTTATTTCATTACTTCTGCAAACCTTTCCAGAGAAGCCTTGGTTTATCTCTCTAAACTCTCTCGTAATTTTTCTCTAATCTCTCATTTTTCCAGTGCTTTTTTATACCAATAATCTTCTAAGTCTTTCCAAGTATTCCACCTATTTCCTTTATTCATTTCTTGCAGTTTAATTATAATTTCTGTGATTTTTACTTTTTTTATTGAGTTTTCTTTTTTCTTCAGCCACTAAATTGTGGTGGTTTGTCCTTTAATTCGTATCTTTTTTCAGTGGGTAGGATAAAGTTGATTTAGCATGGGTTTTCAAATAAAGGTCGATTATTTTAGTTTTTCAACGTCTTTTATAGTGAGAGGTTGCCAGAGGTGTTCTTGGTGTCTTTCACATAAGTTTTTTGAAAAACCATATAGTTACTTAGTTTGATCCTTTGTAGTTGCCCCATTAAATTTCTTTGAGTTTGTTCATGCGCTGTAGGCTCAACGAGCTAGGTGAAGAATTTCCCCACATGTGTAAATGCATAAGACGATAAATTAAAAGGTTCGAAGATGAGTCTCATTAACATAAGCCTCAGGTTTCATCGACCCCAACCCCTTAGCTATACAACAACCTGCCTTACTTCTGAATTACCCCACTCAAGCCGAGTCTAGAGATATCATTTCCATTAGTAGTGATAGTATGTCTTCCTCATCTTCTGAGGGCTATATCCCTTCTAAGCATCTTGGACTTCATGATGATCGGTTGGATTCTAGGTCTGAATCCTTTAAGGTGGAGATAAGAGTCACGGCAACCCATGCTGACGAGGGTGAGATGGATGAATCTAGTAGTTGGAGTCATTCTAGAACTTCTGCTCCCTAAGTTTATGATATTTATAAAGATGAGTTTGAGGTTCCATTCCCTTCAATGGCTATTCCAGTCTCGACTATGAATCAGGCCGAGTTCAGGAGCCATAACCCTTGTGGTAAAGCCCCTACCACCAAGGATGAATATGAGGACAATCCTTACATATTGGACATGAGTGTAGCATCGGCCCTTTCCAAGGATGTTTGTAAAACTGACCTAGTGGTCTAAAGCACCTCTATGGGATCAAATACTCCATCAATATGAAGTAACTTAATAAAGATGAGTACGCCTTTGACCTAAAAAATGTGGAAGATGTAGTTGTCTATGAGCAAATGTTTAAGGTCAGCTTTCGCTTTGCTATTCATCCAATTGTAAGTTATATTCTTGATTCTATCTGTACTCGCCATTCCTAACTGATGCAGAATACCTAGAGGACCCTATTTAGGGTTGATCACCTTTTGAGAGTTTCTTGGGATGTAGATATCCCGATTAAAATCTTCTGACCATGTTATAGGATGGTCACTACGAGAGATACACCATGCAATTATCATTTCATGGCTTGTCATCCCGATAAAAAAACGTTATCATATTTATTAATCGAACCTTAAACCATAATTGGAAATCCCATTACTTCTTCACTTATGGGGAATGGGAGTTTGGCGAAGGAGAGTCATCTGCAGAAAAGGAGGCCATAATGCCTCGTAAATAGGACAGTATTTTGGTCTTGGCCAAAGTAGACATTGGTATCAATGCCAAGATGAAAGATTCCACTAGCCAACTTAGGGTGGATGGCCTCACTATCTTTGAGGATTTAATGATACTTGAGTTGTTTCAATACTCCGGTATAGGGGTGGAAGCCCTGAAATAAATTTATAAGAAAATAACCCAACTTTGTTGAACTTTACTGTTGTCTTGAATTTCTTCTGTATTGTATGATAATACTTATCTATTTATATTTTTATTTACTGATCGTTTCATTGGTATCTCTGATGATATTTGGTCAATGGTTTCTCCAATGTCTTCTAATTTGCTTTCCAGTCTACAATGTAAAACTTCTCACCCGACTAAGACTTGGCAGAAGAGAACTATAGGAGGTCCCTCTTCTGCTGAAGGTTCAAAGAAATAAAAAGTTTTTATTGGTGGGACCTCTGCTAATCCTCACCCTCAATAAAAAAAAGAGGAAGGAAGTCTCACCAATATATGCTTTTGAGACTCTCCTTCCTATCAGGGACACATGTTATTGAGCCTCTCCTTCCTATCAGGGACAATGTCTTTATGGCTGCACATTTTACTTAGCTGAATGTCAATGCTAACTCTCTTATTGGGAGTCATCTAAAAGATTGAGAGGTTATAACCTCGGTTGTCCTTATGTGTGACAACTGCTATTTTGAGTTATAACCTCTCGAGTTTTAACTTTTCTCTTCATAGGGAAACCCACGTAAATAACAACGTAGTTTTATCTTCCCAAAATTTTTGAAGTGTAATATCATCCCGTACTAACTTCTCTTTTCGTATTTTTTGTAGACTATCATCATCCTTCAGAATATCCAACACTGGGTGGTGGAGACAGAGGCAAAAGGAAAAGTGATAGATAAAACCAAGATTTAACTTGATGATCTGAGGAAGAAGTTAAAGTATCCAAAAGCTAAGTATGACACTAAGGTACATGATATATGCGACTGTTATAAGGAGCGCTTGTCCAACCTAAGGTAGGATTATAAAGAAAAAGGGGAGGCTCTTGAAACTGACCTTAAGAAGAAGAGGGAAGACTCAAAAAAGAAAAACCAGATGGTTGCTGAGAAGGTTGTAGTTGAGTTTAAAGAGTCGAAAGAGTTTTTTGACTATTCAATCCAATATATGGGGAAGGGGGCGAAAATTATGTACCGATGGGTTGCCAACTAGTGTGATGACCTTGTTGCCAATGACCCTCTCTTAGTCGAGATTGCCTCATCTTCTAACTTTATTGATCCTACAAGTGTTGCTGCTCTGCAAGATGTTCAAGATGAGGCTGATAATGCTAAAACTATTATGGATGAGGCCAAGACTTCAATTGCTGAACAAGACGACATCGAGGTGGTGTGTGAGTAAGAGGGAGACATTGCAAATCTCAATAAAAACCTAGTTGGTTAATCCATCATTGAATCTCTTGCGGTCAACACTTGGGTTTTTATTCTGGTGACCGTGTGTGGTCTTCTAAGCCCATTTTTTATAACCACTTTGAACAAAAATGTTGACCGCGTGTTGCCTTCTAAGCCTATTTATAACCACTTTGAACATTCTTTTTGTAGCTTTTGCCATGATTCTAAAATGAATGAATCTTTTTATAAGTATTGTATCTACTAGTTGCCTCCATAATATTTCTTTCATTTAACACTTTCAGCATACATAAATAATTTTTAAAGGTTTCACTATACTAAAATGATGTCGAGAACCTCCCACCTCTCAGGGTTTATATAGAGTGGTGCCTTGGAGTCGAGACTCCCGAGGCACTCTCATATCGCTCTGAGAGAGAGATCTATTTTCTATCTTACTCCGATGATATTTAAGAGTCTAACCATACTAAATTGATGTTTGGGACTTCCCACCTGTCAGGGTTTATGTAGAATGATGCCTTTGAGGCAAGACTCATAAGTCACTCTCATACTGTCGAGATACATAGATAGATAGATAGATAGATAAATAATATATATATATATATATATATATATATATATATATATATATATATATATATATATATATATATAGAGAGAGAGAGAGAGAGAGAGAGAGAGAGAGAGATTTATTATTCACCATAGTTAAATGATGTTTCAAATTTTTACTATACTTAAATGATATTTAAGGGTCTCTCCATAATGAAATGATGTTTAGGAATTCCCACATCTTAGGGTTTATCTACCTTGGAGTTGAGACTTATAAGGCACCCTCATACCACCAAGAGAGATTTATTATTCACCATACTTAAACGATGTTTCATTTCTTCGCCGTACATAAATGATGTTTAAATGTCTCACTATACTAAAATAATGTTAAGGACCTCCCACTTCTCAGGGTTTATGTAAAGTGGTGCCTTAGAGTAGAGACTACTAAGACACTCTCACGCCGTCCAGAGAGAGATTTAATTATTCACCATACTTAAATGATCTTTTCATAATTTCACCATATTTAACTAATATTTAATTAACTATGTAATTCTAAAAATGCGACTCCTGAAGAAGAAATGAGATAATACTTCATTATATTTCAATATTCTCTCAATATTTTCATATAAGAACATTTTCTTACAACTTGCCTTTTTTTCTACAATAACAAAACTAATTACTGATAGTATTTGTTTAAATAATTCTCATTCCAAGGGTTAGAAAATGGCTTTCCTTCAAGGTTTTCCTATCTAGTATGTACTAGGACGACCTCCTCAATGACTATTTATGGTCCATGCTAGTTAGGATGGATCTTTTGACCTTTTGGATGACTTTCTTAGCACTAAGAGTTCCACTATGATGGGCCGAGACTTGGACCTTTTCTTATAAAATTTAGCACCCATCTATTGATAGGTTGATTGCGTGATGGTTGCATCTTCCATCATTTCTTCAATGAGTTATAAGTCCAGACTTATTTCTTCAATATTTTCCTAAAGATCATAGGTCTGAACCCTATTGCTTGGCAATCCAATCTCTATTATAATCACAACCTTTAACCCATAGGATAGCATGAAAGGTGTTTCTCCTATTGGAGTTCTTTCAGTCATCCTTTATGCCCACAAAACATTGTGTAACTCATCAAACCATCTTCCTTCAGTGTCTTCTAGATTCTTATTGATTCAATCTAACATCGTCTTATTGGTCACCTCTGTATTCCCATTATCTTGTGATTGGCTCAATGTGGAGTATAACTTCTTGATGCCGACTCTCTTGCAGTAAGATTTTAAGGACTTATTCTTGAATTATTTCTCATTATCGGATATCAACATATTAGGGAGTCCGTAGAAATAAATAATGTTTCTCTAGATGAATCTAAATCATTTTACTCTGGGATTATCATCATAGCCTTTGTTTATACTCATTTAAAAAAAAATAGTCAATTGTACTAATTAGGAATCTGAAGTTTCCCTTTTTTCTGGGAAGGGGGTTGATCAGGTCTATCCCCCAAGTGGAAAAAGTCCAAGGGGAAATATTAGGGAGAAAGGTTGGTGGGGTTGATGGGGAATATTTGCAAAGCGTTAACCTTTATCACACTTCAGAAGGTTTTTTGTCGAGTCTTTTACAAGGTTCAACTAATAGTACCCCTCGGTAACAATCCATTTGGCTAAGGATCATCTACCTATGTATATTTCACACGAGCCCTCATGTATGTCTCTGAGCATATAGTTTACCTCAAATAGATGCACAGACTTCAAGAGTGAAAATAAAAAACATCTCTTATACAACACATCAACAATAATGGTGAACTTGGTTACACGGTATCGTATTTTCCTTCATTCGGCCTTAACTTCTGGCATTTTATGTCTCTTAGTAATCTACAATTAGCTCAATCCAAGAAGCCTCCAAATGATGATTCATATAAACTTCGATGTCTGTCTCTTCAATCTCTATGATCAGTTTTGAGAGGCTCTCTACAAGTACTAATCAACGGATCTCTATTCTGGTAGCCTATATTGGACTTGCTATCGCATGTTCTCTCCCATCCTAAACTCTTGGAATCCTTCTGATCTTAACCACATGAAAACTTTTCATCATCTTCCTTCTCTAGCTAAGTACTTATCCATCTTCTCATCTTTTACTTCATAGATCCCCAAAATTTGGTTAACTACCAATTAGGAATCACTATGGGCGACCATTTGTCGGGCATTCAGTGCTTTTGCAAGTGAGAATCCTATTAGAAGGGCTTCATACTCTGATTCATTAGTCGATGCTTCAAAGTTGAATCATAGGTCATATTGATTGTTTATACCATTTGGTGATGATAGTATTAATCCTGCCCCACTACCATTCCCGCAAGATGAACCATCGATAAACAAAATCCATATTGTCCCCTGGCATAAAAGTACCCTTAGCTAACGCTCTATTTTTTAGAAATAAATCTCATTTTAGCACGCCATCTATAATATCGATCATCGTTTCCTCGGCCATTATTTCCTTTCCTTTTTGGATGAGTTGTGTGCCTTCGTTCGAAATTTCCCTTTCTGTGTCGTTGGAGGTTTTCCATGTGAACTCGACAAAAAAATATGCTAATGCCTTCCCTTTAACTATGTTTATTGATTGATGGATGATATCAAACTAACCTAGCTCGACTGACCAAGCTATTTACCTACTCAATTTCTAGGGTTTATGAATTGTAATACCCCGTATTTTTATGGATATCTATTTATGGGATTAATTGAATTAAATGTGAATTAATTGAGAATTAATCCGGATAAAATATTAACGAGATGTGAGTTAGTATTTGATTATAATGTTTATATATGGCAATATATGAATATTGGAACTATTGAAATTTTCGCGAGATTGAAATACGGAAATTTGGGAAATTTTGTTGGGACGCGCGTGACAGTCGCGTCAGGAATATAATTATTTGAATTAAAAATTGAATTTTATTTTTATCACCCGTATGGTCATTTTGAGTGCGCCAACGTGTTCGGAAGGGTCGAAATAGTCAGAAAACACTAGCCGGGGGTTAAGTTTGGGTCCCGAGGGATTATTGGGCCATACCGGTAACTTATAGGGGTATTTTGATAATTTCGGAAATTGGATAATTAAAACCCAGGAAAATTAGAGTTAAAATCTGACTTAGTATTAACCCACTAAGCCATGTTCCAACCCCAATTTAGGTAGTGGGCTACGGGAGAAGTTAGAAACCATAAAGATTGGCAAAAACCAACCCCACCTCCATTATCACCTTGAGAAGAACCTTGAGAAGAACTTGTAGAGAGAGAGAGGAAAAGAAGAATTCTGCAGAGAGAGAGAGAAGACAATTCAGCCTTCAAGACTCAACCTCAAATCCAGAGAAAGATTAGAGGCAAGTGGTTTAATTACAATTGATTTAATGCTATGCTTTTCAATGTTTAGGAATTATCGAAATTGATCTTGGAAGATGATATAGACCCATGAATTGGAAGTTAAAAACTATGAATTATGTTGGGGACTGCATGTAGTAACAATCTGGATGAATTATGAACTCAAAATTATGACCCTTGATGATTTAAAAACGGATTTAAGAAGAGGTTTATGAATGTTCTTGAAAGAATTAGAAAACTAGGGTTCTTGATGAAGATTGATCCATATATAGCCCTTGGTTGATGAATTATTGGTTTTAGAACGTTATTAATGTTGTAGGATGGTTGTATGATGATACTATAACGTTATATTGGAGTTTCATGCATTAAAAGTATGTTTTGGGATGATTTGTAAACTGCAAAACGAAGCAGTCCGTAGCCACACCTGGTGCATTCGATCGATCGATGTTCATCAGTCGATCGATCGACCACCATCGATCGATCGAAGGAAAAGGTCGATCGATCGACCTTCCCAGAATGAGTAAAGTTTATACCTATTTAAATTTTAATGGTGGTAACCCTTGGAAAATATTAATGGAGACCTTATGAATACCCTTAAACTTAAGGAAGACCAGCAGGCATGATTATGAAACTTGGACCTTAATTAGAATTCAATTTTAGGAATTATTCTAATTTAATGAAATTCGATAAGTGAGATAATATTTGGGTTAATAGTGTAAATTTGAATAATTTGATGAAATGAGGTTTGGGGCAGAAGTAAGGACCTTAGGAATAAATATGTTAAACGTGGGAATAATAGGAACTTAATAATCTATTTGAGATAGGTTTTAAGTATAAGAAACTACGACGTGAGACGTGTCGACAGTTTAACTTTTATATTATCGGGAGACGTAAAATATACAAATTTGGAATAATGGTATAAGGATGTAGAGTATACCTTTATTAATATTGAATTATCTAAGATGTGTGAATGCTTAGTACATGATTTTTATACGTATGACATACCTACCATACTTGCTATCACGGGAGGTTACGTTCGCATAGGGCCTTCTTATCCTTGTGTTGCCCGGATTTAGATTGGTACCTCAAGGACATAGTTCGAGAGAACGACTTATTTGTGAGTTAATAAGCCAGCTGACTGTGGAGCGTAGGTATGTACGTGACCATGGATATGTTGAATTATGTTCGCCTCCATTTATGTGTGTGTTGTTTATTCCAACAATTCCTGAGAGATTCGAAATTTGTAATCCTTATATACGTGATGTACCGGGATGGATAGCAGAGTATGTGTGCATCGCGGCTTAGCCTCGGGGTGCTTGTATTGTATATTTATGATGTGAAAATATACGGTTAAATGAAAAGGAATTTACTATGTTAAATTGTGAGTATAGTTGTGGTAACGTTATGAAAAGATAAAAGGGGACTTATATCAATAAATGGTTTTGTTAATAAATTGGGAATCCGAGAATTAGAGTAGAACTCTCTATTTAATTGTTAAGGTTAGAATTAAAACGTGAACCGAGTAGAGGTGTTAGAAACTCTTTTGAACTAGATAGTTATGAGAAAACACATGAATGGGTACAGGAACGTTAGGAGTGCACAGTTAGACGAGAGGTGAGTATCTCATGTGAGCGCACGCCCTAACATGTATTTTGCATTTATTGTTTTAATTGTTATTAAAGCACTTGCTATTTTCAAAATACTCTCCACTTTCGGGCTCTGACCCGTTTGCTTTCAAATCTATTTTTTTGTAATAAAACATTTTAGGTGCCCAGCCACAAGGACGCCACGCTTAGGATCCTCATACAGGTGACGAGCTGTAGCTGTTTGTGGAAGTTACAGGACATTGATTATAGACTCTTCTTCCATCTTGACTCTATACTCAGCATTTATCAGTTGTAGGGCATGTCGCCCATTTCTTTTAGAAACATTTCATTTATTTCAGTTATTCAGACTTCGGGCATGTAATTAATTCACGTTTCAGACTTGTCATATTATTTTCAGTTGTGGGATTGTTGTGAGGAGTTTTCCTCCGTACTTATTACTTTTGTTCGTTATTTCATTACTTCGTTATGGTGAATGGATTTATGTTGTTCTTCCATTATTCTTTTATTGCATGTTAATCAGACTTAACTTAAAATTTGGCAACTTACTTTTTAAATACTAGGTGGTTAGTAATCATTAAAATATTTTTGACAGTGATGCTATTAACTGGACCAACTTGGCAATTTGTATTAATTTAATAAAGGAGTAGCTACCCGATGTTTAATTAGTCGGGGTGTCACAGGTGGTATCAGAGCATCCGGTTCTAGTGTCCTTTAGGATCTGTACGGCTTATTATGTTTCCGCTGAGCTTTCTTTGATGTAGAGCCCTATGTTTAGGATTGTTTATATCTTTGGCGAGATTCCGTTCTCCTGCTTTAATACATATGGTAGTGAATCTTATTTGCGATCGGGTGTATTCGTGTGTCGAACAATACAGTACGTATGACGAAGACAGTTGGGTGAACAGCAGGAGGTAAAAATATATTGGGGTTAATTGATTTATTTAAAGAAGGACGACCGTAGTTGAAGTCACCGATATTATGGCACGAAAGTCCTGGAAGATATAGAAGGCTAAGGTGCGACTTGAGACTTCCGGATACGGCTATAGTAGGAATGGGGTCAAATTAGACACATCCAACAAGGTTGGAACGGGAGAGAAAGAATTAAATGTAACATTGAAGAGAACCAGCAGTAGCAATACTCGAAAGGCGAAGACGGCAGGTGCTAGCCAAATGAACGCAATGTATCCAAAGGCTTGGACTTGTGTTGGAGTATGGACAATCGAGAGTGAAAAATTTGAGGAAAATTTTTTCTTGTCTCGTGAGAACGGAGTTCCAATGGGGAGAAACAATCCCCACACTTATAAGTGGAATGTGACGTCGAGAGAAGGCGTACACGAATGGTTAGACCATAAGTTCCCTGATCAAATGTTTAGGATGAAAACCGAATGTCGTTTTGAACTCACACGAGAGGTCCGGACAGAGGTCACTCTGTGAGAAGAAATAAAATTATTTAGTGAACCCTACACCGGGTGAAGTAGGTGAAACGGGGAAGGGGATATTAAAGGGAGAATTTGCATAGAAGAATTGCTAGTCCTTCTGGAAAAATTCTGCTTGGACGGTTAAAGCAAATGGTATTATCGCAGTGTTAATTTGGAGGTAAACAACCCCGGGTGGGGGATATACCAGAATCGAGAACTTTATATAAAGTAAGACTGGGGAAAACTGGTGTTGGAGAAGCACCACAATGGGAAGAACCAATGGCGAAACCGTTAAAATAATTCGATAGCGGAATTACTACCGAGCGATGGTAATTCCAGTAAGAGAGGTGGAAAATTAGTAGCATGTTCCTTAGGGCCGTCAAAACTAAGGGAACAACAGAGATAGTCGTCTGAGTCGAGACTACCAACGTCCGAGAGATGGACCACCTTAACATGATTTGTGAAACAAAAGATAAGTGTAGTATGTGTAGAAGTATTTCTGTGGGGAGTGAAACCCGTGCGTTATAGAATTTTTCCCGATGCGAGAGTAGGGATCAAGGTATTATGCCTGGCGCAGGCAACAGTTATTGAAATATTCAGTTTGGGACAACATGTGTGGTAAGTCCAGAAACCATTTGAGCAGCCGGGACGATTGATAAGATAGAAGTATGAGTTACATCTTCGGATGATGATGCATGTCAATTGTGGCATGAATGAGTTGTTACCTTTGTCATAATTGTATTATATATAAGAACAATTTTTCCCTGCTAGTGTGGGGGTTACTTTATTGTCATCCGCGGAGGATGAATGGGTATATTGATAGTGGTTTATACTTTAATGAAATTTCTCGTTTTAGTGCTGTATTATACGAGTAGGATATGATATTATTTATGGTTTTATATATATATGATTATACCGATAGTGTGCTGGTATTACGAGTTTATTGGGATTGCCACCTTGGGGTAGCAGGTTTTGTTCTGGCGAGGCCCCATCTGTGAGAGGGCCGGACTCGCAATTGTACTTTTGTATATAGGTATATATACATATTTATGAATATGTTGTGATTTCTAAATGGTATACTGGTCTCGGATATTTAATCCCATGATGCGTAGGGATTTCATTATTATGAGTCGTATGTAATTGATTTACTAGTCAACAAAGAGTTAGTTGGTTTTATAATTAACGTAGAGAAGTAGTAACAAAAAAAAAGAGTGCATTGTTTTATTCCCCATTAGAGATTTGGGAGTTTATACTCGTAGTTGTGTGTCTGGGGACGGGATTTTGAGAACCCCGATTTTAGTTACATGGTGTATATGGAAAGTGATTACCATCAGTGTCAAGAGAAAGTGTCATTCGAAAGGAGTTCCTTGTTTAAGTGTCATTGCGACAGAATGTAACTTTGTTGAGAAATGAGAGTGTAGGGGTACATATTATGGACAGGGCTTAACGGATTCTGATGACCAACAATGTTAGGTAGTAGTGTATCGGGGGGGTTCCTTGTTTGGATTTCGCATTGTGAGACACCCCACGCATGAAACTTAGCGTAAGATTGGTAGTAAGGAGAAGTGTGGCCCTTCGTTCATGAATTGGATACCTCTATCGATATGGGATTACGTAGTTATAACGGGAAGTTACAAGGAAGAAATTATGTGGTAAGGCCATTATAGCCAGTTGTTAGTAAATTACGATATAAGTACTAATAATGTTGGTTTTGTCACGGCATGTTGAAGGACGCATTGAGGATAAGGAGGATTTAGAATTTCTAATTCAGAAGCGATTGAGAACGCCCAAGTGGTATAGCACCGTTGTATTTACAGTGACAATAAAGAGTTTGGGATTTGTATGAAGCGTATATAATGTTTAAAAACCGTATGGTTGGGTTATAAGGGGCATAGACATCTTGATTTACTAAAGTGTAAATCAAAGGAAGAGGGAACATGGACGAGTGAGATTATTATTTATGAGATTAAACGTCATAAGAAAAGGTGTAAGTGGATATCATATGTCAGTGTAACACGTTCAAATTTGGAGAAAAGGCAGTAGAAAGCCATTTAATAAAGGGATATCTCTTGAGAAGGCGAATAAATTATTATGAGAAATTTGGAGTAGAGTTCCGATCAATCGAAGGTTGAGGGTAACTCAAGAGTAAATAGAATGAGGATGTCAATCAGGTATAAGTCCAGATATGTACAAAGTAGTGAAAAGGGTAAAGGTCCAAACTTTTGGTATTCGTCGGGAGGATAAGATCATTAAGTATCATTTAACGGGAAAATTTTATGTGAATATCGGCATTGAAGGAGGTATAGTAAGTAGTACAACAGTTGGGGTTAGATGATCAACCAGATAATTTTGTATCAAGACGACGATTCCAAGAATGGGAGGGTCAAGTTGGAGAATTTTCTTGAGAGGTAGCCAACTTATTGATAAGTAATGAGTTCCTTCGATTATGTGGGACATGTTGTCCAGAAGGAGAGAAATTGTTATATACTTGGGGTGATTTACACTATTAGATAGTGAACACGCCGGTACGTGGTTCGACGTAGTATTATTTAGAACTGGGATGAAATCCCCGAAACCCAAATTCCGGTGGGGTGACAATAAGTAGTGGTAAATAACGATTCAAAGTGAGGGTTGAATCACCTATAACCCGAGGTACAGGCGCAAGGTGACTAACGACTGATGGATTGTATGAAAGAAATTTTAGATTCATTGCGATATTTTCAATTCCAAATCGAGTATAACTAGTGAGGTATATTGTAGTCATGAGGAGTAGATATTACCTAATGGTAGAGTTGGGGGAAAAGCACCCATATCTATTTTATAGTGAACAAGGTGCTTACAATTATTTTGTGCAACACCAACCGGCTGTAGTAGTTTTCCTTATGTAAGGGTCACAACGTCGGGAATAGAGATTCAAAGAGTGGACAAGAGTAGTCAGATGTGTTATTGATTCCTTCTAGAATGGGTGTTTTATGTTTTGATAAACGCGGGAGTTAATGCGTAGCAAGGTTCTAAAAAACGCGGGGCGTGATTGAGGCGTGGAGGCCAAGCCTTAAGCCTTAGAAGCCTAGGCGGGCCTAAGCGTAAAAAGGCGTGAAAAGGCGTTTAGGCCTTCTTAATATATTTTAATATTTTTTAACCATAAAAAGGCTATTAAAATACAAAAATTGCACATATCATAAAAATATGTCTAAATATATGCAAATTAAAATACTATTTGATTATTTTGGATGAGATAATGGTCCGATTTGTAAACAAATTCTTTAAAAGGCGACATCGTTTCACTAAATCATTATTGTTTTTAGAAAAAAGTGCGTCTTAAGGTTTTTACCAAGAATAAGGCGTGAAAAGCGTCAGGCGAGGCGTTTCTCCCAAGCCTCAAGCGTAGGCGTGCCTAGGCGAAGCCTAGGCGGGTTTTTTAGAACAGTGATGCGTAGTGAGGTGCGGACTCATAATGATATGGAGATAAAATAACCAATGAAGTATAAGGTATTTTTATTCGAACGTTGTTTAATAAGAGCACAACGCGAGGTGCATTTATCAAAGATTATTCTGATAAGGTATCAAGTATGTTAAACAAGCTTATTGTGAAATGAGGGTTTTAGTGATTTGGGCTTTTCTTAATTATTGTTTTGAATACTGGAGGATACCTAATTTTTCCAGGTGTGCCTTACTTTTCCGAATTTAGGGACGAAATTATGTTATTAGGAGGGAAGTATGTAATACCCCGTATTTTTATGGATATCTATTTATGGGATTAATTGAATTAAATGTGAATTAATCCGGATAAAATATTAACGAGATGTGAGTTAGTATTTGATTATAATGTGTATATATGGCAATATATGAATATTGGAACTATTGAAATTGTCGCGAGATTGAAATACGGCAATTTGGGAAATTTTGTTGGGACGCGCGTGACAGTCGCGTCAGGAATATAATTATTTGAATTAAAAATTGAATTTTATTTTTATCACCCATATGGTCATTTTGAGTGCGCCAACGTGTTCGGAAGGGTCGAAATAGTGAGAAAACACTAGCCGGGGGTTAAGTTTGGGTCCCGGGGGATTATTGGGCCATACCGGTAACTTATAGGGGCATTTTGATAATTTTGGAAATTGGTTAATTAAAACCCAGGAAAATTAGAGTTAAAATCTGACTTAGTATTAACCCACTAAGCCATGTTCCAACCCCAATTTAGGTAGTGGGCTACGGGAGAAGTTAGAAACCATAAAGATTGGCAAAAACCAACCCCACCTCCATTATCACCTTGAGAAGAACTTTGAGAAGAACTTGTAGAGAGAGAGAGGAAGAGAAGAATTCTGCAGAGAGAGAGAGAAGACAATTCAGCCTTCAAGACTCAACCTCAAATCCAGAGAAAGATTAGAGGCAAGTGGTTTAATTACAATTGATTTAATGCTATGCTTTTCCATGTTTAGGAATTATCGAAATTGATCTTGGAAGATGATATAGACCCATGAATTGGAAGTTAAAAACTATGAATTATGTTAGGGACTGCATGTAGTAACAATCTGGACGAATTATGAATTCAAAATTATGACCCTTGATGATTTAAAAACGGATTTAAGAAGAGGTTTATGAATGTTCTTGAAAGAATTAGAAAACTAGGGTTCTTTATGAAGATTGATCCATATATAGCCCTTGGTTGATGAATTATTGGTTTTAGAACGTTATTAATGTTGTAGGATGGTTGTATGATGATACTATAACGTTAGATTGGAGTTTCATGCATTAAAAGTATGTTTTGGGATGATTTGTAAACAGCAAAACGAAGCAGTCCGTAGCCATACCTGGTGCATTCAATCAATCGATGTTCATCAGTCGATCGATCGACCACCATCGATCGATCGAAGGAAAAGGTCGATCGATCGACCTTCCCAGAATGAGTAAAGTTTTTCTCTATTTAAATTTTAATGGTGGTAACCCTTGGAAAATATTAATGGAGACCTTATGAATACCCTTAAACTTAAGGAAGACCAGCAAGCATGATTATGAAACTTGGACCTTAATTAGAATTCAATTTGAGGAATTATTCTAATTTAATGAAATTCGATAAGTGAGATAATATTTGGGTTAATAGTGTAAATTTGAATAATTTGATGAAATGAGGTTTGGGGCAGAAGTAAGGACCTTAGGAATAAAGATGTTATACGTGGGAATAATAGGAACTTAATAATCTATTTGAGATAGGTTTTAAGTATAAGAAACTACGACGTGAGACGTGTCGACAGTTTAACTTTTATATTATCGGGAGACGTAAAATATACAAATTTGGAATAATGGTATAAGGATGTAGAGTATACCTTTATTACTATTGAATTATCTAAGATGTGTGAATGCTTAGTACATGATTTTTATACGTATGACATACCTACCATACTTGCTATCACGGGAGGTTACGTTCGCATAGGGCCTTCTTATCCTTGTGTTGCCCGGATTTAGATTGGTACCTCGAGGACATAGTTCGAGAGAACGACTTATTTGTGAGTTAATAAGCCAGCTGACTATGGAGTGTAGGTATGTACGTGACCATGGATATGTTGAATTATGTTCGCCTCCATTTATGTGTGTAGTGTTTATCCCAACAATTCCTGAGAGATTCCAAATTTGTAATCCTTATGTACGTGATGTACCGGGATGGATAACAGAGTATGTGTGCACCGCGGCTTAGCCTCGGGGTGATTGTATTGTATATTTATGATGAGAAAATATACGGTTAAATGAAAAGTAATTTACTATGTTAAATTGTGAGTATAGTTGTGGTAACGTTATGAAAAGATAAAAGGGGACTTATATCAATAAATGGTTTTGTTAATAAATTGGGAATCCGAGAATTAAAGTAGAACTCTCTATTTAATTGTTAATGTTAGAATTAAAATGTGAACCGAGTAGAGGTATTAGAAACTCTTTTGAACAAGATAGTTATGAGAAAACACATGAATGGGTACAGGAACGTTAGGAGTGCACAGTTAGACGAGAGGTGATTATCTCATGTGAGCGCACGTCCTAACATGTATTTTGCATTTATTGTTTTAATTGTTATTAAAGCACTTGCTATTTTCAAAATACTCTCCACTTTCGGGCTCTGACCCGTTTGCTTTCAAATCTATTTTTTTGTAAAAAAACATTTTAGGTGCCCAGCCACAAGGACACCACACTTAGGATCCTCATACAGGTGACGAGCTGTAGATGTTTGTGGAAGTTACAGGACATTGATTATAGACGCTTCATCCATCTTGACTCTATACTCAGCATTTATCAGTTGTAGGGCATGTCGCCCATTTCTTTTAGAAACATTTCATTTAATTCAGTTATTCAGACTTCGGGCATGTAATTAATTAAGGTTTCATACTTGTCATATTATTTTCAGTTGTGGGATTATTGTGAGGAGTTTTCCTCCGAACTTATTACTATTGTTGGTTATTTCATTACTTCGTTATGGTGAATGGATTTATGTTGTTCTTCCATTATTCTTTTATTGCATGTTAATCAGACTTAACTTAAAATTTGGCAACTTACTTTTTAAATACTAGGTGGTTAGTAATCATTAAAATGTTTTCGACAGTGATGCTATTAACTGGACCAACTTGGCAATTTGTATTAATTTAATAAAGGAGTAGCTACCCGGTATTTAATTAGTCGGGGTGTCACATGAATGACCTAGTGAAGGGGTGTGTCGGTGTGAACTACCATCGTATGCACATAGAAATATGGCTTCATATTTTTTAAAGAATATTTTGTACCCTTTATACTTATGCATTTTGGCCCTCTCGAGTTCTGTAATTCCTATATTTATGATTGTTAACCAGAAAACCTATTTTATAGATGTTTATATGCTTTGCAAGGTATAATTGAGCTTTTGAAGGTATTAAAGTGTTAAGCTTGAACTTTAATTGTATTGTGGGAAACATTCATCATAAAGCACATATTCCAGGTTCTTTTATTCATTTTAGCATTTGGATTTCTGTCCCAAAGTCTTTATAAAAGTGAATCCTTAAGAGCTAGCTTCATGTAGCCTTCGATCGAGCCTCATTTCGATCTTTAATGAAGAAGTTATGACATTTTTTGTGGGATGAATAATGTTTAAAACAGTGATCGATCGATCGATGAAAATTCATCGATCGATCAATGAAACCAAGATTTTAACATTCATCGATCGACCAATGAAACTATGATTTTAACATTCATCAATTGATCAAAAACTCATTTCATCCTTCATCGATCGATCGATTCATTCATCGATCGATGAACCTAGATTTCAGACAAATCAAGTTATTTTGTTTTGTTTTGTTTTTTCTTTTCTTTTATTCCCACGGACTATATATATGGTTTAATTTTAAATGGGGGACTTTTAGTTTAGATTAGGGTTTTATGGTATGGGAGCTCTACCTTCTCTCTTAGGGTTTATCCATTTTAAGTGCTACTATTCATATCCTTCCCCATATATATAAGCTCTCTTTTCTTATTTTAAGCTTTTTTAGTTAACTTATTTGCTTTGTTAATTAATTTCCATGCTTTTTAATTAGTTTATCTCTTAATTTCTTACTTTTTTTAATTACATTCTTTAATATGATTTATAGATAATTTAGTTTAGGTTGAGATGATTGAACTCTCCTTGTATTAATGGGTTGCTTTGCTTTAGTGATGGTTTAGACTACTTTAAATGGGTTAGGATCCTCTTAGTTTTATGCCTTGGAGATTGTGTGTGTTGTATTTAAGTTCCCATACATTCTCCACTTTTCATTATGCTGGGGAAAATTATGACAATGAACAACTATTCAGGGTAATGCACCCCTGATGAAATCTATGGCAAGTAGCTTTTTGTATTCATTATGTATAACTTTGTACCTATCTCCTGAAAAATTTCTCCTCCGATATTTTACTAGCTTCATTGTGTCGTAAATGTTGAGTCAATGGCAAATAACTTCAGGGTCAATCCCCGACATGTCGTTGTGTCTCCATGCGAACTCACTTTTCCTTTTTCTCAACATTTCAACAACCTCTTTATTAAGATCTATCTTGAGGGACGAGCCTTTTTGGATGGTTTTTTCCTATTCTTCCTCATTGAGAATGATGGAATCTATCTCTTTCTCAAGCTCTCCCTTTTTGAGTCTCTATTCATTTTTTTTAATCAAGGGTGTCTATGTTATATGATGTCGTCTTCCTTTTGTGAGCCTCCTTCTCTTTCATCGAGGTAAATTAGCACTCTCGTGTTTCCATCCGATCACCATTTACTTCCCTTAATCCATAAGGAGTTGGGAATTTCATCATTTAGTGTACGGAGGAATGCATGACTTCAAATACTTTGAGTGATACCATCTCTAGGATTATATTACAGTCCAAGAAGATGTTTTCATCCATTACAAAAAAATCTTGTCTTCCTCGTCAATCATCTTGTCTAGGCTCCCATGCACACATCCATTTTGAAAACACCCAACGGATGGACTTTTCCCCAGTGAATCAAATCAATGGATAGTGGTAGGAGATGTGACTCTTTTTGCTCAGCTTTAGCCCTTTAAAATGATCCCAGAACATGACATCGGTCGTTCTTTCTCCATCTAGTAATATAGGACCCACATTGTAGCCATGAGCTCGTATACTGATGATAAGCTGATCGTCATGTGGGGCTAAAATTCCCATGAACTATTTCCTTAAAAAACCCACTACGAGACTGTCCATATCTACTTTATTCATCTTGTTAGGTTTAATATAGACCTAGGACAAATTAACCTCAACCCTCTCGGGCCTCACTTTTGCCTTAAATATGTGAGCCTTCCAATTGACCGTCTCAGTTCCTCCGACTGCTATACCCGCATATCATTTTTACATGAAAGTAAATCATGTAAAGGTGACCTTTAACTGCTGGAGTCTTGATTTGGGTTGTCTTCACCACTATCGGCTAATTTTAGGTCATTTATGTTCACTTTCACCTCCTTATTAGGCTTAGTGTCCTTTTGTGCATTATACCTCTTTCTTATCTCATCCTGGCCATCGCTTTTATCCACGTATTTCCAAAGCTTCCCTCGTTTTGGTAACTTTTCAATCTCATCATTTTGGTCAAACCATTGATACGTCGTGTGACCGTAAAACTCGCACCATTTTCTCTTGTCCCTCTGGTGAGGGGGAGCCCTTGACTTTTTTTTGCCACCTAATCTCTTTGTTGTCCTTTATCTTATTTAGATCATGATATAACTTAATGTCAGTGGATTATACTTGGCAAACTTATCGTCATTAGTTTTTTATTTCCTACATTATCCTTATCTCTACTTTGGCCATACTTATTACTATTAGACTCTTTTTGGTCACCTCTCTTGTCCTCCTTTATGTTCATAATTCTTCCAACTATTTCTAGGAGTTATTTTATGGACTTTAAAGGATTCAGAAAGAGATTCCATAAAAGTTTCCATGATGGGCATTGATGAAGGCTATCATGGAAATGCTTTCTTCATATTCTTTAACTTCCAATTTTTCTTTGTTGAAACAAGAGATGTAGTCCCTCAGAGACTCATTCTTTCCTTACTGAAATTCAGTCGATGTGCTACACATTTTTTCAGCTTCGAGCCAAAAAAAAAAAAATTGCGAATAAATTTTTTCAACCAATTTTTTAAAATTCTTTATGGACCCTATTGACAGGTCGGCGTACCATATATGAGTTATGGAAGTGAGGGTGCTAGAGAAAGCTCGGCACCTCATCTCATTTGGGTTGAGTAAATGTCAGCGGTCGATTGATACATCTCCATATGGTGAACTAGAATGGTACTCCCATTATATCTAGGCATCACGGTCGGAGGATTGCAATTATCGAGAGTTGGGTAGCTAACTATTCTTGGCATAAAAGGATATCCCTCCATGTATCCCCTGTGCTTGGGATCTCGACTTTTAATGAGATAGACGATCTTATTCTTTAACCTTTGAATTGAGCTAATCCAAGGTTTGTCCTCTTGAAATGCATTTCCACCCGCTTATTCCCCTTCAATAATTATCCCAATGTCCCAACCTCTAATTATATTTCTCTATCTGTTGTTGACAGCTATGTAATCCCTTCTCTCCTAGTCTCTTCTCGATCAATCATTATCGAGATGATCGATGGAATATATGCCATTAATGATTTGAAGATTATAGTCTCGACTACCATCACCCCTTGGGCTGAGATGATCAAAGGCTAGCCCTCTACTTAGCCTATCTAATACAGAGCCTTTCTGACGACTCTGAGGGGTGTGCTAGATACTCCTCCCTTAATAAGTTGAAGCTGGGGTGGTCCCGACCAATAGGAGGTGTCAGAAGTTTCATAGATCTCCTAATAGTTCTCCTAATAGTTCTCTTCGTTGCACACCAAATCCTTTGCATACTCTTGGAGTCTGTTTCCAAGATGGATATGTTGTGGATCTAAGATCTCTTTATTCCTAAGGTGGTATTGAACTTCTTTTACGGGAGCTAGAGGTGGTCCCCCAACTATGTTATGAAGTTGATAGTGAGATCGTATAGGATCCTGCTAATGATGTCATATCTGAAGACCAAGAGTTATTATTGCATTTACTGTTGGCTTTCCACAAGGGACCTTAGCGTTGCCGCTATATTAGTCATTTTTAACTACTGAGGCAATTATCTAGAATTGGCCACAACATTTGAAGGCAAATCAATCGCCCTATTTAGTTGAACTCAACCAAACAGTAAAAGTGAGTGGAGAAAAAAAGTAAAAAACCCATAACTAGGATGAACTGATAAATCTTAAGAACCTCCCAACCTAAGATCTTTCAATGGTGATTCGGTTCCAATAGTAGTGGGGATGGATTACCACCAGAGATAAGTAAATGAGAGTTCAAGCAGAGGTGAGAAAGATAACTCAGTCCCTTCCCACAGGCACTGCCAAACTGATGATGCTGAAAATTATTTTTGAAGATTCAACCTATTTGAGAGCTTGCTTAACAATGGAGATTGTAATAACAGATGTAAAATAGCATAAGAGATGAGAGAAAATTGAGGAACACAAGTATTTAGATGGTTCAGCCTTAACATATGTCAACTGTGCAAAGTTTAGTAGTGATTTCGCTATAAAGTATGGAAAAATGCCATGAAAGGTGAATACAAGCTTCTCCTTCTCTACAAGTTCTTAGTCTAATAGTAGGGTTTATGGTTGATGATCGATCCCTAGAGAAGAAGACGCAATGTGTCTTTTATAGGTCCGGGGGCACTCATTGTTACCCCTAAGCATACAATCCATATGTGAATGTGTGATCAGCTAATGAGCGTGTGACACCTGTGGAGAAGGATATAAATGTCATGATGAAGAATATTATCCCCACATGTTGGTAAATTTTCTATACCAGTTTTAGTTGGATATGTCAACAATAGCCTTTTAATGATTTCCATGCACACACGAGATGTTTAAGGTATATTGTCTCAGCCAACCGAGATTGTTAGAGCTTCAGTACTCTAAGGCTAGGTTGAGACGACATTAGATGGCTTCCTGAATGATAAATGATTATTGGTTGAACTCCAAATAATAATCGAGCCCGATACTGTAAGTAGGCTAAAAGTGAGTTCGTCACTGCAAGTAGGCTGTAAGGCGACACTAGGAGTTGACTACCTTTGGATGAGAACTGTCATGCCGAGCACTATTGGGAGGAGACCACACTTACGTATATCAGACATCTAGAGAGATAATAACTTATTGAGTTCAAAATATTGTTCATCAAATTATAATGAAAAATGCATATGTGTGCGTAGTCATGGACGTTCAATAATAATCTGATGACAAATGATATATCTTCAATGAGTTCATTAACAAAAGTCTTTTTTGTAGAGAAGTCGATTAATATCTTCAATGTTCAATGCTCACCGATGTCTATTAAGTAAGAATCTCTCTACCAAACATTTATGTGTAATCAAGCATTTTGTCTTAATTACTGGATAACTCAAATGCTTTGACACATAATCAATCCAACCAAACTATATATACAAAGGTTTACATTTGCAGTCAATGTCAGTGATATCGCCCGCTCTACCTCCTAGTCTCTATCCCGTCGGCCTGTGCCATACCCTTTTCTATTAACTAGCATATTATCAGGGCTACGTCTTGATGGACAAAGTGATACTTCCCCTAAACATCTTGTGTTGGTACTGTTGATTCCTCCTCTACTGGTATGTGGAGTCAATTTATATCGCATGTGCGCTAATTGCGTATGATTTCCTCTTTGATAGAATATGAAATATAACGTCCTATTAGTAACTATTTATGAATAAAGTACAAAATAACTTCACATATCAAAAAATGCTGAGAAGAATTCTAGAATAACTTATAACCCTCGTGGCCTAAGACCATGCTCTGATACAAATTATAAAAACCCGTATACTTTAACACTATGGGTTTATCACATCCTAATATTAATATATTAAACTTGTCAAAATTATTAAAATATCATTCTTAGCATATACAAAATAAAAAGAAACAATACGATAAGATATAGATACAATACATTAAACCTCAAGTTTCAAATCATAATATCGCCCCAAAACTAGTGATAAAATAATGTCTTAATAATCGGTAAAGGTAAAACTCACATAACAAACTTAGTTGGTAGACTTTAAGTCTCAACTCAACTTATGATTTAAAATAACACTATATGCCAAATAAATGTATCTTTTATAACAGTCACATGAATACCCACATAATACCCACCTAAATACCCAGTGTATCAAAACTCAAATAATAGAAAGTAGAAAAGTTAATTATGGAGATAAGCCTACATCTTATCTGCTAAGAGTGATAACTGGATAAAAAGGAATGTAAAGTTTGTAATACCTAGAAAGGAGGCTAATCGTGAGGTCCAAACCTAGCAGCTAAAATATTTCAATAGTAATAAACATGCCAGAGCATGTAACCACGCAATAACCACCCAATTACCAAAGCTACACAACTCAAAGTCTATTATATATATAAATTAGAACTCCATAAGTTATCGAACCTACTACAATAGCCATGCATGTAAAACAGAAACTCACAATCCATTTTAATTAAATATTTATTTTAATATTTAATTAAAGTATTGATTAATCAAATCATAAGTGTCATGCGCCCTTTCCCCCGACCATCCCAAAAACATGAGATAAGCACAAATAAATCATGTAACACAAACCAAGCACCACCATTTTATGTCATGGTCTAAAAAACACATATGATGCACAAATAAGATCTCCTCTAAGTCTAGACCCACTATTCTTTAGCATGGTCCCACTCCTCACGTAGGGCACACACATGAAATTGTGTTCCGTCTTGTCTTGCCTACTATCATAGGCATGCAACAAATAAGAATGTCCTCTATCGGCACACACAAAAATAATCATCTCGATTTATTCATTTCAATTAATCATTATCATCTCTATCAAAATAGTATTACACATTCCTCATTACTCAAGTTATGAGGTCATCATATTCAATTTACTCCACCCGTCCTACCATAACAACTAGCGTTTAATTTGTGGTTTTTATAAGCTCCCAAGTTCTCTTAAGGGTTATACGGATTATTAAGAAAATACCAATTTTTAATTTTTCAAATTAATTAAACTGGTTTTAATCTTTGCACCAATTAAACCAAAGTGTTGTGTAAACAATTTACCAATTTTATCTTGACCTAAGCATGAATCTAGGTGATATAGCAAGAATAAAATTAAATAAAATCATAACACGATGATGTAAAAGCAAAACCCACAAAGGGAAAAAACTCAGACATCCCAGCCACACAATTCCATTATTATATAGGTTTATATGCAAAAAAAAACTTAGATTTACTCAATGAATCGATGCCTTAAAGCCTTGAGTGCCTTTTTTGTCCCTTGTTACCTTTTTCGCTGCCACTTTGGGACGCCTTCCAAATGCTCGCCAGAAAGAATCTTTCCATGTCTCGATATCCCATCGATCTAACTTATCTCTTGATTGGTTCCATTTGTCATCCAATGCAAACACAATCTCCATTGTTCAAAACAACACTCAATGAACAGAAAACATTTGTAGTGCAAGAATATAAGAAATCTGAAATAGACATATGTACGTTGAATAGGTTAGATATAAAATACTCTTTTTGCAAACTTTAAAAAAAAATGTTGTGCCAAACTAGATATAAATAGATTTTTTAAATTTCAAGTCAACAATAATTAATTTGAATGATAACGGATACCTCATTCGAACGAAAATATCTATTTCGTTCGAACCAAACCACACTCATTTGAATGACCTAGCTAATATCATTTCAACAAGTATCAAACGATCTTCTCGCAAAAATTTTATGTCTTATCATAACCAAGTCGCTCAAAGGTCATTGAAAGGTCTTTAGAATGACGTGCTCAAAGTCGTTTTAATGAAGACAAGAACTCGTTCAAATGACCTTAAAAAAATAAACATGTTTTCTATGAAAAAACACTTTTTCAAAATAGCCTGAAAGAAACATCTTAAAAACTAGCACCCAAAATCTATCCACTTATTAAACATAATAATGTATTCATATCTCTTGAGATCCCATGGATGTTGAAGACAAAAATCGGAAAGAAACTTTGAATGATGTTAATTTCGATTAACTTGATCGCTATGGTGTTCAATTGTGCATCACGGGCTTAAAGGATAAACTGGCTTAAATCCAAACTTATGACACAATTTTTTTTATCCAAATGGAATAAAGCCAATATGCATGAAAATTGACTCGATTGGAAAGTTGTCTTTACAAATCTCCCCTTTGACAATTCTAGGACAAAACTCAAAAATAAAAATCTATTGGGTCGTCAAGCTCTCTAAGGACTCATTCCTAACCCCAAAAGACAAAAAGTATAGCCACTTGAGAGACACAAACTTGAGTAGGTGATCTTTTGAAACTTAGTCTCACTTTTTCTTTAACCTACACACTTAACACACCTTTCAAATTCAAAGAGTAAAATAATATATAGATCGCATTTGAAAAATAAACTCCTCCTTTGTTAAGCATCTCCCCCTTAGAGTATGCATCCCCTTCAGGTTTGACTTATCCCCATGAGAATATTTTCTCCCTCTTTTTGTTCATGAATAGACAAATTTAACATGCATAACATAAATAACTTCCTCCCCTAAATGTAATACATGTGAACATACAAAAAATATGTAATATCATTTCATTATGTGAAGGGAAATGTAATGATAAATAAGCACAACAACACAAGCACAAGTAATCCAAACTATAACACAAATGATACCAATGTAAACAAAGAAATAAATCATACCACTATGATCATATATAATGTCAATGTGATATAACTATGAAGCATATGGAAAATATGGATTAAATGCAATGCAGAGGCTCAAAACAAATACACCGTATATATACTCACATATAACAATCACAAGCATATATAGGTTTAAACACCAGAAAAGATACAAAACAATAAGCTTTATACACTATTATGGCATAAATGTGTATAAACCAAAACTGGTATAGGGTGAAGTGGCGTGAAATAGAAAACAAAATAAGTATATCCCAATGACACAAGATAGTCCGAGCACTTTTATTTGATCGCATTAAATTATCAAACTAAGATTTATCCTCAAGTGATAAATAATCTGAACTCCTAATGGACAAACATACATAATGCACACTAACCTAGAAAATATTGATGATTCTAGTATCAATAGAGTCAAACATTGAAGATTTACTTAGACTCATTATGCAAAAATTTTTATCTTCAACTTAACCCCCTAAAATTAAACATATTATATTTTTCGCTCTTTTTCGTTTTGAATATATAACACATTGATGGTCAATTCTAAACATGACCTTAGCAATTCTATTATATTATTTTTTTTGCACTTTTTAGGCTCTTGCCAATCGTGTCCTTTCACGTAAAGGATATTTACTCCCATCGTAGAATTTTCCATTGCCCACTCACATTTTTTAATCTAAAACAAATCTTATGGTAATTGGTTCTTACATGTACAAATCTTGCAATCAAATAGATATGTATATGAAAAGATTAATAGGATAACACCTCACTGTAACAACCCGCGTAATTTTTGGGGTATTTTCGAAATAAAGAGGAAAAATAAATTTTGAGATAAAATTATTTTTATTGCTCAAATATGTTGGTTATTATTTTTAAAGGAGAGAATTTCAAACGATTTCGAAATCGAAATTAAAATGGAGTTTTAATTGAATTTTTATTATTTAGAAGAGTCCTCAAAATATAAAACTCTCTAAGAGTCCTCGGAACATAAAACTCTCTAGTAAAAATAATATTTTTAGAAATCCGACCGTCTGATCAAGCTGAATTTTTGTCAGAAGTCCTGTGTCGCCGTTCGCTACTACATACTAAAATTTCAAGCGATTCCAACGGTCCGATCGTCCGGAATAAAATTTTTAGTGTTTGTATCTGATTAGAACTCTTTTCTTAATCAAACTCTTAATCCTTTATATATCAACAAATTCGTGGCTTGGCTTTTCAAATCACTTTTTCTCAAACTTTTCAACCAGAAGACCTCTCCAAAATTACTCCCTTTCATCTACAAACGATAGCCCAAAACCTATTCAAGATTTGAACCTTAGATTAGAAAGCTTATTTGGTGTTTTCTCGAGTTTGGGCTAGAACGAGATTTGATTATTTTCGCGAGAGGAACGTGATGGTGTGATTAGATTTTGAGGCTGAATTATGTGATGATTCATGTTGGTTCTTTTGGTGGTTTAAGGTATGGGGTTTTACACAATATGCTCCTTAATCTCGCGAGTGTTTCTTCCTTTGGTTTCATGTGATTATTGACTCATATTTGAATTGTTAAATTCTGTTGGAAATCTGAAAATATTTGTTGGAATCTGATTTCGATTCATGTGGTATTATATTTGGTGTTGAGCATGTTGTCATGAGATTTTAATATGGCACTGAAGTTGGGCACCCGCCAATATTCTTTTTTCCGGATATGCTAGAAAAATGCATAGGCGCGGTATGGTGGTGAGGCCTGGTGACCCGGTTAATGTGTTGTTGAGAAATTATATTGATATAATTGCTTATGATATTCTCTTTTGATTTGAATATTCGTACTCGTATTGTGACGTTTTATTCACCGCTAATATTTGTTGAGCATCTTTCCTGTCGTATTGTGTACTTCCCCATATTTTCTTTTAGTGACAGGTTAGCGCGGATTTTGGGGCGCTATGGAGATTGATTTTTAGCGAGGATTATTTTGGGAAGATTTTAATACAAGAGAGAAGACTTGTATTTATTTATTTTGATGTATAGAGCATTTGGAGATTTATTTTATTTTCGAGATAGTTAGATTGTTGTAATTATTTCGAGAGATTTGTTGTATTAATTTGAAGATGAGAATAGTGGTTTCTTATTTTATTGTGAGATTTAGATGCTCTATACCTTTTTATTTGTGGAATTGATTTAGTTTATCGATGAGTAGCGCTCCGTTCGCTCTCCCCGGGCGGGCGGGGTGTTACACTCACTTAGCTTATGCAATATAGGAAATCAAAATCCAAAAGGGCTCGTAAACATGTGTTCAAAGGCATAAACAGAGTAATTCCATTAAACAAATTAAGTTCGAATAACTCCATGAAAGCATGATTACGAACACTCCAAATCAGTATAAATCACAGTCACATGTCCTAGTTATATGGAAACATGGAACAAATGATATTCAAATACACCAATATTCCACACAAAATGTGTAAAACTAAACTACACAAACAAACCAATTTTTTTTTAATTTTGTTTTTAAATTTAAAAAATGACTCAAAAGATAAGAAAAATCTTTTTGTGTTTTTCTCATAAAGACCCAATAAATGAAAATTAAAATTAAAAAAAAAACACAAACCTTAAACAAATAGCAATAACATATACCACGAAGAGTAAAAAAATAAATTGCATGAAAAATTTGCAAACACAATAAGCCATCAAATATAGTATGAGAAGAATAATATGTAAGCATGTAAAAGTCAACAAGTCTAACATTTGATGTCTCCAATTGGATTTCCTAACCCACATAGGTGTAACGTGAAAAAAATTAGTTTAGGGAATTGTTGTATGTAAAAATTATTCATCTACATAGACCAATGAGAAATGGACACATGTTATTCTACGTGACGATCTTCACAGCACTTACTTACTTGGTTAGCTCCTAAGACAGTTGGTTAGCTAATCGGTCGACCAACCAAAAGAATATGAACCATCAAGAATATCAGAAGCCATTTGTGTGGGGTCGCTAACAGTCATTATATACATGATTATCAAATGTCTTGTTCATCGGATGCAGATGTAATATATAGAGGCATTCCATCTCTTGGATTCCTAATCACTTTAAATACATGATCTCCCTTAGCTCAAAGGTAATATTGAATTAAGCACAAGCACACCCCATACTGAGCTATTGTAACCCCCTGAAATAAAACCAACAGTGGACGTAGGGTTTTGACAAATGGACAACTTTAAAAACTTGGTCTCTTGTTTGTTTATCTACCTTGCTTAAATTCATTTATCCATGATTATAAATTTGGACTTCATCCATTTTTAGACATAAACAGATTGGTGTTGTCTGTGGGAATCGTCACAAAAGGTCTTCCCTCTTTAGAAGAAGTGACAAAGATTTATGTTACTAGCTGATGATTTATACAACCTGGTCAAGAGCTAAGTGTTCTTTCTATCTATGTGTAGATAGCATATCTTTTACATACACATCATTTCATTCATTTATGTTGATGAACTGTGTATTAAATTTTTATTAATCTATCAATCTGCATAATTGTGTCAATTTTAGATAATTTTTGTTGTTAATTTTGAGAAGAATTTCTGAATAGGAAGTCCTCAATGACTCCTCAAATACCTGTTCTTCCATGATAATTTATAGGTGTGATACGGTTGTTCATCATATTTTTCTCTCTGCAACTAGAAGATAGAAGAGATAATATCAAGAACAACTTTCTCTCTCTTGAACACTGACGCGACTCAGAAAGTGTCTCTAATGTGCGTTCACTCTAGGCTCAAGTGCAAGCCTGTCGCGTTAGTAATAAAATCGATAAGTCGGGATCGTATCCACAGGGAAATAGGACAATGAAATTGTGACGACGTTGGATAGATAAGAAAATCCTAACTCTGACTCTAAAGGGAAAAAGAAAATTAATTTGGTTTGTAGAATGACTACACTAGATGCAATTATGAAATTAGGAAAAGTCCAACGACACTAAATTACCAAAAATATTTATGAATAATGATTTAAAACTTTAAACTATATGATGAGAAAATAGGGCGGGAATACAATCCCCCAACCCTAGTGTATTGCAGTTATAATACTAATCACACATTTAACTGATTAATTAGACCCATAATTTAGTACTCCCAAGCATTACGTGTATGAGGTTCAAGCCCGCATCATACTTAATCTGAGGACGAGTAAATCGGTATTACGATAGTTACACTCGAATTGCACTCTCAAGCATCTCGTTTACCCGAAATCAAACGAGATCTAAAGACCTATAATTGTCGTGTTCCTACACAATACGGTCGTAATCAATCACTAAATTCACAGGATTAATGTTATACACATGCAACTATCACATCAGGCTGGGTTCATGTATCCCGACCTTGAAAAGTCTAGCCTAGCATGCTGAAAGTAATGAAAATATTTTTTGATGCGCAGAAAACCATGATTAAACTACGGAAAATTTATAGAAAGATGTGGAAAAGAATTGGACTGAACTATTAATCTTAACAAAGCAGTATAAGCAGTAATCAAGAACACTTGCAATCACGGAATTCTGAACAATCTTCAACTTTGAAATTAAAAGAATAAAATATCTCTAAACTAGGGGTTGCTGGAAAGAAAGGAAAATTATATTAACTCTCCATCCTAAAAAATGATAATAACTTGGGTTTATGTCCGGGTGTCGAGTTTTATATACCCTACAAAGTTTATATACCCTACAAAGTTTCAGGAGTTTTATCTGCACTAGGACTCCCATTAAAGAATGATAAGATTACAAAACTCGACACCCGGACCGGTCCGGGGCTTAGGCGAATCAGTCTTCCTTGAATGCGGACTGGTTCTTTTATTTCTGGGGCGAATCGGTCCGGGACGGACCGGTTCATTTATTTTTCATCCCTCTTCGGTTTGCTTTCGACCCGGGGACTTCTGGAGTATGGCACAGCAAATCGGTCCGGCGCTACAGCGAACTGGTCTGCCTATTTGACTTTTTTCTCAACTTTGACTTCTCATATCTTTCATTTCGGGACTCCGATTGAGGTATCATTTCTTCCTATGTGCTCATGAACTTGATATATTCGACTTCTCTTTAGGTGCCTCATCCGAATTCTGGGTAGAAATTACACTTTTGCCCTTTTGATTTTTCCTTCTTTTCTTTCTTGATTCTTTCGATTTCTGTCACACCCCAAACCCAATATCCATACTAATCATTTCTTATTAGAATAATTGGATCATAATCTCGAGCCCATTGAAAATTTAATTCATTTATCCATATTTTTCTGCATAATGAACATAATATTGTTATTGTGCCATAAGGAAGTCAACATCAGAGTCATAATTATAGATTATATAATACTATGATTAACTATGATAAAATCAATCCATGCTAACTCAATATATACAACGTGTGAGTATATTTAAATCTTCAGTGTGACAATGATAAAATCTCCACACTTAAACCCCAGCTCTTCTAATGGTGCAACTCTCAAAGTTACCGGTCATATAGTATCCTAGCTAGCAGAGTACAAACCTGAAATTGTTAAAATATAAACCGTAAGCATTACGCTTAGTGAGGTACTCCTTCCCTGCAATAAGATGACAATTCCATATTGAATATGTGGATATAAAATTCGAACAATCCTGCCCATTGGCAATAGCAAATCCTGGATCATAAGACCCAAATAATTCTGCCCATTGGCAATATAAAATCCTGGATCATAAGACCCAAATAATTCTTCCCATTGGCAATATCAAATCCGGGATCATAAGACCCAAATAATTCTGCCTATTGGCAATATCAAATCCTGGATCCTAAGACCCAAATAATTATTCCCATTGGCAATATCAAATCCTGAATCATAAGACCCAAAAAATACTGGATATTTTAATATCCAAACCAATCCTGAATACCGAAGTATTTGAACAAATCCTACTCTTAGATCTATATTCATATATCTGTATATATGAAACAATCATAAGTACACTCACCTTGATAATTTAACTAGCTTGTCCCTTGCCTTTATCCGGTATTTGTTAAATCAACTCTTCTTCCCCTCCTATCATTCTTATAATACTAGTATCATCATAAGAATATCAATAATTTAAAGAATGATTTAAACATAATTCAATCCATAAGCATCACATGATTCCATTAAAATCATTTATCACAAGTGAAGTTCCATCCAAATCTAGGTTAATATATTTAGTATATCCAAATCATATACCAAATATACATTCATTACTTCTTGGTAATTCAATCCTTGTCATATTAGTATTCCAATACAAAAGACGGTGCATCATTTTAAGTCTCCTAGAGCAAGATATGCTCATTTCTTACCACATAGCAAATCTGCCCTCTAGGCTCTTTTATCGTTCATTCAACTTCCAGGAATTTTCATAATTTTTATACATCATAAATTTTTATGATATTTCATCCAACATAATTAAACATATTGAAAAATAAAAAATTAAATTTTCATAATTTTTAAGGTTCGTTTGCTATGTCAAGCAAAACATCGAACACGTGGTGGGCATACTTTCACCCTTAGGGCAGATTTCATATCCGAACTTCAAACTCTCACCAAAGACTCATTTCTTGGTATTTTCACATTATTTTCGGATATGTCATACATATATGAGTCCAGGTTCATTTCCTATTGTAATAAATCAAGTCCAGTATGTATACAAAAATATATGGAAGTTTGAATAAACAAAGTTTCTAAACAAAGCAATTTTAGGGTTTCGTACATTCAACTTAACTTAAACTTGCATATATCCATACATATGCACCCAAGCATGAAAGGTCAATAAAAAAATCAAGGATTTATATCATATAAATCATAAATGCAAGAAAAATAACAAGATTCATGGTTGGAATTACCTTAGGGGCTTTTACCTAATTTTCTATGAACTGTTTTGAATGTTTCTCCTCACTTTCTTCTTCCTAACCCTTGCAATTGTTTTTCCTCAACTTAAAACTCTCCCAAACTGAGTTCGCTGAAGAAAAGGAGGATATATATAGGATTTAAGTCGGCCAAAACAACCTCAACCTCCAACCAATCAATTTATAACATGTGGCGTCATATAAAGAAAAATATCATTTAAGGCTAAATGACTACTTTATCCCCTGTTCGTAAAAAGACAATATCTTCCCAATCGGACGTCCGTTCGATGGACCATTTGTTTTTTTAAAAACCTAACTCATGTATCTACAAATATCTAGTTTATACCTCAAGTTAATTGTTATGTCATAAAGGTCAAAACTAGTCTTAAACATGAGCATTCCTACCGAAAACTTCAAAATTTCACATTTATAACTAATTCAATATTTCATGCTTTATGACGCTAGGATTAAACTAAATATAATGACTTAACATTATATATACTAATAACATATTATCCATATCACATAATCTAATCATGATTTAAACGTAATTTATCATAATTATATTCGGGTTGTCACAATTCTCCCCCTGTTAGGAAATTTCGTCCCCGAAATTGACCTACCTTGGTTGTCTGAATCAAAAAAATACGGATAACGCATCTTCATGATATCATCACTCTCCCATGTATCTTCTTCCATGGAATTCCTTCTCCACAAAACCTTCACAAGTGGGATCACTTTTGATCTCAATATTTGTTCTTTCCTATCGACGATTGCAAGTGGTTCTTCCACATAGCTCAAATCTTCTTTCAACGCAATAGGTTGTTCCACCAATACATGTGAAGGATCCGCTACGTAATTTCTCAACATATAAACATGGAAAACATCATGTAGTTTAGCTAACTCATGTGGTAACGCTAGCTTGTAGGCAACTATCCCGACTTTCTCAATAATTTCATAAGGTCCAATGTAGCGTGGACTTAATTTACCTTTCTTTCAAAACCTCATAACTCCTTTCCATGGAGATATTTGAAGAAACACATAATCCCCCTTCTAAAATTCTAAATCTTTCCGTCGCTTATCCGCATAACTCTGCTGTCTGCTTTGAGCCGTTCTCATTCTATCTTGAATAATCTTCACTTCTTCAGTGGTGACTTCAATCAACTTTGGACCCACTATCTTCCTTTCACCAACTTCACCCCAGCATACGGGTGTATGACACCGTCTACCATACAACGCTTCATATGGTGCCATACCAATAGTAGATTTAAAACTATTGTTATATGCAAATTTTATCAAAGGTAAATATTCATCCCAATTTCCTTTAAAATCAAGCACATAAGCTCTAATCATATCTTCCAAAATCTGTATTGTCCTTTCAGACTGCCCATCCGTCTGAGGATGAAAAGTCGTACTGAACTTCAAGTTAGTACCCATAGCACACTGCAAGCTATTCCAAAATCTGGATGTAAAATTAGGGTCCCTATCTGAAACAATAGATATCGGTGCTCCATACAATCGAATAATTTCATTAGCATACAATCTAACATACCTATCAACTGTATACGTAGTCTTGGCTGCTAGAAAATGAGCGGACTTTGTCACTCTATCCACCACTACCCAAATTGAATCTGACCCCTTCTGAGATCGAGGAAGCCCAACCACAAAATTCATCGTTACATGATCCCATTTCCATTCCGGTATTGGCAATGGCTGAAGCAGACTAGTAGTCTTCTGATGCTCCACTTTCACTTGCTGACATATAAGGCACCTAGGAACAAAATCAACTATTTCCTTTTTCATATTATTCCACCAATAATGCTCCTTTAAATCCCTATACATTTTAGTAATACCAGGATGCATAGTATAAATTGAATTATGAGCCTCATCTAAAATTTCCTCTTTTAATCCACACACATTAGGCACGCATAACGTTGCTTATAAAATAAAGTGCCATCATTCACAAAATAAAAATCTTCAGACTTACCATCTCGGACATCTTATCGTTTCTTCTCAAGAAAAGGATCTTGACTTTGCAAATCACGAATACGGGTAGCTAACAAAGGCCTCACGCTTACATGAGCAAGAAAACTGTCCCCATCGGCTAGCTTCAATTCTACTCGCATCAATCTCAACTCTGCGATGTGGGAAACTCTAGCACACCGAATACAAGATAACCTGCCCGAAGCCTTTCTACTCAGAGCATCTGCAACTACATTTGCCTTCCCTGGGTGGTAGTGAATTGTACAATCATAGTCTTTAATTAACTCCATCCATCGCCTCTGCCTCAAATTCAACTCCTTTTGAGTAAATAAATACTTAAGGCTTTGATGGTCAGTAAAAATTTCACATACCTCACCATATAGATAATGACGTCATAATTTCAAAGCAAACACAATAGCAACAAGTTACAAATCATGTGTAGGATAATTACATTCATGTGTACGCAACTGCCTAGAAGCATAAGCAATAACCTTACCATGCTGTATAAAAACACAACACAACCCCTGGTGTGAAGCATCGGTATAAATAACAAAACCATCTCCACCATGCGGAATGGTAAGAATAGGTGCAGTTACCAACCTCTTTTCCAATTCATCAAAACTATTTTCGCAATTAGAATTCCATTCAAACTTAACATCTTTCCAGGTTGGTTTAGTCATCGTCAAGGCAATCAAAGAAAATCCCTTAATAAACCTTCTATAATACCTAACTAAACCCAGAAAACTCCTTACCTCGGTCACATTATTGGGCCTCTCCCATTTTACAATAAGTTCTACCTTTTTAGGATCAACACTTATACCATCTCCAGAAATAACATGGCCTAAAAATACAACTTGTGATAGCCAAAATTCACACTTGCTAAACTTGGCATCCAACTTCTTAACTTTCAGTAGACTCAAAATAGTTGTGAGATGTTTTTCATATTCAACCATATCACGTGAATAAATCAGAATATCTTCAATAAAAACTATCATAAATAAATCAACAAAAGGATGCAGTACCCGGTTCATAAGATCCATAAAAATAGCTGGAGCATTAGTCGCCCCAAAAGGCATCACTAAAAATTCAAAATGACCATACCGAGTACGAAAAGTAGTTTTAGAAATATCACTTTCCTTGACCCTCAACTGATGATAACCCGATCACAGGTTTATTTTTTAAAACACTTTAGCACCTTGTAACTTATCAAACAAATCATCTATACGAGGTAAAGGGTATTTGTTCTTAATTATAGCTTTATTCAGTTGCCTATAATCAATACACAAATGCATGGTACCATCTTTCTTCTTCACAAATAAAACTGGTGCACCCCATAGAGATACACTAGGTTGTATGAACCCCCTATCAAGTAAATCTTGCAACTGAATCTTGAGTTCTTTCAACTCAGCATGTGCCATTCTATATGATGCCACAGAAATAGGGGTTGTCCCCGATGCTAATTCAATATGAAATTCAACTTCTCATTCTGGAGGTAACCCTGGCAACTCACTAGGAAACACTTCAGGAAAATCCCGTAATATAGGAACATCGACTAATTGTAAAGCTCCCTTCCTAGTGTCAAGAACATATGCAATAAAACCCTCATAACCCTTACTCAATAATTTCCTCGTCTGAATAGCAGAAATGATACAGCTGGGAATAATTTTCCTTTCCCCCACAAATTTAAATTAAGGCTCACCAGGCATATTAAAAACAACTTCCTTACAGAAACAATCCATAGATGCATGATATTTAGATAACCAATCCATTTCCAGAATTATATCAAAATCAGAAATATCCAATGGAAGTAGATCTATAACTGTATCTCTAGACCCCATCGTCAAAACACAATCACAAAAAGCATATTCAGCTTCAACCATATCCCCAATAGGCATATAAATACCCAACCCCACATCTAAACGAGTACATGGTCTATTCAGGTATACAACAAAAGCATAGGACATAAAAGAATGTGTGGAACCAGGATCAATCAAAACATAAGCACTTCTATTAGTAATAGAAAGTGTACCTGTCACTACATCTGGAGTAATTTGAGCTTCTTTCATTGTAAAAACTCATCCACCTGGCCTGGAACTACTAGCTTGTCCTCTGCCTATACTTTTCACTGCACTGCCCGAAGATAACATTCGGCTTACTACTTCACTATGTGCTGCTGGAGTCTCTGCCAACTGCGGACAATTATTCTTAATATGCCCCACTTGATGAAAATGGTAGCATTCAATCCCTTAAGCTTAGGACACTCGGATTTATAATGCCCTTCCACTTTACAAAAGAAATATGTAACACCTCCTAGTGGGGCCTCACCTCTCCCTGACTTTCTGACTGAACCAAAAGATCCTCCACCCCTGGTATCTCTGCCAAATCTCCCCTGACCTCTACCAATATCTCCACCACCTCTATGAAATTCATGAGGTTCCATCTTAACACTTCCACTCTCACCTCCCTTAGAGTGAGATGCGTCTAATCTACTCTTCTTAAAACTCTCTCTACTCGCCACCCCTTGGTTCATTTGCCTTTCTGCTATCGTGGCTTTGTTTACCAGAGAAGCATAATATTCTAACTCATAAGTGGCCACTCTATTCTGAATAGGCCAAATCAATCGATATTGAAACTTACTACATTTATCTTTTTCACTCTTCACATATTTATTAGTAAATCTAGACAAAGCAGTAAATTTAGCCTCATACTCCTTCACAGACATTTTCCCTTGGGTAAAATTTATAAATTCCCTCAGCTTCTCCCTCCTATAAACTTTAGGGGAATACTTAACATACAAAGCTTTAATAAATTCAACCCAAGTAATAGCATCAGTACCTTCCATCCTGGGCACCAAATGGTTGTTGTCTTCCCACCAATATTTGGCCTCTCCTTTCAGCTTAAACACAGCTAGATTCACTTTCTCGTTATCTGGAACCTTCATAACTACAAAGATAGTTTCTAGATCCCTGACCCACATCTCAGCTTCTGTAGGTTCAACTGAACCTGAATATTCTGGAGGATTTAACTTCAAAAACTACTCATGCATGGAATCTTTCATTTCCTTCCTTGCCTCTTTCTCAATCCTGGCCACAGTCTTTGATTATAGATATCTAGCTTGTTGTTCTGCCATTTGCGCCATATTTCTTTCTTGTTACTCTTCCATCCTCAACTTTTCCTGTGCCATTATTTGAATCTCTGTAGGTTGTTCATTCTCTCTGGCCCTTCTAGCAACACTCTGCTCTTCTTCAGCATTGTCAGTACGAGAAGCTACTCCATCTTCTCTATGTTGTCCATTTCCAGGTTCCATCTGGAATTATCTGTAATAAAACAAATTTCTAACAACTAACATAAACAGTTTATAATACTAAACTATTGGTTAGTACATAAACAATTCATAAATATCAAATTAACTCAATAACTGCCATCTAATCGTCACACACGTCCAGAATTAATAACCACGCTCTGATACCACTAATTGTCACACCCTAAACCCAATATCCATACTAATCATTTTTTATTAGAATAGTTGGATCATAATCTCAAGACCATTGCAAATTTAATTCATTTATTAATATTTTTCTGCATAATGAACATAATATTGTTCTTGTGCCATAACGAAGTCAACATCAGAGTCATAATTATAGATTATACAATACTATGATTAACTATGATAAAATCAATCCATGTTAACTCAATATATACAATGTGTGAGTATATTAAAATCTTCAGTGTGACAATGATAAAATCTCCATACTTAAACCCCAGCTCTTCTAACGGTGCAACTCTTAAAGTTACCGGTCATATAGTATCCTAACTGGCAGCGTACAAATCTGAAATTGTTCAAATAGAAACCGTAAGCATTAAGCTTAGTGAGGTACTCCTTCCCTACAATAGGATGACAATTCTATATCGAATATGTGGATATAAAATTCGAACAATCCTCCCCATTGGCAATAACAAATCCTGAATGATAAGACCCAAATAATTCGGCCCATTGGAAATATAAAATCCTTGATCATAAGACCCAAATAATTTTTCCCATTGGCAATATCAAATCCTGGATCATAAGACCCAAATAATTCTGCCTATTGGCAATATCAAATCCTGGATCATAAGACCCAAATAATTATTCCCATTGGCAATATCAAATCCTGGATCATAAGACCCAAACAATCCTAGATATTTTAATATCCAAACCAATCCTGAATACCGAAGTATTTGAACAAATCCTACTCTTAGAGCTATATTCATATATCTGTATATATGAAACAATCATAAGTACACTCACCTTGATAATTTAACTAGCTTTTCCTTTGCCTTTATCAAGTATTTGTTCAATCAGCTCTTCTTCCCCTCCTATCATTCTTACAATATTAGTATCGTCATAAGAATATCAATAATTTAAAGAATGATTTAAGCATAATTCAATCCATAAGCATCACATGATTCCATTCAAATCATTTATCACAAGTGAAGTTCCATCCAAATCCAGGTTAATATATTTAATATATCCAAATCATAAACCAAATATACATTCATTCCTTCTTGTTAATTCAATCCTTGTCATATTAGTATTCCAATACAAAATACGGTGCATCATTTCAAGTCTCCTAGAGCGAGATATGCCCATTTCTTTACCACATAACAAATCTTCCCTATAGGCTCTTTTATCGTTCATTCAACTTCCAGGAATTTTCATAATTTTTATGCGTCATAAATTTTTATGATATTTCACCCAACATCATTAAACATATTGAACAATACAAAATTAAAGTTCCATCATTTTTAAGGTTTCTTTGCTATGTCAAGAAAAACATCGAACACATGGCGGGCATACTTTCACCCTTAGGGCAGCTTTCATACCCGAACTTCAAACTCTCACCAAAGACTCATTTCTTGGAATTTTCACATTATTTTTGGATATGTCATACATATATGAGTCCAGGTTCATTTCCAAATGTAATAAATCAAGTCGAGTAAGTATACAAAAATATATGGAAGTTTGAATAAACAAAGTTTCTAAACAAAGCAATTTTAGGGTTTTGTACATTCAACTTAACTTAAACTTGCATATATCCATACATATGCACCCAGACATGGAAGGTCAATAAAAAATCAAGGATTTATATCATATAAATTATAAATGCAAGAAAAATAACAAGATTCATGGTTGGAATTACCTTAGGGGATTTTACGTAATTTTCTATGAATTATTTTGAATGTTTCTCCTCACTTTCTTCTTCCTAACCCTCACAATTGTTTTTCCTCAACTTAAAACTCTCCCAAACTGAGTTTGCTGAAGAAAGGAGAATATCTCAAGGGTTTAAGTCGGCCAAACCAACCTCCACCTCCAACCAATCAATTTATAACATGTGGCATCATATAAAACAAAATATCATTTAAGGCTAAATGACTACTTTAGCCCCTGTTCGTAAAAAGATAACATCTTCCCACTCGGATGTCCGTTCGATGGACCATTTGTTGTGTTACAAACCTAACTCATGTATCTACAAATATCTGGTTTATACCTCAAGTCAATTGTTATGTCATAAAGGTCAAAATTAGTCTTAAACATGAACATTCCTACCGAAAACTTCAATATTTCACATTTGTAACTAATTCATTTTTTCATGCTTTATGACGCTAGGATTAAACTAAATACAATGACTTAACATTATATATACTAATAATATTCTATCCATATCACATAATCTAATCATGATTTAAACATAATTTATCATAATTATTTTCGGGTTGTCACAATTTCTTTCTTTCGTTTTTGACATTAAATACCTGTAAAATTAGTACGAAATACGAGAAACTCGGTGTACTTGTTAGGATAAGTCAGTAGAAAGATAATGAGATAAAATCATTTCGATTACATTGTTCGAGGTACTAAAAGTAACTAAATTAAAGTGATAAATTGGGAAGATTTTATGCCTAATCAAACCCCCCTGACTTAGAACTTTGCGCATCCCGAGCAATGTAAAAGAATCCTAGCAAGTCTCAACTCTTGAAAAATATTTTATTGGGATAGAATACCTTTTTTGCGGGCAAGCGATTGCATTTAGCGTATGCAACAAGCCTTTAAACCCCTAGGTCACCCTAGTAGGATGAGCTGTGTCTCGTGAGGGTTTACAGAGAATATACCCACAAAATTCGATTCAAAGAAAAATCAAAATACTTAAAAGGTGTATAAATCAAACTTTCCCAGAAAATAGTCATCATCAAGTCATATGTACAAGTCTCAAACCGTAGTGTGTGTGAGAAGCCAGAAATATAACCGCCAATTTCCACCGATTGATCATTACGTTACTTACCTGAAAATTCGTTTTGATTTCAAATTCTCACAGAATGCTCTCACAAACGAATCTCTCGGATTATGGCTGTTCTCTCGGTATGTGTGATATAAAGAGTAAGTGTAATGGACGCAAAGTCACGCATACAAGAGGAAAGACGGAAATTTTATAGTAATAGGATCTCATCAACGGATTACGATTTTAAAAATGGGAACATTGCCTCTTTTTCGCGCATTCAATCTCTTTTATTATCTTTTGGTGTATTAGCTCTCCACGCGGTAACCAATTTTGCAATTTAGACTCTGTTAGGACTTTTTCGGGTTTTAAGGTATATGGGGTAAAATGAAAATGGTAGGAAGGATTGGAATTGGAAAAGTCATTTATGATGTCCATTTGTGCTTTTTCCGGGCTATTGCTCAATTTTTTTCTTCCTTTTCTCTATTTTTTTTCCTGTTTTTCACTTCTTTTCTTGCTATTTTTGTTGAGCGTACCTATTTTTTCTTTCCCCTTTTTATGCACTTTTAGACTTAAATTCTGAAATTTTCCATTTTTTGCAATTTTGGGCTATTTGGGTTTTTCGGGTTGTCAAACGAAAGGAAAAATTATTCGGCTCAAGTTGGGTTACAAAAGGGATAATTTTTTGCATCTTTTTCTGGCCAATATTTTTGGGTGACAAACGAGGGTCTACTTCATTGTCCAAAATGCCAATTGCGTTACCATATGCGTCTCGAGATGAATTTAAGTTTAGAGATCACTTTTGGCACATTTTTCAAAGCAATATCACACACGTTTTTCATAACCGATCAAAATGAAAGGATTGAGATCCTCGACGACTTTTTAAGCGCTGAAAAGAACTTTGAGTTAACAATTAACTCGGATTGATTTATAATTTTCACAAAGATGAAAGGCTCGAATCTCACCGGATTTGTTAATTTCCACAGTTATTCGTTAAGTCGTCAATTTTCGAACCATTTCCATCTTTGGTCAATTTCGGCTTTGTGTATTTGAATTTTACAACTTGAGACTTTACACCGACTTTTAATGATATTTTTGTAAAATCTGAATTCCAATTTTTATTTATTTTAAACAAAAATATTTTTGGATTTTTCAAAATTTAATGATTTTTTTGGAAATTCCTGGACATTTTTGAAAATTTGTGAAGTTTTAGAAATACGCACTTGTGACCCCCCTAACATAGACTTTTGCATTGTCCTCAAGCAAAAAGGAATAAAATCTAAACAAGGCAAAATAATAAGTGCGATAAATAAAACAAACAAATGGCTAAAATGCAGATTTTATAGAAAACAGAACTGTGGTACAAGTACAGGGAAAAACATACAACCATGTGAAACAGGGAAAACAAATAAAAACTGCCATAACCACATAAAGCTTCACTGGTGAGGGGGGTGGGAAGAACCGAGTGCGTTGGGGCCATAGGGGTCGTAGAAATAGGATGGCAAGGGCTCGTTGGGATCCCCTTGGCGTCGGTATATGTCCGCTGGAAATGGAACATCATGCTCGTATCGCGACGGTAATCGGTCAAGAAGTTGTTTAATCTCGTCTCCAGCACCACCATACGGTTCGTGAGGTTGCTACCCGCCCACTCAAAATCAGGGTCATCTTCCTCGTTCACCGACTCTTCATCCGCTCCTACGTCGCCCATTTCCACATCCGCACCGGCTGCCTCGTCTTCCTCGTTGTTGCTCTCACTCAAGGCAGCCTCATCCTCGCTATCACTTCCCCGCCTTGCCAAAAGGACGGCTAGATATTTGTCGCTCTTAGTGCGGGTCCCTTGGCCAAAAGGACCGGGGAGGCGAATTCGATCAAGCAGCGCCGCAATGCCAGTCCTTAAGGATGGAGGTAATCAAACGGCATAGGGAAGTGGGGTTGTACCCTTCTCATCCAGGGCAGCAACCATGATGTCGGCGTATAGAATGCGGGATAATGGATGAAAGTGTGTGGATCATATAGGTGGTAGGTCAATGTGGCCTGACGGGGCCGCATTGCTGAATTGTTTGATGTTTGCAAGATGTTTGCACACACTATTTGAAAGGTGAGGCGGGCTTTCTCATTGAGGCGGCCCACGACGACAGTTTTCCCCATCCATGCAATATCGGGGGCAATGCGGTCCATGATCAATTCTTTAGCGATCAGAGCGATGTTCCTCGGGTAAGTGAATTCCTGAACGTCGGGAACATCGTATTCGACCAATTTGGCCGTGAGAAGGGCTAATGAAAAGGGGTCGACGATACCATCCACGTAAGCTTGAGCCTCGAATTGTCCCGTCCGAACAAGGGTTCCATAAAAGGAGCGCACCTAGGCCGCCCAAGAGGCTTCACAGGGTTCGTTGAGGAATCGGCACCAACCCCTAGCCATGAAAAGGGCGGTGATGGATTTGGGCAGACCAGTCCATTGGACAACGCGCTCCAAATGGAGTTTGCGATTCAGATCGAAGAACCGATGGAACCATATCTCCTCTTGGCGAGAAAGTAATTCTCCATGGCCGAAAGGGAGTATCTCTGTGGAGTCATATTTAGTGGGGGCAGGGCATTGGTCCATGATACTAAGGAGAGGTGGCTGGAAATTTAGGAAGAGAGAAGAGAGAAGGGATTTGGTTGATGGTGTGGGGAGAAAGGGATGGTGAAGGTAGGTATTTATAGGTGAAAAAGGTGGGTAGGGTTTGAATTCGGAGGGAAAAGGGGGTGTATTTGGGAGGGAAAGGAAAGGGTTGGGGGAGAGGGGGACGAATTGGGAGTGAATAAAGGGGATTGGGGAGAAGGGGGGTGAACCTAGGGCAATGGGGAAAAATTTCTACAAAAAGCGGACCGGTCCGCCGGGGGACCGGACCGGTCTGGTCCTTTAATATGCAGGCCAATTCAACTACCGGGCCGATCCAACTCAAAATTAAAGGAACTGGTTCGGCTCTTTTTTTGGGCTGGATTTTCCCCTAACTCAATTTCGACCACTCTTCTCTGAAAATTTTCACTTTCACAACATACTCCCTATTAATTTTGGACTAAAAACCTCTCGATATTAATGGTCAACGCAACTTGACTCAAATTCTCAAAACATGTGAATGCTTTCTCCTGAATGTACCCTAATCCTATCTACTCTTACTACACACACGACTCTCACCCCATACGCGTCGGGGGTGCGACGACCTCACTATAACAGCTCACTTTACCCCATAAAGGGGGTTCGATAACCAAATGGTGTCGACTTCTTCCACACACGCCTCGAGATATGGCTTTAGGCATTGTCCATTACTTTGAATGTATTTCCCCTTTTCAAATCGTCTAATTCAACAGCTCTATGAGGGAAAACATTCTTCACAACGAACGGGCCAGACCATCGCGACCGTAACTTTCTCAAAAAGAGATGAAGTTGAGAGTTATAGAGAAGCACTTTTTTCCCAGGAAGAAATTCTTTGCGATGAATGATGTTATCATGAGCGAATTTCATCCTTTCTTTGGAGATTTTTGCGTTCTCATACGCATCATTGCATATCTCTTCTAACTCATTTATTTGAAGCTTGCGAGCTTCACCGACCTTATCTATGGCATAGTTTAACTCCTTAATTGCCCAATACGCCTTGTGCTCTAATTCTACGGGAAGATGGCAAGGTTTGCCATACACAAAGCGGAAAGGGGACATGTCAAGTGGATTTTTATATGCGGTGTGATAGGCCCATAGAGAATCGTTCAATCTAAGTGACCAATCTTTTCGGGTACGATTGATGATCTTTTCAAGATTATTCTTGATTTCCCGATTTGCTATTTCGGCCTTCCCATTCGTTTGTGGGTGATAAGTCGTTCCAACCTTGTGAACGACACTATACTTTCTCATGAGATTCTCGAATGGCCTATTGCAAAAGTGCTTGCCATTATCACTAATTATCGCTTTCGGAGCACCGAAGCGGGAAAGGATGTGTTCCTGCAGGAACTTAATCATCACTTTTTTATCATTTGTCTTGGTAGCTATATCTTCCACCCATTTAGAAACGTAGTCTACCGCAACAAGGATGTATAGGAAACCAAAGTATGGGGGGAAAAGACCCATGAAGTCAATACCCCAACAATCGAAGATCTCAACAATGAATATGGGGGTAAGAGGCATCATATCTCATCGGGTAATGGCTCCCATCCGTTGGCACCTATTGCAAGATTTGCAAGCAGTGTTCACATTCCAGAATATTGTGGGCCAATATAGGTCGCATTACAAAATTTTGGCGGCCGTCTTTTTCATCAAAAAGTGGCCTCCAAAAGCTTTCGAATGACAAAATGGATGACTTTTGGGATCTCGTCATCCGGTACACATCGTCGAATGATTTGGTCGGTGCAATATTAAAAAAGGAAGGGTTCATCATAGAAAAACATGCGCGACCAAGTAATAAATCTCTTCTTATCTTGCTGTGTCCAATCGGGAGGGACGGCTCCCGTGACAAGGTAATTCACTGTATCTGCAAACGAGGGAGAAGAAGAGGGAGCAAAAAGTTAGTCATCTGGAAAGTATTCATCTATGGGTATGGGATCACTAGGTACGTCAGACGAAAGCCGTGATAAGTGGTCAGCAACGACGTTTTCTACCCCTTTCTTATCTTTGATGGAGAGATTGAACTCTTGTAGGAGTAGGATCCACCTTATGAGGCATGGCTTTTCATCTTTCTTTGCAAGTAGGTATTTCAATGCCGCGTGGTCGGTGAAGCAAGTAATGGGAGAACCGATAAGTTGTGATCGAAATTTATCAAGGGCAAAGACTACCTCTAGCAACTCCTTCTCCGTGGTAGAGTAGTTGAGTTGTGGTCCGGTAAGAGTCTGGCTAGCATAGTAGATGACATGAGCCTGCTTATCTTTTCTTTAACCCAAAATAACCCCGATCGCATAATCGCAAGCATCACACATAAGTTCGAATGGTAAAGACCAATTCGTAACTTGCATGATGGGAGTGGACACAAGCATGGTTTTCAGTTTTTTAAAAGATCTTTGACATGCTTCCATCCACTCGAATGGGGTGTACGTCCCCTCACGAGTAGGTTGCTTAAGGGTCTAGCGATGGTGTTAAAGTCCTTAATGAACCTTCGATAAAACCCCGCGTGGCCCAAGAAGGAGCGCACGTCTTTGAGCAATTTTAGTGGGGGAAGATCAGCTATGACATCTATCTTTGCCCTATCAACTTCTATCCCTTTGGATGATACTATGTGTCCAATAACTATTCCCTTAGTGACCATGAAATGTCATTTCTCCCAATTCAGCACCAAGTTCTTTTCCACACACCGGGAAAGTACTTGTTCCAGTTATTCTAGACAAAGGTCGAAAGAGGTGCCAAAAACGCTAAAATTGTCCATGAACACTTCGAGTCCTCTCTCGACCATATCGCTAAATAGACTCAATATGCACCTTTGAAAGCTCGCGGGTGCATTACACAAACCGAATGGCATACGTTTGTAGGCAAACGTACCAAAAGGGCAAGTGAAAGTCATTTTTTATTGATCAAGTACATCTGGCCCGCTACTCTCTCAAGCATTTGATTAATAAATGGTAAGGGGAAATGGTATTTCCTAGTTCTCGCATTGAGTTTTCGGTAATCCATGCAAACGCGCCACCCGGTGGTGGTACATTGGGGAACTAACTCTCCCTTAGCATTCTCAATCACTGTCATTCCTGACTTCTTCGGGACGACTTGAATAGGGCTCACCCACTTGCTATTCGAGATTGGGTAGATAATCCCGGCATCTAATAACTTGATAATTTTGGCTCTCACCACTTCTTTCATATTGGGATTTAGCCTTCTTTGCATTTCTCTTGAGGGCTTGACATCCTCTTCGAGATGGATCTTGTGAGTGCAAATCAAAGGACTTATCCCCTTCAAATCAGCAATGCACCAACTAAAATCACTTTGGTGCTTTCTCAAAATTTCAACAGTTTACCCTCCTACTCTTCGTCTAGGATAGAGGAGACAACAATAGGAAATGTCTCATCCTCTCTTAGGTATGCATATTTAATATGGTAGGGGAGTTTCTTCAATTCAAGGGTTAGAAATTTTTCGTTGGAGGGAACCATGCGTGTATCCCTCGGAGGTAACTCCTCGAATCTAGAAACCCAACTTACATCTCTCGCGTCCTCATCCGACGCTCTGTCATCGAGTAACTCTCTCAACTCCTCAACCTCCCTCTCGAATGCAGTGTACGTCCCCTCACTCTCGTGGCTCAACACTAAACAGGACCCTAAGGTGTCTCCGTAATAATTTTCCTCAAAGTACTCCTCTACTATCTCATCTATGAAGCTTACCATGTGAAGATCATATTCTTCCCCCGTATATTAGGCTATATGTAAGATGTTGGTTTCTAAGGTCATGTTACCAAAAGTGAGTTGCATTCTCTCATTCTGAGTATTGATGATTGCATTAGCAGTGGCTAAGAATGGGCGCCCAAGGATGATGGGAACATGGTTGCTCGAGGTGAAGGAGGGCTCCGTGTCCCAAATGACAAAGTCTACCGGGAAGTAGAAAGTGTCAACTTGGACGATCACGTCCTCAACTATGCCTCTTGGTATCTTCACGGTTCAATCCGCTAATTGGAGAGTAACCTTTGTGGGTTTGAGGTCGCCCAAATCAAGTTGCCTATAGATGGAGTAAGGGAGGATATTGACACTTTCTCCAAAATCAAGTAAGGCTTTTGCGATTTTATTTTCTCTAATGATGCACGAAATGGTGGGTGCATCGGGATCTTTGAATTTTGGCGGGAGATCATTAAGTAGGATGGAGCTCACGTTTTGTGCTAGAAAGACATTATTTTTTACCCTCATCTTTCTTTTTACCGTCAATAAGTCTTTGATGACTTTTGCATAAGCTGGAATTTGCTTAATGGCATCGAGGAAAGGTAAGTTCGGCTTTACTTGCTTTAACACATCTAAGACGTCATCACGTAGGTTTCCTTTATGGTAAGGAATTAACCTTTGAGGAAACGGTGCAGCGGATGGTGGTTTCACTACCACTTCGGACTCACTAGTGTCGTCTTTGTCACTCGCTTTCAAGGGGACATCTTTGGCCTCTTTTGTATCGGGCGAAATCTCCTTGTCTTTTATTGTGTCGTGTGGGGGAGGTGATAAATCAATGACTCTCCCACTAAGAAGAGTGGTCACATATTGACATTGCTCCTGATGTTCTGTCAAGGTGGAACTAACACTAGTTTAACCTTAGGTAGGTCTTTGGCCCTGGGCAGGAAACTTGCCCTTCTCTTGGACACTCAACGAGGATTGTATCTTTGATAGACTTGCATTTATGTTGCTAATCAGGCGATCATATCTAGCATTGGTTGCAGTCTGTCTATTGATAAATTGATTCATAGTATCCTCAAGAGCTCTCCGCGGTGGCGGGATATATGCTCCTTGAGGTGGTGGTTCTTGCACATGTCCTTGCATGTGTGGAGCTTGTTGAAAGTGTTGTGGTGGAGGAGGGGCAATATGTGAAGTAGGGTTCATCACAGCATGTTATTGCCCATAGCTAAAACCAGGATGGTTTTTCCATGAAGGGTTGTAAGAATTCCCATGCGGTGTATCGAAATTACCCTTAAATCCTCCTATACCACTAACTTGCTCTTGAAGCATCACTTTATAGGCGGTTATAGTTGGGCATTCCTCAGTTGAATGTCCCGCCTCATAAATCGCACACACCTTCTCAACGGGATTTGGTATGGATCCAGTTGATCCTCTTCCATATAGCTCACATATGTCTCAAAATCCTTTCTCAAGGATCTCCAATCGACTGCCCGTCATCGAGTTCTAATCTACGTGAAATAGACCGGACGCCGGTGGAGTGGTGGTCACTTGACGATTTCGATTTTGAGCAGTAGGATCAGATGTATCCCAGGATTGGGTAGTCTCGGCGACATACCTCAAGTGAATCTCAGCATCGTGGGCATCTAAGTCGACAAAGGGACCACTACCCATGGTCTCAACGAGTTGCTTGGAGTTAAGATACAGCCCATTATAGAGAAAGGAAATGATTTGCGCTGGATCAAATCCATGATGGAGGCATAAAGTAACTAACTCATTGAAACGCTCGTAACATCGATGAAATGGCTCATTTTCAGATTGTCTGAACGCTTGAATTTGAGCCTTTATGGAGATTGTTCAATGTGGTGGAAAGAATTTCTTGAGAAATCTAGATTTCAACTCATTCCAAGATGGGATCGATCTTGGAGGAAAAGACCATAGCCAGGTTTTTGCTTTATCTTTTAGTGAGAAGGGGAAGAGTTTGAGGCGGATCACCTGTTGTGTGAAAGTTTGATCATTTAGGGTATCACACACATCCTCAAATTCCCTGATATGGAGATATGGCTTTTCAGAATCCATACCATGGTAATGGGGTAACATCTGGATCATCCCATTCTTGAAACGGAATTCCCCGGCATGATACGGGAGTATAATGCATCCCGGAGTGACAGTGCGCTCGGGATATAAAATTTCTCTCAACGGGCGGTATGGGGCCTCATCCTCATCGGCGACTGCACTATCGTGTGGCGACATCTCTCTCTCTCTCTTAACGACTCGGTGCTCTGACTTGGTGTGATCGAAATGTGCTCGAAGGTGTTTCCTAAGAAGGAAAATGGAGTGTTATTTGAGATTGATTGTGACGGTGTGGGAGGTGGAATCCAGAACTATGGGGCATTAGGAGTGTGAGGGCTATCGGGGTCGTATTCAACTATTAGGTTTTCGTGAATATTGTTTGGAGTATTATGGGGTGTGGGAGTGAGTTCTGAATTTTGCATTAACAGCTTGTGAGAGATGATGATGAATCTTTTTGTGCTTTTTGAATTTTTTTATGTTTTTGGATTTTTGGAAATTTTTGGTCAAAATTTTAGATTGACTCGATCTAATCCTAAGTCTACCTAAATCCCCGGCAACGGCGCCAAAAACTTGACGCGACATAGAAAGTGTCTTTAATGTGCGTTCAGTCTAGGCTCAAGAGCAAGCCTGTCGCGTTAGTAATAAACTCGATAAGTGAGGATCATATCCACAGGGAAATAGGACAATGAAATTGTGACGACGTTGGATAGATAAGGAAATCCTAACTCTGAATCTAATGGGAAAAAGAAAATTGATTTCGTTTGTAGAATGACTACACTAGATGAAATTATGAAATTATGAAAAGTGCAACAACACTAAATTACCAATAATACTGATGAATAATGATTTAAAACTTTAAACTATATGATGAGAAAACAGGACGGGAATACAATCCCCTAACCCTAGTGTATTGCAGTTATAATACTAATCATAAATTTAACTGATTAATTAGACCCAAAATTTTATACTCCCAAGCATTATGTATATGAGTTTCAAGCCCGCATCATACTTAATATGAGGACGAGTAAATCGGTATTATGATAGTTACACTCGAATTGCACTCTAAAGCATCTCGTTTACCCCGAAGCAAACGAGATCTAAAGACCTACAATTGTCGTGTTCCTACGCAATACGGTCGTAATCAATCACTAAATTTAGAGGATTAATGTTATACACATGCAACTATCACATCAGGCTGGGTTCATGTATCCCGACCTTGAAAAGTCTAGCCTAGCATGCTGAAAGTAATGAAAACAATTTTTGATGTGCAGAAAACCATGATTAAACTACGAAAAATTTATAGAAAGATGTAGAAAAGAATTGGACTGAACTGTTAATCTTACCAAAGCAGTATAAGTAGCAATCAAGAACACTTGTAATCACGGAATTCTGAACAATCTTTAACTTTGAAATTAAAATAATAAAATATCTCCAAACTAGGGTTTGCTGGGAAGAAGAGAAAATTATATCAATTCTCCGTCCTAAAAAATGATAATAACTTGGGTTTATATACCCTACAAAGTTTCAGGAGTTTTAGCTGCGCTAGGACTCCCATTAAAGAAGGATAAGATTACAAAACTCGACACCCGGATCGGTCTGCCTTGAATGCGGACCGGTTCTTTTATTTCTAGGGAGGATCGGTCCAGGACGGACCAGTTCATTTATTTTTCATCCCTCTTCGATTTGCTTTCAATCCGGGGTCGTCTGGAGTATGGCACAGCGGACCGGTCCGGGGCCACTGTGGATCGGTCTACCTATTTGACTTTTTTTCTTAACTTTGACTGCTCATATCTCTCATTTCGAGACTCCGATTGAGGTGTCGTTTCTTCCTATGTGATCATGAACTTGATATCTTCAACTTCTCTTTAGGTGCCTCATCCGAATTCTGGGTAAAAATTACACTTTTGCCCTTTTGACTTTTCCTTCTTTTCTTTCTTGATTCTTCCGATTTCTTTCTTTCGTTTTTGACATTAAATACCTGCAAAATTAGTACAAAATACCAGAAACTCTGTGTACTTGTTAGGATAAGTCATTAGCAAGATAATGAGATAAAATCAATTCGATTACGTTGTTCGAGGTACTAAAAGTAACTAAATTAAAGGGATAAATTGGGAAGAATTTATGCCTAATCAAACACTTAATTACCCGTGTCTATAAAAAGATAAAAAATGAATCAACATGACTACGGATCCTAATTACGAGAGAAAACCACCTCAATTTGAGGATTTGGGCAAAAAATTGAGATCGAAATTTCTCCATAATCCATCATTGAATGACATCGGTGTTGAACATAGTATCAAAACCCAACCGGATATCTTGGTTTATTTATTCAATTGTCAATAGATTCACAACAAGAATGAGTGGAGTCACAACTCGGCGTACGACAGACATTTCTTCAGCCGAGCACCAAAAAATTTCCTGGTCCTCTATGGTCATCTCCGACCTACGACCTAGTGTTGTTACCTAGACGGGCACTAATATTTTTCCAAGAGGCACTGACTGACGGATGCAAGTTTGTTTTGCAAAACCTGAATCCCATCTACATGGACCTTTTCGACCTACAACCATGGGTATTTCTAAAAATCTTAAATTCTTATTTTATGAAATGAAGAAGAATACTGATACTTGGGTTTCATTTTTTACCTCTTATGTCTGAATCTGAACCATTCAGACTTAAGAGGTACCAAAAAGTGAAGACAATATCTGGGGAAAGAGAAAAGGCATTGGATCCACTCGATAGAGAAGAAGGTTCCGTAGGATTCTTAGTTTTTACCATAACTATAACTATAGTATATTACTTAAATACTTAACACAATCACTCATATAATGAAAATAATATATCTTAATAATTAGAATATCGAACTTTTCATTAAAAATACGGGGTTTATAGACCTTGTGCAACTGAACCTTTACCCAATATGTCAATCGAGTTCTTATCTTTGGATTCAATCCTTGGTAAAGTGTTCGAGCTCGTGGAGAGGTACGCCTCTAAAAGAAAAGAGAGTAGATATAGGCTCAAGAATTGGCTTGATGAACAAACTGTCGATACGGAATCCGAGCCTTCAAGCCAAGCCCTTGAACTTCACTCCTTGTCCATTCAACAAATATTGCACGAAAAGTCAATCCGATTTCGATCAGATGCTAGCTGAAGTGCTAGCTTCAGGAGCTTCCTCTTAGTTAGGTTAGTTAGGCGCCTGGCCGTCTGAATCTGAACCATTCAGACTTAATAGGTACCAAAAAGTGTTTATTTTTTTAATGATTAAGAGGCTAACAGCTATATTTGGCTCTTGATGATTAAGAGGTAGAGTTACATACAAAGTTTGAATCAGTCTAAATACATCAATTCAGAGGTACATTCAGACATAAAAATAAACATATTTTTCAGATTAAGATTTTAGACTTCAGATTCAGTCTTCAGATTTCAGATTTACCACTCCAATGTCGGACGGTAAAACCCATCTGGGTTTTAAACATTTTTGGACTCATTACATGATTTTAAAATAATGCCTCATGAATCTACAACTCCATCTTCCCTCTAGTTGGTCGGCAGGTCGACCTGATACACATGTAGCTTTGCAAACATCGTACAATGGTAATGGATTTCCCCTCCGACCTGGATACGCTTCAAGACGAATAGAGATATCAGGAGTGTAACCCACAAATAGGGACAACTAGTTTCCAATGCCCTTTTTAATCTTTTTGTTTGTGGAAAACAAAATTTGCAATGGGTCACGAACATTTACTCTGCATTATTCGTTTATCTCTCTTATAATTTTTACAATCACAAATTTTTCAGAGCAGAAATCTACCATACCACCTCCCTATACTTTATACTTCACATCTTTATGTGGAAACAAAATTTTGAAACTAACTTATATTTAAGTATTTTCTTGGAGTTTAAAAAATTATGCAAAATATTTAAACTAATTTTGCAAATATTTTAAACTAGATCTTATGTCTTATGTCTTACATCTAATATATATATATAGCAATAATCTTCTCATTTGATACATACTCAACATAAAATTTATTATGTCGTATTTAGAAATTTTCATTGCCCGATGTTCGAGCGGATACATATCGTATATTGTCTATATAAATAAATCAATCTCATGATAATTTCTATTTGATTTAGTATCAATAGATAGTCGGGAAAATTATTAACTTCCATAGGTGCAAGATTCAGTACCGAAAGATTCCCAACCACAATCGTAAGATTGTGGAAATCTTATTAATTCTCCGTCGGATTATCGAGCATGCTACAACACTTTAAGACCAGACAAATGGTTGGGTAAGATTATTTGTTATAACCGACGGATTCTTGGGTATTGATATTTCTTCAACCTCATTATTAATTCTATTACTCTGATTCTTAACCTGAAGGAAGGTTATGCATATTCAAGATTCATCTCAGTAGATGATTGGTAAAATATTTAGTGTCATGTATTTAGTCGGCATAGTCGATTGTTAATCGACATTATATTTATTATTGTTATTCAACCCTAATGAATGGTTTGGAAATGTATTTTTATCTAACAATGCATGATTAATCGTAATATCTACTCGATTATTTAAAAATTCTTCCTCGAAGGACGCTGAGGCATTATTCTTTTTCTTCTAAACGCCCTGGCGAATGGTCGACACTTTCATTATTTTTCTGGATTTCTCACCAGCTTCGATAGATAGTCTATGCAATTTATATTATGTGATCATCACAATTTATCCCCAAAACAATGTAGGGTAATATCATAATTATTTAATTCAACCTCGGCTAATGGTTGCATGTTCATTCATAAGTCGGCATTACATTTACTATTGCTATTTATTTTAGATGAAAGCATGCTTATTATTTGATCTTTTTCTTACAATTGCTCGAGATAATTGACATTATATTGCAACAGAGCCCCTATGGATGATCAGCCATCACCATTATCGAATATTCATGGTCGAGAACGATAATCATTAGATCATCTTATTTCAGCATTCGATAAATGGTCAACATGACTCGTAAAAGAGTCCTGACGGATGGTCGGGCTTTATTATTCAGTTTACTCTTCATAAGCCAAATTGGGGGCTCCGTAGTTGTATTTACCTGTGAATGAATTCACTACAACATTGATCAAGAAGGAAAGAAAATTAGACATCAAGCTGAAAAACTATAAGAATGATTTCCCAGTAACAATGGGATTAAAAATTCCTGATTAATGGTAGGCATTCAAGCAAGCCTTGACGTATTAGTGCTTCACAGGCTTGTGGTCAGCTTCTCTAATTGGAACATTTACTCAATCGACCATATTACTGGCTTACGAGAATTATCAGTCGAATAAGAGAAAGTACAAAAGCATCGGTCCTAGAAAAAAGGTCTAGAATTTAAGACATCTCAGCAAAGCACCTCAGTTGCACAACCAAAATCAAACTTCATATATGGCCTCGTCTTCGAACAGATCACGAAAAAGAAGTTCACCAAATCTAGAAAAACCTTTGCAGTCTTATGGGAGACAAAATTCGACTATATATGACTAACACATGGATAATGTCCTAACATCAAACTTCATGCATGACCTTATCTTTGGCAAGTCAAGAACAAGAAATTCGTAAAACTTCATGTGTAAACACAAAAAAATTTACCCGACTGGGCTAAACATAGGAATAACTATACATTCATAACCACTTGGTCGCCAATGATAACTAATGCAAATAATTCAAAAAACTAATTACAATTTTATCTAAGCGCATTAGTATAATTTCAAGAATTACAAATTGGGTTCAACATTAGTCAATAAGCTGACTAACAAATCATAAGACAGATTGCCTAGTCGGCAAGTTAATTAAAAACTAATCATAAGCTTAAATAAAGATAAAAATCTATATAGCTTCAGCAGGACAGCACAAGGATAATATTAAAATAGAAACAGTCATTTCAAGGAAAAAATAAAGACCTTAAAATTCATTTCATGGGGATTTTTCCCCTCAGTCTTACCCATCCCAGGGAGAGGACCATCAAGGGTAGAGAAACAGGAGTACCCTTTGGTGGTTCGCAGTTTTTTGAATTGTCTATAAAAATGCCACTGTATTGATACACTGGAAGGTCGACAGCCAACCTCTATCATTTTTGGGCGCCAAGAAACTTTTAGGAGTAAATACTCAATCCTTTCACTAAATTATTAAGCATGGAGCATTGGGGACTTTTGTTGTATGTAAAAATAATTCATCTACGTGGAATAATGAAAAATTTACAACTATTCTCTTACATGGTGATCTTCGCAGTACTTGCTTGATTAGTTAGCTCCTGAGACAGTTGGTCTATCAACCGGCCGACCAACCAAAAGAATATGAATTATCAAGAATATTAAAAACCATTTATGTGGAGTCGCCAACAGTCATTGTATACGTGAATATCAATTATCTTATTTATTGTACACAGATGTAAATGCCTGAATATATAAAGTCATTCCATCTCTTAGATTCCTAACCACTATAAATACATGATCTTCCTTAGATCAAAGGGACAATTGAATCAAGCATAAACACACCCCATACTGGGCTATTGTAACCCCCTGAAATAAAACCAACAGTGGACGTAGGCTTTTGATAGATGAACCACTTTCAAAACTTGGTCTCTTGTGTGTTTGTCTAACATGCCTAAATTTATTTATCTACGATAATGAATTTGGATTTTGCCCATTTTTAGACATCCTTAGTGATACTAGACTTAGACTTCCTTCATCATTTTCTAAAATTATAATAAAAATGTCTGAGGTGACCTTTCCTATCACAAAGTGTGAAAGTGTAGACACAACGAGGAATATTACCTATCGATTAACCTTTTCTAATGTCCTTGGCTACGTTCGACTCTCTCCAGACATTCGCCTAGGCTTTAGTAATGGGCGTATCAGGAATATCGAAGCCAAATCCAAATATGTCATTTTTAATATGGATAGTGACTAAAATCTTATCCAACTTATCTGACCTGGATTCTAAATCGATTTGGACATAACTTGAGTCACTCAATATCTCGTTTAATTCTAAATCTTAGACTTAAGAAAAAGATGAGACTCATCAAATTTTAGGGACTCCTTATTCAAATTTTTAAATAATTCATGAAGTTTGTCTCTCTTCCTCAATGTACTCGAGCTTCTCCCTAAGTGTCTTATAACAAACCCTCAAATCCTTAATTAATTTTGAATCATCTTTACATAAGGCACGCTCTTTCATCTTAGCTTCTAAAATCAAGTTAAACTTTTTCGACTTCAATGACTCGGTGTACAACTCGTGGAAGGCCACCTGAAGCTCACTCACCCCCTCTTATTATTTTTCTTCTCCCTCACTCACTTCGGAATCACAAGACCGGACCTCAAAACTGTAATGCAAATGATCATCTTTAATGTCAAAAGATTTTTTTATCTAAGCCCACATGACTATCCATGAAAATCCCCACGGAGGAATCATATTACTCTTTCGAATCACTATCACTAAAGGCAACATTGTATGACTCAAGCTTCATTATTTCCTTTCTTAATTCATTGTGACACTCATGTGCATGTAAGACCCCATATTTTTAGGAATACTTAAATTACACGGGTCGTAGCAAGTCAATTAAATTGAAAAATAAAGTCAATTTAAATAAATATTAATTAGCGAGAAATGTATTAATATTTATGTGCTATTATATTTACTTATTTGATAAGTAAATGAAAAAACATTATTTTATATTACACCATAAGTGAGTAAAATCGACGGGCTAATAATATCTTTTTTGGGATGCAGGCGTGGAGTCGTATTGGAAATAATATTGTAAATTGATGATGGGTGACTCATATGATGATTTCGAGTACACGATTGATTCGAAATAAGTGAAAATAGTCAAAATTAGGTACCGAATGATAGTGATTGGGTTTTGGGGGCCTTTTAGACTAAACGGAACTTGCATAGGGGTATAAGGGCCATTTTAAAAATAGGTGTAAATGGATTTTCAGGATTTAGATTATATAATGAAGAGTTAGGGTTGAATGAAAAGTCAGTTTATCATATCAAAAGGTTTCTTTGTGATGCCAAGAGCCTAAGAGAGAATTCAAAGAGAAAAGAGAAAGAAACTTAAGGAATTTTAAGAGGAAACCAAAGGCACTTAAGAGGAGATAAATTAGGAGAGAATTGTAGGAGATTTCTGGACTAGATTAACATCATCAAAGAATAAATTTAGACTCTACAAAAGTTTAATCGAGGTAATTATTTTGCTAAATGATTATGTTTATGTTTCAATTCATATCATGATTGGGAATTGATTTTTGGGTGGGATTTATATACAATTGGATTTGTGACAAATGATTTCATAAAAATATATGGGTGATTTATTACGATATAATTCTGGTAAATAAATCCCATATAGATGGATAAATTATGGATTTAGAATACTGAAATGTTATGAAATTGCATGATATGGTGAGAATTTCATAATATTTAGATAATAATTCAAAATCCCATGGAATGATCATATGTAAAGGAATTTTTTATATTTAAAATGAATTTAATTAATGTTCATGATTCATGACAATTGCTAATCATTGAGAAAATATGATTTGGGGTTGAAAAATTGGGATTAAACCTTGCTGAAAATTGATATGGGAAGAATTGGGGTTGTCTATAGGGGTGAACCAGTTCTTCGCCAAGCTGAACCAGTCCAGTCGCCCTAATATCGCCAAATATGGGGTATTTAATGAAATATGTTTGCGATTTATTTCGGGAATTAATTTCTGATGTCTGGGGATAATTTAGGGCTTCAGGAAATTTTAATGATTTTTTATTTTAACTTTGGTTTAGTTGGGATTTTATCCGGGATGAAAATTTGAGTAATTGGAATGAATTATACTTGAAAATTTATTAGACGAATTTGTACTGAAAATTTGGAAAATTAGGGGTGCAAGCTATTTGAGAATTTTACATATCAAAAACCAATATTTCGAGAATTAATTAATTAATTAAGTGAATAATTAAATAACTAAGGATGGAAATGATATTCGAAATTGTTAGACTAAGTGTTATGAGTGATAGGAACGGTTAGCCGTATTTATTAGGAAAATATATACTGGTATAAAGACAATTATGTGTATTATTGTATCTCTGTGAATGGTACAATTATTTGAACATACCACTCTAATGCTATCAGTGGAGGTTGCGCGATGTATCTGATCTTCCTTGTCGAATATCAGACGGCTTAGTATTGACCCAAGGTCATAACGCAATGCATGTGCCCTTGTGAGGTTGAAGTTCGAAGTGAGGTAATTTTGGTATGGTTATGACTCGTTATCGAAGGACTATGATCGTGTCCAATACATTTCTGATTTTTCGAGTTCGGTATGAAATTATGACTCAGTAGCCCAGGATGATATGTGTATGCCCTGGTGCATGATAGCATTTTAAAGATCCTCATCCAGTGAGCTATTCAACTGAGGGGTGGCTGTTATATGAGATATATGCGTGCTTGTTGTGTTATAGATGATACGTATATAAATGTGCATGGAATATATACGGGTTTAAGAAAATAATTTTGGATAATGATAATTAGTGGAAGTTATTGGAAATGAAGTAATAGATTATAATTGAGAGTTAGAATTATTTAACGGGTGAGAATTAATTTTATACAATATGCGTGACACAAGGCAGCATATGGACTCAAGGATATTGGAGACTAGTTAGGTGGGATATAATAACTAGGTTTTAATGTATACATTAGGTGCACACTATAGTTGAGGGGTGGGTATTGTCTCATGTGAGTGCGACAACAATTTAAATATGGAATTCATAATTATTATTCATTTTAATTACTTGTAAAATATTTTCAAAAGGTTTTGGGCTCTGACTAGTGTTAAAATATTTTCAAAAACTTTTAGGTGTCCAACCACTGGGACGCCAAGAATGATTATCATTTTCAGGTTATCGGAGCTACTGCAGCTGTGGAATATTACAGGGATTGTGTAGTTGTTTCTGTCTTTGAGATTCTAGATGGGACTCATAGGAACTAAGTGGATATTTAAAAATAAATGTGATGAAAGCGGTAATATTTTGCATAATAAAGCTAGACTAGTAGCCCAAGGGTACTCCAAAATTGATGGGATTGATGTTGATGAGACATTTTCCCATGTTGCTAGAATAAAGTCTATTATACTTTTGCTTGCCGTTTCGTGTCATTTGAAATTTAAGTAATACCAAATGGACGTAAAATCTACATTTCTAAATGAGTTTTTAAATGAAGAAGTGTATGTTGAACAACCTAAAGTTTTTGTTGATCATTTTCTTCCCAACCATGTGTTTAGATTGAATAATGCTCTTTATGGGCTCAAATAAGCCCCTCGTGCTTGGTATGAGCATTTAACTTCTTTATATATACGTATATTAGAAGTAAATATATCAGTCACTTCTTATGAGGTGCCTTATGAATTTTACCAATCTGACACGGACCATAAATAGAGTGTTTAACTTTAGTTATTTTGGGGACACCAGGAATAAGATTTTGACTAGTTAATTTAGACAAACTATCATAATTTATATGTCCTAATCTTTCATTCCACAAGTCTAAATCACTCATCCTAGAAGACAAATAATTTTCAAATTCATATTCATGTTTAACCGCATAGCAATTGTCTAAAGTCCTAGTACCACACAAAATAAGATTCCTATTTGGGTCAAAAATTTTACAATCATATTTGGAGAAATTAACAGCATGATCGGTGTCACAAAATTGACTAATACTTAATAGATTTACTTTTAAACCTTCAACAAGTAAGACTTCCTCTAAGTTAGGGATCCCATTCGTAATAATCGACCCTTTGCCTATGATGTGGGACATCTTTCCATCACCAAAAGTTACAACACCACCAACAATAGATTTTAAGGTGGTAAATTTGGATTTGTGCCCCGTCATATGCCTAGAGCAATCAGAATCCAAATACCATTGAGAATTTTTATTACGAGTATTTAGTGCTGATAAAACCACATTGCATCTCAATGAGCCATTTGATTCGGATTTTTTTAACCCAATCAGCCTTAGTTTTCTCAAAAACAACTTTTGTTTGATAAGGCTGCTTGTTGGAAAGGTTAGGCTTCTAAACAAATTCAGTTTTACCATAAAACCGAGCTGACTTATTTTGAGTTTGCAGTTTTTTATAGTAGAATTCAATCAAGTGACCATTTTTATGAAAAAAATCACAATGGAAAAATTTCCTATAAACAGGTTTGGTCGGGACAACATGTTTGTGGGCTGGTCTGGAGTTAACCATGTTTGCCTTTCTAAAATAAAATGGTTCTAAATGACCCAATTTAGATCAGAATCCACATTCAAAATTGGGCCTAGTGGTTTGAAATTTCTTTCCATTTTCAGTTTGCCTAAATTAGATCCATTCTGTCCTAATTTCTTAAAGCATAATTTTTCCAACTGTCGAGTTTTGTGACAAAAATTTCATTTAAAGACAGGTTTAGAAGAGGTAGAACAACCCTCGTTTTTAACATGTTTGTATGAAAACCTAATTTCATTAGACTCGGGAAATTGTTCTTTCAAATTAACAAAATTGGTTACATCAAACTCTTCTCCCTCAAATCCAATCCCTTTTGTAGGAACAAAATTAGAATAAGAATAATATTTGTAAAGGGGATATTTCTAAATCCCCTCATTTATTGCTTTCAAGCTAGAGTATTGGGCTCAACCTCTAGTGTTGATGTAAAAAACTAGATCGCTCTAATTATTCAATCACAGATAAATAAATAAGACAGAGATTTTTAAAGTGGTTCGGCTAGGAATAAAGCCTACGTCCACTGTTATGTTATTGCTGAGTGTTTGCAGAATTATTGATTACAAGTTCTCTCAAGAAATTCCGGTCCCCTTGAATGAGGATGATACAAGGTATTTATAGCCTTGAGGCTGTACATGAAAGGTTCGATACATTAAATGACATACATATGAAAGGGTAATACATTTAATGCAGAATGCGTGCCAAGAATATAAGCATTCAATGAATATCTGAACTGTTGATTATCTGGCAATTAATGATACGACCGAGATGCAGCTCGGACCGCCATAGCTGTTCGCTGATCAGGAGTTCCTCGGAACATTAGAGTACCTCGGTGCTATAGAGTTCCTCGGTGTGTTAGAGTTCCTCGGTGTGATAGAGTTCCTCGGCGTATTCTCGTTGCTCGAAAAGAAGCATGGTTGGTCGGGAAATGATCTTCCTCGATGCTATTGTGCCACGTAGATTGACACGTGTCTTCGTCTTATTCGTCCACATCAGTATATTAATTTTGGTATCAACAGAAGCCCTCAATGTTTCATATTTTGAACTTTGAAGAGTATGGAACATTCTTTCTCGGTATATGGCAATATTAAATGTCCTTCCCGGGTTTCAGGAACATTGTATTCAAATTTCCTTCTTATTTCGCAGTTTTCGCCTTTTTTATAAGCGCTTTGATATTCGTGCAAATTTTGTCCTCTTAACCGCCGGAAGTTTAGTAGTTTCTTTTTGGTAATCATTTCTTTCGCCGCTTCCCAATGCAAAGTATTTAAACTTCTTTGGTAACCATACCGTCGTCTACGTTTTTCATTCTCTGCATTCAAGCTTTCTATTCTCTTCTTCTCTTGTGCGTTCATCCTTGTTTCCGTTCGTTGTCAACACATCTCCTTTCTTTCTGTAAGATCTTCTTTCTTTCTTCTGTATCTCTTTTATTCAATATGGTTTATATTGTGGAGTCTATTGAGAAATTCCGTTCTGATTTTTCCATTCCTTCGTGGGTAACTCTAGAGGTTCTTTCTGAGCCTTTAGATTACTTTCGATTGGCTGAGGGACATTTGTTCCCCAGTCTTTTTGTTGCTGAATGCGGTTTTTCCTTTCCACCAAACCCATTATGTCTTGAGTTTTGTCAATATTTTGATCTTGTTCCTGCAAAAATAGCCCCCAATTCATGGAGAATAATTAACGGGGTGCACAAATTAAATCTAACTCATGGGACTCGTATTGGGATCCCTGAAATTATGTTTTGTTATAAATGGGCTGTTCTAGATAATATTTATTATTTAAAAACTAGGTATTTGAATAGGGCTCTTGTAGTTAATCTCCCTGACTCAAATAGGGATTATTTTGAGCATGGGTTGGTCATAAAAAATTGGCAACATGCGCCTTTATCTGGGAATGAAGTATACAACGGTCCCAGATGCCCCCCATACGGCAATGGGATAGGTTTATTTTTCATTTTATTTTACTTATGAAATTATGCTTTCATCATGTTTGACAAAATGTATGACTGATATTCCATTATGTATTTATTTGCAGTTGATAGCAAAAGAAAAACTCCAAAAGAGTCAGAAGTGAATATCAAGCATTTGAAACTTATCTGGAATTTGCATAAGACCATTGCTGACGAGCATATTAGATCTGCTTCATATTTACTACAGTATAAGAGTTACACAACCTCTTATACTGCTCGCCCTATTGAACCAGCTTCAACACCAGAAAATTCATCTTCAGATTCTCATATCCCCCTATCTCAGAGAATGGGCAAGAAAAGAGCTCCTCCTGCTCTATTTGGTGAAATTTCTTCTGCTGTTGGAGCCCAGAAAGGCAAAATTGATGTCCCAGAAGGGACTAAAAAAGTAGATGCTGGGTCCTCCAAAGCTGCCGAGAAGCCCCCAGTGGCCCCGAGCAAGAAAAATGCTCCTGCTGATGTGATTACAATCTCTCCGACCAAGATTTCTTCCTTGGTTGATGCTGCTGACCCTCCTTTGAAGAGATTGAGGAAATCATCCTCAGTTAATCTTGCTGGAACTGCATCTTCTCTACCCGCTGGTGGTAGTAGTGTTTCAAACATCATTCTTCCGAGTTCTTCCATGAGCTCAGTTATACCCGAGGTTCTCGGGGTTGATGAAAAAATTCCTAGGGATACACTGACATCCCTAGCGGCTCGTCATCTTTCTTCAGTAAATTTCTCACTCCTTTGGTCTTTCTTTCTTTTTCTTGAATTCTTGTATTTGTGTTGACTTTATTGTTTTTCTTATCTTTCAGCTGGTGAACTGCTTCAATACCATCGTGAAGAAAGATCAAGTTATTAAAGCTTCCAGTTCCTCGTCCGATGTTGACGATGCTTTGTTGGGTTTAGCCCAATCTGTGAAGGAATCTCGCCAACAGTACATCGAGGAGAAAACTGTTTGGGAGAAAAAGCTGGCTGTGGCTGAGGCTGAGAAGGCGAAAATGGCCGAAACCTCCAAGAACTTGGAGGAGAAAGTTAAAGTTTTGGAGGTTAAACATCAGGATTCTGATGATAAGTTGAAAAAGGCAGAGGAAGAATTATCTACTCTGCGAGATATCAAGGTTAAGAAAGAGGAATTGGAGGTGAAGCTCTCCTCGGAGAAGTCGAGGAGAAAAGTTGCAATCAAGAAACATTTCAGTGTTGGTTGGGAGAAAGGATGGGAGAGAGGGATAGCTGCAATGACATCCCAAGTTCAATATGGGGAGTTGAAATACTTCCATGATGGCTGGGTAGCTGCTCTGCAAGAGCTAAAGGTCCAAGACGATTCTGAGCTATTCCAACAGCATCTCCCTGGTCCTCCTCCACCAATTGTGGAAGAAGAAGAAGATGAACCTGCCTCAGATGAGTCTTCTATGGCTATGGGCGATCAAGTTTCTGCCTCTCAACCCTCTGCCACCGAGGACGTTTCTTCCATGCCTCCTCCTCCCGAGAAGATTCCTACCGATCAAGCTGTTGTTACCTCCGAGCAACCGAGCTCCTCGTCCCAGCCTCCCGAGAAAGTCTTGGGAGACAAGGAAAAGGTGTAAAGTTGTTCGGTAGCATTTCTGTATTTCCTTGTAATCGAACAATGTAACTTTTTGATGATCTAATAAAACATATCTTTGCTCATCTCTGTTGTTGATAACTTGTTTTTGTTGATTGTTGTCTTTTTCTCGTCCTTAGTTTGTTGCTAGAATGGAATTGATCTCTTCACATGATACCGAGCTGATGCAGCAATGTCATCAATACTATAAGGCTGGTCATACAGACCTTAGTACACCGGAAATTGCTGATATCCTTGGTCATGGTGCTTCAGAGCAGGCTATTGAGGCTTATCGGTACTTGAAAGATTTACTCGACCGAGCTGTGGCCAACAATGTCGCTTATTATGACCTGATTGAAGAACTGCATTGTTCCTTAGAGGATCTCCAAGGTCAGCACAATGAATCAATGGCTTTGTTACACAAAGATTATGAAAATAGATACCAACAACTTTCTTCTGAAACAGGCCATAAGAAGATCATCGCTGCATATGATATTAGGGAAAGGACCCTAAAAGGTGAAGTTGAAGCCTGCAGACAAATTGCCGAGATCCTGGAACAAGAAAATAATAATTTGCAGAAAAAATTGGCTCAATATGAATCTGCTGCTTCATCTTCTACTGCATTAATACCAGTTACTGATGAAGGCTTCTCGTTCTTAGAGGTCGAAAATGCCAAACTAAGGCAAGAGCTGGAGGACTTAAGAAGATCTGCCATTTCTGGAACTGCTCGGGGACGAGGAAGAGGTTCTCGGGGGCGAGGAAGAGTCCTCAGCCAAAATCTTGAAGAGGCTCGCACTCAGTCTACTCTGGAAACTCAAGCATTCCAGTTGAAAGTAAAAGACCGTGCTCTGACTGAAATGTCCAATAAAAATCTGTCTCTGGAAGATCAGCTGGCATCGACGAAATCTGCCTTGCATAACAAGGATCTCTTTGCCAAAAGCCTTCATGAACAATTGGATAGATTAACCTTCCAATTCCATAAACAGCCAAGGGAATTCTGGATGGCAGGATACAATGAAGCTCTCGTTCATCTGGATGCTCGCATTGAACATGCTAACAATGAAGGTTACAAGCAAGGATGGTTAAATGCATTGGGTGTGTTAAAGTTGGAGCAAGGGCATTTTTTATGGGACTATCATGCTCCATCATTATTAGACTTGCCTGTACCACCTTTCAAATTGGATATGGCATGGATCCCAGCTTGTTCCATTCCTCGCAGTCTAATTTCAAAATACCTTGGTGATTATAGCCTTCACTCCCAAGTTGAATTATCTCGTCCTGACCATCTTTTGGATACACCTTCTGTTATGAACGTCAGAATGCTCAGAGATGTTAATTTCATCAATTCTCCCCTTTGCCTAGAAGACCCTCCTGCCGGCGAGGAACCTGTTTCTAAAGCACATGGCAAAAAACCAATACAATAGTAATATCCATGTAACAATTTAGTTCATTCTTGTAACTTGTAATTTATTCTAGATTAATGAAAAGATTTTCATTTTCTGTTTGCCAATTTTGTTAGTCTTGTGTTTATCAAACACCTTTATATTTGTACATAGGTATCTATGTATTTAAAAGGATGGCAATATCGTGCTATTTATCAACCAACTTAAAAATTTACAAGTATCAAGGTTGATCAATAAAGTAAATTGTTCAAACTGTTTCCAACCAACCAAGGTAGTTGAATAATGTTTGTCGATCAATTACAGCTGATGGTTTTTTTTTTTTATCCCCGACCAGCTATACTTGGTTTAATTATAAATATGCGTCCGACCATCTAAGATCAATAATTTGTCCTCGCCGACCAACTACAGTTATTGGGTTTTTATCCCCGACCAACTATACTTGGTGTATTTTTTGAACATTTTGTTCTTCAAAGAACTCGTTGTAATAATATTACCTCCCGACCAACATAAGTTGTAATATGAGAGTATATTTTTATCTTACCAACCGTAGTTGATCATGCTGGTGTACACTTTTTGGCTCCTTGAAGCTTTTGGCTCCTTAGAGCAGTTTTTGGCTCCTTAGAGCATGTCCTCCTAACCAAAGGAGGTTGGCTACTTATAGCACTTTTGCTCCGTAGAGCTGTCCTCCTAACCAAAGGAGGTTGGCTACTTATAGCACTTTTGCTCCGTAGAGCTGTCCTCCTAACCAAAGGAGGTTGGCTACTTATAGCACTTTTGCTCCGTAGAGCTGTCCTCCTAACCAAAGGAGGTTGGCTACTTATAGCACTTTTGCTCCGTAGAGTTGTCCTCCTAACCAAAGGAGGTTGGCTACTTATAGCACTTTTGCTCCGTAGAGCTGTCCTCCTAACCAAAGGAGGTTGGCTACTTATAGCACTTTTGCTCCGTAGAGCTGTCCTCCTAACCAAAGGAGGTTGGCTACTTATAGCACTTTTGCTGTGTAGTGTATTACACTAGTATTCCCCGAAAAATTTTCAACCAAAAAGAAAATGGCGAAACATCCTCGTTTTATTCATAATGAAAGAAATGCTTTACATTTGACATCACTGATAATACTTGCGCAGGTGTTCAGCATTCCATGCGTTCTTAAATTCCTCTCCTTCTAGAGTTGCTATTCTGTAAGTTCCTGGTCGAACAACCTCTGTAACTCGGTAAGGTCCATGCCAGTTTGCTTCCAGTTTATTCTGCTTCTGAATGACCTTCTTTAGCACATAATCCCCCTCTTTTACATCACATTTCTTTACCCTTTTGTTGTAAAACAGAGCTGTTCGTTGTTGATAAGCAGCATTCCTAATGGCTGCCTCTTCTCTGACTTCCTCGAGCATATCCAAATCCATCCTTCTCATCAGATCACTGATCGGAGAATTGAAATTTAACACCCTGTGTGTTGGTAGGCCCAACTCGGCAGGTATCACAGCCTCACTTCCAAATGCTAGCATATATGGTGATTCTCCTGTCGCTGCTCTGGGAGTTGTTCGGTAAGCCCACAAAACTGACTGTAGCTCATTAATCCAATTTGCTTTAGCCTCACTTAACCTCTTCTTCAACCCATTTAGTAATGTTCTGTTCGTCACTTCAGTCTGTCCATTGCTTTGGGGATGGCCTGGTGCTGAATGAAACTTCAAGACGTTTGACTGATGACAATAGGCAGCAAATTCTTCATTATCAAATTGCGTTCCATGGTCTGTGATGAAATCGTGGGGGAGACCATATCGACAAATGATATTCTTCCATATGAACTGATACACCTTCTCGTACGTCATATCAATTAGTGGTTCAGCTTCCACCCACTTAGTAAAATAGTCTACTGCCACGACGAGATACTTGAACCTCCCTCGGGTCGTTGGCAGTGGTCCAACCAGATCAATTCCCCACATGGCAAATGGCCAAGGTGATGTTATGGGTGTCAACAATGCCTGTGGAGTTCTTCGAATGGAGGAAAAACGTTGGCATTTGTCACACTTCTTAGCATAGGCTATACAATCAGCCCTCATCGTCGGCCAATAGTATCCCTGTGTCATTACCCTTTGCAAAAGTGTCCGACCTGCTACATGAGCTCCACAAGATCCTTCATGAATTTCTTCAATCAATTCTTTGACTTCTGATGGATGCACACATCTCTGCAAACCTGCCATAATTCCTCGTCTGTACAAAACACCATTAGTTAACACATACCGAGCAACTTTATACTTCAATTTCTTGGCAGCTAGTTTGTCCTCCGGCAATTATCCTTCTTCAATGTATGCTCTGATAGGATCCATCCAAGATGGTCCTAAATCAAGGGTAATAATCTTCACCGTCAGATCTTCTTCTATGCTCCGACTTTCTAATACTTCAATTGGTATTGTTCTTCGCAGCTCGGTGCGCGTAGCTGACGCTAGTCGGGCCAATGCGTCTGCTCTAGCATTCTCCATTCTCGGTATCCTTACCAATTGAATAGCATCAAATTCTGTTAATAACTCCATCACTTTTGCATGGTACTTCACCATTAACTCTCCCTTCACTGCATATATTCCCATCATTTGATTCACAATTAATTGAGAATCACTGAAAACAATTACTTGTCGTGCCTCCATAACTTTCGCCAAATGAAAACCTGCTATCATAGCCTCATATTCAGCCTCATTATTGGAAGCTTTGAATTGGAATCTCAAGGCATACTCCATGTCAATATCGTCTGGAGAGTTTAAAACAATCCCTGCTCCACAACCAGCCGTGCAAGATGATCCATCTACATATAATCTCCATGTATGTAACTTGTCTTCAAATTTCTTATCTGTTAGAGTTCCTCGGTGAAATATCATCTGTTTTCTTTCATCATCCCCGGGTATCCTTCGTTCCTCGTTGGTCATTTGTTCGCGCCCTTCTTCCAACCGGAGTTGGTCGGGGTTTGAATATGATGATTTTTCTACATCCACAAGTCCTTTTACCAACCTTGGTTGGTCTGGATCTGTGTCTGTTGATCCTGTATCGTCCACAGGTAGGTCAGCAAGCACCTTTTGCTCCTCGGGGGTATCAGGATATGTGAACTCTGCTATAAAATCTGCCACGGCTTGCCCCTTCAACGATGATCTGGGTTCATACACAATATCATATTCACCGAGCTCTATTGCCCAGTACATCAATCTTCCTGATTTTTCTGGCTTATGAAGGGCTTGTCTTAACGGCATGTCGGTATACACAATGATGGTATGGGCCTGGAAGTATGGCCTCATTCTTCTACTTGCTTCAATTAATGCCAGTGCCAATTTTTCCAGCTTTGGGTATCTGATTTCCGCACCTCGGAAGGCCTTGCTTGTGTAATAAATTGGCTTCTGGACTCCATTCTCCAATCTGATCAATGCCGAGCTAACTGCATTTTCTGATACTGCCAAATACAAGTACAGCGTCTCTCCAGTTATTGGCCTAGACAACAATGGTGGGGCTCCCAAATACTTCTTCAAATCTTGAAAGGCTTTCTCACATTCATCAGTCCACTCAAAACTTTTTCGCAGTGTTTTGAAGAATGGGAGGCATTTATCAGTTGCTCGGGATACAAATCTGTTAAGTGCTGCAACCCGTCCGGTAAGACTCTGCACTTCTTTCTTCGTCGTCGGAGATCGCAGCCCTAAAAGAGCCTTGATCTTTTCTGGATTTGCCTCAATACCTCGCTGGTTGACGATGTATCCGAGGAACATTCCTTCTCGTACTCCAAAGGTACACTTCGTCGGGTTGAGCTTCATCTGGTATTTATCCAGTTGATCAAAAGTTTGACTCAAGTCAACCAAATGATCTGCAGCTCTCTTGCTTTTGGTGAGCATGTCGTCGACATAGACCTCCATATTGAGGCTGATTTGTTCGGTAAAAACCTTGTTCATCAACCGCTGATATGTTGCACCTGCATTTTTTAAACCAAAAGGCATAACATTATAACAATAAGTTCCCCTTGGGGTAATAAAAGAAGTGCTTTCCCTGTCTTCAGGTTTCATTTTGATCTGGTTGTAGCCAGAATAAGCATCCATGAAGCTGAGTAGCTCGTGTCCCGAGGTAGCATCCACTAGTTGATCAATTCTGGGCAATGGAAAATGATCTTTTGGACATGCCTTGTTGAGATCAGTAAAATCAACACACATTCTCCATTTGTTGTTCTTCTTCTTTACCATCACCACATTTGCCAACCAATCTGGATATTTCACATCTTCAATGAATTGGGCTTTCTGGAGTTTCTCGACCTCCTCTTGTATGGCCTGGTTCTTCTCGGGACTAAACACTCTTCTTCTTTGCTTCACAGGCTTGATCTCCTTATTCACGTTGAGCTCATGACATAAAAAGTTTGGATCTATACCTGGCATGTCTTCATGACTCCAAGCAAAAGTATTCTTCCTATTTCTCAAGAAAGTTATCAAATCTTGTTTTATTGAAACATCCAACGACGATCCTATCTGAGTTACTCGTTCAGGATGCTCGTCGTCCAGTATAACAATTTTTGTAGATTCCACAACCTGCCCTTTTACGAGTTGAGATTCATCCCTAGGGTCAAGAGTTTCAATTTCTGTGCTCTCCTCCACTTGATAAGTAGTAGTCTTTTTCCTTGATTCTTCAAGTTCTTCTTGCTCGGCAGACGAATAATAGCATTCCCGAGCTACTTTTTGATCACCTTTCATAATTCCTACTCCAAAATTCGTTGGGAATTTCAAACATTGATGTACTGTAGATGGAACTGCTTCGAACTTCTTCAATCCAACTCTTCCCATGATGATGTTGTAGGCGGACTGCACATTCTTATCCATCACAAAGAAGCGTATTCTTTCTGTTCGACAAGCAGGCCAAGTTCCAATGAGTATATCCAACTTGATCGTCCCAAGTGGAAAAACTTTCTCGCCAGCAAAACCCAGAAGGGGTCTGTGATAAGGTTCCAATTGAGATAATTTTAAATTCAAGCTATCAAAGCATGAATAGTACATGATGTCTGCCGAACTACCATTGTCTACTAACACCCTTGAAATGATCACATCCTTCATCCTCATTTTGATCACCAAAGGATCATCATGAGGGTAAAGAACACCTGCCAGGTCGTTTTTTGAAAAACCAATCACTAGCTTCTCTTTGTTTACCTTCCTCGGACGATCATCCTCGGCCAGGTTTATTCGCTGAATGTATGAACAAGCTTGAGCCTCTCCGAGGTAAGCTTTTCTTTCTGCAGTAAGGTCTCCTCCTCCTGCATCTCCTCCTGTAATAACATTACAATCAAATGACCCAAAAAGTATGGAAAATACCTCTCGTTCAGGTTTCCTTGGTTTCTTGGGAAGATCGGGGTCATCATCTGGATCCTCTTCATGGTCCCTCTTCTTTTTATCCTCTGCACGACGAGGAGATCTAGATCTCTCTCTAGTTCTATCATCATTCTTCCTTTCACCTCTGCGATCTACATACTTTGATAATTTTCCTCTTTGGATGAGTGTTTCAATCTCGTTCTGAAGGGCTATACAATTATTGGTCATATGGCCATGATCTTTGTGAAACTCGCAATATTTGTCTTTATTCCTCAGGTCGGGATTTGTCTTCAGTTTCTCTGGCCACTTGATTTCCTCGTTATTCCTGATTTCTTCCAAAACATGATTAATACCCATTTTCAATGGAGTATAATTATCATACTTCTTTAGGACTTCCAACTTCATCCTGTTATTCCTGGAATGTTTGTCACCACCATTACCTTTCTGATCTTTCTTCTTAGAATTTTCGACCTCAACTTTAACTTCTTTATCCATATTCTTCTTCGCAGCCATAGCCTCCTCGGCATTCATGATTTTGGCCGCCTTTTCCATCAACTCCGACATATTTTTAGGTGGATCTTTGGCCAAAGTGTAGTACAGCTTGTTAGGCAGCAAACCACTCATCAGAGCAGTGATTGCTGTCTTTTCTTCATAATCTATGACTTCCAACTTCTCGTTATTGAAACGAGTTATGTAATCTCTAGTACTTTCACCTGATTTTTGTCTAACACTTAGCAAGTGTGCTACTCGCTTTACCGGCTTCGCTCCAAAACAAAAATTGCCAATAAACAATTCGGCTAACTGAACAAAGGTTGAAATCTTACCCCGAGGAAGATTATTGTACCATATCTGTGCAGATCCGGTAAGAGTTCCTGAGAATGCTCTACACCTCATCTCGTCAGGGACAGCGTAGATATCTGCAGCAGCTTGGTATTGTTCTATATGAAGTACGGGATCTGTCTTTCCATCGTACTTGGGGGTCACTACGGGTGCTTTGAATTTCGACGGTGTAGGGAAATCCACAATGGCTTGCACAAAAGGTGTTCCTTGAACAAAAGTTCTCTGTAAGGGGTTCCTTGCCTTAGCCATTTCTCCCAATCTATCTTCCAACCGTTGAATGGTACCTTTCCATGCTTCATTCCCTTCCTCGGGCCGCTTAGTCCGAGCAACTGATTGCTCTGACGTAGCTTCCTGAGATTTATCTCGACGAGTAGTTGGTCGCGATTGTGCAGATCCTTCTCTCAAACCTGGTGGTGGTCGAAAACTTCTTGATGGAGCCCTAGGTGGACTCATGTTCCTCCTTGGTCCTAACCGACTGAAAGGAGACACCCTGCTTAATCTTTCCAAAGCGCTAGTTCTCTCCGGAGAAAGAGTGATACGTTGATCTGTATCCGTAGCCCGTATCGATGAAGTTCGCCCAGGTTGATAAGAAGAATCATTAGACTCCTCATTGCGATATGACCCGGTACGTCTAGATTGCGATTGCCTATGATCACTCCTTTGCCCTGAATAGGTAGGTGCACCGCCCTGAAGAGTTTGAATGAGTTGCCTCATAGATTCTTGCATGGCGGTTTGTCCTTGAGCCAGATTCGTCATAATTCCAGCCAGATCTGGGGATGCAGATGGATTTGGAAGATTTCCAGTATTTCCAACATTTCGATTACTGGATTCTGGATTATCTGCCATTGGTGATAAATGATTTTTATGAAAAACGATAATAACAGTCGTTTCCCACAGACGGCGCCAATCTGTTGATGTAAAAAACTAGATCGCTCTAATTATTCAATCACAGATAAATAAATAAGACAGAGATTTTTAAAGTGGTTCGGCTAGGAATAAAGCCTACGTCCACTGTTATGTTATTGCTGAGTGTTTGCAGAATTCTTGATTACAAGTTCTCTCAAGAAATTCCGGTCCCCTTGAATGAGGATGATACAAGGTATTTATAGCCTTGAGGCTGTACATGAAAGGTTCGATACATTAAATGATATACATATGAAAGGGTAATACATTTAATGCAGAATGCGTGCCAAGAATATAAGCATTCAATGAATATCTGAACTGTTGATTATCTGGCAATTAATGATACGACCGAGATGCAGCTCGGACCGCCATAGCTGTTCGCTGATCAGGAGTTCCTCGGAACATTAGAGTACCTCGGTGCTATAGAGTTCCGCGGTGTGTTAGAGTTCCTCGGTGTGATAGAGTTCCTCGGCGTATTCTCGTTGCTCGGAAAGAAGCATGGTTGGTCGGGAAATGATCTTCCTCGATGCTATTGTGCCACGTAGATTGACACGTGTCTTCGTCTTATTCGTCCACATCAGCATATTAATTTTGGTATCAACATCTATTTTTCATTATGTGCGAGCTATTGCCCATTTTTAGGCTTGGTTGAATAATATTTGTGGGGGTTCCGTCCCTCTTTTCCAAAAATAAAAAATAAAAATAAAATAAAATTAGAATAAGAATTAGTTGGATCATAGCAAATGTTTGTTTAATTGTTTTTACTGCATTACCAGTATTCCAAAAACCATTTAAATTTTTGGAGGTGATCTCTAGTTCCTTTTTACATTCATCATATTTATTCAAAACAGCCTTAAGTTCAATTTGAGATTCATCATATTTAAATAAAATTTTCTTATTTTTAGTCTCAAGAGAGTGATTCAAATCAGTTATCATAGCCGTCATCTTTTCAAGTAAAACAACATCTTTTCCAACTCTTTTATGTGAAAAGAAGATTCTCCAGACATAAGTCTGATTTGACAATTTAAAGCGTCAATTTTAGTTAGTAGTCTAGAATTACCCTCACCTAATTGTGTGATTTTATCAAGTGCGTCATTTTCAGAAATATCACACACACACTCTTCAACAATTGCAATAACCGCAGGCATATCAAATTCATCTAAATCAGTATAAATATTTCCAATGTCAAAAAGAGAAGTCGTGAGAGTAGGGTGATTTTGAGCAGGAAAGATGTGAGATAAGTTTACAAAGTCTAAATCACAATTATCAACAAATAAATCAGAAATGTCAGATAGACTAGATAGATTATCTAAGACGTCCTTTAATATCAAAGTACATGCAAAAGTAAATGCTATAAGATTATAAAAAGTTTCTTCATTATCACTATCGGAGCTAACTGTGACACCCCATCTAATTAAACTTCGGTTAATCAGGCCTTTATTAAATTAAAACAGGTTTCTCATGTGGTTCATTCTTAGCATCACTGTTGAAAACTTTTTAATTACTAACCACCGAAGTGAAATTAGACCGGTACCAAATTTTATCTTTCTTTAATAGCAGATAAAATTACTATACTTAAATTAAATCGATTATTCACAAAATAATAAAATCCAACCATGAAAACATATGAGTGAATAAAGGCTTGCCAAATAAATCATCAGCCAAAATCCAAAACAATTACTCCAAAATGATAACAAATCTAAATAACTAAACCATCACTGGACAACATGTCCATGCATGAAAGATGGAAATGAAATCCTACACTAAATCCAATTGAGGGAATTGTCTAATCAAATAAGTCATGCCAGCAATCCACACTGCTACAACTCCGAGTCCCTGGAAGAAGTCACGCCTGGCGTCCCTGTGGCTGGACACCTAAAAGGTTATTAAAATATTTTATAGCAAGTGTTAGTACACAAAACGTTTTGAAAATATTTAGCAAGATTTTATCGTAATAAAAATCAGTTATTGATTACACATGTTCACGTACACTCTCTCTTGAGTTCTCCGCACCTCTCATCTATAGTGCACGCCTAACGTTCTATACTTATCCCACCTAGCTATGATACCCAAGCTAACTAGACTAATGTATTCAACCGAACTTATCTATATGTTTAAGTTCTTGTATCGCCCATACAATAGATTAATTTTATTAACATCTCTCATGTGTTAATTTCCAACATACGTAACATTCCTCACATGTTATTCTTTAAATCACTACATTAAGTTTCTCCGCTTAATTTATCATTTCGGTATACGCAAATTTAAATAATGTTCACATCTGTTATTAGATGAATCATAATATTAAGTTTCTCAACTTAATTCATTCTTTTTAGATATATACTATCTAACTGTCTACTGTCTCAAATAAGCAGATACAATGCACGGTATATATTTCCCACACAATAAATACAACTAGATATATATTTCACAATAATATCCTCATATTCCACCTTAAGGATTCATTGGTTCGGATGGTCCTTCGATCCTAATTTATTTATCTTCGATATTGATCCGAATAGTCATTGACCCCAAATCGAACTCTCATATATGGGTCTGGAGATTCCATCGACCCCAATACATTTAGTATACTTTAGGTATTCACGCGACCAAGTTATGTACTGGTCTGGACGTTCCGTCGACTCCAATACAATTAGTATACTTTAGGTATTCACACAACCTATGTGTGTATTGGTTCGGATGTTCCATCCCCCTAATACAATTAGTGTACTTTAGGTATTCACATAATTAATGTATTTATATCCATCAATAGGTGTCCACACAACCCGATTATATATGTTAGTACGTAATATATTTCTCTCTCATACCTACCGTACTATTTACTTTACCATTTATCTCACTATCCCATTCATTTGAGTATTCACATAACACTAAGGGTCCTATTTACACCTTTGTAAATTTCAGTCGTTAGGCCCAACTTACCCTACTGGTTTACTAATTTATTCATTCAAAATTTTTGTAATTCGTTATCTTTCTCGCCGATAAAGTTATGTCACAATTTATCCTAATTCACTCTCGTCTTAATTCGCTTCAATCAGACTCAACTACTAATCCCATATAGGCGTACTGTAGTATAAGTAATACCCTCATTATATCCTAACAAGGTTCCAAAAGTTTTCCACAATAACCGTTTAGAGGATTTAGGCCAAAAAGGGAAATTTTAAGTATTCAGGGAGATTGAACCGGTTCGTTGATTTGTAATTCGTCTTCTCCAATTCGCTGGTGCATTTTTCACCTTTAACACACCTATAACCCCCATGATACTTCACTAAACTTCATACCAATTGTTCTAAACAATTTCTACATGCATTATGACTATTTCTAACGTGATTTTATCATTAAATCATAACAAAGCATTACCAAGATTGAATTAAATCATTTTATCATTAAGGACCCTAGGTTTTATGTACTTCCCATATATTTAACCACAAACCCAGATTTAATTCCGTAAAAGCAATCACAATATCATATGATTCAAAGTTCTCTAGAGACATAATCTCATCTACATGCAATCCTATCCCACATGCATAAATTTCATTATTTTCTCCCAAGAATTTATTCAAAGATCAAGTTATCTATCAATTCCTACACATGGGTATTATAACTACAAAATAATCGCAATAAAAAACTTGACTTGATTACTGTAGATTTTCATTTCGTGAAGAATGTAATGAATTTATATGTTTCCTCTTCAAATCTCCACTCCTTAGGTGCTTAGGGTGCACGAATGCCTTACAAACTCCAAGAATTCTCCTTAAGCCTTTTGAGAATTGTTCTTATCTTCTCTCTAATGGTTGCTATAGGTTTTGTAAGTTATGAACTCTAACCCATGATCCCAATTATCAGATATAGGCTTTAAATGTCGTAGATCATTTATCTTCTATTTTTAAAATGACCAAAATGCCCCGAACAAATGCCGGTTTGGTCTAAAATCAACTCGGGACCCAAACTAAACCCCTGGGTACACTATTCCGACTATTTCAACCCTATCGGAGTCATCCGTGACTTCTAAATCATCATAGGAGTTATAAAAATATATTTCCCATTTCTCACCTCTAGTCTACACTCAACTTTCGGTGAGATAAATTAAAATACACACATATCACTCGCTATGTTGTATAATAATAACCATTTATTATTTACTATTCACACTCAATAAATTACATCAAAATATTAATTAGTATCTTTCTATCTCTCAATTAATATTTAATCATCATATTTATTTAATAAATGACATTAAATTACTTAACTCGCATAATTTAAATAAAACATATTTTCCTAATTAATTTTCGAGTTAATTAAATAAAAATATACGCAGATATAGAGGGTATTACACTATCAACCCATGTTTTGAACAAATGTGCTTTATTTGAGGGTTCTCATTTCAATTTAGAAAAGCACTTATTAGCATAGTGACCATATTCATTGCACTTACGACACTGAATATGGCTCAAATCCTTTTTAGGTCCAGATTTTTCAAAGCTTTTCTTCTCAAAATATTTTTCATGGGGTCTATCGAAATAACTAGGTTGGCCTTGTTTTAATGCAAATTTATTCCTAAACTTCACAAATTTCTTATAGTGTTCAGTCAAGAGAGCAATTTCATTATCCAAAGAATCTAAATAGATTTCAGATTCATTCACATTAGATAAGGAGGATACAAAAGCCAAACTATTTTCACTCGTTCTAACATTAAGCACATTTTGAGTTTCGGTGTGTGCAGGTGCTTTGCCTCTTTGCTCACCTCTTAAAGTATTGCTCACCTCTTAAAGTATTTTCATATTCATAAGTTTTAAGTTTGCTACACAAGAGATGAGGTGTATAGATATCCAAATTATCAACTATAGTGTACGTAATTAGATCAAAACTCTTAGGAAGAGACCTAAGGATTTTATCACATATTTCAGAGTCGACATAAATGACACCATTATCACGTGATTGATTTACATGTTGCAATTTTAAATAAAAGTCATCAAATTTCTCACTATCTTTCATGTAGAGAGAATCATAAAGTCTAACTAACATTTGGGACTTTACCCTTTTAACAATAGAGTCTCCTTTATAGGTAGTCATTAAAATGTCCCAAGCCTCTTTAAATGTAGTGCAGGATGAAGTTTGTTTAAATTCAGTTGCACCCATCACTTGGAAAATAACATTTTTACCTTTGTTATTAGACTTTGAGCATTACTTTTCTTCTTTGGTCCATTTTGAAAGAGGTTTTCGAAAAAAAAATCCAGCATCATTGTCACTAGGTTTAATAGGAGCAAAAAAACAATTTCAACCATATCCCATACCTCATCTCTTAAGTGTTGGAGGTGCACAATCATTCTTACTTTCCAGTAAGTGAAGTTGTCGCCATCAAACACGGGAGGACATACAGAAGACCCATTATTGTAACCCAAAAAAAAAGGTTGTACAGTTTAAAACAAAAGAGTTTAAAATCTTTACGGAATAAAACTTTTAAAAAGTGAGTCCTGAAGATCTAATACCATTTGAAATAACCTAAACACCTTAACATGTTTTAGTTAATAATTAAAACTTGATTGAAATCGTTCTACGCACGCACACAAATAAATACAGATTTATGATGATGATGCTGAAATAAAGATAATCAGAATGGGATGAGGAAAGGTAGATAGTGACACAATATTTGTTCTTGAGAAAACCACCGTGGTGGAAAACCCCGTGTCCCTAGTTCCAGGACAACTCACACACCCAAGTCCACTATTACCAATTATAAGTTACAAATTACAGTCCACCAGTTTACAATGATTTACACTAAGCAAATACAAGCCCGTACACACAGCCTAGTTTAAATACAACCTAACTTGACTGAAAATCAATTAACCCAATAACACCTTGGTAATAGTGACTACACACGCACAATCACACACTCAAACCCGAGACCCTGTGAAGTTGTGCAACACACAAATTTTAATTTATAAAGTTTGTTTTAATCAAAAACATAAAAATTATTTTGTTTATAAAATGAAACTAACCACACACCAGGTTATGTCTATTTTAATTAACAAAAATACCAATAAGTGACTAAGTGAAAGGTAGGTAATGATTCAAACTCACACTCTTAAACAGGCTTTTGCATAAGACAAAACAAACACCCAAAGTAATATGATTTTAAGATAAAGGTGTTCTAATCAATTTAAACAAAATTAGGATATCCACACGTGATCAACACACATTGAGATACATAAACTAGTTAAGTTAAACAAGTAGATCTAAAAGAGTTAAACAACTAAGTTAAACCAACAAGATTAAGATGAGTTTAAACTGGATTAAACATAGGTTATATAATGAGTTAAACTAGATTAAAGTGGAGTTAAAGATAAGTCCAATAACAGTCCAATAAAATTCCAAGTTTAGTCTGAGTTAAACTAAGTTTAGTCTAAGTTAAAAGAAGTCTGAGTTGAGTTAAGTTCCAGTTAACACTTACTCACACACATACACACCTTATCAAACAAACAACAACAACATACACAGACAGATAACACTAGAACGCACAAACAGATCACACTAAAATGCAAACAGATTTGAACTAAATCGCACATTGATTTGAACTAAATGCACACAGATCTAAGAAGCAATATAAACACACACAAATATATATATATATATATATATATATATATATATATATATATAAAACAACGTATACAAAGGTCGCAGTAAGCCAAAAGTGGCTTTATACAGAGGTCGTTTGAAGTAGACAAGAGACGGAATAGAGAGGTCAACACACAAATCAGCACAGCCCAAACTCCAAACAGAGATAAAAAAAACAAGTCAAAACAAAGTAAGTCTTCAAACAGCAAGAGCTCTATCGGATCATAACACACTCAAACCCTCATTAAGTATGAGATTATAGTGAGGCAAAGATGTCTAACACAAGATATCTCAAAATCAAATTTAGAGAGAGAGAGAGAGAGAGAAATGTTGGTTATTATTTCAAAGTCGCAAACCCTAAAAAATAAAAAGACCTGATCGCAACCAATATATATTAACCCCAAAATGGCATGGTCTGTAAATTAATAAACCAGCCACACAAGGGTAGAATGGCCTTTTCCCATAGGTGGCTGGGGTTATAAAGGGTAAACCAAAAAACCAAGGGTAAAGGCATCCTTTTGCCAAGGGAGAGATATGGCAAAACAGGGAGAACATAATTATACAACTGTCGGCAATAACTAGCTCTACTCACGTGGTCAAATCGTGAGGAGAATGAAAACCACCCTCATTGGACCCAGAGATACCACACGGATCAAGGGAAGAAAGCACAAATAGGTACAATCTCAACCATACAAAACCACATACAATCACAGCCATTAATTTAAACATCTATAACAAACAAATTGAATTTTGTTTATTAAAAAAAATGTTTAAACAAAAAAAAATAAAAAAAAATAAAAACTAAAAAAATAATAAAAAAGATAAAAAGTAAAAAAAAAAATTATAAAAATTAATTTATATAAACTTAAATATGTTAATATGGATTTTAATAAAAAGATAGAGTTAGGACACAAAAAAATGTTGTAAAAAGAAAATTTTAAAGTCTGAAAATCAGACAACTAAAAAGGGCAATATCATAGTTTATCTATGCAAGAAAGAGATATCGTTGGGAAAGGGTGCGTATTAATGAGATGTTACGAATAAGTGTTAAGAAGCCACTGCAAAAGTATGAAAGTGAAGGGGCTAATACGGCTTTTATTCATTGAATATTGTCTTAGCAACATAAGTTCGAAAATAAAAAAATTCATAAACTAAATGTTCTAGTAAAGATAATGAAGATTTAAAACTAAAACTTATTGAGATTGATTGCGTTTCATTATCTTGGTATCTCCGTTCCCTCCAGCATTTTCAGGTGATATGCTCCTTGAAGGTCGTCTCTGATTACCCTAATGGTTCCTTCCCAGTTTGTCCCCAATTTACCTTATGATGGGTTTACGACACTACCGAGGACATTCCTAAGGACGTAATCTCCTATTAGAAATTTTCTCGGATTGATTGTCTTGCTGTATTGCCTATCCATTTTCTATTGATAAGAGGCCAACTTGATCATGGAATGCTCTCTTCGCTCGTCCGCTAAGTTAAGTTCGGCGCGTAATGCATCATCGTTAAGGCCTTCGTCGACCAAAGTACTTCTCATGGTAGGTAGATCGACTTCCAGTTGAATGATAGCCTCCATCGTGTAGGCGAGCGTGCATGGTGTCTGTTGTCAATTTTATAAAATACCGCAAGTGCACGGGCTGTTATAGAATAGCGAGTGTAAGTACGGGTCGAACCCACAGAGATTTGTCAATTTTTTCGTTCAAAATAATTATGACTGTCCAACTAGACTAAATGAGTTTACAAAGGAGATGTAATTTTAAACTAATCTAACAAAATAAAAATAAAAAATGCAACTACGAAATATATAATTAAGTGAGCGTGAAAACTAGGACGTTGGATCCATTTATCACATTCAACTAATATTATGCAATAATTTAAACTCGTCATTTCCAATTTTATAACTCAAATTAAACCGACTCTTGTCGTATTTAATCCTAAAGATAACACGGTTAAGTTCACAATGAAATTTAACGTCTCCAGATTTAGACGGCTAAAATCCCTATTCCTTTAAAAAGTTCACTTTTAAATTTCAAAGTATACTCTTTAAGCATGGACTATCAATTAATTTAATAAAAGTATAATCCATCAAAAAGTACTCATACATAAAATAAAATAAAATGATTTTTTCTAACAATACCGAAGGTTTAAACACACTCTCGTATCGTTTTAATTGAATTCCAAATTTTTAAAACCTTTAGCACATATCGGGAACAAAGATGAATTTAAATCACACAAAATATTAGCCAAACGTGATATTTTTCACCTAGGCCTAGTAAAGAAATTAAGCTAGCATAATTGAGGACATAATAAAATTGTAAAAACGAATACTAGTTTTCATTAATGAAACTAACTTGCAAATATTGGGACTCACAAATACTCTTGGCAAAAATCCTTCCACAAAGATATAATTTTTTGCCCTCAAATATAAATAAAACTCTCAAAATAAAGGAACCAAAAACTATCTCTAAAAACTCTCTTAAATTTTTTTATTCTCTAAAATAATGAGCCAAGGGGTCTTATTTATAAGCTTATGAATGAGGTGTTGAAGTTGGAGTGAAACTCTCTTTGATAGGTTGTATTTGAGCTGATAAATATCTCGTGGAGTCTTGGGAAGAATTGGAGGTAATTGAGAAGTCTTTTTTTATAAATAATTATCTCCAATTTTGGCACTTCACAACACCAGCTTTAATCACATTTTTGACCCCCAAAACTTCAAATTCTCATTTTCGTATGAACTTTAAATACCGGATTATAAGTCCTTTATTAAATTAAATCAAAGTGTCTGATTGGTAATTCTTAGCATCACTGTCAAAAATAATTTTCTTTATTAATCACCTAATAAATAATTAAGGTAAGTGTCAAAACATTTAATTTTACAGATTAAGTCTTATTGTTATGATTTAATATACGAAGCCACTTTCATGAGCACGGATAATAATATTAAAAACCAAACCATCCAAATGAAATAACCAAGCTAGATTAACCAATCCAAATAAAGTATCTCACAACGAAGGATAAGTAAATAATTAAGACAATCCCACTAAAACATAATACTGAAATAAATAAAGAGTAAAAATCTCTCTGAACTAGATAAAAACTGGAAATGGGTGACACATGCCCTATCTAATAAAGACTAAATAGAAAACTGAGAATACAAGGATGAAGTCGTCTACTACAAGGACCTGCAAGTCCCACACTAGCTGTAGCACATCAACAGTCAAAAGATCTAAGCCTGACGCCCCTGTGACTGGGCACCTATAATATATATATATATATATATATATATATATATGAAAGAGAAAGAAGAGATGACAGGAAACGGGTCAGGGCCCGAGTGTAAAATAGATTTTAAAATTGTTTAGCAAATATATAAAATGCTTACGAGTTTATATTACATACATGTTAGTACCTTGACACTCACTTGGGAATTCTCACCCCCCCCCCCCCAACTAGTGTGCACGCCTAACGTACTACTGAGCTAATCTAAATAGAGCTAACCCAATTCACTAGTCTAACCAGATTTTCCTTCACCAAATCCTAATTCAAGTGAACGCATGATTATCATTTATATTTGATAACCTTTCCTTATGAATTTATCAAGCCAGCTATGTTCATCTCAATATAGTGTTAAGTTCACAATCACTTGATTCATTATATTAATTATTCAATTATATCTACTTACAAACATAGTAGAGGAATCACAGGTATATGTGCGTGTGTGTGTGTGTGTCTATATATATATATATATATATATATATATATATCACTCATATAATATATACTAATCGGGCACCCCTCATAAAATCTATGGTGCTGGTATACTCTACTATCAAGTCCCCGTATCTCTCATACAGAAGGGTGTATTAGTTCGGAATCACTCTCGAACTCTATTAACACAAAACACACATATTGGAGGCGAAGCATAGTTCCAAGTCACTTAGAGGTCAGAACATACCCTCACGTCTCTTAGGACCATCTGACTATCATTATCAGATAGCTTGTACCAAGGATGCTATGTTCTAGGGTACAAGTCAATATCCCCCATAAAGGTCCAATCGAGATAAGACTGTTCCGGCACAGAAAACTCCATGATAGCAAGCAACGCGGGTATGATTACACACAAATATTCACATACTATATATACATGCACTCGTATATATTCACATTATTCAGCTAGGTACGCCCACGACCAATAATATTCTAACCATACGTGATACATAATGCCCGAGGCCTACGTATAATTAAATCATTCTTTTATTCTACATTACTGAAAGTCCTTAAGTACTTATCGACTCTCGAAGTGTATCCTCTTGATAAATATAAAATCAGCAGGTGTACACTCTTTACCCCACTGGTCTAAGTCCTTCTTAATACTCACAAGACCTAATTGAATGTAAGGATGATTTCCAGTCCATTTTATACCCCCAAAATCCCACGATTAAATCTCATATAAAGTCGTGTTACCTGGACCTTGCCTATACCCTACTGGTCCTTGCCAAGTCCCATTATGATATTTAAATTATGTCCAAGGGTCCTTACGCATTGGGATCAGATTGACATTAAAAGGGGAAGAAGTTTCAATTTCCATGAGGAGTCGATCGATCGATGAAAAGGGTCGATTGATCGATCGATCATGTATTGGCCCAGTTTCTGCAATTCATTACCCACGGATTTCATCAACTTAAATCCACAAAACCTCTATTAATATGTCCCAAACTCCCAACCAAACATAATGAACGTTATGCCCCTCGAGTGTGACACCCTGCCTAATTAAATACCGGATTATAAGTCCTTTATTAAATTAAATCAAAGTGTCTGATTGGTTTATATAACGTCCATCCAACTAGTGGTAATTCTTCCATTGTTGCTGATGATAGTCATTGGTACCCCAAAGCGTGTTACGATATTTCTCCGAATAAACCTAGTCCTTTATGAATCATGAATATTTTCGAGTGATTCTGCCTCTATCCATTTGGTAAAATAATTTGTTCCCACCAACAGATACTTTCGATTTACGGGTGTGGTAGGTAGTGTTCCCACTATATCTAGTCCCCATTGCGCGAACGACCATGGGCTTGTCCGTGATTTTAGGTGGTGGGTTGATGGATCACAGGAGAATGCTTATGACATTTTTCGTACTTGCGAGCATAAGTGTATGCATCCCTCTGCATATGAGGTCACCAGTAACTCTCCTTTATTGCTCGAAAAGCTAGTGATCTTCCTTATGTGTGACTCCCGCAAATTCCCTCATAAAGTTTGCTAAGGACTTGATCAGTATCTTGTGGGGACGCATTGGAGGTAGAGGCATGTAAATGATTTCTTGTAGAGCTTTCCTTATGGGGAGTGATAGAAGAGAGAATCCTTGACCCTAACTTGGTGGCCTGTCCTCTTGTCGTCTAGCAACATATCGTTTCGTAGATAATTTATGATGGGATCCATCCAACTAGGGGTTTTGTCTGCGAGGAGGACTTACTCGACTACGACTGATTGGTCAATACTTGGTTGTGTAATGAAATCTATTTGGATATTTCTCCTTAGCTCAGAGTCGATTGTTGAACTGAGGGATGTTAAGGCATCAACGTGACAGTTATGCCCCTCGAATGTGACACCCTGCCTAATTAAATACCGGATTATAAGTCCTTTATTAAATTAAATCAAAGTGTCTGATTGGTAATTCTTAGCATCACTGTCAAAAATAATTTTCTTTATTAATCACCTAATAAATAATTAAGGTAAGTGTCAAAACATTTAATTTTATAGATTAAGTCTTATTGTTATGATTTAATATACGAAGCCACTTTCATGAGCACGGATAATAATATTAAAAACCAAACCATCCAAATGAAATAACCAGGCTAGATTAACCAATCCAAATAAAGTATCTCACAACGAAGGATAATGAAATAATTAAGACAATCCCACTAAAACATAATACTGAAATAAATAAAGAGTAAAAATCTCTCTGAACTAGATAAAAACTGGAAATGGGTGACACATGCCCTATCTAATAAAGACTAAATAGAAAACTGAGAATACAAGGATGAAGTCGTCTACTACAAGGGCCTGCAAGTCCCACACTAGCTGTAGCACATCAACAGTCAAAAGATCTAAGCCTGACGCCCCTGTGACTGGGCACCTATAATATATATATATATATATATATATATATATATATATATATATATATATATATATATATATATGAAAGAGAAAGAAGAGATGACAGGAAACGGGTCAGGGCCCGAGTGTAAAATAGATTTTAAAATTGTTTAGCAAATATATAAAATGCTTACGAGTTTATATTACATACATGTTAGTACCTTGACACTCACTTGGGAATTCTCACCCCCCCCCCCCACCCCAACTAGTGTGCACGCCTAACTTACTACTGAGCTAATCTAAATAGAGCTAACCCAATTCACTAGTCTAACCAGATTTTCCTTCACCAAATCCTAATTCAAATGAACGCATGATTATCATTTATATTTGATAACCTTTCCTTATGAATTTATCAAGCCAGCTATGTTCATCTCAATATAGTCTTAAGTTCACAATCACTTGATTCATTATATTAATTATTCAATTATATCTACTTACAAACATAGTAGAGGAATCACAGGTATATGTGCGTGTGTGTGTGTGTGTGTGTGTGTGTGTATATATATATATATATATATATATATATATATATATATATATATATATATATATATATATATATCACTCATATAATATATACTAATCGGGCACCCCTCATAAAATCTATGGTGCTGGTATACTCTACTATCAAGTCCCCGTATCTCTCATACAGAAGGGAGTACTAGTTCGGAATCACTCTCGAACTCTATTAACACAAAACATACATATTGGAGGCGAAGCATAGTTCCAAGTCACTTAGAGGTCAGAACATACCCTCACGTCTCTTAGGACCATCTGACTATCATTATCAGATAGCTTGTACCAAGGATGCTATGTTCTAGGGTACAAGTCAATATCCCCCATAAAGGTCCAATCGAGATAAGACTGTTCCGGCACAGAAAACTCCATGATAGCAAGCAACGCGGGTATGATTACACACAAATATTCACATACTATATATACATGCACTCGTATATATTCACATTATTCAGCTAGGTACGCCCACGACCAATAATATTCTAACCATACGTGATACATAATGCCCGAGGCCTACGTATAATTAAATCATTCTTTTATTCTACATTACTGAAAGTCCTTAAGTACTTATCGACTCTCGAAGTGTATCCTCTTGATAAATATAAAATCAGCAGGTGTACACTCTTTACCTCACTGGTCTAAGTCCTTCTTAATACTCACAAGACCTAATTGAATGTAAGCATGATTTCCAGTCCATTTTATACCCCCAAAATTCCACGATTAAATCTCATATAAAGTCGTGTTACCTGGACCTTGCCTATACCCTACTGGTCCTTGCCAAGTCCCATTATGATATTTAAATTATGTCCAAGGGTCCTTACGCATTGGGATCAGATTGACATTAAAAGGGGAAGAAGTTTCAATTTCCATGAGGAGTCGATCGATCGATGAAAAGGGTCGATTGATCGATCGAGCATGTATTGGCCCAGTTTCTGCAATTCATTACCCACGGATTTCATCAACTTAAATCCACAAAACCTCTATTAATATGTCCCAAACTCCCAACCAAACATAATGAACGTTATGCCCCTCGAGTGTGACACCCTGCCTAATTAAATACCGGATTATAAGTCCTTTATTAAATTAAATCAAAGTGTCTGATTGGTTTATCTAACGTCCATCCAACTAGGGGTAATTCTTCCATTATTGCTGATGATAGTCATTGGTACCCCAAAGCGTGTTACGATATTTCTCCGAATAAACCTAGTCCTTTATAAATCATGAATATTTTCGAGTGATTCTGCCTCTATCCATTTGGTAAAATAATTTGTTCCCACCAACAGATACTTTCGATTTATGGGTGTGGTAGGTAGTGGTCCCACTATATCTAGTCCCCATTGCGCGAACGACCATGGGCTTGTCCGTGATTTTAGGTGGTTGGTTGATGGATCACAGGAGAATGCTTATGACATTTTTCGTACTTGCGAGCATAAGTGTCTGCATCCCTCTGTATATGAGGTCACCAGTAACCCTCCTTTATTGCTCGAAAAGCTAGGGATCTTCCTTATGTGTGACTCCCGCAAATTCCCTCATAAAGTTTGCTAAGGACTTGCTCGGTATCTTGTGGGGACGCATTGGAGGTAGAGGCATGTAAATGATTTCTTGTAGAGCTTTCCTTATGGGGAGTGATAGAAGAGAGAATCCTTGACCCTAACTTGGTGGCCTGTCCTCTTGTCGTCTAGCAACATATCGTTTCGTAGATAATTTATGATGGGATCCATCCAACTAGGGGTTTTGTCTGCGAGGAGGACTTACTCGACTACGACTGATTGGTCAATACTTGGTTGTGTAATGAAATCTATTTGGATATTTCTCCTTAGCTCAGAGTCGATTGTTGAACTAAGGGATGCTAAGGCATCAACGTGACAGTTATGCCCCTCGAGTGTGACACCCTGCCTAATTAAATACCGGATTATAAGTCCTTTATTAAATTAAATCAAAGTGTCTGATTGGTAATTCTTAGCATCACTGTCAAAAATAATTTTCTTTATTAATCACCTAATAAATAATTAAGGTATGTGTCAAAACATTTAATTTTATAGATTAAGTCTTATTGTTATGATTTAATATACGAAGCCACTTTCATGAGCACGGACAATAATATTAAAAACCAAACCATCCAAATGAAATAACCAGGCTAGATTAACCAATCCAAATAAAGTATCTCACAACGAAGGATAATGAAATAATTAAGACAATCCCACTAAAACATAATACTGAAATAAATAAAGAGTAAAAATCTCTCTGAACTAGATAAAAACTGGAAATGGGTGACACATGCCCTATCTAATAAAGACTAAATAGAAAACTGAGAATACAAGGATGAAGTCGTCTACTACAAGGACCTGCAAGTCCCACACTAGCTGTAGCACATCAACAGTCAAAAGATCTAAGCCTGACGCCCCTGTGACTGGGCACCTATAATATATATATATATATATATATATATATATATGAAAGAGAAAGAAGAGATGACAGGAAACGGGTCAGGGCTCGAGTGTAAAATAGATTTTAAAATTGTTTAGCAAATATATAAAATGCTTACGAGTTTATATTACATACATGTTAGTACCTTGACACTCACTTGGGAATTCTCACCCCCCCCCCCCCCCCCAACTAGTGTGCACGCCTAACGTACTACTGAGCTAATCTAAATAGAGCTAACCCAATTCACTAGTCTAACTAGATTTTCCTTCACCAAATCCTAATTCAAGTGAACACATGATTATCATTTATATTTGATAACCTTTCCTTATGAATTTATCAAGCCAGCTATGTTCATCTCAATATAGTCTTAAGTTCACAATCACTTGATTCATTATATTAATTATTCAATTATATCTACTTACAAACATAGTAGAGGAATCACAGGTATATGTGCGTGTGTGTGTGTGTGTCTATATATATATATATATATATATATATATATATATATATATATATATATATATATATATATATATATATATATATATATCACTCATATAATATATACTAATCGGGCACCCCTCATAAAATCTATGGTGCTGGTATACTCTACTATCAAGTCTCCGTATCTCTCATACAGAAGGGAGTACTTGTTCGGAATCACTCTCGAACTCTATTAACACAAAACACACATATTGGAGGCGAAGCATAGTTCCAAGTCACTTAGAGGTCAGAACATACCCTCACGTCTCTTAGGACCATCTGACCGTCACTATCAGATAGCTTGTACCAAGGATGCTATGTTCTAGGGTACAAGTCAATATCCCCCATAAAGGTCCAATCGAGATAAGACTGTTCTGGCACAGAAAACTCCATGATAGCAAGCAACGCGGGTATGATTACACACAAATATTCACATACTATATATACATGCACTCGTATATATTCACATTATTCAGCTAGGTACGCCCACGACCCATAATATTCTAACCATACGTGATACATAATGCCCGAGGCTTACGTATAATTAAATCATTCTTTTATTCTACATTACTGAAAGTCCTTAAGTACTTATCGACTCTCGAAGTGTATCCTCTTGATAAATATAAAATCAGCAGGTGTACACTCTTTACCCCACTGGTCTAAGTCCATCTTAATACTCACAAGACCTAATTGAATGTAAGCATGATTTCCAGTCCATTTTATACCCCCAAAATCCCACGATTAAATCTCATATAAAGTCGTGTTACCTGGACCTTGCCTATACCCTACTGGTCCTTGCCAAGTCCCATTATGATATTTAAATTATGTCCAAGGGTCCTTACGCATTGGGATCAGATTGACATTAAAAGGGGAAGAAGTTTCAATTTCCATGAGGAGTCGATCGATCGATGAAAAGGGTCGATTGATCGATCGAGCATGTATTGGCCCAGTTTCTGCAATTCATTACCCACGGATTTCATCAACTTAAATCCACAAAACCTCTATTAATATGTACCAAACTCCCAACCAAACGTAATGAACGTTATATAAACCAATATGGAAGATTTCTAATGTAAAACATTCACTAATTCCTCTAGAATCGTCATCAAATGGGTTAATTCAAGAATTTATCACTTAACCCTAGTTTATCTAATTTTCTCAAGAATTCCATTAGTTTCTAGATTTCTATCTCCACTGGGCATCCAATTTTGTGGATAATATTCTACATAAAATAAGATATTCATCCTAATGTGGTTTCTACTCCAAATTTCAATAATAATAATCTCCCAAACAACATTATATTTTCATGAGACATAAAGTGATTATCTCCTACAGTAATATAGATGTGTTATCAACTAAAGAACAACAAGCTATATAATTGCTTGGAATTCAAAGGTCTGAGTTTCTGGGATTTGATGGTGTGGCTGAGTTCCTCTTGCTTCGATCTACACTCCGGCGGTGTTTGTGGTGCAAACGGTGCAACTAGGACGCTTCTAGCCTTGGGAAAGCTCTTGACTTCTCTCCTCTAATCGCTTTTGTGATTTGTTTTTTTTCTAACCCTAGAAGACAACCTCTAACAACAGATATAGCCTTATAATTTTCATCCATAGTTAAAGCCTAAAATTGAAAATTACTGAAATGCCCTCCCGAGTTGCCGATTAGGCCTAAAAACGTCCCGAGACCTAGACTAAACCCTCGAGCACACTTTACTGACTATCTCGACCCTTTCGAACACAATGGCTCACTTAAAATGACCATAAAGGCGACTTAAAATTAATTTACTTTTTATTCCATTAATTTAATCCCGACACGACACACGCGCGTCCCAACTTAATTTTTATAATTGTCGTATTATTCACTCGCGACAATTTTAATAAATTCAATATCATGTATTAATTTACTCATTTATTTATATTCGACATAATTCTCGCCAATAATTACTAACTCTCTTCACACTACTAAATATCTATTTTAAAATCCAGATTAATATTAAATTAATTTATCCCAATTTAATTTAATTAATCTCATAGTTAAATGCCATAAAAATTACGAGGTATTACACCAGGGAACTTTTGAATTTCCATCTTCTCAAAATCTTCCATGAGTCCTCTCGCTACAGTGAGGTAGGCCGCCATTCGATCATGCCTGACGTTGAAGTCCCAGCTTACCTGCTAGGAAACCTGTTTAGAATCACCAAATACGTGGAGGCATTTTGCCCCCAATAGTTTGGCGTTTTGCAAACCAGTGAGCAATGCTTTATACTCAGTTTCACTGTTATACGCCTCAAATCCCAATCTGATTCCTTTCTCAATCACAGTGTCTTAGGGGGTGATGAGGACAATCCTTACTCCTGTCACCTTGGAATTGGAGGCTCCATCAACATACAAGACCCAATCCTTGGATTGTGCTTCCTATGTTATTGACTGCTCATTGTCCAGTTGGTCTATTGGTTGATCTCCTGTGAACTCAGTAATGAAATCTACTAAGATCTATTCCTTAATTGTTGTTCCAGGCTGGAAGTGGATATCAAGCCTCCCAATTTCCACCTACCACTTTGAGAGTTGTTCAGAGAGGTAAATCTTCTATAGAACGGCTTTGAGGTGGTAAGAAGTGATTACAATTATTGAATGGGCCTCAAAGTAATGCTTTAGCTTCCTCGAGACATCTATAACCAGCTCATGGGCGAGCTTCTCCAGAGGTAAGTATCGTTGTTTTGCCTCCAGGAGTGTCTTACTGGCGTAGTTAACTGGATATTGACTTCCTTATTTCTTGCGTACCAGGGAGAAGCTTACTGCGTGGTTAAAAACTAATAGGTAAAGGAATAATCGATCTCCATCATTTGGAATCACCAATAAGGGTGGATTGCTAAGGTAGGATTTGATCTCTTCCAAAGCTTACGAATTGTCTTCATTCCACGTGAGGCATTTGTTCTTCTTTAGTAACTAGAAGAATGGTCGGCAGAGTTCCAAAACCTTGGAGATGAAGTGGTTAAGTGCGGAGAGCATATCGGTGAGCTTCTGGACATCTCTCAATGTCTATGGAGGCTGGACTCTTCTGATGGCATCAATTTGATTCGAATAAGCCTGTATTTCCATTTTATTGACTAGATAGCCCAAGAATTTTCCTAACTAGATGCCAAATGAACACTTGCATTAAGCTTCATCCGGTATTTCTTGAGGATCTCAAACGTCTCGACTAAGTCTGTGAGGTGGTCGCTTTTAGTTTTGCTTTTGACTAGCATATCATTAATGTAGAACTCCATCGTGTCGCCCATCTGTTTGTTAAACATCATGGTGAATAACCTTCAATAAGTTACCCTTACATTCTTGATTTATAATGGCATGACTTTGTAATAATACAACCCGATGGGGGCTATAAAGGAGGTTTATCCTGGTTGGGCTCGTTTAGAGGGATCTGCTTATAGCTCGAATAGGCGTCTAAGAAGATAATCCTTTCATACGTTGTTGTAGCATCAACCAACTGATCTATTTTGGTAAGTGGGAAGTTCTCCTTGGGACAAGCCTTATTGAGGTCTGTGAAGTCTATACAAATCCTCCAATTGCCGCTGCTTTTTTGTACTACTGTCGAGTTGGGCAACCACTTAGGAAACTGAACTTCCCTAATGGATCCTACATCCAGTAGCTTCCCTACTTCATTCTCCACTACTTTAGCCTTTTCGGGGGATGTTCACGAGCTTTTTGAGTGATCGACTTGAAGGTCAGATCAATGTGAAGGCGCTGTAAAGCTACATTGGGATCAATCCCTAGTAAATTGTATGGTTCCTAAGTAAAAATGTCCAAATTGATTTTGAGGAACACATTCAACTCTTTCTTCTCTTACTCGTTGAGCGTGATTACGATTAAAAACTTATTTTCTATTAAGATATCGTTAATTACAACTTCTTCTAGGTCTTTAACGACCGTATCTGTGAGGTGGACCCTAGTCTCCTCCACCCTTTGTCGACCGTACCGTAGTTGCTATTTAGAGGGCACAGTCACCTCCGAAGCTCCCTCTTGAGCATTCTATATATCCTTCTTCTTTTCTTTCTTCGGGCAGATAGATCAAATAAAACACTTCCTAGCTATGGTTGGGTTGCCATGGACTTTGACCATACCTCGATCAGTAACACACTTTTACTTCTGGTGGTACATGAAGGGTACGACCCTCATGGCATGGAGTCAACCTCTGCCCAAAATAGCATGATACAAGGAATCAATGTCCATTATAATGATCTTCTCTAGTAGCATCGTGACCCTTCCTATAAATCCAACCAGCGGTACTATAACCTCTTTGAGGTCAACGATGTTCAACTTCAGTTTATGGAATAATTATAGGTACATTACTTCTGATGAACTCCCTTGATCCACAATCATCTTATCAACGTCTCAATTGGCTATTATGAGTGTGATCATTAGTGCGTTGTGATGCAGGGTTCTCACCCCAATCAAAAATATGGGTTGGCTAATGTCGACGACCTTATTAATTTTTTTCTTGATGTACTCATTGAGGTGCACTACTTGGGCTAACTCCTCCAGATGTGACTCTAGAGCCTTGTAATTCTTGGTTTCGTGGCCTCCCTCCTTGTGAAATGCACATCTCACTGCGTTATTTCATTTGGTCGAGTCGCTACCCATCTTTCTGGGCCATTTAATTAATGGCTCATTTTTTATTTTGCTTAGAATTTTGTAAATGGGTTCCTTGAAGCCTATATTTTGCTCAGATCGACCTTATTTATGTTCTTGGAGCCATTCTTGCCCCCATTCTTGTTTCCCTCATTCTGAGTATCATTCCTCTCTATTCCCTTATTCGCCTTTGCTCGACCATTATCCTCTCCATTAGGATGAACTGCATCTTCCACCTTAGCGTACTTCTTGATACGTGCTATAAGATTATTGATGGTGTTAGCCTCCTTCTAAGTAAAGGACTGGTGCAACAAAGAGGTGGTTAGGAGACCAATTTTGAAGGATGCTATGGAAACCTGCTCCGAGAAGTCCTCGGTCTCATTGAAAACTTGCCAATACCTTTTGGCATAATCCTAAAGGTTCTCCTGTTGCTTCTTCTTCATCATAAGCAGTGCATCCATCCGCTTGGGATAGGAGCTGCTAGTTATGAAAGGAATAGTGAAAGCCTCTCCCAGAGCTGTAAAGTTTCTAATCGACCTATGAGGCAGCTTTTTGAACCACTTATGTGGTACATCATGTAGGATAGAAGGGAATATTTGGCACATCAGTGCATCGTTGTGGCTCCATAAGGTCATTTCTTGCTGGTATTGTCTAACATGGTCAATGAGATCTATTTTTTCATCATAGATCTTAAACCCAGGACAACGAACTTCTTATGGGGCTCCTCTTCTTCGACCGCCCTTAAAAAAGGGGATTTTATTTGAGTGTTGAGAGCTCTTCTATCTAGATCTCTATTGGATATGGCTTCTCGGTGGATGGATGTTGATCTATCTCCTTACGGACTAGAATCTGTGTATCATCGTTCTCCCGATCATGGCTCCTATGGCTCCTTTTTGGTTGTCCATGCGATGATCTATTGCATTTAGATCTTTCCTAGTCATGCCTGGAGTTTCTCTCTCAGATGCGAGTGTTGCTCGCCTGAGGACTAGGAGTCCTATTACGACATTTTCCTGTAGCCCTTTGGAGATCTCTCTCCATCTTTTTGAGTCCCCTCTATAGGCGGGAATTTTCTTCTACGTGGAGGTGTGTAGCCTCCTATTGTTCATGAATCTTGGACTCATAAGTGTCGATAAACCTAGAGATATGGTAAGTCCTAGGTAGCCCCTGGCTTTCTTCAGTGGGTTACCTATCCTAGCGGAACCTAGGGTTTGTGTGGTGGTTAATCTCAGACCTGACCCTAGGACGAATTGGGCCTTATTGGACGTTGCCGGCTTGGGGGATATTGCTAATGTGGTGAGACATCACGGGCTTTTTGTTAGTGAATGTTTTCAAAGAAATAAAAATCGCTTTCCACAGACAGCTCCAATTATGAGTGCAGAAAATATCACAATACAGGAATCCATGAAAATAATCACAAAGGTGGAAAGTAAAATATCACAACACAACAATGTAAGTGGTTCAGAAACTGACATACGTCCATGGAGAGGTTAATGTTCTTATTAAGTATCTCTCAAAGTCTTAGGTTACAATCCCCTTTGTCCCGGGTCAGGGTGTACAATTTATAGATATGTCATTACAGAGTTTGAGTTATTCAGGGAACTCAAAATAACACGTGAATTTGCCAAGAGGTACCTGTACATCTCATCCAAGATTATTGGTACTTGATTTGACCATATCCGTAAGTGTTCTTTTACCACTTAAATACTCCTGTAGAAATTAAGTCATGATTTGGGCCGGGAAGCGTATTAATCCATCTGGGCTGGTCGGTTATTTTCATGGACCGTATTAAATGGGCTCTCACAAATACTAATCTATAAATTATAGGGTAAATACCAATTATGAATCTACATATGAAATTAAGTGTCAAATACTAATTACCAAGCATTTAACTACTTTATTTAGATGTTTATACCTAAAGTAGTCCCAATTAAGATAAGAGTACAATCATATACAACATTTATAATTTGCAACAATAATGTAATTCTAATCCTGGATTAATTATCATTTATCAAATATAATATATCATAAGGCCACTAATGATATCTAAAAACCCTGTTAATTTTCGATATCAAAATTACATTTAGGTGAAATTAATATTCATATATATATATATATATATATATATATATATATATACACACACTAGCGGAATGCCCATGCCTGAAGGCACGACGAAACTTTCCAAAGTACGTAATCGTAAAACGGGTAAAATTTCCAAAATTCATAATTGTAAAATGGCAAAAAGTTCGTACCCCAACAAAACAAAGTGTAATTTAAATCCAGTATTATTACAATATCCATTGTTTAAAGGACTATTAAAATATGTAAACAATTTAAGTCGAGTTTTATTACAACACAAATGTGAAAAGAATTTATTAAATTTGGATAGAATTTCATTTATTTACAGGACTATCCACCCTTTTACCTTAAAAAATTCACAATACTAAAAGTTTGTCCTGGACCTCGAATGAACATCATAATGAAACATCAGTCTAATACAAAAATATTGTTTACGACGCAAAAGTGTAAATATTTTTAAAAAAATTGGGCAGAGTTTCCTTTGTTTATCGAACTGTTCACCATGTTGAAAAAATAATCCAACAAAAACTATACTTTCACAATTATACTATTAGGAAATAAAAAATATAAAATTAACATCTAGTTCAATGTACACTAAATTTGTGATCAACAATTTGTTCCAAAGGTCCGAGGGAATTTTCGCTCGAAGACAACATCAAGTATTGCAAATTCTACCATGGCTGCAACACTGCACAAAACAAATATCAAATAATCGATAACATAATTTGTATGTGTTAAAGACATTTGTATGCTTAAAAAACATCATCCGTGAAATGTCATTTAAATATTAACATTGAAACATTAACACAAAGGGATATGAATGAGTAAGCATACCTAGAAATACGACAACTGAACTTTTTAAAAAAATTGGGCAGAGTTTCTTTTGTTTATCGGACTGTCCACCCTGTTAAAAAAATAATCCACCAAAAACTATACTATCACAATTATACTATTACAAAAAAAATTATCAAATGAACATCTAGTCCAATGTACACTAAATTTGTGATCAATAATTTATTCCAAAGGTCCGAGGGAGTTTTCACTGGAAGACGACATCAAGTATTGCAAATCCTATCACGGCTGCGACACTGCACAAAAACCAAAATCAAATAATCGATAACATAATTTGTACGTGTTAAACACATTTGAATGGTTAAAAACCATCATTAGTGACTGATCTTTGTGTTAATATTAACACAAAGGGATATGAATGAGTAATCATACTTGGAAATATGACAACTGAACTTTTGAAGCATCACCCAAAAAAATAATAAAAATGAAGAACTTGAAACACTTGTGAGATAAAAGACATGATTGAGCCATTTTGTAATTATGCCATAATTCTTTACAATGCATTAAACCAAAAGCTACAAACCAAGTTTTGCCAATTTTCCCTTACAAAAATACCTACGGACTATTTAAGGTAAAAGAAAGGCCAAACAGACTACAAAAGTGGGAGCATAGAGTTTACAAAAGTAGTATAGATAGGCATAAAAAAACGAATATCCCATTGATAGGCAATCACATTGCACTCCTGGGATACATTCTCTGAATCACTCTACGAAATGTCCCTATATCGAGCTCGACGTATTTCCAATGAAGAGTAGGGTTGTGCACGACAATCTAGAAGAAACATTAATAGTTAGTAGTGATTAAAGAAAACACATCAAATGGAAAAGTATAGATGATGTAACTTGTTGTGGGAACGCCATTTAAATAATCTGGGCGAATTTATCCACTTTTGATGCCTAGCCATCGACTCCCAATCCTAATAAAGGTTGTAAAATGGTTAGAAGATGATATAGAATCGTCACATGTATAAAGATATTGCGCATAGAAAACTAATAACATACATCTCATTGGGGTTTATAAGATTACTTTCGGGTACACAATGTTTGTCGTGAAAAGTAAACCATCATCGGGAAGGAGGATATTGATTCAATTATCACTTATGCATTGAGATAACGCTACATATTATTGCCCACGACTGAAAATCGGTGTGCGCAAGTCAATTCACATAAACTTTACAGATTGACCTTGCGTTTTATTAATTATCATGGCATATGCAAGTCGAATTGGAAATTGACGTCTTGTCATTTTGATAGGCATTTCTGCAGACGACAGAGTTAAAGATACTCTTGGAATGAAGACTAAATTTCCACACTTATCCCCAGTTAGTATTTGGGCCTCAATGACATGCTCTCCAAGCTTCATAATGATCAAATGTGTGCCGTTGCAAAGACAATCTTTCGGTGCAATATTTCTCAACAACATAATTGGACACCCTACTTTCAGGTCCAACTTAAATAAGGGTAAACCAGAAGGATTAAGAGAGTTCAAAAACTCGTTCGGGTATTGATTATGTACGTCTGTGCCCGATTCATCATCGCATAATTTGTCATCACCGAAATACTTTTTTTTATCACCTGGGAAAATATTTAATGCTAAATTATTTATAGCACTCACATCATCATTTAGCGCAGAAAGAATTGTTCGTTCAGTGAGGAATCTTGGAGTAACAGTGCCATCCACATTCAACAATGGATACACCTTGTCAATTAAATCTTCAACATCATTACACTTCTGTATGGTTGAAGTTAACATTACATTTTCCACTGGGTTCGACCCAATATAATGAAAAGGGGGGAAAGTCAAACTAACATAGTAAGTATAATCAATAATATTGAACATACCTATAAAATAAAAGGTGATACCTCATTCAAGAATGTTGAAAATTGCATAGTTTCAGCCTCCAAATGATTGAATCGCATGTTTAGATGTAAGGTCAACACATGGATGTGTTTTCAAAGCGCAAATCGCCTCAGTGACGCAGCTACAATTTCCTCACGAACTCCTCTCGGGATAACCGGTAAGATTTGTCTAAAATCTCCACATAAAACAACAGTTATTCCCCCAAAAGGATTTTTAACATTACAAATATCTTGAAGAGTCCGATCAACAGCCTCAACACAATGCTTATGTTGCATTGGGACTTTATCCTATATGATAAGTTTGGCCGATTTAAATAAATCAACATGGATTGATTGCTTTGTAAATCCACAATTGGAGTTTTCAAGAATGTTTAATGGAATGTCGAAGGTTGAATGTGCAGTTCGACCACCAACCAACAATAAAGAAGCAATACCTGATGATGCGACGGTAATAATCATATGACCCAAACTACGATAAAAGGTTGCAATAGTATTGTACAAAAACGTTCTTTCAGTGCCAGAACCCCCATTCAAGAAATAAGTAGTTCCTTTATTTTAAAAAAAGGATGAAGTTATTGCTGTGAAAGCTAAACGTTGCCCCTCTTTAAGGCGGGTAACATCAATTTGTGTGTCACCTTGCTCTGCTATCGATTGTAATTGTTGATGTTCCCACACTAACCTATTCCCACACATAGTACTCCAATTTGATGTTGGTAAAGGCATTGGAGGAAAGTCAGATAAAGTCTTACAAAACTCTTGAAGCACCTCATTTAGAAGAAACAAACCATAATCTTGAACTTGGACGTCCGTTGGGTTTGGAATAGCAAAGAGTGTACGCAACTTATGCATTAGATCGTCACACATATGAATGGAAAATTGATTCCAAAATAAATCCGAATGCAAAGGGAAACACTGTGTAAGTTTAACACCAAAAAGACATCTAAGTTGATATCCACTTCGGATGATTGATGCCTCTTGTAAACATTGAACCCATTCATTATCGTCTTCAAGAAATCCCCTCGCTATACACGCAGACTTAAAAGTATCGTGCACGACATTGTTAACCATGCGTAAGCACTCAAAGGATGTAGGTCCTTTGACAACGGTTAAAAGCAATCGTAAATAAAATCTTTCACCTGAATTAGGGATAGCATAGTACATTCTACCAATAGCAAACTCGCGTGTTTTCCTTAGAGTCCAGACTTTTGTTGTATTACTCCAAACATAATGTTACGGAAACTCTTGGTAGGTGTAAGCTCATGCAGAAACATTCGATGAGCAGATAGCAAAAAATCCAGTTAAAGAACTCATTTGATTCCTGGACCTATCTGCAATCTTACTTGGAGATTCTATAGGATTGAACACAACCTGATGCATCTCAGGTAAATGTAAATCTAATCGGGTAACGGGTGTTTTTTCCTGATGCATGTGATTACTAATAATTCGCTAGGCTGCTTCTGGGGGTCCGATGTACCTTGCATCTAAATATTGTTGGATTTCATCAGCATCTCCCAAGACCATAGTCATACGATCATGTGCTTTATATATGTACTTGTTAATATATTTAACGCATCTTAAACCTACACAAACCTCAACATTGATGTGACAATTGAATAACCGAGACAAATACGGATTATAAGGCAGAATATCACTATTTCGTACCTTTTTCCCATTAGAAGTAGTATATTCCCTACCATCGTTATGACGATGATAAATTGGATATCCATTACTATCCATTGAAGTGGCATCTGTAAATGCTCATGGATATTTCTTCGTGCATCTACCATTTTCCACGCAAGGAGAATTAGGATTCAAGGAGCCACAGGGACTATGAACCATACAACCAAGAATGGTTTGGAAAATCATTGGATCGTCGATGGGGTCTGGAAACTCTGCACAAACGATGTTATCTACTTGGGCACATGTTTTAATCTTGCTTTGGCTATCCGGGAAAAGAAGAGTGTGCATTTCGGGTAAACCTCATTTTTGGAATTCGATCGTAAAAACGTGGGCAAATTTCTTACAAAAAACATTTTTATCCTTGATCTCCTTCATTAATGATTTTCTCTTTAGTTCAAATACATGTGCTACCATGTCGGGACGATCGACTGAATTCTGACCCGATAATAGTTTCATAGTGATTTATGGCCATTTTAGATTGGTAATCATTGTGAGAAAAATATCTGGGTGTTAATGGAATCATTTTATGGCCATCGAATCTTCGTAGATCTCAAACATATTTCGTGCACTACCAGTGAAAGAAGAGGGAAAAATAATGTGTCTACCAATTTGCAATGGTTCAACACCCTCAGATATATAATCCGTAAGATCTTTGTATAATTCAACACGAAGGGTGTTCTGATTCAGTCTGAAATAAGTTAGGCGATTTTGTTCTATAGAAGCCCAGGCATTCATAATGAACTCCTGAAAAAGTTTACCTCCTCTCAAAATTGTAAAGTACTCAGTACCGTGTTGAAACAAACGATAACCGTAATAATGCAAATGAGTAAGTCGATTATCTTGCTCAACATTATTTACTACATACCATAGCTTCATTTCAGGCTCCCATCCAAGCTGACCGTGAGGGTATAGAAGTACATAATGCAAAGGAAGGTATGCCGGGTGACATTCACTAATTTGCATTAATTGATTTCCCCCATGTAAGAGAATAACAATATCTCCCATTGTAGAGTAATTGTAGCCATCGCCAGGCAAATGCCTGACTATATTTGTGTATAAACGGATTATTTGCCTCCATGGAACCTTGAATTATTTAGAAGACATCAGTACGTAAACGTGGATTTCTACGTTCCCTAATTTGCAATGCTACATATGGATCATATATGTGTAATTGTGCATATACAACTACATCTTCAAGACCTGGTTTCGGTAATAAGGCCCCGGTACGATGACGTAGCTCACCATGAATGGTGAAAGATATGGGACCCCTACCTGTGAGGAATCTATCACCCATCTGGATACTTAGACTCGTAAATTCATTAGCAGCATTATAATCCCTAATATGATTCTGAAAAGACTTACATTGAACATTGTTTCCATAAAATAAATGTTTAATTTCCGATGGGGGTTTAATGAGATTTGGCAAACGAACTTGTCCCTGTTTGCAACACTTTCCAAATAGGGGCGCAGTTTTGATGTGACAGATAAAATTTCATCCATCTAATGTAAAGTATGACAATAAGGGCACGGAACAGTCATGGGGACAAGAAAATGTCTACTAAAGTCAATATATGACTCTCGAGATGTACTCTTACTTGCAACATTGCTGACGTCTGATAGAGTGGATCTAAGTATAAAATGAACGGAATGTGTTGAGGAATATAAAAAATGTCATTAGATAAATTTCCAAATAATAAAATATACAAAAAGATTTACCTAGGGTGGTTATCTTCAGTTTGGGGGAGACGTTCAGTACTATCCGTATCAGTGGCAAGTAGATTTTGAACAGTTTCAAATGGTTCACAGGGGACGACATGTTTACTAAATGGGTCGACTTCTATTTGGTTAAAATCTTGACAGAGGTTACGGGGAAAAACTATTGGGGGCATATAAATTTGATCAACTGGGATTGGTAAACTATCAGTCAAAGGACTAAGGACTAAGTCTTTGTAGAGGAAAGTTTGATTGATCAGGGGTTCTTAGTTGTATAAAATTCTCAGTTATTGTAGAACGGAGTTCAACCCTTGCATCAATAGAGGATGATTGTGAAACCCTTAATCGCTTAGGAAAATGTTTTGTGCTAGCAAGGGTAGGTGGTGTTTTTGACTTGCGAACATTAGGAGCCTGAGCAGATGATTGATTGTCTAGTGTATTTTGTAACTGAAGTGATCTTTCTCGATCACATCATTGTCGTTGGCCAAGCGCACGTTTTGAGTTTAAGCTATTATATGGTGTCATATATTCAACAGTTGTGGTGGACTGTGGTGTAGAGTGATGGGGATTGACGAATGTAGGTTCTGGAGGAACAACATCACAAGAAGATTGAAAGAGAGAAAGTCTTTCACGTTCTCGGCATTGTCGTTGAACCAGAACACGACTTGAGATTAAGTTATCGGATAGTGTTAAATGTTCAGTAGACGGGAGAGATTGGGATGGCAAGCAGACTTCATTTGTAGTTGGTAAAGGAATATAATTTTCCCGTTCTCGTTCCCATCGGATTCATTGCGCCAGGGCACGTTTTGAGATTAAGGGTACATAGGGTGCCAAAAGAAGAAAAAGATTATCAGCACATAACGTGAAAATAATGAATGGGTTTTGAATAATGGTCTTATATAGTACTATTAGTAATGGAAAGTGGTAATATTTTGGTATTTATAATGAGGTAAATATTTTAAATCATATGGTGTATAACAAGATGGAAAATTAAAGATGTACATTATTCATAATGGTGTACTTAACATTTAAAGTCACCCAACATGGTGAATGCAAAATGTGACCCTATAAGTAGAAGGAGCATTATAAAAGCAAATAAGGTAATGTTAGAAACATACCGCTCCAGAAGAGACATTCCCCTAAACCCATCCAAGATGCCTATAGAAATAATTAAAGCATATAAGAAGAGATGAAAGAATTATAGGGTGCGAATTTTTTTAACTGAAAAAAGAAAACTGTGGAAAGTTGCTGAGAAATATTTACCCTAATAGGCGCCACATTTGCTTTCTCTTTCCCCTTGCCTTTGTCGTTTCCATTGTTATGTTGAGTATGCGGCTATGTAATTGAAATAACATCGACGACATTAATGAAATGTGAATAAGAACTTGATTATAATAATTGTGAAGGGAAAAACATATAGAGACGATTAGTTACCATAACACAAATAACATCAAGTTGAACATCATCACGTATAACAATACCTCTGGTATATTTCCGCGGTCTTGAATCTATATAATACGAAGGCAAAGTTGAGAGTTATAATTAAGACAAAGTGGGTAGATTAAGAAAAAATGAAGAACACGATAAGAAAATAATGAGAACAAATAGAGTCATAACCATTGAAATGTTAAACATACCACTTGTGAAGATTCCTTCTCCTTCCCTTTCCCTTTATCCACATTAGGTGCCACGTTTTCTTTTTCATTCCCCTGCAAATATGGAAAAAGGAAAAAAGGAAAATAAACTAACAATGAAGGAAATTGTTAATAAGTATGAAGACACAAAATAGTTGCATTATGTTACCACATAACGAATGGCATTGAGGCGGGATTCATCATGGATAACAACACCGATATTATTTATGCGGAACCTTTGAATCTGAGTGAAAATGCAATGTTTAAAGTCAAAAGCAAAACACATACTTGCAAAATAGAAGAATAGAGGAGAGGGGGTAGTTATTACAACATTTTATGCGTCTTCATCAACCTTTAAGAAAAAAAAAGAGTAAAGAACAAAGTTAGTAGGTTAAAAATGACATAATTTAAGGCCCGGTACAGAAGAACTATAAGTAATGTACTATGCCAAATACAGTAATGTCCTCCATGTGGAGAAAGAAGTCAACTATCAACTACAAAATAAAAAGATGGATAAGTTATTAATAGAAATTAAACTGTTTACTAATCGAAACATGTGCAATGTAAACCTATATTATGTTTATTAAAGTAAAATGATCTAAACATGTGCAATATTACATTGTCGTGAAGGTCTGATATACGTGTTATATCTGATATACATGTCAGATTGATATACATGATATATTCGAACTCCTAACAAGCCAAACGCTTACTATACATGTTATATCTGATATACATGGTATACCTGCCATATAAACTGAACTGCTATCCAATCGAACCGTTATTTTACATTTGTTATACATGCTATATGTGCTATACCTGGCATTTGTTAGCAGTCCATTTGGTATACCTGATATACCTTATATTGAACTTCTATTCACCCTATTGAGCAACTATATTACAGAAAACATAACGATTCAACTATAACTGCTATACCTGCTTATTCTAAACACCAATTTTCTAAACCTGATATACCTTCTAGTGACCTTCTATACCCCCTATTGATAACTGTTATATTTGATAACTAATCTAATATACTAATCTTATAATACACAGTTTTAGTAATTGATAACTGTTATAACATGGTCTAATGTGTCTTGAAAATGGTCTAATGTGTAATGTTTCTTGAAGAAAATGGTCAAATAGTATAACTGAAAATGGTAAGGAAATGGTCTAATGTGTACTGAAGAAGTGCACTTTATATCAACAATTTAAAAAACTAAAATAACATAAATGAATAGATAAATAAAAGATGAACAACATAAACTTATATACTAATCTAATATACTAATCTAATATTACATAAACCGTGCATATCAATACAATGGACACCTAGCATTTGTTAGCAGTCCATTTGGTATACCTGATATACCTCATATTGAACTGCTATTCACCCTATTGAATAACTGTTTACATAAACTGTTATACTAATCTAATATTACATAAACTGTTATACTAATATAATATACTAATACTAATCTAATATTACATAATATACTTCTATACTAATCATATATGCATAAACTAATCTAATATTACATAAGTTTCAGTAGTAATGTAATATGCTAATCTAATATTACACAGTTAAAGTACTTGATAACTATTATACCAAGAGAAGGAAAAGCATGGTCTAATGTCTAATATACTAATCTAATATTACACACGATTCTCAATTTAGTTTAGAGGAGCTACGACAACACATACATAAGGAGGGAGAAGGGGATTAGTCTATTGTGCATATCAATACAATGGATAACTGAAGCTATAAGTGCTATACCTAGCATTTGTTAGCAGTCCATTTGGTATACCTGATATACCTTATATTGAACTGCTATTCACCCTATTGAACAACTGTTTACATAAACTGGTATACTAATCTAATATTACATAAATTGTTATACTAATATAATATACTAATACTAATCTAATATACTAATCTAATATACTATCTAATATTACATAATATACTTATATACTAATCATATATGCATAAACTGTTTAAGTTTCAGTAGTAATGTAATATGCTAATCTAATATTACACAGTTAAAGTACTTGATAGCTATTATACCAAGAGAAGGAAAAGCATGGTCTAATGTCTAATATACTAATTTAATATTACACACGATTCTCAATTTAGTTTAGAGGAACTACGGAAACACATACATAAGGCGGGAGCACTGGATTAGTCTACTGTGCATATCAATACAATGGACTACTGAAGATACAATGCTGAGAAGATACAATGCTGAGTATTAGTACACATACATAAGGAGAGAAAATGAACATTTTTCTTATTTCCGTTATGTTGAGTATTAGTGTTTTGGAACCCCCAAAGATAATCTATAAAGCATTTGGGTGGTTTTCTTTTTCTATTTGGAGGGTGTGCATCGTCCCCCTGTTGGAGGTATTTTCTGAGTATTAGTACGCCTTTTTCTGAGTATTAGTACTCACCAAATGCATTAGCACATACATGGAAAAGGGGTTTAGTACCCCAAACCCCAAACACCGATATGAGGTTTAGTACCCCTTTTTCTGAGTATTAGTACTAATACTCCAAACACATACATGAAAAATACCCCTTTTATGAGTATTAGTACTCGTTTGTATTTATATGATACCCCAAACTTAATTGAAAAAAGATGAAGGAGCCAATGAAAAATACCCCAAATACATGAAAAATACCATAAATATGATAAAAAAGAAATTGGCCAAAGGAGTAAATCGTGTAAATAGAAACGCGCAGTAACTTCAAACAATCTATCCCTTACATGAAAAATTAACAATACAAAATGAACAAAAATGGAAAACCATACCCTAGAAGAAAAAGATGAACCGTGAAGATTATGAGATCGCAAAATCTCCTTCCTTCTTCGTAGTACTCTGAGAGAAATAGAATACCTAGAAAAATTACCAATATGAGTTGTTAAAAAATGCATACAAATATGAGAGAAATAGAGAAGGCTGTTTTAGGCATTTTTTCAAAGACATGGTGAAAACCCATACGCGTTTCTATTTACATGATACCCCAAACTTAATTGAAAAAAGATGAAGGAGCCAACGAAAAATATCCCAAATACATGAAAAATACCCCAAATACATGAAAAATACCATAAATATGATAAAAAAAAAAGAAATGGGCCAAATGAGCAAATCGTGTAAATAGAAACGCGCAGCAACTTCAAACAATATATGCCTTACATGAAAAATTAACAATACAAAATGAACAAAAATGGAAAACCATACCCTAGAAGAATGAGATGAACCATGAAGATTATGAGATCTCAAAATCTCCTTCCTTCTTCGTAGTACTCTGAGAGAAATAAAATGCCTAAAAAAATTACCAATATGAGTTGTTAAAAAATGCATACAAATATGAGAGAAATAGAGAAGGTTGTTTTAGGCATTTTTTTAAAGACATGGTGAAAACTCATAATATGTGAAAACTCATACGTGTTTCTATTTGCATGATACCCAAAACTTAATTGAAAAAAGATGAAGGAGACAATGAAAAATACACCAAATACATGAAAAATACCATAAGTATAATAAAAAGGAAATTATCCAAATGAGAAAATCGTGTAAATAGAAACGCACAGCAACTTCAAACAATCTATCCCTTACATGAAAAATTAACAATACAAAATGAACAAAAATGGAAAACCATACCATAGAAGAATGAGATGAACCGTGAAGATTATGGGATCGCAAAATCTCCTTCTTCGTAGTACTCTGAGAGAAATAGAATACCTAGAAAAATTACCAATAGGAGTTGTTAAAAAATGCATACAAATATGAGAGAAATAAAGAAGGCGGTTTTAGGCATTTTTTCAAAGACATGGTGAAAACTCATACGCATTTTTATTTACATGATACCCCAAACTTAATGGGAAAAAGATGAAGGAGCCAATGAAAAATACCCCCAATACATGAAAAATACCATAAATATGATAAAAAAGAAATTGGCCAAATGAGCAAATCGTGTAAATATAAACGCGCAGCAATTTCAAACAATATATCCCTTACATGAAAAATTAACAATACAAAATGAAAAAAAATGGAAAACCATACCCTAGAAGAATGAGATGAACCGTGAAGATTATGAGATCGCAAAATCTCCTTCCTTCTTCATAGTACTCTGAGAGAAATAGAATACCTAGAAAAATTACCAATATGAGTTGTTAAAAAATGCATACAAATATGAGAGAAATAGAGAAGGCTGTTTTAGGCATTTTTTCAGACATGGTGAAAACTCATAATATGTGAAAACTCATAATATGTGAAAACTCATACGCGTTTCTATTTACATGATACCCCAAACTTAATCGAAAAAAGATGAAGGAGCCAATGAAAAATACCCCAAATACATGAAAAATACCATAAATATGATAAAAAAGAAATTGGCCAAATGAGAAAATCATGAAAATAGAAACGCGCAGCAACTTCAAACAATCTATCCCTTACATGAAAAATTAACAATACAAAATGAACAAAAATGGAAAACCATACCCTAGAAGAATGAGATGAACCGTGAAAATTATGAGAACGCAAAATCTCCTTCCTTCTTCGTAGTACTCTGAGAGAAATAGAATGCCTAGAAAAATTACAAATATGAGTTGTTAAAAAATGCATACAAATATGAGAGACATAGAGAAGGCTGTTTTAGGCATTTTTTCAAAGACATGGTGAAAACTCATAATATATGAAAACTCATGTGCAATTACATCATATATGTGTCAGACAATATGATGATAAGTCAATAAGATATTTTTAGGCATTTTTTCAAACACGTGGTGAACAAACACATGTGAAAACTCATGTGCAATTACAATAGCAATAAAGAGAAGAATTTAACAACAAAATGGAGAAGAACTCCTATAGAGAAGAAAAGAGTTATACCAAAATGACTAATAGAGAAGAATATAGTAACAAAAATAATCAAACAAAAATCGGGCAACTTATATAGGAACATGAATCAAACAAACAGAGTATGCTACTAAAAAAATGAATCAAACAAACCAAACAAAGAAAAAGCGGACAATGTTGCAAGATGTAAATCGACTAACTTATACAAGCACATGAATCAAACAAACCAAACAAACAAAAATTGGACAATGTTGCAGGATGTACCTGCATAATGTTGTGATAACGAGAGAGGAAATCAGGAGAGAGAGAGAGAGAGAGAGAGAGAGAGAGAGAGAGTTGAGTGGATATGAGAACGAAAATTATATGAGCAGACCTATTCGTGAGAGGTTGAGTGTAGTGGAGGTTCATTGGGTATGGTATGAGGTGATTCATCGTGAAGTGATTGAGGGGAGAGTAGCGTTGTTTACCAAAAAGTCCTCTTATTTGAATTAAAGTGAAAAAGTGAATGAGAAAAGAGGGGGAAACTTTCACCATTTTAGTCTAACAAAATGTGAGCCATTGGATTCAATTTTGGTCCATTCAATCCTAGCCCCTCATTAAGTTATCATCTTATGAAATAGTGCATTTTTTTTTACTCCTTATTATTATTATTATTATTATTATTATTATTATTATTATTATTATTATTATTATTATTATTATTATTATTATTATTATTATATATATATCAGTCCTGCTCTTGTGCGGACTAGTTCGCATTTTAAGAATGTGGACCGGACACGTGCCACCTGGTGGTGAGCCCAGAAAAGAGAGAGAGGGTGCCTATAATTTAGGCGATAATCTATAGACTCACCGTCAGGTGACACAAGTCCGGTCCGCACTCTTAAAATACGGACTAGTCCACACAAGAGAAGTATTGTGTGTGTGTGTGTGTGTGTGTGTATATATATATTATATAAAGAGGAGAGTGAATTGATAACTTGCCTAAAAAACACCCGAATAGTTAGATATAAATCTTCTAAAAACTTCCTGGAAATTATTTTAATCATTTGATTTCCTTCTTGAACTCTTTCTTGAAATTGTAATAAAAAAACTTGTGACTTTATAATGTATTTGGTTTGCTTAGGGAAGGGTTTACATAGAGAAAGGGTGTTTTGTAAAAGAGAGGTAGAATATTTTGAGATGGTTTACATGAGAGAATGTAAAATTCGTGCCTTTTAAACATTATAAAGCAAAAGATATAGACCCCAACGCATGAGCTCCACTAAGACGTCCCACAACCTAATCACTCTTGCGATCGCGGGGTGCTTAGTTGTGGTCATTTTGGCAGGCCCCACCATCGCAGTGGTTCAAGCCACGGTCGTGGATCGGAATATGACTAGTTTCTTTGGATATATTAATATTTTTAAATCATATGTCTAAACCCCAAACTTGGTTAAAAAGAGTGTTAAAAGACACTGTATAAACATTGGGGTTTTATTCAAATAACATCTTTATCCTTTCTAGACTGTTCTAAAATACTAAGGCAAATCCCAAGCCCAAGCCCAAATTACCAATTATTATTACACTAAAGACAATTCGTTTAATTATTTACAATTAAGTCCCATAGCTTCAACTTAGAAAGTTTTAAATCTGATTTCATATAATTTCCTCAAATTTTCGTTTAGCATTTCCTGATTATTAATTAAATTATTAATTAAATCCTGTAAAATTATGAGGTATTATACACCCTTAATTCAACCTGTACCAACACACATGCCTTTACTTGTGTATAAAACACCATATCTCAGTAAACTTTCCTTAAAACCATTCATATCTATTATCGTAGAACATATGCATTGACATTCCATACCCTGTTTTTCTTGGCATACATGTTGTGACACCCTCCACGGCTCTTATTTCAACATATATATTTATTGGCTTATGTTAGTTTATGTTATTCCTACTATTCAAATTTCGAAATAGTACAGAATTGTTAATAAAATAAAAATTACAGAAAATTAAATCACTTATTTGAATATTGCAGAATAAATAATAAATAAGAGGTAAATCCGAGACCTGTTGCATAGTCTCCTTAAGACAAATTTATTCCTCCAATGTGCTTGAGTTTGAGAATAATTGTCTCCCAAGATAGAACGGATTTTTAGATTAATCAAGTAGCACAACTGTTATTAATCACGACGGACACAATTTCTGTGTTTACTCAACCAAACAGACTGATGAATGAATGTAGAAAGAATTCTGGCAGCACTTAATTATTGGAGGAAAATTGAAGGACGAAATTTCATTAGTTTTAAAACAGGAGGGAAGGAAATGTATTTATAGTTTTGGTTTTGACTGTTGGGAACAGTCAAACCGTTTTTAACTGTCAATGACAGTTGATTTCGGTTTAAAGCAACTGTTGACTTTTGGAAATTAATTAATTCGTTAATTAATTAATTAAATTAAATCCCAGAAAGTTAATTACATTCGGACCAAAAATTTAAGAATTTGTATAAGCCCAAGCCCGAGCCCCAGCCGACCGACCGAACGGATGCGCGCGCGCACGTGTGTGGACCTTTAACCGAAAGTCAACCCAGGCATAGCTTTGGTCATCTCCCCTTCAAAGAGTTGGGATACCCCAAAGGCATCCAAGCCTTAGTCCATCAATTGGGTTTTATTAACTCATCATTTTTCCACTACTCTTCCAATGTGGGACAAGAGTTAAAACATACCCAATACATTAACTTTCATTACTTTATGAGTCACTTTGAACACACATATATCATTCATAACTTAATGGATTTGGACATATGAATATACTACGTTAATCTCCTTGCCAAGGAGAACGCGTTCATATGTGGGCCCACAATTTTCGTGGTATGGGTCCCAGCTTAATTTGAGCTCAAAGTTGCTCAAATTTTGCTGTCAAAATCCATTTTTTCTAACAATCCCCCACATGAATGATATATCACTATAAATATAAATAATCCAGATGCAGACACAGGTTGAGTAACTGAAGTTTTATTGCATCGGGAGAAGTAGCCTGGTGGCCTTGAACTTTCCTTAGTGATATACTATCGGATTTACTTGGTTGATGAGTAGACTATATGTCCTTGAACCGTCAACCATTTTTGTAAACCTAGACAATAGTATTCACACAATAATTCTTCAACACAGTTGGTTCCCACATTTGTGTTCATTTTGGCCGTGAACACCACTTGGTTCCGTGAGTATTTTAGAGAATATGCCTTTCATTATTCTCATAGAAGTCGCCCCCTTCTTACTCACGTAGGTGACTTCCATAAAGAGTATCCAGCAATACTCCATTTAGACATACTAAGATATGGATGTCATTAAAAGCATAACTTATCCTTATATCGCGACAGATGTTCACTATCTCATCTTTGGAATGGATAGGATTAAATATCCTCCAATTCTTACTGAATACAATGTAGTTCGGTTTGCCCATTGAACCTAGATCTTGGGATCTCCAGTCAACTAGGTTGGGTTGCCACTATATTGATTCTTATTTATTTATAAGCTTTAGACCCATTCCTCTCGATGATCTTTCAACTTTCTCTCGGTTTAAACCTTTCGTTAGTGGATCCGCTATATTATCTTTTGACTTTACATAGTCAATAGAGATAATTCCGTTTGAGAGAAGTTGTCTAACGGTATTATGTCTTCGACGAATATGTCATGACTTTCCGTTATACATGTGATTTTGTGCCCTTCCAATCGCCGATTGAATATCGCAATGAATGCATATCGCGGGCACATGTTTAGACCAATTTGGAACATCCTCTAAGAAATTTCGAAGCCATTCAGCTTCTTCTCCAGCTTTGTCTAGTGTAATGAATTCGGATTCCATTGTCGATCTAGCAATGCACGTTTGTTTTGAGGATTTCCAAGATACGGCTGCACCTCCAAGGGTAAACACATACCCACTCGTAGACTTAGAGTCTTTTGTATCGGATATCCAATTTGCATCGGATATCCAATTTGCATCGCAATGTCCTTCAAGAACAACTGGATATTTTGAGTAGTGCAGTCCACAGTTTTGAGTATATTTTAAATAACCCAAAACTCTCAATATTGCTTTCCAGTGATCTCTTATTGGATTACTCGTAAATCGACTTAGCTTACTTATTGAGTATGCTATGTCCGGTCGCGTACAGTTTATGATATACATTAAACTGCTGATAATACGAGAATATTCTAGTTGAGATATGCTTTCACCATTATTTATTGCAAGATGTAAATTTACATCTACAGGTTTCTTGGTAGGACTAATATCATACTTCTTGAATTTTTCAAGTACTTTCTCTATTTAATGATATTGAGATAATATAAGTCCATCCGATATTCTAGAAATTTTCATTCCTAATATAACATCGGCGATTCCCAAATCTTTCATGTCAAATCTACTACTCAACATTTGTTTTGTAGTTTGGGTAATTTTCAAGTTACTACCCATGATAAGCATATCATCAACATAGAGGCATACAATGACATATCCATTTTGAATGTATTTAAAGTAAACACATTTATCGCATTCATTAATTTTGAAACCATTTGATAACATTGCATTATCAAATTTTTCATGCCATTGTTTAGGTGCTTGTTTAAATCCATATAGTGATTTAACAAGCTTACATACTTTTCTTTCTTGTCTGGGAGCTTTGAACCCTTCAAGTTTCTCTATATAAATTTCCTCGTCTAGTTCACCGTTTAAGAATGCAGTTTTTACATCCATTTGATGTATTTCAAGTCCATTAATAGCAGCTATTGCTATTAACATCCGAATTGACGTTATTCTTGTTACCGGTGAATATGTGTCGAAGTAATCCAACCCTTCCTTTTTCCTATAGCCTTTAGCTACAAGTCTAGCTTTATATTTATCAATTGATCCATCGGCCTTCAATTTCTTTTTGAAGATCCATTTATAACCTAACAGTTTTGAACCTGGTGGAAGATCCACTAGTTCCCATGTATGATTTTATAATATGGATTCAATTTCACTATTAATTGCTTCTTTTCAATTGGAAGCATCGGGTAAGGATATATCTTCTTTATACGATTGAGGTTCATTTTCTAGCAAATATGTTAGAAAATTCGTACCAAAAGAAGTTGAGGTTTTTGCTCTTTTACTACGTCTTGGTTCATCCTCTATTGATTTAATAGGTTGATGAGTACCACTTGTAGTAGCTTGATTTGTCCTTTTAGAAGGACCAGATTCTCGGGTCATGTTATACGGGAATTCATTTTCAAAAAATGAAGCATCCCCCGATTCAATAACTGTATTTACATGAATATCAGAAATCTCAGATTTACAAACTAGAAATCAATATGCACTGCTATTAGTAGCATAACCGATGAATACACAATCCACGGTTTTTGGCCCTATTCTTACCTTTTTAGGTTTAGGAACCATCACTTTGGCTAAGAACCCCCACACTCATAAATATTTATAGGAAGGTCTTCGACCTTTCCATAATTCATAAGGTGTCTTGTGAGTCTTTTTGTGAGGTACTTTATTGAGAATGTAATTAGCAGAAAGTAAGGCTTCCCCCACAAGTTTTGTGGATCTCCTGAACTTAAAAACATTGAGTTCATCATTTCTTTTAAAGTACGGTTTTCGCGTTCAGTGACACCATTCGATTGAGGAGAATAAGGAGCGGTTGTTTGATGAATAATCCCATTTTTAGAACCAAATTCCTCAAATGGATATTCATATTCACCTCCTTTATCACTCCTAATAGCCTTTATTGTTTTTCTTAATTGATTCTCAACTTCATTCTTATATTGTTTAAATGCATTAATAGCCTCATCTTTACTATGTAACAAATATACATAGCAATATTTTGTGCAATCGTCAATAAAAGTAATAAAATACTTTTTCCCACCTCTAGTTTGAACAAATTTTAAATCACAAATATCGGTGTGAATTAAATCTAAAGGTTCAGTTATCCTTTCAATAGAATGGAATGGTAATCTAGCTAATTTAGATTCCACACAAATTTCACATTTATGATTTTTATCAATATTAAATTTTGGCAAAAATTCCAAGTTAATTAATCTACGCAATGTATCAAAATTAACATGTCCTAATCTAGCATGCCAAATATTAGATGACTCAATCAAGTAAGAAGAACTAGCAATTTCATCCATTGAAACAGATGTTTTGGGGGTTACAGTAAGAACATTGAGTTTAAAGAGCCCCTCATTTAGGTAGCCCTTTCCTACATACATGTCATTTTTAGACAACACAAAGCGATCAGACACAAACACAAGCTTGAAACCATTTTTAGTAAGGAGAGATCCAGAAATCAGATTCTTTCGGATATCAGGCACGTGAAGAACATTGTTGAGAGTAAGTTCCTTTCCAGAAGTCATTTTCAGAGTTATCTTTCCTTGTCCCACCACCTTCGAAGTGGAAGAATTTCCCATAAAGAGGTTCTCCTCATTTTCCAAAGGCTTATAGGTGGTGAACATCCATTTGTTTGCACAAATGTGTCGTGTGGCTCCAATGTCCACCCACCATTCCTTGGTATTTCCAACCAAGTTACATTCAGAGACCATTCCTTGATATTCTCACCCTCGGTTACATTTGCTTGAGGGTTATTTTTATTTCGCTTCTTCGGCTTACGATACTTTCTTGAGCGGTGTTCAGGTTTACCACAATTGTAGTATTTGCCTTTGAACTTTTTCTTGTTATGTTTGGAAGTGCCTTCCCCATCATACTTTCGTTTGTTCTTCTTAGGACCTTCAACAACATGGACCTTTGTTTCCATCGAATTCTTCCCACTTTTCTTTTGAGACTCACGATTGTCTTCTTCGATTCTTAGCCGGACCACCAACTCCTCCACATTCATCTCCTTTCGCTTGTGCTTGAGATAATTTTTGAATAAAGTCCAAGATGGTGGCAACTTTTCAACAATTGCAGCAACTTGGAAAGTTTCACTAAGTGACATTTAGCATCAACCATTTTGAATAAAGTCCAAGATGAATGTCATGGAGGATCACTTGGAGTTCTTGCACTTGCGAGATCACATATTTAGAATCAACCATTTTGAAGTCCAGAAAACGCTCGACGATAAATTTCTTCAACCTAGCATCTTCAGTTTTATACTTCTTTTCCAAAGAATTCCATAATTCCTTGGATGTTTTGATCGTGCAATAGACATGGTACAATGTCTTGTCCAAGTAGGCCAAAATATAATTCCGGCATAGGTAGTCCGAGTGCTTCCAAGTATCGACAGCAACAACCTTTTCAGCGTCATCTCCCTCTTGAATAGAGGGGCAATCTTCATATACAACCTACCCAGTTGGAAGGTAGTGAGATAGAAGTACATTTGTCCTTGCCAACGTTTGAAGTCAGCCCCAATGAACTTTTTCGGTTTCTCCCCATGTGGCATAGATACGGGTGCAGTCACATTTGTGTTGGTGACAGTCACTTTAGTAGGAGTAGTGTTCGTACTTTGTGATTCCATTTCTGTTACAAAAACAGAATTTTTGTCAATGATAAAATTCATATATAATGAATTAATCAAAAACAAAATACAAAATTTTGTGCACCAATTTCCTCCAAATATAATTCAAAAGGAATTCTACACAATATTCAGATTTATTTGACACAGAATTTATAAAGAAATTCTTAACAATAATCTGAATTGAGTTTGAAATCGAAATTTTGAATCACTAGTTTACACTAGTCTAAATTAAATTGTGTCACACTGTTTTTATTATTATTAAAAAACATTCTGTACAAAACAGAATATAAAATTTTTTAATAAATAAAATAACTTAACGAAACAGATTAAAACAATTAAAATATTTCAATTTCTGTACAAAACAGAATTTTTTTAGAAATTATAAATATAAACTGACACAAATTTAAAAATTAAAAAATTCACTATTTTATCAAATTCTTAATAAAACAATATTTTAATTCTAATTTTCTGTAAAACAGAATAATTTATACTACATAGAATTTATGTAATTAACTAAAATTCTGTACACAATAAAGAGTAGGAAAAATTAAATTTGTCTTAAGATTGTTATTCCTACTATTTAAATTTCGAAATAGTACATAATTGTTAATAAAATAAAAATTACAGAAAGAAAAAGAAATTGCAGAAAATTAACTCACTTACTTGAATATTGCAGATTAAATAATAAATAAGAGGTAAATCCAAGCCCTGTTACACAGTCTCCTTAAGACAAATTTATTCCTCCAATGTGCTTGAGTTTAAGAATAATTGTCTCCCAAGATAGAACGGATTTTCAGATTAATCAAGTAGCACAACTGTGATTAATCACGACGAACACAATTTCTGTGTTTACTCAACCAAACAGACTGATGAATGAATGCAGAAAGAATTCTGGCAGCACTTAATTTTTGGAGGAAAATTGAAGGACGAAATTTCATTAGTTTTAAAACAGGAAGGAAGGAAATGTATTTATAGTTTTGGTTCTCACTGTTGGGAACAGTCAAACCATTTTTAATTGTCAATGACAGTTAATTCCGATTTTAAAGCAACTGCTGACTTTTGGAAATTAATTAATTAAAGCCCAGAAAGTTAATTACATTCGGACCAAAAATTTTATGAATTTGTATAAGCCCGAACCCGAGCCCAAGCCGGCCAGCCGGACGGACGCGCGTGTGGACCTTTGACCGAAAGTCAACCCAAGCATAGCTTAGGTCATCTCCCCTTCAAAGAGTTGGGATACCCCAAAGGCATCCAAGCCTTAGTCCATCAATTAGGTTTTATTAACTCATCATTTTTCCACTACTCTTCCAATGTGGAACAAGAGTTAAAACATACCGAATACATTAACTTTCATTGCTTTATGAGTCACTTTGAACACACATATATCATTCATAACTTAATGGATTTGGACATATGAATATACTACGTTAATCTCCTTGCCAAGGAGAACGCGTTCGTATGTGGGCCCACAATTTTAGTGGTGTGGGTCCCAGCTTAATTTGAGCTCAAAGTTTCTTTGCTGTCAATAATCCATTTTTCTAACAGTTTCCATATCTATACACACGTTCCTTGAGATCCTTTGATCTAAGCAAACATGTCTTGACCGTAATTATCTTAGACGGCTTAGGTTCCCATGACTTGGCTGTTGGATAAATTCCAATATTTATTGATATTTTATTTTTTAGTTGTTAATATTTAATTATATTACTTGTGTTTTATTTTAAACATAGTTTGGGTTTTAATTTAGAAGGTAGAAACATGAGTAAATGGGTGTGAAAGATATAGGAGTGCTCAAAATCCCATATTGTCCCACATTGGAAGAATACTACAAAAAGTAGTGGTATATCAACTAAAGGACAACTAAGATTCTTAGTTGACAAGTCAAATAAGAGGCTATGATCCTACGCATCGCGGTGGTGCTTAAGCACCACCAATCGCGACACGCGTAAGTGCGAAAGGGCGATTGGACGACTTAGGGCGCATTGCGCGCTTTGACACGAACTTGGCACTTTGCATCATCGCTTGGAGCGTGGGAGCCTAAAGTTTTGATGAGGTAAAGCAGATCAACGGTTGGGATTAAACGATCCGATCAAAGGGTTTAAAATCCGAAACGACTTGATCTAAACCGTTAGATGAACTCGTAGCGTTTCGTGTAGGGGATGTCCATTCACTTACGATGGGACGCCTAATCTGAACCGTTAGATCGCAGCTGTTCCAAACAGGCACGATCCAACGGTTGCTGAGTCACTCCATGAAGAGTTGTGACTGTTGAAGAACAGTCACAAAAATGGCTATAAAAAGAGTTCCAGACTTCTGTTTTGGACACCGAAAATTGCTAGTTTCTCCTCTCTCCGTCCTCTATACTTTGGCATTATCAAGTTACAAATTCAAAGTGTTCTCGATTTTATCAAACAGTACATAACTTTAATCAAACAACTGTTCATACACTGCATTGTATCGTGAAGGCAGATTCTATAAAACCCATAGTGTACTCGCGATTCTGGTTCTGTCTCAACCGGATTGGGAGAAATTTTGCCTAAAAGAAAGCGTTCCAAGAACGTGCCTTGCAGAAATTAAATAATATATTCGTTCTTTCCATAACAAAACTCCAACAGTTTTAGGGAAAAATTTATTCTTATTACTCCACTCAAATGGAAGGAACTGTGGCACAATCTATTCAAGTCATGACTCAAGACTTAATCTGACTCGATCGTTTTTATGGCGGAAATTTCACCCGTTGGCAAGAGAAAGTTATGTTCTACCTCACATCACTAAAACTTGCATACATTCTAGATGATAACCTTGAATAAATTCCCGAGCCCACATCCAAAGACACCGAAGAAATAAAGCAAAAACGTGTGAAGAGGAAAGAAGATGAATTTATGTGTCGAGGACACATCTTCAATGCTTTGTCTCAAACTGTTTATAGCGCTCATCGAATGATTCCGACGGCAAAGGAATTATGGAAGGCTTTGGAGACAAAGTATCAAAACGAGGAAGCGAGCAACCGTAAGTTTCTAATTTCAAACTATATGAATTTTAGAATGAGTAATGATAAATCTGTCGTTGCACAAGCCCATGAACTCCAACAAATTGTTGGTGACCTTAAAGCCGCTGGTATTAATCTTCAAGATGAATTTCAAGTAGGGGTGATTGTTTCAAAACTTCCATCCTCTTGGAATGGCTTTAAGAAGAAAATTAATCATGATGAAAAGACGTATACGGTGGAATCCCTTCTTCGTCACCTTCGTATTGAAGAAGATACTCGTATTCGATAAAAGAAGGATGAATAAGGTGAGGGTCATTCAAAAGCTAATATGGTTGAGGATCAAAAATCCAAGATTACCAAAGACTCAAAATTTAAAGCAAAGAATGATTCAAAATTCAAGAACCAAGGTGCAAATAAGAAAAAGAAGGGAAAATGTTTCTTCTGTGACAAACCGGGCCATTATTCTCGAGAATGTCGTCTTAAAAAGAAGGCATTTAAGGAAAAACAAGGGTCGAAGGAAACTAACAATGTTGAAGATCTTATTGCTACTGTTTGCGAAGCAAATTCAATTGATAATGAAAGTGGATGGTGACTGGATACGGCGCAACGGTCCACATATGCAAAGACCGCTCTTCATTCAAAACATATCAAGAAATTGATGGAAAAGAAGTGAAGATGGCAAATAATCTTCGCACCAATGTAGTTGGAAAAGGCACAGTGGAATTGAAGCTAACTTCTGGAAAGACACTTACTCTAATTGATGTACTTCATGTACCTGATATGTGTAAAAATCTTGTGTCTCGGGACCTTCTCAATAAGAGAGGTTTCAAACTAGTGTATGAGTCTGATAAGTTTGTCTTGTCTAAGAATGGCCAATTTATTGGCAAAGGGTACTCTTGTAACAGCATGATCAAAATTAATGTAATCAATGATATTAGTTCTGCTTATATGGTTGAGTCTATTTCTTTATGGCATAGTAGATTAGGTCATGTGAATTATAGAAGTATAAAAAATATGACTAATCTCGGCTTAATCTCGGATTGTAAATTTGATAACTTTTCTAAATGTGAAATTTGTGCTCAATCGAAGATAACTAGAAAGTCGTTCAAATCTGTTGAGAGGAAATTCGAAATGCTTGATCTTATTCATAGTGATGTATATGATATGAAGAGTAATATGACTCGTGGTGGAAATAAATATTTCTTAACTTTCATTGATGATTACTCTAAGTATGCATATACATAGTTACTTAAAAGTAAAGATGAAGTTTTCGAGAAATTCCTAATTTTTAAAGTAGAAGTTGAAACTCAACAAAATCGAAAAATTAAAGTCCTACGATCCGATAGGGGTGGTGAATATTACCCAAGTGAGTTTATACAATTTTGTAATACTCATGGGATAATCCATCAAGTTACGGCGCCATATACGCCACAACAAAATGGAATGACGAAAAGGAAAAATAGAACTTTAGTTGAAATCATAAATTCAATGTTAATCAGTTCTGGTTTACCTTTATCGATGTGGGGAGAAGAGGTTTTATCCGCATGTTATATTTCAAAATAGAGTTCCATTGAAAAATAAGGATATTACACCATATGAATTATGGTTTAATCGTAAGCCTGATATTAGACGTCTTAAAGTTTGGGGATGTCTTGCTTATGTAAGAAAACCCGAACCTAAAAGGCCTAAACTAGGAAATAGGACTTACAAATGTGTTTTTATTTGATACTCTAGTAACAGTACGACTTATAGATTTTTAAACCTTGAAACTCAAGAAATCATTGAGTCGGTAGATGTGCAATTTTTTGAATATCTAACAAATTTTATTACTTTGAATCAAGATTTAGAAAATAATAATCCGACTGTTGACTCCTCAAATTTAGAAGAAAATTCACAACCTATATCTTCTTCGGAAACAACGAATGACGTTGAACCACGAAGGAGTAAAAGAAAATAAACTGAAAAAATATTTGGCCCTGACTTTGTTATTTATTTAGTTGAAGGGGATTTAAATGAGATTGAGAACAAAACTAAATTTGTTCTTAATGTAGAAGATGAACCGACTACATTTCATGAAGCAGTAACATCTAGGGATGCTGTCTTTTGAAAAGAAGCAATAAATGATGAAATGAACTCAATTTTGTCAAATCAAACTTGGGTTATTTCCGATCTTCCCCCTGGGGCTAAACCTATTGGGTGAAAATGGATATTTAAAAGAAAATTAAATCCGGATGGTTCTATAAATAAATTTAAGGCAAGACTAGTTGCTAAAGGCTATAAGAAAAAATATGGAATTGATTACTTTGATACATATGTTCATGTTGCTCGAGTCACTTCCATTAGGATATTGATATCTCTTGCTTCTATTCACAATTTAGTTATTCATCAAATGGATGTTAAAACTGCATTTTTAAATGGTGATTTAGGAAAAGAGATTTACATGGAATAATCCGAAGGGTTTGTTTTGCCAGGCCATGAAAAGAAAGTGTGTAAATTGGGTAAATCTCTTTATGGCCTTAAACAAGCTCCTATGTAATGGCATGAGAAGTTTAATAATATTGTTATATCCCATGGATATAAAGTTAATGATGCCGACAAATGTATATATAGTAAATTTAAAAATGGTGTTGTTGTTATTATTTGCTTATATGTGGATGACATGTTAATATTTGGGTCTAATCTCAAATATGTTGAAGAAACCAAAAGGTTTCTTTCATCAAAATTCGATATGAAAGATCTTGGAGAAGCTGATGTGATTTTAGGAATCAAAATTGTGAGAAAGGATAATTCTTTAGCGTTATCTCAATCTCATTATATAGAAAAGGTTCTAAAAAGATATAATCATTTTGAACTTAAGCCAGCTGCTACACCAGTGGATCCTAGCATCAAATTAATGAAAAATACTGGGCGTGCTATGGATCAACTTAAATATGCTAGTATTATTGGGAGTCTAATGTATGCCATGCATTGCACTAGACCAGATATTGCTTATGCAGTGAGTGTATTGTGTAGATTTACAAGTAATCCTAGACAAGAGCACTGGAATGCAATTTCTAGGGTGCTTAGATACCTGAAGAGGACTTTGGATTATGGCTTACATTATATAGGATATCCATCTGTTTTAGAAGGATATAGTGATTCAAGTTGGAATAATCTTAAATCAAAATCCAAGTCAACTACTGGTTGGATTTTTACGCTAGGAGGAGCAGCTATCTCTTGGGGATCCAAGAAACAAACATGTGTATTAGATTCAACAATGCAATCTGAATTTATAGCCCTAGCAGATGCATGTAAAGAAGCAGAATGGATTAGAAATGTGTTGTATGATATTCCTTTATGGAAAAAGCCATCACCTTATATTATGATAAGTTGTGATAACCAAGCCACAATTTATAAAGTTTCGAACAAAACTTACAACGGAAAATCTGGACACATTAGTCTAAGGCATCAAATTATAAGAAAATTAATCAAGGAAGGAGTAATTACAGTCGACTATATTAAAGCGAACAAGAATTTAGCAGATCCTCTGACTAAAGGTCTTCTTAGGGAGATGATATATATCACCTAAAAAGGAATGGGACTAAGGTCTATTAAATAACACAACTATATTTAATGGGAACCCAACTCATATCTTAGAAATATAGATGGAGTTCAATGTGGTACAAAAAAGTTAAATTATAGTTATGGAACACTAGGAATTTATACACAAAAAAAAAAGTTCCATTCCTATGTGCCTAGTGTTGGTTTTCTGCATGTTAGAGGATGAAGGTTACTTCTTAATAAATCATATAAGTGTGACTCGCAGAATCACTAAAGTTGATTTACCTATACGAGTGTCGAAAGTGTGGTCGCTTTCTATGAAATCCAGACCGATCCTAAAGCGCTCGTGAAATCAGGATTAGCACAAGGCCATAAAAATGCATGCTAGAACAACACTTATAAACTCAGAATCGGTATGTGTGATAGTTCCGGCTAGTCTCAAAAGGTCCTTGGTTCAAGATACGTTCACCATAGCACCTTGATGAAGCTTTGAATTATTTTCACTATACGGAAGTTCAAGTCCGAAAGACACTTCTCATTTATGTACTAGATTTTAGCGATAATGCCAAAAGTTATTTATTGTCTTTTTGCTTTGCTCTCTTGTGTATATCGAAATTGGTGGGGGAATGTTGGATAAATTCCAATATTTATTGATATTTTATTTTTTAGTTGTTAATATTTTATTATATTATTTGTGTTTTATTTTAAACATAGTTTGGGTTTTAATTTAGAAGGTAGAAACATGAGCAAACGGGTATGAAAGATATGGAGTGCTCAAAATTCCATATTGTCCCACATTGGAAGAATACTACAAAAAGTAGTGGTATATCAACTAAAGGACAACTAAGATTCTTAGTTGACAAGTCAAATAAGAGGCTATGATCCTACACATCGTGGTGGTGCTTAAGCACCACCAATTGCGACACGCGGGGCGCGAAAGGGCGATTGGGCGACTTAGGGCGCATTGCGCGCTTTGACGCGCACTTGGCACTTCGCATCGTCGCTTGGAGCGTGGGAGCCTAAAGTTTTGATGAGGTAAAACAGATCAACGGTTGTGATTAAACGATCCGATCAAAGCGTTTAAAATCCGAAATGACTTGATCTAAACCGTTAGATGAACTTGTAGCGTTTCGTGTAGAGGATGTCCATTCGCTTACGATGGGACGCCTAATCTGAACCGTTAGATCGCAGCTGTTCCAAACAGGCACGATCCAACGGTTGCTGAGTCACTCCATGAAGAGCTGTGACTGTTGAAGAACAGTCACAGAAATGGCTATAAAAAGAGTTCCAGGCCTCTGTTTTGGACACCGAAAATTGCTAGTTTCTCCGCTCTCCGTCCTCTATACTTTGGCATTATCAAGTTACAAATTCATAGTGTTCTCGATTTGATCAAACAGTACAGAGTTTGAATCAAACAACTGTTCATACACTGCATTGTATCCTGAAGGCAGATTCTATAAAACCCATAGTGTACTCGCGGTTCTGGTTTTGTCTCAACCGAATTGGGAGAAATTTTGCCTAAAAGAAAGCGTTCCAAGAACGTGCCTTGCAGAAATTAAATAATATATTTCGTTCTTTCCATAACAAAACTCCAACATTGACATCAATCCTATCCACCCATGAAAACTCATAACACAACCACAAACTCCTTTGAGAAACTATCACCAAAGCCTCAGACTCCACCCAAGAAAATGCGCCAATACTTAGACTCAAAACGAGCACATGTTACCAGCACCTCGAACTCCACCTCAGAAAATACTTATCAAATCATCATACTCCTCTTAAAGAACTAAACCAAAAGCCCAATACTTCATTTATCTCCTATCAATTAAGATTCAGACTCATCTGTGTAAATTATTCCAAGCCTCGTACTCAACTTGTGCACATTTTACCAAAGCCTCAAATTCTACTGTGAAAATCATGTTGAAGCTTTATACTCCACTGCGCACACCATACTAAAAGCTCAAACCCCAAATGAGAAAACCAAACCAAAAACTCATACTCCTCGGTGGAACCATAACAAAATACTCATAATGAACTAATGACACTAAAAGCGTGTTTACTTAAAATAAAAATGAAGTAAAAGTACCCAAATTTAAATTTATTTTCGTAATAGAACCAATAGTTTCCTTTTAATTTCTTTTAATTACAAGTAGGACAACCTAGATCTATCTGACAAAAGGTTTACCAATTACATTACACAAAATCTTATCTTTAATGTTAGGTGAGTAATCTAAATGCGGAATACGATAATATAATCACACAACACCAAGTCATATGAGGAAACATTCACAGTGCGAAAGAACTATGGGCCATACCAAATGACATATGAAAAATGGTAGAGACTTATAAATCGAGACAGTTTCTTACAATCACATTATTCACTAAAGTTTTCATATCATATCTTCCATGGAACGTGATAAGAGTTGGAGAATGATTCAATTTCATAAGAGATTTTGTTTATAACCAGTATCTTCCATTATTTAACATGAAATCAAAATATCTTTTTACATATTGAATATAAAGTTGTTGAGAATCCACCAAATATTTGGATATCACCTTCTAGAATATGAGTTTTACTCTATGAAGCACCAACACTCTCCCGAAAGGCACGAGTCGGCATTGACACGAGTCCGACACGCGACACGCTCCGACATGCTCCGACACGCTGGGACACGCTGGAACATATTTGGACATGCAGCTGACACGCTGAGACATGTTGTCGACATGCTAGCCGACACGCTGGGACACGTTCCCGATACGCTGGGACACATAAAAAATGACACTTTTATTTATTTATTTATTTATTTTACTTTTTTTATTTTTTTTTCCTTCTGCGATTATGATTCTGCCTTATTTATGATTTTTAATGTTAAAGTGTATTTGAATTTTATTTTATATGGTCCATTTTCTTAATTTCATGTTAAGAATGCTCTAATAATGTATTTTATGGAAAAAAAATCTATTTAATTTTATTAATATATATTTTAACATATATTATATATTATACGTATCCTATAGCGTGTCGTATCATAATTTTTGAAAAAATCACGTGTCACGTATCGTGTCAAAATACGTATTACATTTCATAGATTTTACTACAGGTTTTGAAAGTGCTGAAACTATTTTGGGTTGCTCAAACCTCACAATAAATTTTTGAGATTTCACAAAACTCTCTGAAGAACTGAGATATAAATATTTTTGCTCAATAATTAAAGGAAGAAGTGTTTTGAGATTCAGTATGACTTTTTACTAAAAAGATTGAAAGTAGACATCTCAAAAAATCCGAAAAGATAAGTGAATTAGAAAAAAATAAAATATTTTTATTTTTAGAGTTACTCACTCAAAAACTTCCTCTCTTTTAAACTCCTTCTTGATCAAAGTCATTTTTTCTATTAATTTTAATTATTTTTTGTCTTAGTGTTTTCATAAAAAGATCCCCGTTTGATAGTGTGGAAAAATAATCCTTAAATATCTGAATTTTGTACCTTGGAAGGAAGAAGGAATACTGGTGGGGGGGTACACCTCGTCACCAAAATATAGCACTCAAGTTCTAGAAAAGATATGGCTGGCACTTGGTCTTTCGCGAATTTCTATGAAAAGTGGAAGAACTTTTGAAAGATCTATTTTTCTAGGCATAATTCATGACCAACGATGTAACTTAGGCTCCGTTTGGTTGTCAATGGGTAAAAGCGTGGGTATGACAAAATTTGTCTAGGCAAATTCAGATAACGCTATCAAACAACATTAGGCGAAATTAAAGTCAATCCAATTAATTTATTTTAAAAAAAATTATATTATATTCAAAAATGTTAAAAATAGTTTTTGCAATATTTTTATATTACAGTTTTTAAAAAAAATTGTAAAACGTTTTCTTAACAATTTTTTATAATATTAAAATCAATTTTCAAAATATTACAAAACAATTTTTAAATATTCACAACAGTTTTTTTTAACTATTTAAAATATTTTTTAATTTTGTTTTTAAACTTTAAAACTGTTTTTATATTATGTTAAAAATTGTTTTTAAAATTGTTAAAAATTTGTAAAACATTCTCTTAACAATTTTTTATAATATCAAAAATAGTTTTTAAAATATTACAAAACAAATTTTAAACATTCACAACAGTTTTTTTAAACAATTTAAAACAGTTTTAAAAAATGTTTTTTAAAACTTTAAAACAGTTTTTATAATATATCCAAAATAGTTTTTAAAAATGTTAAAAACTGTTTTACAATATTTTTATATTACGGTTTTTCAAAAAATTTGTAAAACATTCTTTTAACAATTTTTAATAATATTAAAAGCAGTTTTCAAAGCATTACAAAACAGTTTTTAAATATTTATAACAGTTTTTTTAAATATTTAAAACAGTCTTTAAAATTATTTTTCAAAACTTTAAAACTGTTTTTATAATATATTCACAACAGTTTTTAAAAATGTTAAAAACAGTTTTTACAATATTTTTGTTAATACGGTTTTTTAAAAAAATTGTAAACATTATCTTAACAATTTTTTATAATATTAAAAACAGTTTTTGGAACATTACAAAACAATTTTTAAATATTCATAACAGTTTTTTAATTATTTAAAACAGTTTTTAAATTATTTTTTAAAACATTAAAACCGTTTAAGAAGTTGGCAAATTTGTGGACAAATATTTTCCACTCAAATAGGTAAGCAAAATTTGCCCACAGATTGTACATTGGCAAATAATGCCTAGGCATATTATGCAACCAAACAGTCAAAATGTGGGCAAATTTTCATATTTGCCAACTTTTTGACATTTGCCTAGGCAAATTATGCCAATCAAACGGACCCTTAGTGTTAGCGAAGATTTTTGTCACTATAGTGAAGGGTCAACAGAAATGTCATGAAAGAGCAATGTTCATTATGGGAAATAATTCTAAAAAAGAGTGTGATGGGCAAATTAAAGCCTTTGCTAATGCCATCCATCCACGAACAACCCGTATCAATTATTGTGAAAGATATGGCGATTTATGTTTGAACATTAACAAATACAAGCGACATATTTATGAATTTTTCTAAACAATACATTTGTATATGAAAAATATATTCAAATAATTACATTACAAATACCAAAATAAAAATAGCACCGCAAACACACAAAAATAAAATTTTCAATTATGAAATGTTTAATATGAATATGAAAAGATGTTAAAGTCTTCCAAGTATTTTTACCTCATATTAAATAGGGGTAGCAATTTGGGTCAATGGGTCGTATTTCGCGCCGACACAACACGACACGATAAGACTTTTTCGAATACGAACACGGCACGACACGAATTCGTGTTCTTTTAAGTTAACACGAACACGATCCGAATAAAAAACAACACGAATACCAGAAATTTTTAAATTTCACGCCTAAAAAACACGATAACATGACACGACACGACTCATAATTTAGACACAAATTCGTGTAAAAAAATATGACACAAACACGACATATCGTGTCAATTTTGAATCAATTTTGTATTGTTTCGTATCATTTTTTTCGTGTCTTTTCTAAAATTTTGAGGCTAATATTAACGTATAATTCCAAGAGTCTGAATCTTAGTGCCCTAATGCGGGTGCGGGGGCGAGTGCGGGTCTGGATGCGAGTGCGTCAATGCGTCGATTTTTAAATTACTAGGATTTGAAAGCGCCACCAGTGCGTTTATATATTTAACATATAAATATATATAGTTTAAATATAAAATTATGGTTTTAAATAAGAAATATATAATATTTCATATATAAACAAAATATACACTAATAAAGAATTATTTTATTGTTTCATGTGTCTAGTTAATATTTTATTTTTCATGTTGGTGTAAACATTATTATAATTTGTTATTTACCATCTATAAAAATAAATGTCAATAATTTTTAAAAAATGTATGTACATACATATATGTAAAGTCAATGTGTATTTAAGTCTACATTTATGAGAATAACATATTTTATTTAAGTTTTTATTTAAAAATACAAATATGATATATTTTTAATTTAATCACAAAAACTATCTAATTTATAAATGGGTGGGCATTTTTAAAAATAATTTGAATCACACAAGTATAATATATATTAATATCAAAACATTTATTTTCAATAATATGTAATTAAGAAAATAAAAATATAAGAAAATATGCTTTAAGATAGAAAGGAAGGAACCAACCACATGGTTTTCTAGGAAACAGTGAGAATCCCACATCGGAATGGAGTATGAGTCATGCGTCTACTTGCTAAATATAAAAGTTGTTGCGTCAGTTAAGCTCATGCAATGTGAGTCATAGAAGACTCTTTCCTACCAAGTGGGTTTAACTGCTTTATAGAAGCTTTGTCCCTTTTAGATAAAAGTTAAGTTATTTTTCTTTGGTTTTAGTTGTCAATTCGTTGGGTGGTTGTTATAATACGCGAATTTGATCAATGTAATTCGCGAATTGTACTCGAATTTCCCACGAACTCTTTAATTCGCGAATTAAGAGCGGGTCCGTCACCCTTAGGTGACGGATTAGGGCACTAAGGTCTGAATGCGGCACATTTAGCAATGAGGTCTATAAAGCTTTCTAGCGAACGACCAAATGTGAAGATTTACCGAAAAGACCTACACAACTTGTATTTTAGAACTGGAATAACAAAATACAAACGAAGTGGTACACATAAATATGCATATTCTCTTACCCACGCCGTACAAAAACCTCGATCTCTACCCGAGAAAATCAAAGCCAACGGCACAGATCCCACTCGAGAACACTATGCTAAAGCCTCAGCCTCCGTGGGAGAAAACAAAAGCAAAAACTACTCCACTTGACAAAACCTTACAAATCCACCTGAGAAAAACAAACCAATAATATCTTGGACTTTTCTTGAGCAAACAAAATCAAGCCCTCAAACTCCACGTAAGCAGGAAAAAAAACACTCATACTCCACTTAAGTAAACCATAAGGAAGCCTCAAACTCCACCTGAGCATCCCATGTCATGATGTCATAGCCACATACTCTTTTGATCATTTCTCATCTTAGCCTTGGACTCCAACCGATAAAAACATATTGCATCCTCCAACATCACCCAAGAAAACAATACCATGGCCTGAAACTACACATAGTGCATCTAAAAAAATTTAAAAATTCCCACCTCTATGATAATCAAGCCGCAACCACGGACTTTACTTGAACCAAGAACAATGATCAAAATGCACCTAAGCCTAAGACCCTAATAGATAAAAAAAACACCACAACATGAGAAAGAAACAACCCTGAGGAAATCACACTAGAACTAAACTCTACATGATCCAACCAACCCCCTTATTCAAACTCTGCCTAAGAAAACTACGTCTCGATCTGAGGCTTAACCTGAGCCAGCCACCCCTAAACCTCATACTTAACCTGAGGAAATGTTCCGCCAACATAAGACTTTACCTGAGAAAGCTGCACAAACATAACTTTCGTAAAACACCTCATATCTTTATATTTCACTTGAGAACATCATTCCTTAACCTCATCAATGCCTAAGCAAACTGATGATGCTAAGAACCAGCACCACCATGTAAGTTGTTTGCAAGCTCAATATAGGTATAACAATGGCAGCACAGCTATATAAAGAGATAAAAGAAGGAGATGAGTATAAGAGGAGAAGGCGCAAGTATATAAGTGGTTCAGCCAATCTGGCCTACGTCCACTATGAGTGTGTGAGTAATATCACTGAATGAAGGCACTAATGGCCATGGATACAATCTCTCAAGCTTTCTCTCTCTACTGCAGATTTACACAGAGTTTCAGCTAGGGTTTAATAACTGGGGATCCTTTGCAAGGTAGAGGATGACCTCTATATATAGTACTTGGGGGGTGTAATGTACCCCCCATGCATGTAATGTGCATGTGTGTGGTAGCCTCACCAATGTGGGAGTGCCATCTGTCACTGTCACATGTAAGTAATGATGATAAAATATTCTCCCACATGTGGAGAATAATCTTGTTACAACTGATGTATGCCCAGGTGTCCTTATCCAAAAGTCAACAGATGCTTGGCAGTCATATTGGTGGATGACCTCGGCCTGGGAGAGGCCGAGCTGTAAAGGCTTGATGTCCGTTCAATTCGAGATGTGTCATAAGGAGTCTCGGCCTGATCTCAGCCGAGACATATGCTGGGGGCGGCCCGAGCCGAGGTTGGACATATAGCATGCTGATGATTACTAATGCTTCTTGTCACCTCGGCCCAAGCCGAGGTAGGGCTGGTTCCATGTTGAAGGTTACCAAGTCTCCTTGTCACCTCGGCCTACTCTCGGCCGAGGTTGCTATACCCAGGTACATGAGGATGCTGTTGATGCCTGCGATGCGCGTATTGTCCATTGGTGTATATGGTAGTGTCGGCCTGGGCCGAGGTTGGTCTGGCCGAGGGATGATATCGTGGGCCCATGGCCTACATAGGGTCGATCAATGTCTCGGCCATCATCTCGGCCGAGGTTGGTGTCTCTGGGCCGAGGTACCACTTGGGGCATATCAATCACCCCCCAGCCCTTAGTCATATGCGAGAGCAAGTGGCTAGGGGATTGCTTCACCTCCGAGGCCTGTCCGTCCCAAGGCTAATACCTGCATGACACCTGTCCCAATCTAGAGCGTGCAAACTTGGCTGGCGTGTGCTGTCAGTTGTCCCTTGGGTTTCCCACGGCAATGACGGGCCTTGGGAAGTGTGCCCAAGTACTTAAGGGTTTAAACCCTTCCTTTCTCTTTCTTCTTCCTCATTTCTTTCCCGCGCACACTGTTCTTGCAAATTTCTCTCTCGAACTTCTTCGATCAGAACTCATCTGCAGAGGCCTTTGTCGATTTCCTTGCGAGTTTTCTTCGTTTTCTTCGTCGATTCACTTCCAGGTATTTCTCCCTTCCCATTTCCTTTCTTTCTGGTATTTTGGTTTGCATTTTCCGGCGTGTTTTTTGAGTTTTCCGGCAAGCTTCATTAATTCCGGCGAACTGTGGTTAGCCTAAATTTCTAAGTTTGATCTTTAAGCTCCTCTATTTTATAAGTCAATCGTGTTTGTAGTTTTAGGAGCTTTTCTTAAGTTTAGGGTCATCCTCTGATGCTCAGACCCATATACCAGCTTCTTGAGGATTTCCCCTCTCTTAGAGGGAAGACCCTATAAAAGATTAGGCAAATAGAGAGAGCTCAAGAGGAAGTTCGTAGGTCACAGGAGTTTCCTATTAGACCTATCTTTCCCCCATCTCTCAAGGTGGTATATCCCGATCCTCCTGAGAACTTCTATCAGACAGACGTCTCTGCCAACCCATTACTGATGTCTGAGTCTGAGTCTTCCACCTCAAACCCTATGTCTGTGGACTCATTCCAAGAAGCCATGGATTTTACACCTCGGCCTGATCAGGACCCTGATCAGGTCGAGGTATCCAGCCGAGCTTCATCCCAATATGGCTCAAGTACCTCAGATTCTTCTTCAGAGGTTGAACTTGTTGGGCCGAGTGTGGTTGTGCCACCCATTCTTGATGCCATCCCTCTGTCGGCCGTTACAGGGGATGAGATCGCTCAGAGATTCCCTGGTCACCCATCTACGTCTGCTCCAGCCGATGTTGAGCTTGACGATGATGAGGATGCTGAAAGTGATGTTGACATCTTTGAAGCATCCGAGTTCGAGAGCACAGTCACTAAAGTGGATCTTTTGCACTTCAGATATTTATACTCCATCAGTCCCTCAATTAAATTAAGGAGACCTCTGAGGGAAGAGAGGGCCTATCATGACCGAGATGGAGAAATCTGCTTGTACGAGTAGATGTTTAAGTTAGGGTTTCGCCTACCCATTCATCCTATCATCAAATCCATTCTCTCTTTTATCAACTTGTCCCCCTTACAGCTCTCTCCCAATGCCTGGAGAGTCATTATAGGGGCCATTATCTTGTGGAGGGCAGTCCATCACTCCGACCTCCCAGTTCAGGTCTTTGCTGGTTGCTATGTCCTAACCTCGGCCAAAAACCATCCGAGCTACTATCATTTCGTGGCTCGGAGGCCTGAGAAGAAGATGCTACAGGTGACTCAGACTTCAAATCATAATTGGAAGCCCCGATATTTTTTCGCCTCAGGGCCATGGGAATTCGGCTCATCTGTTCCCTCTTCCACTCTTGGTCCGAGGATACCCCTCAGATGGGGTAAAGTAACCATGTCTGCAAGGGCCGATCCTGATCTAAGTCTTCAGAATATCAAAAAGGTGAAGGCCCTGCAAGACCAAGGGGCACATGGTCTGTTTGTCAAGTTCGAACATCTGCTGACCCCCCAGTATCTCTCGGGGACGAACCTGGGTGGGAGTCCCCTTGCCGACTTTGGTAAGGATTTTTCTTTTCAAGTCTAACCTCTGACCTCATTTATACCTGATCTCTAACCCTTATCTTTTAACTTTTGCAGAGAGACCACCAGGTATCCCAGACGAACTGTGGGAGATGGCAGATCCGAGCTTGGCGAGGCTTGCAAAGAAGACTGGTTTGAACGCTCCTCCTCCAGCTCCTTCAACATCAAAATCCAAGAAGAGGGCCCCTGAAGTCCCGGCCTCTGAGGATCAGAGGCCGACCTCGAGATAAAAGAAGACTTCTGAGACTACGATCCCAATTTCTTCGGCTGACATCCTGGCGGCTCGTCTGGATCAGCTGAAGTTGACTGACAGTGTGGTTGGTAATAGCAGACAGGCCATGGACGCACTCACCTCTGTAATGACCGAGGCCGACAAGCATTTCTATAGAGCCATGGATACCTCCGTGATGGTTGAGTTCGGCCTCTACAGAGCCGTACAGGTATGATTTGTTCCTTTGTCAAATTTTTATAAGTGCAACGTCTGACTTTTCTCCTGCTTAACCTCTTCATTAAATGTGCAGGGAGTGACTGCCATGTATCAATTATCTAACTGGGCTATGAGGAAATTGCCCCTCATCCAGAAGGGGCAGGAGGCCGAGAAGGTTGAGAGTGCCCTGAACGCTGAGATAGACCGTCTGAAGTCAGAGCTGCAGAACTCTGAGAATAAGGTCAAGGGCTTGGAGAAAGATATCTCTCTTCACGCTAAAGCCTTGAAGACCAAAGATGACGCTCTTCAACAGAAGGTCAGCGCGGCTGTCAAAGCTGCCCTTAAGGATGCCACTCCTAGAATAATTTCCAAATATAAAGGTTCAGACGAGTTCGTTGGTTTTGGCTTTGAATATCTTAAAAGAGGTATCAAGGCCACTACCAGATAGGCTGAAGTCCGAGAGAAGGAGGTTGGCACTCTAAAGGCCTCTGATTTTATGGGTCTCGGCTTTGCCGACCCTCAGTTCGCACAAGCTCTTCAAGAGGTAGAAGACGAGGCTGCTGCCCCTGCTGAGACTGCTACTCTGGGGGGGACTGAGCTCGAAGGGACTGACCCTGCTGATGATGTGGCCGAGGTGACCAACGCTGGTCAAGTCAACCCAGCCGAGACTGTCAATGCTCCCCCCTCAAACCCTTAACTTGTAACAAATTTGTATTTTGTAACTTGTAATTTTTAACTTGTAGCTTGTAACTGAACTTGTAATTTGTAACACCTCTGAATGCTATATGATCTCTTCCTTTTTCTGAATGGCAATCTCTTATCTTATTTTATTGTGGTGTTCTTTTTTATATTGTGAATAATTCTGATCTCACTACTGAATTGCTATTAGGCTTTGAAGTCATTTCATAATATGCTCTCCTCATAATAGTTTTCACCAAATTAATGATGTTAAGAGTCTGAGGTCCTCTGCTGAGGTGTCTGAGCTCAGACCTCGTCACCACCGAGTGATGTTATGAGGGTCTAAGGTCATCACCTAAGAGGTTATCCCCACAATAATGTCACCAAATTAGTGATGTTAAGAGTCTGAGATCCTCGGCTAAGGTGTCTAAGCTCAGACCTCGTCACCACCGAGTGATGTTGTGAGGGTCTGAGGTCATCACCTAAGAGGTTAGCCCTATAATAATATCACCAAATTAATGATGTTAAGAGTCTGAGGTCCTCTGCTAAGGTGTTTGAGCTCAGACCTCGTCACCACTGAGTGATGTTATGAGGGTCCGAGGTCATCACCTAAGAGGTTAGCCCCATAATAATATCACCAAATTAATGATGTTAAGAGTCTGAGGTCCTCGGCTAAGGTGTCTAAGCTCAGACCTCGTCACCACTGAGTGATGTTATGAGGGTCTGAGGTCATCACCTAAGAGGTTAGCCCCATAATAATATCACCAAATTAATGATGCTAAGAGTCTGAGGTCCTCGGCTAAGGTGTCTGAGCTCAGACCTCGTCACCACCGAGTGATGTTATGAGGGTCGGAGGTCATCACCTAAGAGGTTAGCCCCATAATAATATCACCAAATTAATGATGAGGTCCTCGGCTAAGGTGTCTGAACTCAGACCTCGTCACCACCGAGTGATGTTATGAGGCTCTGAGGTCATCACCTAAGAGGTTAGCCCCATAATAATATCACCAAATTAATGATGTTAAGAGTATGAGGTCCTCGGCTAAGGTGTCTGAGCTCAGACTTCGTCACCACCGTGTGATGTTATGAGGGTCTGAGGTCATCACCTAAGAGGTTAGCCCCATAATAATATCACCAAATTAATGATGTTAAGAGTCTGAGGTCCTCGGCTAAGGTGTCTGAGCTCAGACCTCGTCACCACCGAGTGATGTTATGAGGGTCTGAGGTCATCACCTAAGAGGTTAGCCCCATAATAATATCACCAAATTAATGATGTTAAGAGTCTGAGGTCCTCTGCTAAGGTGTCTGAGCTCAGACCTCGTCACCACCGAGTGATGTTATGAGGGTCTGAGGTCATCACCTAAGAGGTTAGCCCCATAATAATATCACCAAATTAATGATGTTAAGAGTCTGAGGTCCTCGGCTAAGGTGTCTGAGCTCAGACCTCGTCCCCACCGAGTGATGTTATGAGGGTCTGAGGTCATCACCTAAGAGGTTAGCCCCATAATAATACCACCAAATTAATGATGTTAAGGGTCTGAGGTCCTCTGCTAAGGTGTCTGAGCTCAGACCTCATCACCACCGAGTGATGTTATGAGGGTCTGAGGTCATCACCTAAGAGGTTATCCCCATAATCAATATCTGATCTAAGAATGAAGCAAGAACTATCATGGAAACTGATCTTTATTAATAACCTCTTCTCAATTGGATGATACATTTATATAAAATTACACATTCTATGCAATATCATATGTAATATCTCTTCAGGTGGTCAGCATTCCATGGGTTAGCGAAAGGTTCTCCTTCTAGGTTTTCAAGTCTGTAAGTGCCGGGCACAACCTCTTCTGTTACTTTGTAGGGGCCGTGACAGTTTGGGTGTAGCTTGTTTGCTTTCTGTAGGGTCTTCTTTAGCACTAGGTCTCCCACTGCAATGGGTCTTGACTTTACCCTCTGGTTGTAGAATCTCGCTGCCCTCTGCTGGTAAGCTGCTTTTCCGACCTCTGCATCTTCTCTTCTCTCTTCAATAAGATCCAGGTCTAGCCTCCTCTTTTCCCCATTGCTGTCAGATCGTAGGTCTGAATCCGATGAGTTGGTAGTCCTACTTCCATTGGTTTGACAGCCTCAGAACCATGTGCCAGCATAAATGGGGTTTCCCCTCTTGGTGTCCTTGCCGTGGTTCTGTAGGCCCACAACACTGCGTAGACCTCTTCTGTCCATCTCCCCTTCGCATCTTCTAACCTCTTCTTGATTCCATCCAAGATGGTTCTGTTCGTGACCTCGGTCTGGCCATTTTGCCTAAGGTCGACCAGGAGATGAGATGAACTGTTTAATCCCCACACTTCGCCAATACTTCTCCAAGGAGGAGTTCTTGAACTGGGTCCCATTATCCGAGATAAGCGTGTTTAGGAGGCCATATCTACATATGATGTTCTTTCAGATGAACTGGAAGGTCTTCTGCTCTGTAATTGTTACCATCGGTTCTGCCTCTACCCACTTTGAAAAGTAGTCAATAGCAACTATCAAGAATCTATAGTTGTTGACAGCTCTTGGCAAAGGTCCTACTAAGTCAATTCCCCATACCGCAAATGGCCATGGAGAAGAGATTTACGTCATAGGCTGATGGGGGTGATGAGGGATAGTGGCGAACCTTTGACATTTGTCACACCTCTTCACATAGTCTGCAGCGTCCTTAGACAAGGTAGGCCACCAGTATCCCTGAGTGATGATCCTCTTAGCTAAGGGCCTTCCCCCAATGTGACTAGAGCAAGAACCCTCATGAACCTCCTGTAAGACCCGGGGTACTTCCACGGGATGCACACATCTGAGGAGGGGCAAGAGAAACCCCTTTTTATACAAGATATCTCCTACCAGTGAGAACTTTGCAGCCCTGTATCTCAACTTTCTCCTTTCCAGCTTGGACTCGGGCAGCTCCCCCTCTCTTAGGTATTTGATGAGCGGGTCGATCCATGAGTCTCCTAGATTCACATTATGACAAGGACTACATACCTCATCCTCTTCGATGCTTGCTTTCCCTAAGACCTCGATTGGGATGGTCCTTTCCAAATCTGTCTTCATTGCCGAGGCCAGCCTTGCCAATGCATCAGCATGATTGTTGCTCAGTCATGGCACTCTCTTCAGTTTCGCTTCTTTAAACTAATCTAGCAACCCTCTTACCTTCTTTATGTACTTGTCCATCCTTTCGTCTTTGGCCTCGTACACCCCCAACACTTGATTGACAACCAACCTTGAGTCGCTATGGAGTAGGAGTCGCCTTACTCGAAGAGTTGTTGCTAATAAGAGACCTGCAATTATGGCCTCATACTCAGACTCGTTGTTTGAAGCCTGGAAGTTAAATCTCAAGGCGTATTCAATGTTGGCGCCATCTGGAACCGAGAGTATTAGCCCCGCGCCGCTTCCACTGACACAGGAAGAGCCATCAATGAAGAGGCTCCATACGTCTGCATCTGATGAGAAGACCCCTTCTCTCATAACCCCTTTCTCGAAGAGGTATCGATCCTCTTCGTTCTCTTCTACTCTGCTCCGAGTTTTGCCTGGGATAACCTCTTCTCGGCCTCGGAAGACGTTTGGTGCAGTCTCTTCCGAATCTCGGAAGACACTACGGTTCGTCTCTTCGCCGTCATCTGAACTTTTCTCTGTCTCGGCCTCTTCCAAACCCCTATCGGCCTCTTCCCAAGTGAACTCTGCGACGAAGTCTGCGAGGGCCTGCCCCTTGATGGCTGTCCTGGGCTGGTAGGTAAGATCATACTCTCCTAGCTCGATGGCCCAGGTCATCAATCTTCCAGACTTTTCTGGTTTGTGCAGAACCTGCCTTAGTGGGGAGTCAGTAAGGACTACCATGGAGTGAGCTTGGAAGTAAGGCTTCATTTTCCTTGAGGCATGGATAAGGGCATAGGCCAACTTCTCCATGTGGGGATAGTTTTGTTCAGACCGTTGAAGGGCCTTACTGTTGAAGTATACAGGCCTCTGTATTCCATCCTCTTCTCGTATGATGGCTGCGCTGATGGCTGATTCAGAGACTGCCAGATACATAAACAACCTTTCCCCCGTGATGGGCCGAGACAGCAACAAGGGAGACCCCAAGTAGGACTTGAGTTGGTTGAAGGCTTTTTCACACTCTTCGTCCCATTGGAAGGCCTTTCTTAGAACTTTAAAAAATGGAAGACACTTATCCGTTGCCCTAGAAACAAACCTGTTAAGGGCTGCCACTCTTCCAGTGAGTCTCTGGACGTCCTTGATACTCCTAGGAGTCTTCATGTCGAGCAAGGCCTTGATCTTCTCAGGGTTTGCCTCAATCCCCCTCTGATTAACGATGAACCCCAGGAACTTCCCGGCTCCTACCCCGAAGACACACTTCGCTGGGTTGAGCTTCATTCTATACGAGTCCATGACATCAAAGGTCTTCTCAAGGTCTGCTACGTGAGTACACGCTTTCAGGCTCTTCGTTAGCATATCGTCCACATACACCTCCATGGTCTTACCTATCTTCTCCTCTAACATCTTATTGACAAGATGTTGATACGTTGCCCCAGCATTTTTCAGACCAAAGGGCATCACCTTGTAACAGTACGTCCCCTGTCAGTAATGAAGGCTGTCTTCTCAGAGTCTTCGGCATCCGTGAAGATTTGGTTATAACCTGAATAAGCATCCATGAAACTCATGAGCTCGTGCCCTGTCGTTGCATCCACCATCTGGTCTATCCTAGGTAAGGGATAGCTATCCTTCGGGAAAGACTTGTTTAGGTCTGTGAAATCTACACACATTCGCCACTTTCCATTGGCCTTAGGCACAATGACTGCATTTGAGAGCCACTCCGGATAGGTAACCTCTCTTATGAACTCGTCCTCTTCCAACTTTTTCACCTCTTCCCGAATGACCTCATACTTCTCCCTGGAGTAGACTCTTTGCCTCTGCTTGATAGGCCCTGCATCTCTGTCCACGTTGAGTTTGTGGGTCATGATCTCAGGGTCGATACCAGGCATGTCTGCGTGACTCCATGCGAAGACACTCTGCCTCCTCCTGAGGAAGTTTATCAGCTCTTCCTTGATCCTTGGCTCTAGGGCCTTGCCGACCTGGACGGTTTTTTCCGGCTCGTCCTCATTGAGGACGATGGATTCTACCTCTTCCGCGGCCTCGCCCATCTTCAATTTTATTTCATCTCTCGGGTCAAGAGTGTCAATGCTGTAAGTGGTGGTTGCTCTCTTATGGGCCTCTCTCTCTTCGGCCGAGTTGAAGTAACACTCCCGCGTCGTGGTCTGGTCCCCTTGCACTTCCCCTACTCCATAAGGAGTCGGGAATTTTAGCATCTGATGGACCGTCGACGGCACGGCTTCAAACTCTTTATGGGCCACTCTTCCGATGATGAGGTTGTAGGCCGAGAAGACATTTTCTTCCATAACAAAAAAGTTAATCTTCTTGGTTAGCCTCTTAGGCCATTCATCTCCCATCCATACATCCATTTCATACATGCCCAATGGGTGCACCTTCTCACCACTGAAGCCTATCAACGGGTGATGGTAGGGCATCAGCGTTGCCCTGCTAAGACCCAAGCTCTTGAAACAAGGCCCGAACATCACATCTGCTGAGCTTCCCCCATCTATGAGGATTCTACCTACATCGTACCCATGCACCCTTGTTGTTATGACTAAAGGGTCATCATGGGGGGCTAAGATGCCCTTGAAGTCGAGTCTGGAGAACCCCACTACGAGGGTGTCCATGTCCACCTTCTTTCTCTTCTGCACGGCTTCGAAAGACGTTAGATTCACAACCTCAGTCTTGGCCACTGACCTGGCCTCTGCTACATGAGCCTTTCTATCGGCTACCTCAGAGCCACCTCCTGCAAATCCCCCACATATGGTGCTAACACTAAAGGAGATCATTCCGACCCTCTTCACCAGGGTGTTGTCATCCTTTAGCGGGAGATCCGGGTCATCTCCATCATCACTTTCTGAATCATCATACCTTATAGCTGGGACATCGCCACGGCACCTGTCATTTCTTCTCTTTTTAGGGTCTTCTCTTCCACCCTTCGGGGCCTTGCCATCCGCATACTTTCTCAGCTTCCCGAATTTCAGCATCTTCTCAATCTCATCCTTTAAAGCGAAGCATCTATCTGTGATATGGCAGTGATCCTGATGGAACTCACACCAGAGACTTTTGTTCCTCTTATGTGGTGGGGCCTTCAGCTTCTCTGGCCACCTCAGAGTCTGGTCAGTCTTAATCTCATTAAGGATGTGTTCACAGCTCACAGTCAGTGGAGTGTAATGAGCAAACTTGTCATCCCCTGACCTCTTCTTCCCCTCTTTCTTGCTTTGGGACCTTCCAGGGCCACTGCGGTTCTCCTCCTCATATTTGGCGGCCATTGCCTCTTCCGCATTCATCACTTTCCCTGCGGTGGCCAGCAGCTCCGCCATGGACCTAGGGGGGTCTTCCGCCAGCTTTCACAATAGCTTCCCCTTCTGGAGGCCTCCTATCATGGCGGTCATGTCTATGCTCTCTTCGTAGTCTTCCACCTCCAACTTCTCTTTGTTGAATCTTGCTATGTAGTCTCTTAGGCTTTCACCCTTGGCCTGTTTGACATACAGCAAGTGGGTAGTCTTTTTCTGGGGTCTTACCCCAAAGCAGAGGTTGTGGATGAACTGCTCAGCCAGGCCTTTGAAGTTCTCAATTGAGTTCTTCGGAAGGGAGGTAAACCAACTATGAGCTGCCCCTCTCAATGTCCCTGAGAAGGCCCTGCACTTCATCTCATCGGGTATCGAGTAGATGTCCGCTGCCGACTGATACATATCGATATGGTGCACAGGGTTAGTGCTGCCATCATACTTAGGAGTCACTGTAGGAGTCTTGAACTTGGCCGGGGTTGGGAACCCCACTATCCTAGCCACAAATGGGGAGCCGTCTGAGTAACCCCTCTGCAATGGGTTCCTTCTTTTAATGAGGTCCCCGATCTTCTCCTCAAGGCGTTGGATAGAATCATTCCAGGGTCTTCTGTCATCAACTTAGCCGAGGTTGTCCCCTGCCACCTCCCTGCGATGGACAGAGGGTTCCCCAGCCACATCACGTTGACTGTTGACCACTTCCTGTTCACTGGCTCTTCCTACACAGGGTCGGCCTTGGTCTGGCCGACCTTGCCTACCACCTCTTTGGGAGCCTGTTGTGCTCCTCGACCTTGATAGCCTGTGTCTTAGGTCATTTATCGGGCCCAGCCTCTCAAAGGTCGACCCTCTGCTCAACCTGTCAAAGGCCGACCCTCTTTGTTGGGCCTCTTCTCTTCTTCGGCCGACACATCCATCTCGGCCGACACCTTCTTGACTCTGCCTAAGAGGTCGTATAGTGTCATTTGACACCTCATACGGCTCCCAGTAGTCTTCTGGGGCTTCTTCAGCTTCAAGGTAATCATACCTGTCCTCTGGGCAAGGGTTTCCTTGCCTCCCCATGCGCAAGCGCCTAGGGTCAGCAACGTCCCTCCTCCGCTGGGTTGCAGGTTGGTCCTTCATTGGCGTCTGGGGTGGTCCCCCGGTGTCAGGATGAGGCTGAACTGCCACGCGGCGTGATCATGTCCGGTGAGACTCCAGGTGGCCTCATCATCATGGTTTGATTGAGCTGGGTAAATTTCTCCTTCATGGCTTGTTGTGTTGCAGCTAAGGATTTCAAGGCTGCTGCTACCTCCGCCATTTTGGATTGGGGAGGGGCCTGACTAGAGCTAGCCCCTCCACCTCCTGGCGGTGGAAGAGGCGGTGTTAATTCTGGTGCCATGTATTAACAACTAAAGAGCTTTGAACAGCAAGTGAGCTTAATACCTTAAAGGACCTCTTTCAATGGTGAAACAGCTCCAGGAAATGGGTGGTACCTGGTTCACCACCAGAGTCTCCGATGAGGTTAAGCAGAAAAAGAGGAAGAGATAGCTTCTCATTCCCACAGACGGCGCCAAAATGATGATGCTAAGAACCAGCACCACCACGTAAGTTATTTGCAAGCTCAATATAGGTATAACAATGGCAGCACAGCTATATAAAGAGATAAAAGAAGGAGATGAGTATAAGAGGAGAAGGCACAAGTATATAAGTGGTTGACCCAATCTGGCATACGTCCACTGTGAGTGTGTGAGTAATATCACTGAATGAAGGCACTAATGGCCATGGATACAATCTCTCAAGATTTCTGTCTCTACTGTAGATTTACACAGAGTTTTAGCTAGGGTTTAATAACTGGGGATCCTTTGCAAGGTAGAGGATGACCTCTATATATAGTACCTGGGGGGTGTAATGTACCCCCCCATGCATGTAATGTGCATGTGTGTGGTAGCCTCACCAATGTGGGAGTGCCATCTGTCACTGTCACATGTAAGTAATGATGATGAAATATTCTCCCACATGTGGAGAATAATCTTGTTACAACTGATGTATGCCCAGTGTCCTTATCCAAAAGTCAACAGATGCTCGGCAGTCATATTGGTGGATGACCTCGTCCTGGGAGAGGCCGAGCTGTAAAGGCTTGATGTCCGTTCAATTCGAGATGTGTCATAAGGAGTCTCGGCTTGATCTCAGCCGAGACATATGCTGGGGTCGGCCCGAGCCGAGGTTGTACATATAGCATGCTGATGATTACTAATGCTTCTTTTCACCTCGGCCCAAGCCGAGGTAGGGCTGGTTCTATGTTGAAGGTTACCAAGGCTCCTTATCACCTCGGCCTACTCTCGGTCGAGGTTGCTATACCCAGGTACATGAGGATGATGTTGATGCCTGCGATGCGCGTATTGTCCATTGGTGTATATGGTAGTGTCGGCCTGGGCCGAGGTTGGTCTGGCCGAGGGATGATATCGTGGGCCCATGGCCTACATAGGGTCGATCAATGTATCGGCCATCATCTTGGCCGAGGTTGGTGTCTCTGGGCCGAGGTACCACTTGGGGCATATCACAAACCACACTAGACCTTCACACCCTATCTGAGCAAACCATGCCGTAGATTTGGGCCATACTTGAGAAAATCAGACTGCAACCCCAAACTCTACCCAAGAAAACCAAACCAATACCTGAAACCCTAGTGGATTAAATGACACTGCAACCTAAGACCCTACCTGAGAAAAAGTCACTCCAATCCTCTATTATTTCGTCATTATGAAAATATCTTCACTAATTAAAAAGCTTGGAAAAATAAAGATATTCTCACCACCCTATATTTCTGTACTGCATTAAGAGTATCGACAGTGGGAGAAGAAAATAAGACTTTTGATAAATTTACAGAATTGTGCACTTGCAGTGGTGGGAGAAAATGAACAAATTCCGTATAAGAATTTGTAAGCGTTCTCCAAATTTAGAGAATGTGTACAAATTCTGTAAAGGTTCCTACGAACTTTATTTGTTCGTACCAATTCTTACGAACAAATAAAGTTCGTAACAACTGTATTTTAGGTTCATACGAACTTTAAAAGTTCGTAACAATTATATTTATGTTCCTACGAATTTCTGAAGTTCGTAAGAACATAAATATAATTGCTACGAACTTTAGAAGTTCGTAGCAACAATTCCCTTACAAATCATCACTGTGTACAGTTAATAAGGTGAAAGGCAAAACTCACTTTTTAACTGGCATTATACCTTTCGTTGAAGTCCACCGTTGGACATGCTTAGGAAATATCTTGATATATAGAAATATATTTCCACCACCCTCTACCGAATATTTAGTACGCATGGTCAGGTCTTATCATAGTAACCGATGGCATGCTCATTGGCAATAAGTTGAAAGGATATTTCGTTATTTTTGTGGGAAAATTAGATCGTGTTCTTTTCTTTTAAGGTTTGGAAGAAGAGATTCATAATATATAATTATGAAAACTAGGCCAGCGATATGGATGAGTGTAAATTCAATGAGGCTATGATTTTTTGCTCACTTGGTTAGCTATTTTTTTTAGTAAAATGCAGTCTTGTATTTTGTTGTCCACTATGGATTGAGACTATGTTTCATGTCCAATAAAGGTACAAGAGTTATTTTTTTTAATAATATTCTTCTAATACATTAGGATCATACTCTTTGTGGAAGAAATAGTTTACATTTTTTTTTCATAAATATGGAAATGTTGACACACACAAAGGATCCTAAGTTCTATGAAAGGAACAAACATATAAACATTTATCTTCACTACATTCATAACGTAATTTCAATCAGGGATGTTTTTTTTTTTGACAAAAGCAGGAAACTTAAATTAAACTAAGAAAATCTTACAAGTAAGGTTAGAAACTGCAAAACGTACAACCGCAATATTACACATATGGTGGCGAAAAGGTGGAAGTAAAAACCACGGAATCTGAATATACACTGTAAAGAGAAACAACTTTGAAACCGAGTGGGAAGCAAGAACATCGGTACAAACATTAGCTTCCCTGACACATAAACATAAGTTAACATGTTGAAATCTCTTGAAGCCGTCACATATGGCCTGGATCAAATTCATGTGGTCTGGATTCTAAGGTTGGTTTATGTGGATCATATTAAAAAAAAAAATTGACAATTGATTTCCACTTCGATGCAAGTAATACCCTGAACAAAAGCAAGATCCAAACCAATTTTAATGGCCCAAATTTCTGCTAGCACTGATGATGCAAAGCCTATATGGTGAGTAAAATCACATACAAACTTTTCTTGAGCATCGCGGATAATCCCACCACCTGCGGCATGACCTGTAAGATGCGATTTTGCTCCTTCCGTATTACATTTGAATAAAGGAGGCGCAAGTTTGGACCAAGCAATAGGGAAAGCAAAAGAGGGAGGAAGTATACTAGGCCGAATAAATTGACAAGCCTGCTATTAGCTATGAAGGCATTGAGATAAGTTGGACTTGAAAGATGACAAAGTTATGGATATGTGTTGAAAGATCGCCTCATTACGCATGATGCAGAATAGACAAAGAAGGAAAAATGGATGAAGTTGATTAATTGCAACTCGAGGCGTAGATTGTATGTGGGATAACGCAGTAAAGATGGATGTAGGACTAAGGTCCAGTTGAGGCATCGAGTAACAGAGTTGGAACAATGCAGGACAATCATAGTAAATATGTGTATTACAGTCAGCCAACTCACAAAGAGAGCACAGAGGAATCGTTAATTTATGGTAGCGAAAAGTAAGTCCGCAGTTGGTAAAGTCATATGAATGAGAAACCATGGAAAAAACTGGAGTTTAGGGGGTAAGCTACTTTTCCATAAATATTTCCAAGGACGCATAGGAATGTGCTGGGCATATAGGTGAATGTGAAGCCAATGATAGGCCAATTTAAGAGTAAAAGTACCACTAGAACTAGGCCACCAATACGGAATATTCGGTGATTCTTGAGTGGAAACATACAGGGCACGAATTCGGTGAATATCACCCAACGGAAACCACAGAGCTAAAGTCGGTATATCCCACTGTCCATTAGAAATGAATGTGTATAGGGGAGCAACTAGAATGTGAGGAGGAATATGCAGGTAAAGATGATTGAAAGAATCCTGCCGGAACCAAATATGATTTCCAAATGAAATATAGACGGACCCAAGTCGCCATTTGATACTAGTGGTGAAGGAAGGGATTAAAGCAAAAACTTTTCTCCACAACCACGAGTTTGTAGTCTTACTATGAGACGCGAATAAATTGGTGTGAAGAAAATATTTATGTTTAATAGTTTGAGTCCAAAGGTTGTGTGGCTCGGTAAAAAGTTTTCAAAGTAGTTTAATCATGTACGATTTATTTAAAGAGTATAAGTTTTTTATGCCTAAACCACCATATTATTTGGGAAGGATAATCGTAGCCCAACTGACGGTGCCTATTTTATGAGAAAATTTGGAAGCATTCCAGAAAAAAGATTTAATTTTCTTGGATAACATAGTAAGAATATGAGGAGGAATCGAATATGCAGACATATAATAAGATGGAAGGGAAGTACATACTGCATTAATTAGAGTGGTTCGATCAGTATAGTGCAAGAAATTATTACACCACACATGTAATCTCAGGTCGAGAGTTTCCGTAAGCTCAGAAAATATTTGACGCGTAACCCGACCTGTAAAAGGAGGTAATCCAAGATATTTATCACCGGGGATGTTGCAATACAGCATATCCCTACTAAAAGAATGGTGGTTGATGACCTTATTAAAGACATATAATATATACCATGTTAAAGGATTTGAATTGTGACGGTTCTAATATTTTATTTTTGTACCATGTCACATGCTTTATTTTTATATTAGAAGATGATTTAATGAGGGACATATATGAGATTAATGCATGATCAAACACTAGGGGGGAGAAGTAGTAAGTGTTAGAATTCGTGATTGTTTGTGTAATTTATATTTTAACATGAATAAGAATTATATATACAACAATAGTTATTTCTTATTAGATCATCAATATTTCATGCAATCACCACTTTAATTTTAATTACAAATTTTATGTAAAATTACCATTCTCCATTGAGGTTTGATTCATTAGTTGAAGTTGATGTACCTTAAGAACAACTTCCGAATTCCAAGCTCTTCCTTCTTTAAGCTCTAGAAAATGGCCAGAATATTGATTTATGAATTTTTTTAAAAAAAAAGTTCTTCTCTTCCTAGCACAGATATATTTTGTGTGCTATTGTGTACCAATTGGTGGAGAAATAGTTCACTATATAGAGAGTAAAAGGGGACCCAAAATTCTCTTTAAACTCATCATCTACCATAAACTAAAGTAGCTAAAGGATCTCACAAATATACCAAAAGTCATGTGACCTTTGGAATAATAATTTTCTAAATTAATTTATTAATTTAATCAAATTCGTCCCATTATTTGGACCACCCTAATTAGGAGGAACAATTTATTTAATTTATAATTACAAATTTTGGGTAAATTTTATAATTAATAAATAATTAAATATTAATTCCAACAGTCTCCCACTTGGTCCTAATAAGGTTATACATAATGAATTGATTAACATAAGTTGCACAAGTATCTTAGAGCATCATTAATAACCTTAACTAAATACTTCATTAGTGTGAGCCATGGCGGTTCCACACTAATTCTAAAGCATGGTTCCTTCTATGTACCACGACACCAATGTCATACTTAATAAGGATAAATATGTGAGTTGTCATAATGGTCTTATAATGTCTTTATGAAAGACTATTTTTTTCACATTCAGTTATTCACATGCATTTATACAATTAAGATAGAAATTTGGAATTCAGAAACTATTTATTGATATAAAAAGTTGTGTCAAATAACTAAGCCAATAGCAATTACACAATTAACTACTCGAGAACCATCTCTTTAGTATGTTGCAAAAATATCTTCAGAGATAGCCCTTTCGTTAAAGGATCAACTATATTATCACTAGTATTAATGTGTTCAATTGACACAGTTTATTTCAGAACTTCTTCTTTGACAGATAGATACTTCATTTCAATATGCTTAGTTGTTTTATTATATCTATCATTCTTTAAAACAAAGACTGATGTGATATTATCACAATAAATCATCAGCGTCTTAGATAATGTACCCATAATACTAAGTCCTGAAATAAAATTTCGCAACCATAACCAATGATTTGTAGCTTTAAAACAAGACACAAACTCAACCTCCATAGTTAAAGAAGCGATGACACTCTACTTAGCACTTTTCCATGAAACGTCCCCTCCTACTAGAAGGTAAACATAACCCGAAGATCTTTTCTTACTATCAAGGCATCCTCCAAAATCTTAGTCTGAATAACCAATCACCTTAAGGTGATCAGATCTCCTATAAGAGAGCATGTAGTCTTTAGTCCCTTGTAAGTACCTTAACACCTTCTTTGCAGCCTTCCAATGGAAGTTACCCGGATTACTTTGATATCTGCCCAGCATCCCAATGGCAAAACTAATATCCGATCGAGTACAAACATGTACATGTAATAAACTCTCTATAAGAGAAGCATATATTTGGCTCGATCACGATAAATTTCTATCCCGATCACGAAGGTTGCCTCGCCTAAATCTTTCATTTCAATGTTTTGCGAAAGGTACTTCTTAGTGTCCTTTAGCAAACCAATATCATTATTGGCGATAAGAAAATCATCAACATATAGGACCAAATATACAAACTTACTCCCACTGGTCTTTAGGTATATACACCGATCAACAGTGTTTTCGTTAAACCCAAAAGATGTAATGGTATGATGAAACTTAAAATACCATTGATGAGAAGCTTGTTTAAGTCCATATATGGATTTCCTTAACAAAGGGACTTTGTGTTCCTATTCCTTCTGAATGAAGGCATTTAGTTGTTCCATGTAGACTTCTTCCTCTAAACTCCCATTAAGAAAAGTTATTTTAACATCCATTTGGTGTATCTATAAGTCATAATGAGCTACGAGTGCCAATATGATTCTAAGTGAATCCTTCTTTGAAACAGGTGAGAAGGTTTCACTATAATCAATGCCTTCCTTTTGAGTAAAATCTTTGTCAATAAATCTTGCTTTATGTCATTCGATGTTGCCATTTAAGTCGCGTTTGGTCTTATATATCTACTTAGACCCGACTTCTTTATAACCTTTAGGCAAATAGACTAACTCCCAGACTTGATTAAAATCCATAGATTTTATTTCATCATTCATGGCATCAATCCATTTATTATAATTTATGCTGAAAATAGCTTTTTTATAATAAACTCGATCATGAATATCCCCAATGTTAAATTCATTTTGTTGAAGATACACCACATAGTCATCTGAAATAGCGAATCTCCGATTTCTCTGAGATTTCCTTAAAGTTATGTCTTGTGGTGTTTCAATAATAGGTTGCTCAGTATGTGGTTCATCTATTTGTTCTTCTTTGTTGGTTGGATCAATAATCGGTGCAAGAACATCATTATGAACAATATGATGATTAGGAACCTCATTAGGAAAATTGTGAGTATCCTGAATTCTGGGAATAAGAGATTTTTTCTTGATTTCTTGAATAATCACATTCCTAACTTCATTACTCCCACTAATTTCATCATGTTCAATAATTCTTGTTGTATGGTTAGGATAGTAGAATTTATACCCTTTGGATTTTGTTGGATACCCAATAAAATAACTAGTTAATGTTCTAGGGTCCAACTTATTTTCATGTGGATTATAAATTCATGCTTCTGTTGTACATGCCCAAACACGAAAAATGACTTAAAGAAGGTTTTCAACCTTTCCATAGTTCAAAAGGAGTCTTTGGAACTACCTTACTAGGAACCCTATTAAAGATATGTGCAACAATCATATGATCATGCATTCACAAAAATATAGGTAAATTACGTATACTTATCATACTCCTAACCTTTTCAATAAGAGTACGATCGCGCCATTCAGCTACACCATTTTACCAAGGTGAACTTGGCATTCTGTATTGTGTGCTAATACCCAAACGTTCAAGGAGTTTAGAAAAACGATCGAAATGTTGCCCCGATTCATCATATTTTTCATAAAACTCACCACATCTATCTGATCGAATGATTTTCACGCTTTTAACTAATTGTCATTGTATTTCGGTAATATAAACCTCAACTGCATTAACTGATTGAGATTTATCATGCAATAAATACAATGTGCAATAACGGGAAAAATCATCTATAAAAGTGATAAATTATTTTTCTCCTCTAATAGAAGGAACAACAAAAGGACCACAAATATTTGTATGTATAATTTCAAGAAGCCGCCTGCTTCTTGTGTCTCCTTTATTTGTGTGTTTGGTTTGTTTACCCTTAATACAGTCCACACAGTCACTAAAATCGGACCAATCCAGAGTAGGGATAACTCCCTCTTTAATAAGCCTTTCAATTCTCTCTCTGGATATGTGTCCTAATCTTTTATGCCACAAGTAAGCAGAATTCTCATTAAATGAGCTACATTTAGTTCCAACATTAGTATGCAGAGACAATTAAGATTCCAAAAAATAAGGATCAAGATTAATTTGAAACAAACCATTTGAGAAAAAACCCTAGCCAAAAATAGAATTATTCTTATATAAAGTAAAACCAGTATCTTGAAAATTAAAAGAGAAACCACTTATTGAGAGTTTAGACAAAGAAATTAAATTTCTCGAAACTGTGGGTACAAAAAGAGTATCTTCGAGATCCAAATAAAAGCCAGATTTTAATTTCAACCGAAAAACTCCTATTGCTTCAACTTTTGCTTTTGCCCGGTTTCCCATGTAAAGAAAATCTTCATTTTGTTTTATTTTTCGAATTGAAATGAAGCCTTACATAGTATTTGAAACATGACATGTAGAACAAGAATCAATCCACTATGTGTTATAAGGAACATCAATTAAATTTGATTCGAAATAAACAAAAGCTAAAGGCTTACCTTTCTTTTCAAATCAAGCTTTATGCGTAATGCAATCTTTCTGAATATGCCCCTTCCTGTGATATATGACTGCTGCTTTTTCCTTTTTTTGGTGTGGCGGACCATATTCATTTTTGGAAGTACCAGGATCTTGCTTCATGCCTTTTCCTTTATTTTGCTTACCATCTCCTTCATTGACCATCACATTCGCCACTTGCAATTTAGACACTTTACCACTTTGTTTCTTAAGACGTCCTTCTTCCTGAACCAACATGATTTGCAGTTCATTAACATTCCATTTATCTTTAATGGTAATGTAATGAATATGAAAACACCCATTATTAGAAGGCAAGGAGTTTAGGATAAATTGGACTAAGAAAGAATAGACCACTGTACAACCTAAAGTCTGCAGTTTTCCAAGAATGTTGGTCATCTCAATAATGTGTGCGTTCATGGTCCGAATTCCATCTAACCTCATAGTGGTCAAGTCAACCATAAGTTTTCCAGCCAGGGATTTGTCAGCAGTATGAAACTTATCTTTAATATTTGCTAGATATTGTTTCGCGTTGGTGGTTTCACACAGGGAAGTTTTCACGTTTGTTGCAGTACACATTCTAATGAACATGAGACAAAGCCTATTTGATTTTGACCATACACTATAAAGGAGAACATCATCCTCACTGCTTTGGTCAGTAATAACAGTGGGTTTATCAATAAGAAGTGTTATATCAAGATCTAAAACATATAGGCTAAACTCAATTTTGCTAGTACCATTCCGACATATTAGTTCCATCAAATTTTGAAAAGATTGAGGCTTGAGAAAATAGGTTAATATACATTGCAAAATTGCTCACTCTAATTAATAAATAAAAAAATATAACACATTTAACTAAAATTTGCAAGGAAATGAATGCATATAAATAATTTTCATAAATGTAATGGTAGAATTATAAGAAATTATATTATAACTTACCCTCTAATATTAAATCACAAAACCATAAAAGCATAATATCTTTAATGGAATTTTAATATAGAAACTGTGATTTAACAAACTCATTATTGGACAATTCAATATTCTATCAGTAATTCTAAAGTTGATTAAATCTATCGAATAACAAACTTTAGAATGCACAATAATTTGATATTTCACGTAATGAGTCGTTGGATTGTGTTTGGCATGAGACGGGTTAATCAAACTATCAATAATGTTCAACTATATGAGACATTAGCCTGTTTGGAACGAGACTCATAAAAATGAATATATAAATTTTAAAAAAATGAATATATTTAATATTCAATGTTATGAATCATTGGCCCGTGTTTCGCATGAGACTCATAAAAAATGAATATTAAATTGACACAAGTCTAATATCCTACCATATGAAATATATTGTCTTGTGTTTGGCACGAATATTCAACTAAAACAGGATCATTAGACCAAGGTTTATAAAATAGTTCTTGATACAACACTTGTAAAATATAAAAACATGAGATTTTGTCAAAAATGGAAAAAATGTGTTAGCATCATGAAACTATAGAAAGATACTCCAAAATCTCAAAACTTTTACGAAATTCAAAAATAAATTATCTAGAGTGAGATATATCCCCCGAGATTATTTCCATAAATGGAAAATTTAGAGTTATGAGGGCCTAAACAATCTCAAAACATCGAAAAATAGTTTACATCACGACCAAATGTGGTGAAAATTGGTCGCTGGCCCATTTCCAATCAGACTATCAAGTTTCATCGTATTCGGAACAAGTTCAGGGATAAAAACACTATTCACCAAGCGCTTTTTGAAATTTTTTGTTCCAAAATTGCTTAAAATTTGTAGCGTTAATTGAAACGGATTATGTAACCATTAAAATAACATCAAAACTACATATATATGGTTTGAGTACATGGATAAAACTGTTTTATTTAATTCTTAACTGTTTCTCTAAAATTAAACAAAAAAAAAATTCCAACAGAGTTGTTAAATAGATAAAACTGTTTTCAACAGATTTGTTAAACATATAAGTTAATAGATTTGTTAAAAATCAAACTTATAAAAAATTTCTTAACAAATCAAATTAAACAAACTGTTCTAAATTAGATTTGTCAAATAAAACAGTTCTTAATTAGATTTGTTAAAATCAAACAAAAAAATTTAACAATTTGATAGAACCAATTCTCGTTCAAAAGAATAATTTCTTACATAATTTAGCATGTAATTCGCATTCATCATGAACAAATCACTATTAATATTATCACGTAATACTAATGATCATGATAATTAAATCAGTGTGGAATTTAATCATTAAAACTGAGTTTATCAATATATGTAGTTTGATCTTTTAAATCCTTAGAGGGATAGCATAATAATATTTCAACATGGCTCTGATACCACATTTAATTTATATTTTAACAAGAATAAGAATTATATATATATAACAACAGTTAATTCTTATTATATCTCCAATATTTCATGCAATCACCACTTTAATTTTAACTACAAACTTTTTGTAAAATTACCTTTCTCCATTGATATTTTATTCTTTTGTTGAAGTTGATGTGCCTCAAGAACAACTTAAAAATTCCTAGTTGTTCCTTCTTTAAGCTCTAGAAAATTCTCTCATAAAATGGCTAGAATGCAGATTTATGAAAAAAATTGGAAAAATAGGTTTTTCCTTCCCAGCCCAGATATATTTTATGTGTTATTATGTACTAATTGGTGGATAAATGGTTCACTATATATAGGGTGAAAGCGGACCCGAAATTCCCTTTAAACTCATCATCTACCATCCACTAAAATAGCTAAAGGACCTCACAAATATACCAAAAGTCATGGGACCTTTGGAATAATAATTTTCTAAGATTAATTCGTTAATTTAATCAAACGCGTCCCCTTATTTGGACCACACTAATTAGGAGCAAAAATTTATTTAATTTACAATTACAAAATTTGGCCGAATTTTGTAATTAATAAATAATTAAATATTAATTCCAGCAGTTTGATCTAATATTATACCCATGGAGAATCCATAGGGATTACAAGGTGATATTGGAGGTTAAATAAATAACCACCATTCAAACTATAGTATTATGCCCGTATCCTTTTGATTTGGTTTTTTAATGGGAATAAAACAAATTCTAAGACTCCCATATCTATCTTTCTTCTATCAATGCATTTCCACGATTATCGTTAATTAGCCTTTGAAAGTGAAGTCTAGCACTAAAAAAGACTATTGTATCCTAAAATAATCAAAGGATCATAATCTATGTGATTAAACTGAATTCGTGAATTGAAATATTATGTATAAACTCGTTTATATTTCAAACAAATAAAAACCAACCTTCATGAATTAATATGATCTCTCATAATTGTGCAATTATATATACTTTCTCATACATAAACCCATAATCATTCAAGAAATGTTAAGGATATGTTTACTTATAGAAAACAAGCTTGTTTTTCTAGAAAAAAAAATTCAAAATTTTTTCATGAAAATAGAAAATTATAATATGTGTTCAAGTTTGATATTTTTTCAAAATAGAAAATTAAAAAAGAGATTTCCAAATTCTCTAATATTTTTAGAAAATTGAAAACACACTTCATCAAGTTTTCCACAATGAGTTCTAACCTATAAAACAATCAAATAAAAAAGAGTAATTAATTCTTATTGTTTGACAAGATTGAAGGCCAATAATTAATAGAGACTAACATATATTATTTCAATCACCCAATATCTGAAATCTAGTGCACATTGCAAAATTCTATGGACAATGCTAGCTATAAGTCGTATTTCATTGATAAGCTCACAAAGAAAAATTATACCCATTCAGGCATTGTGCAGATAAAGATCATTTTGTAGACAAATGAGTTAATTATTAATAAGACCATTAATATACTAACTAATTAATAATTACAATTGACATTGATTACTTATACTAACGAATCAAGCCAAAACAAAAAAATTATATCCAAAGTAGAACCCAGTATTCACACTCCGTGATTATGGAAGGTTGTAAGGGTTTCCTCATTTTTATAGATTTTAGCATACTAACAACTAATTTTTGGGACAAATTATTTTTTAGCAACAACAACAATAATTTCAGCATACTAACATACTAAAAAATAATTCAGCATACTCACAACTAAACTAATTAACTAATCTATTGAAATAAATTAACAACTAAAAACTAATTAACTAAAAATTTCAGCATACTGGTCAAATCTATTGAAAAAAGTAACTAATTATATCTATTGAAAAATAATCATATACTTAAAGGAATGTGCTGCCGCTACACTGCTTTGTGGATGAAAAGTAGATTGCGTGTTGTCACTGCTCTGCTTCGATAGGGGTTTGCATTTGCGAGTGAGGGAGAGAACAGAGGACAGGGGCAGGAGAGAAGAGAGCACAGGGGATGCCGCTGCTCTCTTCGACAGGGGGAGCAAATAATGCTTCCAGTTGCATAATAGGCATATCAATTGCATCAAGTCTTGATTGAATTTGAAGAAGGTTGTATCAATTTTGGAAATAGAGGAAGATGGTCTCTGCCAAACTACAAAGAAAACTAAAGATCTTTATGAAACTTTAGGCATCTGAAATATGTTAGTAATCTAACTTCTTTCAGAAATATAGCAATTTTGAATTATGTGATTGAGTCGTCATTAAAAAAAAGTAATAATGCACCTCCCTTCATAAACATGCCATGAAAAGAGCATGAAGAAAAGTTAAAAGAAGTGGAGAGTTATATAATTTAATAAACAAAAGAGGCTTGGTTATGTGAAGAGAGTAAATGGTCTAGTTGTGCTGAGTAAACCTCTTTTCTTTTGATTCCATTAATACCACTTTGAGAGAGTTTTGCCCGCGGTTTATTATTCTATAGTGAATATACAAGAAGATGCACAATCATATCCGTTATACTCGAATAGAAGATGATAATCAAATTGTAAAGCTCCAGTAATCTACCATTTCTAAGTTTACTACATGAAAACTAGTTCATTTAATGGGGATGGTGGCATGGAGAAATATAATTGTTATAGACACAATCTGAAACAAAATTGGTACAGACATACCAATTTTCTTTGTGAGTGATATGAAAAATATAATATAGAAAATGTGATTTCTATGATTCAAATCCAACTTCTTAAGAATTATTTCTACATGGTTCAATAACAGTTTCAGGCATACAAATAGACTAGTGCCAACCTACATTTTAGTTGTATTCCAAAGAAAAAAGATTAAATACATAAACTTAAGCATGATAATAAGCAAAAATAAATCGATAACACATCGACAAACATATATATAATAAATCATGTCAGTTTTTCACTAATCTTCCCAACTGGTGGATATAAATTTTACCCCGAGTTCCTAAAAGCATGTTTGAGTTGCTAAAAAGATTCCTATGCAGTTAATGACCACTTGAAAGCATCATTCTTAAAAAAATTTGATGATGGTATGGTTATACTTCCGTAAGTCTTGATGAATATGAAAATTTCGATCCATTTGCTTCATACCATCTTGGTCCATTTGCTTTATTCCATCTTGCAATTTTTGCAAAATATTTTGAATTTGTTCTTCCTGTCTGTTAACCTTAATGCCTCTGGTTCATGATTACAGATATCGCTAAATACAACATTGCATAATAATGCAAAGATGAGAAATGTAAATAATTTATGTCACTCATGAAAGAACCAATAGTAAGGTGACAAGAAAACACAAGGTTTAAATTGAGAAACTGAAAATTTCTTCATTACCGGTAAAACTCCAATAGAATGTAAGTTTTTATAGAACTCCTCCAGTGCAAGGAAGACGCTTCGAGTAAGGGTTGACGGGTAAGAATGATTTGAATCTAGCGCAACATCAAATACCTCAAAATCTTCCATCCACATTAGTTACACGAGAGACAATAAGAACATTTTTTTCAAACAAAGCGAGACACCTCGATATTTACCAAAAAGCATAAGACAAAAGGGTGGAATACAAATATATCCCAAAAAAGGACATTTTATGCCTTCTGCCTATGCCTCATTCAAATTTAACAATCATTTTCTTTCAAAATGTGGTAGTAGAATTCCATGTAGGTCAATTAGAATTCCAAGAAAATTTGTTCTTTTAATGTGCATACATTGTTTGTTGACTAGGAAAAGGAGTCAGAGATGAAACAAAAGAGAATTTAAGCAACACTACAAGTCCATTTTAATATGCCTAACATAAAATTATAACAACTAATTTGTTCTTATACTAATTCTAGCTTATTTCTAAATTGCCTGAGATTTGTGCCTAGTCTAATAGTTAATTAATTTTGACAAATTATTAATAATAGATATTCAAAATTAAAACAAAATTAGGATATTGTAGTAAGTTTTTATTAGTGTTACATCTAAGTGAGTTTATTAAGAAAGAACCATCACCTTCTCCCAGATCAAAGTCTAAGAGACTGGCTGGTCAATTACATCGTGGGACCTCTCTCGGAGGCTCGTTGCCAACCTTACCTCCATAGACTGGAGGATTAGCTCGGGTAGCTCATGCAGTTTAAAATGATAATGCCTCATCACATCTGATGTTGGTAATGCTGATGTGGGGCTTCGGGGTCAGCTCGTCTTGATTTTGCTCTCCTTTTCGACAATATCTCAAATTCAAGATAAGGTCTTATCAGTAATGAGACAAAAATAAGAGTACAAAGAAAGGCATGTATTAAGACATGAGCAAATTTAGCTCGTGTTCAGCAAAGAATTCATATAAAATAGAGCAACCTGAAAGTGGATTGGAATAACAAAGCATTGGAATTATATTCAACTCCTTATTTAAATGGTTAAACGATATATATATATATATATATATATATATATATATATATATATATATATATATATATATATATTCATTCAGTTGCATTTCGATTTAATTACATGTCAATTCGAATTTCAATTAAGGTTAACACATATTAAGGAAACTGGACTTTGTTCTTTCTTCGCAGAGTCTTTTGACCCTCTAAATCTTCATTATTGCAAAACAGATCCTAATCCTTAGACTTGATTTTTTGTGGCACTTTATTCTTCTACTTTCCAACATCACCATCTTTCAAATTAACCCTTAGCTTTAACTTGAACTTTTTCCAAGCATCGTTCGCTTTTTTCATAAAAATAGTCTTCTGACTTTTGCGCACATCTGGGAACTCGTTCTACAATATATGAAAAAATAAAATTAAAACATCACATAATTGAATTTAGTAACTATTACATTCTTTGGAAAAGAAAAAAAAATTATACCATGAATGATGACCAAACTGAATTCTTATATCTCACGTCCACTTGTTTCCGACTCGTTTAAGAAATGGGAACATGTGTCCTTGCTAAGTCTCCTAACCTAATTGAAAGTGTATATTAATCTTCACCAATTGGAAGGTCATACACATTAAATTTCAATTTCTTAGCGGAAGAGTCATCACCCATTCTCGAAGCAACCTTAGAACGAAAAGTTGATATAGGTGTCGCCCCACTTAGTGACGGTGGCAAAGAATCACCCATATGAGACATTTATCTGGAAAAAAGTTACTATTGGACACCAAAATAATCAAAATAAACATTGACAAGAATATTACATGTTCAAATAGCAATATAAAGAAAATTACATGTTTGAATAAACACTAGTATATTACACGTTTAAACAACAATATACATAAAATTTTAAGTTTAAATATCCATACAAATAGAATATTACCCGCTCAAAATAACAACAAATAGAATATTGCATATTCAAAAACAAGTTTAGAACTAAATCATTGCACTAGAACCCTTCATGAGAAATGAACTAGAACTATATTTCCTCCATCTCCTTTATAGGGTAAGGGTCCTATCCCATTCGAAAATGCATATTTTGTATTGTTCATAATGTCTCATGCGATGTCCTAATCTTGAAATTTTCGCCAGCATCTCCCTATAGTTCTTCAAGTACGCAATTTAAATTGGGAGTGTTCATGTGTTACTTAAGTTTTCCCACCAAAAAAATATAAAAAACTACATCAATCTAGCATGTACCCAAAAAATATAAAGAGATACCATCGAATTTCCAAAATAGGACATGCATAAACATTATGTACAATACAGACTATTGCATTTCCAAACTGTCCAAAAATGGGACAATTCAAGAGTTCTGACCACAGTCGTAGTGAGAACTCTTGAATGGGTCTAGGTTTTTTCTACATGTATAACATTATTATTGAATATTTAGCATTAATGTCTACTTACTATTTAAATAGTTTTTTTATTTTTTCTTAAATTTTTAATACAAAATCTCATTTATCCATTTAATTAGTGGGGGTGTCTAATTACTATTTAAATTTATTTTTTTACATTATTATTGAATGTTTAGCACATAATTTTTTTAAACCCCATAACCTATACGAATCCGAACAAATATGCATTTTAAATCGAAGGGTAAGAACATAAAAACATATATTACCACTAAAATATCCCATGCTTCGTCCAAAAACTAATAGTTTATTTTTTTCGTTATCAACATTCAATTTGTACCAAAAACACACACATTAAAAATAAAAATAAATATTTAAAAATGTATATATAAAACCCTAAAAATGCAAAATACATACTGTGGGTACCCAGAATTTAGAACCATGGGCCTGGACGAGTAGCCCAGTCCTAGCGGCCCAAAGTCCAAGCCCTTTATCTTTTATCCAGTCTCCTCCCACGATCCCATAAAGGGAAGTTATAGGGGATATGGGAAACGTGGAGGAACCCATCACCTCCACTCACCTACATGTAAATGTATATATTAAACCCTAGGTCCGGGGCAAAAGGACAAGCTGTATTCTCTATAATCACTCTCCGGAGTATATAGAAATAACATCGACTGCACCACCGTGGACGTAGGCACATTTTGGCTGAACCACGTACATCATTTGTTGTGTGATTGGCATCTTCTATTCCTTGTTCTCTTCTTGATAATCTTTCTCTCATATTTATTTGTGTTGCATAACAATTGCTTCTACAATTAGCGCCGTCTGTGGGAATCGTTCATCTTTCCCTGAGAAGAGCCCATATCAAGAAAAGAGTTTAGTATGTCTGGTCACAGCAGCAATGCTCCCCAAGCGGGAGATATCCAAGAGCCACCTGATCCTCGCAGGATTAGGTCTGAAGTCCGGCATTCAGATCAGAGAGCTCGCCTGGAAAGACCAGCCTCAGAAGAAAGTCAGGGACCAGCGAGGTCCACGCAGATATCCAGGTTGATTTATGCGTACGAGGCAAGGCTCCATGAGCAGATTGAGTCTTCTCGCAGGTACGAGGCTGAGAATGCTCGTTTAAAAAGAAGGCTGGAAAGACTAGAAAGGGAACTTCGTCCGGATAACCGGAGACGCCCATATCGTACTCCTAGCCCTCAGGCGAGCAAGTCTCGTAGTCGAGGAAGGAGCCCTAGGCGAGAATCTCAAAGGGACGTAAGAGGCGAGTCAGACAACGACCTCCACGAACAGTTACGAAGAGCTCGCCGCCACCAGAGCCCTGCTCGCAGCAACGAGCTCATACGAAACATGGTCTGAGGGAGATGGACCAGCATCCCGCTCACCACGGGACAAGATCAACTAGAGAACTCGCGAGGCGAGCTCTCAAAACCCAGATGAAGTCACCTTTCACGAAATAAATTAAAGAGGAGGAAGCTCCCAAGAAATTTGACATTCCAAGATTCAAGGTTTACGACAGAAAGACTGATCCCATCGATCACGTCAGGCAATACCGACAGGTAATGACCCTCTGGAGTCACCGTGATGCCCTGATGTGCCGTATTTTCCCTTCGAGTCTTCATGATGCAGCACAAAAGTGGTTCAAAAGGCTCCCCCACCGGTCGATTAAGAATTTTAAATCCCTAGCCGAACTCTTTACGGACCGATTCATTACCAGTAGCTCCCATCCCAAAAGGATGGATGCTCTACTGACAATGAAGAAAACACCTCAAGAAACCCTCCGAGAATACGCGAAGAGGTGCTGGGAGTTATTCAATGAGATCGAAGACTGCGCGGAGGAGGTGGCAGTGGCCTCCTTCAAAATTGGGCTCCCTAATTCTTCCCTCCTCTACCAATCCCTGACAAAGAAGGAAGCTATGACCATTGACGACCTTATGGCCCGAATCGAGAAATACGCAAAGGTGGAAGATGTCACCCGCTCTAATACAGGAGAAAATGGTCGAGCTAAGATCACTACCAAAGTAGGTGAGAAAGCTGAGAACCAGAAGAAAGGAGGAAAGAACGGGGGCAAGAATGGCTCCAAAAATGGAGGGAACCAGGACGCATCGAAAGCATTCCAGGCGGTCAACACCGTCTTCAAAGAACCAATTTACAAGGTTCTCGCGAAGATCAAGGATGAGCCATTCATCAATTGGCCCAGGAAGATGGAGGGAGATCCCTCGAAGAGAAACAATGCGTTGAGATGCGCTTTTCACAAAGAGGGAGGGCACAAGATCGAGCACTGCAAAGCTCTTAAGTCTCACCTCGAAGAGTTGGCCCAGTCCGGGCATTTGAACGACTTTGTGGAAAATAGGGCAGAGAAAGTGACTGCCAACAGAGAGATGAGACCCGATAATGTGCTGGAGGATGATGCTGGACACGAGTTCGCCGTAATTCATGGAGTATCTGACGTCAAACAGATACAAGGTAACTCATCTCGGATGGAGCTGAAAAAACTTGCAGCGGTAATGCAGGCCTTTTAAATCGATCCAACAAAATCACAGTCGAGTTAACGTCGACTAGCAGAGGACGTCAACTATAACAAGCATATTGTTTTCACGGATGAAGATTTGATGGGAGTAAGGACCCCACATCATGATGCTCTGGTCATTACCCTCATGATAGCCAACTTTGACATCGACAAGCTGCTCGTCGATCAAGGAAGCTCATCCAAAGTAATGTACCTTGACCTATTCAGAAAATTGAAGTTAAGCGTCTCCGACCTAAAGGAAGCTACTGTTCCTTTGGTCGGCTTCGCCGGGAAAATGACCATGCCTCTAGGCAAGATAGTGCTGCCAGTTCATGCTGGGAACGTCTCCAAAATGATTGAGTTTTTTGTAGTTGACATCGAATCGCCATACCAGGCCATCCTCGGCAGAGGATGGCTTCATGCAATGAAGGCGGTCTCCTCGACCTACCATCAGAAGCTCAAGTATGTAACCGAGCAAGAAGTAATGGAGATCCACAACGACCAAGCAATGGCAAGGAAGTGCTTCATAGCAGCCATCCGACCAAAGCCAGAGAAGAAGGCTGGTCAACCCAGCGAGAAAGTTGAAGAGGGTGTGATACCTTCTAAATAGCAACTAAAGTATGAGAGACTAGGAGTAGAGGATATCAGGCTCCTCCCCTCCAAGCGTGTCATCGAGGACCTGGTAGAAGTTGTAGCCGAAGTTGGTAACAGTAGCAGAGTATTCCTGATTGAAGCATCTCTCACCGATCGAGAACAGAAGGAGTTGACGACCTTGCTGAGACACAACGTAGATGTCTTCGCATGGGAACCATACGAGATGCCTGGCATTGATCCTGATATGGTCTGTCATCAGCTGCACGTCGACCCCACATTCAAGCCAGTCATGCAGAAAGCACGAAGAGCTGCACCTGAGAAGGCTAAAGCGGTCGAAAAGGAGGTCGGAAAACTGCTGGATGCAGGATCCATACGGGAAGTATAATTCCCCAAGTGGTTGTACAACCCAGTAGTGGTTCCGAAGAACAACGGGAAGTGGAGAGTTTTTATCGACTTCACTGACCTCAATAGAGCGTGCCCAAAGGATAGTTTCCCTCTCCCAAAGATAGACCAACTAGTAGATGCCACTGCAGCTCACGAGCGGATGAGTTTCATGGATGCATACTCAGGGTATCACCAGATCCCCTTGTATGCCCCAGACCAAGACAAAACGGTGTTCATCACGACGGTTGGGTTGTATTGCTACAAAGTCATGCCATTTGGGCTCAAGAATGTAGGGGCAACCTACCAGCGGCTGGTCATAAAAATGTTCAAAGATCAAATGTGAGATACAATAGAGGTCTACACCGATGATATTCTCGTTAAGAGCAAGAAGAAGTAAAATCACCTCTCAGACCTGTCAAAGACCTTCGAAATCCTCAGGAAATACCGAATGAAGCTTAATGCGAGCAAGTGTTCCTTCGGTGTCCAGTCAGGAAAATTTCTTGGATACTTAGTCAGAAAGAGAGGCATAGAAGCTAATCCGGACCAGATCGATGCAATCAACAAGGTTCAACCACCTCGAATAGTCCGGGACGTGCAGAAGCTCACTGGAATGCTCGCTGCCTTGAATCTCTTCATCTCCAAATCCTCCGAGAAGTGCCAGCCTTTTTTTCGGCTTCTAAAAGGGAATAAACCAATATAATGGAGCCCGGACTACTCGCGAGCATTGGACGAGCTCAAGTCTTACTTAAGCTCTCCACTGCTGCTTGTCATACCACAACCAATGGAGTCTTTGTACCTATACCTCTCGGTATCCAGTCATACTGCCAGCTCGACGTTAATAAGCGAGGTCGAAGGAATCCAGCACCCCGTTTACTACGCGAGCAAGACCTTATTAGACGTCGAGCAAAGGTACCTGCCATTAGAAAAGCTCGCCTTTGCACTAGTGATAGCCTCGAGGAAACTGAAGCATTATTTTGAAGCCCATACTATAATCGTCCTTACTTCGCACCCCTTTAAAGCGATCCTGAGGAAAGCGGATTTGTCGGGCAGATTGTCTAAGTGGTCAGTCGAGCTCAGCCGGTTCGACATCCAATTTCCACCAAGGACCGCTATCAAGGGTCAGATCCTCGCTGATTTCATAGCCGAATTAACTGGCGAAGAACTCCCCAACCAACCTCAACCAACAAAGCAAGAAGAGAACCCAGTAACAGTGGAAACCTGGAAACTATTCGTTGATGGAGCCTCCAACTCAAAGGGGGCAGGCGAAGGCATCGTCCTCATCACCCCAGAAAACACCATCCTTGAGCAAGGGATCAGGCTTGGATTTGCAGCCTCCAACAACGAAGCAGAGTACGAAGCTCTAATAGCCGATCTCCAAAAGGCGCAAATTCTGGGAGCAAAATGTTTACAGGTGTTCGTCGATTCTCAACTAGTCTCCAATCAGATAAGTGGAGATTACAACGCGAAGGATGAAAGGATGGCAGCATACCTCACCCTGGTGAGGAAACTAATGACGAGATTTGAGGAGATCAACATCCAGCAGTTTCCCAGAGGGCAAAACAGTCATGCCGACGCCCTAGCAGCCCTAAGCTCGGCAGTTGATTCTAGTCTTAAAAGGCTCATTCCCATCGATTTCCTTATTCTTCCAAGCATTAACCACAACAGCAAGCTACCAAATGTGGAACAAATACTCCAGGTGGGATCAGTCCCAAGCTGGATGGACCGCTTAAGAGACTTCTTAAAGGAGGGCACGCTCCCCGAAAATAAGAAAATCGCCCACCAGATAAGAGTCAAAGCTGCTCGCTTTCACTTATCCATAGGAGGCGACTTGTACAAGAAGTCCTTCTTCGGTCCCTACCTTAGATGTGTCCACCCAGGCGATGTTGAGCAGGTGCTGCGCGAGCTTCACGAAGGAGTCTGTGGAAGTCATGTCTGAGGAAGGTCTCTAGCCTTTCGAGCGATGAAGGAAGGCTATTGGTGGCCATATATGCAAAAGGACTCCGCAGTATATGTCCGTAAATGCCCCAAATGCCAGCTTCACGCTCTAATGATCCACCAACTAGCCAGCGATCTAAAATCCCTAACTAGCCCGTGGCCCTTCGCCCAATGGGGAATGGACATCGTAGGACCACTACCCACTGCTGCCGGTAATCGCAAATACTTATTGGTTGCAACTGACTACTTCACCAAATGGATCGAGGCAGAACCATTGGCAAACATCCAAGACGCTGACATGATAAGATTCATATGGAGGAATATAATCACTCGATTCGGAATCCCCAGAACCATCATCACTGATAATGGGACTCAATTCGAGAGTGCCCCTTTCAGGACTTCTGTAACGAGCACGGGATCAGGCACAACTTTAGTTCGGTGGCCTACCCACAGAGCAATGGGTAAGCAGAAGCTTCCAACAAAACTGTGATTGATGTATTGAAGAAGCGACTGGAGCGAGCCAAGGGGGCATGGGCAACCAAGCTGCACCATGTTCTGTGGGCATACCGAAAAACTCCTCGGCGAGCAATAGGAGAAACCCCATTTTCGCTAACATATGGCATGGAAGCAGTCATTCCACTAGAAGCGGGCTTGCCTACAATGAGGTGCGACCTTGTCGACCAAGGCCAGAATGATGGGGCGTTGCTCGCTGAACTCGACCTCGCCGACGAGCGTAGAGAACTAGCCCTGGTGAAGCTTACGAACTATCAACAATAGCTTAAAAGGCATTACCACCAAAGGGTTAACCCAAGGAAATTCCAAGTTGGAGACTATGTTCTAAGGAAGGTCCTGGGCATCTCAGTAAAGTCATCAAACGACAAGCTAGGCCCAAACTGGGAAGGACCATTTAAAGTAACTATGGACGACCTGCAAGGTTCATATCATTTGGAAATAATGGAGGGCAAAGAGATACCACGAGCATGGAATGCAGCCAATCTCAAGAAATTCTATTTTTAGATACTCAAGGAATTCTATTATTGAATCTTTTTCTTGTATTTGCTATGTGAAAGGAACAATTCATTCCCCTTAATGAAATCAATAGCTGCATTTTATCACACATCTTTTTCCAAATCACAGGCACGATGATCGATATAGAAGGGGGATACCCCTCCTCAGGTCATCGTCAGGAAACACGAGAGACCTCTTAGCATTGCCCTTGGCAATATTCAAAGCCCTACAGAGGATTCTTAGGCAATGCGACCAGATTTTGTACTGGTCATCAAACCTACTTTGGTTGAGCAAAATCCGGACCGGATGAAGACATCCAATACCAGGTGTGTCCTCGCCAATTTCCCTACTTAGGCCTAAGTGAGTGTAACGACACAACCTAAAAGGTAAAATGGGGCACACTGGTATTTTGCTATTATACTGGACTGGGGGGGACACTTGCATGGCAAAACAAAAAGAATTATGAAGCAGCAAGAATATAAAAAGATTGGATGAACACGTTTAGTCAGCAAAGCTTCCCAAAACACAAACTTCTCGTTAATCTCTTATATTTACAACAGTGATAATACATGTTTAGTTGGCGAAGCTCGCCCAAAGCATTTACATTATCAAAAAATACAAAAGAGTAACAAAATCTCAAGGAGGTGGAAGCCTCCGAGCAAGATAATCAGCAACTTTAGCTCTCATTCCATCATCAGGAGCGGGGGCTAGCTCTTCCACGACCTCATTTGCATCCAACTCCAACAGTTGTCGGGGAATAACATCAATGGGGATCCATCGATCATCCCTCCTGAATGGATTGGGCTCAGGGTGGAGGAGAACATCTCGTGTCGATACCATAACACTGAGTTCCTCGGGACCTGCAGCTCTTTCAGGGCACTCAACCACCCTCTGATGAAGGAAAGTTCCTCGAACTCTGATAGTCTCGTTGGAGCATCCAGCCAATATTGATCGTAGCCATCAGACCACACTTGTCGAGGACCCTTCTTGAACAGATGCCGCAATCGGGTGACGTCCCTCTGGAGCCTAGCAATAGTTACATAAGCTCGTCGAACATCGTCGCGCAGCTCCTACATCTCCCTCTCACGCTGTTCCTCGGCTTCCCTGTTCCTGCCCCTAGCACCCCTACCAGCACGCGGAAGGGGAGGACGAGATCCAGCTCACGACGATGGGGAACCTTGCAGGACTGCCGAAACGGTGCTCAACGAATGCTCCTTAAGCTTTAAGACCTCCCTCCTCAAGTCTTCATTCTCCTTCTGTAGGAACTCCCCAACCTGGTTAATCTCGGTGGCCTCTAGTAACCTTGCTCTCAGTGCACTGAATTCTTCTTGCACTGAGGCACCGATTTCTTCCATTTCTTGGAGCTTGTCCTTTAGTTTAGCCACTAGCTCGGACTGCTCCTTATACTTCTGATTCCTAGACCCTAGTAACTTGCAAAGTCTAATAAAGACCTGGCGAACTTCAGGGCTTGCATTAGGACCAAGGGTCCTGCCCAGTTGGGAAGTGACAGGAATATAGTCATCAACATCAACTAACTATAAGTAAAATAAAGATAGAGGAAAGGAAGAGATCAGCACAAACAAAAGAATGATCTTCTCATTTCATTAATCAAAGTCAAGTACATTGAGCAGAAACTTGAAAAATTACAAGCGAAAAGTACAGAATTAAATCCTAAGAGAAGATTAACTGGCAACCTCAGGAGGCCCAGCAGTGTCTGGCTGCTTCCCCTTGTCAGCAGCAGCAGCAGAGGCATCCCCCTTTGCAGGAACGCCCTCAGTCGCCTGAGCAGGGCAAACACCGGCAAGAACTGTATCACAGGGAAAATCAGCACCCTCGATGGTTGGGGCAGGAGCTTCCTCGTCCATAGTTGGCTTGGGACCCCGGTGATGCTCGTCGAACAGAGGAGACTCAGCATCAACCCCAGCAGCTAGAAGAGCTTTGTTCCATCCCTTCTTGAAGTTCAGATGGCTGATATAGCCTATCTGAACCTCGACATCGTTATAAGCAGCAGCCCACCCAGAGTTGTATGAGTCCTCCTTAATGGTGGCTGCCTGGGCCTTTTTCGCCTCCAGCTGCTCGGCCAGAACCCTGCTCTTCTCCGCAAGGTCCATCTTGCTCGAGCATACTAGATCATAAGCCTTCCTCAGCTCGCCCAACTCCTTAACCGCATCATCCCTCTCGCGAGTAGAGTTGACGAGGGCCAGATCAGACAAAACTCGAGCTGCATCAGCAGCCTTTAGGTCAACCTCCATCTGAGAGCCCCTAGCTTCCAGATCAGACTTCTGCTGCTCCAACTCGTCATTCCTCCTCACCAGCTCGTCGCGAGAACGGTAGAGCACAACAAAGTCAGTCACAAACTGCAAGCAATAGAGAAGAAATCAAGAAGAGGAAAACATCTAAAACTTGTCAAAAAATTGAAAGTTGAAAGAGTATCTTACCAGGGCTAGCCTCTGACTAGCTTGCAGGGCCAATTAATCAGACCCCAGCGCCCTCTGGTGATCTGCAAGGAGAACTACCCTCTCAAGCAGCGCAGGAGCTAGCTGAGGAGAGATGGCAACCGAGGCCCTCTCGGGCAAAGCAGATACCGTGACTAAGGCTTGCCCTACCTTTGTCCTGGACTCCATCCTTCTTCTCTCCTCTTTCTCTTTCTCCATCCTCCTCCTCTCATCTAGTCTCTTCTTCTCCTCCTCCTTCTTTCTCTCCCTCTCTTTCACCTGCTCTTCTTCTCTCCTCTTCCTCTCTTGCTCCTGAGAGGAAGGACGAGAACCTGTAGCCATGGCCCCAGATGCAGACTTCTGTTTCTTTGACCTTTGTGCAATGAGCACATGGTCATCATCATCATCATCTCTGATGAGGTTCTTCCCTAGAGTCATATCTTCACCAGAACTGCTGGAAGTGCTCAACGATCCTCGAGCTTTAGAATTCTCCTCAGAATCAGAAGAGCTGCTACTGTCAGAGCTCCCTTCACCTAGATTACCTGCAGGCTCACTTTTAGAGCTGCTCTCTTCTTCGTCCAAGTGGATCGGCTCAGCAGTAGTCTCTCCCAAAGAATCAAACTCTGGTACACTGTCCACAGGCCGTGCTATGAAGTTGGATCCTACGTTCTTGTACTCTAATAAGAAGGCAGCAGACCTGGGAGGCTCAGCGTCACCCAAAGGCTCTCTGATGTTCCAAGCTTTCACCAACTCCGAGATTCTGACCTCGCTGAGGGTAGGCTCCAAGTTCTTCGACCTCGCTGTAGAAGAAAGAGAAAAGAGGAGTTAGAAAAGTCATAAATTAGCAGAGATTGAGACAATAGTATAAATGTCTACCTATATATTCTTCCCCATAAAAGGGGACAGTAAACCTCTCAGACCTCGACCCTTCGAACAGGGGAGAAAATTGCCAATTTCTAACAAGAAATCCCTCTTGCCAATAGTCCTTGTGGGAATCAGGTAGATTAACTACCAATACCCTATCAGGACTCCTGGCTTTGAGGTAGAGGACACCTGAGCTAGTTCGAGAAAAGTAATAACAAAAATAGACCTCGGCAAGTCCTAATCTATTACCATACAACTAATTTATTCTATGTACACCACTTACTATTTTCCACACATTTGGCGAGCATTGTGCGGGGACGATATTGAAATAACCAAAGAAATGCAAAAATAGATCATTAGGGGGAAAAGTAAGTCCCCCTGAGAAAGCAGCAAAACATGGATCCAGTGGGCATCCTCTATATCCCTAACATTCTTAGGAGGCGAGGCACAACACTCAATCTCTACCCACTCAGGGATGTTGTAGAACTTTCTAAACTCAGAGATCGATCTATTTCCAATCTTCGCCATTGGAAAGCACAAAGAAAAGCTACAAACCAAAGAGAAAATGTAAAGGAAGGGCACGAAAAACTTACAAAACAGAAGATCGATTCAAGTACTGAAGAAGCACGAGCTCAAGATAACTAAAAAGCAATGAGAATGGGGACTGAGAGCAAAGGGAATGATGCATTAGAATTCTCAGAAGATGGAAGAGTGATGGAAAGTATGAAACACCGAAAAAGATGTGGTTATCCCAACGAGCCTTCAAATTCTAATCATAGTGCACAGTAAGCGAAGCGACTGCAGCCAAAATCAACTCCACAGCTCCCGAGGAATTGGAACACGGCCATTATGGCTAATCATTTAAATTTGTTGGACCCATATACATGGCACAACAAATTTAGGGGCAATTGTGGGTACCCATAATTTAGAACCATGGGCCTGGACGAGTAGCCCAGTCCTGGCGGCCCAAAGTCCAAGCCCTTTATCTTTTATCCAGTCTCCTCCCACGATCCCATAAAGGGAAGTTATAGGGGAGATGGGAAACGTGGAGGAACCCATCACCTCCACTCACCTACATGTAAATGTATATATTAAACCCTAGGTCCGGGGCAAAAGGACAAGTTGTATTCTCTGTAATCACTCTCTGGAGTATATAGAAATAACATCGACTGCACCACCGTGGACGTAGGCACATTTTGGCTGAATCACGTACTTCATTTGTTGTGTGATTGGCATCTTCTATTCCTTGTTCTCTTCTTGATAATCTCTCTCATATTTATTTGTGTTGCATAACAATTGCTTCTACACTTACAATCCTAACTTTGGCAAATTGTGAATACCTTTAAAGAGCAAATCGCGAACACCAATCTTTATCCACGTGAAAAGAGAGGAATCTTGTTAGGTTGTATTTGTAAAGAGTTATGTTAAAAAAATATAGATGATTTTAAAAATTACCTAAGCGGGACGAGTGGAGCGAGAGAGAGCTTACCAGAGAGAGTGATAGGCTAGGGTTTTACCGCGGTGGCGCGTCACCGACGCCGATCATTTGTTTATTCGGCTCACCAACTCTATACAAAAACCTAAACTATGACACACTCAAAAAGGGAGTATAGCGGCCAGGTCGGGTATTGAAAATCCGCAAAATAAGTTGCTAGAATTTAATTGGTTTAATACTTCTAAAATAAATGTGTAAAAGATAATTACTGACAAAATAAAAGATAAATAAAGAAAAAGATTAAACTAGGCAAGTGTATTTAAACTAAAATTAACAAAGAGAATAAAAACTATAGGTTGCGTCGGATATCCCTCACCTAGAGTTAATTAGTATAAAATGGTTACATAGGTCGACGAGTTATTAAGATCGAGTCTCGCTTCGACAGTTAATTAAACCCAGAGTTGTAACACCCCTAAATTTTCATAAAAGTCTAATAAGATTTTAGCGTCAACAAATACTTCGGAAATTACGCACGCAAGGTCATAAATACAGAGCATACATGATATACCCCGTTAAATCTCCTAGGCGTAATAACTAGGACAACACACTCGAAATAAATACGTAAACTCCATCACCAAATCAAAGCAAAACGTCAACTCTAGGTGAGTTCAATCCGACACAACCTAATTTAAATTAGCCCCTAAGCATATTAAATGACATTAAATAAATTAACTAATTAATTAAAGCTCAACTAATCAATTAAAGCAACAACTACTTAAATTAACACTACAAATTAAACTAGGCTTGTAAATAAATGGTAAGCATGAAAATCTAGGCTAGAAAGCTTTAAGTAGGCAAAAGAGACAATAAATAGTGTTCACTTACATTAATGGGTGTCAAACCACTAAGAAAATGGAGGAGAGGGGTGTTCTCCAAATAATTCCCCAAAAATTACAAACCCTAAGTTAAGCTAAGAGAGAGAGAGAGAAACTAGATAAAAAAACTAGATAATTTCCAAAAATAAACCAACGGATCTATTTATAGTAAGTTACAATTAGAAGTAAAGAAAAAAGTAAAAAATAAAATAAAAAAAAGTGTTAAGTTCTCGTTTAACTAAGGAAAGAAAAGGAAAAATAAAATAGAAAAAGGGAAATGGGGAGGTAACAGGTCTTAGACAAAAATAAGCCCGTCGATCGGTCAACAGGGAAGAGGCTATTGTCCAAACTCCACAGCATGACATCAAACCCCGGTCGACCGCGGCGGCTGGGCCGATCGACCGGTACTGCAGAACTCCATCTCCTTCGTAGCTCAATACCCACATCACAGCATACCCGCATCGTAACTACGCCTTGGCCGAGAAAATTCAAGCACCAAGACCGCATCCAACATACAAAAAATATCTGAGACCCACCAATAACGGAGACCATCCATGGCCATATCCACCAAAAGATCCAACTCCATAGATGGTCTAAACCATGAAAATGTCAAAATGGGTACTCCGAAAACCCGTGCCAATTGGCCCACAACTCTATCTGTACGCAATCCAAGCTTCAATTTCGGACGAAAAGAATCAATTTGGGATGAAGCCAAAACCCGAGCACAGACCCGAGCCAAAGAAAAATTGTCCACGGAAGCTTGCTAGAAAAAACGTTTTAGGAACATGGAAGGAATTATCGAATAAACGACATGGGTGGAATTATTAGAATTATTATTAATTTCTTATAATTCTTTTTCGATTAAATGTCCGTGTTTCCTTCGTTCAGACTCCGATTCTTGCACCGTTCATGGCCACACGGATCTTGGCCCTAGGTCTACAACTTCCGTGTAGACTTGAGTAAAAATCTCGAAATATAAAATTACGAAAATGCCTCTGAACATGCAAATCACGAGGAAACTTTACCGGAATGCGTCCAAACTTCATACTAAGAACTTTAATACCTATAAAAGTTCAATTATACCTCAAATAACCTTTGATCATATAAAATGGAGGTTGTTTGATTAACGAGCATAATTATTGGCATTAAAGTATCCGGGGAGGCTAAAATGCATAAGTTTCGAGGGTATATATGTGCAATATTCAATACGAATCAGAGAGCTGCGCGAAGAGAGAGAGAGAGTTGGCCGAAGAGTTGTGTACTAAGATAGAGAGAGAGAGATAAGTCAAAGAAGATGAGGGATTAACAGGGGTGAGCAGGAATGAGAAGGATGAGATAGCGGGATACCTAAGTGAGTATAGTGAATTTTTTAGGGTATTTTATATTTTAGTTAAGTGTACTAAATTTTGGCACACTTTTGAAACAATGATAAAGTTTGGAACTGTTTTAAAGTGTGCTAGATTGTCTTTAAACCGTGCTTGAATTTGGCATAGTTTTAAACTGTGCTAAATTTTTAATATCAGAATGTGCCAAATCATTATTTTTGGTGTAGTGTATGCATAATCAATATACATTAAATCATTGTCCATAAATGGGTAAATATGCATAATTCATAACAAACATATGAAATGAGAAACCATCCAAACATGCTAGAAAAATGTTCACATGCACAAAAACACAAGGAAAAATAAATATATTGATCCATCCATAAGCAGAATCAAATGTACTTCAACCAACAATCAAGCCATATGAGATATACCCCACCCACGAAACCAGCCAAGATATATAAACCCTCTTGAGGAGCTTTCCAAAAATGAGCATCTGGGTTGAACACTTCCTCTGTAACACCCCGATCGGGTTTTATGGATTAACCGTGGTAAATTCGATACAACTCGAGCATTAGGTGTGAAGTGGAATAAGACAACTTATATAATGTAGTTAGTCCAGTTTTATTTAATTTAACATTTCACTTATTTAACATGCGATTCCAATTTAAATCAATCTACGTGAAGGACCCATGGGAAGCACTCTCGGAATTCGAGCATATAGAGATACCAACGTAAAAAAATAGGTTACTTACCTGTACAACGCTCCCAAAATTCGGAACTGCACCCAACCTGGTGTAACAAAGACGAGGGAAATAGACGAATGCCTAGTGGGAAATACAATGAAGAAATATAGAATCGAGCAGAAGAAAGGAGACTCTAACACGTTATATCTATGTTCACGTGTAACTACCTTATACACACACACACACACACACACACACACACACACACACACACACACACACATATATATATATATATATATATATATATATATATATATCAATAAAATTATGTGTACCCCCATTGTGTACCCCCATTCATACCCTTTGCTTTAAATGCTTATACCTTGTTGTTGTTGGTCCCGTTAGGGCATAGAGTACAACTTGTTATTGCCTTGTCTTATTATAGGGTACAAAATCGGGGTACAAAATGAGGGTCCATGTAGTATTGCTCTCTCTCTCTCTCTCTCTCTCTCTCTCTCTATATATATATATATATATATATATATATATATATATATATATATATATATATATATATATATATATATATATATATATATATTTAATGCATGAAACTATTTTTATTCCTAAAACGATACTTTTTTCGATTAATTCACTTTAATCTTATAAAAGAACTTCTTACTAGACATAACATTTATTTCTTGATTTAATACATCCGGTTAAATAATTTAAACAATACCCTTTGTTTATGGAAAGTAATTCTATCACCAAAATTACCCCTTTGTTTATACCAATTTATATTAGTATTTTTATTGAAAATTAGCTCTCAACACATGCAAGCATCGTGTTAGAAAATACTTATTTTTCTTTGAAAATCTTTCATTAACACACCTCTTAGGTTTCTTAACTACCTATTCTATCACTTCACTTTACCATTCCTTTATTTTATGGACATTAATTAATTTTTGCAGTTACTTGTCCACATTATCCTTTACTGGAACATTTATGACCTCATTCAAGTTAATTTGTCTTCTCATATATTCACCGCATAACCCACTTCTTAACATGTTCCATTTTCATTACCTTTTTCTCAAAATCTTCTAATATTCGCATACTTTAATAGGCTCCACACTGCCAGCTATGCTACCATATGCTCTGGCTTGTTATTTTGGATCTTTCACTCAAGGGCTATAGACCTTCCTTAATTATCCCGATGTCATCCGAGTCCATATTAATGTGTTTTTATCACTTTAAAAATGTTCACATTATTCCACTTTTCCTTTATCGGCTAAAGCTAAAACCCGGGGTTTCACCCCAATTTGTGTTATCCTTTAAAATAATGTCCTTTATACTCCAGCATTGATTTTATCCCCAAAAATCATGTTCTTTTGGACCATTTTGTGTAACACCTTTTCTAATATTTTTATTTCATAAAAATGTTCCACTTTACATAAAATTATCATTTTACCCATTTGTTTCCAAACTTGTCATTTTCTTCATTTTCACAAAAAGTTATTCTCCAAAACATCATTAAGTTACCCACACTAACTTCTTAAGTGTTTTTAAGTCATTAACACGTATTTAACACTTTGGAGTAACATACTTCTCAAGTTGAAAATATCTTTATTTCATTACTTTCTTTCTCTAAGAAATCATTAAACATTTAAGGACTACTTTATAAGAAAAACGTCATTTTCATTTCTTAATACATGTAGTCTTGAACCACTTATCACATACTTTAAGGGGTGAATTTTTTATTTTCCTTATTTCATGTTTGAACCCAATAAAACCTTCATCAAACTTGTTTATATACTCATCATTAAAATACTACAATTTTATATACATGAGAAAATAGATTTCAAGTCCAAAAATTATATTAAATGAGTCTAACATATGATTTATTTTAAAAATTACATAATATTTGCACAAACATACTTTTAAGGGTAAAAGTCATTTTTGTTTATTCAAAACTTGAATAAATGTCCATTTATATAAAAATTTCAAATTTTACAAGAAAACTAGGAAACAATTGCTTACAAAATATCTTTAAGAAGGTAAACATTCCTTCAATATTTTTATTCCATAAAAATGTCTAAATACCAAGTTATCTCGAAATATATCATTTTTCTCAGATCCATTGAAACTTTTTGTAAACCCATTTTTATAAATCATAAAAAATAACTTTCTTAAATCATATATCCATCCTACACTTGTAAACTCTAACTACAAGACCAACACTATAGGAAATAGAGTTCTTAAACTAAAGAGTAGAGTTTTTCACCTCAAAGAAGCTCCAAAAATGGTGGATGAAAGGTAGAAAAATATGGCAACCTCCCACCTAGAAAAATGTCCTTAAAAGGGTTGCCTAGCTCCCGAAATCTTATCTCCATGAAAGCTCCAAGAAAAACCCCCTTCAAACTTCATGATTTCTTCTTGATTAGGCTCAAATTCTTTCGAATTTATCCCCGTAATTTAGAGAGTTATATCATCTCGAATAGCATAAAATGAATGTAATTATCGCATTTCCATGTTACTGACTCCTTATAACAAGTACATTTAGTTTCGTGTATTTCTCATGATTTTTGCAGGTATTTAAAGCATTGAGGAAGAAAGAAACTGGAAAAGCATTGAAAAGGTCAAAGGAGGAAAATCAAAGGGCAATTTCGTAATTTTTAAGTCTTAGTCCGGAGGTGGGAACAACTGTAAAGTTGAATATCGTTCACTTAAAAGAACACTTGAAAAAATGGGAAAAGGCAGGAGATCCAAACCGCCTAGAAAAGGGTCCGGACCGGGTCCCCAGAAAGTTCAATATGAAAATCGAAGGGGATTCAGACCTTTTATTCAAAAATGATCCGGACCGCCTTAACCTGACATTCCCTGTAAAGATTATGGAGGTGATCCGGACTGCCTCCCTCGATGGATCCAGACCGCATTGGATTTTTACGAAATTTTCTGTTCTTTCTCAGAGTTGTAATGGAGTCAAACTCTTGTAAATTTTGTGGCTATTTATTCAGATTAGTTCCCCAATATCGGGGGTTCCATTTTTTAGGGTAACTATTTAGGAGTAGAGGGTTTTTGTAGTGAAAAACCCTATATTTTAATAAGAGTTTTGCTGTAAGGAATTCAAGTTTGATTCTTCAATACAAGTAATTTCTTTCCATTCCTTCTTTCATAATTTCCTTGGTTTGTTAATTATTAATCCCGCATCTCTTTAATTCTAAGTTTCTATTAGTCATGACGTTTTCTTCTTTTCAGTCCATGTTTTCTTTTAGTTTATCATGTCTAGCTAATTTTTTAAGGGATGGGGTGCATGAACCCTACCCGATGTAATTCACGAAAATGGGAAATAGACTTTTGAATTAAAATCTTAGATGAATCGTGTTACGTAACTGTTGCAACCGTCGTTGGACTTTTGATCTCATTTGCTCAAGATAACCGGGATGCTTAAAGGTGCGACGCGCGTATTGGTTAACGCGCCACCGCTTTGTTCTTGCATTTGATTTCATATGGTGTGGACTACGATCCCTCATATATGGAATGCTTAGTATTAATAAATACTGGGTTCATTTAAAATCTTAATTCCGAATCTAATATCCTATGAAGTGAATTGCTGTAACACCCCACATTTTTCATGCATTAAACATTTAATTAATTCGGGAATTGAAAATTACTTGTGAGTCGTAATTTTAATTGAATTAATTAGGGAAATTTTATTTAAATATTAATCGGGGAGTAAATGGTTAATAATTACGGGAATTTATTTACTAAGTGAATAGTAATTATTTATTTAAGTCATTTCGAGTATTAATGACAGGGTATGCACTTATCTCAACCGGGAGTCGGTATAGACTAAAGGGGGTGGGAGGATAAGTATTTTTATAAATTAATTCGGATGCTAATTCTGAGTGTACGATTGAGTCCGGATGGGCCGAGATAGTCGGAAAAGTGTACCCGGGGGTAGTAAACGGGTCACGGGACATTTTTAGATATACCCCGGCCCACACGGGGGCAATTGGGTCATTTGGGCTTGGCCCATTAGGCAAAAAACGGGATTTAGGTTAATTGTTAAGTTAGGAGAAGAAAGGAAATGGCTGATAGAGTTTTAGAAAAAGGCTAAGTGTATTAAGGAACCCTAATAGTAGTTAAAGGAAGTTTTGGGATCACTAGAGAGCCAACACGGATCATCTTCAACCTTGGAATTCATCTTCGAATCAGACACTACGAAACCTAAGGCAAGTGGATAACTTGCAATAGTATTGAATCTGTTTTTCAATTCATATTCATGTGATGTGTTTGATCAAAATTCGTTTTGGGTGTTCATGGCATAAACATGAGGTTTTGAAAATAATAATCTGATTTACGAATTTGAATGAGGATTCTTGTAGAAATCTGATATTATAAATTGATACATATCTGGTAGGATGATATCTGGATAATTAGAAACAAATTTGGTGAAGGGATTTGGGCTGTAAATGGCTAAGGAATTAAAGATGAATATTTCCCAAAATTCAGAAATTGTAGTTAATGGACAAATTAATAATGTTGGAGGACATTCTGGAGGTCCCTAATAAGGTTCCTAACTTGTATTATTGTTAAGAAGGCTTGAGATTGCTGGTAGAAGGAGTTAGGGTTTTATGAAACTCGTCCATGGCAGAATCTGTCTTCGCGAAGAAGATGAAGACTTACTCGATCGATCGATCGAAGGTCTGGGGTCGATCTATCGATGGTCGCGTAGTTTTCTTTTATATGAAGAAAATTTAATTTAATATTTTTCCAGGACTTAATTTGGTGAGAAATTTATATATGGGTTTTAAATCTAATTAATAGTGAATAAAGTTAATTAGCATTTGGAGACGACTTAGTGTGACATCATAATTTAAATTTGTTGGGTTTTGGAGAAATTAGGTGTGACACACTAAGGTTGAATTTTTGGGAAGGTGTTCGAAAGGATTAAATATAGATGTAGTGAACAAGTCCGGGGATAATGGTTGAGGAATACCGAGAGATAAATCTTATTTAGGTAAAGGCTAAATAATTCGGGAGTCGGGAATTTAGACTCGGGTGAGGTTAATTCGGACTTCGAGGGTAAGTCAAATTTGATGGTGGGGGCGACACCAAAGGTGACTTAATTAATTAATGTGCGAATTAATTAATAATTAGAGTTGTACCATAAACTCTTAATAAATTAAAAAGGCTTGTGTTACGAATTTTGTACATGGTGTATCCGGGACATTTTATATTTATATATATATACGGAGTTTGATAGTATATATATATATATATATATATATATATATATATATATATATATATATATATATATAGTGTGTGTGTGCATTAATATCAGTGATTGGATACTATTAGTATATACTCTAGTGCTATAGGGGGAGGTTGCGCGTAGTGGATGAATCCCCTAGCTTAAGGATTAGGGCGAGTATAATCCCAGGTCATAGCATCCGTTATATGGATGAGTGGCATCTCACTTTCAGGGAAGGAATATGACCGCTTCCAATTCGTATGTTAAACTAAGTTAGTGAGCGAATCTGACTTGGGTAACTAGGTTATGTGAATACACCTAGTGGGATAGCACTTGGGAAAATGTATATTTTGTGAGTATTTTTACTCGGTCGAATGTTAGTATTAAATGTTATTTCAGTATGTTTGTGAATACTGTAATATGATTAAATATATAATTAGGTAAATAATTATATATGGGATAATTAATACATAGTGTAAAATGTATTATGTGCATAACAGGTGTGAATGTTATATAAAATTAAAAAGTGTAATGATTTAATTAAGTTTGACGTTTATAATAACTTAAAAATCATGAATTAAGGCATACTCGGTGTTGATGTAAAAAATTAGATCACTCTAATTATTCAATCACAGATAAATAAATGAGACAAAAGATTTTAAAGTGGTTCATCCTTATAAGAATGGCCTATGTCCACTGTTGTTTTATTGCTGAGTGTTTGGGAATTCTCGATTACAAGAAATTCCGTTCTAGATTCGGTTCCCCTACAATGAGGGTTGTACAATGTATTTATAGCCCTGAGGCTGTAATGTGAAAGGGTAATACATTAAATGATATATATATATGAAAGGGTAATACATTTAATGCCCTCTTTGCGTGTCCGTCTGAATGATAAGCATTTAATGAATCAGTTGAACTGTTGGTTATCTAGCTATTAATGCTTCGTTCAAGATGCAGCTCGGACCGCCTGAGTTGCTCGGACCGCCTAAGCTTCTCGGTACTCAAGTGTTCCTCGGAGATGCATTGTTCCTCGGATCATGTGAGTTCCTCGGGTAAGTAGTGTTCCTCGGGGAACTAGTCTTCCTCGTTGTAGTCTTGTTCCTCGGAGCGTGTGGGTTCCTCGGAAGTGTTTGTAGTTTCCATGTAGATAGCCACGTGTCTTCATATGATTGGTCCACGTCAGCAGATTAAATTTGGTATAAAAAGAAGCCCCCAATGTTTCATAGTTCGAAATTTGAGGAGTATGGAACATTCTTTCTCGGAATATGGTAGCTTTAAATAGTCTTCCTGATTTTTAGGAGCATTTCCCTTGTATTTATTTCTCCTTCCCAAATCGTAGAATCATGCTTTTTTGGACTTTTCTGCGTGCTTCGATTCCTGCGTTACTTTTCGTCTTGTTAGCCGCTGTTGTTCGCTTTGATTCCCGCACCAATATTTAATGCCCTTTTAGCCGCCGGTAACGTAATCATCCTTTTTTGTAATCATTACTTCACCATTTCCCAAGGCAAGGTATTTAAACTTCACAGACACTCCCATCGTCTTCTACCTTTTCAAATTTTCGTCTTTTGAGTTTTACATCATCTCTTCCTACTCTCTTGTGCGTTCATCTTTTCCGTCGTTCGTTGTCAGCAGATCCATTCTTTTCCTGTAAGATCTTCTTCCTTCATCTTTATTTCTTTATTCACCATGGTTTACCCTGTTGAGTCTCTTGAGAAACTTCGTTCTGATTTCTCCATTCCCTCTTGGGTTGTGTTGGAAGAGCTTTCTGAGCCTTCTAATTACTTCCATTTGGCTGAGGGACATTGGTTCCCCAGTCTCTTTTTTGCTGAGTGTGGATTTTCTTTTCCCCCAAATTCCTTGTGTCTGGAATTCTGTCAGTATTTTGACATTGTTCATGCACGAATAGCCCCCAACACATGGAGAATAGTTAATGGGGTGCATAGGTTAAATCAAGTGCATGGAACTCGTATAGGAATTTAAGAAATCATGTACTGCTATAGATGGGCAGTCAATGAAAATATTTATTATTTAAAAACTAGATTTTTAAACAGAGCCTTAGTAGTTAATCTCCCTGATGCCAATAGGGATTATTTTGAACATGGGGTTGTCATAAAAAATTGGCAACACCCTCCATTGACTGGAGATGAGGTGTACCGGGGTCCCAAATGCCCTCCTTATGGCAATGGGATAGGTTAATTTATTTTATTTTATTTTGAAATTATGCTTCTTTTGTGTTTGATAAAATGTGCCACTGATAACAATGTTTGCTTTTTTGTAGTTGATAACAAAAGAAGGTGCCCAAAAGAAGCAGATGTCAACATAAGGCATTTGAAACTTATCTGGAGTCTGCATCAAAGTGTTGCCGACGAACACATTAGATCAGCTTCGTATCTGCTCCAGTACAAGAGCTACACCACCTCCTTCACTACTCGCCTGTGATCAGTGAGGCAGAGCCAGTACCATCCTCTGCAAGTTCTTCGCCTGAATCTCATATTCCTTTGAGCGAAAGGATGAAGAAGAGAAGACCTCCCACCTTGTTTGAGAAAAATGCCTCTGGTTCTGGGGAGGCAAAACGGAGTAGGATTGATGTCCCCAGGGGGGGGACAAAGAAGACTGATGCAGCTCCTCCAGTTGCTCCTGCTAAAGTCACCGAGAAGCCCGCAGTGGCTCCGAGCAGGTCTGCTGCTCTTGGAGAGGTGATTGTGATATCACCGACCAAGGGTTCTTCCTTGGTTGAATCTTTACCTGTTCCCCCGAGGAGGCTGAAGAAGAGCTCCTCGATCAATTTGGCTGACACCACTACTCAACCCCCAGCTGCTGGGACTGTAGTTCCCACTTTTGTTCCTCTGAGCTCTGCCATGAGCTCGGTGAAGTCCCGGGCCATTCTTGAGGTCCAAGGTAATGAAGATAATCTTACTCGGGACATGGCTACTTCTTTGGCTGCTCGTCACCTTGCTTCAGTAAGTCTCTTTACTTTGAACTTTTCATATTTTCCTTTGTCATTTCTTATTTCTAACTTGCTTTCTTTTTCTATTCACAGTTGACGAGCTGCTTCAATATAATCCTGAAGAAGGATGAAGCGATTAAGACTTCTTGCTCCTCGTCCAGTGTGGAGGGAGCTATGGAAGAGGCCATCAAGTCTTTGGAAGACTCTCGCCAGCAGTATGCCACTGATAAGGATATCTGGGAGAAAAAGCTTGCCTCCAATGAGCAGGAGAAAGCTCGAGCTATTGAAGCTTCCAAGGAGTTGGAAAAGAGAATAAATGTCTTGGAGAAGGCAAATAAGGAGCTTGAAGAGAAGCTCAAAACTGCTGGAGAGTTGGAAAATAAACTCAAGGCTACCGAGGAGGAGTTGGCTAAACTTCAGGAAGTAGGTCGGCAGAAGGAGGAGGCAGAAAATAAATTGAAGGCTGCTGAGAACTTGCTGTCCGAGAAGCTTGCCTTGGAGAAGTCCAAGAGGAAAGCTGTTGTGAAGAAGTCCTTCAGCTCTGGCTGGGACAAGGGGTGGGATAAGGGGTTGGCTTCCATGGTATCTCAAGTGGGCTATGGCAGTCTAAAGTATTTTAGGGATGGATGGGTTGCTGCCCTTCAGGAAATGAAGGTCGACGAGTCATCCGAGCTCTTCCAGAGACATATCCCTGGTCCCCCTCCAACTCCAGAAGAATTAGAAGAGGACGAAGCTACCTCTGAAGAGTCTTCGATGGTGATAGGAGATCATGCCCTAGCCATTCAGCCTACTACCGAGGAAGATCAACAAATCATTTCTTCCTCTGAGCAACTGCCTACTCTCCCCGAGCAACTTTCCCTTCCTTCCGAACAACCTACCTCTTCATCCCAGCCTCCAGAGAAGGTTTTGGGAGATAAGGAAAAGGTGTAGTGTTGTTCGGGTTTCTCTTTATTTTCTTTCTTTCTTTTTATCAAATGTAACCCAGAATGTGTAACTCTGAACTATGATCTAATAAAACTTGAACTTTTCTTTGCATACTGTTGTCTATCTTTCATTCATACTCTGCTTATTCTTCTTATTGATGATTGCTCTTCTTTCTCTGCTAGGTTCTGGCCAGGATGGATTAGCTATCTGCCCATGATACAAAGTTGTTACAGTAATGTAATGAGTACTTTAAGGCTGGTCACACAGACCTGAGTGCTGCACAAGTTGCCGACATCCTTGGTCATGATGCTTCAGAACAGGAAGTTGAAGCATATCAGTACTTGAAGTGTCTACTTGACCGAGCAGTGGCCAATAATGTGGCTTACTATGAAATGATCGAGGATCTCCAGTGCACCCTCGAGACCTTCAGAATCAATACAAAGAATTAACCGCCCTGTTGCATGAAGGGTACGAAAAGAAGTACAAGCTGATCATGGCTGACAAGGGATACGAGAAGCTTTTTGCTGGGTATGATCTGAGGGAGAGGACTTTAAAGGGTGAGGTCGAGGGATGCAGACATATTGCCAAGTTGCTGGAGCAAGAGAACAAAAACTTGCAAAAAGAGCTATCACAATTAAAGTCTGCAGCCTCCACTTCCAGTTCCTTGATCCCAGTGACAGACGAGGGATTCTCGTTCCTAGAGGTTGAGAATGCCAAGTTGAGGAACGAGTTGGAGACTTTGAAGAGTTCTGGAACCTCTACATCTTCTCGCGGTCGTGCAAGAGCTCCTCGGGGATGAGGAAGAGCAGCTCGGATTCTTGTCGAGGAACAAGGAACTCAGTCTGCGTTAGAGAACCAAGCTTTCCAATTAATGGCGAAGAATCAGGCTTTGTCTGATATGTCAAAGAAAATTAGGGACTTGGAAAAACAACTCTCTGCGCAGAAGTCAGTCTTGGAGAATAAGGAGCTTTTCATCAAGAATCTCCACGAGCAGCTAGAAAGGCTAACATATCAATTCCACAAACAGCCCAGGGAGTTCTGGATGGCTAGATACAACAAAGCATTATTCCACTTGGACGACCGTATCCAGAATGCCAACAATGAGGGATACAAGCAAGGTTGGTTGAATGCCTTAGGTGTGTTAAAGCTCGAACAAGGCCATTATCTATGGGACTACCATGATCCCGGTTTGCTCGACTTGCCTGTGCCACCATACAATTTGGAGATGGATTGGATCCCTGCTCGGGCTATTCCTCGGAGCTTAATTTCAACGTATCTCGGTGACTATAATCTTCACTCTCAAATCGAGGTATCTCGTCCCGAGCATCTATTAGATCGACCATCCACGATGAATGTCAGGATGCTGAAGGATCTTAACTTTATCAATTCTCCTCAGTCTTTAAATGATCCGCCTGCTGGCGAGGAACCTGTGTCAAAAGCAGAGGGGAAGAGACCAGTACAATAGGAATTTTTGATGTAATAGTTAGTATACATTTCAATATCAATGTACTTTGTAATTTATTTTGAATTCAATGAAAGACTTTCATTTTTGTTTGCAAATCTCAATTGCTATTATCTTGTAGTTATCAAACACTTTATATTTATGCATATCTGTTAAAAAGATGGTAATATTGTGTTGTTCATCGACCAACTCAGTAATAATTAAAAAGTTACAAGTATTAGTAATGTTGCTCGATCACTTAATAATAAAGTAATGAGTATAAAAATGTTTAAAATTTTTCCAACCAACCAAGGTCCTTAAATTGTGCTCTTCGATCAACTACAGTTAATGGGTTTTTATCCCCGACCAGCCATACTTGGTAGATTTTTCTCATAAATGTTTCCGACCAACCAAGGTCGGTAAATGTTCATTGTCGACCAACTACGATTAGTGGGTTTTTATCCCCGACTAGCCATACTTGGTAGATTTTTATCTTTTTCATAAAATGCGTCCGACCAACCAAGGTCGATAAATTCTACTTGTCAACCAACTACAGTTAGTGGATTTTTATCCCCGACCAGCCATAGTTAGCAACTTTTGCACTTTCTGGAATAATCTTACCTCTCGACCAACATAAGTTGGCATTTTCGAGAATGTACGTACCTTCCGACCAACATAAGTTGGCATTTGAGAGCATATTTTGTTTCCTAGCGAAACAAGTTGGCATTTTTAGGAATATATCGTTTCCTAGCCAAACAGGTTGGCATTTTAAGGAATATTTCGTTTCCTAGCCAAACAGGTTGGCATTTTTAGGAATATATCGTATCCTAGCCAAACAGGTTGGCATTTTTAGGAATATCTTGTTTCCTAACCAAGCGAAGTTGGCATTTTTAGGAATATTTTGTTTCCTAACCAACCGAAGTTGGCATTTTTAGGAATATTTTGTTTCCTAACCAACCGAAGTTGGCATTTTTAGGAATATTTTGTTTCCTAACCAACCGAAGTTGGCATTTTTAGGAATATTTTGTTTCCTAACCAACCGAAGTTGGTAGTTTTAGGAATATTTTGCTGAGCAGTCTGAGCTTTGCCGAGTAGTGTGTAGCACTAGTATTCCCGAAAAATTCTCAATAAAAGGAGAGACTTTGGCAGAATATCTTCATTTTATTCATACTGATGGAACTGTGTTACATATACATCACTGATAATACTTGCGCAGATGCTCTGCGTTCCGTGCGTTCTTAAACTCCTCGCCTTCTAAAGTTGCTATTCGATAAGTTCCTGGTCGAACAACTTCTGAAACTCGGTATGGTCCATGCCAGTTTGCCTCCAGTTTATTATGTTTTTGAATTACTTTCTTCAGCACATAGTCTCCTTCTTTCAGGTCGCACTTCTTCACCCTCTTGTTGTAGAACAAAGTTGTTCGTTGCTAGTAAGCAGCATTTCTAATGGCTGCTTCTTCTCTAACTTCCTCGAGCATGTTTAAATCCAGTCTTCTCATTAAGTCGCTGATAGGGGAATTGAAATTCAGTACCCTGTGTGTTGTGAGGCCCAACTCGGATGGTATGACAGCTTCACTTCCAAATGCCAGCATGTATGATGATTCTCCAGTTGCTACTCGGGGAGTAGTTCGATAAGCCCAAAGGACCGATTGTAGCTCGTTGATCCAGTTTGCTTTTGCATCATCCAATATTTTCTTCAAACCGTTCATCAGAGTTCAGTTTGTCACTTCAGTTTGTGCATTGCTTTGAGGATGACCTGGTGCTGAATGAACCTTCAAAATGTTTGACTGCTGACAATAGGCGGCAAACTCCTCGTTATCAAATTGTGTTCCATGGTCTGTGATGAAGGCATGAGGGAGACCATATCGGAAAATGATGTTCTTCCAAACAAATTGGTACACCTTCTCGTACGTCATGTCAATGAGTGGCTCAACTTCTACCCACTTAGTAAAATAATCTACTGCGATGATGAGATACTTGAACCTTCCTCGGGTCGTTGGCAGTGGTCCAACCAAATCTATCCCCCCCATAGAAAATGACCAAGGGGAAGTTATGGGTGTCAACAATGCTTGTGGAGTTCTTCGGATGGAGGAGAAGCGCTAGCACTTATCACACTTCTTCGCATAGGCTATACAATCAGCCCTCATCGTCGGCCAGTAATATCCCTGCGTCATCACCCTTTGCAAAAGCGTCCGACCTGCTACATGTGCTCCACAAGACCCTTCATGGATTTCTTCAATCAATTCTTTCACCTCGGAGGGATGCACGCATCTCTACAAACCTGCCATAATTCCCCGTCTATATAAAACGCCATTAGTTAGTACATACCGAGCAGCTTTATACTTCAATTTCTTGGCTGCGAGCTTGTCAATTGGCAATTCTCCCTCCTCGACATACGCCCTGATGGGATCCATCCAAGATGGTCCTAAATCAAGGGTGATAAAGTTCATCATCAGATCTTCATCTATACTCCGACCAGCTAACACTTCAATTGGGATTATTCGCCGTAGCTCGGTGCGAGTAGCTGATGCTAGTCGAGCTAGGGCGTCTGCTCTCGCATTTTCCATTCTTGGTATTTAGACCAGCTGAATAGCGGAAAATTCTGACACCAGCTCCTTTGCCTTTGCATGATATCTGATCATTAATTCTCCTCTAACTGCATATACTCCCATCATTTGGTTTACAATCAATTGAGAGTCGCTGAAGATCACAACCTGCTGCGCCTCCATAATTTTTGCCAAATTAAGCCCTGCAATCATGGCCTCATATTCAGCCTCATTGTTGGAAGCTTTGAATTGGAAACGCAAGGCGTATTCCATGTCGACCTCATCCGGAGTGCTCAAAACTATCCCCGTGCCACATCTTGCAATGCAAGATGATCCATCTACATATAGCCTCCATATAGGTAACTCGTCTTCAAATTTTGAATCAGTTAGAGTTCCTCGGTGAAATATTTGCTGCTTCTTTTCATCCTCCCTAGATTTTTCTCGCTCTTCGTCGATCATTTTTTCTTGCCCTTTTTACCAACCGGTGTTGGTTTGAGCTCGAATTTAATGATCCTGTAACATCCACTTGCCCTTTTACCAACCGGAGTTGGTCTGAGCTAGTATTTGTTGATCCTGTAACATCCACAGGTTGATCAGCGAGCTACTCTTGTTCCTCGTCCGGAGTTCTCACATCTATCTCTGCATCACATCCTGTAACATCCACACGCCCTTTTACCAATCGGAATTGGTCTGAGATTGTGTTTGTTGATCCTATAACATCCACAGGTTGATCAGCGAGCAACCTTTGCTCCTCGGGGGTATCAGGATAGGTGAACTCCGCTATAAAGTCTGCTACAGCCTGCCCTTTTAGCGATGATCTGGGTTCATAAATTATATCATATTCACCGAGCTCTATTGCCCAGTACATCAATCTCCCTGATTTTTCTGGCTTATGAAGGGCTTGTCTCAATGGCACATCGGTATATACTACTATAGTATGAGCCTGGAAGTATGGACTCATTCTCCTACTCGCCTCAATCAGCGCTAGTGCCAATTTCTCCATCCTTGGATATTTGATCTATGCTCCTCGGAAGGCCTTACTTGTGTAGTAAATTGGTTTTTGCATTCCATTCTCCACTCTGATCAACGCCGAGCTAACTGCATTCTCGGACACTGCAAGGTACAAATACAATTTTTCTCCCATCACCGGTCTGGACAACAGTGGAGGTGCTCCCAAGTATTTTTTCAAGTCTTGAAAAGCCTTCTCACATTCATCATTCCACTGAAAAGTTTTTCTGAGTGTCTTGAAGAATGGGAGACATCTATCAGTTGCTCGCGACATAAATCTGTTGAAAACCGCTACTCGTCCTGTGAGACTCTGTACTTCCTTCTTCGTTGTTGGAGATCGCAGCCCTAATAGAGCTTTGATCTTTTCAGGATTTGCTTCAATGCCTCGTTGATTGACAATGTACCCGAGGAACATGCCTTCTCGTACTCCAAATATGCACTTCGTTGGGTTCAGCTTCATTTGATATTTATCTAGTTGATCAAAAGTATGACTTAAGTCAACTAGATGATCGGCAGCTTTCTTGCTTTTTGTCAGCATGTCGTCAACATAGACTTCCATATTGTCACTGATTTGTTCAGCAAAGACCTTGTTCATCAGCCTCTGATATGTCGCACCTGCATTTTTCAAACCAAAAGGCATAACATTATAACAATAAGTTCCTCTAGGGGTAATGAAAGAAGTAATTTCCCTGTCTTCAGGTTTCATTTTAATCTGATTGTAACCAGAATAAGCATCCATGAAGCTTAGCAACTCGTGTCCCGAGGTAGCATCCACCAGTTGGTCAATTCGGGGCAGTGGAAAGTGATCCTTTGGGCATGCTTTGTTGAGGTCGGTGAAGTCTACACACATCCTCCACTTGTTGTTCTTCTTCTTTACCATCACCACATTAGCTAACCAATCTGGATATTTAACATCTTCAATGAAACAAGCTTTCTGGAGCTTCTCGACTTCCTCCTGTATAGCTTGATTCTTCTCGGGACTGAATACTCTTCTTCTCTGCTTCACAGGCTTGATTTCCTTATTCACATTGAGCTCGTGACATAATAAGTTTGGGTCTATCCCAGGCATATCTTCATGACTCCACGCAAAAGTTTATCTTCTGCTTCTAAGGAAAATTATCAACTCTTATTTTAATGAGGCTTCCAACGACGAACCTATTTGAGTAGTTCGCTCAGGGTGCTCGTCGTCCAGAATGATGTTTTCAGTAGCTTCCACCACTTGACCCTTCACGAGTTGCAACTCATCTCGAGGATCCAATGTTTCAATTTCTGCACCTTCATCTACTTGATAGGTAGTAGTCTTTTTCTTTGATTCTTCCAGTTCTTCTTGCTCGGCGGATGAATAATAGCATTCCCGAGCTACTTTATGATCACCTTTCATAACTCCTACTCCAAAGTTTGTTGGAAATTTTAGGCATTGATGCACTGTAGATGGTACAGCCTCGAACTTCTTCAACCCTACTCTTCCCATGATGATATTGTACGATGATTGGACATTCTTATCCATCATGAAGAAATGTATTCTTTCTATCTGACAAGCAGGCCACGTACAAATGAATATATCCAACTTGATCATCCCAACTAGAAATACTTTCTCGCCAGCAAAACCGATGAGGGGTCTGTGGTAAGGCTCCAGTTGAGATAACTTTAGATTTAAACTATCGAAACACGAGTAGAACATGATGTCTACCGAGCTACCGTTGTCGACCAGCACTCTTGAAATCATTACCTCCTTGATTCTCATTTTGATCACCAGTGGATCATCGTGAGGATATAAAACACCTGCAAGGTCATTTTTTGAAAAACCGATGACCAATTTCTCCTTGTTCACCTTTCTCGGGCGATCTTCCTCAGCTAAATTTATTCGCTGAATGTACGAGCAAGCTTGAGCCTCACCGAGGTAAGCTTTTCTTTCTGCAGTAAGGTCTCCTCCTCCTGCATCTCCTCTTGTAATAACATTACAATCAAATGACCCAAAGCGTATTTAAAATACCTCTCGTTCTGGCTGCCTTAGTTTCTTGGGAAGATCGGGGTCATCCTCTGGATCAACTTCATGGTTTCTCTTCTTGTTCTCCTCTGCTTGACGAGGAGATCTAGACCTCTCTCTAGTTCGGTCGTTGTTTCTTCTTTCGCCTCCCCGATCAACATACTTTGCTAGTTTTCCTCGTCGGATGAGTGTTTCAATCTCATTCTGAAGAACTATGCAATTTTTAGTCATATGTCCATGATCCTTGTGGAACTCGCAATATTTTTCCCCATTCCTCGTGTCAGGGTCTGCCTTCATTTTCTTTGGCCAATTTAACTCCTCACTGTTCTTAATTTCTTCCAGGACGTGGTTAATATTTGCCTTCAAAGGTGTGTAATTATCAAATTTCCTCAAGACCTCCCATGACGACCTATTTTTGGATTGTTTGTCACCACCACTGTTCTTATGTTCTTTCTTCTTAGCTTTATCACCTTCCACCTTGGTTTCTTTGGCGTCCATATTCTTCTTCACAGACATAGCCTCCTCGGCATTCATAATCTTGGATGATTTTCCCATCAGGTCCGACATGGTTCGAGGTGGATCATTGGTCAAAGTGTAGTACAGCTTGTTTAGCAGCAGTCCACTCATCAAAGTGGTAATTGCTGTCTTCTCCTCATAATCAATGACTTCGAGCTTCTCGTTATTAAAACGAGTTATATAATCTCTGATACTCTCCCCAGCTTTTTGTCTAACACTTAACAAATGTGCTACTCGTTTAACTGGCTTTGCTCCAAAGTAGAAATTCCCAATGAATAACTCGGCCAGTTGAAGAAAAGTTGAGATCTTACCCCGAGGAAGATTATTATACCATATCTGAGCAGATCCGGTAAGAGTTCCTGAGAATGCCCTGCATCTCATCTCGCCTGGGACATCATAGATGTCGGCAGCAGCTTGATATTGTTCTATATGAAGGACAGGGTCAGTCTTCCCATCATACTTGGGAGTCACAACAGGTGCTTTGAACTTTGATGGTGTTGGAAAATCAATAATGTCCTGAACAAAAGGTGTTCCTCGAACAAAGGTTCATTATAGAGGGTTCTTGGCCTTAGCTATTTCCCCTAATCTATCCTCCAGCCTCTGAATAGAACCTTTCCATGCATTATTTCCTTCCTCAGGCCTATTGGTTCGAGCAACTGATCACGTTGAAGTGGCTTCTTGGGATTTATCTCGACGAGCAGCTGGTCGGTCATAAGATCCATCTTGACGAGCAGCTAGTCGCGACTGGGCAGATCCTTCACTTAAATCTGATGGTCGTCGAAAGCTCCTCGACATTGCATTAAGAGGACTTTTGTTCCTCCTAGGGACTAATCGGTCGAAAGGAGAAGCCCTACTTAATCTTTCCAATGCGCTTGTCCTTTCCGGGGAGAGGGTGACATGTTGTTCAGTATCTGTGGCTCGCACTGACGAAGTTCGTCCAGGTTGATAAGAAAAATCTTCAGATTCATCATTGCGATATGAATTAGTACGCCTAGTACGTGAAGAAGGTGCACGGGTATTTCTTTGAATGCTTCGTGGTTCGGAATGGGCTGATGCACCGCCATGGAGGGTTTGGATGAGTTGTCGCATCGTTTCTTATATGACGGTCTGGCCCTGAGCCAGATTTTCCATTATTCCAGTCAGATCTGGAACAATTGGTGGAGCAGACAGATTTGGAGGGGTTCCAGCATTTCGATTGCTGGATTCAGGAATATCAGCCATTGGTAATGGATTGTATTTGATTGAGAAAACGATATTACCAGTCGTTTCCCACTAATGGAGCCAATATGTTGATGTAAAAAATTAGATCACTTTAATTATTCAATCACAAATAAATAAATGAGACAAAAGATTTTTAAGTGGTTCAGCCTTATAAGAATGGCCTACGTCCACTATTGTTTTATTGCTGAGTGTTTGGGAATTCTCGATTACAAGAAATTCCGTTCTAGATTCGATCCCCCTACAATGAGGGTTGTACAATGTATTTATAGCCCTAAGGCTGTAATGTGAAAGGGTGATACATTAAATGATATACATATGAAAGGGTAATACATTTAATGCCCTCTTTGCGTGTGCGTCTGAATGATAAGCATTTAATGAATCAGTTGAACTGTTGGTTATCCAGCTATTAATGCTTTGTTTGAGATGCAACTCGGACCGCCTGAGTTGCTCGGTACTCAAGAGTTCCTCGGAGAGGCATTGTTCCTCGGAGCATGTGAGTTCCTCGGGTAAGCTTCCTCGGGGAACTAGTCTTCCTCGTTGTAGTCTTGTTCCTCGGAGCGTGTGGGTTCCTCGGAAGTCTTTGTAGTTGCCATGTAGATAGCCACGTGTCTTCATATGATTGGTCCACGTCAGCAGATTAAATTTGATATCAACACTCGGTTAGAGTAGGTAAATTTCAAGGGTTAAAATAAGTATTGGGTCAGGAGCGTAGGACCTAGTAAATTAAATGGAAGCGTTAGTAGTGTACATTAGAGGAGGGGTGAGGAAGTCCTCAAGAGAGTGCGGCACTAACTAAAATATGAAGAGCATGCATATTTATTTATTACTGCAATTTAATCATTTGTTAAATGTTTTCAAATGTTTTTGGGTACTAACCCTTGCTATAAAAAAATTTAAAAACCTTTTAGGTGTCCAGCCACAGGGACGCCAGGCTTGACTCTATTCCAGATATCCTTTGCTGCAGCACATGTGGATGTTGTGGGATTTTTGATAGACGCCTCCTTATTTCATTCGTGTAGAGACCCTCTAGTAGTTATCCGAGCTTGTCTCTCACAGTTCATTTATCAATATTAGACTTGTTGAGATTTTCTTCTTATCTTTACTTGTATTGGATATTTAGACCGATGGTTTATTCGGTTAGGTTATTTATGTGTAGATGGTTATTTTAGTTAATTGTGATTGTGTATTATTTTATGTTCCGCATGAGTTTTTATTTAATTAATTTAAAGATAAAAATTGGCACCAGTCTACTTTTCTCACTCAGGTGGTTAGTAATTAAAAAGACGACAGTGATGCTAAGAATGGACCAACTGAGAAACCTTTTCTAACTTGATTTAGGACTGATCACCCGGGATTAATTAGGCGGGGTGTCACAGATGGTATCAGAGCATTAGGTTCTAGTTTCCTGAGGATATGTATGGCTTTCTAAGTTTCAGCGTAGCACTCATTTGTTGTAGAGCCTTAATATTAGGACTGTTGACTCATTTTCCGCTTGTGAGATATCCTATTTCTGCTGTGAATATTTTTTTGTAAACTGTGTACTTATGCGATTTAATCTATTTCAGATGCCACCGAGGATACTGAGAACGGAGAGGGCTGAGGCTAGGGATGAAATCAGGGAGGCTTACTAGGAGCCACATCTACCGCCACCACCACCCCCGTCCGAGTTGATTTCCACTACTCAGGTGGCAGTGATAGTGGCCCAGGCGGTTGAAACAACAATGAGAGCTATGGCAGCTCACTTTCCATAGCCCCAGGCACTGTCTCCAGTGGCACCAGCAGTTCAGGCTCCAGTGGGGCCACCATCTTGGCAGAGAGTTAGGGAGACCTTTCAGAAGGGTCACCCACTTGAGTTCCGGGGTAGCACAGATGTGATAGAGGCTTGTGACTGGAAGAAGAACATTCAGCACCATCTGCGCATGCTAGAGTGTACCGAGGTACAGAAACAGATGTTTGCTACCTTTCGTCTGTCGGGGGCAGCCTTACAGTGGTGGGAGTCAGTTACCACCGTCGAGGAGCGAGACTTGATACCGATAGTAGAGTTATGGGTGTGGTTCGATCGCAAATACTTTCCACCAGCAGTAGAGACTGAGATGAGAAAGAAATTCAGTGATTTAGTTCAGGGTGATCGATCAGTGGCAGACTACGAGGAAGAGTTCACCCGTTTGGCAAACTTTGTGCCAAATGAGGTGAGCGATGATGAGCGGAAGAAATCGAGGTTTATGGATGGTTTAGCCTAGCGGATCAGGCAACATTTGATTGGGAATCCTGCATTAGTGATGTATACAGACATCGTTAATGTCGCACTTGTACACTTCCAGGATCATAGCTTCCATGCGAAGGGGAGTAATAGAATAGGGGAGCCGAGTCAACAGGGCAAGGCCGTAGTAGTGACACAAGTGGTGCTCAGCAGTAGGCGGGCAGTCAGCAAGGGAATCAGGCTAAGAAGTTTAAGCCCGGTGGGTTCCGACCGGGAGGACACGGGTTCAGGTAGGGGCAGCCGGGCCCGAATCAGCAGCAGCAGGTTCCTCAGGGTCGTCAGGTACAAGGGAACAATGGGGGAGGCCAGCAGGGCCAGGGCCAGCCGCGTCAGGGCCAACAGGGCCAACGACAATGGGATGGTCAGAGATGCTGTTTTGTATGTGGCCAGCCAGGACATTTCAAGAGGGAGTGCCCACAGAGGGGCAGAGGTCAATAGCAGGAGGCCCAACAGGGGCAACGGGGGCAGTTACCGCCAGCAGCACCAGCCCCACATCAGCAGGGACAGATGCACTACGGACGTGTGTATAACGTCCGGGATGTTCCCAATCCCCAGGCGCAACAAGTATTCTTTTTGATACGGGAGCATCACATTCATTCATTAAATTGAATTTTGCTAAACGGTCCAGACTACTAGAGACTGCGGGTAGTCTTCGGATGTGTGTAGAGTCGCCAGTAGGCAGCGGGGCTACGATTCACTCGATTTTTCAGGGACTTAGTTTAGCAGCGGACCTCTTAGTTTTAGAAATGGAGGGGTACGATGTCATCTTAGGTATGGATTGGTTGGCAGGTTATCGGGCGACGGTGGATTACTACGAGAGGACCATCGTGTTCTCCATTCCAGGGCAGGAAATGTTTTTGATAGCAACGCCGCTACCTGAGGGAAGGTCACGCACACACTTGTATTACATTGAGGAAGAAACCTCACAAGAGGTGACTATTCCATTGGAATCAATCCCAGTGGTGAGAGACTTTGAGGATGTGTTTCAAGAGATACCAGGGTTGCCACCTAGCAGGGAAATCGAATTTGTAATCGATTTAACACCGGGGATGAGGCCGATTGCTCGGGCCCCATACCGTATATCCCCTTCAGAGATACGTGAGTTGAGGGAGCAAATTCAGCAGCTGCTGGGTCAGGGTTTCATTCGACGAAGTACATCGCCGTGGGGTGCACCGATGTTGTTTTTGAAAATGCGAGATGGCTCACTACGGTTATGCGTGGACTATAGAGAGCTGAATAAGGCCACGATATGGAATAAGTATCCGTTGCCTAGGATTGACGACCTATTTGACCAGTTGAGAGGGGCGTCTTATTTCTACAAGGTCGACTTGAGGTCAGGGTATCATCAACTACGCATTCGAGAGGAGGATGTTCCGAAGACCGCTTTTCGGTCGCGGTATGGATATTACGAGTTCAGGGTAATGCCATTCGGGCTCACCAATGCACCAGCAGTGTTCATGGACCTCATGAACATAGGCTGTAGGGAGTTTCTCGATCAGTTTGTTATCGTGTTCATTGATGACATCCTGATCTACTCACGTACCGAGGAGGAGCACACAGAGCACCTGCGTATAGTGTTACAGACATTGCGGGATCACCAGCTCTATGCCAAATTCGGTAAGTGTGGATTTTGGCTATGGGAGGTTCATTTTCTTGGCCACGTGGTGTCAGACTGGGGTGTTGCGGTGGATCCATGTAAAGTATCAGCGGTGAGGGAGTGGGGACAGCCAACGACACCGACAGAAGTGCACAGTTTTCTTGGGTTGGCCGGTTATTACAGACGGTTCATCATAGGATTCTCAAATATGCGGGACCTTTGACGAATCTTACCCGAAAAGGGGTACCTTTCACTTGGAATGATCACTGTCAATTAGCCTTCGACGAGTTAAAGGACAAGTTGACATCTGCACCCGTGCTTGCATTGCTAAAAGGAGGATTAGAGTATCGGGTTTACACTGACGCATCCTTACAAGGACTTGGGGGTGTGCTTCAGCAGGAGGAAAGGGCTATAGCTTATGCGTCCAGGAAGCTAAAGCCCCATGAGAGAAATTACCCCACTCACGACCTGGAGTTAGCAGCAGTCATTTTTGCTTTGAGGATATGGAGACATTATCTCCTGGGGGAGCAGTTCACGCTATTCACGAATCATAAATCACTTCAGTATCTCTTCACTCAGAAGGATCTGAATATGAGACAGAGGTGATGGCTAGAATTCGTGAAAGACTATCAGTTTGATATTTAGTATCATCCTAGTAAGGCTAATGTGGTGGCAGATGCATTGAGTGAGAGACCGACTAGGGAAATATCAGAAGTCTGGAAAGAGAAGTGGAGAGAACTTCGATACGAGGATGATGTAGCCAGGGCTTGCATGTCAACATTATCCATCACACACGAGATCATTATGCGGGTTGTGAGGGCTCAGGCAGAGGATCAGACCTGCCAAGATAGGGTGAGCCAGTTGCTAGCTGAGGGAGCAGAGGGTTACTCGATCAGCTCGGGAGGAGGCTTACGCCATAATGGGAGGATGATTGTGCCAGAGGATGCGGAGTTGAGGCACGCTGTAATGACGGAGTCTCATGGGTCGAGATTCGCGGTACATCCCGATGGGGATAAGATGTATCAAGATATAAGGAGGCAGTATTGGTGGGAAGGAATGAAATGGGACATAACAGAGTTTGTTTCGAAATGTGCCACGTGTCAGTTTGTGAAAGTTGACCATCAGAGACCATCAGGGATGCTACAGCCACTAGAAATTCCTGTGTGGAAGTGGGAGAGCATCTCTATGGACTTCATTATAGGGTTACCGACATCGGAGAAGGGTCACGATTCCATATGGGTCATTGTGGATCGGTTGACCAAAGTGGCCCACTTCTTGTCGGTTCGCACAGAGTTTGAGACGATGCGTTATGCGCAGCTATTCATAGCAGAGATTGTTAAGCTGCACGGGGTATCGATAAATATTGTGTCGGATAGGGACAAGATCTTTGTGGCCCACTTTTGGCAGAGTTTTCAGGAGGCCATGGGCACGAAGTTACGTGTGAGTACAACCTATCACCCACAGACTGACGGACAGACCGAGAGAGTCAATCAGATGCTGGAAGATATGCTGAGAATGTGCATATTAGACTTTGGGGGAGGTTGGGAGAAGTATCTTCCTCTGGTAGAGTTTGCGTATAACAACTCTTACCAATTCATGATCGGCATGGCACCATTTGAGGCACTATACGGGAGACCTTGTCGTTCACCCGCTTGTTGGTTAGAGGTGGGGGATAACAAACTATTGGGGCTGGAGATTGTGCAGGAGACATCTGCCAAGATAGAGTTGATCCGAGGGAGGATTCAGATAGCTCAGGATAGGCAAAAAAGTTACGCTGACGCTTCACGGAGACATGTGGAGTTAGAGATTGGGGATCAGGTATTATTCCGGGTGTCCCCTCTGAAATGGGTGATGAGGTTCGGCAAGAAGGGTTAGCTAGCACCGAGGTACGTGGGACCTTTCCCTATTATAGAGAGGGTGGGGCCTGTAGCCTACAGTTGGGATTGTAGGAGCACCTTCAGTGGATACATGACGTGTTCCATGTGGCATCGCTGAAGAAATATTGCAGGAGCGAGAGGGCCTTCTGGCACATTCCACTCGAAGAAATTGATTTACAGCCATACATCTCATATGAGGAGAGGCTGGTGGCTATTCCAGACCGTAGAGAGTGGAAGTTACGATCCAAGGTTGTTCCACTAGTTAGAGTACAGTGGGGTCATCACAACTTTGACGAGTCTACCTGGGAGCGGGAGGAGGATATGCGGGAGCAATATCCAGAGCTTTTCATCACAGGTATGACCTAATTTCGGGGATGAAATTCCTTTGTAAGGGGGGGAGTATGTAACACCCCGCATTTTTCATGCATTAAATATTTAATTAATTCGGGAATTGAAAATTACTTGTGAGTCGTAATTTTAATTGAATTAATTAGGGAAATTTTATTTAAATATTAATCGGGGAGTAAATGGTTAATAATTACGGGAATTTATTTACTAAGTGAATAGTAATTATTTATTTAAGTCATTTCGAGTATTAATGATAGGGTATGCACTTATCTCAATCGGGAGTCGGTATAGACTAAAGGGGGTGGGGGGATAAGTATTTTTATAAATTAATTCGGATTCTAATTCTGAGTGTACGATTGAGTTCGGATGGGCCAAGATAGTCGGAAAAGTGTACCCGGGGGTAGTAAACGGGTCACGGGGCATTTTTAGACATAGTCGGGCCCACACAGGGGCAATTGGGTCATTTGGGCTTGGCCCATTATGCAAAAAACGGGATTTAGGTTAATTGTTAAGTTAGGAAAAGAAAGGAAATGGGTGATAGAGTTTTAGAAAAAGGCTAAGTGAACCCTAATAGCAGTTAAAGACAGTTTTGGGATCACTAGAGAGCCAACAAGGATCATCTTCAACCTTGGAATTCATCTCCGAATCAGACACTACGAAACCTAAGGCAAGTGGATAACTTGCAATAGTATTAAATCTGTTTTTCAATTCATATTCATGCGATGTGTTTGATCAAAATTCGTTTTGGGTGTTCATGGCATAAACATGAGGTATTGAAAATAATAATCTGATTTACGAATTTGAATGAGGATTCTTGTAGAAATCTGATATTATAAATTGATACATATCTGGTAGGATGATATCTGGATAATTAGAAACGAATTTGGTGAAGGGATTTGGGGTGTAAATGGGTAAGGAATTAAAGATGAATATTTCCCAAAATTCAGAAATTGTAGTTAATGGACGAATTAATAACGTTGGAGGACATTCTGGAGGTCCCTAATAAGGTTCCTAACTTGTATTATTGTTAAGAAGGCTTGAGATTGCTGGTAGAAGGAGTTAGGGTTTTATGAAGATTGTCCATGGCAGAATCTGTCTTCGCGAAGAAGACGAAGACCTACTCGATCGATCGATCGAAGGTCTGGGGTCGATCGATCGATGGTCGCTCAGTTTTCTTTTATATGAAGAAAATTTAATTTAATATTTTTCCAGGACTTAATTTGGTGAGAAATTTATACATGGGTTTTAAATCTAATTAATAGTGAATAAAGTTAATTAGCGTTTGGATACGACTTAGTGTGACATCATAATTTAAATTTGTTGGGTTTTGGAGAAATTAGGTGTGACACACTAAGGTTGAATTTTTGGAAAGGTGTTCGAAAGGATTAAATATATATGTAGTGAACAAGTCGGGGGATAACGGTTGAGGAATACCGAGAGATAAATCTTATTTAGGTAAAGGCTAAATAATTCGGGAGTCGGAAATTTAGACTCGAGTGAGGTTAATTCAGACTATGAGGGTAAGTCCAATTTTATGGTGGGGGCGACACCAAAGGTGACTTAATTAATTAATGTGCGAATTAATTAATAATTAGAGTTTGACCATAAACTCTTAATAAATTAAATAGGCTTGTGTTACGGATTTTGTACATGGTGTAGCCAGGACATTTTATATTTATATATATATACGGAGTGTGATAGTATATATATATATATAGTGTGTGCACATTAATATCAGTGATTGAATACTATTAGTATATACTCTAGTGCTATAGAGGGAGGTTGCGCGTAGTGGATGAATCCCCTAGCTTGAGGAGTAGGGCGAGTATAATCCCACGTCATAGCGTCCGTTATATGGGTGAGGGGCATCTCACTTTCAGGGAAGGAATATGACCGACTCTAATTCGTATGTTAAACTAAGTTAGTGAGCGAATCTGACTTGGGTAACTAGGTTATGTGAATACACCTAGTGGGATAGCACTTGGGAAAATTTATATTTTGTGAGTATTTTTACTCTGTAGAATGTTAGTATTAAATGTTAGTTCCGTATGTTTGTGAATACTGTAATATGATTAAATATATAATTAGGTAAATAATTATATATGGGATAATTAATACATAGTGTAAAATGTATTATGTGCATAACAGGTGTAAATGTTATATGAAATTAAAAAGGGTAATGATTTAATTAAGTTTGACGTTTATAATAACTTAAAAATCATGAATTAAGGCATACTCGGTTAGAGTAGGTAAATTTCAAGTGTTAGAATAAGTATTGTGTCAGGAGCGTAGGACCTAGTAAATTAAATGGAAGAGTTAGAAGTGTACATTAGAGGAGGGGTGAGGAAGTCCTCAAGAGAGTGCGACACTAACTAAAATATGAAGAGCATGCATATTTATTTATTACTGCAAGTTAATCATTTGTTAAATGTTTTCAAATGTTTTTGGGTACTAACCCTTGCTATAAATTTTTTTAAAAACCTTTTAGGTGTCCAGCCACAGGGACGCCAGGCTTGACTCTATTCCAGGTATCCTTTGCTGCAGCACATGTGGATGTTGCGGGGTTTTTGATAGACACCCCCTTCTTTCATTCGTGTAGAGACCCTCTAGTAGTTATCTGAGCTTGTCACTCACAGTTCATTTATCAGTATTAGACTTGTTGACATTTTCTTCTTATCTTTATTTGTATTGGATATTTGGACCGATGGTTTATTCGGTTAGGTATTTTATGTGTGGATGGTTATTTTAGTTAACTGTGATTGTGTATTATTTTATGTTCCCCATGAGTTTTATTTAATTCATTGAAAGATAAAAATTGGCATCAGTCTACTTTTCTCACTTAGGTGGTTAGTAATTAAAAAGACGACAGTGATGCTAAGAATGGACCAACTGAGAAACATTTTCTAACCTGATTTAGGACTGATCACCCGGGATTAATTAGGCGGGGTGTCACAATTGCTAGGGTGTGGGGGATTGTAATCCAACCTCTAGTTCTCATCTCATAGTTAAACTTTTAGTCCATTTATCATCGGCATTTAGTTTAATTAGCATAGTTGCATATTGTTAGATGTTAGTTTCGTTAATAGTTACTCTAAAATTTACATCTAGTCGTCGTTGTTTCATCGCCCAAATCATCTTTTCGTTTCTTTTAGAGTCAAAGCTAGGATTCTCATTCTTTCCAACGTCATTACATTTATTCGTCCTATTTCCTTATGGATACGATCCCTCATATATGTAATACTTTGGAATACTAAAGACCGAGTTTGATCAATTAATTAATTTATGACTAGTTTTGTACTGGGCAACAAACTAGGAGTTGGGGGATTGTGTCCCTACCTTAATTTTCCAATTAGTTTTAGTTAACTTCTTTATTTCCCCCCTTTTTCCTTTTCTCACCCCATCATCATATTTTACACTTTATTTTTGAAGTAATAGATCAATTAAAATCTATTAAACATTCCCTGTGAATTTGATACCAGACTCGTCGCTACACTCCATAAGAGTGTAGTTAAAGTTTAGTTTTTTTTGTATTTTGGTCGGAAGCCCATAACAACGATTAGTGTATTTACACCAACGCTCTATTTTTCCACTCAATCAAGATGGCGCCGTTGTCGGGGAGTGTTTTTTTATAGATTATAATTGATTTACTATTTCGTAAGATATGGTTTCTTTTGTATTTTTTCATTTAATTTTTTTTTTGCAGGCTTGCACAATTGAGTGCCAAGAAACGTTGAATCCTTAACCGCACACCTCTTTACGTGGATTGTCCGTTTACAAACTATTCGATAATCATGTCTTTTTATAGTGAGTTCGGTAATTATAATGGTTCATATGGGAATAGTTTTCAATCTTTTTATGTTCAAGAATCTCTGCCTCGACCTATTAAAATTGGTGAGGGTTTTTAATTCATGAATATGAAAGGCTTGAAAACAAATGTCGGGAAATAAATATTTTTGGGGAGCAAGAGTTGGATCCTTTATTCGAATCCAATGACGACTTTTCTTCCGAGGGTATAGAGCCAAGGAATCTTACTTTGGAAGAAATAATGCTTTTTCTAATCAAACAATTACTCGATTTTCATTCCACCCAAAGCGCGATGGATATTGGTCGTGTTACGAAAATGATCTCACTTTGCGATGAGATGCGTTCTAATTTGGAAACCAAAGCGGAGGTTAAAACTTGTGTGTCACCTCAAAATTTTGAATAACATCTCATTGAAAGTGAGTCTTGCTCCCTTAAAATTCAATCTCCAAGTGATGACGAATCACTTGAGGTTGAATTTATTTCATTGCCATTTTCATTCAACATTATTGAACCCTTAGATGTACCACTAGATTCCTATGAGTCGGTTGAAACTTTTGAAACATTTAAACCTTTTACCGACGAGGACCCTTCACTTGAATTATTTTCCAATATGGACTCTCCCTTTTTTTGTGCCTCGCTTCCCATCCTACTTGAAAAATCTTTGGGAAGTGATTCTATTTTTTTTGGATCCCAATTGTACTTGTCCCCTTTTGCATCCAAATCCCCCATCACCCCTTTAAAAAATTTAATTGGTGATGGTTCATTTTTTTCATCTCACACATGCCTTCTGTCTTTCAAACGAAATCCTTATTTTTCGGGAGGCATGCATTCCTAGTGAGGGTACACTGATTATCCCTCAAAGTCAAATTGTATTTTGGGTGGACCCTCAAATTTTTCGACTTCTAGTGTATAATTTATTAGAAGTTCAAATCATAGGTTGTACATAATTAGCTTCTTCTTTTTTCCTTTTTTTATAGTTTAGAGTAATTAGTTAAATTTTTTGTTATTCTTTTTGGTATGCTTGGCTCTAATATGTTTTGTAGATTCAATGGATTCGTACTCATCGGGGATCGCTCCATTTGGGTAATATCCTTACTTTCCTCCCTTTATGTTGTATTCTTGATTTTCATTGAGGACAATGCAACATTTAAGTTAGGGGGTGTGGGATATTCTTCGCATTTATTGTTTAGTTCCATTGATTCAATCGCATGTTCTTTCCAAATGTGTTTTTTTCAGAAAATTTCACAAAATTCAAAAAAAAAATTGAAAAATGTTAAAAAGCCAAAAATATTTTTATTTCAAAATAAATAAAAATTATAATTTAAATTTTTAAAAAAAATCACCTTTATGATATTTGAAGTCTTAAATTATAAAAAAAATCAAGAGCACTAAGCAAAAATTGACCAAAGATGGAAATTGTGCGAAAATTGACGACTTTATGAATAAGTGTGGAGATTAATCAAACCCGATGAGATATTGAGCCTATTATTTTTTCTGAGTTTTTAAAATCAATCCGAGTTAATGGTTAACTCAAAGCTCATTTCAGCACCTAAAAAGTCGTCGTGATCTCAATACCCTTGTTTTGATCGGTTACAGGAAACGTGTGAGATGTTGTCTCGAAATATGCGCTAACATATCTTTAAAATAATTTAATCTCGAGATGCATATGATAAAATAACTTGCATTTGGACAATGAAGTAAGCCATCGTTTGTTACCCAAAAATATTAGCTATAAAAAGTCGTGAAAAATTCATCCTTTTGCAACCCAATTTGAGCCTCATAATTTTTTTCCTTTTCATTTGATTGCCCGAAAACCCAATTAGTCCGGAATTGTGAAAATCGAATATTCATCAAATAAAGTCTGAAAAGTGCATAACAAGGGGCAAGAAAAAAAATAGAAGAATGATCAACAAAAATAGCAAGAAAAAGAAAAATAAGAAAAGAAAAAAAAATAGAAAAAAGAGAGAAAAATGAGCAAGAGCCCGAAAAAGCACTAACGACCATCACAAGAAAATATTTTCAATTCCGATATTCTTAGCCTTTCCAAATTTTACCCAATACACCATATAACCCAAAAAGGTCCTAACTGAGTCCGAATTACGAAATCAATTATCGCGTGGAGAGATAAAATATCAAAAGATAATATGAGAGATTGATTAGTGTGCATGAGAGGTGATGTTTCTAGTTTTCTAATAACCGTATTCCGATGACGAGATTTATTCACCATATATTTTCGTCTATTCAATTTTGTATGTGTGAATTCGCGTCTATTATATTTACTCTTTATATCACGCATACTGATAGAAATAGCCACAATCCGACTGATTCATTTATAAGTGAATCCGTGAGAAATTGAATCAAAACGAATTTTCAGAAAAGTAACGTAATGATCAATCTGTGGAATTTGGAGGTTTAATTTTTGGCTTCGCACACACACACTATGATTTGAGACTCTTGAATAAGAATTTGCGGTGATCATTTTTGAGGAGTTTAAATTTTACAATTTTTAAGTATTTTTATTCTTCTTTGAGTCAATAACGAATTTTATGGGTATATTCACTGCCAGCCCTCAAGAGACACCACTCGTCCTACTAGGGTAACCTAGGGGTTTAATGGCTTGTTGTAATCGCTAAATGCAATCGCTTGCATGCAAAAGTGGTAATCTATCCAAATAAAATGAAATTTTTGAGAGTAGATCCATAGTTGCATTCTTTTACATTACTCGGGACGCGCAAAGTTTTAAGTTAGGGTGTTTGCTTAGGCTCAAATTCTTCCGAAGTTATCTCCTTAATTTAGAGACTTATATCATCTCGAATAACGTAAAATGAGTGTAATTATCATATTTCCTTGCTACTGACTCCTTATAACAAGTACATCTAGTTTTGTGTATTTCTCATGAGTTTTGCAGGTATTTAAAGCATTGAGGAAGAAAGAAACTCGAAAAGCATTGAAAAAAGTCAAAGGAGGAAAGTCAAAGGGAAATTTCATAATTTTGCAGCCTTAGTCCGGAGGTGGGGCCAACTGGAAAGTTGAAGAGCTTTCAATTAAAAGAACACTGGAAAAAATGGCACCTCAATCCGAGCTAAGGTGAATGAAGTTACAAACAATTGAAGATGAGAAAAGTCTAGAAAACGATCCCTGTATGTAAAAGGCAGGAGGTCCAGACCGGCCAGAAAAGGCTCCGGACAGGGCCCTCAGAAAGTTTTGTATGAAAAGTGAAAGGGGATCCATACCTTTATTCAAACATGGTCCGAACCACCCCGGTAAAAAAGTCCCAGTTAAGAAATTGAAAGGGATCCGGACCTATTATTCAAAAAGGGTCCGGACCGCCTTGACCTAACATTCCCTGTAAAGATTTTGGGGGAGATCCGGACCACCTCCCCCGATGGATCCGGACCGCATTATATTTTTACGAAATTTAATGTTCTTTCCCAGAGTTGTAATGGAGTCAAACTCTTGTAAATTTCGTGGCTATTTATTCATATTAGTTCCCTAATATTGGGGGTTCAATTTTTTAGGGTAGCTAGTTAGGAGTAGAGGGTTTTTGTTGTCAAAAACCCTATATTTCAATAACAGTTTTGCTGTAAGGATTTCAAGTTTGATTCTTCTATACAAGTAGTTTCTTTCCATTCCTTTTTTCATTATTGCCTTGGTTTGTTAATTATTAATCATGCATCTCTTTAATTCAAAGTTTCATTTAGTCATGATCTTTTCTTCTTTTCAATTCATGTTTTCTTTTAATTTAATCATGTCTAGTTAATTTTCTAAGGGTTGGGGTGCATGAACCCTACACGATGTAAATCCCGATAATGGGAAATAGACTTTTGAATTAAAATCTTAGATTAATCATGTCGCGTAACGGTTGCAACTGTCGTAGGACATTTGATCTCGTTTTCCCTAGGTAATCGGGACGCTTAAGAGTGCGACGCGCGTATCAGTTAGTGCAACACCACTTTTTTATTACCTTTGATTTCATATGGTGCGGGCTACGATCCCTCATATATGGAATGCTTAGGATTAATATATACTGGGTTCATTTAAAATATTAATTCCAAATCTAGTATCCTATGAAGTGAATTGCTAATCCTACCTCTTGTTCTCATCTCATAGTTAAACTTTAGTCCATTTGTCATCGGCATTTAGTTTAATTAGCATAGTTGCATATTGTTACTTGTTAGTTTCATTAATAGTTACTATAAAATTTGCATCTAGTCATAGTTATTCCATCCCCCAAATCATCTTTTCATTTCTTTTAGAGTCAAAGCTAGGATTCTCATTCTTTCCAGCATCATTACGTTTATTCGTCCTATTTCCTTGTGGCTACGATCCCTCATATATGTAATTCTTGGGAGTACTAAAGACTGAGTATGGTCAATTAATTAAGTTGCGACTATTTTTGTACTGGGCAACATACTAGGAGTTGGGTGATTGTGTCCCTACATCAATTTTCCAATTAGTTTTAGTTAACTTCTTTATTTACCCCCTTTTTCCTTTCTCACCCCATCATCATCTTTTACACTTTATTTTTGAAGTAATAAATCAATTAAAATCTATCAAACATTTCTTGTGGATTCGATACCCAGACTCTTCGCTATACTCCATAAGAGTGTAGTTAAAGTTTAGGTTTTTTTGTATTGTGGCCGGAAGTTACACGGATACTCGGTTTTTCCACTCGATCAAAATGGCGTCGTTGCCTGGGAGTGCTTTGTTATAGATTATAATTGATTTACTGTTTCGTAAGATATTTTTTCTTTTGTATTGTTTTCTTTTAATATTTTTGTAGGCTTGCACAATTGAGCACCATGAAACGTTGAATCTTTAACCGAACACCTCATTACGTGGATTGTCTGTTTACAAACTATTCGGTAATCATGTCTTTTTATAGTGAGTTCGGTAATTATAATGGTTCATATGGGAATAGTTTTCAATTTTTTTATTTTCAAGAATCTCTGCCTCGACCTATTAAAATGGGTGAGTGGTTTTTAATTCATGATTATGAAAGGCTTGAAAAAAAATATCGGGAAAAAATTATTTTTGGGAGCAAGAGTTAGATGCATTATTCGAATCCAATGACGACTTTTCTTTCGAGCTTATAGAGCCAAGAAATCCTACTTTGGAAGAAAGAATGCTTTTTCTAATCAAACAATTGCTCGATTTTCATTCCACCCAAAGCGCGATGGATATTGGTCTTATTACGGAAATGATCTCACTTTGCGATGAGATGCGTTCTAATTGGGAAAACAAAGAGGAGGTTGAAACTTGTGTGTCACCTCAAATTTTTGAAGAACATATCATTGAACGTGAGTCTTGCTCCCTTGAAATTAAATCTCCATGTGATGACGAATCACTTGAGGGTGAATTTATCTCATCACTGTTTTCGTTCACCGTTATTGAACCATTAGGAGTACCACTAGATTCCTATGAGTCGGTTGAATATTTTGAAACATTTAAACCTTTTACCGACGAGGACTCTTTACTTGAATTGTTTCCCAATATGGACTATCCCTTTTGTGTGCCCCACTTCCCACCCTACTTGAAAAATATTTCGGAAGATATTCTATTTTTTTTGGATCCCAATTGTACTTGTCCCCTTTTGCATCCAAATCCCCCATCACCCTTTTAAAAAATTTAATTGGTGATGGTTCATTTTTTCTATCTCACACATGCCTTTCGTTGTTCAAATGGAATCTTTATTTTTCGGGAAGCATGCATCTTACTGAGGGTACACCGATTATCCCTCAAAGTCAAATTGTATTTTGGGCGGACCCTCAAATTTTTCGACTTCTAGTGTATAATTTACTAGAAGTTCAAATCATAGGTTATACATAATTAGCTTATTCTTTTTTCCTATTTCTATAGTTTAGAGTAATTAGTTAAAGTTTTTGTTATTCTTTTTGTTATGCTTGGTTCTAATATGTTCTGTAGATTCAATAGACTCGTACTCATGGGGGATCTCTTCATTTGGGTAATATCCTTTTTTTCCTCTCTTTATGTTGTGTTCTTGATTTGCATTGAGGACAATACAACATTTAAGTTAGGGAGTGTGGGATATTCTTCCCATTTATTGTTTAGTTACATTGATTCAATCACGTGTTCTTTTTAGAAAATTTCAAAAAAAAAATTGAAAAATGTTAAAAAGCCAAAAATATTTTTTCTTCAAAATAAATAAAAATTGGAATTTTTTTTTTTTAAAATATCACCTTTATTATATTTGAAGACCAAATATGGAAATTGTGCGAAAATTGACGACTTTATGAATAAGTGTGGAGATTAATCAAACCCGGTGAGATATTGAGCCTTTTATTTTTTCTACGTTTTTAAAATCAATCCGAGTTAATGGTTAACTCAAAGCTCGTTTCAACATCTAAAAAGTCTTCGTGATCTCAATACCCTTATTTTGATCGGTCACGGGAAACGTGTGAGATGTTGTCTCAAAATATGCGTTAACATATCTCTAAACTAATTTAATCTCGAGACGCATATGGTAAAACAACTCGCATTTGGACAATGAAATAAGCCATCGTTTGTTACCTAAAAAGATTAGCCATAAAAATTCGTGAAAAATTCATCCCTTTGCAACCCAATTTGAGCCTCATAATTTTTTTCCCTTTCATTTTATAGCCCGAAAAACCCAATTAGTCCGGAATTGTGAAAATCGAATATTCATCAAATAAAGTCGGAAAAGTTCGTTAGAAGGGGCAAGAAAAAAATAGAATAATGCTCAATAAAAATAGCAAGAAAAATAAAAATTAGAAAAGAAAAAAAATAGAAAGAGGGAAGAAAAATGAGCAAGAGCCCGAAAAACCACTAACAAACATCATAAGCAAAATTTCCAATTCCGAAATTCTTAGCCTTTTTCAATTTTACCCAATACACCATATAACCCAAAAAAGTCCTAACTGAGTCCGAATTATGAAATCAATTACTGCATGAAGAGATAAAATATAAAAAGATAATATGAGAGATTGACTGGAATGAGAGGCGTTGTTTTCCGTTTTTCAATAATCGTATTCCGATGATGAGATCTATTCACCATTTATTTTTGTCTTTTCAATTTTATATGTGTGAATTTGCGTCCATTATATTTACTCTTTATATCACGCATACCGAGAGAAATAGCCACAATCCGACTGATTCGTTTGTGAGTGAATCCGTGAGAAATTGAATCAAAATGAATTTTCGAAAAAGTAACGTAATGATGAATCGGTGGAATTTGGAGGTTTAATTTTTGGCTTCGCACACACACACACACACACACTATGATTTGAGACTCTTGAATATGAATTTGCGATGACCATTGTTAGGGAGTTTAAATTGTACAATTTTTAAGTATTTTGATTTTTCTTTGAGTCAATAACGAATTTTGTGGGTCTATTCAGTGCAAACCCTCACGAGACACCACTCGTCCTACTAGGATAACGTAGAGGTTTAACGACTTATTGCATATACTAAATGCAACCGCTTTCCCGTGAAAGTGGTAATCTATCCAAATAAAATGAAATTTTTGAGAGTTGATCCATAGTTGCATTCTTTTACATTGCTCGAGATGCACAAAGTTCTAAGTTGGGGATTTGATTAGGCTCAAATTCTTCTGAATTTATCCCTTAATTTAGAGACTTATATCATCTCGAATAACGTAAAATGAGTGTAATTATCACATTTCCTTGCTACTGACTCCTTCTAACAAGTACATCTAGTTTTGTGTATTTCTCATGAGTTTTGCAGGTATTTAAAGCATTGAGGAAGAAAGAAACTGGAAAAGTAGAGAAAAAAGTCAAAAGAGGAAAGTCGTTGGCCAATTTCAAAGTTTTGCAGCCTTAGTCCGGAGTTGGGGCCAAATGGAAAGTTGAAGATATTTCACTTACAAGAACACTGGAAAAAATGGCACCTCAATCCGAGCTACGGTGAATAAGTTACGAACAATTAAAGATGAGAAAAGTCTAGAAAAAGATCCGTGTATGAAAAAGGAAGGACGTCCAGACCGCCCAGAAAAGGTTCTGGTCCGGGTCCCTAAAATGTTCTGTATGAAACGTGAAGGGGATTCAGACCTTTTTTTCAAAAAAGATCCAAATGCGAGAATTATTAATCCACATTTTTTCTATTCTCAACAGCCATTATCTCATCCTATAGCATGAACAAAAAAAATGCTAAATTATAAATATATGTCAAAGAGGAAAGACTAAAGGAGAAAAAATTATATTTTAAATAACAAATGAAATACTCACATATTTAGCCTTAGATCTAGTCATAACATTCCCATTTTCATTGATGTGTCCCGCAATCCACTTATCTCTCTACTTACACTTTTTGGTAGGATCTTCCTTTCCCTATAAGTTTGATTTCAAGTGTGAGACTAAAAAGTGCTAAAACTGTAAATTATAAACATGAATTCCTATCTTTTTTTTTGCTTTGGGGGAATAACTACAACTCCCAAGACAATGGGAAATTTGACGTTTTTGCTAATTTTCATATTTTTAATATTTTTGTTGATGTCAAAAAATGGGTTAGGTCCAATTTTCTAATCACGTATAAAATATAAGGCGTAATGAAACAATAAAAAAGGAGAGAAGGAGTTTCAAAGTGTCTTGGCTATGAAGAAAAGCTTACATCCACTGTTATTGTATTGATTTGAGTGATTACAGAAAGCTAGGTACCGTTGTTATACCTAGAATTCGTTATATCTTTCCTTTTGTGAATGGAATACAATGTATTTATAGTGAACCGTAGATCAATGGTTGGAATGCCTTTATATATTCAAGCATTTACACTCGTACATAATGAATATGATGGTTGATAGTCTAGACCATGTGTGGATAGACCTTTGGCTATTTCTAAAGTGAGAATTATTTATCTACTTTGATAATTTTCATTCTTCATGTTGGTCAGCCTATCTGCCTAGCAACTATCTTTGGGGCTAATTAAGTAGCCGTTGACTAGGATCATTGCCATGTAAGGAGATAAGTGTCCATTTTCGATTGGTCCACGTTGATGGATATTTTTTTGTATTAACAGAATCCCCCAATACTTCATTCTTTATGTTTTTATTGAAAGGATGGAGTATTTTTTCTTTAAAGTTAGTTGGCATAAGCCGACTTGTGGGACTCATGAAAATTTTCCATGCCATGATTATGTTGTGGAAATTTGGTGAATAATTTCAAAATTAACAAACCACCAAAGGGTATATTGGTATTTTCACGCTTTTAAAGTAGTTCAACCATCAGAACATTAATCGTCGATATAAGTAATCATCACCTGCACGATTTTATAGGTAAGCTATAAGAGACGAAAGTTTTGTCGGTTTTTTGCACCATAAGTTTTCAAGATTTCAAACTTTCTTTCTTTTCCATGCTTTTTGTCTTTGAGCTTTCCTTTGCGTCCTACCCTTGCTTTCATCACTGTTTTCTCTGTAAGCCTTCTTCTTCCCTTTCTTTTTGATTTCTTTCTTTGCTGTAATCATGGTTTACATAATTCACGGGGATTCCTTACACTAATTTAGGCGGGAAATGAACATCCCTGAATGGGTAGAGTTAGAAACTCTTATGCAACCAGTAGAGGTGGTATCATTATCAGAGAGTCACTGGATTCCCTTATTGTTCATAACTGAGTGTGGTTTCACTTTTTCCCCAATCGTTTCTTTCTTAAGTTTTGTCAATATTTTGATGTAGTCCCTGCAACAGTAGCCCCCAATACTTAGAGAGTAGTGAATGGGATACATAGGCTTAACTAAATACACAATACCCACATTGGCATCCTTGAGTTGATGTTTTGTTACAAATGGTTTACTAGTGATAGTACCTATTATATGAAAACTAGTTTTGCCAATAGAGCCTTAGTCGTTAATTTTTCCAGACTCCAATAATGACTATTTTTATTATGGGGTAATAGCAAAGAATTGGCAACATGCTACTCTTCAAAGAGGAGGAAGTGTATGATGGGCCCATATGCCCTTAAGTAGTAAAAGGCATAGGTTGTTATTTTAATTATTGTATCTTTATTTTTTTGCTAACCAACTATTTAATGATATGTTCACTAATTTTTTTGTCCTTTTTTGCACAGTTGAGAGAAAGAAAAAAGTTTCCTAATGAAGAGGACATCAATTTTTTAGAGTTAAAATTCTTGTGGAGCATTCACCAGAGGATTAGCGGGGAACACCCCAGAGAAAATTCCTACTTATTGCGATATAGGAGATCGATTACTTCCTTTGTTGCTAGACCTACCACTGTTTCAACTTTGCCCCCATTAATCTAGAATAGAAACCAGTTCCCTCTTCTTCAGTTGAGGATTCTGCAAGAGTAGAGAAGGATTTTGGTACCTCGTCCTCTTTCGAATCTTTAGACATTTCTAGTTTTCCTACCTCCCCACTTGTTGTCATCGGAAAAAGGGAAATTCCTAACTTGATGACTAGAGCTTTGTCTCCCACTGCCAAGAGGGTTGTCGAGAAAACTGCTAAGGCTGCTGATGCCAAGAAGTTCGTTGTGACAGAGAAAACATCCAAAGCTGCTGAAAAAGTTACTCAGGCCATCAATACTGAGGAAATTGATATTGTTGCAGTCAATTCAAGAGGATAAGAAAATGTCTTTTTGAGAATCAAGTTGATAACAGTGTTGCCAACTAAGACTTGGTCGAGAAAATTCAAAAGGATATGGTTATTGTAGGGTCATCCTCTCTAATTATTAATCTTTGCCTGGATAAAGGAACTGTTGCTTCCCTACCACGATTGAAGTTGGCAAAAATGCTTGCCAGAGTTTGACTTCGGTAACTCTTTCTTTTTTATTACTTGTCTTTATTGTCTTGTTTTTCTTCTTGTAATATGATGTTTTTCCTTTGTGCAATTTTTGGTCAACTTCAACCAGTTAATGGAGAAGGACGATCAACTGCGTTCTTCGAGAGGAGATATAAAATAGGCCTTTGAAGGTTTAAGGAAATTTTAGGAGACCTCAAGATAAGCATTAGAGTCCAAGTAGAAATTTTGGGAAGCAAAGTTACAAAAGGCTAATGACAAAACCGAAAAAGCTGGGGGGAAATTGAAGACTGCTGAGACCATTCTCACAACTGTTAATGATAGGGTCAAAGATAAGTTGGTGGAAAATCAAGCCCTCCTCAAGTATGCCAAGGAGAAAATGGTTGGTCTGACTGCTGATCTGGTTATAGATAAGGATAAGAACAAGAAAATAAAGGAAGACTCCTTTAATAAGTGTTGGGACAAAGCATTCATGGCTGCCTCTGCTCAAATTGAGTATATCAGGAAGAAGTCATTCAGGGATGGCTGGTCGAATACCTTTAAGGAGGTCGACACTTCTTAAGACTTTGAGTTGTTTCAGAGGCATGATCCAGTCTCTTCTCCAAACTTAGAGGAAGACTTTGATGATGGGGAAAGTTCTGGATAACCTTCCATTCAGCCTGTGAGGTCTTTTTTAAAGAAAATTGATGAAGCCATCCCTTCTGCAGACCTGCCCTCTAATGTTAATGTTCAAGATAAGGAAAAGGTTTAACTCCTTTGTTTTTCCTTTTGTTCTTCTGCCTTGTAATAGTGTCATTATTATGTAACACCTTCGGGTTTATTAATGAAAATATTTCTTTTTTGCTAAATGTGTTGCAGTTACCATACTTATGCCTTCTTGCTTGGTTGAGTTATCTTCATGAATTCATGCACCTTGTATTATGTTTTCTCAGTAATCATACTTGTGTTAATACATTTGCAATTTTTAGTTTGATGCTAGAAAAATGCTGTAGTTTTTGCTGAATCCTACCTACTCAGGAGAATTATAAATCTTTTGGAAGCTGGCCTTGTTCCTTTATCCAAAGAAGACTTAGTCGGCTTGTTGGCCCTGATGTATCCGAACAAGCTAAGGAATCATATATTCACATACATTTCTTGAGGGATAGGAGGGTGGAAAATAATGTTGCTCAATATGAGATGATTGAAGATCTTTAAGAAGACCACAAGTTTTCTTTGGCTTCACTCCACGTCGACTATAAAGCTAAGTATAAAACATTGAGTGAAAGATGGGGCTTTGAGAAGACACTTTAAGAGTATGCCTCTATGTACAGAAGGAAAGCCTTATTATTGAATTGAGAAGTGGATGAAGCTCGAAAAGTAGCCAAACCATTTAAAGAGAAATATAATCAGCTCATAAATGAGCTAGACAATTTAAAAAAATCATTTTCCAGTAGTGTTGATAAGGGATATTTTTTTCTTGGAAATTGAGAATGCCAAATTAGTATAAGAACTTGAAGCACTACAGAAAACCAAACCTGGGCAGAATTTCAGGCCAGAAATGGTTATCCGACTAATTATAGATGAGGCAAGAACTAGAAAAAAACTAGCCTACCAAGAAGCCCAGTTAAAAGCAAAGAGTTATGCCATTATTGATTTATCCATCCAGCTAGAAGGTAAGGATAAAGACATCGTCGATCAATCCGTTTAGTTGAAAGTGAAGAGTGATGCCTTGAAGAAACTTCAATATCAAGTTGAAAGGTTAACTTTTAATTTCACAAATAGCCCAGGGAGGTCTGGATGGAAGGCTATAATGAGGCCCTTAGCCATATTGATGATCATCTTACCTAGAGCCATCGTGAAGGTTATAGATGGGGATGGACCAACTTACTGACCCTGCTGAAATATGACCAAAATAGTGAGCTATTATACTAGAATGAGCCTGGTTTGCTGGATTATGACAAGTCCCCATTTAACTTGGACATATTATGGATTCCTCATGATACTATTCCCTAGTGTTTAATCACCAAATAACTGGGAGATTACGGTCCTCATAATATGCATAAAATAATTCTTCATCATTTGATCAATGTGCCGAGCAGAAGTAATAGGCAAATGCTGAGGGATTTTAACTACATCAATTCCCCTTATACTCTGAATGATCCTACTGTCTGGATGGGGAGAGATTGCAACAAGAGAGAGTGCCACAAACTTCCAAAGCTCAAGGACACGTGTCAATCTACATGGCAGCCGCAAATATTTTTTTTGAACAACACATTGACTCCGAGGAGCTCAACCTCTCCGACCAACTCAGGCGCTCCGAGCAACAAGTGTTCTCCGAGGATCTTCATTGTATTGAGTTACTCACCCCGAGGAACTACTATACTCCAGATAACTCAAGTTCACCGAGCAACTAAGAAACCACGAGGAACTCAAGGGCCCGAGATACTCTAGCGTGTCGAGCTATTAAGTCGGTCCGAGCTACTAAGTTGGTCCGAGCAATTCAGATACTTATGGCACGCATCAGAGAAAACCGAAAGATAATTGTGCATTAAATGCATAGTTATTATCGTACAGATGTATATTCCTATTGGACAGCTATGTATTATTCTTTCACATGTACAGCCCCAAGGCTATAAATACATTGTATCATCCTCATTGTAAGGGGACTCAAAATTTCTTGGTAAAACCCATTATCGAGAATTCCAAACAGTCAGTAATAACAAACACAGTGGACGTAGGCCATTCTTACAAGGCTGAACCACTCTAAAAATCTTTGTCTCATTTACTTATTCATTTTTTTATCTGTGATTAAAATAATTAGAGATAATCTAATTTTTAACATCAACAGATTGGCGCCGTCTGTGGGAAACGACTGTAATTTTCATTTTTCACCAAAACCATTTATCATCAATGGCTGATCATCCAGAATCCAGTAATCGAAATGCTGGGATTCCTTCAAATCCATCTACTCCTCCAAATGTCCAAGATCTGGCTGGAATAATGGCTAATTTGGCCCAGGGCCAGGCGGCCAAGAAAGTGACCATGCGACAACTCATGCAAACTATCCAAGGTGGAGCGCCGACCCAGTCAGGACAACGAAGCATTCAGAGAATACCCGGTTACCTTCTAATCGAACATTATTCTCAGAAGAATCTCAATACAAACGCACCGATTCGTATCGTACTGAGAGATCTCATGGTCCTTCTTATCAGCCTGGACAGACTTCCTCGGTACGAGCTACAAACACTCAACAAAACATCACTCTATCTCCCAAAAGGACGAGTGCCCTTGAAAGGTTGAGTAGAGTCTCTCCTTTTGATCTTTTGGGTCCTAGGAGGAATAGAAGTCCCCCTATGATTGTGCCGAGGAACTCTCAACGACCATCTGATTTAAAGGAAGGATCTGCCCAATCACGACCAGCTGCTCGTCATGAAAGATCCCAAGAGGAAAATTAAACATGATCAGTTGCTCGAACCAATAGGATCGAGGAAGGAAATGATGCGTGGAAGGGCTCAATTCAAAGGTTAGAGGATATATTAGGGGAGATGGCCAAAACCAAGAATCCTCTACAAAGGACTTTTGTCTGAGGAACACCATTCGTACAAGAGATTGTGGACTTTCCCACACCGTCAAAATTTAAAGCCCCAGTAGTAACACCAAAGTACGATGGAAAAACTGATCCTGTTCTCTACATAGAACAATACCAAGTTGCTGCTGATATCTACGCAGTTCCAGATGAGATGAGATGCAGGGCATTTTCAGGAACTCTTACCGGATCTGCTCAAATATGGTGCAACAATATTCCTTAGGGGAAGGTTGAGACTTTCTTTCAACTGGTCGAGCTCTTTATTGGAAATTTCTGTTTTGGAGCAAAACCTGTTAAACGAGTAGCACACTTATTAAGTGTTAGACAAAAAGCAGGTGAAAGAACCAGGGATTACATTACTCGTTTCAATAACGAGAAACTGGAAGTAATTGACTATGAGGAGAAGACTATTATTACTTCATTGATGAGTAGACTGTTGCCCAATAAATTGTACTACACTTTGGCCAAAGATCCGCCCAGGACCATGTCAGAACTGATGGCAAAAGCAACCAAAATCATGAACACCGAGGAAGTTATGGACGTAAAGAAGAATATGGACACTAAGGAGACCAATGTTGAGGCCGAGAAGGTTGAGAAGAAGGAGCAGAAGAACAATGGGGGAAACAAGTAATCAAAGGCAAAGCAAGCATTGGAACAATTGAAGAAATTTGGAAATTATACTCCTCTGAAAGTAGATATAAACCACATTCTGGAAGAGATTAAGAACAGCGAGGAGCTAAATTGGCCTGAAAAAATGAAGATAGATCCTGACAAGAAGAATAAGTCCAGATATTGCAAATTCCATAAGGATCATGGTCACATGACCAAAAATTGCATAGCTCTCCAGAATGAAATTGAAGCACTCATTAGACGAGAAAAATTAACCAAGTATGTTGATCGTCAAAATGATGATTGAACCAGGGAACGAGGAAGGCATAGGTCTAAATCTCCTCCTCAAGCAAAAGAAGACAAGAAAATAGACCATGAAGATGACCCCGATCTCCCCAAAAGACCAAGATAGCCAAAACGTGAGGTATTTTTAATCTGTTTTGGATCTTTTGATTGCAATGTTATTACAGGTGGAGATGCAGGATGTGGAGACCTTACTGCAGAAAGGAAAGCTTACCTCAATGAGTATCAAGCTTGTTCATACATTCAACGAATAAATCTAGCTGAGGATGATCGCCCGAGGAAGGTGAACAAAGATAAATTGGTCATTGGTTTCTCTAAGAACGACCTTGCAGGTGTACTATATCCTCATGATGATCCATTGGTAATCAAAATGAGAATGAAGGAAGTAATGATCTTAAGAGTGGATAATGGTGTAATACCCCGTATTTTTGGCGATATTTATTTTTGGGATTAATTAATTAAATGAGAATTAATTGGGAATTAATCCGGATAAAATACTAGCGAGATGTGAGTTGGTATTTGACTATATTGAGTATATATGATAATATATGAATGTTGAATTATGAAATTTGTCGTGAGATTGATATACGGTAATTTGGTCATTTTATTGGGACGCGTGTGACAGTCGCGTCAGAATATAATTATTTTAATTATAAAAGTGAATTTAAATTCTATTAACCGTATGGTCATTTTGAGTGCGCGGACGCGTCCGGAAGGGTCGAGATAGTCAGAAAACACTAGCCGGGGGTTTAATTTGGGTCCCGGGGTATTTTTAGGTCATACCGGCATCTTATAAGGGTAGTTTGGTAATATTGTACTTTTGGGATTTAATAATGACGAAAATTAGGAGTCTTTATCTGATTGAGAATTGACCCACTAAACCCACTAACCAACCCTTAATGACCCAATAAGCTACGGGGGTTATCAGAATAGGTTTCCAAAACTTTCCCAAAGAAAACCCTAGCCACCCTAGCCACCTTTGGAGAAGAAGGCTTGTAGAGAGAGAGAGAGAAGGAATTCTGCAGAAAAGCTTCATCAAACCAACACCAAATTCAGAGACACTAGAGGCAAGTGATTTGATTCCGTTTAAATTCAGAGAATGTTTCTTCCATGTTAGAAAATTCTAAGATTTACATTTGTTCTTGAAAGTTAATGAAAAACCCATGAGTTTGGAATTTGAATACTAAATTTTGAGAAGAAATTGCATGTAGAATCGTATAGAGATGATTACCCTGATGTTAATATATGTTGGATGTAACAAAAACGGATCTAATTTAAGTAAATTGATGATTATAAATTCTAAGGTTTATGTTCTTGAATATTTGGGGAAAAGTGTAGAGATTTGATGGATTGATGATGATTAAGATGAATTAGTTCTTTAAAATACGTTAGTATATAACCTTGTTATGTTTAGGGATGATTAGAGACCATAACACATTGTTGGGACGAATTTTGGTTGAGATTTGAGGTGTACAAATTGGTGAAAAATGAGATAGAATTTTTGGGCTTGAATCTGGTCACTCGTTAGAAGACCTACCCAGGTCGTTCGAACGAACTCGTTCGAACGAGCTTCTAACGAGTTGACAGTTTTGGGTTCTAACGAGAGGGATGTTCGTTCGATAATCTCGTTCGAACGACATCTCGTTAGATAGCCCAGTTCGTTCGAACAGCCTCGTTCGAACGAGACTTCTAACGAGCTGGCAGTTTAGGCTTTTTGGCCTGTTTTGATTTTTGGAGTCCCGTAAACTTGTTCGAGGATAGAGATAACATCCCTTTAATGGTGTATTTGTATACTTGGGACATTTGGGATATAATGAGGAGTAAATTATATAAGTGTGAATCGAATCAAATAGACATTATGAGCTGAGACGTGATTGCCTACTACGATGTGAGAATAAATTATGGCGCGTATACATATGGACCGGGATTATATAAGTTGTATATATATTAAGTTGGTACGAGAATGCGATAAGTACTACAATTAAACTACGTGGATTACTAAGATGCGTGTTTACTTAGTATTGGTATATGATTTGTGTGTATGACATACCTACCATACTTGCTATCACGGGAGGTTTGTGTTCGCTTAGGGCCCTCTAATCCTTGTGTTGCCCGGATTTAGACTGGTTACCTCGATGAACATAGGTCAGAGAAGGACTTATTGGGATGTTAATAAGTCTGCTGATCGTGGGAGCACATGTATGTGCGTGACCCATGTGATGTGACTGTGTTCGCCTCCACTGTTTGTGATTTGTGTTATCTGAACGATTTCTGAGAGATTCGGAATACGTGATTCCTTATGTACGTGATGTACCGGGATGGATAGCAGAGTATGTGTGCACCGCAGCTTAGTCTCGGGGTGCTTATATTGTATATTTATGTTGTGGAAAATATACACTTAATAAACTAAGAACTTTCATATGGTATTGTGTGTAACTATGGAATAACATAAAAGGGATGATCTATAATGAGTTGTATTACTTTTATATGAGGACCTGAATTTACGTTAAGCCCCTTTTTAATTGAGATCGTTATAATGTTAATGGGAACCGAGTAATAAGGGTAGAATCTATGACAGTCTATCTAGTTATGATATCAGTTAGCTAGTGGTTAGATGGGTACTTACGTTAGGAGTGCACAGTTAGACGAGAGGTGAGAATTTCATGTGAGTGCACGTCCTAACATGTACTTTTCATTTAATGTTTTAAATGTTTTTAAAGCACTTGCAGGTTTTTAAAATATCTCCACATTCGGGCTCTGACCCGTTTGCTTTCAGATCTATTTTTCTTGTAAAACCATTTTAGGTGCCCAGCCACAAGGACACCATGCATAGGATAATCATTCAGGTGACGAGCTGCAGCTGTTTGTGGAAGCTACAGGGATTTGCTTTTAGACGCTTCTACCATTTGGATTCCTGATTCAGTATTTATCAGTTGTAGGGCATGTTGCCCATTTCTATTAGAGACATCTTTCCATTTCAGTTTTTCAGGCTTTGTCATGTATTGATTCTGCATTCAGTTTAGTTATTTCAGTTTGTGGTATTGTAGTGAGGAGTTTTCCTCCAGACTTTATTTACATTATGTGATGGTTATTCTATTTACTTCGCTATGGTGAATGGTGTTATTATTCTTCATTACACTTGTTGCATGTTAATCAGACTTTAATTAAAATTTGACAACTTACTTATTAAATACTAGGTGGTTAGTAATCATTAAAATGTTTTCGACAGTGATGCTATTAACTGGACCAACTTGGCATTTTGAATTAATTTAATAAAGGAGTAGCTACCCGGTATTTAATTAGTCGGGGTGTCACAAATGGCAGCTCGACAGATATTATGTTCTACCCATGTTTTGATAGTTTGAACCTAAAGCTATCCCAGTTGGAGCCATATCATCAGCCCCTCCTAGGATTTACTGGCGAGAAAGTTTTTCCATTTGGGAAGATCAAGTTGGATATGTTTATCGGCACATGGCCTGCTTGTCGAACATAAAGAGTGCGCTTTTTTGTGATGGATAAGAATGTCCAATCAACTTACAATATCATCACGGTAAGGGTAGGTTTGAAGAAGTTCGAAGAAGTACCATCTACGGTAAATCAATGTTTAAAATTCCCAACCAATTTTGGAGTAGGAATTGTGAAGGGTGACCAAAAAGTAGCTCGGGAATGCTATTATTCATCTTCCGAGCAGTAAGAACTGGAGGAATCTAGGAAAAAGACTACTACATATCAGGTGGATGAAGGTGCAGAAATTGAAACATTAAACCCTAGAGACGAGTCTCATCTCGTTAAGGGTCAAGTCATGGAGGCTACTGAAAATATCATTCTGGACGAAGAACATCCAGAACGAACAACTCAAATCGATGTGTCACTAGATGTGTTAATAAAACAAGAGCTGATAGCATTTCTAAGAAGCAGAAAGCAGACTTTTGCATGGAGTCACGAAGATATGCCAGCGATAGACCTAAATTTCTTGTGTCACGAGCTCAATATGAACAAGGAAATCAAACCAGTGAAGTGGCGACGAAGAGTGTTCAGCCGTGAAAAGAACCAAGCTATATAAGAAGAGGTCGAGAAACTTTAGAAAGCCAATTTTATTAAAGACGTCAAATATCCAGACTGGTTAGTAAATGTGGTGATGGTAAAGAAGAAGAATAACAAGTGGGGGATGTGTGTTGACTTCACCGACCTCAACAAGGCATGCCCAAAGGATTATTTTCCTTTGCCCCGAATTGATCAATTAGTGGATGCTACCTCGAGACACGAGCTGTTGAGCTTCTTGGATGCTTATTTTGGTTACAACCAGATTAAAATGAAACTTGAAGATAGGGAGAGTACCTCTTTTATTACCCCTGGGGAACTTATTGTTATAATGTTATGCATTTTGGATTGAAAAATGCAGGTGCAACATATCAGCGACTGATGAACAAGGTGTTTGCAGAGCAAATTAGTTACAATATGGAAGTTTATGTCGATGATATGCTGACGAAAAGCAAGAGAGCTGCTGATCATTTAATTGACTTAGGCCAGACCTTTGATCAATTAGATAAATATCAAATGAAGTTGAACCCTACCAAATGCATATTCTGAGTACGAGAAGGCATGTTTCTCGGGTATATTGTCAATCAATGAGGTATTGAAGCAAACCCAAAAAAGATCAAGGATCTATTGGAGCTACAATCTCCAACAACGAAGAAGGAAGTGCATAGTCTCACAGGGCGAGTTACAGCACTTAATAGATTTGTGTCACAAGCAACTGATAGGTGTCTCCCATTCTTCAAAACACTCCAAAAAATGTTTGAATGGAATGATGAATGCGAGAGGGACTTTCAAGAGTTGAAGAAATACCTCGGAGCACCTCCACTATTGTCCAGACCAATGATGGGAGAAATATTGTACTTGTATCTGGAAGTTTCGGAGAATACAGTTAGCTCGACATTGATAAGAATGGAGGATGGAATGAAAAAACCAATTTATTACACTAGCAAGGCCTTCCGAGGAGCAGAGATCAGATATCCAAGACTGGAAAAATTGGCACTAGCGTTGATCGAAGCGAGTAGAAGAATGAGGCCATACTTCCAAGCTCATACCATAGTCATGTATATCGATATGCCATTGAGGCAAGCTCTTTATGAACCGGAAAAATCAGGGAGATTGATGTACTGGGAAGTAGAACTTGGTGAATATGACATAGTTTATGAGCCTAGATCGTCGCTTAAAGGGCAAGCAATAGTAGATTTTATCGGATAATTCACTTATCCTGACATCTCCGAGGAGCAAAAGTTGAATATCGACCAGCCTGGGATGTTACAAGATCATCAAATTTAAACCCTGATCAACGGAAGATGGTTGACGAGCAAGAAAAGATGGTCGACGAACAGCAAGAAGTGCTAGAGGAGGATATAAGGAAGCAATAAATATTCCATCGAGGAACTCTGTCCAATCAAAAATTTGAGGATGAGGTACCTATATGGAATCTATATATGGATGGCTCATCTTGCACTACAGACTGTGGGGTAGGGATTATTTTAAACAGCCCGGATGAGATCGATGTGAAGTATGCTATGCGCTTTCAATTCAAGGCTTCTAATAATGAGGCTGAATATGAAGATATGATCGCAGGTCTTAGTTTAGCAAAAAATATGAGGGCAGAGCAGGTCATTGTATTTAGTGACTCAAAGTTGATCGTAAATCAAATGCTGGGGGTGTACGCAACAAAAGGAGAATTGATGATCAAATATCTTGCAAAATCAATGGAGATTGTATCAAGTTTTAACGCAGTGCAGTTAATTAGAACACCAAGATTGGAGAATGCAAGGGCAGATGCCTTAGCTCGGTTGGCCTCAGCCACACCCATCGAGCTACGAAGAACAATCCCAATAGAAATTTTGGCTAGTAGGAGCATTGACAAAAATATGATGATGAGCTTCATTGCCCTTGATTTAGGACCATCTTGGATGGATCCCATCAGGGCCTATATTGAGGAGGGGACATTACCAACTGATAAACTCGCAGCTAAGAAGCTAAAGTTTAAAGCTGCTCATTATGTGTTGACTAATGGCATTTTATACAGACGAGGAATTATGTGATAAATGTCAGCGTTTCTCTTCCATCTGAAGAACTCTGCAAGCATTTCTAACACCCATCATGTCTCCTTGGCCATTTGCCATTTGGGGAATAGACTTGGTCGGGCCGCTTCCAATGACCCGGGGAAGATTTAAATACCTTGTAGTTGCTGTGGATTATTTTACTAAATGGGTGGAAGCTGAGCCTCTTATTGATATGACGTATGACAAGGTGTATCAATTTATTTGGAAGAATATCATTTGTAGTATGATCTTCCCCATGCATTCATCATAGACCATGGAACTAAATTCGATAATGAGGAATTCGCTGTATATTGTCATCAGTCAAACATATTGAAGACCCACTCTGCACCAGGCCATCCCCAGAGCAGTGTACAAACTGAGGTGACGAACAGAACTCTACTGAACGGGTTAAAGAAAAGACTGAATGATGCAAAGGAAAATTGGATCAACGAGCTACATTCTGTGCTGTGGGCTTATCGTACTACACAGCGAGCAGCAACAGGAGAATCTCCATACATGCTGGCATTTGGAAGTGAAGCTGTTATACCTGTCGAGTTGGGTCTCCCCACACACAGGGTGCTAAATTTCAATTCTCCTATCAGTGACTTGATGAGACGATTAGATCTAGATATGCTCGAGGAAGTTAGAGAAGAAGCAGCAATCAGGAATGCCGCATACCAAAAACGAACAGCTCTGTTTAAGATCAAGAGAGTAAAGAAGTATGATTTGATGGAAGGAGACTATGTGCTAAAGAAAGTAATTCAAAAGCACAATAAACTGGAAGCTAACTGGCATGGACCCTACAGGATAGAAGACGTTGTTCGACCAGGGACATACAAAATTAAAACCTTGGAGGGAGAAGAATTTAAGAACTCATGGAATGCAGAGCATCTACGCAAGTATTATCAGTAGCTGGGATTCCCATGTAAATGAAGTTTTCTTCAGTATGAATAAAGTTTTGAATGTTTTACCCAGTTCTCTCTTTTTGTTGAAATTGTTTTGGAGTATTACTGCTACACACTATGCATCAAGTTCAGAACAAATATCTCCTCTAACTCTGGTTGGTCGGGAAATAAATCTCTTCCAACTATGGTTGGTCGACAAAAAAATCCAACTCCGGTTGGTCGATAAGATCCAACTCCGATTGGTAGATAAAATCCAACTACGGTTGGTCGATAAAATCCAACTCCGGTTGGTCAATAAATCTCTTCCAACTGCAGTTGGTCGAGAATAAGTGTCCTCCAACTCCGGTTGGTCGGGAAAAATATCCACCAACTCCGGTTGGTCGGCAAATTAATCTCCTCCAACTCCGGTTGGTTAGGAAAAATATCCACCAACTCCGGTTGGTCGGTAAATCAATTGCAAACAACTCCGGTTGGTTAAACTAAGCAGGATCATGGGATGTAAGTCGTTTCATGGCTTAGAATTAAAAGTGTTAAGTCACTATAATAAAAAAATAAAGCAAAATTTCTTTACTTGTGGCATATCAAATTACCACCAACTCTAAGTTGGTCGGGAAACAAAATATCACCAACTCCGGTTGGTCGTCAAATAATTATCACCAACTCAGGATGGTCAACAATAAATTTTCACCAACTCCAGTTGGTCGGCAATTTAAAATAACACAAGACAATTTTGTCTTTTTACAGATATACATACACATTCATCAGTGAATGAAAGAGATATTTTATAAAATATTTCCAAGACAATGACAGTCAAGATTGCATAGAAAACTAAAAGTTTCTTCATTAAAATTACATAGAGTATAAAATACATATTACATGAGAAATCATTACATCAAGGATCCTACTCTATTGGGTTTTTCCCTTCTGCCTTTGAAACAAGTTCTACTCCAGTAGGAGGATCGTCTAAGGCATAAGGAGAGTTTATGAAGTTTATATCTCGAAGCATTCGAACATTCATCACTGAAGGACGATCAAGAAAATGCTCTGGGCGAGTGATGTCAAAATTAGAATGGAGGCTGTAATCGCCGAGGTACTTTGAGATCAGGCATTGAGGGATTGCCCGAGCAGGAATCCAACTCATGTCGAGCTTAAAAGGAGGCACTGGTAAATCAAGCAATCGAGGATCATAATAATCCCATAAGTAGTGACCCCGCTCCAGTTTCAGCACACCTAGTGCATTCAGCCATCCTTGTTTGTACCCCTCGTTATTGGACTGCTGGATCCGGTCATCAAGATGATAGAGGGCTTCGTTATAACCAGCCATCCAAAACTCTCTGGGTTGTTTGTGGAACTGGTAGGTCAACCTCTCTAGCTGCTCGTGAAGATTCTTCACCAGATTTGCTTTATTCTCCAAGGCAGAGCTTTGTGTAGAAAATTGCTCGTCGAGGTTCAGAATCTTCATGGAGATCTCTGCTAAAGCCTGATTCTTCGCCATAAGCTGGAATGCCTGATTCTCCAAGGCTAACTGAGTTCTTTGCTCTTCAATTGAAATCCGAGCAGCTCTTGCTCGTCCTCGAGAAGAAGATCTTTCTCGCCCCCGAGTAGACGAGGAGGGTCCAGCCCTTTTTAAAGTCTCCAATTTATCTCTTAGGTTAGCATTATCTACCTCCAAGAAAGAGAAACCTTCGTCATTGACAGGGACCAAGGCTCCCGAGGAAGATGCTGCAGATTTCAATTGGGATATCTCTACTCTCAAAATATTATTTTCCTGCCCCAACAGTTTAGCCATCTACCTATTCTCCTCAACCTCAACCTTCAGATTTCTCTCTTTCTTATCATAAGCAGCGATGAACTTATCATATCCTTTGTCAGTATTTAGTTGCTGATATTTTTTCTCATACCCCTGATGTAAAAGTGTAGAAGACTCCTTATACTGCTGTCGGAGCTCCTCGATGGTACCCTGGAGATCTTCAATCATCTCATAATATGCCACATTATTGGCAACTGCACGATCGAGCAAGCACTTTAGATATTGGTAGGCCTCGATTGCTCGTTCAGAAGAGTCTGGACCAAGGATATCGATGATTTGAGCTTCATTCAGATCTGCATGACTAGCTTTGAAGTAGTCATTGCATTTTTTCAATAACTCTGTATCATGAGGTTATAATATCTCCATCCTGGCCATAAACTAGCAAAGAGAAACCATAAACAAAATCAATAAAGATAAAGATAGAGCAAGAAGAAGAAAAAGTCAGTACGAATAACCAAAAGTTCGAATTTTTATTCATCATAAAGATAAGTACAAAGCTCAAGGTTACATTCAAAAGGAATAACAAAATTAAAACCTGAGCAGCTTTACACCTTTTCCTTATTTTTTATAACTTCCTCGGGAAGCTGGCATGAGGAGGATGGTTGCTCGGAAGATAATGGAAGTTTCTCGCGTGAGGTACTAGTGGGCTCAAGTTTCTCATATAAAGTTTGAACAATCGAAACATGAGGAACTTGATCTCCAATCATCATGGAAGATTCCTCTGAGGCAGCCTCGTCCTCCTCTTCTTCCCCGGGAGATGAAGGAGGGCCATGAATGTGTTGCTGGAACAGTTCTGATTTCTTAGCAATTTTAATCTCTTTTAGAGCAGCGACCCATCCGTCCCTAAAGTATTTGAGGCCGTCATATTCCATTTACGAAGTCATGGCATCCAAGCCTGATTCCAACCCTTATCCCAACCAACGCTGAAAGATTTTTTGACAGCCTTTTTACTCTTCTCTTTCTCCGAGGAGGTCCTTTCCCTTAGGAGCTCCTCGACGGCCTTCAACTTCCCTTCTACCTCTTCCTTCTGACGATCAACTTCACGAAGTCGACCAAGTTCATCTTCAGCAGTTTTGATCTTAGTCTCAAGCTCTCCAGCATTCTTGAGCTTTTCTTCAAGCTCTTCATTTTTCCTCTAAAACTCTTTCATTTTCCTCTCCAACTCCTAGGAGGCCTCCACAACTCGATCTTTTTCTTGCTCGATGGACTTGAGTTGTCCCTCCTAAGCCTCTTTATCTTCTTCATATTTCTGACGAGAGTCCTTTAAGGACAAAGTCAAACCCACAAAAGCTTCCTCTACACCTCCTGAGGAGCTCGAAGCTTTAATAACCTCATCCTTTTTCATAATACTATTGAAACATGTTACCAGCTGAGGAAAGAAATAATTTTTAATCAATACAAAGACATATCAGTGAAAGGTGAAAACTTAGACTAGTAATACTTACTGAGGTAATATGTTGAGCCGCCAAGGTGGTAACCCTATCCCGAGAAAGAGTGTCTTCAAGACCTTGGATTTCTGGGATAATCCAAGACTTCACAGAGCCCTTGGCAGAGTTCGGAGCAACAAAAGTGGGAAAAGCACTTCCAGCAGTTAAAGGCTGAGAGATAGGTTCATCCAGTTTATCCAAGGAACTTTTCTTTGACTTCTTCAGAGGAGAAGTAATATTTTCAACCAAAGAAGTCTTGGTTGGTGATATGACAACGACCTCACCAGGAGGAGAAATAACCACAGCCTTACTTGGAACCACAAGGGGCTTCTTAGTAACTTTCTTAGCAGCAACTGGAGGGGGTGAATCAAATTTTCTTGTCCCTTCCTCTGGGACATCCTGCTTATTTTTCTTGGCCTCCACATTGGCAGAGTCTAATTTGTCAAAGAAGGCAGGAGCTCGTCTTCTCTTCATTATGCTACTAATGGGAATATTTGACTCTGAAGAAGAACCTTCCACACTAGTATCTGTAACTGGTACTTGGTCGATGTCAACCACTACTGGACGAGCAGTGAAGGAAGAAGTATAGCTCTTGTACTGCAATAAGTAAGAGGCTGATCTAATATGTTCGTCAGCAACGGTTTGGTGCAAACTCTAGATAAGTTTCAAGTGCCTCAAATTGACATCAGTTTCTTTGGGGGATTTTCTTTTACTGTCAAGTGCAAATAAACAAAAATTAAAATGTCAATGACGCATTTTATCGAACACAAAGAAAACATAATTTCAAAAATAAAATAAAAATAAAAACAACCTATCACATTGCCATAAGGAGAGCATCTAGGACCTTGATATACATCGTCTCCATTTAATGGAGGATGTTGCCAATTTTTCATTACCACTCCATGTTCAAAATAATCCCTGTTGGCATCGGGAAGATTGACGACTAATGCCCTATTCAAAAACCTAGTTTTTATGTAAAAAGTACTATCACTAACGACCCATCTGTAACAATACATTATCTCTGGAATCCCTAAACGGGTTCCATGAAGTTGATTTAACCTATGAACTGCATTAACTATTCTCCAAGTATTTGGCGCTATTTTTGCAGGAACAACATCAAAATACTGACAGAACTCCAAATAAAAAGGATTTGGAGGAAAAGAAAAGCCACATTCGGCCACAAAGAAACTGGGGAACCAATGTCCCTCAGCCAAAGAAAAATAGTCAGAAGGTTCAGAAAGCTCTTCCAGTGTGACCCATGAAGGAATTGAAAATTCAGAACGAAATTTGTCAAGCGATTCAACAATGTAAACCATGATGAACAGAGTAAATAAAAGAGAAGGAAGAAAATCTTACAGGGAAAGAGTGAATCAGTTGACAACGAACGACGAAAGAAATGGACGCACAAGATAGAGAGGAAATGAAGAGTTCAAAGATACAGATTTGAAAAAGTAAAAGACGATAGTATTTTCTATAGCGCTTAAATACTTTACCTTGGGAATGGAGAAAAACAATGATTACCTGGACGGACGATTGTGTATTCGGCGGCTAAAACGAAGAAAAAGGCACGAAAACGAAGCAGTTATGGAAATTCAAAATACTTTAAAAGCTTGATACTATGCACTCAAAAAAGGAGTTATAAACAACAAAAGTTTTTCTAAAATCCATAAAAACGGAAAGTATAGGAAGCAGAATGTTACATACTTTTCTTCAACATCAAACTACGAAACATTGGGGGCTTCTGTTGATACCAAATTTAGTCTGCTGATGTGGATCAATCATGTGGAGACACGTGTCAATCTACATGGCATCCGCAAACATTTTTTTTGAACAACACATTGACTCCGAGGAGCTCAACCTCTCCGACCAACTCAGGCGCTCCAAGCAACAAGTGTTCTCCGAGGATCTTCATTGTACTGAGTTACTCACCCCTCGAGGAACTACTATACTCCAGATAACTCAAGATCATCGAGCAACTAAGAAACCACGAGGAACTCAGGGGCCCGAGCTACTCAAGCGTGTCGAGCTACTAAGTCGGTCCGAGCAATTTAGATACATATGGCGTACGCATCAGAGAAAGTCAAAAGATAATTGCGCATTAAATGCACAGTTATTATCGTACAGATGTACACGCCTATTGGACAGGTATGTATTATTCTGTCACATGTACAACTCCAAGGCTATAAATACATTGTATCATCCTCATTGTAAGGGGACTTGGAATTTATTGGTAAAACCCATTATCGAGAATTACAAACAGTCAGTAATAACAAAAACAGTGGACGTAGGCCATTCTTACAAGGCTGAACCACTTTAAAAATCTTTGTCTCATTTACTTATTCATTTTTTTTATCTGTGATTAAAATAATTAGAGATAATCTAATTTTTTACATCAACAAAAATGTCCACCTGAATAATTCTTATTTGATCTTGAATGTAATATAGTTAGTATTTGAATAAAAATATATTCCTTTGTGTTGTCAACTTATGATTAATATCAATTAGTTAACTAAATTATCATTTAATAATGAATGATTAAACTGTAATTACTGGGTTATAGATTCTACTAACGTACGTAGATGAAACTACAAATAGTTTTGTTGATCCAAGTTTAGCATCAATTATCAGTGGTGACTAAGTGTGTATTACAGTGTTTAGGAATGTATACATATCTTCTTACATTTAACTTAGTCGGGTAAAACTTATTTTTAACTGTTTGAGTTGTATACGAAGTTTTACAGACTTCTAGTTCTTGACTTGTTAAAGATGAAGTCATGCATGAAGTAAGTTATTAATGGCGACAAAGTGTGTTAGGAATATATTCCTGTATTTAACTGGGCCGGGTAATTCTTCTTGTTTGTGACTTGTTAATACGAAGTCGTACATGAAGTAATAACTTAGTCGAACGAGACACGACTGTGCATTAAGCTATTGGTGCATCTCGAATTTGATAAGTTTAGCCTGATTAAATATGTGATGTTGATCGACAAGAGATGAACAACAAGACACATTATTTGTTTATTGTTGCTGGGGGATGTATATCGTTATACTCCGAAAAAAATTGAAAAAAATTTAAGGAACTAAAATCAAGATTTTTATTGAACTTGAAAGATAGTTATGTTGAACAGAAAGTAAAAAGAAATATAATATGACAATGCTTGTATTCACTGATAATATTTGCAGAGGTTCTCGGCATTCCAAGGGTTCTTGAATTCTTCCCCATCAAGTGTTTTTAGACTAAAAGTCCCTGTTCGAATGACCGCTGAAATATGACATGGGCCATGCCAATTGGCCTCAAGCTTGTTGCCTTTCTAGATGACATTCTTGAGGACATAGTCACCTGATTTTAAGTTGGTCGTCTTGACCCTTTTGTTGTAAAAATGAGCAGTCCTTTGTTGATATACAATATTTCTAAGGGCGACATATTCTCGGACTTCTTCCACCATGTCCAAGTCCAATCTTCTCATCAACTCACTCTTGGGAGAACCAAAAGTCAGCATTCTATGAGTTGGTAGACCTATCTCAACTGGTACCATGGCTTCTGTCCCAAACGTAAGCATATAAGGTGTTTCTCCAGTTGATGTCCTCGGTATTGTTCTATAAGCCTAAAGAACAAAGTGAAATTCATTAATCCAGTTTCCCTTAGCAGCATCAAGTCTCTTATTCAATCCATTAAGCAAGGTTCTATTCGTCACTTCCATCTGACCATTGCTCTGTGGATGGTCTGGTACAAAGTGGAGTTTTCAGATCTTAGACTGAACACAGTATGCTTCAAATTCATCATTACGAAACTGGATTCCATGGTCTGTAACGAAAGCATAAGGCATGACATACCTACATATGATGTTCTTCTAGATGAATTGGTATACCTTCTCATAAGGCATCTCTATCAACGGATCTGCTTCCACCCATTTTGTAAAATAGTCAACAGCAACTACTAGGTACTTAAACCTGCCTTTGGTGGTCGGTAGTGGGCCGACCAAGTCAATTCCCCAAATAACGAATGGACAAGGAAAAATAATCGGTACTAGAGTAGCGTTAGGTTCTTTGTGAATTATAAAAAACCTCGAAGGCCCTACCATTTTCCCTCATAATTGGCCAGCAGTATCGTTGGGTGTTCATTCTTTTGAGTAATGACCGTCCATCTGAATGAGCTCCACAAGAACCTTCATACAATTCCTTGATCAAACCATAAACTTCCAATGGATAGACACAGCGTAGTAAGGAAATAGTAAATCCCCTTTTGTATAAGATTCCTTTATCCAACACATATTTGGATGCTTTATACCGAAGCTTCTCTGCTTCTTTAGGATTTGCCGATAGGGTTCCTTCTTCGTTGTAAGCTCTGATCGGATCTATCGAGGATGGTCCCAAATCTACAGTAATGAAATTGATCATTATATCCTCATCTATGCTCATGATTGCCAAGATCTCAATTGGAATGCTTCTTATGAGTTCTATTCTTATTGTTGAAGCTAGCCGAGGAAGTGCATCAGCTCAGGCATTAGCTATCCTGGTACCCTGGTCATTTTCACACTTCAAAATTCGGAAATGAGTTCCATTAACTTGGTCAAGTATTTGATCATCAACTCTCCCTTGACTCCGTATAGATGAAGAACTTGGTTAACAACCAACTGTGAATCACGGTGCGCCACTACTTGCTCAGCGCCTAATGAATGGGATAATTCTAGTCCGGTTATCAAAGCCTCATACTAAGCTTCATTGTTTAATGCCTTGAATTAAAATCTAAGGGCATATTCAACATCAATATTATTAGGAGTATTAAGTATGATACCTTCTCTACGATCAGTTGCGCATGAAGATCCATCCACATGTAAGTTGCATAATGGAATATCACGATTAAAGATTTTTACAGACAAAACTCTATGGTCAAATATCTTCTTACTTTCTTCATCATACCTCTGAGCCATATCTTGAGTGTGGGATGGTTCAGGTTGGTCGGCTACGACTTTGGCTTGGTTTTTAGCTGAGCTCTCTTTCGAAGAAGTTAGCTCGAGAGGTAAGTCTTATTGGTCGATAACCACTGGATAGGTGAACTCTGCGATCAAATCTTCCAAAGCTTGTCCTTTCAACGATGACCGTGGATCATAAATGATGTCATATTCTCCTAGCTCTATTGTCCAATAGATCAACCTGCATGACTTTTTAGGTTTGTGCAGTGCTTGTCGAAGAGGTATATTGGTGTACACTACTATGGTGTGTGCTTGAAAATAAAGCTTCATTCTCCTAGAGGCTTCAATGAGAGCTAAGGCTAGTTTTTCTAAGCATGGATACCTGATTTTATCCCCCCAAAAGGTTTTGTTGGTGTAGTAGACTAGTTTTTGGATCCCATTCTCCAACCGAACTAATGTCAAGCTAATTGCGAACTCTGAAATAGATGAATACAAGTACAATTTTTCTTCTAAAACTAGTCGGGACAACAATGGTGGAGATCCCAGATACTTCTTCAATTCATGAAATTCTTCTTCACACTCTGCATTCGACTCAAAGGTCATTCTAAGCACTTAGAAGAACGATAAACACCTATCTATTGCTCAAGAAACAAATCAGTTTAAAGCAGCTACTCTACCGGTAAGTTTGTAAACATTTTTTTATAGGTTGATGATTGCATCTCTATCAGAGATTTGATTTTAGCAGGATTGGCTTCAATTCCTCTTTGGTTTACTATGAAGTCAAGCAACATTCTCTCTCGCACACTGAACACACACTTGGTCGTATTTAACTTCATTTGATGCTTTTACAGCTGATTGAAAGTCTGACTGGGGTCCTTGATATGATTTAAATATTTCTTGCTTTTATTCAACATATCATCTACATAAACCTCCATATTTTTCTGAATCTTCTCTTCAAACACCTTATTAACCAACCTATGGTACGTTACTCCAGCATTTTTTTACCCCGAAGGGCATTACATTGTAGCAATAAGTACATTGGTTGGTAATGAAAGAGGTGCTTTCTTTGTCCTCTGGTTTCATTTTGATTTTGTTAAAGTCGAAATAAGTGTACATGAAACTCAATAACTCATGTCCAGATGTGGCATAAACTAACTAATTAATTCTGGGCAAAGGAAAGTGGTCTTTTGGGAAATCTTTATTAAGATTAGTAAAATCGACAAACATTTGCCACCTATCATTTTTCTTTTTGACCATCATAACATTATCTAACCATGCTATATATTTGACATCCTCAATGAATTGTGCCTTTTTTAGTTTCTCCACCTCTTCATGTGTGGCTTGGTTTTTATCCGAACTAAACACCCTGAGCCTTTATTTGATCGGCTTGGCTTCCTTATTAATGTTGAGCTCATGATTGAGGAAGTTGGGATTAATCCCAGGCATATCCTCATGGATCCAAATGAATACATTCCTTCGCTCTCGTAAGAGCACGATCAATTATCGTTTGAGTAGTGGATCCAATGTGAAGTCGATCTGGGTGGTTCTCTCCGGCTTGTCATCATCTAAGATTATGATTTCGAGAGCTTCTACAATCTACCCTTTGACTAGTTTCATTTCATCTCGGGGATCCAGAGTATCACCTTCTGATTTACTATTGGACTTCGTAGTGTCTACCTTATAAGTGGTGGTATTCTTCATTAAACAAACCAAATCTTCTTGCTTAGTTGAGGATTAATAGCATTCTCTGGCCACGTTTTGATCATCTTTCAAGACACCAACCCTAAAGTGAGTAGAGAACTTCAAGCATTGATGGAATGTGGATGGTATAACTTCAAATTTCTTAAATCTTACCCTGCCGAATATCACATTATAAGCATATTGTATATTTTTATCCATAATAAAGAAGCGTATCTTTTCAGTGACACTTATTGGCCAAGTGCCAAACAACACTTCTAGCTTGACAGTCCCAATGGGATAGACTTTTTCTCTTGAAAAATCTATCAATGGCATTTGGTATGGTTCCAATTGACTAAGTTTCATTCCTAAACTCTGAAAGCAGGGGTAGAACATGATATCAACCGAACTCCCATTATCTATCAGAACCCCGATGATGATGGATTCTTGAATTCTAAACTTGACGACCAACGGATCATCACGGGGATACAATACCCCAGAGAGATCATTTTTGGAAAAGACGAAAACCAATTTGTCTTTGTTGACTTTCTTGGGCTGATCATCATCATTCGGATTGATTCGTTGTATACAGGAGTAGGCATGTGCTTCATTCAAGTAGGCCTTTCTCTCTACAATTTACTCTCCCCCTCCTGCATATCCACCTATAATTACATGACAATTAAGAGAGCCAAAATTTACCATAGCTACTTCAAGTTCTAGTTGTTTGGGCTTCTACGGTAGGTCAGGATCGTCTTTATAACCATCTTTATGGTTTCACTTCCTGTTATCTCTAGGTTTACAAGGAGAATTTAGCCTTCCTCCAATTTCTCGACTTTAACGTCGATCAATAAATTTGTTCAACTTTCCTCGATGGATGAGTAATTCCACTTCGTTCTTTAAAGCAATACAATTATCAGTCATGTGGCTATGATCCTTATTGAACTGATAATATTTATATTTATCCCTCCTGTTGGGTGGTGCCCTCAGCTTCTTGAGCCACGGCAAATCTTTATTATGCTTAATTTCCTCCAAGATATGTTGAATGTTGGTCGTCAATGGAGTATAAGCTCCATACTTTTTGGGTTTATCATTTTGCTTTTATTTCTTCTCCTTCTTCTCAAACTTAGTGGAGAGAATTTTCTTTACAGCCATTGCTTCCTCAGCATTCATGATTTTTCCTCCCTTAGCCATGATCTCAGTCATGGTTTTGAGAGGATCTTTTGTCAAAGCGTAGTATAGCTTTTCTGAAAGTAATCCACTCATTAAAGCGGTGATGGTTATTTTCTCTTCATAATTAACCACTTCTAGTTTCTCATTGTTAAAACAAGTGATGTATTATCTGGTGGTTTCCCCTGCTCGTTGCCTGACACTCAAGAGATGGGATACTCTCTTAACTGTCTTGGCCATAAAATAGAAGTTGCTGATGAACAGCTCGACAAGCTGATTGAAGTTATAAATTTTTCCTCAGGTCAAGTTGTTATACCATATTTGGGCTGAACCAGTAATGGTGCTTGAAGAAGCTCAACATCTCATTTATTTAGGAATGAAATATATGTCAGCTGCAGCCTAATACTGCTTTATATCTCTCTCTAAGAAGTCTGCTCGGTGTGCTCAAATCGTCGAATGCTTGCTCTGAACCTGATTGAGGCTTCGTAATCTTCGACCGGGTGTTCATTGGTTCTAGATAACTCTTTTGGATGATTCATCTTTGCATGGGCTCCCAAACGATCAAAAGGCGAATCTCTGTTCAATCTTTCCAAAACACTTGGCCTTTTAGGAGAAAGATAATAGGACCTGGAATAACTATATCGGCTATGCCTAGGAGGTGGAGGTTTCATTTCTCTCCTTAGAGAAGGAACTTTATGTTGTTTAGAAAGATCTAGAGACCTGTCTTATAATGATTAAGCCAATTACCTCATGGTTTCCTGCATGGCATCTTGACCCCTGGCAATACTGGCAAGAATTATATTCAAGTCGGCTGCTGTAGGTAGAGCAGATGGGACTGTAGTGTTGCCTTCATTTTTTCTACTACTTTTAGGGTCATTCATTTTCCCTTGAACAAAGACGTATAAGATAGAGAACGATAATAGATACACGTTCCCACAGACGGCGCCAATCTGTTGATGAAAAAAAAAATGGACTAGATATAATTTTCTAATCACAGATAAAATATAAGACGCAATCAAATAATCAAATAAGAGACAAGGAGTTTTAAAATGGTTAGGCTATAAAGAAAAGCCTACATCCACTGTTATTATATTGATTTGAGTGATTACAGAAAGCTAGGTACTCTTATTGCAAGAGGAATAACCGAGAATTTGTTCTATCTTGACTTTTGTGAAAAGAATACAATATATTTATATTGACCTGGAGATTGAGGGTTAGAATGCCTTTATATATTCAAGCATTTACACCCGTACATAATGAATGTGATAGTTGATAGTTTAGGCCACGTGTGGAAAGACCTTTGGTCGTTTTCCAAGTGATGACTATTTATCTATTGTGATGATTTACATTCTTCGTGCTAGTTGGCTTGCCTACCGAGTAACTATCTTCGGGGCTAATTAAGTGGCCGCTGACTAGGATTATTACCACGTAAGGAGACAAGTTTCCATTTATGATTGATCCACGTAGATGCATAATTTTTGTATCAATAATTTTGTTGATTCTTTTTTAAATTATCTTCGTTTTGTATATATCTTTTTTCCAATTTTAGGATCAACGACTTAAGGAACTTCACATCCATTTTTCCTTAAATGGTCTTGCAAACTAGACTTGAAGGTTTTAAACCTTTGGGTCTAAGGTTTTTTAAGCAAAGTTCGAGCAATTTCAGCCAACCATTAAGTTCAAATTAATCATGTAGAAAAATGTAAATAAAAATAGCGAAAGGTTAAAAAATAACAAAATGAGTATATACATTTGCTTTACACATGAACATATTATGATTCAAAAAATAAATTATTGAATCCATGGTATATCTATGCAGGTTTCGTATTTTAAAATGGAAAAAATTCATGAATGTACAATATGATCAAAAGAAATTGAATATTAGCATTAATGTGCGCCATACATCATCTTTGAAGTGTTGTGACACCTTTCGCCAATCACCATAGCTAACTGGAATAAGACTTCACACCAAATCCCTTACACAGGAATAAAACTTCTTATGAGTATCTCCAATAAAAAATATGTCAACTTCAACTCTGATTGGAATTTTATCCTTCTCATCTTTCTCACCCAATGGTTGAGATAAAGTTCGAGAATAAGATAGTTACTGCATTGCATTTGCATTTGAAGATATAATGTTGATTTCCTAAAATTTAGAACACGACATTAAATGTTTGAACATTAAATGAGCATCATATATCTATGCAAGGTATTGTGTACAATTCCATCCATAAGTACCTCTTTCGAAAAAAACATCCATATACATTGTAAAAGAACATCAAGGGAGAATTTTTTACAGTCCTGCAGCAGAAACCACTGAAGGGTTGATAATCATGTATATTTAAGCACTGAGGACATCAAAGGCATACAAAACAATCACAAGCTAACAAGACTCATTATATATCTGATAGCCATGTCAATATTTCGAATTAGTAAATTCACAGAAAAAAAAGAAATCTAGAATTGCAGTGTAAAATGACATCTAGCTTTACAAGTGAAGAAGTTTTACAGATCTTTAATATAACAAAAAGAGTTAATCAAGATTAAACAATTAAAATTGTATAAGTTTGCATCATTGTATTCATGTTAAGTATGTATGCCTTACTTTTAGATTCAAATTTACTACACATTACAATTCAACTTCTTACATCAACTTAGACATGATGAAAGTGAAAATTGATAGGAGTTTATATCAGGAAGACCGGCATCATCTGAACATTACCAACTAAAATATCACAATTAGAATATATATGCAAACAAAAGGTCATAATATGCTTAGTATTCAAAAACCTTTTACGTTTATTATTTAATTTATGTGACTCAGAACATAACGATAGGCTTATTCATCGTACAAACCACAAGATTTGAGATAAATCTAACTCCAATTGTCCCCAAAAGTATCAAGTAGAACTGAATGCTTTTCAAAGATCAATTAACCCACCATCATAGTTAAGTCATAAACCTTGCATTTACAATTAAGTCAAATATCACAGGTAGGGCTGTGTTTCAGCCGAATCGGCTCGGAAAATGACCTTTCGGAAAAAATTTAAATTTTTTCGTAAATAAAATATTTGTTCCAATTTCCTATCCAATTTTTTTGGAAAATCAAAAAAAGCTTCCGAATTCGAAAAAATCGGAAAAATTAATATAGGATTTTCGAATAACTGAGGGTTAACTATTTACAACCTACTATTTAGGCTTCACACTAACTGTACACTAGAAGTCTAAATAACTAAGGGTCCATCATAAAAACGATTTGACTTTGGAGGATAACCGGTGTACCCTCACAAACAGGCATGCCTTTCGAAAAATATGAATTTTGTTTGAACAACGGAAGGCATGTGTAAGGCGGAAGAAATGAACCATCGCCAATTAAAAGTTTTGGTGGGACGATGGGGGGTTTGGATTTAACGGGTGACAAAAACATATGGGGACCGAGAAAAGCCTAATATCCTCCCAATGATTTTGAAATTGGAATGGGAGGCGAAGCACACGAAGGCAAATATGCGATTGTGGAGTGCGACTCGAGCAACTACTCCTCATCGGCGAAAAGGTTTAAAACATTAAAGCTTGAAACCGAATCATCGGGTACTTGTGACGGTGTGATAATAGAGAATGAAAATGGGGATGAAAGAAATTCAAACTCATGAGATGAGTCATCATCGCATGAAGATTGAGTTTCGAAGGAAATAATATCATTTTCAGTGAAATGTTCTTCTTTGGGGGCCAAAGAAGAAATCATTATCATTTTCATCCTCACTTTCAATATCTATTATGCAATGGGAAAATTCAAGAATGGTTTGTTCCAAAGTAGGCAAAAGTACCTCATTTGGTTCAAAACATTCTTCGACTTCGAAAGTTTCAGAAGAAATATGATGCAATATTTGCAATACGCAATATTTGCATCGTATTGCGTATTTGCGTCGTATCACACCCCTTAACTTACACATTGCTAGTCCTTAGCAATGAAATAGGATGCAACAAGAACTACAAGTAAACCAAAAGCAGGAGATAGTACAAAATATGGTATAAAAGAAAAAGGCCACTTTCGCGGGTGATTTGATTGCATTTAGCGTATGCAATAAGCCATTAAACCCCTAGGTCACCCTAGTGGACGAGTGTTGTCTCGTGAGGGTTTTCAGGGATGATACCCACAAACATCACTTGACTTCCTCAAAATATTCCCAAACCACCATGCGATAATCCCAACAATATCGAACAAGATTTCATACGCATTATTAGAAAAGTGAATGAATTCAAACAAAAGTCCAAATCATTAACATTATAGAATGCACCTCAGAGAATTGAAACCTTAAAATGTGGGAGGGGAGCGAGCACATGCAAAGGGTGATTTGGCGAAAAACTTATATAAACCGGATAAACATTAAAGCAAGCATAAATTCAATCCTCACGGGCATTACACTCATCAAGTGAATTCACTCAAAATAGGGAGGTAACACACGAAACATGCGAGCATAAAGAGTAAATGTAAATGGAAACTAGGAAGCACACATGTCACAAATGAAGAACGTTATATATAAAAAGAAAAATTGTAATCTCAAAGAAAGATACCGCACACCAAAAGAGGCAAAATGCATTTTCACAGATTATCAAAACTATTTAAACTTTTGAATTACATGCACCTGAGATCACATAGGACTTGTATAGGGTTGTAATGTAGGTTAGGCTAGGGTATAAAACGAAAGGAATGTATATACGGATTCAAAGTGTTCGGGATGAAAACTCGAGATAATGGAAAAATGCGGGCAATATCAAAATTGGAAAACAAACTCCAAAAAGGCATTACATATATCAATTGGAGAGTAATAAAAGCTTATTGAACACTATACACAACATTTACAACTTTCTCTATCTTTTCTTTTCTTCTTTTTCTTTTGTTTTCTTTTGCTTTTTGCTTTCTCTTTCTCTTCACTTTTTTCACAACTCTCTTTTCTTTACTTATTAAACTCTCATATGCCTAAATTGCAATCGACATCACAACAACATCATTCAATCCCAAGTAACATTCCAAAAAAAGGTATGGAAAGTGTATGTATGGGCTAAAACTCCAATTTGGAGTTGGTTATGGGAATGGGGTTATGAAACGAAAGGCTATATTTAGGCTCAAAGGGGTTAACGAGGTAAAACGTTTAAGGGTGAAGTTAAGGTCAAGGTAAATATGGGTGATATAACAAAGATGGCCAATGATCATTTCCAAAAGTTTACGCAATTCTCGAATCAAAATAATATATGAAAATCATGATCAAGTAACACATTTCAAGTATGAACTCAATTAATGAACGGTCAAATGAAAGAATAGTGAGATTACCAACGAATTCAACGTTTTCAATGAGAAAAGAATAGTGTATACACTCACAAACGACGAACGGTACAAAGCTTACTAGGTGTAAGTATATACAATGCAACAAAAGATTACCAAGTTATAAAAATCTTAAACCAAATTAATAGAACAATAAAAGTGCATGTGCTCATGGGATTAAAGTTTAATTCATGAAGTTATTCATAATATTAATAATCGAGACTAAAGTCTAATAACTTCTAAAATCAAGAACATGCATCATTGGACTGTCTATTGGATCGGTCAATTATTGAAATTTATCATCATAAACAAAGGCAAAATGCCCAAAAAAGGAGAATTTTTTTTATATATTTTTGAAATTTTTAATTTTCTAAGAAAAGCATACTAAGTAACTAACATGTGAGCAAAAACATGGAATAAATAAAGATATGGATAGAATATCCCACATCCCCTAACTTAAAACCTGACATTATCCTCAATGTGAATTAAGAAACAAGTCAAAGAGAGGAAAATAGCGATATTACCCAAAATTGGAGCGATCCCCATAAGAACGAGTCCAAAGAATCTACAAAACAAGTTAGTACCGAGCATAGAAAAAACAAATAACAAAAAGTTAACTAATTACACTAAACTAAATTAAAAAGGAAAGAAAAAATAAAAAGAAAGAAAGTTAACTATTTACAACCTACTATTTAGGCTTCACACTAACTATACACTAGAAGTCTAAATTACTGAGGGTCCACCGTAAAAACGATTTGACTTTGGAGGATAACTGGTGTACCTTAACAAACAGGCATGCCTTCCGAAAAATATGAATTTTGTTTGAATAATGGAAGGCATGTGTAAGGCGGAAGAAATGAACCATCTCCAATTAAAAGTTTTGGTGGGACGATGGGGGGTTTGGATTTAACGGGTGACAAAAACATATGGGGATCGAGAAAAGCCTAATATCTTCCCAATGATTTTGAAATTGGAATGGGAGGCGACGCACACGAAGGCAAATATGCGATTATGGAGGGTGACTCGAGCAACTACTCCTCATTGGCGAAAAGGTTTGAAACATTAAAGTTTGAAACTGAATCATCGGGTACTTGTGACGGTGTGATAATAGAGAATGAAAATGGGGATGAAATAAATTCAAACTCATGAGATGAGTCATCGTCGCATGAAGATTGAGTTTCGAAGGAAATAATATCATTTTTAGTGAAATGTTCTTCTTTGGGGGCCAAAGAAGAAATCATTATCATTTTCATCCTCACTTTCAATATCTATTATGCAATGGGAAAATTCTACAATGGTTTGTTCCAAAGTAGGCAAAAGTACCTCATTTGGTTGAAAACATTCTTCGACTTCGAAAGTCTCGGAAGAAAAATCGTCGTCGGACATAAATAATAAATCGAATTCATGTTCCCAACAACGATTTTCTTCCCGATAACGATTTTCAATTTTCTCATTCTCATACATACGCAAGCCCTCACCGAATGTCATAGGTCGAGGTGCGGATCCATGAAAATCGGAACTTTGAAAATTACCATCGGACTTAAACGAAAACTCATTATTATAGGAATTTTGAAAACTATTCGAATTCGTTTCAAAATTCCTATTATAAGGAGGTAAAGGCCCAAAATCATTCTCATCATCAGCGAAATTCTAATAACCCAAATTTTGACTTTCGTTATACTCGCCCAAAGTCATATTTGAATTTGTAATACTTTGGGATTATAAGTATTCACCGAAAGTCATACTCTTGAGAGAATTTTTAGAATTATAACAATGATTATAGAAAAATTGGAATAAGACATGCTTACCCCAAACATGGCTCGAAGTGGCGAATTCCACAAAGTAGATGCGGGGGGGGGGGGGGGGGGGGGGGGGGGGGAATTCGAGCGTTTCTAAGTGCTCAAATGTGAAAGTCTTGCCAAAATAATAGCAAATAATACAAATAGAAAGAAAATACTATGAAATACTAAATCAAATAAAGTCTAAAACAAACTCGTCCCCCGCAACGGCGCCATTTGATAGACAAGGTTTTGTTGTGGCGCGAAAGTCACCTACGCGTCGGTCATTTTGAATTTGACTCACCTGAACTATACAAAAACCTAAACTTATGACTACACTCAACTGGTGAGTATAGCGGCCAAGTCCGGGTATCGAAAATATCCACTGAGATGAGTTGCTAGAATTTATAGGATTTAATACTCCGAAATAAAAGTGTAAAAGGTGATTACAAACTAAAAAGGAAAAGATGCATAAAGGGGAAATATTAATATAGGCGAGTGTATTGAAACTAGATTAACAAAGCGAGTAAAACTATAGGTTGCGTCGAATATCCCTCACCCGAGTTAATTTGTATAAAATGGACACATGGGTCGACGAGTTATTTAGATTGCGTCTTGTTTCGACAGTTAATTGAACCAATAGTTGTCACGCCCCTAAATCCGTATAAAAGCCTAATAAGATCTTGGCGTTAACAAATACCCCAAAAATTGCGCACGCAAGGTCGTAAGCACGAGACATACATGATATGCCCCGTCAAATCTCCTACGCGCAATAACTACGACAACGCACCCGAAATAGACCCGTAAATACCATCACCAAAGCAAAGCAATGCGTCAACTCGAGTGAGTTCCATTCAAACACAACCTAATTTAAATTAGCTAGAAAGCATGATAAAAATGTGGTAAAGAAAGCGCGGTAATTAAACGCGGTAAATCTACACTAGAAAGCAAGGAAATAAAGCATGTAAAGAAAGCATGTAAAACTAAATTAGAAATCTTGTAAATTACACTACAAAGCAATAAATAATGAAATACAACTTTATTAATTGGTAGGGAAGATGAATAGTGCACACTTACAAATCCAAATGGATGTCAAACCAAGAGAGGAAGAATAATGAGCTCTCAACCTCCAAACCCTAACCTAATCTATCTTCTAAAACTAAGTAAACTACAATATCTAATATTTACAACAAAATTTGGCTTATATACTAAGTGGAATTAAAATAGAAAAGAAAAGAGAAAAGAAAAGAAAAGGCCAAAAATATCTCAGAAAACAGGGGATCGATCGATTGATCCCCTGGGCTCGATCGATCGATCCTCAGAAATCCAACCCACTGTCTCCCACGATCTGGAAAAATAAAAAGGATCGATCGATCGACCCCTTTGGTCGATCGATCGATCAAGCAGGTCTCGGCCAAGCTGCATGTTGTTTTGGTTGTTTGCATTTCCCATCCACTGAAATCGCCATCAAGTCTTCGTACTGAATCGGAATCGTGCACCCTTCGTGGCCACGCGAAGCTTGCGAGGAGGGAAACAACTTCCGTGTAGATGTTGGGCCAGGTGCCCAAGCTATGAAAAGACTAAAATTCCCTTAAACGTGCGATCGCGTAAGAAAATCGAGCGAAATGCGTCCGAACTTCACACTTAGCATCCAAGTACCTATAAAAGCTCAATTAACCCCTGAAAAACATGTTAACATAGAAATCCGAGGTTTTCTAGTTAACGAGCATAAATATAGGGAATAAGATACCCGAGGGGGCTAAAATGCGTAGGTTCGAGTGATAAATTATGTAATATTTGCGTCGTATCACACACATCCCGCCCTTTCGATCTTTGATGGGCTTGTGTTACTATCTTTCTCAATTTCTTCGTGAAGTGTGTGTGTGTATACATCTAAGTGGAGATCAAAATCTCTCAACTAGCACCATAGAAAAGATGGAGTGAGGCCATCCAAAGGAATGTTTCCAAAATAATAACTAAAAGCATGATGTGTGCGCTTATCGAGATATTCATCGTTATGATGAAACGATAATATATGTTAGATAAGGCGCAAATATGGATCACAAATATGATATATATGAATAATGTATGGATAAAATATGAAAAATGTGAAAACAGGAATATAGGAAAATAGGACTCGACTCTCAGGTTTTTGTCTAAAATGCCTACGTAACCTATAAAGGCGTCAAAGTACAGTAGTCGCATGAAGCACAAGGGTGGGGTTTATCCCATAGATTCAAACGGGAATTTATTATACGTGTACGTAGAAAACATGTTTTTAGTTTTGAAAAGATGTGATGAAGAATCCCGTCGAAATTTATAGGTATAACCCTCTTTTTCTTTGTTTTCGTTTTTTTATAGAAAATAAATTATGTACAATATAACTAATAAAGGATGAGATTTTAATGTGTATGATCTAAAGTAAAAGATAAGTTGAGAATTTATACAACTAATGCGAAAATAAAAAAAATTAAAGAGAGAAGGATATTTGGACCTTATTTGGAGACTTGAGGCTTGATCTTGATCCTTTGCAAGTTAGGATGGATGTCGGATAAGAGAGATGGATATTTTTGCTAAATTGGGTATGAAAATGATGGGAATGAAAAGTGAAAGGAATTTCACATAGGAAAACCTTGCTGATTGCAGAAGAATGTTGCTGAGATCACTCATATTGATGGATCTGGGGTGACTTTCGAAGTGAGCTCATTCTCTCTTTATATAGAGTAGGGGGACTGCCGATCGACGTAGTCTTTGCCCTACCAATCAGCAGGTATCCCAACACACAATGTCGATAGGCAGGGAAACGGACCTGCCAATTGGCAGTCTTGTGCAGATTTAAAAAAAAAATGGTCGTAAAATAAAATCCGTAAGTCCAAATCGCGAACTGGGCATACCATTAGAAAATTAATTTATGTACCTTCAAGACTCCTTTGGATCTCTTTCGAGTTTAGGAGATGACGTTGGGTTAAATGGGGCTCAAAAGCTCCCATCGTTCCTTTTGGACAGAAGATCTTTGGATGACGATGGATCGTTCGTGAAAACGCGATAGGACCACCAATTTAAATTATTACAAATAAAAAGTAATTTTCAATTTCCTTTTAAAGATGCGGAAGCAAGATGGTTCAACTAAACAAATACTTAAACCAAATTTTAATTTCTTTCAAATTAAAATTAAACAAACTCAAAGTGACATTAAATTAAATAACAAATGAATTATCCTAAGTGTGATAAATTAACATATACCCAAATTAAAATTAATGACTTGAATTAAATTAACATATACCCAAATTAAATGTGCACCAATTTAATTAAGTGTGATAATTAAACCAAGTTTTATTTTGAATTATCCTAAGCATGTGTTCTAAGATATTTTGCAAGATAAAAGTATATCACTCACACTACACTGCGATGTACGAGAAAAAATCCACAACAGGAAAACCTCGGACGGCCCTAGCCTCAAATCCACTAAGTATGGTTTTACAATTACAAGACAATAAGACTTACAACACTCGACTTGACTCCGTTCAAGCCCGATGTTCCTTCTTGTACACACCTCTACCTACCAAATAACCACGGAGCTCCACCGCAGTCTCGGAATCCAACGATCGGACTTTTCTCGGACACCGCCACCCGAACAAGGAGACTTTATCCAAGTGGATATGTTAAAGCAAAACGGACTTCTTCTTTGTGGGATGTAGAAGTAAACCCAAATACTCTTACAATGGTAGAGATAAAATCGGTGACAAAACTCCAAGCAAAAAAAAAAAAAAAAAAAAATATATATATATATATATATATATATTAAGGAACTTGAATAAACTAAACAAATGGGTGAAACAAAAGTTTTTTTGGAATTTTTTTGAAAAGCAAACACTTAAAACTTTAACTCTTTCTTTCTGGAATTTTTTTCTCTCAAACTCTCTCTTGGAGATTGTAGTATGTGAAAAAGTTGGTTACAAAATGTTGGTTCCCGCACTTCAGAAATCTAGCAAAAGATAGTGGGGAAAAGAAGTGGGAAAAGTGGAAAAATCGTCAAAAATGCCCAAAAAACTGTTCCCACCAAATCTCGTTCGAACGACTTTTCATTCGAGCAACATTATCGTTCGAACGACTTTACTAACAAGGTTCCAGTAGGGAAAAAGAAAATTCGTTAGAAGTCTCGTTCGAACGAGCTAGTAATCTCGTTCTAACGAGATGCCAATTCGTTCGAACGACATGGCAATCTCGTTTGAACGAGATTCCAGTGTGGTTCGAACGACGTGTCAAAAAATCAGAAAATAAAATATTCATTCTAAGTCCAAAACTTTTTATTAAAAGTTCTAAAAAATATTTCCCGAGTAAAACAAAGTCGTTAAAAATTATTTAAAAAAATTAACAATTACACCCAATAAATTTCCAAGCTCCTATATATATATATATATATATATATATATATATATATATATATATATATATATATATATATATATATTGCATTCATATCTTAGGAGCATGGAACAATGTTGTTGACGTAGAAACAAGGCACACTAAACCCGACATATGATGAAGCTTTATACTCTTGGCCGTTATGTCTTCAACTAATATGTCATATGCTTGGATGGATACACATGAACACTATCCTATGACTCAAAATGTTTTTGTCCGGAATTGAGCCAACACTACATTAAGACTCAATCGGAGACTTGTGTCCTTACAAATCGCCCCCTTTGGCTATTCCGGGAAAAAAACCAAAAAAAAATCCTAAAGGGCCGTAAAGCTCTACTAGACTTAAAAAATATCCCCCCCAAAATAAAAATTACATAGCTTGACTCAAAAACCCAAGGATCAATTTCTTTGCCTATGAAAGTTTCCATTTAGAAGAATTCATTCACACTTAAGAAAACTATCAAACGCATAGGGAATATCAAGAATATTAAATGCACTTAAGATAAATACTCCCGCTAAATTAATTCTCTCCTTCATTAAATAAATGACCTACTTAGAAAGACGTATCCCCCTAAGATAAATATCCCAAACTAAAATTCGATTACAATTGGATTAGATACCATTTCTCCCCCATCATTCTCCCTCTTTTTTGTTCAGGAATAGACAAGGGATAAAATTAATTTTAAACACGATGAAGCTTAGAGTGATAAGAACATGAAAACTTATGAGCAACAAAAGCATAACTAATCCATACAAATAATAACGGATACCAACGAAGATGCAAACATGATATCAATGTGATACATGAGATACTAAGCTTGTGATATCAACAACAATATGCAACACGATAGATACCAATTATGAATTTGAAGCATAGATGAACTAGAAAGCAAGGTGAAGAAAAAATACCATATATATGTAGAAATAATGACTATCACTAACGCACACGCACATATATATAGGTATAGACACCACACATGACACAAAATAAAATAATCTTTTCACACTCGTATGTCAAAAAAGTGTCATATAGAAATGGACGTGTAGGTTTGTGAACTAGTAACAATTAAATTTAGATCCATTCACTTCAAAACATGTTCACGGAGTTCTCAATTGATTACAAACTTTATCACATTTGAATATAACATCATGTAACAATACAGATTGAACTCAATGAACAAACATACACAATGCATACAAGCCTATAATTTTGATGATTCTACAAACCAATAGAGTCATAACATTGAAAGTACAACTAGGATAAACGGACATTGTTTAAACCGTTGATATACCATCCAATCTCCCTCAATAAGCATATATATTTTTGAATGAATATATCAATTAAAACATAGGCCGTGGAAATTATTTTTCTTTTTAATTCCATATTTTATTTTTAGGCCTTTGGACCATGTATTTCTTTTAGGTCCAAGCAAACGATGGCTTACTCGCAAATGATGATTTTTCCTTTCGGAGCCCTTCCCCGTGCACATTTATATATATTATTTTTATATCTCACACAAATCTCACATGCAACGGATTTTAACATTCACTAGTCCTCCTAGGTCATATAATATGTAGATGACAAGATTGGTAGGAGAACACCTCACAAAGCTCAAATATACATATGAAGTTATTGTTTTAAGTGAGCTCGTGCAAGTGTGAATTGAGGCATATAAAAATAGAATCCATTATATCAACACAAAATCGAACTACAACTTGTAAGCATGGTAAAAAATATTTTAAGGATTGACAATCTATACCAAAAGTTCTAGCCACATGAAAGCGAAAAAGAAGGGATTCAAACACAAGTATATGCCACAAAGAGCGTGTCAAACGAAAATACAAAAAAAAATCTTTTTGAGTTTTTGATTTTTTTCAAACCAAACAACAGAAATATTTACTCCAAAAGACAAACAAAAATCATTTGTATTTTTCATTAAGCCTAAATTATAAAAAGATGAAACATAAATGATAAACAAAAAACTTTTGTATTTTTCATTAAATGCAACCTAAAATGAAAAAAAAAATATAATACAAAAGATAAACAAGAATCATAATTCTAGCATGTGATTAAGCATGGAGCATAGACAAGAAAATGATTAAAAAGCATACAATTAGCATGATAATATAGCATGAAGCACAAAAATTAAAGTATGCAAACAAGTAACACATTCAACCTTTAGATTTAGCAAGTGAGGAAGCATGTGAAAGTAAATGAGAATAAAAAATCCTATCTTGTAAAGCCACCAAGTCAGATCTCTTAACCCAAACTAATGAAGAATGACTTTCTCGGTGTGTAGGAATCTTGGCTACCTCGGTTGCCTTACATACGAATTTTCTAGGATCTCATTTAAGATCAAAATAAAATTTCCTAAAATGACCTTTTCACAATGTGAGCACCTAAATACTCGGCGAAAAGATTTACCTAAGGAATGATCTCTAAAGTTTTTTATAGGCGATTCTCCTAAAACATTGGTTTTGGCTTTAAGAGTTGATTCATTACAAGTATCGAAGCCTAAACCACAAGTGCCATTTTTTATTTGGACCGCGCCAAAGATTTTATCTAGTTTTTCGGACCTACACTCCAAATCAAATTTGACTTTACTACTGTCTTTTAATTGTTCTTCTAATTCTAAAATTCTAGCCTCTAACAAAACATTTCTCTCTTCAAACTCCAGAAGATCCTTTTTCATTGATTCCATTAAACCTCTCAGGCTATCTCTCTCGCCTTCTATATATCCAAGCTTCTCTTGAAGAGTCCTCTCACGTGTCCTAAGGTCTTTAACCAACACAGGATCATCAACAACCTTAACACGCTCTCTTAAACTCGCTTCTAACTTCAAATTTGTTCTTTTTAATTTAATAGATTCTTCAAATAATTCTTGAAAAGCAATTTGAAGTTCACTGACATTAACCTCATTTTCACTTTCACTCTCTTTTTCTTCTCCACTCTCACTACCATAAAAAACATGGGAATCATAAACTTTGACCTTGAAAGTGTCATGTGTTAAAATTTCATCAATAGAAGAGTGCCCACTATCACTCACATGACTAGCCATAAAAGTCACAAAGTTGGGCTTAGTGGGGGAATCGGGTCCCTCTTCATTATCACTATCACTAAGGGTTGCATTAAAAGAAATTGGTTGCTGACCCTCTCTCCTTAGTTTAGTGGGGCACTCAAAAGCCCTATGGCCATACTCTTCACAACCATAACACCTATTTAACTCGTCCCTATTTGAATTTTCATTAAAAGTTTTAAGAATCTTTTCAGCTTTGTCATGCTTAGACTTCTCAAATATCTTAAAATCATTTTTAAATTTATCTTTGTTAAATTTAAGAAATTTTTGAAACTTCCTAGTAAACAAGGCCATATCTTCCGAGTCACTCTCACTATCACACTCTACTACTTGTTCTTCCTCCTTTTGGGCTTTCAAAGCAATGCCCTTTTCTATTTTCTTTTCAGTTTTGGAGGGAAACATGTCTAGTTCATAGGTTTGTAAATCACCTACGAGCTCTTCTAATTTCGTAGAGGCTAAATTGGATAAAGAATTTAACACGGTCACCTTAGGAATAAATCTATCGGGTAGGGACCTTAAAATTTTCTTTACTACTCGGTTGTCGGGTATTTTCTCTCCCAAATTAAAAAATGAATTAACAATATCGGAAAGTCTAGCATAAAATTCATCAAAAGTTTCTTTTTCATTCATTTTAATGGTTTTAAATCGAGTGGTGAGGTTTTGGAGTTTAGAAGCTTTAACGATACTAGTTCCTTAATGAGTGAGTTATAAAATATCCCAAGCTTCTTTAGCGGTTTCACACATCATAATGCAACGTAATTCATCCGGTGTGACCGTGCAAAACAAGACATTTAAACCTCGGGAATTAAAATTAGATAGTTTAAATTCACTCTCACTCCATCTATCGGCGGATTCGGGAACACGTTCATTATCTACTAAATGTGTGGGTGGGGACCACCCATTAACAACAGACAACTAGACCCTCTCGTCGATAGATTTTAGTGTCGATTTCATCAGCGCTTTCCAATACGTGTAGTTAGAACCATCGAAAGTAGGAAATTTTGAAAATGGGGAAAATTCCATTTTAGTCAAAAATAATTAAAAGGATCTTAAATGCAATAATTTAGCGATCCTTCTCTGATACCAATATGAAAATGTGATAGGCCCCCCAATTTTAAATTATTACAAATAAAAAGTAATTTCAATTTCCTTTTAAAGATGCGAAAGCGAGATGGTTCAACTAAACATATACCTAAACCAAATTTTAATTTCTTTCAAATTAAAATTAAATAAACTCAAAGTGACATTAAATTAAGCAACAAAGTAATTTTCACTTAAACAACTTAATTCAATCCAAGTCCTAGAAATTTGCCTAACAAAATAATTAATCCATTTTTGCCAATTAGGCCAAACTAAATTTTATCCAATAAAATTAATGATTTGAAATAAATTAACATTTACCCAAATTGAATTTGCACCAATTTAATTAAGTGTGACACTTAAACCAAGTTTTATCTTCAATTATCCTAAGCATGCGTTCTAAGTTATTTTGCAAGATAAAAGTAAATCAGTCACACTATGCCGCGATGTACGAGGAAAAACCCACAACGGGAAAAAACCTCAGACGGCCCTAGCCTCAAATCCACTAAGTATGATTTTACAAGTACAAGAAAGTAAGACTTACAACACTCGACTTGACTCCGTTCAAGACCCGATGCTCCTTCTTGTACACACCTCTGCCTAGGGAATAACCACGGAGCTCCACCGCGGTCTCGAAATCCACCGATCGGACTTTTCTCAGACACCGCCACCCGAACAAGGTGCCTTTCTCCAAGTGGGTATGTCAAAGAAAAACGAACTTCTTCTTTATGGGATGTAAAAGCCCAAACACTCTTACAATGGTAGAGATAAAATCGGTGCCAAAACTCTAAGAAAAATATATATATTAAGGAACTTGGATAAACTAAACAAATGGGTGAAACAGAAGTGTTTTTGGATTTTTCTTGAAAAGTAAACACTTAAAACTTGAACTCTTTATTTTTGGAATTTTTGCTCTCAAACTCTCTCTTGGAGATTGTAGTATTTGAAAAAGTTGGTTACAAAATGTTGGTTCTCGCACTTCATAAATCTAGCAAAAGGTAGTGGGGAAAAGAAGTGGGAAAATCGTAAAAAAAAGGCCAAAAAAACTGTTCCCGCCAAATCTCATTCGAACGACTTTTCGTTCGAACGACATTCTCGTTTGAATGACTTTACTAACGAATTTCCAGTAGGAAAAAGGAAATTCGTTAGAAGTCTCGTTCGAATGACCGGGTAATCTCGTTCGAACGAGATGCCAATTCGTTCAAACGATATGGAAGTCTCGTTCGAACGACCTGGTAATCTCGTTCGAACGAGATGCCAGTTCGTTCGAACGACATGGAAATATCTTTTGAACGAGATTCCATTGTGATTTGAACGACGTGTCAGAAAATCAGAAAATAAAATATTCATTCTAAGTCCAAAACTTTTTATGAAAAGTTCTAAAAAATATTTTCTGAGTAAAACAAAGTCATTAAAAATTATTTATAAAAATTAACAATTACACCCAATAAATTTCCAAGCTCCTATATATATATATATATATATATATATATATATAAATTGCATTCATACCTTAGGATCATGGAACAATGTTGTTGACGTAGAAACAAGGCACACTAAACCCAACATATGATGAAGCTTTATACTTTTGGCCGCTACGTCTTCAACTAACACGTAATAGTCTCTGATGGATACACATGAACACTATCCTATGACTCAAAATGTTTTTGTCTGGAATTGGGGCAACACTACATTAAGACTCAATCGGAGACTTGTGTCCTTACAGTTCTTCCAAACCGTATATTCGAATCGCGCATGGAGAGGACCATTGGAAAGGGTATTCCATGCACTTTGAAGATTAATTCAGTTTTGTTCGAGCTAAAGAGATGACTTTGTTCAAACGGAGTCCAGGAGCACCCGATAGCCTCTCGATTAGCCCTTCGAGGATCCATTGAAATTTAGCTCTGAAGATGAAGTTGATTGGGGTTAAATTGGGGCCTGTAAGCACCCGGTGGCCTCCAAGTTGATATTTAGTAATAAAATGGTCCATTAATCTGAACCGTTATGCCAATTTATACAATAGGTAGACCATTGGAAAGGAAATTTAGCGACCATCGAAGATTCGTTGAGATTTCTCTCTGACGATGGAGTTAACCGGAGTCAAACGAGGCTCGAGAGCACCTAATGGCCTCTAGATTGGTAATAGGAGTATGGCACACGGTTTATAGTGAATCGAGGAGGTGTTAGGGACCTAAAGAGAGACTTAGGGGATCTTAGAATGTTGTGTCTAGAGATCCCCTCAATGGGTGATCTTGGAATAAGTTAAAGTCGTCGAATAGACACCACATGATGTTCTAGGAAAAAGGTCAATTATACCGACCAAAGTGATGAGGATGACCAATCAGAGGGTTTAGGTGAATTATGAGGACCTAAGGTAATACTAGGGATGGTCGATTCTGAGGGCCTAAAGCTGGGACGATCAATTCTGAGGGTCGAGGTCAATTCTAAGGACCTTAAGAAGGAGAGCGACCAATTTTGAGGGTCGAACTCAATTCTGAGGACCTTAATTATAAAATAATAATTCTAAGGGTCAAGGTTAATTATGAGGACCTTAAGTATAGAGCGACCAATTATGGGGGTTGAGGTCAATTCTGAGGACGTTTAGTAGGAGCGACCAATCTTGAGGGTCGAGGTCAATTCTTAAGGACCTTAAGTTGTAAAGTAGGTGTTTACTCTCTCGCGATTTTTTGGTTTACATTTTTTTAGAGTCAATTGGGGAAGAGACATTTTTCTAGGGATTATATCTTTTTTAGAAGAGCTAGTTTTGTTGGGGTAGCTGAAATTCTTTGTCTAGAAATTCCTCTTGGGAAATAGTTGATGACTTGACGTTTGGGATTCTTCTGGGGATATTGGGAGAATGTCCGATTCAAGGCTTCTAACTCTTATTGGGGGAAATTGGAGTTTTCCTAGGAGAAAAATTCGGGAATTTTTGTTGGAAAATGGGTTGCTGTGCCGAGGAAGAATTTTATTTCTGCTAAGGATGAAGTTTTTTGCGGTTCTGCTAGGGAGTTGCACTGGGTTTTGCGGGCGCACTGATTCTTAGGGTTTAAGCTGGGGACAAAATGTGATATTAATTCGACTGTGGATTTGGGAGCTTGAAAAATGATTTTCTTGGTGAAGAAATGTTCCACTATTTATTTTCCAATTTTAGGAATTTTTTGTACGAAATATTAGGTGGTTGACAACCAACATGTTGTAGGGGTTGCCAACCGACAGTGGCATGGTCTTTTGGACTACCTTGGGAAGGGGAAGAGGCCAGTACTGATCGGTATGGCGTTCAGCAACTGTTGGGGATTGATTGTGAGGGACATAGATAGAGGTGGATCGCATATTAGGGGTGACACCGGAGGTGGGGCAGGTGGCGTTAAGTAGGATTGTTGAATCTGTATTGGAGATATAGGTGACCTTTTACCCTTGAGGCATGGATCCTCATTATTTTCTTAAAAATTCATCATAGATTGTGGGAGCTTGTCATTGACCATATTGCATGCTTGATGTAGCGGCATTGCACCTGAAAAGAGACTCAAAAGGTAAAAAGATTTGCATATTTTATTTGATTATGTTAATTTAGTGGCTTACTCTACATACACTTTAATTTGTTGTTGAATTTTTATTTTGCGAAAGAGTAGGAAAAGTGTATTTTTAAATTTTTTTTAAATATGTTTGAGTAAAAGTTGGCCTTGGAGGCTTGGCTGAAAAAGAGCTTCCTTTTTTAAGGGATTTATTTTGAATATAAAAAATGATTTTTTTTGGAATTTTTGAGTAGATAAAGGCTTTTGAGGCTTGGTTAGTATATGGATGAGGATATAGAAAGTTGGGTTGTAAAGTGAGGCTTGTCGTCTTGGATTGGGTTGAATCTGGTGTGTTGAAGAGACTGCACTGATGTTGGAGAGGATGCTTTGGTCCTAACTTCAAGGATCTTACTAGTAATAGAGGACTTGATGGTGGACCCTCCACTAGCTCCAATTATTGCATGGATGTCATATCATCTCAATCCTGTGGTGGTGATATTAGCAAAGACCCTGAATGTTCTAGATGATTGGTAAGAAGTCCGTTCTAATTTTCTGAGAGGAAGTCCTGTCATGTTGCTCATGTATATGTCTGAAAGATTTCATTTGATGGTTCCCCAAATATCCATGGCAACTGTGCTGAATTTCTCCACCAGCTATTTCATCAGCTTTGGCTCGTCTACCGAGAATTAGGTAAACTGGTTTATGATGCATGGGGATCGATGTTCGAACTGTTCAGTGCCCTGGTGGGGGGAGTTAAAGCCTATCCTATAACTGGGGGATTACCGATATGTTCGGTTAGTTGGCCTATGACAGACCTCCTTCTATTTTCCTTAGCATCTCCTACGTGAAGTCATATGGGAGAAGATTGTGTCTTCCCGTACCCTGGACTTCTTTCCTATAGAGGATCTGACTGAAGGCATGTATATGTAGTTGGGCTCTTCGCGGGAGAGTCGTCGACCGTCAACCCTTCCTTCCCAATCTGTTGGATGGGTTTGGCATGTGTCCTGAGATTATATGAAATGGTTGTGGAATGACTAGGCATAAATTCTTCCCATTTATACCCTTAATTTAAAGGCTTTTATCGCTCCACAAAGTGTAATTCGAGTGGATTTATATCATATCATTGCTATTGATAAGTTTCTAATGAGTACGCCGAGTTTCGTGTATTTTCCATCTATTTTACAGGTATTCAGTGTTTAGGAAGGACCAGCATCCCAGTCCGAGTTCCATACCAAAATCTTCAAGGATATACAAGGAGGAAAGTTCCTGAAAAGATGGAACCGAACCTAAGGGAGGGAAAATGAACCGATCCCTTCCTGGGAAAGCTCCTGTAAAGCACTACAAAGATGTAACTGAACCGAAGTGGAAGGAAAACGAATCGAACCTATACCTGGAAAACTTTCTGTAAAGTAATGTCAAGATGGAACCGAACCGAAGAAGAGGAAAAATGAATTGATCCTATGCTCGAAGAACTTTCTGTAAAGGCTGTCAAAGATGCAACTGAACCGAACCCCTTAATAGGGTCGGTTCTGTTTTCGAAAATTCGAACTTATCCACTTGTAAAATTAGACTCCTCCATGGTTCAAACTCTTAGTATTTGTAGCTTATAAATTGTAAACTATTCCTAGACATAGGAGGAGGCTTTTGATTCGTTAGGGAATATTTGTAATCAGTTTTAGAGAAGAAGAACAATAAGAAACCCTAGCTTGCTTATAAATTTGCAATTCAAGTAAAACCATTCTGATTCTTGTTGTAATTATTGCAGTAGTTACTTTTCTAATTGCAATTTCATCACTCTTCATCTTCATTCAGTAGTAAAAATGTTTTCTTTCATTCCAAACGTGTTTTCTTCCATTTTTCATATGTCTGTCTAAGTTTTCACGGGTTGGGGTGCATGAACCCCACCCGATGTAATTCACGATAGTGGAAATAGATGTCAAAATTAAAACATTAAATGAATTGTATCGTAGTTCATATGATACTACTTTATTTTAGCCTTTGCTTACAAATTGTGCGGGATACAATCCCTTATATGTGTAATACTTAGGAGAGATAAAGGCCGAATTTTAATTCAACCTTTGCTTACGTACTGTGTGGGCTACGATCCCTCATATATGTAATACCTATGAGTATTAAAGAGTCGGATTTATTTAAAGATTTAATTCTGAGTGTAGTATCTTACAAAGTGAATTACTAGGTTGCGGGGGATTGTAACCCAACCTATCTTTCTCCATTCATAGTTTAAAATTTTAGTCAAATCATTTTTCATTCTGCATTGGAGTAATTGCATCGCATTCTTTTTCATAATTTCATTAGTTAATCATTTTCAAAATTGCGTATAGTTGTAGTTGTTTCCCAATTCAAATCACCTTTTCCTTTTTCTTTAGAGTCAAAATTAGGTTTCCTTTATCTTTCCAACGTCGTTACCACTCCGTTCGTCCTATTTCCTTGAGGATTAATACCCGACTTATCAGATTATTACTTGAGCGAAAGGCTTGCACTTGAGTCTAGAGAGAACGCACTTCTGAGACACTTCTGAGACACATTCTTAGTCGAGTCAAGTTTTTAGCGCCGTTGCCAGGGAAGTAGGTAGACTTAGGATTAGACCAGTCAATCTAAAACTTTGACCAAAAATTTCCGAAAATCAAAAAACATAAAAAAAAATTAAAAGCAAAAAAATAATTCTTATCATCTCTCATAAGCCTGTTCATGAAAAATCCTGAACTCACTCTAACTCCCCAAAATACTCTAACCAACATTCATGAAAATTCGATAGTTGAGTACGACCCCAACAACCCTCACACTCCAAATGGACCACAATTCTGGGTTCCACCTCCACACTCAATTGCATGTTACACTCCGACATCCCTCTTAGGAAACACCATAGAGCACGCTCCAAGTATACCAAGTGAGGATACAGAGTCATCAAGTGAGAGAACCATATAAAAACATGGTAGTGCAGCCGCAGGTGAGGAAGAGCTCCCGTACCACCCTTTGAGATAAATCTTATATCACGAGCGCACTGTCACTCCGGGATGCATTTTACTCCCGTACAATTCAGGGCAATTTCGCTTTAAGAATGGGATGATCCCGATGCTTCCCCACTACAATGGAATGGAATCTGAAAATCCATATCTCCACATCTGTGAATTTGAGGATGTGTGCGAGACCCTCAGTGATCAAACTTGCACACAAGATATGATCCGCCTCAAACTCTTCCCATTCTCGCTAAAGGATAGGGCTAACATCTGGCTATGGTATTTACCTTCAAACTCGATTGCATCCTGGAATGAGTTGCAATCTAAATTTCTCAGGAAATTCTTTCCTACACATCGAACAAACTCCATCAAGGCTCAAATTCAAACCTTCCAACAATTAGAAAATGAGTCATTCGATCGATGTTACGAGCATTTTAATGAGTTAATCACTCCGTGCCCTCATCATGGACTTGATAAACTACAAATCATTTCCTTCTTCCATAATGGGATGAATATAAATTCCAAATAACTCGTTGAAACCATGTGTGATGGTCCCTTTGTCGACCTAGACGCCAACGATGCTGAGCTTTACTTGAGGTATGTCGCCGAGACTACCCAAGCATGGGATACATCTGACCCTAGCGCTCATAATCGAACTCGCCAAATGACCATCACTCTATCGACATTCGGCCTATTTTATGTAGAAAATAATACTATGACGGACAGTCGACTCGATGTACTTGAGAAAGGAATACAAGAAATACTTGAGATATGTGCAAGAGGAAAAACTGGCACCATCCCGAACCCCATTGAGAAGGTGTGTGCTATTTGTGAGGCGGGACATTCAACGTAGTAATGATCGATGATACCTGCCTACAAATTTATGCTTCAAGAGGAAGTGAGTGGTATAGGAGGATTTAAGGGTAATTTTGGTGCACCGCACGGGAATTCTTACAGCCCTTCATGGAAAAACCATACTGGTTTTAGCTATAGGCAACCAAATGCTGCGATGAATCCTAATTCACATGTTTCCCCTCCTCCACAATCGCACTTTCAACAAGAACCACACATGCAAGGACATGTGCAGGCACGACCACCTCTGGGGCCATATATCACTCCACCGCGAAGAAATCTCAAGGATACGATAAACTAATTCATCACTACCCAGAATGCAACCACTGCTAGACATGAGAGCATGATCAAAGACATAAATGCGAATATTTCAAAGTTTCAATCATCGTTGAGTATCCAAGAGAAGGGAAAGTTTCCTACCCAGGGCTAATGACCTCCCCAAGGTCAAACTAGTGTTAGCTCCACCCTTACATAACATCAGGAGCAATGTCAACCTGTGACCACTCTTCGTAGTGGAAGAGTCGTTGATTTATCACCTCCTCCACACAATACAACCAGTGATAAGGGGATTTCGCCCAACACGAAAGAGGTTAAAGATGTCCCCTTGAAAGAGAGTGATAAAGAAAACCCTAGTGAGCCCGAGGTAGTAGTGAAACCACCCTCTGCGGCACCATTTTCTCAAAGATTATTTCCCGCCCATAACAAGACCATAAATGAAGAAGTGCTTGAAGTACTTAAGAACGTAAAATTGAACTTACCTTTCCTCGATGCCATAAGGCAAATTCCATCCTATGCTAAAGTCATAAAAGACTTATTGACAGTCAAGAGGAGGATGAAGGTAAAGAAGAACGTGTTTCTAGAACAAAATGTGAGTTCTGTACTTCTTAATGATATCCCCCCTAAGTATAAAGATTCCGATGCCCCCACCATTTCCTGAACCATTGGAGAGAACAAATTCGAAAAAGCCATACTCGATTTGGGAGCAAGTGTCAACATTCTCCCTTATTCTATTTATAGGAAACTTGATCTGGGTGATCTTAAGCCCACAAGGATCACTCTCCAGTTAGCGGATCGATCCGTGAAGATACCAAAGGGTATAGTTGAGGACGTGATAGTCCAAGTGGACACTTTTTACTTCCCGATAGATTTTGTCATTTGGGACACGGATACCTCCTTCGCCTTGAAAAATCATGTTCCCGTCATCCTGGGACACCCATTCTTAGCCACGACTAACGGAGTGATCAATACTAGAAATGGGAAGATTCAAATCACTTTTGGGAATATGACTTTGGAAACAAACATCTTCAACATAGCCCAACAAGCAGGGGAAGAAGATGATCTTCACGCGGTGAGTTTAATTGAGGAGGTAGTAGAGGAATACTTTGAGTAAAATTACTGTGGAGACGCCTTAGAATTTTGCCTAGCTTCTAATCATGAGAGTGAGGGCTCCTATACCGAGTTTGAGTGGGAGATAGAGGAGTTGAGAGGCTTACTCAATAAGAGAGAGTCAGACGAGGACGCGAGAGATGTTAATTAGGTTTCTCGATTCGAAGAGTTAGCGCCAAGGGAAGCACACATGGTTCCCTCCAGTGACACATTCCCGACTCCCGAGTTGAAGAAACTACCCTCCAATGTCAAATATGCTTTCCGGGGTGAAAGTGAGACATTTCTTGTTATTGTCTCCTCTAGCTTTGATGAAGAGGAGGAGGGTCAATTATTAAAGACTTTGAGGAAGAACCAAGATGATTTTGGTTGGTGTATAGCTGATTTAAAGGGGATAAGCCCCCTAATTTGCACCCATAAGATTCATCTCGAAGATCATGTTCAGCCCTCGGGAGAAATGCAAAGACGACTAAATCCCATAATGAAAGATGTGGCGAGGAATGAAATTATAAATCTATTGGATGCCGCGATTATCTACCCAATCTTGGATAGCAAGTGGGTGAGCCCCATTCAAGTCGTCCCAAAGAAGTCGGGCATAACTGTGATTGAAAATGCCAAGGGAGAACTTGTTCCCCAATGTACCACCACTGGATGACGCATTTTCAATGATTATCGAAAACTCAATGCGGGAACTAGAAAAGACCATTTCCCCTTGCCATTTATCGATCAAATGCTTGAAATAGTAGTGAGCCACCCTTATTATTTCTTTCTAGATGGTTATTCAGGATATAACCAAATTGAGGTCGTTGTAGTTGACCAAGAGAAAACAACATTCACTTGCCCCTTTGGAATGTTTGCCTACAAAAGTATGCCATTTGGCATGTGTAATGCACCGACGACCTTTCAAAGGTGAATGTTGAGATTATTCAGTGATATGGTTGAGATAGGGCTAGAGGTGTTTATGGATGACTTTAGTGTTTTTGGCACCTCCTTCGACCTATGTTTAGCCAATCTTGAGAAAGTACTAGCCCGATGTATGGAAAAGAACTTCATGCTGGATTGGGAATAATGCCATTTCATGGTAACCGAGGGTATAGTTCTTGGCCAAATTATGTCATCCAAAGGGATCGAGGTTGATTGAGCAAAAATAGATGTCATAACTAATCTATCCCAACCTAAATTGCTGAAAGACGTGCGCTCCTTCTTGGGCCACGCGGGGTTTTATAGACGGTTCATTAAGGACTTTAGCGCCATCGCTAGACCCTTAAGCAATATCCTCATGAAGGACACCCCATTTGAGTGGACTAAAGCATGCCACAGCGCTTTTGAAAAACTTAAAAACATGCTTGTGTCCGCTCCCATTATGCGAGCTTTGGATTAGTCCTTGCCATTCAATCTTATGTGTGATGCTAGCGATTATGCGATAGGGGTTATTTTGGGCCAAAGAAAAGACTATAAGGCTCATGTAATCTATTACGCTAGCCGAACTCTTTTCGGACCACAACTCAATTACTCTACCACGGATAAGGAGTTGCTAGCGGTAGTATTCGCTCTCGATAAATTTCGGTCCTATCTCATCGGTTCCCCCGTCACTTACTTCACCGACCACGCGGCGTTAAAATATCTACTTGCAAAAAAGGACGCAAAGTCGCGCCTCATAAGGTGGATCCTAATCCTACAAGAGTTTAATCTCTCCATTAAAGACAAAAAAGGAGTATAAAACATCGTTTCTGAACACTTATCGTGGATTTCGTCCGACGTACCTAGTGATCCTAAACCCATTGACGAATATTTTTCGGATGAGCAACTTTTTTCCACCTTTTATTTGCCCTGGTTTGCGGATAAAGTGAACTATCTTGTCATGGGATCCCTCCCACCCAATTGGACACCACAAGATAAGAAGAGGTTCATCACTTGGTCGCGCATGTTTTTCTATGATGATCCATTTCTTTTTAATTATTGCGCCGATCAGATCATCCGACGATGCGTACCGAAAAAGTGGCATTCTTTTTCACAATTTCATTAGTTAATCATTTTCAAAATTGCGTATAGTTGTAGTTGTTTCCTAAGTCAAATCACCTTTTTCTTTTTCTTTAGAGTCAAAATTAGGTTTCCTTTGTCTCTCCAACGTCGTTACGACTCCGTTCGTCCGATTTTCCTGAGGATTGATACCCGACTTATCAGATTATTACTTGATCGACAGGCTTGCACTTGAGCCTAGAGAGAACGTACTTCTGAGACACATTCTTAGTCGCGTCGTGGATGAAGGTAGTGGTTAAGGTCTTAGAAGAGGATACCGAGTGGAGATGGTTTGTTATGTTTGATACTATGGAGGGGCGTAGTGATTTTCTCTAGTCTGGTATGAGCTTATCATTCCATGGAGTGCCTTAGGCATACCATCTAGGCATGGGAAGTTTGGGGGCCTCAAGGAGCAGATGATGATGGGGTTAGGTCTTTCGACAACTGTGAATAGGTTTTTTTTATGAAGCTGGTGCTTATTTATAAAGATTTATGTGTTGGTTATTTATGGGAATAAATTTGGGAAGGTTTGATTAGTTTATTTTTGGGGGTAGTTTTGTTTGGTTTGTTTTTAGGACAGTTAGGTTGGCAGGGGAAGTTTATTTAAATCCCTACACTGATATTTCATATAATTGTACCAAATTTTCCCAAAAATGATTTTATTTATATTGTGGTGCCTCTTGATCAGTTTTATATTTAAATTATCTATACCAATGATTAAGGCGTACATAATCCTTTTGTTAATGTAAATGATGAAACGAACTTTCGTTCTCGAAGGTAAGAAAAGAATAGCATTTTGTGAAAAAGAATAGGAACATGAACATGTAAGGCATATAAGCTTCCTACGTACCTATGGGGGCTTGAAAAAAAACCCTGAGTTTCATTTTTAAAAGAAAAAGGTTCTTTTAGAGGATCATGCCCCTTGTAGTTCTGAGTGGAGAGAAATGAAGATATTTTTTTTAGAATAGAATGGGGATAAGAGAAGTCATAGAACATCGAGATTTTGGAATAGGGGTAGAATTTATTAAGACAATCCAGGTTGACTAGACGGGCCACCTCTTCTCCATCAAGGTCAGTGAGCATAGTGATGCCACCGGATAGGATCTTCTTCATGATGTAGGGGCCACTCATGTTTGGCTTAAATTTTCCTATGGGGTCCCAGACAAGTTCTACAATTTTTTTGAGGGCTAGATACCCTTCGTGAACACCACGGTCGTTGACTCTACTGTTGAATGATCGCACTATCCAGTGATGGTACCCTTATATATGATATAAAGTCTTCAGCCTTCTTTCATCCAAAAGCGACAACTCATCAAAATGACTCCGATGCTAGTCTTCTTCGTTGACTTTTCTTCAAGCATGACACGTAGTGAAGGTATTTCTAGTTCAACGGGTAGGACTACTTCCATGTCATATACCATAAAGTAAGGGGTATACCCAGTATATGCTCAAACTGAAGTGCGATAGCCCCAGAGGGCGTAAGGGATCTAATCGGCCTAATATCGGTAACTCCCGATAATCTTGCTGTTGATTGCTTTGAGGTTCTTATTAGCAGCTTCAACTATACCTTTAGTTTGTAATCGATAGGGAGAAGATTTGTATCATTAAATCCCGTACTCGTCGACTAATTCTGTGACTTTTGGCTCAAAATATAACCCGTTGTCTAACACTCTCGTACATGATCCTGTATTGATAGATTATGTTCTTTCGGTTGAACTTGGATACTTTTTTGGCATTCAACACTGCATAAGACTCAACTTTGACCCATTTAGTGAAGTAATCAATGGCAACCAGGATAAACTCATGCCCATTTGAGGCTTTGGCTGTAATTTTCCCTATGATATCGATTCCCCATGTAGAGAATGACTAGGGAAGAGTCATGTTATATAATTCCTGTGGAGGCAAGTGCTGGAGATTGGAAAATTATTAGCATTTAAGGCATATCTAAACACAGGCAGTGCAATCTTGAACTATAATTGTCCAATAGTAACCCTATCGAATAATATTATTGGCGATCATGTGGGGTCTGCATTCCCTATTTTGGATTTTATGCATCATATCTTCAATGTCAGACCCTACGATGTAGTGTAAGTGGGTTACATTGAAGTTTATCTTGAACATTGCTTTATCGCAGATAATATACCATGCAAGAAACTTATGGAGGGTTGCTCTGTGGTTCTTGTTAGCATCTTTGGGGTACCTAACATGCTTGAGGAGGCACCAAATATCATAATATCGACACTCGGTCATATCAAGATCCTCTTCTGTGATGAGTTCGATATGGTAGCAGTGGGTCGGTTTATCTTTCTTTTGGAGTTAAAAAGGGGCCATCATGATTCCCTAAGGAATGCCGATTATGGAGGCTATGGTAGCAAGGGCATCTGCCAAGCTATTCCTTTCTTGGGTCAAGCAGTGGAAAGTGATATCTCGAAACTAGGAGTCCAACTCCTCTAGGTGGGTGTGTAAGGGTAGGAGCTTCTCGTCCTTGAATTTCCATCTTATAAGGACCTGGTCGAGGATGAGGGTTGAATCCCCATTGTTGACGCAAAAAATTATGCATACACGTGGACTAATCAGAAAGGGACACCTGCCATCCTACATGGCAATCTTCACACTTGCTCAGCACCCGAAGAGACTTGATCGACAACCGAAGAGAGTTGGTCGGCACCTAAGGAGAGTTAATCAGCATACCAACCAACTTAAGGAAGACAAACCATCCAGAAGATAAAAATCCATTAGAAGAAGACTCACCAACGGTCATGTAATCCTTTCTACATTCATTGTATATAGATACAATGTATTGAAGACCAATAGTTACATTCATTGTATATAGATGTAAATGTATGAATGTATAAAGACATTCCATCTCCTAGACTCCCATCGCTATAAATACATGCATTCCTTCAGCCAAATGGACATTCTAGAGGAGAAACGATACACTAGATACACACAATCTAAACAACTAAGCAATTCTCTACACACCCCTTTCTCTCTCTATTATGCTATTGTACACCTGTGGGAATAAAAGAATAGTGGATGTAGGATTTATTCATAGCCGAACCACTTTAAAAACCTTTGTCTCTTATATGTTTGATATGAATGTTTATATTCATCTTCAATCCCATATTCATCATTTATCTACTGTTGACGGCACTAAAATAGCAAAGGCTATTTTCGGTCTTCAACAGATTGGCGCCGTTTGTGGGAAGAGGCACAAAATTATTTCCTTTTTTATTCGAAGAAATAAAGATCATCATCAAGAGAATTGATAAAGCAGAAGGGATTTATAATTCAAACCAAATCTGGAAATCAGACCAACAAACCAAATATACATTTGGGTTATCTTAATTGAATTCTCTCAAACCGCGGAGAAAAAGTATTATATTCATCCATCGAAAAATCAACAGACAAACCAATATGTATGGGTGACGATACAACATCCTTTGAAATTATAAAGGTGAAGAAAAATCGGTTCAAAATCCAAACATCAAAATTTTCTTCTCCAGCCAATCATTCCTCAAACTTGGCTTAGATTCGATCTACAGTTAGACCCAATATCATTTGTAATCCAAGTTAGGATAATCCATTGCCCATCCGAACATAACTCACATGTAGGTGATGTTTTATATCAGTTATTGAGGTCCCATGGAAGACCTACTGCGTTCAATAAAAAACATGACCATACCAACCAACAACTCATAATTGACTTATGATTATTATTCCTTTATCGATCAAAGACATCTCCATTATCAACAAAGAAAAGATAGTATATTCGTACAGGTGTAGCGGAGAACCCAAGAAGCTCAGGGTGGTCGACGACCACAGTATGAAGAATAAAACCTCAGCTGGTAGGCAGAGCACAATACTTGGTCGCCGGCCTGTTTGAGACATCTGAGTATTCCCCACTCAAACTTTTATACAGATCGGGTAATTCCCGACCATCCATTACTTCCATATTATTGTTCGATGGAAACCCTGCACTCCTATTTCTTGATCGGTGACTATAAAATTTGATCCTCATCACAAGAGCCATAAATTTTATGTTGGTCGAAAAAACAGGCTACGGTGTTAAAGATGGTCTCACCACAAGTTGGAGACAAGTTTTCACAGGTCGAGGGCTTCCCGACCTCATATACTTGGTCGGAGACATCGTCGAACTTCTTTTTGTTGACCGTTGCATAGATTCGTGAACCTGTTGATACTCATTGGCAGACGAATAATGGGATCTAGGGTCTATTGCCTCCAACCCGTTGACCATTGTCCTTGGAAATTCCACCCTTGGTGGTTGGGACCATTGTACAAAGAGGAAAACTCAGGCGACACCTCCCAGTGCCAATGTTAGTCGGCAAAGAAGAGCACCACATCAGAGTGTTGGTCGGCTAAATGTTTGGGTTTCAGATTTGACTTAGGGGACTTAAATATGTTTAAATCAATAAAAATGTTTACTGATTAAAGGAGTCAGAACAAACAACTTAGAAATATTTTTTACCATACTTAAATTTGAGCAATTACTTAAAATTAAAATTATTTTGTAAAAAGCTCAAATCAAACCTTATGGCATCTAGTTGATAAAAATCTGCCCACATGATACATTTGGCACAAAATATATTGTTTCATATTTTGAAATTTTTATTTCCTTATGTGTGAGCTAATACACATTATATATTGTTGGGCTGAATAATTATTCTCATGATAATGACTATTTGATTTAGCCTCCACAGATGTTCGAGCAACTTATTGAATTCCACAGGTATAAGATTCAATCCCGATGGAAGCTCGTTCACAATCTTAAACTTCTGGAAACTATTATCATTGCTCGGCATTATGAAATTTTGCCTCAGCAAGGCACTATTGATTTTATTATTGCTCTGATATATGCTCAAGCATGAATCATTCTCTATATCCATTCTATATTCATCTCAGCACGAAGCTCGGTAAAATATTTATTATAATATATTCAACTCCAAGGAGATCTGCAACAGTTATTATATTTTACCCCCAACGAACAGTTGGTCTGGGTAATTCTTATTTATATTCAGGCCCAACAAAGTACTCGACCATATTCTTATGATTTGGAAAATATTATCCATGTTCGACATTATGCAATTTTGCCTCGACAAATCAGCCAGACACTTTATTATTATTCTGAATCATTCTTCATATCTATGCATATTCTATATTCATCTCAACATGGAGCTCGAAATGATATTTATTATCATATATTCAGCTCCAAGGAAATCTGCATCAATTATGATATTATCTCCAACGGACTGTTGGTCGGGAAATTTTTTCTCTCTATATATATTCAGCAACCACCAACTAAAAGTTGGTCGGCGTCAGCAACCACCAACTAAGGTTGGTCGGCATATCAACAACCGCCAACTAAGGTTGGTCTGCATCAATAAACTTAACCAACAATGTTGGCATAACAATCATATAAGGCAAATCCTATTTGATTACGGGTGACCTCAAGGGGCATCCCAAACTAGGCAAGAATATGGGTGACCTCACGGGGCATCCACTGTCTAGGCACTAAGGTAAGCCTGAAAATATTACTACAACTAAGCAGGATCATGGGATGAAATTCATTCCATTGCTTAGGAACTTATGGGTGACAAGTCACTACAATTAGACAACAAGTGGGGCAAGCTCCATTGTCTAGGCAATTAAAATAAACAGAAATTGACAAATCGTCAATTCACATACAGAGATTAACAGAAGATAAATTTCATGATTATATATTATTGTTTAAAGAATACCCTGGAAATATATTGTTCTCTAACAATGCAGGATCAATCGATGCCTTCCTTATTATTATCTGGATTTCTTATTAAGCCCAGCAGATGGTCAGCACTCTTATTATTTGGACTTCTTATTAAGCCCGAAAGATGGTCGGCACTCTTATTATTTATTTAGATTTCTCAGCACTTCTATATGGATTTCTCATTTGCACGGATATTCGATGCAAATTGTATATTATGCTCAATCATGCTTATTATTGGATCATTCTATTAAGTCCTGACAAATGCTCGGGCATCATTATTATTATTCAGTCTCCTAAGCCCAACAGGGCTCCACATATGCCGATCAATGGCACATACCAGAATCAGATTCCTAAGTGGAATATATCACATTCCTAATTGGAATGCCAACACATTTCTAATTGGACTGTATGTTACAAGCAGTTTTGCTCAACCAAAATTACTTGGTCGGCAAATTAATTATATGGTCACATTGGGATAGTATGGAAATGCAAATATGCAAAGATCTTGGGAAGTCATTTCAGGAAACATTTCTTCGGCCTTATTTTTTCTAGCAAGACCAACATACTTCAAGGCCAAGAAAGCATTCAGAGTTCATATGCCACACTTGGGGACTTTTACTACATAATTAATTCTTCATTCGGTGGCACATTCTCATAACATTATGCAATATCAGTCGAGCATCAAATTCAACTCCATAAACTTACATGGTTGGGTCCCCGACCAATCATCATTCATGAGTTATTTTTTTTTACTCAGGATTTTGCTATTGAAGTTCAAGATGCATATTTAGGAGTTAGTTTTGCTATTGAAGTTTAGGAGGCATATTCAGGAATTATTATGCACATGTTATTGAAGTTCAGGAGCCAGATTCAGCATCTACAGCACTGGGATATTTTACTACTACTGTCCTGACCTACACTGAAGAAGAAGTTGTACTTATATGTAAATGTTTTAAAGGCTATTACTAGCTCGGCACTGATCAGATTGAAGAATTGGGTTCAAAAGCTAACATGCCACAACAACAAATCACTTAGATGAGCAGAGATTAGAAAAATCAAACATGGACAATCATCACTCAGTTGCTCGACATAGAAAGCATTTGGTCGGCTAATCAGCCAACCAACATACTTGAAGATTATGAAAAGCTACAAGCTGCAAACTATGACATGGCTGCATCCAAATTCCCAGGGGTGATACATAGCACACGTTCGCTTGACGAACAGAGATTAGCTCTAAAGCAACCATCAATCAACCTGTATCATCTATCGTTGAGGAGATAGCCCACTTTATACTGAACAAATCAAAAAGGCAAATCAAGAATTTCATTATGCACGAGCACCGAGCAAGACGGTAGAATAAATACTCCATCCTTTCAGTAAACCATAAAAAATAGAGCATTGGGGGCTTCTAATGACGCAAAAAATTATGCATACATGTGGACCAGTCAGAAAGAGAAACCTGTCACCCTACATGGAAATATTCACACTTGCTCGACACCCGAGGAGACTTGATTGGCACCTGAAAAGAGTTGGTCGGCACCCGAGGAGAGTTAGTCAGCATACCAACCAACTCAAGGCAGACAAACCATCCAGAAGATCGAAATCCATTAGAATAAGACTCACCAACGGTCATGTAATCCTTGCTATAATCATTGTATATAGATTTAATGTATTGAAGACTAATAGTTACATTCATTGTATATAGATGTAAATGTCTGAATGTATAAAGACATTGCATCTCCTAGACTCCCATCACTATAAATACATGCATTCCCTTAGCCAAAGGGACAATCTAGAGGAGACACGATACACTAGATACACACAATCTAAATATCTAAGTAATTCTCAACACACCCCTCTCTCTCTATTATGCTATTGTACACCCCTGGGAATAAAAGAACAGTGGATGTAGGCTTTATTCATAGCCGAACCACTTTAAAAATATTTGTCTCTTATATGTTTGATATGAATGTTTATCTTTATCTTCAATCTCATCTTCATCACTTATCTGCAGCCCGTAGACATCTACACATTGGATTCCTTTATTGAGAGATACTTTTAGGCCTGCAGTGCATGACTCGTATTCGGTCATGTTATTGGTGCAGGGAAAATCTATTTTGATGGAAATAGGAGTATGAGAGTCATCAGGGGAGATTAGGAGTATCCCAATCCTGTATCATTTTTTATTAACTGCGCCATCAAAGGACATTTGCCACCAGAGGTTTTCCAAAGATGTGCAAAAAATATCTTCAATCAAGAATTCAGAGATCCAAACGTCAGCTTCTTCCATAGCATAGTCAACAAGGTAGTCAGAGATGTCTCTTAGTTTCATGGAATTCTATATGACATACATAATATCGAACTCAGCTAGCAGGATTAACCATCTAGCCATTCAGTTAAACATAATAGATTTCTCGGGTAGGTATTTGATAAGATCCATTCGGGATATAAGTATAATGGGAAAAGTGAGCATGTAATGCCATAATGTTTTATTGACCCAGGCAAGGGAGACACAATGTTTCTCTAAGGTAGTATAGTTGACTTCTACCTGGCTAACTTGTGACTGTCATACTAGATATCCATTTCTTTGCGGGTTTCTTACCAGTTGTGGTGTCTATTATGGTGAAGTATAAAAGTAGAGGGAGACTATGATGCGATGGCATGAGTACCCGAGTTTGGGTTAAATACTGTTTGATTCGGTCAAAGTCTACCTAATAAACTTTGTTCTAGGACTTTGGTAGAATATTTTCAGATGAGTTTGAAGAAGGGTTCATAAATAGAAGTCAACAGGCTGATATACTGCAATTTTCTCGAGAATTCACGGACTTCCTTATCCATTCGAGTTGGTGGCATTTCGAGTATGGCTTTTAGTTTGGCAGGATTAGCTTCAATCCCCTTCTCGCTAACCATAAGCCCCCAAAGCTTTCTTTTGGTGACATCGAAAACATATTTTTATGGGTTAAGTCACATCTGGTATTACTGCATTCGTTCGAAAAACTTTCGGAGAGCGAGAACATGACCTTCTCGAGTGTTAGACTTGATAATCATATCATCCACATAGACCTCGACTTCTTTATGTATCATTTCATGCAAGATAGTTATGTAAGGCCTTTGGTATGTAATCCCGATATTTTTAAGATCGAATTGCATAACTATGTAATAAAAGGTTCCCCAGGGGATGATGAATGCGTCTTTTTCTTGATGATCAGGGTGCATTTTGATCTGATTGTATCTGATAAACCCATCAACTAATAACTTGAAAGCGTGTCTGGCCGTGTTGTCTACAATCATGTCGATATTGGGCAGTGGGTAATCATCTTTCGGAGAGGCCTTGTTCAAATCTCGGTAATTAATGCACATGCGAACATTTCCTCCTAATTTTATCACAGGTACAATATTGGCTAACTATGTGGGATATTTGATCACCTGGATGAAGACTACGTTCAACTTTTTGACCACCTCTTCTTTAACCTTGAGCACCCATTCGGTGCAGAGCTTTCATAATTTCTATTTGACCAGGTTACAATCTGGAAGATTTGGAATTTCGTGTTGAGTGATCTCATGATCGATGTCGGGCATGTCGTTGTAGGACTATGCAAAACTTCCACAAATTCCTTCAGTCGTTCTCTAAGTTATGTGTGCTCATGCTCGTCAAGGGTGGACCCCATTCTAATCTCGCTCAGTTGGCTACTAGATACGAGATTGATTATAACAGTTTTATTCCCATTAATTTGAACGCGAAGATATTGTTTGTAAAATCATCATCATCAGGATCTTGATTAGAATCAATGCATTCCATAACCTCAACGATTTCTTCATATAGATCCTCCCACTCAATAAGGAGATGCAAAAGTCAAGGGTCCAGTCATCCTTGTAGTTTTAAGGCTTCGAGTAACTCGAATATATTACAAATCTCATTGGTCTATCGGAGTAAGCCTTCTATGATTTGAACTTCTTCGTCTAACATTACTTCGTCAACGGGTAGCACCTAATTATCTGACTCTTGATCCCACTTTGAGGCTTCCATGAACAGTGTGCTAAACTTTTGGCAGTCAATGATCATTTTTAGGGCAATTTCAGTCCAAACTCTAAGACTTTGTTCAGTACCGCTCGTAATTCCATATCCTTCCCTCCGGAAAGATTACAAGATGAAATTCATGCTCTTGTAAGAAGCAACAATGCTTGGTTGGAAAAATAGGTAGGGTCTAGGAGAAAATATGGGTAGACTTTAAGGGGTTTGGGTGAATATATAATGGGTGATTTACTGGGTACAATCTGGGAAAATAGGTCAAATTTTGAGTTATTTTCTAGGAATATAACATTTACATGACTTGGAAGTGGATTTTGAGTGATGTTTGGTTTAGGATTGGCTGGTGGGGCGATAACATCCCTGTCAATCAGACCTTGGATTACATTTGTAAATGGAATCACTGATCACTAGTATGGCGAGCATTTTGATGGAAATCACAATGGGCATTATCTTTGAAATTTTTGGGAAATGGGTTTGGTAATGGACGAGGATCCAACGAATTGATGAGATTTCATCTCAATTGGACTTGGTAGACTTTGGAGAGGGGAGCATAAAGCTCGGTGTATTCCTTTGTGACGGTATTAGGGAAAACTTCAGGTGCCCAAGAGGTACTAGGTTATAAAATATTGTTGATGGTCAAGATTGTAGTAAGCTTCTCATATTTTCTTAGAGTGAACTTCCCGGATACTTTCTTTGGCTCAGCTTTTGTCTTGGCAAAAATTTCTTCAATTTCCACTCATGCTTCCCAGAGGGCTTGAAAATGGGTGTAATACTATCCTCCCATCATCGGTCGGACATGGGGTAAGAAATTTTTCTTCACGATACTAACTTGCTCTTCTTCAAAAGGCTGGTTGGTCATGATGGTCGCTTTCTCCTTCCACCTTGCTATGAAATTACTGATAATTTCTCCAAGATTCTACTTGATAAGTTCTAAATCTTGGCATGTAACCTTCAACTCCTCGCTGTACTTGTACTGTAAGATGAATTCACGAGCAACATCCTCCCAACTACTGATTCTATATTCCTCAAGGGATAGGGTCCAACATAAATCTCTGTCCTTCAAAGTCTATTGTAACATCCGGGCTATTATTTCCTTGGATGCACCTAGGAGAATCATAGATCGGTGCAATCTTCAAAGATGAACAATTAGGGGGCCGCTACCCTCTAACTTCTCAATGTTGGGCATCTTTAACTTTTTCGATAGCCTTTCCTTATGGTAGGGAGACATATGGGTGTAATCCATGTAGTTCTCGGAGATTTGGACTTGGTCACCCTTCTTGGTCAACATCGTAAGGTCCTCCTTAACCTTGTTTAACTCTTCTTCTTTCGGATTAAGAGGTAGTGTCAGGTTAGCCCCTGACTGGGCAAGATTCGGCATAGGGAGCTGAGCTGGTGGTGTCCCATTGGCAAGAGGGACACGTGAAGCGTGTTGATATTTTTTTGGGACCCAAATAAGCTCATGTGAAGGCGAACCCATAGCGCAAGGGAAGAGTAGCTCGTCTTCTACGAGAATGAGGACTCAATTTCTCTACATGTCATGAACCTCGATTTGAAGGTTTCATTCTTGGTAGTAAGTTTGACTAGAACCGTCATCAAATCAGTATCGATATTCGGTACTTGGTCATCGTTCTCCATAGAGAGTGGGTGAGGGTGGATTCCAAACTCGTATGAAGTAGAGGGAGAACTGACTAAGTTTCAGGGTAGTTCGATGAAGGTCCAAAGCTAATATGGAGTCAGGCCAAGGGTCAGGTATGCGATCGACCTAATAGGGAAAAATGATTCGAATTTATTTTTGAAAGAGAAAAAATCTTTTAGAACACAGAGGTAAATGTTTTTGGTATTTTTGGGAAAGAGGAAAACAAAATGTCTTTGGTATTTTGATAAAATTAGAGAATTTTTTTTTTTGGTATTTTTATAGAAGAGGAGGGAGTATATTTTTGACACTTTTGTAAGGAAGGAGGAGAAATGAGAAAAGAGTCTCAGCATTATTATTATTATTATTATTATTATTATTATTATTATTATTATTATTATTATTATTATTATTATTATTATTATTATTATTATTATTATTATTATTATTATTATGTTTATGTTTATGTTTATTATTATTTTTATTATGTTTTCACTTGTGTTAGGTTTACCTCAAGGAAAAAAGAAATGTCAGACGGGACCCGAGACTGGGAAAATTGGGTTTGAGAAAATAGTAAAACATGGTTTGACTTGTTTCTAGGCTCATGGATACGGTGTCGTTTTCAAAAAAGATGAAATTGTGTAAAAATTTGGGCATGCCGACCCGAAATTTCGCCATAGTTTCGGGTAGTAACTGAAAATCTAAATATGAATGCCCTAGGTTTGACGCCCATAAGAGGGTATGCAGTTGTAGGGTTAATGAAAAGGTTTCCCCCTTTGGCATGACTTCCACGATGTACGTCTTTCTTTTGAGGGAAATCGGTACGTGTGGAAAAGCCATTTGATATACCTGAGTATACGTGAATTTCTTCACTATATACCTCGTGGGGATAGTACGTGTGAAAGGGAATTTGTTATACTCGAGTTCCTTGCTATATACCTCTCGTTATGACTTCGATCAAGCAGTACGATACGGGAGAACCGTTCGATATACATCTAAGGTACTTGTCCAATGGAAGGTGAGTGTAATATTACTTAAGCTAACTACAACCTGCTGGACCAGCGCCCATCACAAAGTGACCCTCCAGTATGGGACAAATTTTTGGGCAATAGTCTTTCTCTTTGGTGATATAGTGTGCAAAATGCACGATTCTTGATTACTATATTATGGAGCGAGTATTTTTATTTGGCATGATGGGAACTATACTAATATGTAAAAATGTGTAAATATTATAAAAATTAAATATATCATGGAGCATTAAGATTACACTAAGTATGGATATGTGAGAGTGAGTGATGTGTGAGTATCTATAAGTGAGTATGTGGAAGTGAACCTAAGCATGGATCATCTACAAGTGGTATATGGTAGGTGTGAGTGAGCATGGATATATACAAGTGTGATAAGTGGAGGTGTGTTCTAGTGACACCTAAGCATAGATATTTTAAGTGGTGTGTGCAACATGTGAGTATAAGTAAACCTATATTCAAGTGGAGGTAGTGTGAGGTGTGCATGGAGAGTATTTACAAGTGTGTGTAGTGAAAAGTGAGTGAGAGGTGATATGAGCATGAGATAGATATACAAAAGAAATAATATAGGAGAAAAGGGGAACATACAAATAGGTGCATACGCACACAAGTAGAAAATGATAACGCCCATGCAAACGGAGTCTAGACCTCTTAAGTAACTCTCGAGAAGAGTCGCCACTATGGCCATCTCTAGATCTTTCCCTCCCCAGGCTTGGGGAGGGGGGGAACAGGGAGAGATAAAGGTCCCGCGCCCCTCGCTACATCGTGGGGGTCTTCGGTCGTTATTGGTTTTTGAGTGATGTAAAGAGATAGAGTCGCCAACCTATTTTTTTAAAAATATGAAAAAGAACATATTATAGCCTTGAGAGAGCGATATCAAAGATAAACTAATGATTGCGAAAAAAATGGATCAGAGGTTCAAAGGCTAAGTTACGAAATGGGAAGGTGTTAGGCACCCATACCGCTCTTTCGGGCTCTCATGGGCCTGCGTTACTATTTTCCTCAATTTCTCCGTTAAGTGCGTGAGCGTGTATATGTAAGTGGAGATCGGAATTGCTTAACTCGTACCATAGAAAATATGGAGTGAGGTCATCCAAAGGAATATTTCCCAAAATAATAATTAAAAATATGATGTGAGGGCTTATCGAGATATTGATCGTTATGATAAAACGATAATATAAGTTAGATAAGACACAAGTATAATATATATGAATAATGTATGGATAAAATAGAAAAAAGATAAAATAGGAAAATAGGACTCGAGTCTCACGTTTTAACCTGAAATGCCTACGTAGCCTATAAACGCATCAAACTCCATGTATTTCGTATATGAAACAAGGTTGGGGTTTATCCCATAGATTCAAATGGGAATTTATTATATGTGTGTGTATAGAAAATATATTTTTAGTTTTGAGAAGATGTGATGAAGAAACCCGTCAGAATTTGTAGGTATAACCCACTTTTTCTTTGTTTTTTTTATAGAAAATAAATTATATGCAATATAACTAATAGAGGATGATATATTAACGTGTATGATCTAAAGTAAAAGCTAAGTTGATAATTTATATAACTAATACGAAAATAAAGAAATTTAAAGAGAGAATAATGTTTGGACATTCTTTGTAGACTTGATGAGGATCCTTTATAAGTTAGCATGAATGTTGGATGACAGAGAAGGATATTTTTGCTCAATTGGGTTTAATAATGATGGGAATGAAAGGTGAAAGGAATTTTACACAAGGAAAACTTGTTGATTGCAGAAGAATGTTGCTGAGATCAGTGATATTGATGGATCTGAGGTACCTGTCAAAGTGAGCTCATGCTCTCCTTATATAGAGTAGGGGGATTTTCGGTTATCATAGTCCTTTCCCTGTTAATCAACAGGTATACCAAGACACACTGTCAATAGGCAGAGAAATGGACATGCCAATTAGCAGTCTCGTGCAAAAAAAAATTGAAAAAATGGTCGTAAAACTCAATCTGTAAGTCCAAATCATGCATGGGACATAAAGTTAGAAAGTTAATTTAGATACCTTTAAGAGTCTTTTGGACTTCTCCCAAGTCCATGGGTTGACTTTATGTCAAATGGATCTCGAAAGCGCTCATCGGTTCTTTGGACGGAAGATCGTCGAACAACATTGGATCGTTCGTCAAAACCATAAGTCTGAATCGTGCACGGGATAGACCATTGGAAAGGGTATTTAGTTCCCTTCGAATATTCATTCAGTCTCATTCGAGCTGAAGAGTTGACTTTGTTCAAATCGAGTCTAGGAGCGCCCGATATTCTTCGGATCAATTTTTAGGAGAAAATAGATCATTCGTCCGAACCGTTATGTCATTTTACTCAGGGGGCAGACCATTAAAAAGGGGTTTCAGGTCCCTTCAAGGATCCACTGATCTTTTTCTCTCACGATGAAGTTGATTGGGGTCAAATCGGGGCCTTGAAGCACCCGGTGGTCTCCAAATCGATTTTTGATAGTAAAATGGTCTGTTAGTCTGAACTGTTATACCGATTCGCATATGGGGTGGACCATTAGAAATGGAATTCATAGACCTTCAAAGATTCATTAAGATTTTGCTCTGGCGATGGAGTTGACCAGAGTCAAATGGGGCCCAAGAGCTCCCGATGGCCTCTAGATCGATACTCGGACTATGACCTAGGGTTTGTAGTGAATCGAGGAGGTGTTAGGGACCTAAGGAGAGACTTAGGAGGGTCCTATAATGTGGTGTCTACATGTATTATTTTAGGAGATTCTTATCAAATATAACTATGTGTGAGATTTTAAAATTATAATATGCTTGAAAGCAAAATGAATCTTATTATAATATTTTTTCACATTAAAACACATTAATTATAACAAATTTTATCTAGACTTCTATTTTTTAGCGTGCCATCGGTATGGGCACACCCCAGTCTTCTATAAGTTTGTTGTGTTTTCTTTTGATTCAAGTCATGTAATATTTCTTTCAAATTCATATGTTATGATTAACAGTGTCGGTTCTTCCAGGTAGTACTGTTGTTTCAGAAAATTGAATGTGTAGAAGTATGCCCGTTTGGCATGTATGTTTAATGGAAGATTTTCCCTATATCATTTATTTTTAATGAACACACTTATTTTAAGTTACTATAATAGCAATAAATAACTCAATTCATAATTAAATAAATTAAAAAACAGTGAAGATTTACTCCGTGATTAATTTCAAATTTTGAATTACTGTGATTCTAGCTAATGCCTCTTAAGCAAGGGATCAAATAAGAATGAAATAAAAACAATCTACAATAATAACCAAAAATATCTTTTCATTCTAGCTAAGTTGTCTCCTGACTTATATCTACTACCTAATTAAATCCCACAAATCTCTTTACCATCACCCATATTAATTACCTCCCAGGGGTCGCACACGTGATCACCTTATAACGCATCCCCTCCTCTAAAAAAATCATGCCCAAAAGATATAATGGAGAGTTTGAAGAGTTTGTGTCAACCAAATGATATTTGTAACATTTTCTCCATTTCAATGCTGGTCCAAAAATTTTACCAACAATTCTTGCCCCCCCCCCCCCCCCCAACTTTTTTATGTGTATTATTGTGGTTGTAGTGGCATTTTTATGTTCCCAAAGGCCTCACGATGGGTGACTATGCGAGATAGGTGAAGGCAGGCCATCAAGAATAGATATTGTTGAATTTCATTAATACATAATTCAACAATTGTTCTGTCATTAACAATGAAAATAAAAATTGAGATGCGTATCGTTGTTCATAGAAAATTGATATTCCACTTGTGTTGGTTGATTTCGACAACAGACCTCCGTCGAATATCGATTAATAGGTTGTTCCAATTTCTAATCTTAACTAATAAACATAACATAAGCCCTCAACACAATGTAACTACCCAACGAGAACATACCACTTTAGTTTAACGTAAACCGGACAAAGTGTACTATTCACATGCAAATTAGACATTCACTTCTCTCGGTTTATTTTCATAACAGTTATAAGTGGTGAAAAAAATGGAGCTTGACCTCTTGTTCATAATACAAACTAGAATTGATTCTTCTCAAGGAAAGAACCACAAAAAAAGGAAATACAAGAAAACTAGGATTTGATTAAAAAATATGTTATATCAAAACAAGTCATCCCCCAACTTGTATAAACAACCTATTAAATCCCACAAATACCTACCCTTTTGATTACAGAATCCCCATGGGTCCTTTATACAGCTGGGACAATTATTTTTGGTTGAACATTGCTAAATTGTCATCCTTTCAACCAATCAGGTTCACACTCTGAGCTACTATAAGATTCCAAAGGAACATGCTACCTACTTACACAGTTAAAAGGATTAAGCAAAGTATAAGACCAATAAGTGAAAAATGACAAGCGCATAACATAGATTATTAATGTGGAATTAGGATGACATTTGAATCAGAAAGTTTCCATCATATGATCCATTAGTCATGGATCATATATAATTGGAAACATTAATCATCATTACTTCTCAGTTTCATTTGGTGTAGCCACGACAATCGCTGTCATGGAAACACGTTCTGAAAAACCCAAGGCTTCTGGTTCAAGATGATCACAAGTACGAAAAGTTTCACTTCATCTCTTATTTTATTTGAACAAGCCAAAAATCCCAGTGTTAATACTGGGTTGCATAGCTTCACTGGCGAATGGTGTAATATTACCACTTTTGGGGTTATTTCTTGCCACCCTTATCAAAACTTTCTATGATCCACCTCATAAGTTTCATAAGGATTAAGAATTATGGGAATTAATGTTTGTAGTTATTGATGTGGCGACTTTAATGATAATTCCATTAAGGACGTACTTTTTCCATTGCGGGTTATAAGTTAAGCAAAAGAATCTGACTAATATGATTTAAGAAAGTGGTTAAGATGGAAATAAGTTGTTTTGATAGTATACAGAACTCGAGTGGTGCAATTGGGGAAAGGCTTTATGCAGAGACATTATATGTGAGAGGTCTAGTTGGGGACACACTTGCGTTGCTAGTTCGAAACACTGCAACAACTATTGCTAGTTTAGTCATTATTTTTTAAGCAATTTGAGAATTGGCTCTTATTATTCTTGTTATGCTACCTTTAATAGGACTAAATGGTTATCTTCAAATGAAGTTCTTTAGTGGATTTGGCGTTAATACAAAGGTAAGATCCAAACTTCATTTCTGAAAAGAAAAAAAATAAGAATTGTATTTTAGAGGTAATGCAAAATATTTTTCAATAATAAGAATTGTAATTCAGGAGAAAACTTAGTTGGGATTAAAAAATAATCCTCTAAGATAGTTGGACCCTCTTGCATCAACAAGGAGAACCAATCTATTTCACTATGTATTCTAAGCATGTGAAAAATTGAAACAATGACACAAGGAAAACAATAGACACTGGTATTGTTCTCTTATAGGCCAAAGACGAAAATCTGCCAAACATACATACGTGCACACACATATATATATAATATATATATATATTAAATAAGATTATCATGACCAAGAATCTTTGAATATTTTGGCATGTACATGCAGTAGAGATAGTAAATCTAACAATAAATGTCATATATACTTCCCATATCTATCACACACATGTACATATGACCTTTTCACTTGGGTCTCTAAAAACAGATAGAAAACTTATATACGCTATTTGTTGTGCAGTGATGGTTCCACTTGCAAGAAAAATAAATAAACTTAAAGAAAAAGTAATAGAGAAAAGAAACTAGACAACTAAATACATAGCATGATTTATAATAAGAAGTATTAATAAATACATGAAGCAATTCAATGTCATTCCAACCATAAAAAGATACAAAAAGAGGCATTAATTGTTCAAAAGGCATTCACATATTTCCAAATGAGTTTGATAATTCAATAGCTAGACAGAATCATGAAGTTTAAATAGGTTTTCCAAATGAGTTTGGTCTTCAATAGGAGATTGGAAGTCCGTTGGTATATCTAAGTCGTTTACTCGACTGGTCAGTCTCTTTGGTGAGTGTACAATCACCCACCAATTATGATTCTTATGGCCTATCAAATTGAACACTTGGTTGGACTTGGAAGCGATAATTAAAAGTTCAGCCAAGTCATTGCTCCCACTCGTAAGCTTGTCCAAATTCAAGTCATTGCTCGCACTCTTAAGCTTTTCAAAATTCATCATCACCAAATTAGAGTCCGGACAGTGTCAACAACCAATGGTCTTATTTTCCACTCTATACCAATCATAATAAAACACTACCTCCTTAGTTATTTTATAATTAATCTCAATTATCTGCCTAATAACCTCATACCACGTAATCCAAGCATCTTTTAGTTTTTATCACTTTTTCTTGCCCTAAATTTTGTTTTTTTACTTTTCTTCCGCTGAATTTTGTGCACGCCTTTAAGAAAACACCGTTGTCTTGTGTTACAACACTATCGCCATGGTACTTAGTTGAAAATACAAAACTGATGATGTGATACTTCTTATATGTTTGAACCATATGATTTGGCCCCTTGAACTAATTGTCACACCAATACTTTCGATTTCGTCTCTCTTGAACTGACTAATTTTGCAAAAGACCAAAATATAATTGTAAAACTAAATTTCAACATTATTCTAACTAATAAATGACATGTCTAAGAACTCTTATTATATACAATAAACATTTACGTATAGTCATGGTACGAAAGAAGTTTGCTTCTTTACTTTTGTCAATTTTATATCCTTTCCTTTACCATAAGAACTGGACTTCAATAATGCTTTATACTCACTATAATTTGTTCATATGAGTTTCAAGTTTCAATATAACAACATTAATACACATGTAGCATAAACATGTGACGAAACTCAAAATTGTAGTATCCATCGAGTTCGTTGACATTAAGATAAAATATTAACCATCGATGTATTTGATGAAATTGTGTCGGTAAGATAAAATAGTAACCATAGACGTACTTGATGAAATTTTGTTGGTTTTCACATCTAATGTACTCTTCACATTGTCGATCACTTTTCTAAGGATGTAATCTCTAACCCCCTAACTTCCTCGGCTCAACACTTTTATTATACTACCCTGCTAAATGATGTTGGTAAGAAGCTAACTTTACCAAGGCTTGTTATTTTCTTTCCTATGTGAGGCTAATCTTACTCGTTATAATTTCTTCATTCATGATTTGGTTGGCAATGATAGTCTTCATGGTTGGTAGGTCAGCTTCTAATGGAACCATGTCTTCCATCCCATAAGCTAAGACAAATACCATTTCCCCAGTCGACCTCCTAAGTGTTGTTCAATACACCCAGAGGACATAGGAAAGCTCATCCATGCAAGATCCTTTAGATTTTTCTAGCCCATTTCTCATCCCGTCGAGCACTATTTTATTGGAAGCCTCAACCTTCCCATCTCACGAGGGGTACATTAAACTATAGTAGTGCTTGATGTTATAGTTATTGTAGAAGTTCTAAAATAGTCCACGGTTAATTACATCCCATTATCAATTATAATCATTCTCGATATGCCAAATCAGGTCAAGATGTTTCTCTAATTAAATTTGATCATATCAGTGTCTCTTATGTTCAGAAATGTTCAGCCTTTATCCATTTGGTGAAATATTCTGTGTCGAGCAGGAGATACTTCTGATTCCCTAGTGTTATAGGTAGGGGACTTATAATTTTCGATCCCTATTGAATGAAATTCCACGGACTTGGGCAATTACCAAACCATATATGGGAACTCTTGACACTTCTTGTACTTCCTAACATAGGAGACTGTGTCTTTCGGCATGTAAGGCCATTAATATCCCCCTTTAATGTCTCTGAGTGAAAAATATTTTCTCCCAATGTGACTTCCATATATTTTGATCGACGTCGTTTGGATGTACACATCGGAAGCATGGACCTGTAAAAAAATCTCCTATAGAGTTTTCCTTCAGGTGATAGGTAGAACCGACCAACTTTTACCTTGATCTGATGGTTTTATATTTTATCCACCGATAAAATATACTCCTATAAATAGGCTATTACCAGGTCCATCCACCTGCAAACTCTTTGGATGGTGATGACTTATTCGGTGTCTTTTGTCTCCATGATGCTTGGTTGAGTGAGGTATTCCACATCAATTGTTCTTTTGAGGTTAGAATCGACGTTTGAACCTAGAGCGGCTAGAGCATCTGTATGATTGATATTTCCCCTTAGAAACTGTTGTATATAAACCCTTTTGAATCAAACGATCAGGTCCTAGATGACCTATAAATGCATTAAAATACGTACATCTCTAATTTTATAGTCTCCTGATATATAATTAAATACCATCCTTGAGTCACAAAAGACAATAAGGTGACTTGTGCTAAGAGATAAAGCCTTTTTTAGCCCAATGGTGAGAGCTTTATACTATTCTTCATTATTGGATGCTTCAAAACCAAGTTTGATCTTTTATTCAATCATGATTTATTCCAGAGTTATAAGCTTGAATCCTACTCTTGCCCTTTTTGAGATGGAGGCCCCATAAACACAAAGCCTCCATAATTTTAATTGCTCAAACTCTTGATCAGTTATTTGGTCAGCAAGTTCCTTATCATCGAGCTCTTGCCCTTAGTCAACCCATCAACGAAATATACTAGCACCCTCGCTTTTATTATAGTTCTTGATTGATAGTGGAGGTCAAACCTTTATAATTCCACCTACCATTTGGACATCCCTCTCGATATATCAATCTTTGTAAGGACTGTCTTGAGCAAAAAAAAAAAGTGTTGGCCATGAGTGAGTAGGCATATAAGTAGCTCTTTAAGTTCCATAAAGCAATAACCAGTGAGTAATCTATCCTTTCCAACAAAAGTTAGCATTTCTTAGCGTTATGTAGAATATTGTTAACATAGTATATTGGGGCCTAATGGCCTTCATTATTTCATATTAATGTTGAGCTAATTATATTATCAGATACAGCAAGATATAGATAAATTGGATTTCTCGGATTTGGGACTACAAGTAGACATGATCGTCTTAAATCGAACTTAATTTCATCAAGTTCTTTTGAACATTCTTCTTTCTAGGTCAGGTCCTTATATTTCTTTAATAGTTGAAAGAATGGTCAAAACTGCTTTGAAGATTTAGAGATGAAGTGATTGAGTGTTATTAATATTTCGGTTAACGTTTGAATATCATGTACTATTTTTGGTGGCTAAATATTACTGATCGCCTCAATTTGTTTAGGATTTGTCTCGATTATTCTTTGTGTGACTAGATTTCCCAAGATTTTTTTGAACTGAACTCTAAAAGGTCACTTGGATGATTGATATTCATCCTATAGTACCTAAGGACCTCAAATAATATTTCTAAATCCTACACGTGGTAAATTTTATACTTTCTCTTAACGGGCATATCATCTATATAGACATCTATGGTGATTCCCAATTGATGTTGAACATCTTGGAGATCAATCATTGATATGTTGGTCCTGCATTCTTGAGCCCAAATAGCATGACAATTTAGCAGTAGAATCAAAGAGTAGTAATGAATGAGGTCTTCTCATGATCGGGTTCAAACAGAGGAATATGATGGTACCCTGAGTAAGTATCCAGGAAACTTATCCGATGCATCGAACAATTAGTTGATCTTTAGCAGAGGAAAGATTTTTTTAGGACACACTTAGTTGAAATCGTTCCTATTACTCTTCTTAACGATTGGATTGGAGATCCATTTGGGGGATTAAATTTCTTTAACCTTGCCTCCATAAGTTTTTCCACTCATTATTCCACAACCTTTAATTTCTCTGGGGACATTTGGCGTACCTTTTGTGTTATCATCGAGAATGTTGGGTCCACATGAAGTCAATGGCACGTGACTTCAGGATTAATCCCAGGCATATTATAAGGTTTCCAAGAAAATACATATTAATTATCGTTGAATACAGGGATAAACTCTTATTTTTCGTGTTCGATAAGTGAGATTCCAATCATAAATTTATTCTTTGTGTATGAGGCATCAATTATTACTTCATGTAATAGTTCTATGACTCTATCTATGGGGTCCACCCTTGTTTCTTCAACCCCTTATCTGCCATACTAATTTTTACTTGAACGGAGTAGCCCCGTCCTTGTTCGGATCATTCACAACCACTTTTTCCTTATTCTATTCCTTCTTATGCTTGATAGCAGCAATAAAGCATTACCAATAAAAGTTGTGGTTCCCTCTTATCTCCATTATCCCCTGATTGGTGATGCATTTGAGCTTCTGCTGATAAGTGTAAGGGGCAACCTTCATGATGTGAAGCCATCCTCATTCAAGGATGGAGTTGTAAGGGGAATCAGTGACCATAATTAGAAAATAGATCAACTTTTAGATATTCTTAGTTCGAACAGGTGGAACAACCTTCCATTGTGGCACGGTCATTTTTCCAGTGTAGGCGACCAAAGGAATGGGTGCTTCTTTTAAATATTATGTCTTAATACGGATATTGTTAAATAATTTTAGGTGTATGACCTCTAAGGAGCTTCCTTGTACTATTGGTAGATTATCCACATCCCAATTTGCAATTCTAAGAAGGATTACTAGCGCATTATGATGTGAAGTCCCAACTCTAACGACATCTTCTTCTGTAAAAACTATGTGCTCGATATAGTCAATATCTTCTGGTTATTGGCATTATATTCTTGGAATTTTTGTTGGATCGATCTAAAAGGTTCCAATCACCACAATAACCTTTTTTTAATTCCATCTGAACAATATTTTCTCTAATCTGGTTTGGATATGATGCACCATGGATGACTGCAAATTCATGTCCCATCTTATCATTTACAAGACATATGCATTCTTCTAGTAATTATCCACAGAGGTATTTGCACCCTTTTGTCTCCACGTAGTCTTCTAGTTGAACAACCTGAGCCAACTTTCCAAAATAAGACATAAGAGACCTATAGTTATCTGTCTTGAGTCCATGTTCCTTATGATGGGCACATCTTAGGACAATGTTTCTCTTTTATGGATATCTCATCATTTTTCTTGGCTAGTAGAGGAATTTTTTATCTTTTATCTTATTAAAGACCTTGTAAGTGGTCTTTTTGTAAATTGCATTGATTGTCTGATAATTTAGTAGGGTTCTCTTTGTCATTGTTTTTTAATCCACTATTATGTTTGTTCCCACTTCTTAGGGACATTCTCTTTTTCATCATTTTTAGACATCTTTTATCGGTTATTATTGTGCGTGGTGACAACAACCACATCTTCAACCTTGGCATATTTCTCTATTCTGAACGTAAGGTCGTTAATAGTCTTGGCATCATTTTTGGTGAGGGATTTGTGCAATATAGAGTTGCTCTATAGAACAATTTTGAATGAGGCCATGACAACCTGCTCAGACCAATCTTCCACTTTATTATGAGTTTCCCAGTATCTCTTAGATTATTCCCGTAAAGTTTCCTGGGGCCTTTTCCTCATGCTGAGGAGCAAATCTATTATTTTTTAATGAGCACTGCTAGTGATAAACCTAATAGTAAAATCTTTCGCTAGATGCTTGGAACAATTTACTGACATATGTGGGAGTTTCTTGAATCACTTTTTTCACAATATTCCCCAGGTTGTTGGAGAATATATGACCCATGAGATCTTCATTAAGTGTCATCCCCTGTCGGTACTAGCGAATATTATTGATCTTCCTATCGTAGATCTTGAACCTGGGCGTGGTAAAAAATTTGGGAGCCTTATGTTCCTCAATTATTCTTGAGAATAGAGACCTAATATAACTGATAAGGTCCCTTCTAGACAACTCCTTGGTGGATTTGGCCCCCCAATGAGCGGGGTTATCATCCAGCTCTTTACGAATGAAGATGCCAAGATATTTTTGCATCCTCATCGTCCCTGGTTGATCTTCTCCATCGAAATCCTATGCCTGGATTATTCCTAAGTATGATATGAACTCCTTCGCTGTTTGTGAGTTCTTCTCGCCTGAGGACTAGGTGTTCAATGGTGATGTTTGCGTTTATCCCCAAGGATATTTTCTCCATTCATTCCAGGATACGTTGTAAACGTGTATTTTCCTCTTATTGGAGGAGTATGTCCTCCTTATATTGACAGAGACAACATTTGTAATCATCCACAAGTCAAAAAATCTGGGTTTATTTTGGTTGCTCGCTACTATCCACAGTTTGCTCCTCTTGAGGATGATAGCGTGAGTTAGGAATGTTGCGACTCACGTTGAGGTGGACCTTTATTATGCCTCGGCCTAAACTTATGGGTTACGCGTGGTTAACTCGGTTCAACCTGTGAATTAGGTGTGAAGTGAAATGAAACAACGTACATAATGTTGTTAATCCAGTGTTATTTAATTAACATTTAACTTGTTTAGCATGCGATTCCCATTTAAAATTAAGCCACGTGAAGGACCCATGGGAAGCTTCCCAGTAATCCAAACATACAAAGCTATTAATGTAAAATAAAAATGAATATTTGCCTATATAATGCCCTATGAAACCACACCCAACCCGTCGTAACAAAGACAAGGGAATAAGTCGAATGCCCAGTGAAAAATTACAATAATGCAGTATAGAATCAAGCGACAAAAAGAAGACTTTAATACTTTATATCTACGTGCACATGAAACTACCATATATATAGATAGATAGATAGATAGATAGATAGATAGATAGATAGATAGATAGAGAGAGAGAGAGAGAGACCTCTTGTAAGGACTCTTTATTAAAAAAGACTCCGGTACATACTTTTCTTAAAATAGTAAAAAAATGAATTTATTGATGAAACTTCATACATATGATCTCCACTGTGAGAAGATCATCTCCAATTTTTTTCATCAATAAATTCACTAAAAACCCGTTGAGATGAGATGATATGTAACGAATGGTATAGATATGCATTTTCGAATGTTGAAAGTTTGACGATTATCTCACCCACTTTTTACTAGAAATATTTTAGGAAACTTCATGGATATGATCTTGACAGTGAAAAGATCATATCCATGAAATTTCATCAAAAAATACAATCAATAAAGTGGTTGGTGCCAACCCAAACATTCAATGGTTGAAAATGCGTATTTATACCTTTTTTGACATATCACCTCATCTCAACGGTTTTTTTATTGAATTTTGTAATGAAAAAAATTGAAGATGATCATCTCACCTTGGAGATCATATCCATGAAGTTTCATCAAAAAATTCATTTTTTACTTTTTAAAAAAAAGGGTATGTACTGGGATCTTCACCATAAGGAGTCCTTACAAGAGACTTTTTGTATATATATGTGTGTGTGTGTGTGTGTGTGTGTGTGTGTGAAATCATTTTTATTCTAAAAAATTTACTTACCCCGATTAATTTACCATAATCTTGTAAAAGAATTTATTTGTTTACATGACTAGACATTTATTCCTTGATTTAAAACACCCAGTTAAATACTTAAAATAAATATACATTTTTAAGGAAAATCATTTCTTTCATCAAAATTGCCCACTTTTATTGTACCAATGCACGTTGTATTTTCATTGAAAATCACCCTTTTAACACACGCAAATGTCGTGTTAGAAAATACTTATTTTTTCTTTGAAAACTTTTCATAAACACACCATTTACGTTAATTATGGGTTGATCTCTTTAGTTTTTTTAACTACTCATTTAATTCCTTCACTTTACCAGTCCTTAACCTTATGGACATTAATCAATTTTCACCTTACTTTTTCACTTTATCCTTTATCGGGATATTTTTTAATTCATTCAAGTTAGGTCATCTTTTTACGTATTCACCACACAATCCACTTCTTGACATGTTCCATTTTAATTATCTTTTTCTCAGAATCTTCCAATATCCGCATACTTTAGCGGGCTCCACATCGCCGGCTATCCTACCATATGCTCTGTCTAGTGATTTTGGGTCTTTCACCCTGGGTCTTCCAGCCCTCCTTAATTATTTCAATATCATCTGAGTCCTTATTAATGTGTTTTAATATTTCATAGATGTCCACATTATTTCAATTTTCCTTTTTTCGGTCAAAGCCAAAATCTGAGATTTCATCCCAACCTTTGTTACGCTTTAAAATCATCATTTCTTGTCATTTTTACTCTAACATTGATTTTACCCCAAAATCATGTTAATTTAGGACCATTTTGTATAACACCTTTTCCAACATTTTTATTTCATAAAAATATTTCGTTTTACATAAAATTACTATTTTATTTATTTGTTTCCAAACTTGTCATTTTCTCCATTTTCACAAGTGTTATTTACCAAAACACCTTTAAGTTACCCACACTAACTTATTGTATATTTTAAACTCATTAACACTTCTTTAATACTTTGGAATAACATTCATTAATTTCTTTCCCTAAGAGATCATTGGACATTTAAAGACTACTTTATAAGAAAAATAAAATTTCTCTTCATTACTACTTATAGTCTTAAAACTATATAGTTGTCACATTCCCAACATATTTTTCACACACTTTAAGGGTTGTCATTAAACTTTTTTATATGTTCAATATCAAAATACTACAAGTTTATATACATGGGGACATGGATTTTAAGTCCAAAAATCTTACTTAATGGATTTCAACGGTTTTGAGTAAATTAATATATTTCAAGAAAACTAGGTATTAAAAATTTATGGAATAAAAATGTTGGAAGAATGTTTATTTTTTTGGGAACAACTTATTAATAAATGTTTCAAAGTTTTCTTGTGAAAAAATGGGATTTTTATATAAATGGACATTTTATCCACGTTTGAAGAAATAGACATGTCTTTTGCCTTAAAAATTACGTTTGGGCAAATATTATGATACTTCTAAAATAAATTATATGTTTGACCCTTTTAATAGGGTTTTTGGACTTCACAATTCTTACGAAATATCATTCTTTAACCATGTACGCATCCAACTCTTAAGCTCTATATGTAAGATCAAATACTACTCACATAGAGTCTTAAACTTAAGAGCAGAGTTTTTTTCACCTCAAATGTAGCTCCAAAAATGTCGGATGAAGAAGGTGATGGTGGAAAACTTCCATCTCCTAAGGTGTCCTCAATGAGGTTACCTATCTACAAAATCATGCTCCATAAATTCTCCAAGTAAATCCCCCTTCAAAACTCAATAAATTTCTACTCCTCTTCTTTTTGTCCAAAACCCCCAATAACAACTCCAAAATTCGTAACTTTGTTCAACAATGGAAAAAATAGGTGTGTTGGGCTTATATATAGTGGAATACATCTAGAATATGGTGGAATAAGGTGGATACATAGTGGTGGCATGATGGTTTGAGCTAGAGATAGGGATAAGAAATCTGATAATGGTGGGGAGACCCACCACCCACCCTTTCTCTTCTTCACACACAAATAAACCCACAAATAACCAAAATAAACCCACAAATAACCAAAATAAACCTTATAAAATCAACCAAAGTCAGTTTGGACCAATTTCGGTTCACCAAAACTTGACACCTCATCCATCTAACGACCTAAAATGTAACAACACAAAAGTGCAAACTGATTTAAAAATTTCTAGGCAGCTCATTCGAATGAGAATAGGACCTCGTTCGAATGAGATGGGCTTCTCATTCGATCTATCTTTCAAAATACTTTTGAACGATCCTATTCAGCTATACAGTGGAATCTCATTCGATCCTCATTTAGATTTCCACTTCGAACGACCATGGACTTTCGTTTGAAGCAGTCTATCTCGTTCGGACGAGATTGGAAACTTGTTCGAATAAGCTTCAATATCATTCACACCATAATTTCCAAAAAAAATTTACCCAATAACTTCCAAAAACAATCATCAAGACTCCAAAAATAGTCAAATACAGATATAAACCCAATTACAATTATCCAACTCCCAAGGGTTTCCACATTACTCTATTTTTTATGGGGGGAAATAATGAAATATTTGGTGTGGGTATTACATTCTTCCCTCCTTAAGAAATTTTATTGCCAAAATTATTGATCCACCAATTCCTCAAGTCCATTACAAACTCTTATATTAAGTCATAGGAATCCACTAAGTCTAAATCATCAAAGTCCTTAATAGCCAAGATGACATCATACGCTCTTACACAGGGCTGTCACCAAAAGTTAAAGTGACAACATGTTCTAATGCTCATTACTAAACTAACCATTAATGTCATATAACCATTCTCAAGTCTCCATTCACTTGATTAGCAGGCTCAATTAATTCCTAGGACGAACTTTGATAATACCCAAAGCATGCTGGTGCCTTTTTTGAGTAACCCTAACTAGTGATTGATACTCACCCAAGAGTGAACCATAATACAACCAATCATCCAGTTCATCATCAAGGACCATCTCGAAACTAAGGCCTACACATTCCAATTTTCCTCAAATCCTCGAGTCATCATGACTATATAACATCATTTAAACTTGATTCCAACCTTATATCGTAAATCACTCACTCTGTGGAGAGACAAACCAACCAAATCATCATCGTGCACTCGTCTGACACCTTTTGCCGCATCACTCTGATGACCCTAATATTGCTCTAGGTTTCTAACTTTGGAGCACACACTTGAGTGTTACGCTAATCCACTCACCGTGGCAAAACAACATTGAGAGTTAAGTTTTCCCAAGTTCTAACAATATATAATATTCTCAATTCATCATTCTTTTCTATATAATCAGAGTCCCTGACTACCATGCCGTCCAGTCCTAAGGTCGCTAATCCTAAGGTAAGTAAATGCTATGTGCAAACTATGTGGCCTAAAGCGTAGCTAACCGAACACAGAATTTTGTGCAATGGCAAGGATACCTTCGACAAGGGAACACCCAATTATCGAGCTGCATCAACCAGGCCAAGTTTAACTTCAGTCTACTAGGCTAAACCACACCATACCATAACCTAGTACAAATTTGAGTTACCAAAGTTGTGGGAATACCAATCCTCGATTACCTAAACCGAAAGGGACACATAAGAATTAAAGTAATAAAAAACCGTTCTGAGAAAATTCCATTCGTACGTGTCAGACTATGGTTTAAAAAAAGTGAACCTACACTGCCTGCTTTGAAGTTTACAAATTCTCCTAAACGTTCTCGCTGGGTACTAACCCAGCCATACACCCTGGATCGACTCACCAACCGTGATGAATCTAATCACAACCATGCATATGTACCCGACAAAATCAACATACGAACCTATTATCCATTGAAAAGTCAAATGCTAGACTTCCCTCCTTAGGAGTAAGGCCTTCCCCCTTACATCCATGCCACACTTGAATCACTCCAGATAGCGAATGCATAATGACCATGTCAACACTAACCTTGTCCATCTTACTAGTGACGATGTCACCAACCTACTCCTATCGTATCATAATCGCAACCCCAAAGTCTCATTAAGCAGTACCCAGTTCAAGTGAGACATTCATCTTATAATAACCTTCACCTACATGAGGTCGTTACCGAGATTATTTCTAGATTCTACCCAAACTGAACATACATGACAACCACACCGATTGACTTGGCATTCTAAGTGTATTAAGTACCACATAGGTCTACATCTTCTAATATGTACTCGCTTGGCAATACGTTCCAAGAACTAGTCCCTATCTTTCTAGGTCTATCCTAACTTATACTGTTGACACACACTAACATTCTAATCATGCTTCAATTTCCCCCCTTGGGGTGTTAATTTCAAGCCTCCATACGACATCATCAATCAATGTACCAAATACATTTCCTAGTATTCCTCAAAATCAAGTGTCACGCCGCCTACACTAGTTATTCGACGACACTCGAGAATCACGCCCACTCATAACACAAACTTCTAATTTCTCTTAGAAGGTTACACCACTATTCTGAGCTAATTGGGATGGCATCACTAGTTACGTACACTATCCAACTCCTTCAAACCATAACCAGTAACCTAATATTATTACTTGACCTTCACTATGATCATCACTAGGACATTAGCACTTCTTCATACCAAATTTAACTGCTTTTATAAGGACACCAAACATAATCTACATAAAGTCCTCAAAACCGAATAAGATTTCATCATCCATGACTTTCTAATTGCAAGTGCGCTCTACAAAATTCTCAATACCCACATAGAGATTACTAAGTGCTCGCAAAGACATTAGTCTATGAGATTTTACACATAGTGCACCTTAACCATTTAACACCTTAAGAAATCACAATAAGTCATTTTTTATTCCCAATGATGGCACAAATAATTAGTCTTACGGACCTTCCAAGACTCCCTTAAACCATACTCGCACTAGAATTACCTCGCATCTAGCCATTTCTTAGACTACTAAAATGGGCCTTGAAACTTGTATAATAATCTTATCCCTCTTCCAAATGGTTGTAACCATAAGCCACATACCAAATGATAAAATAACACTACTAAGGATTCTGGCAGGACAAAAGACGTCGTATATAACCCATAAACCTATAGGTCTACATCACCAACATCACTAAAGATCATATCCCTCATCATCGCATCATATCTCCTAAAACCCTGACATAGAAGACTATCTGTAGTTCACTCTTAAGTCTCGTCAACCATTATTATTGCATACGTAACATTCTTACCGCAATTTTCCCGTAACCCTCATCATACCTGGCGAGGTATAACTTTCAATCAACAATTACCAAGACACTTACTTATAACAGTAGTATTTTATCGACTCAGACCGAGTACACATCCCCAAGTATTGACCAACACGGTTCCTTATGTCTATCAAATCACTAATTATCTTACGATGTGATACTGCCCCAGGTATCAAATTTGCCTAATTACATCATCGACACTAATTATCCAAAAGTACCTAACCAAGGAACTTAATGCATACTTATCCCCAGTCAACATTACTTAGGCATGTCGCTCTACTCGCCTAATCTTTATAATTGACGTTACACAATCCATGTCTCAAATTCAACAGACGTCATTAAGCTCTATCAACATCTCAATAAAACTCTCATATCATCAAGGGTTGACACACAAGCACATCACACTGAAAATCGCGGCGTCGTCACTATTAGCTTACATAGATACTCACAACTTACTAACTTGTCTAATCGGAAGCGGGAAAGCGATTGATGACAACTAAATTAGCTTCATGCCATATGGTAAAGAATTACATGTCGTGCTAACATCTTTGACTTTACAGTCAAGAATATGAACTGAAACCTTCACCAAGCTACCGTGACCAGCCCAAACCAACATCGGCATCAAAAGATCCACTTACGACCTTAGCATGTCACAACCGAAAGGAACCTTGAACCTAGAGCTATGATACTATTTGTGACGCACCGAACCGAATTTATGAGTTACTCCTAGTCAATCCGATTCGACCTGAGCATTAGGTATGAAGTGCAATGAACTAACATACATAATGTTACTAGTCCAATTTTATTTAATTAATATTTTACTTGTTTAGCATGTGAGTCCCATTTAAAATCAAGTTATGTAAGGGAACCGTGGGAAGCATCCTAGGAAACTAAGCATAGATAGCTACTAATGTAAAATAAAAGAGATTACTTATCTGTATAATGCTCCCAAAATACAGAACCGCACATAACGTTCCATAACAAACAAGAGGGAATTGGTCGAATACCCAGTGGAAAATTACAATCATGTAGTATAGAATGAAACGGTAGAAAGAAGACTTTAACACATTATATCTACGTGCACATGCAACTATCGTGTATATATATATATATATATATATATATATATATATATTATTCTTACATGCATGAAACCGTTTTTATTCCAAAAATATTACTTACCCCGATTAATTTACCTTAATCTATAAAGAATTTCCCTTTTTACTTTACTCGACATTTATTTCTTGATTTAACACGCCCGGTTATATACTTAAAATAAACATACTTTATTTAATGAAAATAATATCTTTCGCCGAAATGATCGATTTTTATTTTACCAGTTCGCGTTACTATTTTTCCTTTGAAAACCTTTTATAAATATACCATTTGTGTTAATTATGGGTTAGACCTCTTTAGATTGTTTAACTAACCGTTTTATTCCTTCATTTTATCATTCCTTTACCTTATGGACTTCAATCAATTTTCACATTAATGTCCGCTTTATCCTTTACCGGGATATTTATTAATTCATTCAAGTTAGGTTGTCTTTTTACGTATTCACCACACAACCCATTTCTTGACATGTTCCATTTTCATTTCTTTTTCTCAAAATCTTCCAATATTCGCATACTTTAATGGGCTCGACACCACCGGCTATGCTACCATATGCTTGGACCAGTGATTTTGGGTCTTTCACTCCAAAGATCCGAGCCCTCCTTAATTATTGTATTGTCATCCGAGTCCTTATTAATGGTTTTTAATATTTTACAAATGTTCACATTATTCCTTTTTTCCTTTTCTCGGTCGAAGCCAATGCTCGAAATTTCACCCCAACGTGTGTGTAACACCCCGTGTTTTTAATAGTTAATTAAATTTAATTATTGGGAATAAACAGAGAAAAATAAAATTTTGGATTTAATAATTTTTATTAAGTAAATATGTTGGTTTTCATATTTAAAAAGTATAATTTCAAGAGGAATTAAAATTGGATTTAAAATGAGGTTTGTATTAAGTTTTTACTATATATATTTTCCTAGCATAACTGGCCAGATTCGTTTGGGGCGAATCGATCCACCCTTGACCAAATCGATTCGGTCAGAGCATGAGGCGGCCATCAGGTCGTTTGGTTTAAATAAGTTTTAGTAGGTTTAAAACTCTTAATTACTATTTATTGCGTCTAATTCGGGGGGGGGGGGGGGGGGGGGCTCTAATAATCACTTTTTCACCAGAAATCTCTTCCAAAATATTTTTCTCTCAACCATAATCATCAACCTCCAATATAATCTAAGTTTCACCACAAGTTTTTGAAGGCTTAATTGGGGTTTAATCAAGTTTGTCCAAGAACAACTCTTTGCTAATTTTTTGAGAGGAATCCAATCATGTTATCATAGTTTCTTCATCGTAATCACGGGTATGAATACTCTATTCTTTTCCTTTAGTATTATGCATTTTAAATGTCGCCTAAACACTTAGTTACATGTTTTTCTTAAAATTAAAAAATCTTAATTAGAGAAAGTGGGCACTTAATTATGACACTATTTTTATGAAACTTTTAAATATGAATAAATATTTGAAACCCTTGGGTGAGTAGGTTAGATTATTATATTTTTATGATTTTGGGTGTAGGTTCGTATGTAGAATTTTACAGGATTATTTATATGTTATATGGGACACGTACACACTTATAAAAATTAGATGACTTATAAAAGATGACGATTATGACGTATGAAATATTATTGCATGTTAATTAATATAACATTATCCAGTGGAATTAATAGTGTTGAAATCAACGACGGTGTTATTAATTGATTTAAATTAAATTGGGACCTTGAGGATTAAATTGCTATGTTTTGCATATTTAATATTGTGTTTCGTGTGATTTGTTTTAGTCATTTTGCCATCGCGGGAACGAGGGGATTTTGGGTAGTATATTGCTCACATCTATTTTAGGATTCTTACTATGTATGGGACTAGTGGGTAGGCCTTGGTTATGATTTATACTTGCTAGGTATGAGACTAGTTAGTGTAGATTCGTTCGGATTTTATATTCTGAAGTGGGGCTGAGTTTTTATGTTTTATCATCATTACGCTAGACTATGAATGAGACTAGGACGTGATATATGTTGGTAATTCATCATATATGTAGGATAGGACGTATGTGTACTTTGGGGACCCTTAGGTATGGAACTAAGGGTTTTTTTTAAGTATCCGCCTAGAAAAAGGGTGGGGTAATTTGATATTTGAATATTTGAGAAAATGAGAAAGAGTGCCTAAGATAAAAAAAAAACTGGTATTAAAATTGGTGACGACATAATGTGTCAGGGATTGATAGTTCAAACGGGTCAGCGGACGATTTATGCCCTGTTGTGTGTGGAACCTTGTCATAGGGAGGGGTTGACAGTTTAAACGAATCAGAGGCCATTGATAGGGGAAGTGTAAAACTTTGGTGGGAGACCACCCTTAGCGGGAGGACAACTATAATTATACTAATAATAAATTTGAGGAGAATGATAAATTGGGTTAATTTAATTAAATTAACAACTTGGGGCTTAATTATTTAAAACCATATTGGTGTGATTTGTGAATAACAATTACTGAGGGTAGTTAGTGATTTTTGCTATCGCATTTAATTATGTTTCGTTTAATTAAAATATTATATTGTGATATTTATCATGTATAATGCTACTTTCTGGGTTCACGGACCCTATTTGAGGGGAATAGTGTGTATTCATGCTCGGGGCTCTGACCTCGTGCGTTAACTATCTTTTCAGGATAAGTTTTGGAGAAGCTTCATAGGACTATTTGGAGATTTTCGTTTGGAGGTGCAATTAGAGTTTATTTACTTTACTGCTTTATTTAGTTTAGACTTTCCTTTCTGTCGTATTTCATTATGAGACTTCGTTTACGTATTTTTGGTCCTTCATTTCCAAATTTGTTTGAGGATTTCAATTAAAGCATTCATAGTTGGTTTATTATTCAGATTTTAATTAATTCATTATTGGAGATTGGATTTTTTTTAGTTTTAGCATGTGATGAATTTCTTTTGTCGCATTTTTTTAGTCATTATCATTTGTGATCGATTATTATTTATCTCGGGGATTGATTTATCTATGTCTCATATATGTCTCATGCTAAGAATGTTATTTATTTAGTGACGCCCGACACAGTTCGACGACGGTGGCTGGCCACCTCGTCTGTCAGAGCGCGCAGGGTGTTACATTGTGTTACACTTTAAAATAATCATTTGTTGTCCTTTTTACTCTATTATTGGTTTTACCACGAAATCATGTTCATTTAGGAACATTTTGTGTAGCACTTTTTTCAATATTTTATTTAATAAAAATGTTCCACTTTAAGTAAAGTTACCATTTTACCCATTTACTTTTAAACTTGTCATTTTCTCCATTTTCACAAGTGTTATTTCCCAAAAACACCTTTAAGTTACCCACACTAACTTATTAAGTACTTTTAACTCACTAAAACTTCTTTGACACTTTGGAATAACATTACTTTTGAGTTGAAAATATCTTTCTTTCATTACTTTCTTTCTCTAAGAGATCATTGGGCATTTAAAGACTGGTTTATAAGAAAAATAACATTTATGTTCATTAATACTCGTTGTCTTAAAACCATACACTTATTACATTCCCAAAACATTTTTCACACACTTTAAGGGTTAAAATTTCTAATTTATTGCTTTCAAGTTTAGACCCAAATAAACTATCATTAAACTTTCTTATATGTTAAACATCAAATACTGTAAGTTTATATACATGGGGATATAGATTTAAGTCCAAAAATCCTATTAAAAGGGTCAAACATATCATTCATTCTAGATATCTCATATAATTTTTTGAAACACAATTTTCAAGGAAAAAGACATTTTTTTTTCTTCAAACTTAGATAAAATATTTATTTATATAAAAATCCCAATTTTTCATAAGAAAACTTTATAAAATTTATTCATGAATTGTTCCCAACAAAATAAACATTCATCCAACATTTTTATTGCATAAAATTTTAATACCAGTTTTTTTTTAAATATATTCATTTACTCAAAACCATTTAAATCCATTTTGTAAATCCATTTTCACAATTCTTAAGAAATATCATATATAACCATGTATGCATCCTACTCTTAAATTCTATATGTAAGATCAAATACTACTAACATAGAGTCTTCAACTGAAGTGCAAAGTTTTTTCCACCTCAAATGTATCTCCAAAATGGCGGATGAAGAAGGTGATGATGGCATCCTCCCACCTCCTAAGGTAGACTCAAGGAGGTTTCCTAGCTCTACAAGCATGCTCTATAAATTCGCCAAGTAAAACCCACTTTTCTTATTCTTCTTCTTGTTCTTGTTCTTGTTCTTGTTCTTCTTCTTCTTCTTCTTCTTCTTCTTCTTCTTCTTCTTCTTCTTCTCCAAAACCCCCCAATAACACCTCAAAAATTTGTAGTTATGTTCAACCATGGTGGAAATAGGTGTGTTGGACTTAAATATGGTGGAATACAACTAGAATATGGTGGCATAAGGTGGATAGATGGTGGTGGCATGGTGGTTTGACCTAAAAATAGGGAGAAGAAATATGAATGGTAGGGAGACCTACCCCCACCCACTCTCTTCTTCACACTAAAATAAGCCCACAAATAAACTTTATAAAATCAACTCCAAACACTAAAATCCCATTTTTGACCAATTCAGGTTCACCAAAACATGACACATCATCTATCTAATGGCCCACAACGTGACAGCACACAAGGGCAAACCAATTTAAAAATTTCTAGGCAACTCGTTCAAACGAGAATAGGACCTCGTTCGAAAGAGATGATCTTATCGTTCAATCTACCTTTCGAACGAGCCTGGTCAGCTATACAGTGGGATCTCGTTCGATATCCACTTCTAACGACTAAGAACTTTCGTTCGAACCAACCGGTCTCGTTCTAACGAGATGGGCTACTCATTCAAATGAGCTTCCATATATTTCGAACCACAATTTCTAAAAAAAAGTTGCCCAATAAATTTCAACAATTATCATCAAGACTCCAAAAACAATCAAATATAGATATAAACCTAATTAAAACAATTCAACACCCAAGGGTTTCTACATTACTACAATTTACATGGGAAATATAATAAAATATTAGGTGAAAGTATTACAACCTCAGACCCGACTCTTGGTTCTCGGGGTCCATTTTGTTCTTCTTATCGCTCGTCGTCGAATGGCGGATGTACACTGCATGGGTGAGACTTGAGTTATCATAGGCTCTAATTGGCTGAGAAAAAAGAAAATCTTTCTCATAGACGATGCAAATTGTAGGTGATAAAATTCTACTTAGATTGATTCAAACAAATAAAGTCTACCTATAAAGGAAAGCCACATAACACAATACATAATATACGTAGTTTGGTAATGTGCCTACATCACAGGGTGATTCTTTCTTTTTGTATTGATTAACTCAAAATAATGCAAATTACATGCCCCTGTTGTTAGGGGTAAGTGTTAAATTTATAAAGAATCGAAAGATAATGAGTCTTCTGGAAATCTATGACCTTAGAGTGTAGTTGTGATCTGATGTCCCATTTTAATAATATAATGACCAATTATAAATAAAATTAGAATCAGGTGCAAATGAATCTTTATAAATAAGACTAAGTACTTGTGCTTTTCTTTATTATGAATGTGATTCTATAACTTAATTTATTTTATGTTTCCTCATTCTAGAGTGGAGTCAACTACCTTTGCACGTGAAAATCTTCACCATATGTGAAATTTCTTATTTTTTTATTTAATTTAAATTTTTATTTAATTTAACTAAATTTAGGGAACCAAATGCCTTTATATATTTAAATTCAGATTTGTGTAACATAAAAATGGACAATGAACCTAATAGATATTTTCATAATTCCAAAGAATAAAAACTTGATGCTAAGTTATAATTATGCAACTTTAAGAATATTATACCATCTCTAAGCAATAAAGCATTTTTCTCCACTAAAATGCTCCAATGACATTTTTCTCCACTATAAATTGGATGTTTCTCTAGAGCAATGGGCATAAGGAGACTTTTTGCATCAAACCACTTTTCCAAACTCGCAGTGGTCATAAGGTGATTAGTTTGTGTGTTTGTAACAACCCCTTATTATAATTTTTTTATAAAATTTCCATTTTATCCAATGTAGCACAAATTTATAACATGGCTTAAAATATAATTTCTTTCGAGAAAATATCTTTTTCATCCAGTGATTTGCTCGATAAATTCATTAACGTGTCATCCACTGATGAAAACTATGATGAACAAATGATATGACTAATAAGGCGTTCAATTTCTTATCTTTTAGAGATTACCATGGAACGAAAGAGTTGAAATTTTTGGGGCTCTATACCCGATCAAATGGTCGTCAACGTATATATGAAGAGTAAATCAATGATTAATGAAAAACTATTTTAATGTGTCCCCAACGTATAATGAAGATATCTTTTGACGTCATTTATACATACGATGCTCGTTGTTCTTCTATATTCTTAATGAATATCTTCTTATGAGGAGTATTTATTAAGGAGGCAATATGTATGTTGAAGTGGAGTTTCTCTGGTGTCCTCAAAATGACACAAATTTCTCGATTGAAACTTTCTAGACCAATCCGAAGTTATTAGGATCTTATACACGATAAGGACCTTGAATGCAATAACATTATCAAAGGACGATCTACGACACCGATTATTACCTGGATGATAACATATATCTAAAATGGTCCATTTTTTTAAAACAATTTCACAATCACATACCTCAATAAAAAAATAATTCACATAGTGTCAAGAGGGCGCTCATAAGGATGTATATTGAGATTTTAGTGCTTCATAATCTCACTTCGTCATTGCCAAAGGTATAACTCCGTTTTGGTTTTATGATGATCTACCCAGGAGGCATTATGACTTGTATCATTCTTCACACTATAATCATAAAAGATGAACGGGACGAACATAATATTCCATCGTGGAAACCTAATGGTCGCGTGTGACATTCTTATAATCTTGCATTGCAACTCCTCAACAAATGTGTCTCCCTACTATGATTTTCAAGAGCATTTATGAAATTTGCATGTTAATGAAGTTTTTGACATTGTATGTTCTGTTTTAGTCATATATTTGTATTTCTATGGGTTCATTGATGGACACTTTTTAATTATAATTTACATTAGTAAAACTTAAATTCATAACTCATTATAAATATAACTACAGTAACAAAAAAAAGGTCAAACAAATAAAATCATTTAAAAAAAAGTGTTGGTGCCATGAGATTTTAATTGTTACATGTTCCTTCCTGACATTTCTCGTGACGGTTGGTCTACCACCCCAATCATAAGTATGCTACTGTTGAAAAACTCTTGAAGAAGTGAAATAAATAGTATTTTTATGCTAATTTTTCTTATTTAGAACTACTTTAACATTTCACATAATGTTTTTGAGAACCAAAAAAATGGCTGACTATTTTAATCCATGCTTTGAGGATGGTTTTTCTCTTCTTAATTCTAACTTAGCATTAAATCTTTAGTAATATAGAAAATAAATAATCCATTTGATGATTGTCGAACCAAATAATATCTTGAGATTATAAGGGTAGGTAATTATATTTAACCTCCCAGTACCCATAGCGTTTTAAACTAACTCAATTGTAAAGCCACATTCTTCTCCTTCATGGATCGAAAGGAAAATACCCAGCTACGCTTTATAAGGGGAAAAGTAAATAATTGCAAATTCGAACGCGTGTTCTCCACCTCTACTGGGAAGAAAAATAAATAGTGTTTTTACTCACACCATACTTTTCTTCTAATTGAACATGTTATGAAGTTCTAAATTTTTTATTCACACCATGCTTTTCTTCCAATTGAACATGTGTACAAATAAACAATCTGAAACCATTTAACTACCCCCCACCGCACCACCGCATTAAATTAAAATTGTTAAAATATTGGCCATTGTTTATAAATAACAACACAGATATTCACACATTTTTAAGTTCCAAATCTCCATCTCTCTCTCCTCTCTATCTCTCTCTCTCTCTCTCTCTCTCTTACTCTCATATATATATATATATATTCAATTCGGTTATATTGTTGGCGAGTTACGATTATCAAACAAAGATCTCCAGTTTTGTTTGTTAGATGCATGCAAGCTAGTGAACTAATTCAATTTAACTGAAGTGGTGAGCCCTTTAAAATTGAAACATATTATTAAGGTTTCTAGGAATAGTCCAAAATTTTTTGTAAAATCTCACCTCTCCCACGTTTTTTCTACCAATAATGAATCACAAACCCAGTAAACTATACCTCTCTCAGTATGCGATTTTGTTACCGATACTTAAGGACAAAGTTCATAGAATAGGCTGTGGTATCATCAATATTTCGCGAAAATAGTATCCAACGAACATTTGGGTTTAAAACGAAAAAAGAACTAATATGTGGAAACCTAACTCAATAATTTTGATTGATGGGGTTTACAATAAGATTGCATCTCAAAGTCAATCAATTTTATTCAAACCCATCAGTTGTTTCGTCATCCATATGTAAGGAATTTATTAAATTAACCATTGGTTTATTTCATTCCCCAAATGTGGTCTTTATTAATCCGTTTTTAATAAAGAATACATGTTATATCCTGTATAAATGGTTCGTATTCCACACGAAATAAATAATAAAAAGGAGTTAAAATTCTACTTAATCTTTACCTTGATGGACGGTTTAGATTAATTGACCTTTGGAATTCTCGCCCTTTCTCCACCTATAAATAGATGTTTTTCCTCCATCAAAAGAGCATCCAAGACATCCCAATTAAAGAACATACCTAAAGGTTTATAGGCAAGGAGAGAGAAGTCAAATTCTCCCTTAATGGATTACTAAGGCAATCACACCGATGACACTCGACGACGACGTTCAATAGCGGGACCGAATCCATAGCGTCAAAAAGATGTAAATAAAATTACTCTCTTCACATATCTATTGACGTGATTATCATATTGTTCAAAGATCTTGGGAATCATATATAAAATATAACTTACATGCGATATCAGAGCTGATGTTACGATCATATGATTTTCCATTAAAATAGATAATGATGTTATCGCTGTCGAAATGTGAAAGTTCAAAACTTGATCAAAAAATTTCAAACTGACATGGTCGACTGGAAACATCGAAATAAACAAAACCCATTATATAAAATGGGCCCCACCCAGTTTTGCATTTTGACGTCGTTTAGACCTTCAAAAATGCGTTTTTTATCATTTTTGATAATAATGTCAACGCTTCTAACTCTAGTTTAAAATTTGATTTTACAATTCTGAAAATTGGAGAGTGATCCTCGAAAGATTATTTATGTTATTGCAGTGATAACTCAAAACGTTCCAATTTGGGAAAATAAACTATTTTTCCATATTTTATGGTATAAATTAATACATATATATATATATATATATATATATATATATATATATATATATATATTAGAACTCCTGCTATTATGTCTTTTAGAATTCGTATCTATTAGAATTATGTCTATTATAATTCTGTCTTTTAGAATTCGGTCTATTAGAATTCATGTCTTTTAGAATTATGTCTATTAGAATTCATGTCCTTTAGAACTATGTCTATTAGAATTCATGCTATTATGTGTAATAAAATTCCTTATATTTTGACTTTTTGAATTCATGCTACCAACTATTAAAATTCATGTTACCACGACTTTTGAAATTCATGCTACCATGCCTTTTAGAATTATTTAAATTATGCATTTTTTACAATTTCAAAATTTTATAACCTTTTGGAATTATAAAAATTAAGTTTTTTCAAATTCTCGAAATTTGAATCTATTTATTTAACACATATCAATTAGTTTCCCATAGGTATACTAAAATCATGTGTTAAATCAACAAATGATTTTTTTTTTAAATTCTAAGCTTTTGGGATTCTAGACTTACGAAATTATAGATTGTACACCTTCTGCTATTCAAGAATTTTATAATTACGTAATTTTATGGCTTTTGGAATTTTATGATAAAATATGCATAAGTATTCATATTAATTTATTAAATGAATGCAATTGCATTATTAAAGTTAGATATCACCACAGTGATACTTATTATTACTCATTCCAAATTAGCCATTTATTACCATAATAATGTTTAAATCTATTTATTTAACATATATTAATTAGTTGTCCACATGTATACTATAATCATATGTTGAATAAATAATTAAGGAATGCTTACAAGTTCCAAATTTACCATTTATTACCATTATAATGTTTAAATCTGTTTATTTAATATTTATCAATTAGTTACCCACATGCATACTATAATCATATGTTGAATAAACAATTAAGGAGTGTTTGCACATGTTTAAACCAAGGATATCCACATATACCCAACTCAATAGTAACATCACACAATTATGCATGTTAAATATTATGACCATTAATAGTATTAAGTTAAATTTACAATGACTACCCACATGAGTATCTTATTTTTTCATGTCGTAATATTTTTTACATGTTTGTTAATTACCTTTAAAGCCTAATGGATAATGTCAGATTCTATGAGAATGGAAAAATCAGTGGGAGTACTACAATTAATTATGTGATCATTCAAGAAATTAAGGTAACTATCCCTTCACCCTTAATTCCGCAATTTGTTGGGAATCCCCCCCCCCCCCCCCCCCCACATTGTTGAACCACTAGGCAATGAGGAACACCCAATAAATGATTAATAACTCCATGATGAGTTTATTAGTCAATGAACCTATTAATGAAGCAACTGAGGAACCAGCATTAAGAAGGTCTCATCGTCAGAGGAGAGCTGCTATTTTCGATGACTATGTGCTTTATCAAGTTGAATATGAATTTGTGGCATGTTATGAGGCTGAAAATCAAGGAGCATGGTTGTGAAATTTTGAGTTCGGAGCTTTGACTTTCATTTCAAAGCCCTTGACTATTTACTGTGACAATGAAACCGCAATCTTCTTCTCTAAGCATGACAGGATATCTAAAGGATCCAAACACATATTATTATTAAATAAATTATAACAGAAAATCGTCTTTTACAAGACATTATGTGACCATTAAGTAAACTCCTAATTATGGCCTAGTTAATAAGGTTGTCAATGATGTAGTACATGGAAAGAATCATGTTACATAATGATATGCAAACGCCATGACTCCCATTGACTATTGGGCTAACCAAGGAACTGATGAAAACCTATGATTGAAGGATTTATCATATCATGCACGCCTTATGATTCTCAATTAAAAATATTTATGGATTAACCTAACGACTAAGTGGAAGACTGTAAGGAAATTATTAAATTAACCTTTGGTTTATTTCCTTTCCCGAAATGTGGTCTTTATTAATCCGTTTTTAATAAAGAATACCTTGTTTAAATGGTTCGTATTCCGCACGAAATAATGAATAAAAAGGAGTTAAAATTCCACTTAATCTCTACCTTTATGGATGGTTTAGATTAATTGACCTTTGGAATTCTGGCCCTCTCTCCACCTATAAATAGATGCCTTTGCTCCATCAAAAGAGCATTCAAGACATGCCAATTAAATCACATACCTAAAGG